>CM077078.1:245639761-246927627 GCA_039513925.1 Platanthera zijinensis | reverse complement strand
TTGACAAGCTGAGCATTCCCTTCCTTTATACACTTAAACTTGAGGCCCATTCCTCACTAGGTTCTTTACTAAAAGAGTTGGCCAATTGTCTTGTAGTTTAGATGAGCCAATCTCTTGTGCCACTTAACACAATGAGAGCATTGTCATCAGCTACAAGACAAATGGGGATGCCTTATTCTCACATTCAAAATTAAAGGCAATACACATTCTCTTCCTATACCCAGTCAATATGATCTCTTGATCACTTGACCTTTTGATATGACATCCATCCTTACCAAATGAAATGTCATATCCTAGATCACTCAGCTGGCTTATGCTTATTAGATTATGTTTCAAACCTTTTACATAGGCCACTTGGGTGATAGTAATTAGGTTAGAAGAGATGTTACCAAATCCTTTGATGACTCCTTTTTCAGATCCACAAAGATCACTTTATGTCCATCTTTGACAGATGAATACTCCTTCAGCAGCCCCTTTGTTCCAGTCATGTGCCTGGAACAACCACTATCCAAGTACCATATAGGGGCATGGTTACTTGGATCACCTGCAATACAGAATTACTTACCCTTAGAACCCAAGTAAGTCTTGGGTCCTTGGTTCAGGTTAGCATTAATAAAGTTATCATAACCTCTCTTCTAACAGGTAGACTCTTATTCTTTATAACACTTGTGTATATACCAGCAGTCCAATGCAAAATGGCCCCTCTTGCCACAGCACCAACATTCAAACTTATTGTATCTAGATCTAGATACATCCTTGTTAGAAGAATTTCTGTTCATTGCTGGTGCTGTTGCAACTTCACCTACTGATTTCTTAAAACCATTGGGTTTATGACCATAGGTAGGCCTGCTTGCCTTAACACCCTTGTTCTTCAGAACATTTGTCTTAATATGACCTTGAATGTCTTCATGATCATATATGTTAGAAGGCACTTTCTCCTTACTAAACTTTATGGGGACTGAAAGGTTTAGTGGCTGAATAGGGGCTTTGCCTTTCCTCTTGAATCTGCCAGCCCTGGAGTTACCTTTAAATCCTAATCCAGCCTTACCCTTCTGAGTGACAAATTCATCTATCAAGGGTAAGACAGATTTTGGCTTAGAGTAACTAGCCACTAAATCCCTTTCAATTCTAAGTCTGGCCTCCAGACTCTTTACTTGATCATTAGTATAATTAATTGTGCCATCTGAATAATTATATTCTTCAGCTTGGCAATTTCATTTAATTTTTGATCAAGGACTTTTTCTAACTCAGTTGTTGCTACCCTTAGTTCAGCAATTTCCTGAGCCTGTGTTTTAACCAGGTTCTTGCTTTTCTTAAGGCCTGCAACAAGTCCCCATACTTGTCTATCAATTGATAGACATCTCCTTCAGATCCAGATGCATCTTCATCACTTGATGCAGATGTAGCTGATTCTTCATTTGTACTACAAGCAGATGTATAGGAAGGACAGTTTACCTCATTAGGACCAGACTGATTCTGGCATATGTCCTCTTCTGATCTTGTCATCAAACCCATGCATTGATGTTCATTGATGGAGTCTAGCAACTGCATAAACTCTTCTTCCTCAGATGCAGCATATAGTCCTATATATGCTTCAGCTTTAGATCCTGATTCTGAAGTTGACTGGTCTGACAGACTTTTATCTTTCTTTGCTACAAAGGATTTCTCCTTCTTGCCTTTCTGATAAGTCTTCTTCTTTTCTGAAGATTCCTTCCTTTTGTCAGGACAATCAGCCACTACATGTCCAGGCCTATTGCAACAATAGCAGACAATCTTTGAAGTAGTGGCTTTGCTGGGCTTTGATCTACTTTTCTCTTTCCCTGATGACCTTCTCTTCTGATAATAGTCATCAACTTGCTGTGATGTGGAAGGCCTAGACTTCCATTGCTTCTTTTTCAAGAACCTTTGGAATTGCCTGGTGAATGCAGCAAAGTCTGCATCTGACTCACAGCTAACTGAACCCTTATCTGAATTTTCAGAACTATCTTCTTCAACTTCCTTAGGAGGAGATGGTGATTTCCTCCTATTCTTTCTGGTGGCTTCAGCATTAAATGCCACAGTCTTTTCTCTATGCTCTCCTCTTGAGTTTCTTTCCTCCTCCTTCCTTACCATAAGTTGCATTTCATAGGATAGCAACTTTCCAAACAGGGTTTAGAGGAGATATCTCTGCCAATTTAGCCACTTCTCTTATGGCACAGATCTTTGTATCCCAATCCTTTGATAAGGATCTTAAGAATTTGTCATTCAGTTCATAGGTACTGAAGACTCTTCCATAGGATATTAGCTCAATCACAATTCTATAGAATTTCTTATAGCACTCAGTTATGTTATCAGATTTTCCTTGTCTAAAGCTTTCATACTCCTGATTTAGCATAGACTTTCTATCCAGCCTTACTTCTTCAGATCCTCCATGTAGACAATCAATGTGTCCCACATCTCCTTGGAGGTCTTGCAGTGAATCAGATTCTGAAATGTTGAATCATCTATGGCACTGACAATGATGTTCTGTGCCCTTTTATCCATGGTTGCCAAGATGATTTCATCCTTGGTCATTTCTGAATAAGTCTTTGGTATTTGGATATTTGCATCAAGAACAGATATCTTCATTGGAGTGAAGGGCCCTTCCTGTACTGTGATGTAAATCCTTGGGTCAGATGCTTCCATAAACAATCTGACTCTCTCTTTCCAGATCCAAAAGATTTCCTTCTTGCATATGGGTAATTTCATAGACCCTAGCTCCTTATGATTCTCTCCAGAAACCCATCTTCTTGAATCTTGAATCTGCCTTACAGATCTACCTCAGACTGTTAAGTCCTTTTTGAGGAACCTCCCTCTGATACCACTTGATAGTTTAACTTTCAAGACAGCCTAAACACCTAGAGGGGGGGGGTGAATAGGTTCTGCTTTACTTATAAAAATTTCTAGGCAGAATTCAATTCAATTGCTAACACAATTTACACAGCAATCACAGAAAATAAAACATCACAGATTGCATAATGTTTTATAGTGGTTCCCCAAGGTTTGGGTACATCCACTTTCCCCCTTCACCTATCTAGCAGTATGCTAGATTCGGCCAAACTTCCACTTATCTCAGATCAATAGATCCTACAGCTCAGAACCCAACTGGTTCCTACAACTCAGGCACAACTGCCCTACCTCAGCCTTGCCCCAAGGCCTACAACTCAGAGAATGTCCTTCTCCTACACTCAGGCAAACAGCCCTACCACTCAGAGTTCAACACTCCTACACTCAGCCTTTATAACATAGGCTTACAACTCAAATCTGTGTAAACAGATCCTACAGAAATATAGAAAAGATTGTTTAACTGTCTTGCCAAAGTTGAGAGAGAAAAGGCCAAGACAATTCTTGATCAGCTGATGCAATCAACTGTTTCTTAGCCTTCTTCAAAGCTTCTTGAAAATGTACTTAGCTGAGTTGATTCCAAACAGCTTCTTGAGAATCCACTGGTGGTTTCTTTCTTCTTCTTCAAATTCTGACTTGATCTCTCTCTATCCAGAACTTTGAAAGATTCTTCTGAATTCTGATTAGAACTCTTCTTAGATCTATCCTTAGATAGTCTTCTTAGATCTCCCGGAGAAGATCTTCTTAAGTGCCTAGCACTTTCTTGAAATGAGTAGAATTGTAATCCTTCTCCACTTTTTGATCCAATGTATTTCAAAAGGTTAGTTGGTTCTCTATATTTTTCTGAATCTGTCTATTTATAGACATTCTTCATGGAAACCGGCTGATCTGGTTTCTAACCGTTTTCTGACAAGTCTGACACCTTCAGTTAACCGGTGGTAACCCACAGCTGTCAAGTCTTCAAACAAGTCCTGTGCCTTAGTCTTGAATCACAAGTTGTTGAAATAGTCTGTCAGAAAGTGTCGAGACCATCTGTCTATCTGTGTCGACACAATTGACTTTGGTGTCGACACAGTCTTCAGTGATGTCGACTAAGTTGCCTTTGAGTCGACACAGCTTCTTCTGCAAATAACTTGATCTTGACTCTTCAGTGTGTCGACACAAGTCCTGTGTGTCGACACAGTTGTTGTAGAATCATAACTTTAGTAAGTGTCGACATAGCCTTCAGGTGTCGACACATTCATTTTTTAACTCTGCTATAATGTGTCGACTTAATGACAATGTGTCGACACATTCTGCTGGTGTCGACAAACTTGAGGTCGACTATTTTCTTCTGTGTCGACACATTCAGATAATGTCGACAATCTTGAGATCGACTATACTCTTCTGTGTCGACATATTCTGCCAATGTTGAGGTCGACGCTTTTCTTCTGTGTCGACACATTCTCCCAATGTTGAGGTCGACGCTTTTCTTCTGTGTCGACACATTCTCCCAATGTTGAGGTCGACGCTTTTCTTCTGTGTCGACACTTTTTCCCAGTGTAGTTGTAGACTAACTGCTATGTGTCGACACTGCTTCCCAGTGTTGTGTCGACTCTTTTTCTGTGTCGACACAAATTCCCAGTGTTGTGTCGACTTACTTCTTCTGTGTCGACACTTTTTCCCAGTGTAGTTGTAGACTAACTGCTATGTGTCGACACTGCTTCCTAGTGTTGTGTCGACAATTTTCTTCTATGTGTCGACACTGCTTCCTCTGTGTCGACACTTGGACTTAGAATTTTTCTGCATACTTTATCAATTCTTCACCTGCACATGTCAACTTAAAACAACATCAAATACACCTTGATGTATATCATTGAGCTAGGTTGGGCTTCTTCAAATCAGGTACACATTTTCCAATGTACCCAACAGGTTTTGATCTATTATCTTATGAAAACATTGAAATTGCCCCTATCCCTGAAAATCTGTACGGTGGTCAGTATATTAATATGATGGACAATACTATGATCAGAATGCAGAACAGTATGATACCTAAGTTGATGCTCAGTATGACATCCAAGATGATACACAGTGGGTTGATCCTTCTACAACAGCTGACATTCCTACAATTCCAACATCCAGCCATATTGTTGACCGAGTGATAAGGGTCAAAGGAAAATCTGTTGTTGAGGATGAGGAAGAGATTAGGATGAGCAAGAAGAGATATAGGGAAGAGATGGAAGTAAGGCCTGATTTTGAATAGTGGAGTCCTCAGTACAGGACAATCATTCTATCTGTCTGGGATCTTATCAAAAACAAGAACACTAAAAGGGGAAGTTGTACAGCTCCCTAGAGTGGGCAAAGCTTGAAAAGAATGAAAGGGACAGAAGAAAGTTCAAAACAGACAAGTGGCTAGGCACTTTGCCGTCTGATGCTGTGGAGTCTGTTAAATATTTCTCAAAGCCATATAGCTACTTCCAGAGGCAGAAAGAAAAGAAGTCAGAAGAGAAAGCAGAGAAAGCAGCCAAGAAGCCAAGCCAGGGCATAGTGATAAGAGAACCTGAAACATAAAAGTGTTTCTTGTTTGTCTTAAGGGTTGTAGGGATTGTATTTTGTCTTATACACATTATAAAAACAATCATTCCTTATGATTAATGAAAATCATATGTTTGGATGTGCTTCCATTATTTTTGTCTTCTGAAATGCTATATTTGCTGCTTATGTGCTAGTGTATATCATTGTTTAAGGTTTTGACTTCTTCAAATAGGGGGAGATTGTTGGATCCATTGATCACAATGTCCCAAATTTGAAGAAGGTCTACAGGATAATGGTATACACATATTTGTATCTGATGTATACCCTAAGTTCTATGTATGCAGGTGGTTACTTGTTATACTGATTAGACAAGTTGTGTAAGTAATAATGATAGGTGGACACATGGAAGAATGCTGAAGAGACATAAATCTGTCTAAGTCCACAGACATTGAGTGAAGACAGATCACTCAATGCCAGATGACCTTAAGCATTGAGTAAAGCTCAAGCAGTCAAAGCCTCAGCATTTCCAAGGCAGAAATCTGGTTAAGCCCATAAGCGTTGAGTGAATATAGTTCACTCAACACCTAGAGCCAGAAACATTGAGTAAAGCTCAAGCAGTCAAATCATTAGTGTTGGCAAGACAGAAAACTGTCTAAGTCCACAGGTGTCGAGTGAAGGCAGTTCACTCAACGCCAGATGACCAGAAGCGTAGAGTAAAGCCCAGACAGTCAAAGCCATGGATAATCTGTCAAAGAAATCTAGCTAAGTCCAGAAGATGGGTATGTCCACTTTCCTGCCTTGCCTATCTAGCACTTTGGGCTAGACTCGGCTACTTCACCAAAAACTCAAATTAAACAATCTTACACTTGGAGTGTACAATTCCAACAATCTTGTAGAACAACTTCCCCTACATCGATCCTACAACAAAGATCTACAAAAACTTGGAAGAACAAACTTTCAACAAAGAAATAAGAAAAATATAATTTGAAAATAATCTACTTTCTCAGATCTGAAAATGATCCTTCTTCGTTGCATGAAATCTCTGACTGAAATATTGAAGAGGAAGAAAAAGGAGTTCAAATTTAGAACATAAATCTGATATAAGAAATGACTGATCTCTGAATGTATGTGAATCTGAAATCTTAAGATCGATCAAGTCTTATCTTTGCAGGAGGAATCGCAGATCGGGAGGGCTGTCAGCGACAAAGTTCTTCTTGAAATCGATTTTGAAAATTCCGATCATTTATGGAAATTTGCAATTAAAACACGATTAGGTTTTTTTGAAATAATCCTTGACTATTTATAGATGATTCCTCACTAACGGATTGATTTCAAACTTAGTTCTACTGTCCACGTGTACTATACATGGTGGAAGCCCTAATTTTGGAAAGTCGTAAAAATGAGAACGAAACAAAGCGAAAATTTGTTCAAATTTTGGAAAGTCGTAAAAATGGAAGTTCAAATTTGTCAAGACATCACGTGAAATCTCCAGACCACTCAACGAACCAGTCGAAACAACTTGGGAGAGAGCTTGTGTGAGATGTTCAGACTTCACGAGACCTTTCGACGAATTAGCCGAAAGCTCTCAAGAGTACTCAACGAATTTCCTTGAGTACACTGTGAATTTTACTTGAACCGGCTAATACTAACTTTCTCTAGAGCATTAAGTAGTTCACTTGACTTTTCAAGAGTACTCGACGAATTTCATGAGTACTCACATAAGTACTCGACGAATTCTTCGAGTATATACGAGAAGTCTAAGCTACTTTAACTTAGCCGTTCTGGACAGTAGTTCTCAATGATCTCTCAAGTACACTTGAAATCACTCAACAAATTCTACGAGTGTGTGATTTCTGGATGAATTTAACGAGATCACCCGATGAATTGCCTTAGCCAAAATATGCAACCTCTGAATAGCAACATCCTTTGTGATGCTAGATGAAGTACACCTCATTAGAGAGATTACACATGGTTCAACATGATGTTCTATGTAATGAGGAATTACATTGCACAAAACTGCGTTTGGAGACTCATTGTAAGCAGGCAATGGTTTGTGCTTGGCAATAAAGACCTGCATCACACACAACAAAAACTAACATAACAAACAGACTCAATTCAACTTAGTTCAAGGGACACTTCTTCAAATCAGGGCTATTGTGGATACAATACTCAATAATCTTCCCCTATTTAAAGAAATCAGAACCCCATTTACTAAGCTGAATTGCACAGAGAATAAAGCATACAAGAAATACTGAGATGACAAAAAAATCTAACTGAGGTTAACAAAATATCAATATTAATATAAGTGTTTCTTAGGGCATTCCAAGACATTCACAACATAATAGAATATAAAGAAATGATAGTCTTAAGAATGCTCCTTTCCTTGCTCTTCTCATGTTGTATGTCAAAGAATGCATTAGGCTTAGGATAATATCTTAGAGGAGGAGGAGCATCAGGATTAGTTCTTCCATGCTTTTTGAAATGGAGCCTCCTCTTCACATTCGACACTTCATGCTTATTCCACTCTTCTCTGTTATAATATTTCATTGGTTACTCATTTGATAAATCAACCAAGGTGAAGGTGTCCAGAATAATTCCTTTGGAGATAGGACTCCAAACTTCAACATATTCTCTATTTTCTCTATTTAGATCTGATCTTCTTGCCGATGGGCCCTCCCCATATTTTCTTCTCTTTTGAGGAGGTCTGAAATATTCTTCAATGAATTCTACCTCTTCCTCGGCATCATAAAACCATACTTGAGTGTATTGCATGGGAGGGTCATATGCAATATAGAAATAAAATTACAAATAAGAAAGGAATTTGATTTTCATACAGCGCTCTTGGACGAGGCATGATTTGAACACAAGGTTCCTTTGTCATCTTCCACTTAGCTTTCCTCTTCCAAAGATAAATTTTCATCTTCCCATTCCCTTGATGTGGTTATCATGTCTTCCTCCAAGAGTAAGTTTTCATTTGATTCTTCGCTTGGATCCATAAGAAATCGCTAAGATTCATCATCTGTAGAAGGAAAACTATAAGTAATCTCGAGAAATTTTCATATATCGTAGGTAGTAGGTAGAGTGTAGATGAGTTTGAAAATATCATGTCCCAGCCCACAAAATAGGCTATTCATAGCTTTAATATTTAAATAACATTCATTCCTATTTAAATTATGTGGGGGCTTGACAGCAGTCATATTCCACACTTATATGTCTAATGAAATAAGGAATTTTCTCATTAAAATTTTCAACCTATTATAGTTCATACCTGTAAACAAAGGTGGTGCTAGTGATTTTTCAGTATACAAAATTTCTTCCCCACTAGTCGATTCGAGATCAGGGTTGGCCATTATTCCCGGTGGTAAAACCATTTTGAAATAACCTCGCTCTGATACCACTTGTTGGATCTGGTGGCCAACCTTAGGGGGGTGAATAAGGTTTTCAATTAAAATTCATAATTAAAAGAATTTCAGAAAGGCAACCTGTTCTAGAAGCTACCGCGGGGCGATAGGCTACTACCGCACGGCGATAGGCAACAAAAAACAAAAGTTTGGCAGGGCAACCTATTCTAGAAGCTACCGCAGGGCGGTAAACTACTACCGCACGGCAGTAGGTCACAGAACCACTTTTCCCCTGTGAAATTTGTTTTTCTAATTTTTCACACACCCCTTAGAACCCTATCAACACGCAACAGCGAATTCGAGATAAAATAAAATAAATATAATTTTATTCAAAACTAAAAACAAGGGTTTACAACAATACAACTAGACCTTCGTAACGCCGGAGATCAGAGGCATTGAATCAAACAATACTCTATTTGTTTCTATATCGATCCTCAACTAGGACCGGTTTGCCCTCTCTCTTATTCCCAAGAAGATTGACGAGCCGACTCCTCACCTTCCTCCTAGGAAGGGTCTTATATCCCACGAGATCTCCCAGATTTAAATGTCTTCCCAGAACGATTTCCTATGGAATACTTCCCGGATTCCGACGACCTCCCCGATCGATTTTCCTCACAACACAACGATTAAAAAGGAGAAAAAGTATAAATAAAGATAAAGAGTTTTGAAATTATTTCTCCCTAAAAAAAATTCCTCCGTAGAACGGTGCACGATCGATGCTTCGAAATGTCATTCTTCTTGCGCTCGATCAACTGGTGATGGTCGTTAGAAACTTTGCTCTTTGGAGTTCTTCGATCATGAATGGGAGGGAGAGATTTCGCTTTTCCTTGCACAGAGACGGTGGTTCGAAATAGCAGAGGCGGTGGCCAAACCCTTGGCTTGTAATTCTCCTCCTTTTCACCTCAAAAAAAGAATCGCGCACTTTTATAGTCTTTTTATAAATAATCTACCATCGACGGTAGAGCTAGCGCCCGACGGTAGGTCTTTTTACGCGGTGTCACTAGTTGTCCATCAAATTAGGAAAAATATCCTAAAATTATTCTCTCCACTTTTGTATACCGCGGCGCAGTAAGGCTAGCGCCCGGCATTAGCTTTTCTTTTTGACGCAATTGACTCGACGGTCATCGACATGGCTAGCGCCCGATAGTAGGTCACAGAGAGAAATCTTTGTGCGTTCACTTTAATCCTGCGTCGCTAGTGCCAGTGGTAGAGCTAACGCACGGCGGTAGGTCACAAATATTGAAAATCTCGATCTTCATACCTGTAAACTGCACACTATACCCAACACAAGTATGATAATATACTGCTTGGGATTTGTTATTATCAAACTAAAGAGATGTGGACCATGGGTTCCAACATCTGTTATTGATGATAGAGTCAGAGCCCCTATTTATTGGCGAGGGTGGGGAGTACAGAATACAAGGCTATTGCCCGACGATAGTAATATTGCTGACGGTTATGAGGTTAGAAAAATTCTAACTGTGCGACTTCCTCACTTCAAAATTTTAACACTCCCACTTGAAGTGAAAGTCAGAATCCAAATAATCTCTACAACCACTCAAATGGCCCCTTCGAGAGCGGTTTTGTGAAGATTTTCGCGACATTGTCCTTATTCTGCACATACTCCACAACCAGAGATCCCTCCAGCGCCTTCTACCAAACAAAGTGATGCTCGATCTCAATGTGCTTCATTCGCACGTGATAAACTGGATTAGTAACCAGATTCAAAGCACTCTCATTGTCACTGCGGAATAGATTAGGACCTCGCACCTCCTCATGGATATCTTCCACCGACCTGCACAGTAAAATGGTCTCCTGGGCCGCCAAAGATGATATTTTATATTGTTCCTCAGTGGTGGAGATGGACACTGAATTTTGCTTCTTATTTCACCATAAGATAGTTGCCAATCTTCATATAACATACTCATATATCGACTTCCGATCATCTGTATCTCCACCATAATCAACATCTGTGAACTCGTGCAAAACAAATCTCATTTTCTTCTCATAAAGCAAACCCATATCCGAGGTGGACTCCATATATTTCAGTATTCCCTTTGTCACCTCTAGATGAGGCTTCTTGGGCTCCTATGTATACCGACTTACTCGACCAACAACATAAGAAACCTATGGCCTTATAATCTGGTAAATTAAACTTGCCAATAGTGCCGGAAAAACTAAGGGATATAGAAGAACCCTTCTTTCATCCCACCGAAGGTTCAAACCAACTTCGAGTGGAGTAGAGCTGCTCTTCCCATCATTCATGTTGAACCTCTTCATGATTTATTTTGCATACCCTTTCTGGGAAACAAGCATACTGTTCTTCTTCCTCTCCACTTCCAGGCCAAGGAAATGGTGCAGCTCACCAAGTTCCTTAATCTCAAACCGAATAGATAGCACTGCCCTAAGCTTTGTTACCTCTTCATCCCAATTTCCCGTCATGATCATATCGTCGACGTACATCAGCACCAAGACCCGAAGATCTCCCCTTTTCCTGAAAATTAGACTTAAGCCTGAGTTAGAAGCAAAATACCTTCAAAACTCTAAGTATTCTGCTATCTTCCCATAGTAGGCTCGAGGAGCCAAACTAGAGAAGGTCTTCTTCAGCTTACATACATGTCCTGGATGAGTCTCAGATATATACCCAGGTACTTGCATCATGAATATGTCCTTGTCAATCTCCTCATAAAGAAAAGCATTCTTTTCATCAAGTTACCAAATATTCCATGCTTGGCAAATCGCCAAAGCAATCACCATCCATACTAAAGTTATCTTGGCTACAAGATCGAAAGTCTCTTCATAGTCTTTACTATACTGTTCAGAGAACCCTCGAGCAACAAGACAAGCCTTGTACCACTCGACACTACTGTCTACTTTCTTATTCAGCTTATACACTCATCTGCAAGTGACGTATGTGATGTCATCTACCCTGGGCACAAGGTCCCAAGTCTTATTCCTTAAGAGGGTTGATATATCCTCATTCATGGCATCTTCTCATTCCTTCACTCCAATGGTATTTTCAAAGCATGATGACTCTCGCTCGTCTAGAGGTCCAGCAAAGTAACATGAGACCATGTTTACCATACTACCTTCTCTGTACCGAGCTAGTGGTATGATGGTTCACTTTGACCTTAGCAATGCTGGACCACTTTCTACCACTTCTGTTGCATCTTCTACATCAGCTCTTATATTAGGGACACTAGGAGCATCTCTCTCCCTACTTCCAGAACCCAAAGCACTGGCCCCTGAGCTAAAAGTAATAGGAGCTCTTGGGTACACAAACATCTCGACCAGAAGATCTTCAGCAACCTCTTTTCTTCTTACTCCTTCCCTGCTCTCTTGTAAATCTACAGAAGTGTTGTGAAAAATTCTTATGATTTACCTTAACAAATTATTTTAAGTGACTTTACCTCCTAGGTTAATTACCCAGAGACTATAGAGAAGGTAATATGATCTTAGATGTCCTAGGATCTCACAGGAGTAAAGGACATGAGAAGGGGGCACACTGAATTTTAAGGAAAATCAAGAAATGTCAGTATGCGTCGACTAACAGTCGACGCAACTTTGACTTAATGTCAACGTTGCATCAATTAGAAGTCAGAGCAAAAGAATTAAATCAGTCGATAATACTTCAAGGTTTATATCAATGCATACTTCGATATGTTGTCGACGTAACGTCGATTATAGAGTTAAGTCGACATTCAATTAGAATGAAGCCAGAGTTCGACACAACTACTATATGAAATCAACGTTACGTTGATTAGTGTTCTGAACAGGATTTTTTTGGGAAATAATTCAGAGTTTATTCAAGAAAGATTTAACTTGAATAACTGTTACTTGGAGACGATGGAAGATGATTGTTCTCTGCCAGATGTATATATATAGAGGCACACCATTAGAATTTGAACAACGATTGATTAGATACTACAAACAGAAACGGAAAGTGATTTTGGAAATTGAGAATCGATAGAGAAGATCAGGAAGATCATCATTCATCTGCTGTAATACAAGTTCTTCCAGAAAATCAGTCGATCATCATCTTGTCCTTGTATCTTAATAGAGAGTCAGTTCTTCTTCTTCTTCTCTAGGGCTCATCAAGTGCAAAAACAAATTAAGTGAAGAATAAGGAATCATCTGGATCAAAAAGCTTATAATCCTTAAAATTCTCTCAATTAGAGTACTAGAGATAAAATTCACTCAGTGCCATAAAGTCCTTAGAATATTTGGTGAGAGGACTCATTAAGAAAATCATCTCTTCTACATATCTCTTTCTAATCTCTATTTTTTCTCTTTTACTGTTTGAGAAAAGCGTTTAAGAATAACTCTTCGAAGGATTCAGTTTAAAGTTTTGAGAGTCTCCTTGAGAAAAGACTAAGGTTGTATTGGTTCAAGATCTTGCTATCAAATGATCTAGAGATTGGTTCTGAGAGTATCCTTATTAAAAAACTTGGGCATAGTGATAGTGAATTCCTGCCAAGGGGACAGAAGAGTGGATGTACCTAGATTTCTAAGAACCACTATAATTCATATGTTTTCTATGATTGTTTGTTTTTTGTGATTGTTTATTTGATGTGTTGTGATCATATTTGTTAGGCTTAAAATTCTGATAATAATCTCTATAAATGCAAATTCTGTGAAAAGTATAGTTAAAATAGAAATAAATTTTAATCTCTATTCACCCCCCTAGAGAAAACTCTGAGGATTTTGTCAACTATTCTTCTCTTTCAATTGGTATCAGAGTCAGGTTAATCAATAAAATGTTAACCTAAAAGAGGTTAATCAAGGAAAGATTAACACCTTGATTATAAAGATCATAACAATTACATTAGTATAGTTTAAAATGTCTTTTAATACTTTTAAAGAATTTACATCTACAAGGCCTCTAGTTTGTAATATTGAAAAATTTACACTCTGGAAAATTAGAATTAAGTTATATATGAATTGAATTGATGATGGTATTTTTGTTTTAATTGTGACAAGACCACATATGCCTTACAGAAATTATACAAAAGGAAACATTACTTTAGAACCAGTACCTAGATGTGAGTGGTCAGATGAGGAAAAGAGAATACAAGACTGAGATTCTAAAGCTATGAATATATTAGTTTCAACAATGTCTGATGATGTTTTCCAGAAAGTAGCAGAATGCCAATCAGCAAAATGAATCTGGGAATCACTATCAAGGATTGTTGATGAGAGTTCTGATTAGAGAATAGATAGAAGATCACTTTTAATTTCTTAGTATGAAAATTTTCAAAAGAAAGTTGGTGAATATATAGCTGAAATGTATGACAAATTCAGTATAATCATTAATGAACTTAAAGGATTGGATAAAGATATATCACTCACTGAGATAAATGATAAGTTACTCATGTGCTTTCCAAAATACATGTGATTCTAGAATATAGGCTATTAGAGAATCAAGATGTCATATGGAGATTACTACAGATGCACTGTTAGACAAACTTAAGTCTTATGAACTTTTTCTAAAAAGTATAGTATAATCAGAAGTAAAGGAGAATGTCAATACACCTAGAGACCAATCTATTGCTCTAAAAGCTACTGATGATGAACCCTCTATTACAGAACATGAAATGTTCAATCTTTTAGCTAGGAGATTTAGAAAGTGGGTTAAGACAGAAAATTTCAGAAGAAGAGTCGGGAGTTTGAATAAGATAGTTTGATAAGACTCCAAATAGGAAGTTAATTTGCTTTGCATGCAGAAAACCTAGACACATAGCAACTGAATGTCCAGATCAATAAAAGGATAGATCAAATAAAAAGGATCAAAAGAAAAAAGATCTAAATAGAAAGGATAAGAAAAAGGAAAGAGGATTCATTGCTGAAACCTGGAGTGATATGAGTTCAGAGTCAAGTTCTTCATTAGCTAGTGAAGAAGAATCAACTGCTGAAGAAGCATGTTTGATTGCTTTGGAGACTCATTCAGATAATGAAGAAAATCAGGTAAGTTGCTTTGATGATATTGATTTTTCTTCAAAATAATTTAAGATAAGTTTTAAAGAATTTTGTAAGCATCAATTAGAAGAAGAAAAGAAAATTAAATAATTGAGAAAAGAGATAGAGATAATTAGGAGTTATCCCTGTGACAAAAAATAGATTGAACATGATACATTGTTGGAAATAGAAGTAGAAAAACTAAAGAATCAAGTAGCTGATTTAATAGAAGAAAATACTTTATTAAAGGAAAAGCAATCAAAGGCAAAATCCTTTGAAGACTTCTTAAATGGAAGGAGTCAACAACTTAAAAATATTATAGAGAATCTTAAGAAAAGATTCAATAATCTTAGTTTAGGTGATCATCCTCACAGGATAGTAGCAATTACCAATACACCAGCATAGAAAAATCATGTACTTTTTGTTAAAGCTAATGAAAATCAACCAATTATAAATCTAGACAATGATCATGAAAGAGTAAAAAAATTCAGTTAAGAAAATGAATCCAAAAGAACAAGTATTATAGATGAGCAACCTGTGTTAAACAATAAGAAAAGATCAGTAGTTTCAGCAAGTCAAGAATATGCGTCAACGTCATATCGATGCAACTTCTGTGAAACGTCGACTTCAAATCGATGTATCCGGAAATTTACGTCGAATGCTACTCGATGCATATCCCTAAACAGTAATTTTTCATCATCATATTCTTGTTATCCTACTTATACAAAATGTTTTACAAAAGGACATGAAACTATAAGCTGTTAGTTTAATAGACCAACACTCTTTTATCCCAAGGGGTATTATGAAAGATCATCTTATACTTTCATCATCCCTTATAATGTAAAAAAGAAGTAGTGGGTCCAAGGTAACCTTGATCCCAATTAATATTTGATTTCATATGCAAGAAAGAGACTGTCCGTTCACAAACTAGTTATGATATTTGGACAGTGGTTGCTCTAGATATATGACTAAACATAAATAATTGCTGGAGAATTATAAGACCAAAAATAATCCCAAGGTAATTTTTGGTGATTCCAATTATGATCAGACCAAAGGTTATGGTATGATCAAAATTGGGGATATCACCTTCTCCAAAGTAGCTTATGTTGAAAGACTTCAACATAACCTTATTACAATCAGTCGGCTATGTGTTGGTGAATATAAAGTTATATTCACACACAACCAATGTCAAATAGTCAACAATAAAACAGATACTACTGTGTTATCTGGTTTTAGAAATGGTAATATCTATATAGTTGACTTTAGATCAAGTAAAAAAATGAAATATGTTTGTTTAATGCTAAAATAAATAGGAGTGAGCTTTGCATGGGAGGCTTGGTCATCTTAATCATAATACCACAGCCAAGCTTACAAAGGATGATTTAGTTAGAGGCTTACAAAAAGGTAAGTATAGAAAACTTAATCCTTGTCAAGCATGTTAGCAGGGAAAACAAGTTAAATCTTCATTCAAGCTAATTAGTAAGAATGATTCTCCAAGAATTTTATATTTACTGCATATGGATTTATTTGGTCCTCTTACCACTCTGAGTTTAAGAGATAAGCCTTATACTTTTATTATAGTGGATGATTTCTCAAGATTAAGTTGAGTGTTCTTCCTAAGAGTTAAGTCTGGTACCTTCATAATTCTTTTAAGATTCATCAAACAGATTCAATCTGAATTTAAAGTGTGCTTGATCAAAAGTGATCATACCAAAGAGTTTGAAAATCGGTTAATTTATAGATTCTGTGAGGATGAAGGAATAAGACAAAGCTTTTAAACTTCTAAAACTCCTCAATAAAATGGAGTAGCGGAAAGGAAAAATAGAACACTTATTGAATCTGGAAGAACCTTATTAGTAGAGTCAAATTTGTCTGAGTCCTTTTGGACTGAAGCGGTTAATACTACTAATTATGTTTTCAACAGAATTCTCATTCACAAAACTATGTTGAAGAATCCTTATGAGCTTCTAAAGGGTAAAACACCTATAGTCTCATATTTTAGATTTTTTGGCTGTGCATATTATATTCTTAATAATGCGAAAAACTATCTTGGCAAATTTTATAAGAAGCCTGATGATGTAATATTTTTAGTATACTCCTTATCTAGCAAAGCTTATATGTGTTATAATAAAAAGATTCTTAAAATAGATGAATCTATGCATGTAGTATTGCATGAAACTCATTCTTTTTCCAAGTGGGAGGAAACTTCCACCAAAGACTTTTTGTAGAAATAGATTCCCTTAAATGTTGAGTTTCAAGAGTTGAAGATTGAAGGGAATTCTGAAAAATCATCTAAAAAGCATAATCATCAATTAGAGGGTGTAATAGAAAGCTCAGATGATGAAGTACTAATTGAAGGAATTATCAGCCCACCTGCAATCACCAATCAGATTAATGAGCAGGAGGCTTATTTCCAAAATGTAGAAGAAATAAATAAAAATGAGGAGATCATTATCAAATTATTCAATCAAGAGTAGATCTAGAGAGATCAATTTTCAGAGATCATCCTCCAACCCAAGTAATTAGATATGTGAATCAAGGAGTGAAAACAAGGAAATTGTCGTCAACAGAGATCATGTTGTAGTGTTTTCTTTCACAGTCTGAACCAAAGAAATTTGAAGAAGCAGATAAAGACACATCAG
Source organism: Platanthera zijinensis (assembly GCA_039513925.1). Taxonomy (NCBI): domain Eukaryota; kingdom Viridiplantae; phylum Streptophyta; class Magnoliopsida; order Asparagales; family Orchidaceae; genus Platanthera; species Platanthera zijinensis. Next base: position 246,910,253 of record CM077078.1, on the reverse strand, counting down.
ATTGTTGTTATGCAAGAAGAGCTTGCATAGTTTAAGAAAAAAAAAATTGGATATTAGTTGAAAGACCAAAGGATTACCCAATCAATAGAACTAAGTGAGTATATAGAAATAAACTGGATTCAAGTGGAGTGATAGTGTTTTATTTAGTTTATATACATATGATAGATAAGTTGGATTGACAAAACCTTAAGGTTGTTCAACATAAACTTCTTCTTGAAGAGTGTCATTGAGAAAATCACTTTTAACTTCAAAATATATGATTTGCTTATGATTGGTTTGTTGTTAATAATTTTGGTTTGTGATTAACAGTTTGATTTGCGCCGAGTATTTTTCAAAATATATGATTTGCTATTAATAATGATTTACGATTAACTAAAAATGATTTCTCTTTAACAATTCTCATTTTATAATTAATTTTAATTAAAAATAATTAACTTTTTCTAAATATCATTTAAAAATTTACACCCGCACCATTCAATATTTATGCTAGGCGTACCTAATATTTTGCCATGAGAGGGCTTCAGGACTACCAAAAACCTCCTCTAATAACACGGAAATGGCACGATTGCATGATTTTTCTTTACTGAAAGTCACACACATGGACGCGTGGACACATCGTCGAATCGTTATGCTTTGTCCAAAGAGAACTGCATGTTCGTTCCTCGCCCATATATTTTTACTGATCGAAGTGTATTTTTCTTTCATATTAACCAGAATTTCATTTCACCACACTATTGTGATTTCCTTCCCTTCAGCACTGATCTTGGAAGAGCTAATGACTTTGCATCGTCGTCGGATCATCCTTTCTCCAATCACATATTTATGAGGTTACCATAAGATTTGAAGGACACATGACTACGAATGCAATTTGATCACTAGAGTGATGTCTTTTCCTATAGACGATGGGTTTTTATCTATTTCATAAAATATTTTGTATTTTTATTTAAGGACAATGATTATGCGGTTGGAGTTATTTATAATTTTAAACTTTTTTTATTATTAGCACTTTAATTTAGTGCTTCAATTTAAAAAAAATTAAAAATTTTAATTTCAAAAAGTCAAAGTCAATTTCAACATACAGCCGAACAACTTTTACATATCAATTCCAATTCTTTTCATTGAATTACATCCTGCAGCCGAACAACAGAATTGATTTTCTGCACAAAATCAATTCCTACAAATATTGATTTTCTGACCAAAATCAATTCAAGAAAACCAATATCTGCATGCATTTTTTGATAAATCGACAATGCACAAAACGAATTACTGCATTCATATAGACTGAATTAGCTTTCTAGAATTGACTTTTTGACAAAAATCAATATCTTCAGTAATTTGTTTGTGAAAAATTCCAATTATGTTGTTCGACTGCAAGATTGAATTTAGTCAGCAGAATTGAAATTGAGATACAAAAGCTGTTTGGATGAATAATGGAATTAGAATTGGAATTGACATTACGTAATAATATTATAAAATTCAAAATGTACGTCAACGAAAAACGCATTAAATTGCATAAGGTATTTTAAGGCACGAGTCATTCACCGAAGCACATTTTTTTGCCCGTGCATGTGTTTTTTGCCTGAGCGCCCATTTTACTCCTGGGCGGATGTTTTTCACCCAAACGCGCGTATTTTGCCCGGAAGCATATTTTTTCGCCCGGGTGCAAGTTTTTCGCCTGTCCCGACAATTTTTCGCCTGGGCGCACGTATTTTCACCCGAGCACGAATATTTATGCTCGGACGCGTTTTTTTCACCCGAGCATAAATTTTTTCGCTTAGACGCACATTTACACCCAAGTGCACATTTTTTGCCCGGATGCAATTTTTTACCAGGGCGTCCGTCTTTCTTCCAAGCGCATGTTCTTTCGCTCGAAAGCATTTTCTTTTGCACGGTCGAGCATTTTTTGATCGGCCGCACATTTTTCGTCCAGGCTAGCTATTTTCGTCTCGGGCACACGTTTTTCGTCCAGGCTAGCTATTTTTATCTCGGGTGCACGTTTTACTCCAGGACACACCTTTTTCCCAGCTCACATTTTTTTGACTAGGTGAGTGTTTTTTGCCCGAGTGCGTGCTATTCATCGAAGAAAAATGCACGTTAGGGTGAAAATACACACCCCAACGAAAAAACGTGCGTCACGGCAAAAAACGCATGCCCGGAAAAAAAATGCGCGTCCGAGCAAAAAACGAGCGCCCTTTTGAAAAACACGCACCTATGCGAAAAACGCATGTGGGGAAAAACACGAGCCCGGGCGAAAAAAGTGCCCCTGGAGAAAAACGCGTGCCGGGACAAAAAACTTGGTCATGTGAAATAACACGCTGGGGTGAAAAACATGCACCCGAGAAAAAAATGCTTACGGGCGAAATAATATGTGAAGGGCAAAATACATGCACCCAGGCAAAAAATATGCGCCCGAGAGAAAAAAGTGTGATCGGGCTGAAAATAGCTAGCCCGGGCAAAAAACGTGCGCGCGTGCTCTCCCGGACAAAAAATGCGCCCTAGACAATTACACGCACCCGCACGAGATAGACCTTTGCGCGCGAAAAATGCCCGCCAGGGCCGAATAACGCGTGCCCATGCGAAAAACGCACGGCCGGGCTAAAAACACCCGCCTGGTCGAAAAATGTTTGGGCAAAAACACTCGATTAAGCAGAAAACCAATGGGCGGAGGTAAGAATTGCCGATTTGATTTTTTTAGTTCAAAGCCAAAGCAATGGGATTTCACATAAAAGCCAATACCCGCGTAAATTTCGGTTGCATTTGGTGCGGTTTATTTGCTCCGGTGAAGTTGGACAAAAATGTCATTGTCGTAACACAATTTTATTCCCAAATTAGTTTTTTTTAGTAACGTTAGTAACATTTGTCATATCAAACATACATTCTATGCCAATGACGTTTTTGTCTAACCTCACCAGAGCAAATAAGAGCAGAGATAAGCCGCGCCAAACGCAGCCTCCGTCACGATGAACGCTAGAATTGAATTTCTAATCTCCAATATCAATTCCAGAAAGCCAATTACACCCAAGTGAACAGACCCTGAGATGTGCTCAAACCTAAGGCTCTCGAAATCCTTATGTTCACCCTTTCATTAGTCCTCTGCTGTACGGTCGGGCTCCTTGCCATCTCTGGCTAATTTTCAGTCCAAGAGGTCTTCCCATAAGTTCCTGGAACGCAGCCAAAATCGTATTCAGATATGTCTGAAGTGCTACTCAAGGGTTATGATTGTTTGATTTAAAAAAATGTTTGACAATTATGATAGTTGATTTAAACTGAAACAAAAATTATTACATATTATGTGCTATTATTAGAAAAAAATTCTAATCTTAAATGATGTATGATCAAAATAAGGCCAAGTTCAATTAACAAATTTGAACACAAAATAGATTTTTTTTAATTCATAAAAAGTGATTTACTTTTCACAAAAGCTCCTCACATAGTTTGTCTAATGCCATCAATACCAAGTATAATATCACAATACAACAATACTTACAGTTGAAGAACGAGCTGAATGAAAGCTATTTGGTTTTGAGAATCCAATATTATGTTGAAATTATTGAAGTGAAAGTGGAGGTTGATTGGGCAGACCGCGCAGCCTGGGCGGACAGTCTGGCGGACTGGTGTGCGGCCTGAGCGGTCTGATGTTTGCGGCCTGGTGGTTTGTCCTTGGTGAAAGCGGTGCAGATAGGTTGTTTATCCGCGGCTTGGGTGGTCTGGTTTAGAGTCCGCAGAGTTCGCTATATGCGGACTGTTCTTGGAGCTCGCGAGATCGGCATTGGCATGTGCCCTTGATCTCAGGTGGTGCGGTTAGGAGGTAACCGCGGAGTTTGCGGCTAGGCGACCTAGTTTGGATATGGCAGTCTGAGTGGACTGAGCAGACTGATAGTTCATGTCCGCGTGGCTCGCGCCAGACGTATTCTGGTTGCTGGACTTGGTCACGATCTGTGACAAGTCCAGATTGATCGCAGAGTCTGCCATGTCCGCTGGTTGACCGGGCGGTCTGTGCCTTTGGTCGTGGACTTGTTGGTGCGGGCTGGAGTAGTGTCCGCGGGTGTGCGGACTGTTGCTGTGTCCGGCTTTGTCCATGCGGACTGGGCGGACTGGGCGGACTGTCTTGTACTAGCTGCGAGCTGGGGTGGTGTTTCTATCTTCTAGGGCGGTGACCACACTCATCTTCGTGCTTATAAATAGGACCCCCCTGTGACAACATAATTAACTGAATGAACAGTAAGTTGGACTTGGGTTAATTGTTGCGGCCTCGGATTTTTTGTCTGCGCGGTTTGAGAAGGATACCCGGTTTGATGTTTGCATGTTGTGCGGCTAGCACTGAGAAGCCAGGACTTTGGTGCTGACTGCGGTCAGGGATCAGTGAAGCTTGCGGTTTACAATCAGCGGTTAGCAGCAGGTCGCAGTTGCGGCCAACCGGTCTTCTCTCCTTCAGCAATTCCAGTTCAATAACCTGTCCGCCGGTCTGGGCGGTCTGGGCGGTCTGTTCTTTAGTTCGGCAACGGCCTGTTCGCGGTCTAACTGGAGGCTAGGCGACCTCAGCGGTCAGGCGGCTAGCAGTTTGCGGGCAGCTATTTTTCAGCTTGAATAACAGCTAGTATGCGCGACCTCGCGGTCTCGGCGGACTTCGCTGTTCAGTTCGGCAAGGGCGGCGGTCTCGGACTCTGTCCGCTCGGCTTCTGTTTTTTGTTGTTCTCTGCTTGTTTGTACTTGGTGAAATCATGTCTCGCCATGTATACCTCTTGTTGTAAAGAAATTTGTTAATACATGACCTGTTTGATTCTTTCCTTGCACCTGGTTTACTGAACTTAGTTGTGGTTGGAGTGTTCCTGCGCCTGGTTTCCGATTTCCGCTCAATCAAGGGGTCATCTTGATAGCTTTGAAAGTTTTACTTGGTATCAGAGCTATCACCTTGATCATCTTGTGAAATTTTAACATGGTATCAGAGAGAACGGGAGCTTGAGTAGTGATCAGCCACCAAGTTTGCTCTTCTCTGAAAGTTTTGTTAAATCAGTGATAGTGCAATGAATAGTGGGTTTACAAGAGGTCTGGGTATTGAGCTTTTAACGCCGACCAACTTTAAGAAGTGGAAGTTGTGCATGGAAAGTTATCTTCTTGGAGAGGACTTGTCGGAAGTTGTGTGTGGAGACAACATAACAGAGGTTACTGCTGCAACTGGGTCTCCTGAAGAGGTGAGAGCTTGGAGGAAAACGAAAGCAAATGCTGAGTTTACTCTGAAGCGGACTATCTCACCAGAGCTCTTTGATCACATCCTTGGATGTTCATCTGCTGCTGGGATTTGGACTTCCCTTGATGGGTTATTCAACAAGAAGAATGTAGCTCGGCTACAGTTCTTGGAGAATGAGTTGGCAAAAGCCACTCAAGGAGACTTATCTATCTCAACTTTCTTCCTTAAAATGAAGAACCTGTGCGCTGAGATATCAGCGTTGGACCCTGATGAGCTAATCTCGGAGGCGAAGCTCAAGAGGCACATCATCCGTGACTTGCGGAAGGAGTATGTGGTCTTTGTGACCTCTGTTCAAGGTCGGGTCACTCAGCCATCGTTACTAGAGCTGGAGAACTTGCTGGCTTCGCATGAGAGCTTAGCAAGGCAGATGGCTGGTTTGACTGTTTCTGGAGGAGACAGTGAGGCTGTCTTCTCAGGGAAGAAGAAGAGATGGGACAAGAAGAAGAAACTTGCTGGCGATGGTCCATCAACTTCATATCAGCAAGAGAAGAGTCACTCTTCTCAGCGTGGTGAGAAGAAGAAGGAAGAACCAAGGTGCTACAGATGCAATATGTCAGGTCACTTCAGACGAGACTGTAAGGTGAAGCTTCAGCCAGGTCATGTTGCAGGCAAGGAGGAGGCTGGTTCCAGTGCTGAGGAGCTGGATGGGGGAATGCTTTCTTGACGGGCGCATGTGTTCGTGCTTTGTCTTCCATCAACTACCAAGATGACTGGATCATCAACTCTGGATGTGGTCATCACCTCACCGGGGATGAGTCAAAGTTCTCTTCACTGCAGGCTTACTCAGGTAATGAAACTATTATTACTGCTGATGATTCTATGCATGCAGTCGAGAAGGAGGGAGTTGTGTCTTTGGGTAGTGATAAGGAGTCACTCACGTTAAGGAGTGTTTATCACGTACCGGGCATGAAAAAGAACCTCTTCTCAGTGACCAACGCGATAGATGCGGGCTATCATGTTCTGTTTGGCCCAACAGAAGTGAAATTTCTTTGGAATATATCAGTGGTAAAGGCTGATATTGCTCACGTTGGAAGGAGAGTTAAGAACTTGTTTGTTTTATCAACAAACTCCTATGTTGATCGCATGAGGGCAAATGATAGCGCGGCTATCTGACATGAAAGGCTGGGGCACGTAGGGATGGACAAGCTGAAAGCCATGACAGTGAGAAGCCTTGTGAAATGCTTGTCTAAGTTGTCATCCTACGAGAATGGTCATGTTTGTGCTGGATGTCATTACGGAAAGGAACATCGCCTTCCATTTGATAAGTCACAAACCAGGTCTAAAGCACCATTGGAGTGTGTTCATGGTGATTTGATGGGACCAACCATCACTGCCAGTCTTGGAGGGAGCAGGTATATGCTCGTGCTGGTTGATGACTATACTAGGTACACGTGGGTGTACTTCATGAAGGAGAAGTCAGATGCTTTCCGGTTGTTCGTGGAGTTCAAGGAGTTGGTGGAGGGCCGACTTGACCTGCGGATCAAGAAGTTGAGAACGGACAACGGAGGTGAGTTTGTTTCAACTGAGTTCTCTAACTTCTGCAGGAAGCAAGACATCCGGAGGGAGCTTACTTGTGCACATACTCCGCAACAAAATGGAGTAGCGGAAAGGAAGATCCGTCATTTGACGGAAACCTGCAAATGCTGGCTTCATGCAAAGGGCATTCTGAGGTCTTTCTGGGCGTAAGGAATGGCATGCGCAACTTATGTCATCAATCGGATGTCTCTGAGTCCGATCAACATGAAATCTCCTCATGAGCTGATGTTCAAGGAGAAGCCCAGTGTTGAACACCTTCGGGTGTTTGGATCAACCTGCTACGTACACGTCCCGGATGCTCTGAGGACCAAGCTTGACGCAAAGGCGAGGAAGCTTGTCTTTGGGGGGTATGATGAGCGGAAGAAGGGATTAAAGTGTATGAATCCTGCAACAAAGAAGTTTGTTGTATCAAGAGACGTTGTCTTTGAAGAACTGACGTCATATGGAGGTAGCTCTGTTGAGCTGCAGGAGAGCAGGTCTGATGATGGGCAGGTGGAAGCTGCTAAGGATCTTCTGGTGGAGCTGCCGGTGTCACCCGGATCTCCAGGTGTTTCAAGCTCTAGGGCGGAAGCTTCTGGTTCAGGAAGCAGGGGGAGCGTTGCTCCAAGTTTGCCCGAGAATGAAGCTGGTGAAGAAGAAGCGGAGGTGGTCAGTAATGGTCAGGCCCTTCGGAGATCGAAGAGGACCATTAAACCACCAGCTCGGTACAACGATGGAAACATGGTGAGCATTATCTCCTGTTTCTTCGCAGGCCCTCTGGATGAGCGGGAGCCTTCAAAGTTTGAAGATGCCACTGGAGTCAAGGAGTGGGATGACACTATGGATGAGGAGATGACAGCCCTCAGAAGGAACGAGACTTGAGACTTTGTGCCTAAGGTCGTTGGCGTTACTCTTATGACGTGTAAGTGGGTATACAAACTGAAGAAGAAGGTTGATGGGAGTATCGAAAGATACAAAGCTCGTCTGGTTGCTCGAGGGTTCTCCCAACAGTACGGCGAAGATTATGAAAAGATGTTTAGTCTTGTTGCCAAAATGACTTCAGTGTGGGTGGTGATCGCATTGGCGGCTTGCCAAGGGTGGAAGATGTGGCAACTTGATGTAAAAAAATATTTTTCTTTATGGGGAGATAGATAAAGACATCTCCATGGATCAACCATTGTGTTACGTATCTGAAGAACATCTGGACTACGTCTGCAACTTTGGAAGGCTCTTTATGGGTTGAAGCAGACTCCACGTGCATGGTATGGGAAGATCGCAGAATACCTCCAATTCTGCGGATACTTTGCCTCTGATTCAGATTCGAGCATGTTCATAAAGAAGCAGGGGGAGCTTCATGTCTTGGTATTGTTGTACGTGGACGACATGATCGTCAGGGGAAACTCTGAGAAGGAGGTAACTAGGCTCAGGGCCGAGCTAGCTATACGGTTCGAGATGAAGGATTTGGGTGAGCTCCAGCAGTTCCTTGGACTCGAGGTTGAGAGGAAGAAGAGCGAGATATTCGTCTCTCAAAAGAGCTATACTGAGCGGATCGTTCATCGATTTGGCTTGAGGGAGGGAAAGAGTAGCTTTACTCCTCTGGATTGTGGCCTGAAGCTTCGACGAGATGAGGGGAGGATTCTTCTTGATCCCTTTGTGTTCCGGGCTCTGGTTGGGAGCTTGATTTACCTGACGATTACAAGACCAGACATTGCCTATGTTGTAGGCCGGGTTAGTCGTTATATGGCGGAATCAAGGAAGCCTCATCTGGTAGCGGCAAGAAATATTCTGAAGTATGTGAAGACTACTTCTGATATGGGACTTCTGTATAGGAGGGACACGGGTTTTTCTCTGCATGGCTACACTGATGCTGATTATGGGGGAGACTCAGACGATCGAAAGCCGACGTCTGGTTATGTTTTCACATGCGGATCAGCAGGTATTTCATGGTGCAGTAAGAAATAGGACTCGGTGTCCGTCTCTACTACGGAAGCGGAGTACAAGGCTTCGGCCTTGGCAGCTCGGGAAGCCATCTGGCTGAGGAGACTAGTAGAAGACATCCATGAAGAAGTGCGAGGTCCAACTCTGTTTCGCGGTGACAACGAGAGTGCCCTGAAACTGATTAATAATCCAGTTTGTCACCCGCGGACCAAGCACATAGAGATTAAGCACAACTTCATTCGGAATAAGGTGTTGGAGGGGTCTCTTATGGTTGAGCATGTGCGGAGCGAGAATAACATCGCAGATATCTTCATTAAGCCGCCGTCGAAGGGGTCATTTGAACGGCTACGAGGACTGCTGGGTTTGGTTACCACTTCTCATTTCAAGGGAGAGTTTTGAAATTATTGAAGTGAAAGTGGGGGTTGATTGGGCAGACCGCGCGGCCTGGGCGGACTGGTGTGCGGCCTGAGCGGTCTGATGTTTGCAGCCTAGTGATTTGTCCTTGGTGAAAGCCGTGTGGATAGGTTGTTTATCCGCGGCTTGGGCGGTCTGGTTTAGAGTCCGCAGAGTTCGCTATATGCGGATTGTTCTTGGAGCTCGCGAGATCGGCATTGGCCTGTGCCCTTGATCTCAGGTGGTGCGGTTAGGAGGTAAACGCGGAGTTCACGGCTAGGCGAACTAATTTGGATCTGGAGGTCTGAGCGGACTGATAGTTCATGTTCGCGGAGCTCGCGCCAGAGGTATTCTGGTTGTTGGACTTGGTCACGATCTGTGACAAGTCCAAATTGATCGCAGAGTCCGCCATGTCTGCTGGTTGACCAGGCGGTCTGTGCCTTTGGTCGTGGACTTGTTGGTGCGGGCTGGAGTGGTGTCCGCGGGTGTGCGGACTGTTGTTGTGTCCGGCCTTGTCCGTGCGGACTGTTGTTGTGTCCGGCCTTGTCCATGCGGACTGGGCGGACTGTCTTGTGCTAGCTGCGAGCTGGGGTGGTGTTTCTATCTTCTAGGGCGGTGATTACACTCCTCTCTGTGCCTATAAATAGGACCCCCCCCCTGTGACAACATAATTAACTGAATGAACAGTAAGTTGGACTTGGGTTAATTGTTGTGGCCTCGGATTTTCTTTCTGCATGGTTTGAGAAGGATAACCGGTTTGTTATTTACAGGTTGTGCGGCTAGCACTGAGAAGCCAGGATTTTGGTGTTGACTGCGGTCAAAGATCAGTGAAGTTTGCGTTTTACAATCAGCGGTTAGCAGCAGGTCGCAGTTGTGGGTAGCCAGTCTTCTCTCCTTCAGCAATTCCAGTTCAATAACCTTTCCTCCGGTCTGGGCGGTCTGAGCGGTCTGTTCTTCAGTTTGGCAGCGGCCTATCCACGGTTTAACTGGTGGTTAGGTGACCTCAGCGGTCAAGCGGCTTGCAGTTTGCGGACAACTCTTCTTCAGCTTGAATAACGGGTAGTCTGCGCGACCTCGCGGTCTCGGCGGACTTCGCTGTTCAGTTCAGCAAGGGCGGCGATCTCGGCGGTCTCGACCTCTGTCCGCCCGGCTTCTGTTTTTTGTTGTTCTCTGCTTCCTTGTTTGTACTTGGCAAAATCATGTATCGTAATGTATACCTCTTGTTGTAAAGAAGTTTGTTAATACATGACCTGCTTGTTTCTTTCCTTGCACCTGGTATACTGAGCTTGGTTGTGGTTGGAGTGTTCCTGCGCCTGGTTTCCGATTTCCACTCAATCAAGGGATCATCGTGATAGCTTTGAAAGTTTTACTTGGTATCAGAGCTATCACCTTGATCATCTTGTAAAATTTTAACATATTAGATTGAGAAACTTAGGCTCTATTTGGCACGGTGGTGGCGGTCATGAACATGGTTACATGGGGGTTAAATTTTCATTCATTAACGCACACCTAAGGAACTTCATCCACTTTTATGTTCAAACGGATGATGTTTGTTAGGTGATCCTTAACGAATGACGGTTTAACCCATGCGTTTACGACCACCACCACCGTGCCAAACCGAGCCTTAAATAGTGTAAAGTAAATCTAAATCCATAGCCCCTCCACCAATTATCAATTGGTTATAAGCCAAGATTCTAAGTTTCTAACACAATATTACAACAGTTAAACCCCCACAATTCACTCACATGTGGTTGAATTTAAAAAAATTACATATTAGAGGCCAAAAACCCTGCACGAGAGGGAGCATGCTGAGAATTTAGCCCCTGATCTAGATATATACAAATATCGTAGTGTGTTTAATATAAATCATGAGTCTCTAATCAAAACACTGGGCCAGTACTCAAATAACATAACACCGCTAAAATTAAATTCTTAAAAGAGAAACTTGACAATAAATATCGAATGAATATTTCTATCTTACCTTCCCATTCAACTCAGAAATAGCTGCCAATGCTTCTTCATTTGTCGCAAAAGAAACGAACCCATATCCCGAAGACTTCCCTGATTGGCCATCAAAAACTACTCTAATTGAAACCGGCTTGAATTTTGTGGAGAAGAAGTCTCTAAGATTGCCGGACCGTACTTTCCAAGCGAGATTTGATACATAGATCCAGTTCCTTGCTGATCCATTAAGAGCATTTGATTTTGTGTAGGTTTTCTTAAAGCTCTTTGCAAGTTCAACTCTAATAATCCTTCCTGACAATTCCTGCAAAAGAAATGACTGGCTCTAATAGAGCTTGGAAACAAAACAAAAAATTTACAGTTATCAAGTAAAATAAAGTCATCCAACTCAGAACTCAAGACTAAGAATCACAGTTAAACATCTTTCACATTATGGTTCTTGTTAGGTAAATGAAGGGGGAACCGAAGCCAGATGAGATCACCTGCAGTCAAACTTATATTCAACCATAAATTTAAAGAACACAGGTGAGGATCGAGACATAGTATTTCTACAAACATATATTTCAAATGCCCGATATAGGATAAAACTAATGCCACTGCATGCCTCAACAAACTTCTCGACTGGATCAAGCTTGAGGAGAATGGTTAGGTAATGTAGAGTTCCTCATCGAAGCAACAAGCTTGGTCCATGGCACGTGAGAGAGAGGAGAGAGTAGAAAGGTTATAGACATGAAGACACGCTTGGATGTGGGGATGCAGCACCGTGAGAAAATACCCCAAATAACGGTCAAGGGATAGTCTTCTTTAGTGACAAACTTCACTGACAGGGTGGACGTTACGCAATTGTAGTCCAGGAAAGTTTTGCACAAAAGTGCTTAAGAGCCTAGGTTTGTAATAGGTCCAAGCTTGTATATTGAGGCCGATATGTCCGACATGTCGGCCGACATGTCAGTTTTGATGGGGAAACGACACGTTATCGTCACATATGACAATTCAGGCGTTTTCTAGTATTGTGGCCGACATGTCGGACATGTCGGCCCAATATTGCGACAAATGTCGGCTAATGTCGCCCCAATATTGCGGGTTTTTTTTGTTCAAAAAAACTATAATTTTTTATAGAATGAATTCATCAGAAGGTTCTAGCAAGACACTTAGTGTTTCTTCAATAGCATGTAAAGATCTATGTTGGGCATTTGGTGAGAAGGTGACTCCAAATGACATCAATCAAATACGATTAAACACATGTTAGTAGTTTACTTTTCTCTAATGAATTTTAGTTTATGTTTAATCGGATAAAATAATTACCATCTAACTAATAGATGAAAATATTACGAAACATATATATATACACACACTAGCATCTTCGAACGGGCTTCACCCGTTCTCAATGCGTCGCTACGGGCTTTGCCCGCAACCAAGCGACATTGTTCGGAGGCGGCGACATTATTCGGAGGTGGTAACAATGTTTGGGGGAGGCAACAATGTTTGGGGGCGGCGACATTGTTCGGGGGAGGCAACATTTGTCATGGGCGGTGATATTGGCCGTGGCGGCGACAATGGTCGTGGGTGGCATCATTCCAATAGACTATTATTTAAAAGTTGCTTCTTATAATCAAGACAGAAACACAAATGTTTCCAATAGACTATTATATATCTTTATTAATAACATGTCGGGAAGGAGGAGCAACTTCAGATTCACGATGGAGGAGACCCGAGCCTCACATGTCGAGGAGGAGACTTTAAGAAGTGCAGCTAAATCATGAAAATGGCAACACATGAAGAAGTCGAGTTGGGTGGTAAGGAGGGAGAAAAAGACCAAACCTTCAACGATGGAGGATACGCAGAGTATGAAGGACCAAGACGCGATGCAGGAGGAGCTTGGTGGGATCTATTCGAGTCGAACTGCACAGTGGGAGGAAGGCTGATAGGTCTATTCACAGATTGGCTCCTACATATTTCTCATTCTTCAATGTTACATCCTTGCCTATGTCTCCCCTCCACTGAACTGGACGGCCAACCGTTCCAAGGCTGCCCTCCATTTTGCTACTGCCGCCGGCTTAGTAACCCGCCGACAACAATAAGAAAAGGAATTATTTTTGGCTTTTTGCCACCCAATGGGGCAATTAAATAGTCTCAAAGGTTGGGATGTCTTTTTTTTTGTAGAAACCTAAAATAGGAAGATGGCTAATCAATTTCAAATTCCCAAAGAAATGCAGCAGGTGTACCTATATATATATATATTTATTCTTGTTTTTTATTTCAACATTTCCCTTTATTTGACAACACATTGATCAAAATATAACAGTCCTAATGAATTGGACACATGTTTTCGTAGCATTAAAAGGAATGTAAGCATCTAACAGGTAATTTGAGTAATGCTATTTAGGCCGCATTCAGTTCCTTGAAATTTTAAAAAAATTGTTATGAAGACCATAGAAAATGTTAGAACGTAAAACATAGATTCCATGTAATTAAAAATAACAATCAAGCATAGATGTGCAAGTTATAGAGATTATCCAGCGAAGAATCCCTTTGGGAAGGAGATTGGAAAGTACCTTGTTACTAATTGGTTCGTTCACCTGATTATCTGTTGTTAGTAATTGGTTTCACCTGAATATGAAGCATGGGGGAATAAATTTTGTAGCAGTTCTCCGGCCTTTCAAACCAAACTAAGGAGGTGAGCAATTGGTATGACATTAGAAAGGGGAGAAAAAATAGCAGTTCTGTAATGTGGAGAAAGAGGGATTGAGGAGCATACCATTACCTGTGGAGAGTATTTTCGATTGTAAAAATAGTTCAGCTAGAGAGGAAATGGTAGAAGCCCATGTGCTGTGTTGTGCAGTTTTTTTTTTTAGTTTTCCTTCTGCTGAAAAAGAGGAGGGTGAATGTGAGATGGAAGAAGCAGAATCCTAGAGCGGAAATATAAGGAAGTAGGGAATACCTGAGCATGGTAGTGTCGCCGGCTGTTGGAGGAAGGGAGTGGAGGCGACTGTCCAGGGGAAATGCCCGAAGGAAAGGGATGGAGACGAGGCTGCCGTCTTTGAGGAACGACGCGAGGCGCAGAAACTGAGATGAGATCTGAAACGAACAGTGAGGATGTCGGGGTCGGCGGTATGCGGGGAATCTTTGAGAAGATGAGCAGGGCGAATCCGTCAATGCCCTAAGAAAACCCAATCGACAGAGTGTCAATGGCGAGGCTGGAGGGAGGTTTTGTTATCTTGAGAGATCTGGAGAGTTGATGAGGAGAGTCCACGGGGGAGGTGCTGGAGTGCAGTCGGGTTGTGCCCTAACGGGAGAGGGATGCGGGAGTCAGCATGATGGAGGAGTTCTGAATGCAAGAGCGGAGGAATTAGGGCAGGTGCGGGTTATATGGGGGTGAGGTTTTTGATCGGAGGGAGGAGCTTTGTTTTTAGCTGTTGATCGGATGGTCAAAATAAGAAGTTTGGTGTGTTTTGTCAATATGTATATTGGTTTATATAATAAAGATATATATTGTTAACCCCAGAATCCGCAACATGTTAAGCAGGACAGATCCTTCTCCCTTTCTGGCGGACTCGATTTCCTCAGTCCGCTCAGGTCGTCAGGACCATACAGATCCAAGGCTCCCCCAGCGGCGGACTCCAGTTCCCAGTCCGCCCAGGTCCCCGAGCCGGATTTCCAGTGCTCCTCCTTCAGCGGCGGACTTGATTGTCCAGTCCGCCCAGTTCGTCCAGCCTCAGTTGATCAGCTTCCAGATCGTCCGCCAGCTCTCCAGGCGGACTCAAGCGTTAGTCCGCACAGGTCGCGGACCCTCAGCCAGGATCGCGCCCTGCAGCCAGACGGAAGCTCCAGCCCGCGAGCCCAGTCCGCCCCTCTTACGCGGACTGCTTGTCTTATCTTTTTTGATTCCCGTCACCGCTGCCCGGTTCTCCTGTACCCCGGGCAGCCGGTTATTTTAGCACTGCCCGTTTGGGCAGGCCCCCGAACCTATAAATAGGGGGAAGCGGTGCACCCAACGCACGCTGACTCGAGCCCAAGAGCCTACTTGTTAAAGGTTGCGGACTCGAATCTCGGGCTTTGCGGTCTCCAGCTTGCTCTCCATTCTGTTCTTCTTTCCTCTACTTGTAATCCGCTTTTTGCAATCAAAGGAAAGCCTGTCGCAAGAGAGGCATTCAGGCCGCGACGGGCGAAGTGCGGTGTTGTTGTGGCTCACGGCTCTGCTTTCTTGTTCTAGTTCGCTAGTAGATTCCTGCTTGCAGTCTTCTCTTTTCCCTCCCTTTCCCCCGTGTTCGAGCCGTTAACTGGTGGTGTCCGTTTCCGTGCATCAACAATTAACACGCGGCCTTCAGATTAAGCTGTTTTTCGAAGTCCGCGAACTACCATGTCAGACCGCCGAGCTCGCCGTTCTTCCCGCTCCAGTTCGTCAGAAGATTCACTTTGGGATGCAATCGAACAGTCTCGTTGGGAGGATGAGCGATCTCGCAGAGAGACTGATCACCGTTTGGATGCAATCAGTAAGGCGCTGGGTGTGCTGACTCAGCGGCTTGCGCCTCAGCCCGCAGCAAATCTCGCGGACACTCCAGTCCGCCAGACCCCAGTCCGCCGAACTCCGCTTCGGCCTTCTCCAGCAGTTGAGCTTTCTCCTCCAGCCCAGACCGCAGCTCCTCTGTGGCCCCAAGAAGATCAGTTTGCTTCTCTGATGGATTTCTTCAGAGAGGCAGCCAGGGGCAGTCCGGCCAGCCAACTCGATTTCGCTGATCGCCACTCCGCCCAGCCCGCGGACCTTACTGCTCCAGTCCGCCTCTCCTACCCAGCTGATGTTGAAGCACCCTCTCCCTTCGTGGATAGAATTCGATGGGAGGCAGCTCCAAGCAGTTTCAGGGAGCCTCGTCTGCCTCTATATTCAGGGGAGACTGATCCCGTGGCCCATCTGCAGGCCTTTGAGGGGGTAATAGCGTTGAGATGCCTCTCCGATGCAATCAAGTGCAAGCTTCTGGTTACCACTCTCGATGGTCAGGCGAGAGAGTGGTTCTATGACCTGCCGGCAAGCTCAATCTCTTCTTTTGCCGAGTTCTGTAGCGAACTCCTGCTGAGGTTTGCTACCTCTAAGAAGAGGAAAGATGGTCATGCGGCACTCTTCGACATCAAGCAGAGGGATAACGAATCAGCTGCCTGATTCGTTGATCGTTTTCAAAAAGAGATCCAAGGGGTGCAAAATGTGAATCTTGATTACTACAAAGTTGCTTTAATCCATGGCCTCCGGGAGGGCCCCCTGAAGTTCAAAGCAACGACAAAGGCACCAGCAACTTACCAAGAGCTCATTGCTCTTGTTAACCGCTTCATTGAGGGCGAGAACGCCAACCCCTCCTATATTTCATCCCTGACAGCCAAGGCTGAAGGAAGGGATGGATCCAGCTCTTCAGCCGACCATCGCTCCGCCAGACCTCCTCGTCCAGATTTCCAGCCTCCTTCACAGAGGGGCCGTCATTTCCGCCATAAGAAACCGTTCCTTGGCCACCAACAGTTTCATGATCAGAGACTGTCGTTGGCCACCGCTCCCGCTCCACCAGTCCATGTTTTACCAGTTCTTCAAGAAGTGTCGAATGCTCTGAGGCAGCCAAGCAGTGACTCCGCGGAGGAGTTTGCAGATCTGGTCCTTGATATTGATGAGGTCGTGCAGATCCTGCAGAAGAAGTTTGATGAAAGGAAGCAAGGACCACCAAGAGATTGGAAGACAAGGAACTCTGATCTTTACTGCAAGTTCCACAAAGAGAAAGGGCATGCGACTGAGAATTGCAGAGCTTTGCGCCAGCTGGTGGAGAAGCTAATTGTTGAAGGGAAAATGAAGGATCTTGGCAAGAAAGATGCCTTGGCAAAGCCTTCTACCTCCAAGGGCAAGGAGGTAGCCGCAGCTGATTGGGAGTGTGAGGAAATAGAAGACGTTGGTCATCTGGGGCCTATCAACGTTGAAAGGGAATGCTTCGACGCCAATGATGAGGGAGCCTTAGGGCGGCTCTTCTGCATTCACGGTGGAACAGGGACCGAGTCTACTCGAAAATCTTCCATTTCAAGGGTCTCTAGAGCAGAGGTCGCCTCTGCCTCTTCGTCTGCTCTGTCAGCGGGAGTTGTCACTTTTGGTCCAGGAGATGTTCCCCCAACTGCTAATCCGTTCAATGATGCTGTAGTAATCAGAGCCGCCATTGCAGATTACACTGTGGACAGAATTCTGATTGACACTGGCAGCTCCGTCAACCTTCTCTTCAAACCTACATTTGAGGCCCTGAAGACTGGAAAGCCTCTGCTTTCCACCGAAGGGCCACTCTATGGCTTTTCCGGCGAGATGAAGGAGGTCGAGGGGAGTGTCATACTCCCAGTGAGGCTTGGAGGGGTGACCAAGCAGATTCAATTCGTCGTGGTTGATGCTCCAAGCAGCTACCATGCCATTTTCGGGAGGCCTCTGCTCAATCAATATCGAGCTATAATCTCAACTTATCACCTGGCAATCAAGTTCGACGCTGATGGTCGTCTTTGCAGGATCAGGAGTTATCCAAAGCAGGATCGGGAATGCTATGTTCGTACAGTCAACATGACTGAATCTAATCCCCCTGCTTGTTCGGCTGCAGCACCAGAAACATCTTCCAGTTCAGAAGCGGCAGACGATAGAGAAGGAGCTCACCTGGAACCTGCCCAGGTGACTCAGGAAGTCCCCATTGCTGAGGAGGAGGAGAGGAAGCTCTCCATCAACTCGGAGTTGCCTGGAGATCAAAAAGCCGAGTTGATCTCTTGCTTGTTGCAGAACCTGGATGTCTTCGCTTGGTCAGCGGAGGACATGCCAGGATTTGATCCAGACATTGCCTGCCACCATCTCAACATTGATCCAGCTGTCAAGCCGGTGCAGCAGAAGAAAAGAGAGGTGGCGACAAAGCTTGTTGAGCCCATCAGAGAGGAGGTTGCCAAACTCCTCAAGACACAATTTATTCGTGAAATTCAATACCCTGCTTGGGTTTCGAATGTTGTAATGGTTAAAAAACCAGGAGGGAAGTGGAGGATGTGTGTAGACTTCACTCGTTTAAATAAAGTGTGCCCCAAAGATTGCTACCTCTTGCCTCGAATAGATTCTTTAGTTGATTCTGCGGTAGGGTATTCTTTTATGAGCTTTTTAGATGCATTCTCTGGCTATCAACAAATTAGAATGCATAAGCCCGATATCCCTCATACTTCTTTTATTACCAATGATGGATGCTACTGTTATCTAGTAATGCCTTTCGAGCTCAAAAACGCTGGTGCAACTTATCAGCGAATGATGGATCGCGTCTTTAAAGACCAAAAAGGAAGAAATCTCGAAGTTTACGTTGATGATCTATTGATCAAAAGCAAAACCTTCTCGCTGCATTTGCATGACTTAGCAGAGACGTTCGCTACTCTGCGAAAGTATAAGATGAAGCTTAACCCGTTGAAATGTACCTTTGGAGAGAGTAAGGGGAAGTTTCTTGGTCATCCCCTTACTCCGGAGGGGCTTGCCCCAAATCCTGACAAAGTCAGAGCCATTCTTGATATGACACCTCCCAAGTCGCCCAAAGAAGTTCAGCAGTTAGGAGGGAGGTTAGCAGGTCTCGGGAGATTTATCTCTCGAGTCAGAGATAAGAGTGCTTCATTCTTTAGAACTCTTCGAGGAGCGTCCAAGTTTGAGTGGACCGAAGAGTGTTCAGTATCCTTTGAGCAGTTGAAAAGACAGTTAACCTCAACCCCTTTGTTGCAGAGCCCCTGATCAGGGGAGATGTTTTTGTATTTAGGAGTTGGCCCAGAGGCGGTTAGCTCAGTCCTTGTCCGCGAGGAGAACAGGAGGCATTTTCCGATATATTATGTCAGCCATATCCTCAAAAGTGCAGAAACGAGATACCCGATTTTGGAGAGATTGGCTCTTGCACCAGTAATGTCAGCTCGGAGGCTTCGCCCGTATTTCCAAGTTCATGCAATTCAGATAGTAACAAATCAACCTCTGAGAAGTGTCCTGGAGAAGCCGGAGCATTCGGGAAGATTGGCCAAGTGGGAAATAGAATTGAGTGAATTTGAAATTTCTTATGTGCCCAGAAAAGCGATTAAAGCTCAGGTGCTAGTAGACTTTTTAATTGATATGGTAGAATCTACCTCTGGTCAGGCAGAAAGATCTCCTTTGGCTTGGACCATCTATATTGATGGAGCCTCAGGCAGAAATTCCTCCGGGGCAGGAGTAGTTCTCATTAATCCTAATGGCATCAAGCTAGAACAAGCAATAAAATTCTTCTTTCCAACAACCAATAACCAGGCAGAGTATGAAGCGCTACTGGCCAGTTTGAGGCTTGCGAGAGAGCTGATCATGTCCATATCAAAACAGATTCTCTGGTGATGGCTTCACAAGTCTTGGGCAATTTTGAGACTAGAGAACCCATCTTGAAGAAATATCTTGCTTTGGTTAAGGTGGAGGTTGGCAAATTCAAAAGTTTCACAATCGAACATATCAAAAGAACTGAAAATGAAGAGGCAGACGTGCTTGCTAAGCATGGACTTCCATCAGGAGGAACAACTTCCGAACTCTTCCGCTCGGGTGTGGACGAAGAAGATATGATGCAGACTGATCAGCATTCCTCCTGGATGGATCCATTTATCCTTTATCTGTCAACAGGAAATTTCCATCCGCCAGTCAAAGACAAGAAGAAATTCAAAATCAAGGCAGCACATTATTATCTGGTATCAGGCATCTTATACAGAAAGACTTTCCTGTCTGCTATGGCAAGGTGTGTTTCAGAAGAAGAAGCTCATGTTGTGCTTCATGAAGTACATTCTGGTGAGTGTGGAAGCCACTCAGGAGCAAGAACATTAGAGAAAAGAATCCTCCGGCAGGGTTATTTCTGGCCCACCATGAAGAAAGACTCAGAAGCTTATGCTAGAAAGTGTGCTCAATGTCAAAAGTTCGCTCTGCTTCAGCATCAGTCAGCTCAATCGCTCAGAACGATAGTAACTCCATGGCCCTTTGCAGTTAGGGGGATGGACCTCCTTGGTCCTTTTCCCATGGCAAGTGGACAGCGGCGGTTCATTATAGTGGTGGTTGACTACTTCAGCAAGTGGATCGAGGCCAAGGCATTAGCAAAAATGACGACTCAAGTAGTAAGAAACTTCATTTGGGGAGAGATACTCTGTCGGCATGGAATTCCTATGGCGATTATCACTGACAACGGGTCACAGTTCAACAACGTTGAGATGATTGATTTTTGCAAGAAGATGGGAACCGAGCTGCGTTTTGCATCAGTTCATCATCCCAGAAGTAATGGCCATGTTGAACCAGCTAACAAGCAAATTCTTAATCTGCTCAAGAAGAAAGTACAGAATCTCAAAGGTAATTGGGCTGATCCGCTTCCATCAGTTCTCTGGACCTTGAGGACATCGCCTTCGTCAGCTACTGGGGAGACTCCTTTCAAGCTCTCTCATGATTCGGAGGCCCTCATTTCGGTGGAGTTTGAAGTTCCATCACCAAGGGTTCTGCTTGCTAAGCAGAGCAGGGAAGATTGGCTTGAGCTGAATGATGAAGAAATGAAGTTCCGTTTAGATCATATCGAAGAGATCAGAGATGCAGCAGCTATCAGACAGGAATAAATAAAATGAAGGATGGCCAGATACTTTGATAAGAACGTAAGGATCAAACACTTTCAAGTGGGAGACCTGGTTCTTAAAAAAGTTGATGTTGTTGCAAGGACCGACTCAATAGCGAAGCTGAATCCAACTTGGGCTGGTCCATTCATCATCAAGGAAGTATTGAAAAATGGGGCTTATCACCTGCATACTTACGAAGGAAACGATGTACCATATGCTTGGAGTGGAGATGATCTTAAACGGTTCTATTCCTGAACCAACTCCTCCCTTATTCTTCCTTTGTAATTTCTTGTTAAAAGAATATCATTAATGAAAAGCCCTTACTGACACTTTCTCGAGTGCTTTTTGTCTCTTGTTCTATTCAAAGCAAGGATAACTGACTCCAGGAGACATCGCCGTGATCAGCTTGGACCCCCCCCCCCCTTAAATCGTTGTCATTAGCATAACACCACCAAGACCACGTGTTGCGGGGAGATTTCGCACCGTGTAGTGGGAGCTTGCAGATTCTAGCGCGGTGGGCTACAGATTCTCGGATCCCGGCCGGTATCTAACCTCACCACTGCATTTTGGAGGAGCGGGGTGGGTGCTAGCTCTACCTTGCCCTGTAAGGGATATCGTTACAACTTTGATGATTATGTGAGGAAAGCAATGCTATATGCACCTGCCCGCAGATCATCCTTGTTTGTGACCCTCGAATACTCTTTGGAACCCTCAAGCAGTGCCTGCAGGAGACCCACAGCCACGCTGATCTCAGAGGAAAGCAATGTTATATGCACCTGTCTGAAAGATCAACCTGGACTGTACTCCAGGCAAAGGGGGCAGTATACCTTCTCTTTTTGAGGATTATGTTCAGCTTTAGGGACCTTGCGTGGAAAGCAATGCTATATGCACCTGCCCGCTTGGCCACCCAGATTGGCAGCTCATTCTCATCTTGCAGATAAAATTCTGGCAGGGGACGGAATGCCTCTTCTGAGTCCGCGCAGTCCGCCGTTTCTTGCCAGATGAATTGATCTTGCAGCTGACCTTGCGTGGAAAGCAATGCTATATGCACCTGCCCGCACGGTTTAGTTACAAATCATTTCTTGTAGCGGACTGATTCTTGGTATCCGCGCAGTCCGCCGTTTCTTGCCAGATGGATTGATCTCGCAACTGGCCTTACGTGGAAAGCAATGTTATATGCACCTGCCCGCACGGTTTAGTTGTGTATCATTTCTTGTAGCGGACTGATTATTGGTATCCGCCAGAATCCGTCGATTATCCGATTCTTTTTTAAACAAGTTATATGAACCTCGCGAGCTGCAAATCAACTTCCGCGACCTGGATTATTATCAAACTTGGTTATCTTCAAGCCTTAAATATTCTAAGCGTGCGACCTAAAGTCTATATAGTGCGGACTAGTTTTCACTAAACAAAGATGGCTATTATTGATCAAACACAGCAAGTCTCATCAAAGCATTGAAGAAATGAACAATAAAAATAGCAGAAGACGCGGACTGAGCAAAATATCCTTTATATTCATTCAAAAAATATTTACATCTTTTTGTCTTTGGCGAACTTAAATGGAGTCTGCCTCATTACAATAAAGCAAAAAACGAAATACAACTTTTTTATTCTATGGTCTTTTGTCTCTTCTCTGCAGGCGCCTCCGGGCTTGATCCATCAACATTGACTTCAGGAGAGTAACCTCCTGATTCGTTGTTGCTGCTGCCACCAGAACTAGTGTTATCCGCGGACTCCGTCCGCCCACTGCTCTCATCAGAACCAGAAGAGGCAGACTGCCCGGACTAGCCCCCTTGTTGGTGACTTGAAGCAGCATCCTTGGGGACTTCGTCATCAGCAAGCCCCTCTTCTCCTTCTTCATCCTCCTCATCGGCAACTGCATTTCCCTTCGCAGCCCGCTCAAACTCGGCAACCTTATCCTTCAGCTCAGGGAACAGCTGCAAAAAAGGGACCATGTCCACTCCCTCCTTCGCGAAGCCATCATTGATGAGGCGCTCGATAGCGACCTCAACGCTTTCCTTCACAAAAGGAAACATAGTGTTTTGGAAGCTATGGTTGGTGACTTCATACGCGGTCTGCAAGAATAAGAAACGAGTCAGTCCGCCGTGGATAAGAAACAAAGATTGCGGCTATTACCAATACTTACAGCTTCATTCTCCTTATGTTGATTGATCCTTTTCCCTAGCCTCTTATTTCTGTCCGTTAGCAACTTGTTTTCCCGCAGGAGTTGCTCATTCTCCTTAAGCAGTTCGCGGGTCATGCGACCCATAAAGTGGTTGGTGACGGCGCTACTCACGCTGGCTTGAGCAGCAAGCAGGGGGAGGTCGGCAGGGGCCACGCTCTTCAGGTCGCGCAGGTTACGCTTCCCGTAGAGCGTGGAGATCGCCACATGGGCATTGTGGGAGGTGCGCGGACTCTTCCAGGAGGTAAGAGCAGTCGAAAGGCGGACATACTTATTCTTTCCGTGTCAGTGGATCATCGGGTTTCCCCTCAGATCCTTCTGATTCTTCCCGAAGCCCGTCATATCGAAGCTGTCGGAGGAAGAGTAGTCCGCAGCGGAATCCCCTTCCTCCTTCCTTTTCCTTGCAACTTCTTTCTTCTTTTCTCCTTGAGTAGGAGTCAGCCCGCCTGGCATCTGGGGCGGATTAGCTGGCACCTCCAAGGTCGCTGCAAAAAAAGAGAAACTAAATCAGTACACTGCAGGTCGCAGCGGATAAGCTCCAAGTCGCCACAGATACAAAGCTAGGTCGCACGACTTACTCTCTTGGCGGCCTATTGCGTCGAGGCTGGGCAGTAGCGGGATGTAGTGGTCGATGTCGAGCCTTGCCCCAGCCAAGAACTCGACGATGGCGGCCTCCACTGCATTCAGCTTCGCGCTTTTGAAGGCGGAATCCGCGCGCACCTGCGGATACTTGTGAGCGAATCCCAGGTCACCCTCAAAGATAAGGTACCTCGAGGTCCAGTTATGGATCTTATTAGGTAAGCCCATGACTTTCATCCCTCGGCAGTAGAAGTAGATGACGCCTTTATATTGGCGACCTCCGGAAGGTGTTATTGAGCGGACAGAGAAAATTTTTCTAAATATATTTAGAGAGAATTCGATCTTTTCAGACCGCAGGTATGATAAGTAGTTGTAGATCGCAACTATAGTATTTGGCGCGAGCTGGTCCGGCACCATCCCGTAATGCTCGAAGATCTTCGCGACCTCCCACAGCAAAGGTAACTTGAATCCGCAGTCGAAGTGATCGATGGGCACAGCGATCTGCATTGCAGTGGAAAATTTTATCCGCTCCTGATCTTCAGGCAAGCGAGCAAGCACTGGCGAGCTCGCCATATGCTTCTCCACGAAGGTGTCCAATTCGGCCTCCGTCAGTCTACATTTCTTATGGAGGGCAGAGTGAAAAGCGACCGCAGCATCAGTACGTGCGGACACCATTTTCAAAGACCGCAGGGACTTCTGCTTCGAGCGCATTTCCTATACGGAAGGAAGACTGGGGCTCTATTTATAGAAAAACCAGTCTGACAGCTTTCAGCCAGTCCGCAAGGATTGATCGTTCAGTCCGCCCAGCTCGCATTATCCTGTTTTCTTGCAAATTCAGAGCAAAATCTACAAGTGATTGCGGACTCAGAGGCAGTCCGCCCAGCTCGAAATTTTCAATATTCAAAATTCACAAACAAATGTGCGGACACATAGTCAGTCCGCATATATCGCATTCAACATCAACCTGCAGAAAAATTTTCATCACGCAGATCGCAACATTATTCAAATCACAGAGCAATATCATACAGAACAAATAGAATTCGCATCACAGTACAAGTGAAACAAACAAATAATGTTCAAAGAGCACGCCAAATTATACAACATACAACAAATCAAATCAAACGTTTGCTTATTCGCGGACTCAGCGGCCTCTACGGTATGGTTGAGCAGGTCGCTCCTCCCTATCCTTCCCAAGATGGGTCGTCTGGTCGCTCCCTCGCAGTATCTCTCTGTATAGCTGCTGGACGAGGTGGTGCATGGAGTTGAAAATACGATGCATATGGGCGGTCTCCCTGTTGATCCGGCTAACCAGAACCACGGGCTCGCCTGCCGGCCTCAGCTCCTCATCTGTCGCGGGCTGCCCACTTGCTGCTGGGACTGAAGCCTCTGCAGAAGCGGGCTGAACCGGCGGTTGCGGCCTCACTGCGGCGACCTCAGCGACTTGCTTCTTTCCTTCCCGCACCAGAGCCAAGTACCTTCCTCTATAGTGGCGGGCGTCCTCACTTAACCGCTGCTTCTCCTTCTTCAATCCCTCTACCTCAGCAGAGATACTGGCGACCTGATTCTCCAGAATTTTCTCTCGCTTTATCCGCTTCTCTAGTTCTGCTTGAACTCCACTCAGCTTTTCTTCATACTTCCTTTCTAACAGTGCATATTTGTCCAGGTTGGACTGCTCGCCTTGTGCAGACTCGTCAAGAGAGACCGTCCCAGTTCGCACCGGTACGTCTACTTCGGGCGATGGCACAATCTCGCCATCCTCAACAGAGCCGGGTGGCGACTTCCGCACTGCAACAAAGAAAACATTTGCATTAACTCCCAGGTCGCGGCGAACTCAAAAGGTAAAGATAAAATCACTTTTTGAAATCATTGCAGCGATTTGGCGACCATCCACGACAGGCCGTCTCACGATGAACTTTGCTCTTGTCTCGGCCATTGATCTACTTGAAGCGACTATATCCTCAGTCTCCGTAATAATCTTTATTGGCCGCGATTTTCGGGGTGGAGATTTATAAAGCCACGGACGCTGAAATCGCCTGGGTGCCGGTTGCAGTTTACCTGACCACATCAGCTCAGCCGCAGTCTGCAAGTCTTCAGCTCGCCTGTCCACATATAGCTTTTCTGAGACCGCCTCGACCTTGGCCTTCATGATGGCGAGCTGCTCCTTCACCGTCTTCTCTCTTTCCTCAGTCACAAGCGAGGAGGGGGATCAGCAGTTTTTTCGCCCACTATCTCAACATCGGACTGCAACACCTCAAGCAGAGATTGATTCATATTAGCGAGCTGCTCGTTATCAATGTTGTCAAGTATTTCAGTGGTGGACAAACTGACCGTTGATAAAGAATCACCTCCTTGGATTGGAGCGTCTGGAGTGACTAAGCCAGCATCGGGAACCTCTTTTTCTCGCGGCTTATGCTGCAAACTCGCAGCGCCAGTCCGCACAGAAACATTCTTCTCCTTTCGAGCTCGCAGCTTTTTCTCCACCCGCTCGGCAACCGAGGACTTGTCCCTCTTCCTCTTCTTCTCAAGAGATTTTTCCTCTAAGGCTGTCACAACCTGCTGCGAGTCCGGCAGATTCGCGCGGACTACGTTCTGATCGACGACGATCAGGGCCAGAGAAGACACTTGCCCTTCAACTTGTTCTTCAGCCGGTTCTTCCACTTGCTCTTCAGCTCGTTCCTCAGCTGTCTCTTCTGCTTGTTTCTCAACATGTTCATCAGCAGGCCGCTTCTCCTCAGTATTCAGCTGTCGGACTTTTGGTGACAAAACCTCCCTGTCCAGGTCTATCCGCAGCATGACAGTTCCTGAGGCAGAAGGGTGTATTTCCATACCCCCAGAGCTCGCAGGATTCTGGTCAGAAACTGATGGCGGATTCGATATTCTATCCGCGCTTTTGGTTGGTAAATTTTGAGCAACAGAGGCAGTCGCAGATTTCTCATGTTCAGTGTTGTTGACTGAGTCAGTCCTCTCCTGTCCCGGTCGTGAACTCTCCCCTGTGTGGCGGACAGGCGTCCCGCTTCGATGGATTACTTTCTTAGTCCTGGTGTTCGCCTTGGGCTTCTCTGTCCTAGAGGCGAGGTTGCCAAAGAAAGATCCGAATCTCGCCATGCCGGACTGGAAAGTGCAGACCGCAAGGGGTGAGAACCGACCCGTGGCGCAGACGGTTTTGACAGAATGCAGGGTTTACTGCGGTATTTATAGCACTGACAGCATTTATGACAGTTGCGGAATCGGCGATTAAGGAAACATTTTCGAAATTTTCTGAAACTTGAAAATGTGTGGGGATTATGTTAACCCAAGAATCTGCAACATGTTCAGCAGGACAGATCCTTCTCCCCTTCTGACGGACTCGATTTCCTCAGTCCGCTCAGGTCGTCAGGACCATACAGATCCAAGGCTCCCCCAGCGGCGGACTCGATTGTCGTCCAGTCCGCCCAGCCTCAGTTGATAAGCTTCCACAGATCGTCCGCCAGCTCTCCAGGCGGACTCAAGCGTTAGTCCGCACAGGTCGCGGACCCTCAGCCAGGATCGCGCCCTGCAGCCAGACGGAAGCTCCATCCCGCGAGCCCAGTCCGCCCCTCTTGCGCGGACTGCTTGTCTTATCTTTTTTTATTCCCGTCACCGCTGCCCGATTCTCCTGTACCCCAGGCAGCCGGTTATTTTAGCACTGCTCGTTTGGGCAGGCCCCCGAACCTATAAATAGGGGGAAGCGGTGCACCCAACGCACGCTGACTCGAGCCCAGGAGCCTACTTGTTAAAGGCTGCGGACTCGAATCTCGGGCTTGCGGTCTCCAGCTTGCTCTCCGTTCTGTTCTTCTTTCCTCTACTTGTAATCCGCTTTTTGCAATCAAAGGAAAGCACGTCGCAAGAGAGGCATTCAGGCCGCGACGGGCGAAGTGTGGTTTGTCGTGGCTCACAGCTCTGCTTTCTTGTTCTAGTTCGCTAGTAGATTCCTGCTTGCAGTCTTATCTTTTCCCTTCCTTTCCCTCGTGTTCGAGCTGTTAACTGGTGGTGTCCGTTTCCGCGTAACTGTTGATGCGCGGAAACGGACACCACCAGTTAACGGCTCGAACACGGGGGAAAGGAAGGGAAAAGAGAAGACTGCAAGCAGGAAACTACTAGCGAACTAAAACAAGAAAACAGAGTCGTGAGCCACGGCCACACCACACTTCGCCCGTCGCGGCCTGAATGTCTCTCTTGCGACGGGCTTCCCTTTGATTGCAAAAAGCGGATTACAAGTAGAGGAAATAAGAACTGAACGGAGAGCAAGCTGGAGACCGCAAAGCCCGAGATTCGAGTCCGCAGCCTTTAACAAGTAGGCTCCTGGGCTCGAGTCAGCGTGCGTTGGGTGCACCGCTTCCCCCTATTTATAGGTTCGGGGGTCTGCCCAAACGGGCAGTGCTAAAATAATCGGCTGCCCGGGGTACAGGAGAACCGGGCAGCGGTGACGGGAATCAAAAAAGAAAAGACAAGCAGTCCGCGCAAGAGGGGCGGACTGGGCTCACGGGCTGGAGCTTCCGTCTGGCTGCAGGGCGCGATCCTGGCTGAGGTTCCGCGACCTGTGCGGACTGACGCTTGAGTCCGCCTAAAGATGCGAATTCTATTTGTTCTGTACGATATTGCTCTGTGATTTGAATAATGCTGTGATCTGCGTGATGAAAATTTTTCTGCAGGTTGATGTTGAATGCGATATATGCGGACTGACTATGTGTCCGCACATTTGTTTATGAATTGTGAATATTGAAAATTGTGAGCTGGGCGGACTGCCTCTGAGTCCACAATCACTTGTAGATTTTGCTCTGAATTTGCAGGAAAACAGGATAATGCGAGCTGGGCGGACTGAACGATCAATCCTCGCGGACTGGCTGAAAGCTGTCGGACTGATTTTTTTATAAATAGAGCCCCAGTCTTCCTTCCGTATAGGAAATGCGCTCGAAGAAAAAGTCCCTGCGGTCTGTGAAAATGGTGTCTGTACGTACTGATGTTGCGGTCGCTTTCCACTCTGCCGACCATAAGAAATGTAGACTGACGGAGGCCGACTTGGACGCCTTCGTGGAGAAGCATATGGCGAGCACGCCAGTGCTTGCTCGCTTGTCTGAAGATCAGGAGCGGATAAACTTTTCCACTGCAATGCAGATCGCTTTGTCCATCGATCACTTCGACTGCGGATTCAAGTTTCCTTTGTTGTGGGAGGTCGCGGAGATCTTCGAGCATTACGGGATGGTGCCGGGCCAGCTCGCGCCAAATACTATAGCTGCGATCTACAGCTACTTATGATACCTGCGGTCTGATAAGATCGAATTCTCTCTAAATATATTTAGAAAAATTTTCTCTGTCCGCTCAATAACACCTTCCGGAGGTCGCCAATATAAAAGCGACATCTACTTCTACTGCCGAGGGATGAAAGTCATGGGCTTACCAAATAAGATCCATAACTGGACCTCGAGGTACATCATCTTTGAGGGTGACCTGGGATTCGCTCACGTATCCGCAGGTGCGCGCGGATTCCGCCTTCAAAAGCGCGAAGCTGAATGCGGTGGAGGCCGCCATCGTCGAGTTCTTGGCTGGGGCAAGGCTCGACATCGACCACTACATCCTGCTACTGCCCAGCCTCGACGTCATAGGCCGCCAAGAGAGTAAGTTCTGCGACCTGGCTTTGTATCCGTGGCGACCTGGAGCTTATCCGCTGAGACCTGCAGTGCACTGATTTAGTTTCTCTTTTTTTGCAGCGACCTTGGCGGTGCCAGCTAATCCGCCCCAGACGCCAGGCGGGCTGACTCCTACTCAAGGAGAAAAGAAGAAAGAAGTTGCAAGGAAAAGGAAGGAGGAAGGGGATCCCGCTGCGGACTACTCTTCCTCCGACAGCTTCGATATGGCGGGCTTCGGGAAGAACCAGAAGGATCTGAGGGGAAACCCGATGATCCACTGGCACGGAAAGAATAAGTATGTTTGTCTTTCGACTGCTCTTCCCTCCTGGAAGAGTCCGCACACCTCCCGTCATGCCCATGTGGCGATCTCCACGCTCTACGGGAAGCGTAACCTGCGCGACCTGAAGAGCGTGGCCCCTGCCGACCTCCCCCTGCTCGCTGCTCAAGCCAGCGCGAGTAGCGCCGTCACCAACCACTTTATGGGTCGCATGACCCGTGAACTGCTTAAGGAGAATGAGCAACTCCTGCGGGAAAACAAGTTGCTAACGGACAGGAATAAGAGGCTAGGGAAAAGGATCAATCAGCATAAGGAGAATGAAACTGTAAGTATCGGTAAACGCCGCAATCTTTGTTGCTTATCCGCGGTGAACTGACTCGTTTCTTCTTCTTGCAGACCGCGTATGAAGTCACCAACCATAGCTTCCAAAACGCTAAGTTTCCTTTTGTGAAGGAAAGCGTTGAGGTCGCTATCGAGCGCCTCATCAATGATGGCTTCGCGAAGGAGGGAGTGGACACGGTCCCTTTCTTGCAGCTGTTCCCTGAGCTGAAGGATAAGGTTGCCGAGTTTGAGCGGGCTGCGAAGGGAAAGGCAGTCGCCTATGAGGAGGATGAAGAAGAAGGAGAAGAGGGGCTTGCTGATGACAAAGTTCCTGAGGATGCTGCTTCAAGTTAGCAAAGAGGGGGTCAGTTCGGGCAGTCCGCCTCTTCTGGTTCTGATGAGAGCAGTGGGCGGACGGAGTCCGCGGATAGCACTAGTTCTGGTGGAAGTAGCAGCAGCGACTCAGGAGGTTACTCTCCTGAAGTCAATGTTGATGGATCAAGCACGGAGGCGCCTGCAGAGAAGAGACAAAAGATCATGGGATAAAAAAGTTGTATTTCGTTTTTTGCTTTATTGTAATGAGGCGGACTCCATTTAAGTTCGCCAAAGACAAAAAGATGTAAATATTTTTTGAATGAATATAAAGGATATTTTGCTCAGTCCGCGTCTTCTGCTATTTTTATTGTTCATTTCTTCAATGCTTTGATGAGACTTGCTGTGTTTGATCAATAATAGCCATCTTTGTTTAGTGAAAACCAGTCCGCACTATATAAACTTTAGGTCGCACGCTTAGAATATTTAAGGCTTGAAGATAACCAAGTTTGATAATAATCCAGGTCGCGGAAGTTGATTTGCAGCTCGCGAGGTTCATATAACTTGTTTAAAAAAGAATCGGATAATCGGCGGATTCTGGCGGATACCAATAATCAGTCTGCTACAAGAAATGATCCACAACTAAACTGTGCGGGCAGGTGCATATAGCATTGCTTTCCACGCATGGCCAGTTGCGAGATCAATCCATCTGGCAAGAAACGACGGACTGCGCGGATACCAAGAATCAGTCTGCTACAAGAAATGATCCACAACTAAACCGTGCGGGCAGGTGCATATAGCATTGCTTTCCACGCAAGGTCAGCTGCAAGATCAATCCATCTGGCAAGAAACGGTGGACTGCGCGGACTCAGAAGAGGCAGTCCACCCCCTGCCAGAATTTTATCTGCAAGATGAGAATGAGCTGTTAATCTGGGTGGCCAAGCGGGCAGGTGCATATAACATTGCTTTCCACGCAAGGTCTCAAAAGCTGAACATAATCCTCAAAAAGAGAAGGTATGATGCCCCTTTGCATGGAGTACAGTTCAGGTTGATCTTTCGGGCAGGTGCATATAGCATTGCTTTTCTCTGAGATCAACGTGGTTGTGGGTCTCCTGCAGGCACTGCTTGAGGGTTCCAAAGAGTATTCGAGGGTCACAAACTAGGATGATCTGCGGGCAGGTGCATATAACATTGCTTTCCTCACGTGATTATCAAAGTTGTAACGATATCTCTTGCAGGGCAAGGTAGAGCTAGCACCCACCCTGCTCCTCCAAAATGCAGAGGTGAGGTTAGATACCAGCCGGGATCCGAGAATCAGTAGCCCACCGCGCTAGAATCTGCAAGCTCCCACTACACGGTGCGAAATCTCCCGGCAACACGTGGTCTTGGTGGTGTTATGCTAATGACAATGATTCAAGGGGGGGTCCAAGCTGATCACAGCGATGTCTCCTGGAGTCAGTTATCCTTGCTTTGAATAGAACAGGAGACAAAAAATACTCTAGAAAGTGTCAGTAAGGGCTTTTCATTAATGATAATCTTTGAACAAGAAATTACAAAGGAAGAATAAGGGAGGAGTTGGTTCAGGAATAGAACCGTTTAAGATCATCTCCACTCCAAGCATGTGGTACATCATTTCCTTCGTAAGTCTGCAGGTGATAAGCCCCATTCTTCAATACTTCCTTGATGATGAATGGACCAGCCCAAGTTGGATTCAGCTTCGTTACTGAGCCGGTCCTTGCAGCAACATCAACTTTTTTAAGAACCAGGTCTCCCACTTGAAAGTGTTTGATCTTTACGTTCTTATCAAAGTATCTGGCCAACCTTCGTTTTACTTCTTCCTGTCTGATAGCTGTTGCATCTCTGATCTCTTCGATATGATCTAAACTGAACTTCATTTCTTCATCATTCAGCTCAAGCCAATCTTCCCTGCTCTGCCTAGCAAGCAGAACCCTTGGTGATGGAACTTCAAACTCCACCGGAATGAGGGCCTCTGAACCATGAGAGAGCTTGAAAGGAGTCTCCCCAGTAGCTGCCGAAGGCGTTGTCCTCAAGGTCCAGGGAACCGAAGGAAGTTGATCAGTCCAACTGCCCTTGAGATTCTACACTTTCTTTTTGAGCAAGCTGAGGATCTGCTTATTAGCTGCTTCAACTTGACCATTACTTCTAGGATGATGGACTGACGCAAAGCGCAGCTCTGTTCCGATCTACTTGCAAAAATCAACCATCTCAGCATTGTTGAACTGCGGTCCGTTGTCAGTGATTATTGTCATTGGGATACCATGCCGGCAGACTATCTCGCCCCAAATGAAATTCTTCACGACTTGAGTCGTTGTTTTTGCCAATGCCTTAGCTCGATCCATTTGCTGAAGTAATCAATCATCACTATGATAAAGCGCCGCTGTCCACTTGCCATGGGAAAAGGACTAAGGAGGTCCATCCCCCAAACTGCAAAGGGCCATGGAGTTACTATCGATCTGAGCGATTGAGCTGACTGATGCTGAAGCGGAGCGAACTTTTGACATTGAGCGCACTTTCTAGCATAAGCTTCTGAGTCTTTCTTCATGGTGGGCCAGAAATAACCCTGTCGGAGGATTCTTTTCTCTAATGTTCTTGCTCCTGAGTGGCTTCCACACTCACCAGAATGTACTTCATGAAGCACAACATGAGCTTCTTCTTCTGAAACACGCATTGCCATAGCAGACAGGAAAGTCTTTCTGTATAAGATGTCTGATACCAGATAATAATGTGCTGCCTTGATTCTGAATTTCTTCTTGTCTTTGACTGGCAGATGGAAATTTCATGTTGACAGATAGAGGATAAATGGATCCATCCAGGAGGAATGCTGATCAATCTGCATCATATCTTCTTCGTCCACAGCCGGGCGGAAGAGTTCAGAAGTTGTTCCTCCTGATGGAAGTCCATGCTTAGCAAGCACGTCTGCCTCTATATTTTCAGTTCTTCGAATATGTTCGATTGTGAAACTTTTGAATTTGCCAACCTCCACCTTAACCAAAGTAAGATATTTCTTCAAGATGGGTTCTCTGGTCTCAAAATTTCCCAAGACTTGTGAAGCCATCACCAAAGAATCTGTTTTGATATAGACATGATCTATTCCAAGCTCTCTCGCAAGCCTCAAACTGGCCAGTAGCGCTTCATACTTTGCTTGGTTATTGGTTGTTGGAAAGAAGAATTTTATTGCTTGTTCTAGCTTGATGCCATTAGGATTAATGAGAACTACTCCTTCCCCGGAGGGATTTCTGCCTGAGGCTCCATCAACATAGATGGTCCAAGCCAAAGGAGATCTTTCTGCCTGACCAGAGGTAGATTTTGCCGTATCAATCAAAAAGTCTGCTAGCACCTGAGCTTTGATCGCTGTTCTGGGCACATAAGAAATTTCAAATTCACTCAATTCTATTGCCCACTTGGCCAATCTTCCTGAATGCTCTGACATGAGTCCGACATTTTGAAATGTCCCCGATATATCCCCGCAATCCGACATCCGACATCCGACAAAAAAAAACTCAAACCGACATGAGTCCGACATCTGCAACCTTGAAAAGGTCACATTCCTAGAAGCGAAGACGACCGATCTGTTATTATTGTCTTGTCACAACAATGATGCCCGTGAGATTAACTACTCAATTAACAATGATCAAATTTACGTCAACATTGTATAGTAGAGAGCCCGGTATCAATAATAATATTATAATGCATAATGCACGATCGTATATTGCATTGCATATGCGGATTTTTATCATATAAATTTGTAAGAATATTCTTATATAAAAAGTTATTTGCTTTTTATTTATAGCACATGGACCCTTATCATATAAGTATGTATGAGCATTTTAATATAAGTTATTGTCTATGAAGTAAGGATACTTCCCCGAGGACCGTGTACCAATACCGGGTACATTTCCGGTACCGGTATATACTCGATACTCAACGGATACACCTGCTATACTAGTATGAGGATAAGCTTGGATTGTATAGGTCGTTCTGCATTTTGTGATATGACTATGTTTTTTCTAAAGTAAACAAAAAACTTCTACATGTATTTTTGAAAAGAAAAAATGACTCATAAATGCAACTAGTTGTATTTACTTACTGTAGTAACAAACTATGATCTTGACTTAAGTTTCTTTTTAGCGTTAGAACTACGAATAACTTTATTTAAATTTGATTATTTTGTTAATTTACTATGTATTTGGGGATTAGATGTTTTTTCTACTTGCTTAATATGAATTTTTTTATGTTGTATATACATCATCTTTTAAAAAAGATGGCATATATATACATGTACATATATATAGAGACACACACACATATATGTAAATCAATTTTACTAACATCGTGCCTCGAAAGTACCCGTATCATTTCTTTTTTGATCTTCACGTACTACAGTACCGGATATGTATCGTACCCAGAACTCGTACCCGTACCAGTGCTTCATAGGTTATTATATTATTTATTCAATTACTGCAGCTCTTATTGTTCATATTATTATATGTTATAGTCTCTGACTAATGTTTTAGTTGTCACCACCCCAAAAGCGGAAGCAGCAACTGTAGAAGCACTACTAGCAGGAAAACAGTGATATCGAGACGACGACATCGATAGCACTCATTGTAGCTACTTCTACTACCACACCGAAGTTAGATGTAAGAGCTTGAGGGTTTGTGGTATACCTTACTATATATACTCATTGTAAGGCGTGTCTTAGCCAGACTTCCGTTGATGTACTTGACTTTATGAAACACTTTTAGTATATTTTATGTGATGTGTGTTGTAGCTAATGGTGCTTCCTGTCTTCTTTACTTATGCTATAAAAATGGTTATATTATGTGACAATAATTGTCTTACAGGAAAGTGTCATGTGGTAGGGATTGACTTGTGGGTTAGCACAACCGTAGGATGGTTGCTCTGGGTATAGGATCTCCTTTGTCCTAGCCTAGTTTTCGGGAGGGTGTTTTACACACTGCACTTTAATCCCTTATATATATATATGAAATTATTTTGATGAAAAGAAAAATTATAAGTTTTGATGAAATTATTTTGATGACTTCTTGTAGTCTCAGATAGTCCGTGTATTGAGTAAGATTTGTCTTTTTGCATAGTACTTGCCTCAAGAAGAGTACTCATCATCAACAGCATTCTCTAAAGCTTTCTCTAATATGTTAATGTCTTTATGATGAGAGTTGATGGGTGACATCCATATGCAATCTCCTGCTCCTTGATGATTACAACTAATTACATGATAATAACGGGCTTAATTAAAGTGATTAAGTAAATGTAATAACTTGATTAGTACGTGAGAATTAAGGGCATACTTGTTAGATTCTTGAGTGACTAGAGTAATTGCCAACTACATGTAATCTGAGAAGACTATTTATTTGCACTCTAAATTGTTGGAATATTTTTTTATTTATACATGTATTTTATATATTTTTTCGAATTTTGAAAACTATAATAATAGATTTATATAACAAGATGATAATAAAACTTTGAATAAACAGAGAGGTGAGAAATAAATAAAAGAATAGAATAGTTTAGAATCGGGTCTGCGTAAGGTGTGTGGTCCCTACCCTAAAAAAGTTGCACCACCCTCCGGCGGGACTTTCAACCGATACTCACTTCTCCAAAGTACATCACCCGGCTAGAACCCGAAACTCCGATTTGCGCGGGCACCGAAGAAGCACAGAGCACCCGAACTCCCACTTGATGAAGCAAACGTAAAAAAACGAAGCACGCAGAAGATTATTGTAAGTGCTAGAGAGAAAGAGCTACTGAATATTTTCCTCTCCTCTCTAAAACAAATCGGAAAATCTCCTATATAGGAGTCTCGTAAAACGGCAAAAAATTTATCACGTAATAAATTCGAACGATTATAATCAGAAAGTTTTAATCGTGTAGGTGAACGTTGGAGTTTTAACGTAAAATATTAATGGCGAGAAACGCGTGAAGAAAGCAGTTAGAAAATTATGCACAACCTATAAAGCGAAGTCGACGCAGGTTACGTCGACATCCTGTCGACACGCATCGAGTTCCAATTGACAGTACCCAAGCTGACGCAAAAGACGATGTCTATATCGACGCATGCGTCGAGATCTTATCGACGCATGCGTCGAGATCTTATCGACGCAAAATGACGCAAGGTGGTTGCGTCGGATTCTTATCGACGCGACTCCTAATCGACGCAAGCCGGGTGCGTCGAGATCCTTTCGATGCATGTCGACGCAACTTAAGAAAATGAGATTTAAAATGCCAAAACTATTTTCCACAAAAAAATACAATTCAATTTAATTAATCACCAAATCCGAAATTCGGATCCGCTCCGGTGCGGACAGTGCGCGTGGGCGCGTGTGGTTCATAATTTCTTCTTATGTTCCTTTGAAAAAATAAGAATTAGTGAATTTATTTAAATACTCACTTACATGAGTGGTGTTAAGCAATGTGGAACTAAGAGTTCATCATTTCCATCATGAAAATTTCCCTCCAAAAATTTGGTTTACCTCTATTTTGATTTTGGAGCTTCTCCATCAAATGTGAGGAGTCCAAACACCAACATGATTCCAATGAAACATTTAAAAATAAAATTATTTCAAAATAAAATTTTTAACAATTCCCCACAAAAGCGAAAAACCAAAATGCGAACTTCATAAATTATGATATTATTAATAATAAATAAAATTGAATATAAATTTGCTACATCAAGTTGTATCTAATGCAAAGGAGGTGGAATGGTTACCTTGAACCTATACTTGGTACTTATTTTCTCTACTGAATAGTATAATGTGTCAGAGACTTTGAATTAAAAACTTATGGCCGATAAATTAGATAAGCACACAAAAGATTAGTTATTCTTGGATTATGGCGGTGGCGCGTTAATGGTCATGCGTATTCCTTGATTTTCATGAGGGTTATTAGGATGCATCCTGGATCCCAAAATTGCGGTATCATGACTACCCCCGCCTAGGTGGTGCCTTAAGAGATATTTTGGAATTTTTCCATCAAATGTGAGGAGCCCAAACACCAACATACTCCAATAAAACATTTAAAAATTAAATTATTAAAAAATAAAATTTCTAACAATTCCCAACAAAAGCGAAAAACTAAAATACGAACTTCATAAATTATGATATTACTAATAATAAATAAAATTAAATATAAATTTGTTTTATCAAGTTGTATCTAATACAATGGGTATAGGTGGAATGGTTAACTTGAACTATACTTGATACTTATTTTCTCTACTGAAGAATATAATGTGTCAGATACTTTGAATTATAAACTTTTGACCAGTAAATTAGTTAAGCACACAAAAGATTAGTTGTTCTTTGGTTATCGTGGTAGACGCGTTAATGACCGTGCGCATTCCTTGATTTTCATGAGGGTTATTAGGGTGCATCCCGGATCCCAAAATCGCGGCCTCATGACTATCCCCGCGGCCTCATGACTATCCCCGCATAGGTGGTGTCTCAAAAGATATTTTGTTACTAAAATCTCGCAAATATATATGTCTTTGTCAACCATTAAGAACTTAAAGTTCATCATAAACTATTATGTAAAACACAACATCATAAGAATGGGGATAATGTTTTTTTCTCAACCTTTAAATTTGTGTTATCACTTACGCTACATCAACAACTTCGTTTTACCACATTGGACCCAATTCATGGGATCTCCAATCACATGGGTTGGGTATCCACCGTTGGCAGCAAATCATGTAGGCTTAAGTCTCATTACCTTCGATGACAACAAAATCTTCCTTTGAGACAATCCCTTTGGTAAGATTATCATCCAGATTAAATTCTGACTTTACATAGTTGAGTGATATCACTTCTTTTCTTTTTTCGTTTCACTGATTTATACATAATTCTTTTGAACTTATTCATTTTGGAATTAATACTATTAGAAATAATGAAATCAATAACAGACTTGTTATCACAATGCAAAGAAATAATAGGTAATGGTTTTTCAACTAAAGTAATTTCAGCAAGTAAATTTTTAAGTCATTCAGCTTCAATACATGTCGTGTCTAAATCTATAAGCTCTGATTCCCTGGTACTTCTAAAAATAACAGTTTGCTTTATAGAAACTCATGAAATGGTGCCTCCTCCAAAGAGAAATACATATTCAGTAGTGGACTTCAAGTCTAACGAATCAGTTACTCAATTGGCATCTGAAAATCCTTCTAGTACTTCGGGAAAATATGTATATGCTAAACTATAATCTATAGTTCTGAAGGTATTTAAATATTTTAGTTAATGTTATTCAATGATCATCACTTAGATTACTAGTATATCTACTAAGTTGGCCAACGACGTAAGAAATGTCGGGCCTAGTGTGGATAGCTATGTATAAGAGCCATATCAAGACAATTTCATTTTCATCTTGTTTAGCATATATACATTTATCAAATTCAATAGATTTAAAACTAAATAATAAGACTACAGAATCAAATTTTTGATGTCATCGTTTAGGAACTTATTTTAACTCATAAAGAGATTTAATTAATTTACAAACTTTGGTTTCATGACCTTTGACTATGAAATTTTCTAGTTGAGACATGTAAACTTCTTCATCTAAGTCTCCATGCAAGAAGGTGGTCATGACATCCATTTGATGAATGATCATCTTATGGATAGAAGCTAAGGAGACTAAAATACGAAGAGAAGTGATCCTAGCTACGGGAGCATATGTATCTAAACAATTTATTTCTTGTTTTTGGGCATAGTATTTAGCAACTATGCGAGCCTTATACTATCTATGGAGCCATCCGAATTTAGTTTCTTCCTAAAGATCCATTTACAACCTATGGCTTTGGCACTGGGAGATAGATTAGTTAGAATCCATGTTTTAGTTTCTAGAATATAATTAATTTGTAAATTTATAGCTTCTTTCTAAAAGGGATAATCAGATAAGGCCATAGTTTTCTCATATGAATTAGGTTCTCTTTCAACTAGATAAGTAAAGTTGTCCTCTCCAAATATTTTTTTAGCTCTAACTCTTTTGCTTCTTCTAAGTTCATCATATTCTAACGGGTCTATATAAGAGGAAGAAAATTGAATTGAGGTAGTTGATGGTTGAGATGAGTTATTTAATTTATATGGGAATTTATCTTCAAAATAAACTGCATCTCTAGCTTCTAAAATAGTGTTATTAGAGATTTCACTGATGAGAAAATTAGTTATAAGAAATCTATTAGCACTACTATCGGATGCATATCCTACAAAAATGGATTCTATAATTTTATGTCATATTTTCTTTCACTTAGGTTTAGGGATTGCTACCTTAGCCAAACACCCCCACACTCGAAGAATTTGGAGACTAGACTTCCTTAATTTAAATAATTCATAGGGGATTTTTTCACTATGTTTTGATGGAATTCTATGAAGGATGAAAGAGGAAGTTAGCAACGTTTCTCCCCAAAGATTTTTTGACGTTGGACTCGGCTAACATGATAATGACCTTGTTCATCAAGGCCTGATTTTTATGTTCAGCTACACCATTCGGTTGGGGTGAATAGCCAACTGTCACTTGATGAATTATCTCATGTTCTTGACAAAATTGAGTTAATTCATTTGAAGTGTATTCTCCACCTCAGCCGAATCTAAGAATTTTAAAGGATGGCACTAATTGATTTTCTAATTCGGTTTTGAAAATTTTAAAATATGAAAATACTTCATCTTTAGTTTTCAATAAGTATATGTAACAATACTTTGTGAAATCATCAATAAAAATTTCAAAATATTGATTATCATTTCTAGTAGGGCTTTGTTTGGGGCAGCAGCTGCAGATCAGAAAGCTGCTTTCTGATCCGCAACCGCTATTTTCCAGTGTTTGATTATACAGCGGATCAAAAATCACTTTTGCAAAAATCATGGTTTAGGACATTTTTAGGGCGCTCCTTCTCATTCGCGTTTCACGTCTGGCGCTCCTTCTCATTCGCGTTTCGCTTCTGGCCCGCTTCCTTCTTCCCGATCCCGCCCGCTTCCTTCTTCCCGATCCCGCCCGCTCCTTCCCGATCCCACTGCTTTCTCCCCGATCCCGCAAGAACGGCGACACGCCGGCCGCGGCCGTCTTCTCGCGATCCCGCGTCGGCCGAGCTCCCGGATCCAAATGACGACGCCGGCGCTCTTTCCCGACGTTCTTCTCCTTCGATTCAAGCCCTAGCCGAGCTTCTCCTTCGATTCATGCCCTAGCCGAGCTTCTCTCTGAGCCCAAACAGAGTCGTTCTTCTCCTTCGATTCAAGCCCTCGCGCCTTCTTCTCCCTCTCCCTGCTCACAAATTTTGCAGCGCCGTTGTTCCCAGTTCCGGCCGTCTTCTTCCCTGCTGCTAACGATCCTCCCTGTCTGCTCTTTTTTTTTACTAGGGATTTACAGGAATGTGTTTGTGGGTGTTTAATTTGTCTTGTGTTGCATGAGTTGAATGAGTGTGTGTGTGATTTTTTTGGGGGGTATGTGGTGTGTTTGTGTTTATGAATATGTGTCTGTGTGTGTCTGTGGATGTGTATGTTTGTATGGATGAATGAGTGTGTGTGTGTGTGTGTATTGAATGTGAGTTGTATGTATGTGTTGAATTGTGTGTGTTGAATGAGTTTATATGGATGAATGAGTGTGTGTGTGTTTCTTCAAACAGGTGATCGGAAAG
Organism: Platanthera zijinensis; assembly: GCA_039513925.1. Lineage (NCBI taxonomy): Eukaryota > Viridiplantae > Streptophyta > Magnoliopsida > Asparagales > Orchidaceae > Platanthera > Platanthera zijinensis. The sequence goes on along the minus strand of CM077078.1, from coordinate 246,869,621 downwards.
GATTGGGGAGAGCAGTCAACGGACGTTGGAAGTCATTTTACATTTATCAGTTATTTTGTGTTATTTAGACCTGTTTTTAAGAATGATGTGAAAGACTCTTGTTATCGGTTGTTTTTAATTATTCGCTGCATTAAAATATTTATGTATTTTAAAGTTTAAAAAAAACAGCTTCCAAAAGCTGTTTCTCCAAACAGCTAAATTAGAAAATTGCTCTTCAAAACGCACTTCTGCACAGAACACCCAAACACTCTGCAGCTTTTCAAAACTGCTCCCCAGAGAGCTCTTTCAAAACAGCTCTATCCGGACAGCAGCTTTTTAATCCGCCAGAGCTGTCCCAAACAGAGCCTAGGTTAGCAGTTTGAGTCACACACAACAAAATGAATTATATCTAAAGATTTTGAAGTTTTATCAACTGATTTAAAAGGTTTTCTAGAAAACTTGACTTTCACATAAATTTCACATTTAGCACTAGGTAAAATATTTATTTTAAGGATTAGATTTAAGGACATCATTCGTTTCATATAATCGGAATTCACATACCCTAATTTAGCATGCCAAAAATCACGAGAAGCACTTGGAATTAAGGAAGAAGAAATTTGGTTAACTTTCAAATCAGCAACATTCAATTTAAATAAGTCATCACAAACAAATCATTTACCGATAAAAATATCATTAAGAGTTATTACAACTTTGTTTGATTTTAATATAATCAAATAATCTTTTCTTACTAACAAAAATCCGCTCACAAGATTCTTCCTAACTCTCGGTACATAAAGCACATCATGTTGGGTTAATGTCTTCTCAGATGTCAACCTAAATCCACTCGTCCGCGTACAAGTATTTGTGTCGATAAAGCATCTCTTAAAATCACACTTCCTCTACTGATGTCCTAAAAGGTGACAAAGTAAGAACGATAAAAAAATGTATGAACATTTGCTCCATAATCAAGCCACCAATCTTATGAGCAAGAGAGAAGAAGGCAACGAGTGCAATCTAACCTAAAGATAGGCCAATCCGGTGCTTGGATCATGTTGGCCTGAGGCTTGGAGCTATGAGATTGATTGACCACGGGTTCAGTCTACTTGTAGAAGCAATTGATTGACAGATGATTTGTGCGGCCGCAGATGAAACATCATTTCCCTTTATCTGGGTTTTGGTTTGAAAAACTAGGTTTGAGATGATTGGATTTTTGATGGCGGAAACCTGAATGGAAAGGTTTCTTATGGATCTTGCCCTTACTTTGAAGTGGTGATGTGAAGAATGGTTGTAATGAGATTCGGTCAAGTTTATTTTTGGATCATGGTCTTTAGGTGTTTAAAATTTTTATTCTTATGTTTCTCCTTTATGCGAATAACATTTTGGATTTGAACATAAAGTGAGGTTTGATTGGACATACCTTAGTCTAGTGCTAAAGCCGGACCAAGAATCAGGAAGAGCATCAATGATACGTGCTACTAGATAATTTTTGGATAGGATTGAGTCATCGGCTCGGATCATGGACAAGATCTCATCAAGTTGATGGAGTTGAGGATTGATGTGTTCGGAGACATCAATCTTAAATTTGTGGAGATTGACAAAATTATAGCATTCTATACCCGCATTATCAAGGTTATAGCACGCTTCAAGTGCATATCACAAATCCTTAGTTGTACGATATTGAAGAAAAACATTATAAAAGCTGTCGGACAAGCCACTAAGAATTCGGTTGCGGCAATGATATTATATATCTACCGGATCTCTATAAGGGATACGTTTAACATACGTCCTGGTGGTATTTGCATTATAAGATGAAGACGATGGAGGGGATGAGGCGACTACAGTTGCAGTACTGGGGTTTTCAGTTTCAACAGCGGGGACATCAAAAATAGCAGATAAAAGACCTAAAGTATTAAGTCAATATTCTACTTGAGCTTGTCAACGACAAAAACCATTTCAATTAAATTTTTCGTGTTTGATCCCGGCAGAATCCTCGTATCTAGATGTCATAACAGATTTCTGAAATTTAAAATACAAACAATAAATTGTTGTATATATTAAAATGAAAACAGAGAATATCATTTTGATTATTTATTTTGCTATTCTTGGACTTCCCAATGAATACCCAATGACGGGTTCTCACTGCTACTAGGCGATTTGTAAGATAATAGCTTAACACGGTCCTTTCGCAAGAGATTATATGATGTGAATCTACAATTTTTTTAGATTGTTGAAATGTATTTTGATTTATACCTGTATTTTATATTTTTTCCGAATTTTGAAAAACTCTAAAAAAAGATCTATATAACAAGATGATAATAAAACTTTGAATAAACAGAGGTGAGAAATAAAAAACAGAATAGAATAGTTTAGAATTGAGTCTGGGTAAAGCATGTGGTCACTGCCCTAAAGAAGTTGCACCACCCTCCGGCAGGGCTTTCAACTGATGCTCACTTCTCCAAGGTACAACACCCGGTTAGATCCCGAAACTCCGATGTGCGCCGACATCAATCAGCACAGATCACCCGAACTCTCACTTGATGAAGCAAACGTGAAGAAAACGAAGCACGTAGAAGATTGTCGTACGTGCTAGAGAGAAAGAGCAACTGAATATTTTCCTCACCTTTTTAAAACAAATCGAAAAATCTTTTATATAGAAATCCCGTAAAAAATTTTAATCAGAAAGTTTTAATCGTGCAGGTGAACGTTGGAGTTCTAACATAACATATTAATGACGAGAAACGTGTGAAGAAAGCGTTTAGAAAATTATGCACAGCCTATAGAGCGAAGCGACGCAGGTTGCGTCGACATCCTGTCGACGAACGTCGAGTTCCAATCGACACTACCCAAGCTGACGCAAGAGACAGAGCCCATATCGACGCATGCGTCAAGAACTTATTAACGCAAGTCGACGCAAGGTGGTTGCGTCAAATTCTTATCGACGCAACTCCTAGTCGACGCAAGTCGGGAGCGTTGAGATCCTTTTGATGCATGTCGACGCAACTTAAGAAAATGGTATTTAAAAATGTCAAAACTATTTTGCACAAAAAAAACAATTCAATTCAATTATTCCTCAAATTCGAAATCCGAAATTCGGATCTGGTTCATAGTTTCTCCTTATGTTCATTTGAACAAATAAAAAGAAGTGAATTTATTTAAATAGTCACTCACATAAGTGGTGTTAAGCAATGTGAGACTAGAGTTCATCCTTTCCATTATGAAAGTTTCCCTCCAAAAATTTGGTTACCTCTATTTTGATTTTGGAGCTTTTTCAACAAATGTGAGGAGCTCAAACACCAACATGACTCCAATAAAACCATTAAAAATTAAATTATTTTAAAATAAAATTTACAACATAAATAATATTTGTGCGCCTAATATATCTTCCCATGAGATGTGAATAAATGCAAGCATGTATGGAAAGTACTATTTGAATTTGCTCCACCCAACCCCAATACTAAATCATCAATCTTTTCTTGCTTATAAGAGCTATATCATTTTGTGGAGCTGAAAGTAGAGGAGTCATCAGCAGACCAGAGGAGTGACTAGCAAATGTTTACGCTCAAAGAAGTGTGCTTAAAAGGGTAACATTTGTGGAGCCGGAAGTGCATCAAAGTGCAAGGTAAATAACAGTAATACACGTTCAAAATATGATGATTCCTTAAAAAGACACACTTGATGGTTTTAAAGTAAAACTTTAGCTTGAAAAAGAAATAAGTTATGATGAAAGGAACTCAAACTTTTGAGGGGGTAAAGCATACGCTGAGATGACATAAAAATTTTAAAACTCGGTGGAAAATATTCTCGAGCAACATCCAATGTAAGGATAAAAAAATCATATCAAATGCGGTTTTTATATCAACACATTTTTAAAAACTGTAGAAGAATACAATATTGGAATTTGGGAAATATTCTTGAATTTTATTTCTCATAAAAACTTGAATACATACATGTATTTGTGCAATTATAGAGGAAGAGAGGAAGAAAAGAAAATCTCATTCTAAGATGTGAGACTAAAACAAAAGGAAAAAATGGGCCTAAGCGGGCCTTACAATGGGCTTTTATTTTTTACATATTTTCTACAACACTCTACCGCAAGCTGGAGCATACAAATCGTAGGCACCAAGCTTGGATAAGAACAGATGCTATAACGGTCGTGATAATGTCTTTGTAAGAATATCAGCAACTTGCTCAGCAGCTGGAACATGTTTCAATTCTAGTTTCTTCAGTTGAATCTTCACCCGAATGAAATGACAATGAACTTCAATATGTTTGGTACCTTCATGAAAAACAGAATTCTTGGCAATATGTATAGCAGATACAACAAAGGCCATTGACTGATACTCAGCTTCGACAGATGAGCGAGCAACTACCGACTACTTCTTGCTGCGCCAGGTGATAAGATGTCCATCAAAGTAAGTACAGTATCCACTTATGAAACGACGATCATCTAATGAACTGGTATAATCAGCGTCAGAATATGCAATAAGAGAGAAGGGAGACTAAGAAGGCTTGTATACAAGTTTTTGTCTAGGAGCAGTCTTCAAGTATCGAAGGATACACTCAACTATCGGGAGATGAGATATTCGTGGTTCACGCATGAATCGACTGACAACTCCAACAACAAATGATATATCAGGTCTCGTAACAGTGAGATCAATTAGCTTTCCCACAAGACAAAGATAATACTTTGGGTTTAGAAGAAAAAGATCAGAGTCTGAGGCATGAACACAAAGCTTGTGATTGATATCCATGGAAGTGTCAGCAAACTTGCATCCAGAGTAATCAACATCATGAAGAAAGTCAAGACAGTACTTTTATTGAGATAAAACAAGTCCATCAGAATGTCGAGTCATTTCGAGACCAAGGAAATATCGAAGATTTCTCAGGTCATTAGTTTGAAACACAGAAGCCCGATGTTATTTGATCATGTGTATTTCCTGTGAGATCATCTCCCGTAATAAAAATATCTGGACGCTGAGCCACCTCGAGACCAAGGAAATATCGAAAATTTCCCAGGTCCTTAGTATGAAACACTGAAGTCAGATGTTATTTGATCATGTGTATTTCTTGTGAGATCATCTCCCGTAATTAAAATATCATCAACATACACCAAGAGAATCACTGTGTTTGTTGGACAATGACGAGTGAATAAAGAGAAGTCCGCTGAACTTCGAGTGAACCCAACGCACGAATAGTCTGACTGAACTTGTCAAACCATGCCCGAGTAGACTGTTTGAGAGCATAAAGAGATTTCTTCAGACGACATACAAGAGACTCCCCCGTGGTTTTAAACCCGGGAGGTTATTGCATATAGACAATCTCCTGTAAATCTTCATTGAGAAAAGCACTTTGACATCCAATTGATGCAACGTCCAGTTTCGATGAATAGCAAGGGAGATCAAAACACGAACAGTATTGAGTTTGACGACCGAAGAGAAGGTCTCATCATAATCCAGACCTTGTTGTCGAGTAAAGTCACGAGCCACAAGGAAAGCCTTCAGGCGTTGAATTGTCCCATTCGGGCCATGTTTGATGGTAAATACCTACTTACAACTCACACAGCTCTGGCTGGGAGGAAGAGGGACGAGATCTCAAGTTTAGTTTGCCCAAATAGCAGACATTTTCACATCCATGGTCACCAGCCACCCCGGATGTTGGAGAGCCTTCTGCACAGAATTAGGGGTGGAAATAGATGATAAAGATGTTGTGATTTGACGGAGCTTCAGAGAGAGGCTGTGTAAAGAGACATAATTCTCCATCGAGTGGGCAGCAGAGAAAGTTGTCGGATCTGCAGACCGCAAAATATCATTAGTAGAGGGCACCTCTCGTCGAGCAGCAGACGGGGGAGTACGAGTATACACACGAAACAGAGGTGGGTTTGGTTGTAGTGTTGGGATTGGAGTGGGAAGGAGGTAGATTAGACGTAACAGGAACAGTAGGATGCGGGAGTAGTGGCAGTAGTGGAGGTTCACTACGCTGAGAAAATAAGGATGGTCTTTGAGAAAGACGACATCGGCAGAGGTAGCAACCTTGTGATCCGTGGGAGAGTACCAAACATAGGTTTTATGAGTGCGAGAGTACCCAAGAAACATATATTTGTGGCATATGGAGCAAGCTTGTCAGTGGACGAGCTAAGATTACGAACATAGCAAATGCAGCCGAAGACACGGGGTGTGATTGGAAAGGAGGGGTGATGTAGGGTAGGCTAGTGGTGCTCGGAAACTACAACTCTATGTGCAGGTGCAGGGCTGACACACTAATATAATGCTACATGCAATGTGACCGTCGGTCGACGACGACAATTAATATAAGCAATGTTATGTAATAGCACCACGCAGTTAATCAAAATAAAGAAACAAATAATTAATTTTTAGCAATTTGGCAACGGCTTACTCCGCTCGGAGGGCCTAAGCAAGCACACGGCGAATAAATCCACAAACAATTAATAGCATAAAAGGAAATAACTACCACAAAACTATAATCGCAGCACAATATAGATAAACAACCAAATGAAAATGTCAAGTCACAGAACACAATACCATAAATACTCACAACGTAGAGGGCTGAACCGAGACACTGAAGATTTGGAGGGCCGGATGTGTAGATCGACAATCGGAGGTGGAACCGGTGGAGAGACGACGAGGACGGTGGCTGCCCTTGGCGGGAAATGGTGGTAACGGATAGTAAAACGGCGGATCCGGCCACGAATAAGTAGATCCGGGTCGAGGATGGGTAGATCCACTATTTAGGGGCGGATCCGGGCAAAATGGAAAGTATGAAATGTGGAAATAACGGATCGGGAGCGAAAATCTCAGATCTGAATGGATCTAGAGAATTAGGGTTGTTTGGAAGTGGTTCCACGAAGGGGAGAAGAAGTGGAGGGGCGGGTGAACAGTAACTGTGAACAGTAACCGGTGAACAGTGTCGGCGAACAGTGCGGTGAACAGTAATCGGGTGAACAGTGCTCGGATGAACAGTGTTTCGTGTATGGAAGAGTGGCTGCTGGCTGGAATGGCGGGCTGCAGCGGTTCTGGAGGGTTTCCGATGGCTGGAAAAGGGATTTGAAGGGTGGAAAACGAAGGTGGGGGTAGGGGTTACCTTGGGGAGGAGTTTGGCGGCCTAGGAGTCATCACCTAGGGTTCCACGGCGTCGGCATCGGGGAGGGATCGCTGGAATCCGGGAATGCTCTTCTCCAAATTCAACAATGATCCCAAATCAGCCCCCTAGCATCCTATTTATAAGAAAACACAAACTAGGGCATCTCCATCAACGGCTATGATTGGCCGGTGGGTTAGCCCTTAAAATACATCAAAATAAACTCAAAAAATATAAAGTAATATAGTTTTTTGACTCGCGGCGACGTTCTGTACGCAATCACGGAGTCCGATCGTCGATCCGGGCGCGCCAAATATGGAAAGTTGCCAAATCAGCCCCGAACGGGCCCAAAATGCGTCCTCGTCTCTGCTCTGCATCAATCTCCCCGGCTTGAAAGAATTCATCTCCCGATGAATATGGATCAAAATTCTCTCGCTGCATGCCGGGTAAAACTCGAAGAAGTCCACCAGAGGTCGCCCAAGTGTCGTCGCTGGAAAGTGTCCTCGCCAATCAACTCCCCCTGACTGAAAAGATGTCATCTCCGGTGAATGGAGATGGACGTGCTGAAGTCGAAGTCCAGGGACGAATCGATCAAGCTCTGCTGCAAGTACCCAAGAGTCACCAACATCTGTAGTGAGAATGCACTGGTGGAGTCTGGTCTCCATGAAGCTCTCAATGCTCAACTCACGAATGGTGGATCCCGGTGCGATCGGTGGTGCCTGCGGTGAAACCAAAGAAGACGAGTCCCCAGGTGGGTGGAGGTCAATAATGGGTGAGGACGTATGAGGGTGATATGGTAACGACAGTAGGGGTGGGGGTGGCTGGGCATCTCCACTGCTCGGGTCCACATACTCATGAGGTTCATAGTATGAAGTCAGATCTTCAACATTAAACACATGGTGCATTCCCATACTGGCCGGGATGTCAAGTCGGTAGGCGTTGGTCTCAATACGACTAATAATGGAGTACAGACCTATTCGCCTCGCGCTTAACTTCTTGGCAGGCCCCGAAGGGAGCCTCTCAGGGCGGACTCGCACCATTACCTTGTCGCTTACATTAAATATTTGTTCTCGCCTTCGCTTAACTGCATGGGCTTTGTAATTTTCATTGCTTGTTAATATTCGTCGGTGAACCGACTCATGCAAATCATGCAAATGCTGTGCAAATGACTCAGCAGACTCATGCAGGTAATGCAAATGATGCAAAGACAACATGAAAGACACGGTACACTCCTTATAAGAAAATCTAATAATTCCTGGGGTGTCTCTAAAATGGGGTGGCCTATCTGGAGGTTCTATCGGTTGAGTATAGACAAACTCATCCCGTGTGTGACGAATGCTCAGATGACCGTGAGAGACAACTATACTCAAATACGGGCTCGTAAAGAGCCAAATGTCTCTCAGGAAACGTAGCGCATCAGGGGGGTCCCCAGGAGGTGTGTAAGAAAAGTCATCATGAAGTAGACGACCACCTGAGTGAAAATCGTGTGTACCGACTAGAAGTCGTGACTCTAAAATATGGTGAGCGTCCCAGACAAGAAAGAACTCATCGGGTGGCTCAACGGGTGGCGTGTCCCAAAACTCATCCAGAGTGTGACGCGTCATAAGGTAGGTTCTCATAATATGAGTATACTCAAGTGGACTTAAGGTAGACCCTACATATGTCATGCTCCACTCAAGATCCCATCTCTGGGGTAAGGCCAGAGATGATAATGAAAGAGGCGTCATCCCTGAGTGGCTCACCCGAGTCTCAACCTCACCAAGATGTGGCAGATCATCAGGAGGCTCAACAGGGGGCTCATCATAGGGCTCGTCACTAAGGTTAGGCTCCTCCCGATGAGTACCATCGAAAGGGGCAGTGCCCCTGTGCATGGGTGACATAGTCACTACGAGATCAACACCAAGATCTGAGCTCTCGGTCGTAATGTGGCTCAGGGTAATGCCAAGGGCAAAGTGATATAGACCTACGCTCAAGACTGGGTCTGCGGGTGCGGTGTCAAGACATGAGTTTAGGGTATGAGTGTCAATCAACCCCGGACATGCCAAAAGTGGAGGTGTGGGTGAGAGACATAACACTACCGACTCAATAGGTCGCTCTGGCTCATCCTCCGTCGGAGTCACAAGAGACGGGACATAAACAAGAGATATATCACTCACGGGGCTAAGCATCTCGCTGGGGTGAGAGTAATCTGTATCAGGTATCACTTCCGTCGTGGGTAACAGGACAGTGGTAGGCATCGTGGTGACCTCAGTATGAGGACTCGTACTGCGGAGGTCAAGGTGAGGGTCCAACCGACCAGCTCTGGCGGATCTGAAAGACCGTTCGTAATAAAGGGCAAGCTGGTACGTCTGCTCAAGGGACTTCGAGCTATGATAATCCACCTTAGTACGGATGTCAGATCGAAGCCCAGATCGAAATCTGCAAGTGGTCATGGCTGAGTCCTCTCGGATATTGCTCCTCACAACTAACTCATCAAAACAATCCTTGTACTCAGCGACAGACATGGATTCTTGCTGAAGGGAAAATAATTGGTCGAGCAAACGACTCCGATATGATGAAGGTAGGTACCTCTGACACAATATACGCTTCATGTCCACCCAACTAGTGATCCGACGAACACGGTCTCGCTCGCGGGTCCTCTCAACACTAGCCCAATATGCTCTCGCCTGATCTAAAAGTCTAAGTTTTGCAAACTTAACGCGACGCTCACCGAATAACTCAAAATGATCAAGATAATACTCAATATCCACGAGCCAATAACTGAAAGACTCGGGACTCGATGAGCCGTCAAAGGAAGGGAAATTGTACGAAACTGACTCTCAAGATCTCTCTCAAAGTGACGATCTTCATAATAGTCATCCCTAATGTAATCGGGTCGAGTCGAAGGATCAACATGATCCGCTCGCGTGCAAGGATATGAACGACGACAATTATCATACTGATCGTCTCTGGCATAGTGAGGTTGTGTCGGTAGGTCGACACGATCTCGGGAAGTTGTGTGCCGCAGACGATAATAATCATCATGATAACGTGAGGATTTCTCTGAAGTCGCTCTTTGAGATTGAAAATAGGTGGACTCAGAATCTCCCAAGAGAGGAGAGGAACGACGACGATAATTAGTCATGGATGAAGCTAAAGACTCTATGTGACCTACCACTACAAAGCATGCAAATGGCCTAACCTTGTCCTCTGATACCAATTTGATGTAGGGTAGGCTAGTGGTGCTCGGAAACTACAACTCTATGTGCAGGTGCAGGGCTGACACACTAATATAATGCTACATGCAATGTGACCGTCGGTCGACGACGACAATTAATATAAGCAATGTTATGTAATAGCACCACGCAGTTAATCAAAATAAAGAAACAAATAATTAATTTTTAGCAATTTGGCAACGGCTTACTCCGCTCGGAGGGCCTAAGCAAGCACACGGCGAATAAATCCACAAACAATTAATAGCATAAAAGGAAATAACTACCACAAAACTATAATCGCAGCACAATATAGATAAACAACCAAATGAAAATGTCAAGTCACAGAACACAATACCATAAATACTCACAACGTAGAGGGCTGAACCGAGACACTGAAGATTTGGAGGGCCGGATGTGTAGATCGACAATCGGAGGTGGAACCGGTGGCGAGACGACGAGGACGGTGGCTGCCCTTGGCGGGAAATGGTGGTAACGGATAGTAAAACGGCGGATCCGGCCACGAATAAGTAGATCCGGGTCGAGGATGGGTAGATCCACTATTTAGGGGCGGATCCGGGCAAAATGGAAAGTATGAAATGTGGAAATAACGGATCGGGAGCGAAAATCTCAGATCTGAATGGATCTAGAGAATTAGGGTTGTTTGGAAGTGGTTCCACGAAAGGGAGAAGAAGTGGAGGGGCGGGTGAACAGTAACTGTGAACAGTAACCGGTGAACAGTGTCGGCGAACAGTGCGGTGAACAGTAATCGGGTGAACAGTGCTCGGATGAACAGTGTTTCGTGTATGGAAGAGTGGCTGCTGGCTGGAATGGCGGGCTGCAGCGGTTCTGGAGGGTTTCCGATGGCTGGAAAAGGGATTTGAAGGGTGGAAAACGAAGGTGGGGGTAGGGGTTACCTTGGGGAGGAGTTTGGCGGCCTAGGAGTCATCACCTAGGGTTCCACGGCGTCGGCATCGGGGAGGGATCGCTGGAATCCGGGAATGCTCTTCTCCAAATTCAACAATGATCCCAAATCAGCCCCCTAGCATCCTATTTATAAGAAAACACAAACTAGGGCATCTCCATCAACGGCTATGATTGGCCGGTGGGTTAGCCCTTAAAATACATCAAAATAAACTCAAAAAATATAAAGTAATATAGTTTTTTGCCTCGCGGCGACGTTTCGTATGCAATCACGGAGTCCGATCGTCGATCCGGGCGCGCCAAATATGGAAAGTTGCCAAATCAGCCCCGAACGGGCCCAAAACGCGTCCTCGTGCACTTTTATGATGCGGGGAAAGGAGTCCACCGGCCCCGCCACCTTGGCATCACCACCAAGGGGCCCACCTTGAGTCAGCACCAGGCAGCTTTATCAGGCCCGCGGGCCATACACCCCAACCAGCTCTCCGCCACGGCATCAGCACCGCGCGGTAGGTTGTTGACGCCAGGGCTCGATCAGTTGGTGATGAGAGGTTGCGTGAGGGCCTCTTATCTAGGAGGTCAGGGGATCGAGCCCTGGCGTCAACAACCTACCGCGCGGTGCTGATGCCGTGGCGGAGAGCTGGTTGGGGTGTATGGCCCGCGGGCCTGATAAAGCTGTCTGGTGCTGACTCAAGGTGGGCCCCTTGGTGGTGATGCCAAGGTGGCGGGGCCGGTGGACTCCTTTCCCCGCATCAAGGGGTTTAGAGGAAAAAAGAAGGTTGAAGGGAGCCGCAAAGCTAAGAATGGAAGAGAGCATGCGCTTAATAAGATAGCAGAATGTAGACACCGCAAAATTCAAATAAAGTTTGAGGACATTCATTTGGAAAATAATGGAGCGTGCGACTTCAAGAAGGTGGCGATTCTTGCGTTCGACGACACAATTTTGTTGAGGGGTATACGCACGAGAGGTTTGATGGATGATCTCAAACTCTGCACACAAGTCTAAAAACGCATGACTTGTGTATTCACAGACATTGTCGGTTCGGATTGTTTTAATGATAGTAGAAAACCGATTACGAGTCTCAATAATAAATTTGCTGGACATGTGAAAACATGTCGAGAATCCATGCGGACTAAAAAAAGAAATGAGTGATTTTGCTGAAAGAGGAAGATGATGCACAAGGAATGATTGCATGCCCATCCTAAATAATCTAATACCAAATGAAGCAAGAATATCATCAACAAAAATCTGTATGTCTGTCTCCTCAGCTGTTCTTGTGAACTAATGGCATATGTCATATGAGTATTGCAGCAGGTGTCAATTGTGTGTCCCTTCCTACCACAGTGGAAAGATTTAGGATGTGCACCTCTTCCGCTATGGCTCTGTTTGGCATGGTGGTGGCGGTCATGAACATGAGAGTTAAATTGTCATTCGCTAACACCCGCCTAAGGAACTTCATCCACTTTTATGTTCAAATGGATGATGTTTGTTAGGTGATCCTTAACAAATGACGGTTTAACCCATGCGTTTGCGACCGCCGCCACCATGCCAAACGGAGCCTATATATAGTGATACCGGGCTAGTAGCTAATGCAGAATGATCAACAACATCATTAATTAGTGGTAGTAGTAGGGGACGAAGCAATTTCCTACTTATGTTTACCTCTTTCTAATATTTACCAAGTCAAGTAAATTACATATAAATGGAGCTTCGCAACAAATAGATGGACCAAAAACACAATGTGTTCAACAAAAAATTCACCGGAATAACTTGTTTCTCCTTCAAAATCAAAGCTAATTAATGGAAAATACAATGAACTAAAAAACGGTTCTACACTATAGGCTTTGTTCGGTGCGACTTAACTTATTTGCCCCCGTGAATTTGATCAAAAAACGTCATTATCATATCATAGAATGTGTGTTTGGCATGACAAAGGTTATGACCGCTACCAAGAAAATAAACTAATTTTGAGCATAAAATCCATGAATTTTTTTAGGTGAGGTTATTCGTTCACGAACAAGAGTTCATGAACACCTTGTTCACGGCCGCCACCACCATGCCAGACCTATGACATAAGAAAGTGCGACATGCAATGAAGTAAAACAAAGTGGAAATACAACTTACAAAAGAATCCAATTTCTGTATGGCAACTTGAGCATCCTCGGGAGAAGACATGGCAACGAAGGCAAACCCTCTGCTTTTACCATTCTTCTGCTTAATTATCTATAAACCAAAACATTCATTCAGTAAAAAAATTTCAAAACTCTACACCGCGAGAGAAGAGTTGTGCTCACCTCCACACCATCTACAGCGCCGCACTGGCCAAATAGAGTTTCAAGATCGGCGGCCGAGTATTCCCACGGTAAATTCACGACATAGAGTTGCCTCCGATTAACCTCCTCGTCTTGGATATTTTCTACCGATTCCTTGGGATTCACCGTAGTATTTTGCGCCGCAGAGCATGGAAGGAAGCAAGACTGCCTTCGGGCAAGGAGGAGAGAAGGGAGCGGTGGAGCGGCAGAGGGTTTAAAACGCACAAGCAGGGGAGCGCGGATTTCAAAAGCAGTTATTAGAGAAGCAATGTCCCTTGGAATCCGAGAAGAGAAGCACCTCCCAGCCGCTGCCGTCGTGACAGTCGTCACTGAAGCCAGCATCTTGACGACTTAGGGCAGAGGAGTCTCATTCATTTCACCGGAGAAAGGAGCATTGGAAGGCTGCTCTGCGCATGGCGGAAAAGTTAGGAAGTGAAGACAATGCCATTCGAAGTTTTAGAACTGGTCGCTTCACCCATTTGTTTAGAGATAGGAGAGGATTCATTTGACAGTCCAGATTTTTTTTGGGAGGATCAAATAGGTTCACTAATTTCCAACATTTTATATTTTTTAAAAATCAAAAAATTTTGAACTTTTAGATATTTTGGAGAAAAATCTTGTCCATTGGATGAACAAATGAATCCCCTCCAGGATCCTTTGTTTAGGCCTTTTCACACCCGTGTTTGGAGCAAATGTTGCCGGACAGCGGCAAAATAAAGGGTGCTCGGCATTTGTAGCGTCTCCTCCCGCAGCAAGGAGGAAAAGCCCCTCGAAACTGATTCGGGGGTGTGTTGTACTTTACAGTGCAGTGCAAAATCCAACGTCTATGAGTGCATCACATCGCGATCTGAGATGTGCATGCATCCCCGCGCGAGATGTGATGCATTCGCAGTCATTGAATGGCTGCACTGCACCGTAAAGTGCAGTGTCTGCTCTTTACACACACCCCCATGTTCCCCCACGAAACCTCCATTTTGATCCCCGCCTACCCCCCTCTAGTCCCAAAGTCGTCTCTGTTAAAATTTCACAAGATCAAGGTGATAGCTTTGATACCAAGTAAAACTTTCAAAGCTATCAAGATGACACCTTGATGAAGCGGAAAACGGAAACCAGACGCAGGAACACTCCAACCACAACCAAGCTCAGTAAACCAGATGCAAGGAAAGTAACATGTAGGTCATGTATTAACAAACTTCTTTACAACAAGAGGTATACATTGCGAGACATGATTTTGCCAAGTACAACAGGGAAGCAAAGAACAACAAAAAAACAAACAGAAGTCGGGCGTACAGAGGTCGAGACCACCGAAAACGCCGCCCTTGCCGAACTGAACAGCGAAGTCCGCTGAGATCGCAAGGTCGTGCGGACTACCCGTTATTCAAGTTGAAGAAGGGATGTCCGCAAACTGCAAGCCGCCTGACCGCTGAGGTCGCCTAACCGCCAGTTAAACTGCGAACAAGCCGCTGCTGAACTGAAGAACAGACCGCCCAGACCGCCTAGACCGGCGGACAGGTTATTGAACTGGAATTGCTGAAGGAGAAAAGACCGATTGGCCGCAACTGCGACCTGCTGCTAACCGCTGATTGTAAACCGCAAGCTTCACTGATCCATGACCACAGTCAGCACCAATGTCCTGGCTTCTCAGTGCTAGTCGCACAACCTGCAAACAGTAAACCGGTTATCCTTCTCAAACCGCGCGGACAGAAAATCTGAGGCCGCAGCAATTAACCCGAGTCCAACTTACTGTTCATTCAGTTAAATATGTTGTCACAGGGGGGGTCCTATTTATAGGCACGGAGAGGAGTATGGTCACCGCCCTAGTGTATAGAAACACCACCACAGCTTACAGCTAGCACCAAGTAGTCTGCATGGACAAGGCCGGACAATGCACCAGTCCATAATAAGCAACGTCCACGACCAAAGGCACAAGCCGCCCGGTCAACCTGCGGACATTGCGGACTCTGTGATCAAACTAGACTTGTCACAGATCGTGACCTAGTCCAGCAATAGGAAAACCTCTAGCGCGAGCTCCGCGGACATAAACTATCAGTCTGCTCAGACCGCCATATCCAAGACAGCTCGCCTAGCCGCGAACTCCGCGGTTACCGCCTGAGATCAAGGGCACAGGCCAATGTTGATCTCACGAACTCGAAGAACAGTCCGCAAATAGCGAACTCCACGGACTCCAAGCCAAACCGCCCAAGCTGTGAATAAACAATCAATCCGTACGACTTTCACTAAGGACAAACCACCAGGCCGCAAACAACATATCGCACAGGCCGCACACCAGTCCTCCAGACTTTCCGTGTAACACCCCAAAATGTTGTAGGAGCGACGGGGATCGAATTTGGCCAAGTCAGATTTTTGGTGCAGGTGACACGGGCCCCGACACGGGCGTGTCGGAGGCTGTATGGGGCGTGTCGAGCTCGAGCCGTCGAGCTGGCCGTGTCGTCGACCAGTGCAGGTCGACGATGGTCGTGTGGTGGAACACGGCCTAGGACACGGGCGTGTCCCAGGCCGTGTCACACCTGTGCTGTGCGGTTGGGTACACGGGTAATGACACGGGCACGAACACGGGCGTGTCTAGCTTGACACGGGCATGTCTGATGCCGTGTCACCAAGCCGTGTACCTCTCTGACTGCGAAGTGTTGATAAATTGCACACGGGGGGCGTGACACGGGTCCCGACACGGGCGTGTCGCAGGCGACACGGGCGTGTCGGAGGCCGTGTCACATGCCGTGTTGCTGGTTTTCAATCTTGGTCGAGACGGCGAATGAGCTACACGGCCAGGCACACGACCGTGTGCCAACCCGTGTTCGGCCCAGATTTTATGATTTTGGATTTAATCCGGGCCGTTCGTTTCCTTGGCTTTGGATCCGACGGTGGGGGGCTGCTCCTGGGTGGTTATGGTCGGGAAATAGGGTTTAGAAACCCATTTTCCATTGGCCAATCTCTCTCTAAAAGTTAGAGAGAAGGGAGAGCAAGGAGGAAGGTGGAGTCCAAGATCCGGCCGTCGGAAGAGCTTCGGAGCTCCGAATCGCGATCCGAGTCCAGATCCGCGGAGGCGACGCCGTTGCGGTGCTTTCCAACCGTATAGTTTTCGATGGCGCCGCGGAAGAATGCAAGGGTAACGATTTCTCATCTTTGGGCATGTGAAGCCCTCTTTTCCTTTGCATAGGAAGCCCTCTCTCGCGAGTGAGCGAAGAGTTGGAGCGTTCCTTGGGGTAGATATGTAAAGTCCCCCTTGTGTAGAGTCCGTATGCGAAAACAGACATAGGCATTGTGTGTGAAGCCTATCCGGACAAGTAGAGCCGGATCGGTGATGTTGCATTGCATATGAACCGGGGAAGACTCCGGGTGTTTGGGCGTTTTTCGGGTTTTCTACGTGGTAGATTGCATCAGGGAGCCTTGGAGATTAACTCCAAGGTGCACCCGGAAAACTGGGCAAAAGCGGGTTTTGCCAACACGGTGGCCGGGGAGCCAACGTGAACATAACCGGGTTATGTGATTATTGTGGTGGAAACGGGACTCGGTGAGTCTTGGCCTGCGCATATGGCTTAAATTGTCGTTGCAATGTGAGCACGGGTCAGGCGGAACCGTACCCGGTCTATGTCGTTCGGTAGGACCGTTGGCATGGATGAGGGTCTTTGGCGGTCTATGGCTTAAATTGTGGTGACCAAGGCCAGGAAGGCAAAATGCTCATATGGATGACCGTCCAAGAGGCGGTGGTGGATTGGGAACGTCTATGGCTTGAATTGACGTGACGTTGGCCGGTTCGCCGAGAATGTGCCCTGAGTGCACGGGGTGTGTGGCCGTGCGAGCCTACGCCTGTGGTGAAGTGCAAATACTTTATATAATTGCCTATGCTAATAAAGTGCAGGGAAAGAGCATTGCCGCCCCGAGTGTGGGGGCGGGATCGTTATAATTTGGTCAGCATTGCTGACCGTTGCTATTGTTTGCCACCGGGCGGTGGTTTATGGCTTGCAGGTGCTGCGGAGCAGAGCGGGAAATAGCGGGCTAAAGCCCTTGTTGCTGTGCCGGCCCTCGAAGGCCTAATTGCTTATGTTTCTTTCCCGTTTTCATGTATGGCCGGCCTGCGTGCCGAAGTTTGGAAAACACTATTTTTGTTAAGTGAACAATGTAAGGCCTTAAGGCCAGTTTTCTTTTGTGTATGATTACATTCCTGAGTTTGTAGTGGACATTCATGCTTTGTAGCAGGGTTCTTGTTCTCTTTGCAACTGTTTAATATTGCTTCTGCTAGGTGTTGTGTAGGACGTGGTGATTGGTTGAATGGTTTCAACGCGTAACCAACCGGTCTGTCCGTAGTATATGGCGTCTGGCCCCGGCCGGACCTACTGCTATATGCTATGCGACGGATAGGGGTGTTACAAATTGGTATCAGACTTCTGGTTTCGGTCAAGCTTAAATGAATTCGTGGACGAATTCACTTTATGGGGTGGTGAGCACATGTGTGCGTCATCGTTATAACATGAAAAGAACCCATGAATGTCCACTTAGGAATGAAAATACACATGTTTGAGGAACCTGCGTGTTCCTATAATTGCTGTTTGCAGTAATTTATGGTTGCTTATCGGTGTTTTGCACGATTATAGGTGACCAGGAGTGGTTCTGGGCCGTCTGAACGGCCAGGTTCTGAGGCGAGCAGTGCGCCAAGCGATGCGCCTACAACACCTCCGTCTGCCGAGACCATTAGGTTGGTGGCAGAAGCGGTCATGGAATGATCAATGCGCAGCCTGCAAGGCAGGTGCAGCAGCCTGCTCCTGCTGTGGAGCAAGTACCGCTTCAGGCGGCAGAGCAAAGGAGGGTTGAGCAAGTAGTTTTGGAGCCAGAGTTGCCTCAGAGAGCAACTGAAAGACAACTGAAGCACGTGATGGGCTTTCATCCACCGGTATTCACGGGGGCAGAAACCCCGACCCAAGCAGAGGATTGGCTCTCAAGGGTCAACAGGGTGATGACTGCGACGGAAACGGAAGAGTGGCAGAAGACCACTATAGCGACGTTCCTTTTGGATGGGGACGCAAGGCTGTGGTGGGAAGGCCTAGAGCTACATCAGTTGCGGGGAAGGCCGTTGGCCGAAGTTCCGATGGAGGAGTTTGCGAGACTATTCATGGCTCGATACCTCCCCTCGGCACAGAGAATTGTGCTAGAAAGCAAATTTCAGAAGTTGGTGCAAGGGGATTGCACCGTTGATGAGTACCTCCACGAGTTTACTCGGTTGGGGAGATATGTCGGTGCTACCTTCGCAGACGAGGAGCGCAAGACGAGCCGCTTCTATGAAGGGCTAAGAGATGACTTAAGGTTGCTACTGTCGGGGCCCAAGGCGCAGGGTTTCATGACCCTAGTCAGTTCGGCCCGGTCCTTGGAGAAGGACATGAAGAATGTCCAAGCGAAGAAGGAATCCGGTAGTAAGAAAGCGGAGTTCAAGGCACCGACTACGTCAAAGTCGGGCTACCGCAGGTTCTATAAGAAAGCTAAGACGTCGGGTCCAGCTGCTTCAGGTGCCTCGGGGGCAACTACCAATCGAACCCCGGGCGCTTGTTTCACGTGCGGAAAGATGGGGCACTATGCCCGTGATTGCTGGAGTGGACGCTCAAAGTCCGAAAGGAAACAAGGAGCTACCTACGAGGAGAAGGGCAAAGCGGTGGAGTCGACCGCGTCCCACTATGCTCCGACTCAGCCTAGAGTCTATAACTTGGGCCAGCAGGAGGCCATCAAGCAAGCGGATGTGGTGACAGGTATGAGTTAATTTATAGCAAGTTAGCTTTAATACCATTATCTATTGCTTGTTAGCCTAATATTGTTTGTATAGGCTTTGTTGTGATTAGTGATAGTCCGGCACGGGCACTGTTCGATACGGGAGCTTCACACTCCTTCTTGTCCGAAAGCTTTATATCGCGCATCGGAGTCCCTTCTTCGATGGCGAAGGACAAGTTGGAGGTGCTACTACCGAATGGGTGCTCGATGCGTGCGGACAGAGTGTGCGCCGTGAAGGTTCACATAGGGAGCCAAGAGTTTGACTTGCTAGCGTCATTACTGCCGTTAGTAGAGTTAGACGTTATATTTGGAATGGATTGGCTGTCAGAGCAGAAGGCTTGGATCGACTGCGACCGAAAGGAGGTCAAGCTGGGTGTAGGGCGGGAGACTACATTCGAGGGGCTGAAGGGGTCGAGCAAGACACTGATGTCTGCTCTTTAGGTGGTAAAGGCAGTTCGTGCTGGTGCAGAGCTGTTCTTCGTAATAGTTGGGGCTGTGGAGCCAAAGTCCACGTTGGATAGCATTCCCGTAGTTTGCGAATACCCCGATGTGTTTCCGGATAGTCTTCCCGGGGCCCCACTGCAGCGGGAGATTGATTTCACCATCGAGCTTGTGCCGGGGGCCAAACCGGTGTCACGTGCTCCGTATAGGTTGGCGCCTAAGGAGATGGCAGAGTTGAAAGTTCAGCTAGAGGAGCTGATGGAGCAAGGGTATGTGCGTCCAAGCTCGTCGCCTTGGAGCGCACCGGTCCTCTTCGTTAAGAAGAAGGACGGGAGTATGCGGCTGTGTATCGACTACAGAGAGTTGAACAAGCTGACGGAGAAGAATAAGTACCCGATCCCGAGGATTGATGATCTCTTTGATCAGTTAGTCGGATCATCGGTATACTCCAAGTTGGACTTGAAGTCGGGGTACTATCAGCTGAGGATCAGGGAGTGTGATATCCCGAAGACGGCGTTCAGTACGAGGTATGGGCATTTCGAGTTCACGGTCATGCCGTTTGGACTGACGAATGCGCCATCAGTATTTATGGACTTGATGAACAGGACGTTCCGAGATTTCCTGGATCGCTTCGTGATCATCTTTATTGACAATATATTGGTGTACTCGCAGTGCGAAGAAGATCACTTCAAGCACTTGCATCTGGTGTTGGAGACTCTAAGGAGGAATGAGCTTTATGCGAAATTCTCCAAGTGCGAGTTCTGGCTACCCTCAGTAGCGTTCCTTGGTCATATAGTAAGTGGGGAAGGTATAGCGGTGGATCCGGCGAAGATTGTTACGATACAGGAGTGGCCTGCGTTGTCTTCTGTCGCAGAAGTCCGTAGTTTTCTCGGGCTTGCCGGATATTACAGGCGCTTCGTAGAGAACTTCTCGCGGATAGCATTACCTCTCACGAAGTTGACAAGGAAAGATCAGAAATTCTTGTGGACGCAAGAGTGCATGCAAGCTTTTGAGAAGCTGAAGAGGCGGTTGACCACGGCGCCAGTACTTAGTTCGCCGAGTGGGATCGAGGGCTTCGAGGTGTATAGCGACGCTTCAGGTAGTGGCTTGGGCTGCGTGTTGTTGCAGCATGGGAGCGTGATAGTGTATGGATCGCGTCAGTTGAAGGTGCATGAAAGAAATTATCCGGTGCACGACTTGGAGTTGGCAGCCGTGATATTTGCACTCAAGTTGTGGAGGCACTACCTTTACGGCGTAAGGGTCGATATATACACCGATCACAAGAGCCTAAAATACTTGTTGGATCAGAAGGACCTTAATATGAGGCAGAGGAGGTGGATGAAGTTCCTTGGGGACTACACCTTCAAAATACATTATGTACCCGGGAAGGGCAACGCAGTTACGGATGCACTGAGCTGCAGGGCTCCTGCCCGAGCCAACTGGTTGTCGGTGCATGATGAGCGGCTAGTACGGGAGTTGGAGGAGCTTGAGATCTGTTGCATTGACAAGCAGACGAGTGCCAAAGCAATGTTAAACTGGACAGAAGTGCAGTATGACCTGGCTGACTGGGTTCGGCAGGCATTGGAGTTAGATGACTCCATGAAGGAGCTTATGGAGGCCGCTCTGGATGGGTCAAATTCCCAGTTCTCGGTGGAAGATGGTTTATTAAGGAAGGATCATCGGTTGTGCGTCCCGAGTGGGGGTAACCTCCTGGCGGAGTTGATGTACGAGGCTCATCATACCAAGTACTCAATCCACCCAGGGAGCACGAAGATGTATCGTGATCTCAAGAAGCTGTTTTGGTGGCCGGGGCTTAAGAAAGATGTGGCGTTGTACGTAGCTAAATGCCAAACGTGCGCCTTGGTGAAGGCGGAATGCCAAAAGTCGGGAGGATTTCTGAAGTCCTTGCCTATATCGGAGTGGAAATTCAACGATATATCTATGGACTTTGTGCACGGGTTGCCAAGGTCGCAGAAGGGGAACGACGCCATCTGGGTGATCGTAGATCGGCTAACCAAGGTGTCGCATTTCATTCCGCATAGGAAGGATGATCCAGTGGAGAAACTGGCAAAGTTGTATGTTGACAATATTGTTAGACTGCATGGTGTGCCCCGTAGCATTGTGAGTGATCGCGATGGGCAGTTCACGTCAAATGATTGGAGGTTGGTGCAGCAGATGCTGGGAACAAAGTTAAAGTTCAGCACAGCTTTCCATCCGCAGACGGATGGGCAGACCGAGAGGGTCAATAGAACGATGGAGGACATGCTACGCATGTGTGTTCTGGATTTCGGTAAGTAGTGGGAAGACCACCTATATTTGGTGGAGTTCGCGTACAACAATAGCTACCAAGCAATTATACAAATGGCGCCCTTCGAGGCCCTGTATGGTAGGAAGTGTCGCACGCCGTTATCGTGGCTTGAAACGGGTGAGGCAAGGTTGTACAAGAAGCAGGAGGTGGAGAGTGCTACCTCGTTAGTGCGGATCATTCGGGAGCGCTTGTTGATCGCTCAGGACCGGCAGGCGAAGTATTACAATGCCAAGCACCGGAACGTGGAGTTCGCGGTAGGCGATTGGGTATACTTGAAAGTGAAGCCGTTCAAGGGGGTTTCGCGGGTGAGATGCTTGAAGAAGCTGAGCCCAAGATACCTTGGACCTTTTGAGGTTCTAGAGCGAGTCGGCGAAGCTGCATACCGTTTGAAGCTATCGGTGGAGTTGAGTGGGTTACACGATGTGTTCCACATTTCTGTGTTGCGGAAGGCGGTGCAAGAGCCTTCGCAGGTGATCGCAGTTGACCAAGTGCCGGTGGACGAGGGGTTAACGACTAGGGTCAAGCCCATTCGTATCGAAGATGTTGAGGTCAAGAGACTCCGTAACAAGGAGATCCGGATGGTTAAGGTCCGGTGGGATAATTGCGGGCGTGAGGAGCTCTCTTGGGAACGAGAGCAGACTATGCTCGAGGAGTACCCGGAATTGTTCCGCTCAGGTACTGTTTTACGTTAAGCCCTGTTTTTCCTTTATTAATTTCGTGGGCGAAATTCTTTAAGGGGGGTAGAATTGTAACACCCCAAAATGTTGTAGGAGCGACGGGGATCGAATTTGGCCAAGTCAGATTTTTGGTGCAGGTGACACGGGCCCCGACACGGGCGTGTCGGAGGCCGTGTCGGGCATGTCGAGCTCGAGCCGTCGAGCTGGCCGTGTCGTCGACCAGTGCAGGTCGACGATGGTCGTGTAGTGGAACACGGCCTAGGACACGGGCGTGTCCCAGGCCGTGTCACCCCTGTGCTGTGCGGTTGGGTACACGGGTAATGACACGGGCACGAACACGGGCGTGTCTAGCTTGACACGGGCGTGTCTGATGCCGTGTCACCAAGCCGTGTACCTCTCTGACTGCGAAGTGTTGATAAATTGCACACGGGGGGCATGACACGGGTCCCGACACGGGCGTGTCGCAGGCGACACGGGCGTGTCGGAGGCCGTATCACATGCCGTGTTACTGGTTTTCAATCTTGGTCGAGACGGCGGATGAGCTACACGGCCAGGCACACGGCCGTGTGCCAACCCGTGCTCGGCCTAGATTTTATGATTTTGGATTTAATCCGGGCCGTTCGTTTCCTTGGCTTTGGATCCGACGGTGGGGGCTGCTCTTGGGTGGTTATGGTCGGGAAATAGGGTTTAGAAACCCATTTTCCATTGTCCAATCTCTCTCTAAAAGTTAGAGAGAAGGGAGAGCAAGGAGGAAGGTGGAGTCCAAGATCCGGCCGCCGGAAGAGCTTCGGAGCTCCGAATCGCGATCCGAGTCCAGATCCGCGGAGGCGACGCCGTTGCGGTGCTTTCCAACTGTATAGTTTTCGATGGCGCCGCGGAAGAATGCAAGGGTAACGATTTCTCATCTTTGGGCATGTGAAGCCCTCTTTTCCTTTGCATAGGAAGCCCTCTCTCGCGAGTGAGCGAAGAGTTGGAGTGTTCCTTGGGGTAGATATGTAAAGTCCCCCTTGTGTAGAGTCTGTATGCGAAAACGGACATAGGCATTGTGTGTGAAGCCTATCCGGACAAGTAGAGCCGGATCGGTGATGTTGCATTGCATATGAACCGGGGAAGACTCCGGGTGTTTGGGCGTTTCGGGTTTTCTACGTGGTAGATTGCATCAGGGAGCCTTGGAGATTAACTCCAAGGTGCACCCGGAAAACTGGGCAAAAGCGGGTTTTGCCAACACGGTGGCCGGGGAGCCAACGTGAACATAACCGGGTTATGTGATTATTGTGGTGGAAACGGGACTCGGTGAGTCTTGGCCTGCGCATATGGCTTAAATTGTCATTGCAATGTGAGCACGGGTCAGGCGGAACTGTACCCGGTCTATGTCGTTCGGTAGGACCGTTGGCATGGATGAGGGTCTTCGGCGGTCTATGGCTTAAATTGCCGTGACCAAGGCCAGGAAGGCAAAATGCTCATATGGATGACCGTCCAAGAGGCGGTGGTGGATTGGGAACGTCTATGGCTTGAATTGACGTGACGTTGGCCGGTTCGCCGAGAATGTGCCCTGAGTGCACGGGGTGTGTGGCCGTGCGAGCCTACGCCTGTGGTGAAGTGCAAATACTTTATATAATTGCCTATGCTAATAAAGTGCAGGGAAAGAGCATTGCCGCCCCGAGTGTGGGGGCGGGATCGTTATAATTTGGTCAGCATTGCTGACCGTTGCTATTGTTTGCCACCGGGCGGTGGTTTGTGGCTTGCAGGTGCTGCGGAGCAGAGCGGGAAATAGCGGGCTAAAGCCCTTGTTGCTGTGCCGGCCCTCGAAGGCCTAATTGCTTATGTTTCTTTCCCGTTTTCATGTATGGCCGGCCTGCGTACCGAAGTTTGGAAAACACTATTTTTGTTAAGTGAACAATGTAAGGCCTTAAGGCCAGTTTTCTTTTGTGTATGATTACATTCCTGAGTTTGTAGTGGACATTCATGCTTTGTAGCAGGGTTCTTGTTCTCTTTGCAACTGTTTAATATTGCTTCCGCTAAGTGTTGTGTAGGACGTGGTGATTGGTTGAATGGTTTCAACGCGTAACCAACCGGTCTGTCCGTAGTATATGGCGTCGGGCCCCGGCCGGACCTACTGCTATATGCTATGCGACGGATAGGGGTGTTACATTCCGCCCAGGCCGCGGTCTTCTCAATCAACCCCCACTTTCACTTCAATAATTTCAACACTCCCCCTTGAAGTAAGAAGTGGTGACCAAACCCAGCAGTCCTCGTAGTCGTTCAAATGGCCCCTTCAACAACGGCTTAGTGAAGATATCTGCGATAATGTCCTCACTCCGCACATGCTCAACCATAAGAGACCCCTCCAACATCTCCCGAATGAAGTGGTGCTCAATATATATGCGTCTGGTCCACGCGTGACAAACTAGATTATTAACCAGTTTCAGGGCACTCTCGTTGTCACCGCGAAGCAGAGTTGGACCTCGCACTTCTTTATGGACGTCCTCTACTAGTCTGCTCAGCCAGATGACTTCCCGAGCTGTCAAGGCCGAAGCCTTATACTCCGCTTTCGTAGTAGATACGGACATCGAGTCTTGCTTCTTACTATACCATGAAATACCCGCTTATCCACATATGAAAACATAACCAGACGTCTACTTTCAATCGTCTGAGTCTCCCCCATAATCAGCATCAGTTTAGCCATATAGAGAAAAGATTGTGTCCCTCCTATACATGAGTCCCATATCAGAAGTAGACTTCACATACTTCAGAATATTTCTTGCCGCTACCAGATGAGGCTTCCTTGGTTCCACCATGTTGGATCCCTAGTTTGGATTTGGGCTAGGTTCACTGATTAGGATGAGTTTTACCCACATTGTATAGTCAGGGTCAAGTCTATTAGTCCTAGATTTTAGGCTAGTCATTAGGTTCAACCTTCAAGGACCAGCCAGCAGAGGACTTCAGTAGACTTAGACTTAGCAGAATTCAGAGTTCAAAATTATCAGTTCGAAGTTCTTCGAACTCAGCTCGACGATCGTCGATCTCAGATCGATGAACTCAGAAATCTGTCTCTGAGTTAGCTCGATGATATTCATGCTCAGGTTGACGATCTCTTCATTCAGACAGATTCTTAGCTCGACGAACTTAGAGCACAGAATTGGCAAGTTATTTCCAGAATGCAGTTCGCAGAGCTTAGGTCGACGAGGTCGACGAACTTGGAACTCCAGTTGACGAATTCTATTCTGAGGTCGACGAATTCTGTCCTGAGCCAGACTTAGAAGTTTTCCTTACTTCTGTCTCTAATTTATTATATTATTTAGCAGTAATTTCCTGAGTAATTAATGCTCATATTCTCCTGAATATAGTCGTTATTGGCAACATTAATTATGGTCTTCATCAGAGTTAATTACTTGCTTATTTTATTGGAACAGTTGGGGAAATTCATTTAAGTCAAATATTCCAGCCATTTCATTCTCCAGATTAGTCAGCAATTAATGATTGAAATTCAAATTTCAAAGGAGAATTTTGACAGCAGAATATAAAAGAGATTTTCTCTTTTCAGACGGCAGTTCATGCTTACACAGACAAGACAGTACTGAGAATACAGAGAAGAGACACAGAACAACATACAGAAATCTCTCCCTTTCTCTGTGCAAGAAAATATTCTGTTTTCTCTTGTTCTTTCTAAAGACTGAAGAAGAAGAACCATCAATATTAAAAGTCTTCTTCAACTTCTCCTCCAGGAACATTCAAGGACAACAACTCTGAATCAGTCTGCAAGTTCTTAGATCTCTCAAGACAAGGCTGAAGAACTACACCCTGAGCAAGGCTCAGAGTTTTCTGAACATCTCCACATTTCAGAAGGAGTCTTGACAACAGAATCCACAGGTCTTCTCTATTGTATAGAGAAAATAGAAGACATCATCACCTTTCTCACCTCCTATTAAAGGGTTTATTAACTCCTTCAAAAGTTTATTGTTGGTTTTTGGGCACCTGATCAAAAGCCTAAAGGGTTGTGAGATCTCCCTAGAAATAGATCTTGTGGTGGCAGCCACCTGATTAAAAACCTGATAGTGGATTCCTATCAGGGTGGTAGAAGAGTGGATGTACCCAGTTTGGGGAATCACTATAAAATTCTTGTGTTTTCTGTGTGTGATCATTTTCTTTCTTGTTCTTGCTGTGCTGTGATAGTTTAGTTTAACTTGTTTCTATTTATTTTTAAACTATTATTGGTATCACCTATTTTACTCTGATAAATTTTAAAACATCCAAAAGTTTTAATTACTCTATTCACCCCCCCTAGAGTAAATCAGGTATAATCCCTTTCTTTCAATTGGTATCAAAGGTGTGTTCTTTTGGTTATACAAGCTAACACTTGAACCAAAAGGTCCTTGTTAGATCTGATTTCTTTTCCCTAATTTTTCTGTTTATTCTATATCATGACACAGAACAATGAATATACAAGCACCAGACCTCCAGTCTGCAACTTGAATAAGTTTGCTATCTGGAATGCAAGAATCAAGTTATATATGAACTCTATTGATGAGGATATTTTTAATTCCATTTTGACAGGACCACCAACTCCAGTGGCAACAACTACTGCTAGTTCCAGCACTCATGCTGTTCCACCACCTGAGTGGACATATGCTCAAAAGAAGACCAAAATAGCTGATGCCAAGACCATGAATATTCTGGCTCAGACAATGTCTGATGACATCTTCTAGAAAGTGGCAGAGTGCACATCAGCCAAGGCTATTTGTGATTCTCTTAACCAGATGGTGGCTGGATCTACAGATGAAAGAAAGGACAGGAGATCCAATCTCATCTCTCAATATAAAAACTTCAAGAAAGAAGAGTCAGAGTCTGTCAGTGACATGTACAACAGACTAAGCTCAATCATCAATGAGCTGAAGACTCTAGACAAGGACATAACTCTCACAGAAGTCAATGACAAAATCCTCATGTGCTTCCCCAGCTCATGGGATTCCAGAATCTGGCCAATCAAGGAAGCCAGAAGTCTGAATGAGATTTCCACTAAATCTCTTCTTGGAAAGCTCAAGTCCTATGAACAATTGATAAAGTCTAGAGAAGCTGCAGAGCAGAAGACTCCTTTAGCAGAAAGAAAGGAGCAAAGCATTGCATTCAAGTCATGAAGAATCAAAATCTCCAACAACCAATGAAGAGTTTCTGAGTCTCTTAGCCAAGAGATTTTACAAGATGGGCAAGAGAGATTTCAGAAGAAAGTCATCTAGGCAAGATGACAAGCCAATGTATGACAAGACTCCAACTAAAGAAGTTGTATGCTTTGGTTGCAGGAAGCCTGGACACTTCATCTCAGATTGTCCAGAGAACCAAAAAAAGGAGAGAAGAAGAGAAAAGGAACCCAGGAAGCAGCACTACAGCAAGCCCTCCTCCAGCAAGCATAAAAGGAAGCAGAAAGGCTTTGTGGCTGAAACCTGGAGTGAAACTGAAGATGAATCTTCATCTTCCAGCTCCAGTGAAGATGAAGAGGAAGCAAAGGCAAAAGAAGTGTGTCTGATGGCCATCAATGCATCAAGCAGCTGTTTAGAAGCAGAAGATGACAAGTCAGAGGGTGAAGACTCTGAATCTGAGGAAGATCAGGTACTGTCTTCTTTTAATTTTGATTTAGATGAGTTTAGAACTGAGTTTAAATCTTTATGTATTGATTTAATTAACTCTAAAAAAGAAATTAAACAACTTAGAGAAAAACTATCAGAACAAGAAAATTTTATTTCAGAAAATATTAAATTAAAAGATGAATTAACTCTAGTTAATGAACAAATCATCTCATTAAAAACTGAATTAACTGAGACTAGGCAACTTGAAGAATCCCTAAATGGGAGAAGTATCAAGTTGATGAACATCACAAGCACAGTGAATGCCAGACTTAATAGCAAGCTGGGCTTAGGTGCTTCATCAAGCCAACCTCCATTGATTCAGAAGAACATACTAACAACTCCAATAAAATTTTTTTCTGAAAAAGGTAAGAAAAAGATAGATGATAATAATGTTAACCAAACAGAAGTAAAGCAGAAGAATAAGAAAAAGAGAAAGAATAAGAAAAAGCCTAACTATAATAATGTTCAGCAGATTTTGTCGAACTCAGATCGACAAAATATGTACAGTTCGTCGAACTCAAGTCGACGAACTCCGAACGCAAACTGTTATTATGATTATTCTCTGAACTGCGATCGACGAAACCAGTATGGTTCGTCAACCCGAGATCGACGAAATTGGGGCCCAGAAAATGAATACTTTGATTCTTTGAGTGGAGTTCGACGAACTCACCCCCATTCGCCGACCTCAGATCGACGAACTTACCAGAATTCATCGACCCCAGTTCATAATAACAGAAACTTAATTCTAACAGACCAGTTAATCAACCAAGAGAATATGTTAATCCATTTACCCAGTGGATACTTCCACCTAGAAGATTTCACCCCTAGGTTATAAAAATCAACCAAAATACTCTTACATTTTCAGTTTTAACTATGTGAATAAATAAGGACCCAAGGCGACCTGGGTTAAGAATAACTAATCTGTTTTATTGCAGGTGAAAGACTATCCCACCACAGAGCAACAATGATATCTGGATAGTTGATGTTCAAACCATAATACTGGCAGCAAGGACAACTTAATCAACTATAAGTCAAAGCTAGGACCCAAAGTAATATTTGGTGACTTTAATTGTGGCCAGACTGAAGGATATAGAAAGGTCAAAATTGGAGCAGTCACCTTCAGGAAGGTAGCTTATGTAAGTGAACTGAAGCACAACCTTATATCCATAAGTCAGTTATGTGATGAAAGGTTCCAGGTATCATTTAACAAAACCTCCTATATTATTACTTCAGTAGATAACCAAGTAGTGTTAACTGGTACTAGAGTAGAAAATATCTATGTAGTTAATTTTAAGTCAACTAAAACTAAAATATGCTTGTTTAACCAAACTAGTGATAATAATGAACTTTGGCATATGAGATTAGGTCATGTTAATCTGAAAAATATTGCTAAACTATCTAGGGACAACCTTGTTAGAGGATTGCCTTCTTGCCCCTACAAGAAAGAAAGCCTTTGCAGGGCTTGTCAATTAGGCAAATAAACTAAAAATTGTTTTAAGTCACTTAATAAGAGTGATTCACCTAGGATTCTGTATTTGCTTCATATGGATCTTTTTGGACCCATTGCTGTATAGAGCCTAGGAGAGAAGTCTTATACCTTAGTGATAGTTGATGACTTCTCTAGGTTCACTTGAGTGTTCTTCTTGAGAAACAAGTCAGATAACTTCAAGGTTCTTACAGATTTTCTTAAGAGCATAAGGATTGAGTACTCTACTCTAGTTGCATTGATCAGAACTGATCATGGTACTGAGTTTGAGTCTCTTTCCATGCAATAATTCTGTGAGAAGGAAGGTATCAGGCATTGCTTCTCTGCTCCTAGAACTCCTCAACAAAATGGGGTAGCTGAAAGGAAAAACAGAACACTCATTGAAGCTGCATGCACATTACTTGCAGATGCTCACTTGCCCCTATCCGTTTGGACAGAGGCTGTGAGCACAACAAACTATGTACTGAATAGAAGTTTGATTCATAAGCTTAAGGGCAAGACCGCCTATGAACTACTCAAAAGGAAGAAACCTAAAGTAGATTATTTTAGAGTCTTTGGTTGTATTTGCTACATTCATAATAACAACAAGAAATACATTAGAAAGTTTGAAGTCAAGTCTGAAATAGGAATCTTTCTTGGATATTCCCAAGTAAGCAAGGCTTATATGATATATAATAAATCATCTATGAAAATGGAAGAGTCTATTCATATTTCTTTTGATGAATCTAACATGTTTTATAAGGAGAAGATCCCTTCTATCAATGAGACTTTGCATGAACCAAATTTATGTGAGAAGTTGGATGAGTTGACCCTCACCAATGAGGCTGTTACACATCCTTATCCACATATTACTGAAGAAAGTGAAGATGATGTCACTGAACTTAGTGAAGAGCCAACAACAACTATAATTCCACTAGAGGAATTAATTCCTCAAGTTGTTGCTCAACCATCTCCTCCTACTAAGATAGTCACACTTAGAGATCACCATGTATCTCAAGTGATTGGAGACATATCAGTGGGTGTGAAGACAAGACATCAACTCTACCAGGATGAAAGTGAAGGGATAGATACTACTCTAGAGGGGGGGTGAATAGAGTTATCAAATTTTGCACTAGACAAAACTTAATGGTCTACCCAACTCCCTTGGAGTGAAGTGCGGAATGAAAGATTATAGATATAACCCTAGAGCCTAACACAAGTGGAGTGCACAAACTCAAGCTAACTGTAATTACAGTTAAGGCTTGGAAAACCTAACCAACAACTAGCAACCTAGTTATATCTAATCACAGCCACAATACAGGAATTAAACAATGGAATCCAGACGACACAAGGAAATTTATAGTGGTTCACCAAACAACTTGGGTACGTCCACTCTTCTACCCACACGGTAGGAATCCACTCAGGTTTTTGATCAGGTGCCCTGCCACCAACAGAATCTGCTTCAGGTAGATTCAGAAACCCTTTAGACTTTTGATCAGGTGTCTAAAAACCAAGCACAGGTTTTTGATCAGGTGCCCTGCCACCAAGGGATACTTTTGAAGGGAGTAATAACCCTGTACAGGAGGGGGAAGAAGGTTAAGATATCTTCTCTATTTTACAATAGATTAGAGAAGCACAAAAACTTGCACTGAGCTAGAATGCTCTAAAGAATCAAGGCTCCCCCTGGCTCAAAGATGTCCAGGTGAAGTCTTGCTTCAGTGCAGAAAACTCTTCAGAAAATTCTGAAGGAAAAAGCTACAGGGAGAAAATAAATAACAAAATTAAATCTCTTCAATCAGCTATCTTCTTCTTTCTTCTTCTTCAAAGGATCTCTGAGTTTGAACTTCCTGAAAGCAGGAGAACTCAGGTTGAAGAAGAGTCGAAGATCTTAACACTTCTCAGTTAGATGGAATTTGCTGAGAGCAGAAAGCTTGAACTTGATGAAGGCTTGAAAGCTTGAATGAACAACTGGTTAGCTATTAGCTAGCTTGAATCCTTCTTCAAAGGGTTCTTTATATAATAGCAGCAAGCAACGGCTCTCTTCCATTTGAATTTATTTGTCTTCTTCTGAGCCTTGAGACCTGGGCTGTAAATATCAAGAAGACAGAAACATCTCTGCAGCAAAACATTTTATAAAAGGAATAACCCTTTTTCTAAGAAGCTGCAGGCTTAAATCAAATAACAGAAGGACTAAATAAAGTCACATCAGAACTAATCTCTTTATAGCAAAAAGAAGACTTTTCAGTCTAACGGCTATAAAGGGCTGACAACAGATAAAGTAATTTATAAAGACAGCTAATAAGACAAACAACTTTATCTTAAAAAGATTTGACTCAGGCAAAAGAGATGGAGCAAATATTGCCTGGAAATATTATCATACAGCTTAAAACAAAGTGCCAGAAAATGTATTAATTAATTAAATATAATAAATAAATACAAAATATAAAGGCAGGCAGAAAACGTCGAACGACCTTCGGAGATCGTCGACCGACGCACGGAGATCGTCGATCTATCGGGCAGATAGTCGAACGATCCAGATAGTCGACCTATCGAAGAAGATAGTCGAACTACCCCGGCAGATAGTCGACCTATCAGAACAGATAGTCGAACTATCAGATAGTCGATCTATCAGGACAGATAGTCGAACTATCAAGCGCAAACAGATAGTCGACCTATCAAGCAGATAGTCGACCTACCTCAGAAAACAGATAGTCGACCTATCAACAGATAGTCGACCTATCAGCGCAGAACAGATAGTCGACCTATCAACAGATAGTCGAACTATCAGCGCAGAACAGATAGTCGACCTATCAACAGATAGTCGAACTATCAGCGCAGAACAGATAGTCGACCTATCAACAGATAGTCGACCTATCAGCGCAGAACAGATAGTCGACCTATCAACAGATAGTCGAACTATCAGCGCAGAACAGATAGTCGACCTATCAACAGATAGTCGAACTATCAGCGCAGAACAGATAGTCGACCTATCAACAGATAGTCGAACTATCAGCGCAGAACAGATAGTCGACCTATCAACAGATAGTCGAACTATCAGCGCAGAATAGATAGTCGACCTATCAACAGATAGTCGAACTATCAGCGCAGAACAGATAGTCGACCTATCAACAGATAGTCGAACTATCAGCGCAGAACAGATAGTCGACCTATCAACAGATAGTCGAACTATCAGCGCAGAACAGATAGTCGACCTATCAACAGATAGTCGAACTATCAGCGCAGAACAGATAGTCGACCTATCAACAGATAGTCGAACTATCAGCGCAGAACAGATAGTCGACCTATCAACAGATAGTCGAACTATCAGCGCAGACAAAGCGTCGACCAACTGATAGACAATCGTCAATCAGCCGATAGACGATAGTCGAGCGGCGTTCGACTATAGTCGAACGAAAAACCTACTTAACCAAATTCTCAATCTGGAAAAGTGAGGACTCTACAGCTAGACTTCTAACCATTGACCATAGATATTTCTTGGGTCAAGGAGCACAAAGGAGAGGACTAAACTCAAATCAAACTAGGGTACCAACAATCTCCCCCTATTTGAGTTAAGTCTCTCAAAAACTAAAACAAACAGCTAGCTATAGAACACTAAAATAATACAGGAAATAGACTAGCAGATTATCAAACAGATAAACAAATATAGCACAGCAGTTAATCAAACTATGGATCAACAGAGTCAGGCTTAGATACAGAGGAGCTAGAAACAAAAGATATTTTCCTTAACGGATCATCTGATTCTTTCTTTGACATTTTCAGGTCCTGCGCACCAATGATCTTCAGCTCTGCAGATCTTGGGACTACTGCTTCCGGATGCTTTTCCATGTATTTGGATGGGTCAAAAACCTCAGGATTAACCTGGAACTTTTCAAGCTCTTTCTTTCAGTAAACAGACATGGTAGTTAAACCAGTCGTATCTTTTCCTTCGGCTCTAGCTTTTCTAATTTGAGCTGCTCCTACTAGTTCTTGAAATCGAGCCATCCTAAAGTTAGGATCAAGCTCTGGATTTTCATAAACAGGCTTAGAAGGAGCAGCCTCAGATACTTTATCTAGATAAGATATTAGAGAACACTTAGCAAAAGATTCTTGCTAGAAATTTTAAAACAAAGTAAACTATTTACCTTTTGAAACACTTTTCTCAGAAACCGATTTGCCTTGCGAGCTTTGATAACTTTGTCTTGGCTGGGGCTGAAAAGAAGCAGATCTTCCAGAAGAGGCAGCAGGATTAGCTGATAGGTTCCCAGAGGCTCCTGCACCTGGAGGAGGAGGAGGAGGAGGACCTCTGGGAGTCCATCTAGAGACAGGACTATCATACCTCTTAGTCCTTTTTCTTTCTTTCTGCTGATTCTTTGAAAACCACATCCAGTGCTGAAAATCCTTGGATTTAGGGTCAATGCCCTTCAGAATATAATAGGGAGTGTCATTATCTTTACTTGGAGGAGGAGGAGCAGCAGCTTTCCTTTTCTTTGAAACAGCTTTCTTTCTCTTTGACTTCTCAGAAACATCAGAATCATCCTCATCATCAGAGGGAGATGATGGAGGATTATCATACGGATCATAGGCTTCAGAAACAGCCTTTTCTTTAAGCTTCAGAGCAGATTTTTCTCTTTCCTCTTCCATGGCATCCAGAGCCAGAAGGGAATCTAAGTCCAACCCTGGAGAGTCATCCCAGATGGTTGACTTTTCAACTTGCAATTCCTTTTCTTTCTCTTCTAAAGACTGTACTCTCAAAACCCAGGCAGCTCTTGCTTGAACTTCTTCCAAATTCAGAACAGGAGAGTCATCTTTGACTTTATCTTGATTTTCAGATTCATCTTTATCATCTAGAAAAGATTCTAGTTCAGGATCTACTAGGATATAAGGAATACTTGGAGCAGCCTCTGAGACAATTTTTATTATCTGAGCAGATAAATTTTCTCTAATATCATCTGTAGAATTATGAATATAGATCTGCTAAATAAACAGAAATCATTCCTTCCAGGAATTCACAAACTAACAAATTAATCGACTCATCAACAAAACGAATAAATGAGTTACCTTCATATTTGACCATTTCCCATGATTCATTCAGATATGAAGTTATAATTCCTTCTAAGAATCTAGCAATCACAAGAGTGGTAAGGTCTTCCAGGCAGACTTTAACTGCAAATTTAGACAGCATGATTCCATCTGTTATTTCCTTATCAGACAAAACTGGAGCTATTTCTATCTCAGCAGGAGCAGATTCTTCCTGGGCAGACATGACTGTACCTTTTATAGCTGGAGGAGAGGCAGGATGGTCTGAGGCATCTTCATGGAACATCTCCCCCTGCCTGATTTCAGTGGCTACTGAAACCAGGCCCCTTGAGGAAGATGGCTCAGCAGATTTTGAAAGGGATTTGATGGAGGCAGTTAAGAGATCAATGGAGGCTGCAAGGGGAGCGATTGCCTCTTCAATCATGGTTTTGATTGACGGGGTAATCAGCTCCACAATGCGGGAGATAAGCTCAGGAGAGATCTCAATAGATGAAGGATGAGAAGTGGATGGAGCTGCAGCAGATATGGTAGTGGTGCTGGGATGAGAAATGGTGTGGACAGGGGATCGAACTTGAGATGGGGCAGGAGAGTTAATTGGGGAATTAACGGGAGATACAGGAGGAGTAGGAATTCTCTCTGATCCTAACAAATCGAAGCTAGGAGCAGATATCCTAGCCAGATGAGTAGGTAGAGGAGAGGCTGGAGGGGAAAGAGGAACAACCGTAGTTGTTTCTGGAGCAGCAGAGGAAGAAGGTCGTACTTCAGCTGAAGTTGATGGAACTTCAACTGAGGCAGACAACAATGCAGAGGAGGAGGAAGGAAGAGCTGAGCCAGCTTCACCAGGGTGAGGAGCGACTGATACAGTCCTTGTGTCCTCAGATGTTGCTGGAGCAGATTTCACAAAAGTTCTCTTCCACTTTGAGAACAGGTGGGGATCCATCTTCTTGCTGGCGTTGATTGTTGTTGCAGTTGAACTCAGCAGATGGGGGAATCTTTCCTTCAGGAAAATTCCGATAACCCTTCCTAGGGTGACTTCTTTCTTGCCATTCTTTTTCCTTATTAAATCAAACATCACTGCTGCCCAATTGATCCTTTTTCGATTAACAATCGCACACATGAGTGCGAATTGCTGCCTTGTTATATTATCGTGGGCAGACTGCTTGCCCAGGAGCACTTTTCCTACTATCTCAGCCAGAAACTTGATTTTGAAAGGAAAATTCACTTTGAGCAGCTTCGTGGGAATGCCCTCAGCATGTCCCAGCTCAACTAGCATACTTCCGAATTCCTGAGCATCTTGCTCATAATCCTCGTCACCATTAACTAAATCAAAAACATCAGATAAAACGGCCGGAGTCAGGATTACCTCCTCTCCGCCGATGGTACCAGTCATCGATTCGTCTGTGGAAGACGACGTGAAAGCCCATTCTTTGATTTCTGGGATGTTGATCTTAATCCTTGCAGACATTAACTT
Source organism: Platanthera zijinensis (assembly GCA_039513925.1). Taxonomy (NCBI): domain Eukaryota; kingdom Viridiplantae; phylum Streptophyta; class Magnoliopsida; order Asparagales; family Orchidaceae; genus Platanthera; species Platanthera zijinensis. The sequence goes on along the minus strand of CM077078.1, from coordinate 246,833,327 downwards.
CTCTAATCCTTGATCCCTGCATAGCTGGAGAACTTCTACGATTCCTGCATCGCAGCTGCTGAATGCGTCGAAATCCACACTAAATCCTGCATCAAACTTTACGACGGCCAGAACTGCTGGAGAGACCGCCATGGATTCGCTGGAGAAACGCGAGAAGGACGAAGAAGACGAAGGGGACGAAGCGGCGGAAAATCGCAAGCGGGAAAGCAGAATGCGAAAAGGCACGCTCCGTCGACGATAAAGCAAAAGATCTTTTGACCTAGGTCGACTATCGGCTTTATATCAGACCGGATATAGTCGGTCTATTAAAAAGATCTAGACCCGATGGTCGAACGGCCGTTCGACGATCGACTCAGAAGCAGAGTAGTCGGACAATCGTTCGACTATTTCTGGCTTCTCAAACAACAGGCTATCGTCATCCAGAGATCGACGATGAGCCCGACCTGTTCGACGATGGTCGAACGTCGATCGACGATCTTCAAACAGATAAGCTATCATTAACCAGAGGTCGACGATAGGCTTAATCCGTTCGACGATCTTCGATCATCGTTCGACTATCTTCAAACAGATTTCAACATAGGCAGATATAGTCACACTTAGTCTCGTCCATTGATCATGCCTAGTTGAACTAAAAAGAACAGATGCTTCTATTCATCTAAAGGCTTGGTGAATATATCACCTCTCTGAAACTCAGTGGATATGAACTCAAGACAAATCTTGTTCTTTTCCACACAATCTCTCAGGAAATGGTGCCGAATCTCAATGTGCTTCGTTCTAGAGTGGTGCACTGGATTTTGTGCAATTGAGATAGCACTGGTACTATCACACATGATCTTAGTGTTCTTGTGTGAGTAACCATAATCCACAAGCTGGTTTTGAATCCACAGGATCTGTGAACAACAACTAGCAGCAGCTATATATTCAGCCTCTGCAGTTGAAGTTGAGACAGAAGCCTGCTTCTTACAGAACCAAGAGACCAATCTCTCTCCCAGGAACTGGCAAGTTCCTGAGGTGCTCTTCCTGTCAACTCTGCAGCCAGCATAATCAGAATCAGAATATCCAATTAATTCAAACTCTGACTCAGCTGGGTACCAAAGTCCTAGATCTGGACATCCCTTCAGGTATCTCAGGATTCTCTTTAGAAGAATCAGATGAGATTCCTTGGGGTTGACCTGGAATCTAGCACAAAGGCATGTAGCAAACATTATATCTGGCCTACTTGCAGTTAGATATAATAGGGAACCAACAATGGCCCTATAATTCTTTTGATCAACTGGCTTGCCGTGATCATCAGAATCAATAACTACATTAGTAGCCATGGGTGTAGGCATTGCTGAAGCATCAGCCATCCCAAATTTCTTTACCAATTCCTTGGCATATTTGGATTGGGAGATGAAGATACCATCAGCATCTTGCTTAACTTGGAGACCAAGAAAGTAAGACAGCACACCCATGCTACTCATCTCAAACTTAGAGTGCATCAGGTCAGAGAACCTTTTGCAAAGTTTGGGATCAGTTGTCACAACCCGTATTTTTCTCCGAGTTAAAAATTATCAGAGGCTGAGAAAAACACGCGTCGTGATGCCACGTCAAGCAGGGGATAACTGCTGACGCTCAGGCTAAACACTAGCTACTCCATTTTATAAAAATCCGAAAGTTAAATTATTAGAAATCTGATTATAATTTTAAGGCCGTATCCCTCGGCTCTGTGGACCATCTAGTCCATACTTCAAAATTATACATGTACATAGCGGAAAATACTTTGTTTACATTTATACATCCTAAGAGAGAGCGCAATAGTGTCCCCAGAGGGGCACCTGATACCGCGCAAGACTCTATATTTAATTTATATATATATTTATTTAAGAAAACGATCTTTTTACGTCGCTTTGAAAATAGTGCTTGAGTTTGTAAAAAAAAAACATGCAGATCATGAGTTATAAATATACTAAATAGTGTTTTTTTTTTGGTTTTAAAAGTAACTAGCACCCTAATATAAATCATCCCAAGAGCAAGTTTAACAAAAACAAAGCAGTAAATCTAACAGAGTAAGCAAGTACAAAGTGTCTAAAAGAGAAACCACCAGTGGGCGCCAACAACTGACACGAACCCACCGGCGTGTAGGTACATCTGTACTACAAGTCTAAAGAAACTACCTCCCGAGTGAAGGACTCACAACAGCAGCAAAACACTGAGAATCTCTGGAGCACCCTAGCCGCGCTGTCGGCTAAAAACCTGTACCTGAGGTATTCAGAAAGAAAAGAATACCTCAGCAAACTATAATCAACAGGAAAGGAAGGTACAGTAGTAAAAAAAACAGGAATTAAAACGGGAATTTAAAAATACTCTTCAAACGGTGAAAGAGGTAAAAAGGGTGTGCACCAAGTGCACGGATGAAGCCAAGCTTCAAGGGTCTCTGCAACATGATTAGTATAATAATCATAACATGTAATAGGCTAAAACAGAAAGAGTCACCTAGTACTGGAGATGGATAAAATTTAGTAACATGTGGCCTAGACTGGTGGCCGCATGTCCAACCATGTCTATTCGGCCTAAATATCCGCATGGACTGTGGTGGTGGTATCCGTCCAACTCAACCCAAACAGCCCAAATTGCCATAATAAGGCAGGAAAGAAAAATCAGGGTGGCGGCATCGGTCCGTCCTACCCCAAAAACCACATCCTACTCCAGTCCTAAGTAACCCGAGGAAGACTCGTACTGGTGGTCCCATGTACCTCCAAGCAAATCCAAGAGCCCTAAACCCACTAGAGCAACCCACCTAAGAGCCCTATATAAACACAATAGAAATCATGACCCGCTACTAGTTAAGTATAATCAACTAACTACTAACACCCACAAGCAGTAGGACCTTGATCCTACGCCCGTAATGTAATCTCCAATTATACGTATAAAATTAGTTTAATAACAGACCTACCCGGTTAATTTGATACCATTACACCTACAAGTAAATTTTTATGTCAAGCCATGAACAACCGGCCCCATGATAAAAAAAAATGCTAGTGCTGACTTACACCCAAGGAGAATACCACGAGCTATACCACAACTTGAAATTAATAGGCTTCTAACCAGAGCGCGCGGCCGAAGGATTTGAACAAGTGAGCGGGTTCTGACCGTGTATCTCGCAAAAGCCTTAACGAATAAAATAGCCTTACTAGCAATAACTTCTACCAAGCGATGAGTTCTAGCAATAGTGCATTAGGGTTAACACGCCTTGGGCAAAATCCCAACCCCTAAAACGATACGTTATAATTTAATAGCTTTATTAAGTTGTAATTTTTTTTCTAAGATAGTACCAATTTTATATTGATCAATTTTATCATATGGTTTTGTAAAAAAAATCAGAAATAGTTAAATTTATCATGACAACCCTATCATACAAACCCTAGGACGAAGGATTACAAACAAAAAGAACGAAATAACGATTAACAATGAGATTTCGGGTAGGGTTTCGGTTAGGATAGTTGCGGGTGAGAACTATTAGAAATCAAACAACAAAATAACAAAATAAGGGGTCAAACGGCAAGAGCAAAGGCGCACTTGCCTCAATACCTCCACCCAAAAAATTTCGTCAACACAACCTGGAAATCTGGCCGGCCACAATCACACAAATTTCCTACGAAAACTGAGAGAAATCTCATATCAAAGCAAGGTAGAAAACTAGGGTAAGGACGCGCCCTGAATCCGCAAAAATCCATGGTGAAATCCAAAATAAATTACCTTAGAGCGGAGATCGCGGCGAGAGGAGTCCGGATCTGGCTTCAGAGGGAAGCTTCGCGGCCAGGATCCGGCGGGAGGGGCGGTCGGAGCAGGCCGACGTGCGGTTCCTTCTTCCGCCCGAGTGCTCGGGTAGTAGGCCGCCTGGTCGGGAAACGCACAGAGGACAAAATATAAAACCTAGCCCTAATAATAACTGTATACCTAATATATATATCTATATATATATTTTTTTTATAATCATTATTATACACTTTAACAATAACTTGGATTCAGCCACCTAATAAACGTAATAACCAAACTAACCCTTAACTTATGTATATCTGCTACATAATCCTTATAACACCATCAATTAAACTAACTTTTAATGGACCCTAATCCTAGCCCAAAAAAAATAAAATCTCCTAACCAAATCCTATTGCTATAAAATTCTATAACCATATACTCACTAATTAACCACGAAACCCACTAATCACACTAGTTACACACTAATATATATATATATATATATATATATATATATATATATATATATATATATATATATATATATATATATATATGTACGTCTATTAACATGAACCCGCGCGCACAAGTTCTACCCCGCACACCCGCACGCGCACGCGTATGTGCAATTACGCATCGGCTCGCCCAAACCGCTCGCGGTGCCGAGAAAGCATAAACATGCAAACACGCTCGCATAAGGTGATGACTCGCTAACGAGCGACCGTCGGAACGACACAAAATTAACGTTCTCGGTTTTTGACCAAACTCGCACCGTAGACAAATACTCGGGCTACGAATACAACGGCGAAGTCAGAAATAACTTCTGACGATCACACACTCGATCTAACCTCGCCCGAAGCCAAAGCACAAGGATTCCCTAAGAGGCTCAGCCGGGCCTCCAAAACAGACGCCGGCTAGCTGGGGAAACCAGACAACAGGCTATAACCTCTAAGAACACCTAACGAGGTACTCTAACAACGACCCGAGCCGAAAAAAGCATCCACGTAACGCCCAGGAGAATTAGATAAATACATAAAAACAGGGGGCGTTACAGTCACCCCTCCTAAAAGAAAGTTTCGCCCCGAAACTTTACGCACAAGCTCCCAACCGGGAAGAAACATGAATAGTCTAACATGAGCTAGAGAGGAGAAAACAAAACATACCTGACCCAAACTCAAGGGAAGAGATGAGGGTGAGCCTCCCTCATCGCCGACTCCAACTCCCAAGTGGCGCTTTCCACCTCCTGATTCCTCCACAAGACTTTAACCATGGGTATGGTCTTTCGCCGCAACACTCTATCCTGCGCATCCAGAATGCGGACCGGCTCTTCCACGAAGGTCAGATTTGGCTCCAACTGAGGCACCGCATCCATCACTTGCTTACTACTCCGCACACACTTCCGCAGCTGACTAACATGGAACACATTGTGCACGCCTGGGAAGGTCGCTGGCAGATCCAGTCTGTACGCTGCCACACCAATACGCTCCAAAATCCTGAATGGGCCCACATATCTCGGATCCAGCTTATGGTTCTTGCCGAACCTCTTCACTCCAACCATCGGGGAGACCTTCAGGAACACCAAATCCTCCACTGAAAACTCCAAATCGGACCTACGTCGGTTAGCGTTCTTCTCGTACCTCTCCTGAGCCACCCGAAGCTTCTCCCGAATAAGCTTCACGGAAACCTCCATTTCTTCGAGTGCATCAGGACCCAACAGGGGCTTCTCACCAACCTCAGCCCAAAACAACGGCGTCCTGCAACGCCTCCCGTATAAGGCTTCAAAAGGAGCCATCTGAAGGCTCTCCTGATAGCTGTTATTGTAAGCGAACTCCATCAACCTCAAGCGGTCATCCCACGCTCCCCCATGGTCCAGAATATAACAGCGGATCATATCCTCCACGATCTGGTTGACACGCTCCGTCTGCCCATTGGTCTGCGGGTGGTAGGCGGTGGAATACCTCAAGTCCGTGCCCAAACCCTCCTGCAAGCTCTTCCAGAAACGGGAAGTAAACCTGGAATCTCGATCAGATATGATGCTAACTGGAACCCCATGCAATCGGATGACCTCGCTCAAATACAGCTCTGCTATCTTACTCATCGGATAATCAATCTTGTACGGCACGAAGTGGGCACACTTTGTCAGTCTGTCCACTATCACCCAAACGGAGTCAAAGCCTCGCGGAGATCTCGGTAAGCCCGTAATAATGTCCATCGAGATACTTTCCCACTTCCAAGTCGGGATCTCCAAAGGTGTCAACTTGCCACCCAGCCTTCCATGGTCAGCCTTCACCCGCTTGCAAGTGTAACATTCTGAAACGTACCGAGCTATATCCCCCTTCATACCACACCACCAGGCGATCTGCTTCAAATCATGGTACATCTTGGTAGCTCCGGGGTGATAGGCAACACTAGACCCATGCGCCTCTTTGCATACCATACTCCTGATGCCTCCAACCGCGGGGATGCAAAACCTGCCGCGGTACTTCAAAGTACCTGAAACGTCAATGGAGAAATCCGGCAACTCCCCTTTCTCAGTCCTGAGGTACAGGTGCAAAAGATCTGGGTCCTCTTTCTGGTGCAGTCTAGTAAGAGAAATCCAAGAAGGCTCATCTGCGACCAAGCTGCTCTGCAAGTTACCGCACCCCACCGAGATGTCCATCAAGAGGAACTCCTCCACCAAACGCTCAACCGAGAGGTTAAAGATCTTTCCCGTCCTACGGCTCAGGGCGTCAGCCACCACGTTGGCCTTGCCCGGATGGTACTGGATCTCCACTTCATAATCTGCAACATACTCCAACCAGCGCCGCTGCCGCAAATTCAACTCCTTCTGGGTGAAAACATACTTCAGGCTTTTATGATCGGTGAAGATCTTGCACTGCGCACCATAAAGTAAATGCCTCCACAACTTCAGGGCAAAGATCACCGCTGCGAACTCCAGATCATGTGTAGGGTAATTCCTCTCATGAGTCTTCAATTGCCGCGACCCATACGCAATCACCTTCCCCTCTTGCATCAACACACCTCCGAGCCCAACATGCGAAGCGTCCACATACACATCGTAATCTTTGCCCTCCGTAGGCAAGGTTAACACCGGGGCAGAGCACAACCTGCTCTTCAGCTCCAGAAAAGCCTCCTCGCACTTCTCGTTCCAAATGAAAGCCACATTCTTTTGCGTCAGCTTAGTCAACGGCGCTGCCAAAGTAGAAAACCCCTCAACAAACCTTCTATAATAGCCGGCTAAACCCAAGAAGCTCCTAATCTCCTTAGGTGTGCTCGGCCTATGCCAATCCATCACTGCAGAAATCTTCTCTGGGTCAACTGAAATGCCATCCTTGTTCACCACATGGCCTAGGAAAGACACCTGGGGCAACCAAAACTCACATTTACTCAGCTTGGCATATAACTGATGGTCTCTCAAGGCAGATAACACCAACCGTAAGTGCTGATCATGCTCCGCAGCATTCCGAGAATAAATCAGAACGTCGTCTATGAATACGACCACAAACTTGTCCAGAAAATCTTTGAACACCCGGTTCATCATGTCCATGAATGCTGACGGCGCGTTGGTCAACCCAAACGACATAACCAGGAACTCGAAGTGCCCATGCCTTGACCTGAAAGCAGTCCGCGGAATGTCCGACTCACGGATCCTAAGCTGATGATAGCCTGAACGAAGGTCAATCTTGGAGAAAACAGCGCTCCCACGCAAATGATCAAAGAGATCGTCGATCCTGGGCAGGGGATATCTGTTCTTGATGGTGACCTTGTTCAGTTCTCTATAATCGATGCAAAGCCGCATCGAACCATCCTTCTTCTTTACAAAGAGCACGGGAGCACCCCAGGGCGACGAACTCGGCCTTATGAAACCCTTCTCCAATAACTCATCCAACTGAGTACGCAACTCCTCCAACTCTCGCGGGGCCATCCGATACGGCGCCTTAGCAATGGGACGCGTACCGGGCTCCAAGTCAATTACGAACTCAACGTCTCTGTCTAGAGGAAGACCAGGGAGATCGCTAGGAAAAACATCTGGAAACTCCCGCGCAACAGGAATCTCATCTAACTGCGGCCCACTGCTAACAGTCCCCAGCATCGAAACCACGCAAGCAAAACAGCCAGAACCAAAAAGCCTATGAGCACATACCGCAGAGATCGCCGGAGAGCCCTGACGCGGATCACCATAAATACTCCCAGGCTGACCGTTGTCCCTCCTAAAATCCAGACGCTTTCCCCTGCACTGAATAACTGCATCATAATGGGACAACCAATCCATGCCTAGGATTACATCGAAATCCTCCAAGTCGATAACCTTCAGGTCTGCCTTGGCCAGAAAATCCCCCAAAAGAATAGGGCAATCTAAAATGCCCCGATCTGATACCACGGAGTCTCCCGAGGGGAACTTGACGCAAAAGGCCTCACCGACACGATCAAGAACTAACTGGAACCGTTCTACGAAGGCCCTAGCCACAAATGAGTGGGTAGCACCTGAGTCAAAGAGAACGCGTGCCCAGCGGTTCTTTACCTTAAAACTCCCTATAAAAATAAAAGATTTGCACATGCATCTATGAGAGGAAATTACAATGCTAAAACTGTACTGAAGTAAAAAGACAAGAGAGAGAGAGAGTCTACCTGAGATGACTTGCGTCGAAGTCTGAGCCTCCGCTGAAGAAATCACGTTCAGCTTTCCCTTGCCTTTCTCCGTAGACGGAGGCGGTGGCAAGGACTGAAGAGGAACAGGCTTGAGCACCGGCTGAAGCTGTGGGCACCTGGCCTTGGTATGGCCCTTCTGTCCGCACTGATAGCAGACCTTGTCCTTCAACCAGCAACGGGCAACGTCATGCCCCTCTTTCTTGCACAAGGAACACACTGCCCTCTGACTGGGGGCACCCTGAATGGCATGCACCTGCTCCTTCTGCGCTGCTATCCTCTTGAAACATCTCTCCGCCGGGTGGCCCGGGCGGCCACAGAAACCACAAATCTCCTTGCTCTTCTTACTGGAAGGGGCACCTGTCACCTGAGAGCCCTTTGCTTCGACAGCCTTCCGCTTATCATTTCTCGCCTGCTGCCCTCTTTGCTTTGCACTCTCGATGGCCTCCACTTTCAAAGCAGCCTCAACTGCACCGGCATAAGTCACCGCTCCATGGGCAACCGCTAGCTGCTGGACATCACTCCTCAGCCCACCAAGGAAGCGCTTCACTCTATCCTCCTCCGAGCTCACCAAACTGGGGGCAAACCGACTGAGCTTGCTAAACTCAATCTCATAACCGCTGACAGTGAGCTGCCTCTGCTTCAGGTGCAAGAAATCGTTCATCAATCTATCCCGCTCCACTCCAGGTAGAAACTTTCTCATCAAAATTTCCTTGAAGGAAGCCCAAGTGCATCCTCCTACCATTCCCTCCTTCTCTCTCATCCACCAGCTCTTCGCCAACCCCTTCAGTTGATAGGCAGCCAGCATCACCTTCTGATCCTCGGACACACCGGAATACTGAAACATCTCCTCAATAGAGATTACCCAGTCATCGAGCACCATGAAATCTGCTCTGCCATCGTAAGTCGGGGGCTGCAATCGCTGAAACTGGGAGATGAAGGTCATCTCCGGGGGCACCGCGACAGGAGGCACCACAGGGGCAGGAGGTACAAGAGGGGCTGGGTCAGCAGCACCCCCAGCCGGATCCTGCGCTCTCGGAACTAGCCCCGCCACTACCGCAACCAAGGACTGAACCTGAGACTGAACCTCTACCATCTGCCTTGATAGGGCCTCGTTGCTCTGTCTCAGACTAGCCACCACTGCATCGCTTTGAGCGCCAGAAGACTCGCCCTCAAGTTGGGGAGTCGACCTCGTCACTCTACGCTTCGGCGCCATGCTAAAAAAGGAATAAACAAACAATCATCAAAACCTAGTTCAACCACTAGGACAAAACCAAACAGGTACAGACAAACCTACATAAGTACTTGCTTTCACTGCCAACTTGCTCTGGGATTTTATTATATATACTTTTTTTTTGATAAAGTGAAGTTAAGGTCATATGTATCCTGAGATGGTTTACCATCATCGCCCTAACTCTTGTGCCTAAATCGGGAATGCATGAATTTATTTTCTTTTTGACCCAAAAATTATGTGTGTACACATGTCATCATGCAAGTCTTTAGCTTGGCACGTTGTGCTTATGCAATGTTATGTCATGCATGTTTGTGTTATGCATTCTAGAAAAGGCCCTAATGCATGTTATGAGCGGCGTACGCATGAAAATGTTATGCATCCCATAATACATAACATTTTCATGCAACGAAAAAGAAAACGTGCTAGTCGCATCCATGTGGTGAGGTTATGCATCCCATACTACATAACCCTCACATGTTGCCCCTATGGTGGATCCATATACGAACACATATTATGCATCCCATACTACATAATATGCCCCGTATACTTCATGTTATGCTATGAGTGTAGTGTTCGTGCTTCGGCCAAGGCGTGCTGATGACATGTCGGTGTGTGTATGATATGACTCTTAAACATCTAACACTTACAGGGAAAAGTTGCCCGACAATTTGTCAGACAACCTCCCTCTGATACCAACTGTCACAACCCGTATTTTTCTCCGAGTTAAAAATTATCAGAGGCTGAGAAAAACACGCGTCGTGATGCCACGTCAAGCAGGGGATAACTGCTGACGCTCAGGCTAAACACTAGCTACTCCATTTTATAAAAATCCGAAAGTTAAATTATTAGAAATCTGATTATAATTTTAAGGCCGTATCCCTCGGCTCTGTGGACCATCTAGTCCATACTTCAAAATTATACATGTACATAGCGGAAAATACTTTGTTTACATTTATACATCCTAAGAGAGAGCGCAACAGTGTCCCCAGAGGGGCACCTGATACCGCGCAAGACTCTAGATTTAATTTATATATATATTTATTTAAGAAAACGATCTTTTTACGTCGCTTTGAAAATAGTGCTTGAGTTTGTAAAAAAAAAACATGCAGATCATGAGTTATACATATACTAAATAGTGTTTTTTTTGGTTTTAAAAGTAACTAGCACCCTAATATAAATCATCCCAAGAGCAAGTTTAACAAAAACAAAGCAGTAAATCTAACAGAGTAAGCAAGTACAAAGTGTCTAAAAGAGAAACCACCAGTGGGCGCCAACAACTGACACGAACCCACCGGCGTGTAGGTACATCTGTACTACAAGTCTAAAGAAACTACCTCCCGAGTGAAGGACTCACAACAGCAGCAAAACACTGAGAATCTCTGGAGCACCCTAGCCGCGCTGTCGGCTAAAAACCTGTACCTGAGGTATTCAGAAAGAAAAGAATACCTCAGCAAACTATAATCAACAGGAAAGGAAGGTACAGTAGTAAAAAAAACAGGAATTAAAACGGGAATTTAAAAATACTCTTCAAACGGTGAAAGAGGTAAAAAGGGTGTGCACCAAGTGCACGGATGAAGCCAAGCTTCAAGGGTCTCTGCAACATGATTAGTATAATAATCATAACATGTAATAGGCTAAAACAGAAAGAGTCACCTAGTACTGGAGATGGATAAAATTTAGTAACATGTGGCCTAGACTGGTGGCCGCATGTCCAACCATGTCTATTCGGCCTAAATATCCGCATGGACTGTGGTGGTGGTATCCGTCCAACTCAACCCAAACAGCCCAAATTGCCATAATAAGGCAGGAAAGAAAAATCAGGGTGGCGGCATCGGTCCGTCCTACCCCAAAAACCACATCCTACTCCAGTCCTAAGTAACCCGAGGAAGACTCGTACTGGTGGTCCCATGTACCTCCAAGCAAATCCAAGAGCCCTAAACCCACTAGAGCAACCCACCTAAGAGCCCTATATAAACACAATAGAAATCATGACCCGCTACTAGTTAAGTATAATCAACTAACTACTAACACCCACAAGCAGTAGGACCTTGATCCTACGCCCGTAATGTAATCTCCAATTATACGTATAAAATTAGTTTAATAACAGACCTACCCGGTTAATTTGATACCATTACACCTACAAGTAAATTTTTATGTCAAGCCATGAACAACCGGCCCCATGATAAAAAAAAATGCTAGTGCTGACTTACACCCAAGGAGAATACCACGAGCTATACCACAACTTGAAATTAATAGGCTTCTAACCAGAGCGCGCGGCCGAAGGATTTGAACAAGTGAGCGGGTTCTGACCGTGTATCTCGCAAAAGCCTTAACGAATAAAATAGCCTTACTAGCAATAACTTCTACCAAGCGATGAGTTCTAGCAATAGTGCATTAGGGTTAACACGCCTTGGGCAAAATCCCAACCCCTAAAACGATACGTTATAATTTAATAGCTTTATTAAGTTGTAATTTTTTTTCTAAGATAGTACCAATTTTATATTGATCAATTTTATCATATGGTTTTGTAAAAAAAATCAGAAATAGTTAAATTTATCATGACAACCCTATCATACAAACCCTAGGACGAAGGATTACAAACAAAAAGAACGAAATAACGATTAACAATGAGATTTCGGGTAGGGTTTCAGTTAGGATAGTTGCGGGTGAGAACTATTAGAAATCAAACAACAAAATAACAAAATAAGGGGTCAAACGGCAAGAGCAAAGGCGCACTTGCCTCAATACCTCCACCCAAAAAATTTCGTCAACACAACCTGGAAATCTGGCCGGCCACAATCACACAAATTTCCTACGAAAACTGAGAGAAATCTCATATCAAAGCAAGGTAGAAAACTAGGGTAAGGACGCGCCCTGAATCCGCAAAAATCCATGGTGAAATCCAAAATAAATTACCTTAGAGCGGAGATCGCGGCGAGAGGAGTCCGGATCTGGCTTCAGAGGGAAGCTTCGCGGCCAGGATCCGGCGGGAGGGGCGGTCGGAGCAGGCCGACGTGCGGTTCCTTCTTCCGCCCGAGTGCTCGGGTAGCAGGCCGCCTGGTCGGGAAACGCACAGAGGACAAAATATAAAACCTAGCCCTAATAATAACTGTATACCTAATATATATATCTATATATATATTTTTTTTATAATCATTATTATACACTTTAACAATAACTTGGATTCAGCCACCTAATAAACGTAATAACCAAACTAACCCTTAACTTATGTATATCTGCTACATAATCCTTATAACACCATCAATTAAACTAACTTTTAATGGACCCTAATCCTAGCCCAAAAAAAATAAAATCTCCTAACCAAATCCTATTGCTATAAAATTCTATAACCATATACTCACTAATTAACCACGAAACCCACTAATCACACTAGTTACACACTAATATATATATATATATATATATATATATATATATATATATATATATATATATATATATATATATATGTACGTCTATTAACATGAACCCGCGCGCACAAGTTCTACCCCGCACGCACGCACGCGCACGCGCACGCGTATGTGCAATTACGCATCGGCTCGCCCAAACCGCTCGCGGTGCCGAGAAAGCATAAACATGCAAACACGCTCGCATAAGGTGATGACTCGCTAACGAGCGACCGTCGGAACGACACAAAATTAACGTTCTCGGTTTTTGACCAAACTCGCACCGTAGACAAATACTCGGGCTACGAATACAACGGCGAAGTCAGAAATAACTTCTGACGATCACACACTCGATCTAACCTCGCCCGAAGCCAAAGCACAAGGATTCCCTAAGAGGCTCAGCCGGGCCTCCAAAACAGACGCCGGCTAGCTGGGGAAACCAGACAACAGGCTATAACCTCTAAGAACACCTAACGAGGTACTCTAACAACGACCCGAGCCGAAAAAAAGCATCCACGTAACGCCCAGGAGAATTAGATAAATACATAAAAACAGGGGGCGTTACATCAGTGGAGCCAAAAATAATATCATCTACATACACCTGAACTAACAGGATTGTGTCCTTGTGATGCTTGACGAAAAGGGTTCTATCAACTACTCCCCTAGTAAAGTTGTGCTCTAACAGGAAACTAGCTAAGGTCTCATACCAGGCCCTAGGAGCTTGCTTTAGTCCATAAAGAGCTTTCTGCAACTTAAACACATGTGAGGGCTGAGTTGAAGAAACAAACCCTGGTGGTTGTTCAACAAACACCTCTTCCTTAAGCTCACCATTCAGGAATGCACTTTTGACATCCATTTGGAACACCTTAAACTTCATGAAGGCTGCATAGGCCAAGAAGATCCTTATTGCTTCTAGCCTTGTAACAGGAGCAAAGGTTTGGTCATAGTCTATACCTTCCTCCTGTCTGTAGCCCTGAGCTACAAGCCTAGCTTTATTCCTTACTATAATTCCATTTGCATCTAGCTTGTTTCTATACACCCACTTGGTGCCTATGATCAGTTGGCCTTTAGGTCTTGGAACCAAAGTCCAAACTTTACATCTCTCAAACTGATTGAGCTCCTCTTGCATTGCAATGATCCAGTGGGGATCTAGCTCTGCATCTTTAAAGGTGAGGGGCTCAACCTGTGAGAGGAAACAAGCATGCATCACATCCTATCTTAATTGATGTCTTGTTTGCACACCAGCTGATATGTCTCCAATCACTTGAGATGTGGGGTGATCTCTAAGTGTGACAATATCAGCAGGTGGGATGTGATCTTCAGCAACAGTTGGGATTAATTCCTCAGGAGGAATTTGATCTACTGTTGGTGGAACAGCAACAGCTTCAACAGCTTCAGCAATGTCTTCATCACTGTCTGATTCAGTGATCTGAAGAGTTGAAAGTTGAAGAATTTCTTGAGGGGCATCATGTACCTGCAAAGAACTTGAGGAAGGAGAATTTTCTTTCTCCTTGTAAAACATCTGAGACTCATCAAAAGTCACATGCACAGATTCTTCAATTTTACAGGTTGATTTGTTATAAACCCTATAAGCTTTGCTTACTTGGGAATATCCAAGCATGATTCCCATTGAAACTTTTGCTTCAAACTTTCTAATATATTCTTTATTATTATTATGAATATAAACAATACAGCCAAAAATTCTAAAATAATTAATTTTTGATTTCTTTCCTTTAACCAACTCATAAGGAGTTTTACACTTAAGTTTGTGTATCAAACTTCTATTCAAGACATAGTTGGCTGTACTAACAGCTTCTGCCCAATAGGATAGAGGCATATTAGCATCTGCCAACAATGTGCTAGCAGCTTCAATAAGTGTTCTATTTTTCCTTTCAACTACCCCATTTTGTTGGGGAGTTCTAGGAGCTGAGAAGCTATGTTTGATACCTTCTCTCTCACAGAATTCTTGCATGAGAAGAGAGTCAAACTCAGTACCATGATCACTTCTGATCAAGGCCACATGAGTAGAGTACTCAGTCTGCACACATAATAGAAAGTCTGTAAGGGCTTTGAAGTTATCAGACTTAGTTCTCAAAAAGAAAACCCAACTGAACCTAGAGAAGTCATCTACAATTACTAATGTGTAATACTTCCCTCCTAAACTCTGTACATTTATTGGGCCAAAAAGGTCCAAATGTAATAAATACAGGATCCTAGGAGAATCACTTTTATTTACAGATTTAAAAGAATTCTTGGTTTGCTTGCCTAGCTGACAAGCCTTGCATATGCTCTCCTTCTTGTAGGGGCAAGAAGGTAAACCTCTAACAAGGTTATGCTTAGATAACCTAGATATATTTTTAAGGTTTACATGACTAAGCCTTTTATGCCATAGGGAATTATTATTAAGGGTTACTTCATTAAACAGGCAGATTTCAGAGTGAGATGAATTGAAATCTACTAAATAGATGTTACCTATTCTAATACCTACTAAAACAATATTATTATTTAAAGTAATACTGCAAGAGGAGTTAGAAAATGAAACCTGGTAGCCAGCATCACATAGCTGGCTGACTGAAATCAGATTATGCTTCAGTCTATTGACATAAGCAACTCTCTTAAAAGTAACTACTCCAATTGTGATCTTGCCATAGCCTTCTGTCTGACCACAGCTGGAGTCTCCAAAGATAACCTTTGGGCCGAGCTTAGCTTTGAACTTTGACAGTAAATCTTTATTTCCTGTCATATGCTTAGAGCATCCACTATCCAAATACCACTTATTTTGAGTGATTGGATAGGCCTTCACCTGCAAGACAATTATTTAGACAGAGTGGACCCAGGTAACCTTGGGTCCCTTGTTTTTCACATAAGAAAAACTGGAAATGTATGAAAATGCAGGCTGAGGGTGATAACCTAGTGGGTGAGATCTCCTAGGTGGGATTCTCCATGCTGATGATGGGTCAACAAACCTAAGGTTTCTATTCTCATTTAGGTTTCTATGGAATTGATTGTGATTTTGAAAATCATATTGAAATCGTCGATCGACGTTCGACGATGGGTGCTCAGATCGTCGACCTTCGTTCGACCATTGAGCTTCCGATCGTCGAGCGGCGTTCGACGCTCTTTGTATTTCTTTAAAGAATTTCTTTCTCTTTTCTCTCTTAGCTTTATTTAAGGTTTTATTAACAAGGTTTACTTGCTCAGTGTTCTTCTTTCCACTAGCTGAAATGAAGTTCACTAGAGTTGAAAGATTATTTTTAAGAAGGACTGGGGGTTCACTGGGAGAAGCTCCTAAGCCTAGTTTATCATTACTTGACCTAGTGTTAGTCATGCTGGTAATTTCTAACAGCTTAAGGCTTCTACCATTAAGGGATTCTTCTAATCTCTTAGACTTAGCTAACTCTATTTTAAGAAATTTGATTTCTTCACTACAAGTAGTGAGTTCTTCCTTTAACCTAACATTTTCAGAGGCTATTGATTCTGAGTCAGCTAACCTATTTCTAAGTTCTTTTATTTCCTTTTCTGAGCTAATTAAATCTAAACATAAAGATTTAAATTCTAACTTAAATTCTTCTGAAGTAAAATCATAAGAAGAAAGTACCTCATCTTCTGTAGGCATCTCTTCATCAGAATCAGAACTCTCTGCAGCAGAGTGGTTGCTGCAGGCATCTATTGCCATGAGGCAAACTTCTTTTGCCTTCTTCTCTTCCTCATCTTCACTGGAGCTTGATGAGGAGGATTCTTCATCAGAATCACTCCAGGTTTCAGCAATGAAACCTCTCTCCTTCTTTTTGTTTTTGTAGGAGGATGGCTTGGAGTGCTTCCTGTGCTGTTCTTTATCTTTTCTCTTTTCTTTGTTCTTCTCCTCTGGACACTCTGGCAAGATGTGTCCAGGCTTCCTGCAACCATAACAGATAATTTCTTTAGCAGGTGAGCGATCATACCTTGGTTTGTCTTCATAGCGTGAAGACTTCTTTCTGAACTCCTTTCTCCCCATCTTGAGAAACCTTTTGGCAAACAGTGCCATAAGTTCCTCATTAGATTGGCTGCCTTCAGAAACATCTGCTGCCTTAAGAGCTAGAGATTGCTCTTTTCTTTTTGGAGTGGGGGTCTTGGCTTCAGCTTCTGCTTCTCTGGTCTTCAGCACTTGCTCAAAAGACTTGAGCTTGCCGAGAAGGGCTTCAGTTGAGATCTCATTAGTACTTCTGGCTTCTTTGATGGGCCAGATTCTTAGATCCCATGTGCTAGGGAAGCACATAAGAATCTTATCATTGACCTCTGTCAATGATATGTCCTTGTCTAGGGTCCTCAGCTCATTGATGATTGAGCTGAGCCTGGTGTACATAGCTTCAACTGATTCAGCATCAGTTTTCTTGAAGTTCTCGTACTGTGAGATCAGGTTGGACCTTCTGTCCTTCCTTTCATCAGCTGAACCAGCTACAATCTGGTTCAGTGTGTCCCACATGGCCTTTGCTAAGGAGCAGTCAGCAACCTTCTGGAACACCTCATCAGACATTGTCTGAGCCAGTATGTTCATTGCCTTGGCATCTGCAATTTTGGCCTTTTTGTACTCATCATTATAATCTGGAGGAGGCACTGCACTCATATCAGATGATGAGGCAGTGGCAGCAGCAGGTGCTCTTGGGGGACCTGACAAAATAGAAGCAAAAATACTTTCATCAATAGAATTCATATAAAGTTTGATCCTTGCCTTCCAGATGCCAAACTTAGCTAAGTTTCATGCTGGAGGTCTGGTGCTTGAATAATCCTTAGACTGGGCCATGATAGTGAATATCTATAAGCTTTGGTATCTATCAGGATCTTGTGACTTAGGTGTTAGCCTATTCAGTCAGTCAACCTCCCTCTGATACCAATTGAAAGTGAAGGGATATATACTACTCTAGAGGGGGGGTGAATAGAGTTATCAAATTTTGCACTAGACAAAACTTAATGGTCTACCCAACTCCCTTGGAGTGAAGTGCGGAATGAAAGATTATAGATATAACCCTAGAGCCTAACACAAGTGGAGTGCACAAACTCAAGCTAACTGTAATTACAGTTAAGGCTTGGAAAACCTAACCAACAACTAGCAACCTAGTTATATCTAATCACAGCCACAATACAGGAATTAAACAATGGAATCCAGACGACACAAGGAAATTTATAGTGGTTCCCCAAACAACTTGGGTACGTCCACTCTTCTACCCACACGATAGGAATCCACTCAGGTTTTTGATCAGGTGCCCTGCCACCAATAGAATCTGCTTCAGGTAGATTCAGAAACCCTTTAGACTTTTGATCAGGTGTCTAAAAACCAAGCACAGGTTTTTGATCAGGTGCCCTGCCACCAAGGGATACTTTTGAAGGGAGTAATAACCCTGTACAGGAGGGGGAAGAAGGTTAAGATGTCTTCTCTATTTTACAATAGATTAGAGAAGCACAAAAACTTGCACTGAGCTAGAATGCTCTAAAGAATCAAGGCTCCCCCTGGCTCAAAGATGTCCAGGTGAAGTCTTGCTTCAGTGCAAAAAACTCTTCAGAAAATTCTGAAGGAAAAAGCTACAGGGAGAAAATAAATAACAAAATTAAATCTCTTCAAGCAGCTATCTTCTTCTTTCTTCTTCTTCAAAGGATCTCTGAGTTTGAACTTCCTGAAAGCAGGAGAACTCAGGTTGAAGAAGAGTCGAAGATCTTAACACTTCTCAGTTAGATGGAATTTGCTGAGAGCAGAAAGCTTGAACTTGATGAAGGCTTGAAAGCTTGAATGAACAACTGGTTAGCTATTAGCTAGCTTGAATCCTTCTTCAAAGGGTTCTTTATATAATAGCAGCAAGCAACGGCTCTCTTCCATTTGAATTTATTTGTCTTCTTCTGAGCCTTGAGACCTGGGCTGTAAATATCAAGAAGACAGAAACATCTCTGCAGCAAAACATTCTATAAAAGGAATAACCCTTTTTCTAAGAAGCTGCATGCTTAAATCAAATAACAGAAGGACTAAATAAAGTCACATCAGAACTAATCTCTTTATAGCAAAAAGAAGACTTTTCAGTCTAACGGCTATAAAGGGCTGACAACAGATAAAGTAATTTATAAAGACAGCTAATAAGACAAACAACTTTATCTTAAAAAGATTTGACTCAGGCAAAAGAGATGGAGCAAATATTGCCTGGAAATATTATCATACAGCTTAAAACAAAGTGTCAGAAAATGTATTAATTAATTAAATATAATAAATAAATACAAAATATAAAGGCAGGCAGAAAACGTCGAACGACCTTCGGAGATCGTCGACCGACGCACGGAGATCGTCGACCGACGCACGGAGATCGTCGATCTATCGGGCAGATAGTCGAACGATCCAGATAGTCGACCTATCGAAGAAGATAGTCGAACTACCCCGGCAGATAGTCGACCTATCAGAACAGATAGTCGAACTATCAGATAGTCGATCTATCAAGACAGATAGTCGAACTATCAAGCGCAAACAGATAGTCGACCTATCAAGCAGATAGTCGACCTACCTCAGAAAACAGATAGTCGACCTATCAACAGATAGTCGACCTATCAGTGCAGAACAGATAGTCGACCTATCAACAGATAGTCGAACTATCAACGCAGAACAGATAGTCGACCTATCAACAGATAGTCGAACTATCAGCGCAGAACAGATAGTCGACCTATCAACAGATAGTCGACCTATCAGCGCAGAACAGATAGTCGACCTATCAACAGATAGTCGAACTATCAGCGCAGAACAGATAGTCGACCTATCAACAGATAGTCGAACTATCAGCGCAGAACAGATAGTCGACCTATCAACAGATAGTCGAACTATCAGCGCAGAACAGATAGTCGACCTATCAACAGATAGTCGAACTATCAGCGCAGAACAGATAGTCGACCTATCAACAGATAGTCGAACTATCAGTGCAGAACAGATAGTCGACCTATCAACAGATAGTCGAACTATCAGCGCAGAACAGATAGTCGACCTATCAACAGATAGTCGAACTATCAGCGCAGAACAGATAGTCGACCTATCAACAGATAGTCGAACTATCAGCGCAGAACAGATAGTCGACCTATCAACAGATAGTCGAACTATCAGCGCAGAACAGATAGTCGACCTATCAACAGATAATCGAACTATCAGCGCAGACAAAGCGTCGACCAACTGATAGACGATCGTCGATCAGCCGATAGACGATAGTCGAGCGGCGTTCGACTATAGTCGAACGAAAAACCTACTTAACCAAATTCTCAATCTGGAAAAGTGAGGACTCTACAGCTAGACTTCTAACCATTGACCATAGATATTTCTTGGGTCAAGGAGCACAAAGGAGAGGACTAAACTCAAATCAAACTAGGGTACCAACACAGGACATGATGCATGCCTGCTTCATATCTCAAACTTAGCCCCAATCCATTAAAGATGCTGAGCAAGATCCACACTGGATCATTGCAATACAAGAGGAGCTCAACCAGTTTGAGAGATGTAGAGTATGGGATTTAGTTCCACGAACCAAAGACTATACAGTCATTGGAACTAAATGAGTATTTAAAAATAAACTAGATGCTCAAGGTCATATCATAAGAAACAAAGTTTGATTAGTTGCTCAAGGATACAAATAAGAAGAAGGCATGGATTATGACCAGACATTTTCCCCTGTTGCAAGGATTGAAGCAATCAGGATATTTCTAGCTTATGCAGCCTACAAGAAGTTCACAGTATACCAAATAGATGTCAAAAGTGCATTCCTTAATGATGAACTCAAAGAAGAGGTCTATATGGAACAACCACCAGATTTTATCTCTTCATCCCATCCCTCCTATGTTTTTAAATTGCATAAAACTCTCTATGGTCTAAAGCAAGCTCCAAGAGCTTGGTATGAAACCTTAGCTAGTTTTCTCTTAGAGCATAACTTTTCTAGAGTTATTGTAGATATGACTTTATTTTTCAAGTATCATCATGATAAAATCATGTTAGTACAAACATATGTAGATGACATTATATTTGGTTCTACAGATTCCAAACTATGCATAAAGTTCTCCAACCTTATGTATTCTAAGTTTAAAATGAGTAGCATGGGTGAACTCTCCTACTTCCTTGGTCTCCAAGTGAAGCAGTCACTTGATGACATCTTCATATTCCAATCTAAGTATGCTAAGGAGCTGATAAAAAGGTTTGAGATGGCTGATGCTTCAGCTAAGAAAACACCCATGGCTGCAAATGCTATGATTGATTCTGATGAACATGGGAAACCTGTTGATCAGAAACTATATAGGGCCATTATTGAGTCCCTGTTATACCTCACAGTAGGTAGGCTAGACATTATGTTTGCTACATGTCTTTGTGCTAGGTTCCAGGTGAACCCTAAAGAATCTCACCTTATTTTCCTAAAAAGAATTTTGAGATATATAAAGAGTTGCCCTAATTTAGGACTATGGTATCCAACTGAGTTAGAATTTGAGTTAACTGGATACTCAAATGCTGACTTTGCTGGATGTAGAGTGGACAGGAAGAGCACATCAGGAACATGTGAGTTCCTTGGTGATAGGCTTGTGTCTTGGTTTTGCAAGAAGCAAACATCCATGTCTACTTCAACAGCAGAAGCTGAGTACATAACAGCTGATAGTTGTTGTTCACAGATGTTATGGATTCAGAACCAACTCCTAGATTATGGTGTCAACTTAAATAATTCAACTCTACTTTGTGATAATACTAGTGCAATTTCCATTGCACAGAATCCAGTGCATCATAGTAGAACTAAGCATATAGATGTAACACATCATTTCATTAGAGAGTGTGTTGACAAAAAGAAAATTAATCTCACCTTTGTCTCTACTGATTTGCAAAAGGCAGATATCTTCACCAAACCCTTGGATGAGAAGAAATATCTGTTCTTTATGAATCATCAAGGTATGATAAATGGATATGCATTAATTTAGCTTTCTGTTTGTGGTCGAAGAATTTGCCATAGTACGGAGATCGACAAACTGAAAAAAGTTCTTGAGAAAATTCGTCGACCTGAGATCGACGAACTCTCTGTGTGAAGTTTTATTCGTCGACCGGAGAACGACGATATTGTTTCAGTAATTTTTCATCGACCTAAGAACGACGAAAGGTTTTCCCCTTTTCAGACTGATATCGACGAACTCTTTTGTCAATAAAATATTTCGTCGACCTCAGATCAAAGAATTTTGTTTTTTTTGCAGGACGGAGTCTGCCAATTTATATTTTTAAAAACCTTATATCTAGGTTTTCTTCGAGCTCCATCCCGCGCTTTCTGTTCACCTTGCACTTGATATTTCTATTTCCTTATGTAGGCGATCAATGGCGATTCTGGCGAGCTCCCTTTCTGCAATGAAGTTTGACACGGGATTCGATATAGATTTTGAATCATTTCAACATTCTGATCAAATTTTCTTGGATATACTGAAGCTCTTTGAGGAACAATAGTTTTTAGAATTTCATGACAACCAGGATAAAGATTGCTGCTACAGAGACCAGAGAATAGGTGTTCACCTCCTCAACTCCAAACGCCGACACGATGACAGGCACTATATCTGGTAATCAGGTTTCTCTATCCCCCACGATTTTAACTGAAATTTTTGGCTTGATAAATGGTGTAGAAGATTTAGAGATTGATAGTTCTGAGTTTTATGACATGTTGAATATAATGGGTCATACTAGAGAGAACCCTAATAAACTGTTGAAGATAAACTTGTCTGCTGATTATAAGTTTTTAGCTGATGTGGTAGGCAAAGTATTGCTAGGAAAGCATACTGCCCATGATTATATTACCAGACAATAGTTTCTGGTAATGTGTGCTGTTGTAAATAAGAAAGTAGTCAACTAGGCTAAGATTCTGTTTGATTTGATAAAGAAAAAGAACAGTAAGAAAGAAGTGTGTTTTGGAAGAATTCTGGGAATTTTTCTTCAGGAAAAGGCAACTGAATCTCTGGTCTCACAGACCATATTCATTAATGCTTTCAAAAGGATAACATGTGCCTTGTTTGGAAGATGGGAGAGGACTATCTCAAAGCCTTGTAAGGCTTCAACCTCTTCCAGAGCATCTGAGGATACAAGAGCTGTAACAGCTGATCCCCCACCCCCAAAAGATGTCCCCTCCATCAGAATCCATCCACCAAGATTCCAACACCTCCATCTCAACAACCTACACCTCCATAAATTTGAATTCCTTCATCAACCCTCTAACAACCATCCACATCTCAAATTCATATTCCAACACCACCTACATCTCCAGTACATCAACCCTCACCTATTCAATCTCCTGAACATCAACCAACACCAGTTCAATCTCCAGAGCATACCACACCACCTCAATCCCCACTTCCCCATCATCTTGCTGACATTCCCCTCCATAACCTCTCATCCATTCCATCTTTTGATCTTATATCATCATCTCCCATCCACACACCTTCAACTCAAGATGAACCAATGAAAGAAACCATCTCTTTCCCTTCATCATCCACCCTCCATCCTTTTGTATCTACTCAGACACCCTCTGAGTTTATGCAAATGGATTCCCCTTCCATTCCCTCCCTTCTGGAACTCCTCACTCCCCTTCTCAAAAATCTTATAGTAGAGGCCATTAAACCTCTTGCTGATTATATTTCATCCCTATCTGCCCTCATTTCTGCTACCCCCTCTATCCCTTCTTCTGGGGGCCTGGCTTTAGGACCCTCTGAAACCAGGCAGGGGGAGATATCCAATGAAGAAGCTCCAGTCTCCTCTCCTCCAGCAGATGCAGCAACAACAACAGTTTTGCAGTTAGATGAGCTAGCAAATGCAGATGAAGATGTGAATATGATTACAGAAGTTGAGATAGTTGATTTTGATATGATCTGTACAGATGAGCAAGTTGATCTACCAGAAGTTTTGATGGTTAGTGATTGTTGTGTCAATCCCAAAGTAGATATTTTCAGTTTGTTAATTTCTTTTGATACAACTTATTTGAATTATCTTCCAGCAGTTTGCCCAGAGCCATCTTTGGTAATAGTATGTTATACTTCACCTATAAGCCCTGCAGTTGTTAAACAACTAAAGGCAAGTTTTACAGTTTCTGTAAATTCTGAATTATCAGTTGCTGAGGAGCTTTGCAGTCCTCCTCCTCGCATGTGGGCTGAGTCCCCAATGCCAAATATGGATGAAATTTTGTTTGTTAATTTAGAAGAAGATGATAATCAGATGATTGTTGAGAATGTTGCTCCACCAGAAGTTATAGAACCTCAAGTGCTACCTCATGCTGAGAAGCAGATCTCAAAGAAAGCCTTGAAGGAAATTGATGATATGTATGACAATCCTCCTAGTTCTTCTGATGAAGACAATGATGATTCTGATGATTCTGATGATCCTAAGGTCAAAAAGAAGATTGCTAAGAAAAGGAAAGCTGTTCCTAAAGCTGCTCCCAAGCCAAATCCTACACATGATACTCCCTACTATATTCTGAACAATATTTCATCCTATCCTGGGATACCACAATGGATGTGGTTATCAAAGAATGAGCAAAAAGAAAGGAAGAAGAGAAGAAGGTACAAGTCTCCTCCTAAGCACTTCAGGAAAGACCCTCCTCCATCAGATGGGGCCTGTGGAAGTGCTTCTCTCAGATCAGCATAAATTACTAAAAAATATCAGAGACACTCCAAGCCTAGTTCTCAAGGCAGCAGTCAACAACAATCCTCTCAGAGCAAGCCTCCTCCTGCTACAGAAAAGAAAGGTACTTCAGCATCTACTAATGATTCAAAGAAGGACTCTAGTCCTAAAAGGCCAGAATCTCCACCTATCTCATTTGTAGATCCAGAACAGGAAACAACTGCATAAATGGCCAGGTTTCAAGAGCTGATTGGACTTTCTATGATCAACAAAGCTAAAGCAGAAGAAAAAGATCCTTCTCAATACTCAACAATGTCATCTTATAGAAAAGAAGAACTCTAGAGGTATACTAAAGCTAATAAATTTTTCAATATAGATGATTATATGAGTTTGCATCCTAAAGCAGTAGTACCAAGAGCCACATAATGCAATATAATTGGAGCATCATACATGACAATGTCAAAGAAAGAAGATGCAAATCCAAACAGAGAAATTATTTTCAAACAGCCTTCTGATAAATCTGAGAAAGAGAAGTCTAAGAAGAACAAATGACTGTGTGTTTAGTTTTTATTTTCTGAACTATATCTGTTAATCATGAAGCACCTTTGTATATATCTGTTGGATGTTTTATTTTCTGCCAGATATAATTTATTTTGCTTTGTGATTGTTTTCTTTTGTTTGTATTAGTGACCTCACCCAAATAGGGGGAGATTGTTGGATCCCTAGTTTGGATTTGGGCTAGGTTCACTAATTAGGATGAGTTTGACTCACATTGTATAGCCAGGGTCAAGTCTATTAGTCCTAGAGTTAGGCTAGTCATTAGGTTCAACCTTCATGGACCAGCCAGCAGAGGACTTCAGGAGACTCAGACTTAGAAAAATTCAGAGTTCAATATTATCAATTCGAAATTCTTCGAACTCAGCTCGACGATCGTCGATCTTAGATCGACGATCGTCGATCTTAGATCGACGAACTCAGAAATCTTTCTCTGAGTTTAGCTCGATGATATTCGAGCTCAGGTCGATGATCTCTTCATTCAGACAGATTCTCAGCTTGACGAACTTAGAGCGCAGAATTGGCAAGTTATTTCCAGAATGCAGTTCGCAAAGCTCAGGTCGACGAATAAGAATTCTCAGGTCGACAAACTTGGAACTCTAGTTGACGAATTCTATTCTGAGGTCGACGAATTCTGTCCCGAGTCAGACTTAGAAGTTTTCCTTACTTTTGTCCATTATTTATTATATTATTTAGCAGTAATTTCCTGAGTAATTAATGCTCATATTCTCCTGAATATAGCCGTTATTGGTAGCATTAATTATGGTCTTCATCAGGTTTAATTACTTGCTTATTTTATTGGGACAGTTGGGGAAACTCATTTAAGTCAAATATTCCAGCCGTTTCATTCTCCAGATTAGTCATCAATTAATGCTTGAAATTCAAATTTCGAAGAAGAATTTTTACAGCAGAATATAAAAGAGATTTTCTCTTTTGAGACGGCAGTTCATGCTTACACAAACCAGACAGTACTGAGAATACAGAGAAGAGAAACAGAATAACATACATAAATCTCTCTCTTTCTCTGTGCAAGAAAACATTCTGTTTTCCCTTATTCTTTCTGAAGACTGAATAAGAACAACCATCAATATCAAGAGACTTATTCAACTTCTCCTCTAGAAACATTCAAGGACAACAACTCTGAATCAGTCTGCAAGTTCCTGGATCTCTCAAGACAAGGCTAAAGACCTACACCCTGAGTAATGCTCCAAGTTTTCTGAACATCTCTACATTTCAGAAGGAGTCTTGACAACAGAATCCACAAGTCTTCTCTGTTGTATAGATAAAAGAGAAGACATCATCACCTCTCTCACCTTCTGTTAAAGGGTTTATTAACTCCCTTCAAAAGTTTATTGTTGGTTTTTGGGCACCTGATCAAAAGCCTAAAGGGTTGTAAGATCTCCCTGGAAATAGATCTTGTGGTGGCAGTCACCAGATCAAAAACCTGATAGTGGATTCCTACCAGGGTGGTAGAAGAGTGGATGTACCCAGTTTGGGGAACCACTATAAAATTCTTGTGTTGTCTGTGTGTGATCATTTTCTTTCTTGTTCTTGCTGTGCTGTGATAGTTTAGTTTAACATGTTTCTATTTCTTTTTAAACTACTATTGGCATCACCTATTTTAATTTGATAAATTCTAAAATAGCCAAAAGTTTTAATTACTCTATTCACCCCCCCTCTAGAGTAAATCAGGTCTAACCCCTTTCTTTCACACCATATAATGCTAACCCGGCCTACATCATAGACAATATCTGGTCTTGTAATTGTTAGGTAAATCAAGCTCTCGACCAGAGTCCGGAACACCAAGGGATCAGGAAGAATCCTCCCCTCATCTCGTCGAAGCTTCGGGCCACAATCTAGAGGAGTAGAGTTACTCTTTCCATCCCTTAAGCCAAATTGATGAATGATCCGCTCAGCATAGCCCTTTTGTGAGACGAGTATCCCGCTTTTCTTCCTCTCCACCTCGAGTCAAAGGAAGTGGTGGAGCTCACCCCAATCCTTCATCCCGAATCATATAGCTAGCTCGGCCCTGAGCCTAGCTACTTCCTCCTTAGAGTTCCCCGTGACGATCATGTCGTCCACATACAACAGGACTAGGACATGAAGCTCTCACTGCTTCTTTATGAACATGCTCGAATATGAATCAGAGGTAAAGTATCCATAGAACTGGAGGTATTCTGCGATCTTCTCATACCATGCACGTGGAGCCTGCTTCAACCCATAAAGAGCCTTTTGAAGCTTGCAGACGTAGTCCGGATGATCTTTAGATACGTAACCCGGTGGTTGATCCATGAATATGTCTTTATCTATCTCCCCGTAAAGAAAAGCATTCTTTACATCAAGTTGTCATATCTTCCACCCTTGGCAAGCAGCCAAAGCGATCACCACTCGCACCGAATTCATTTTGATAACTGGACTAAATGTCTCTTCATAGTCTTCGTCATACTATTGGGAGAACCCTCGAGCAATCAGACGAGCTTTGTATCTTTTGATACTCCCATCAACCTTCTTCTTCAGTTTGTATACCCACTTACACGTCATAGGAGTAACGCTAATGACCTTAGGCATAAGGTCCCAAGTCTCGTTTCCTTTTGAGGGCTGTCATCTCCTAATCCATAGCGTCATCCCACTCCTTGACTCTAGTGGCATCTTCAAACTTTAAAGGCTCCCGCTCTTTTAGGGGGCCTGCGAAGAAATAGGAGACAAAGCTCACTATGTTCCCATCGTTGTACCGAGCTGATGGTTTAATGGTCCTCTTCGATATCCGAAGGGCCTGACAATTACTGACCACCTCCGCTGCTTCTTCTTCACCAGCTCCATTCTCGGGCAAACTTGGAGAATACTCCCCCTGCTTCCTGAACCAGAAGCATCCGCCCAAGAGCTTGAAATACATGGAGCTCCGGGTGACACTGACAGCTCCACTAGAAGATCCTTAGCAGCTTCCAACTGCCCATCATCTGACCTGCTCTCCTGCAGCTCAACATAGCTACCTCCATACGCCATCAGTTCATCAAAGATAACGTCTCTTGATACAACAAAATTCTTTGTCGCAGGATCCATACACTTCCATCCCTTCTTCTGCTCATCAAACCCCACAAAGACAAGCTTCCTCGTCTTTGCATCAAGCTTGGTCCTCAGAGAATCCGGGATGTGTACGTAGCAGATTGATCCAAACACCCGAATGTGTTCATCACTAGGCTTATCCTTGAACATCAGCTCATGAGGAGACTTCATGTTGATCGGACTCAGAGGCATCCGATTGATGACATAAGTTGCGTATGCCATTCCTTCCGCCTTGAAGGACCTCAAAATACCCTTTGCATGAAGCCAGCATTTGCAGGTTTCCGTTAGATGACAGATCTTCCTCTCCGCTACTCTATTTTATTGTGGAGTATGTGCACAAGTAAGCTCCCTCCAGATGTTTTGCTTCCTGCAGAAGTTAGAGAACTCAGTTGAGACAAACTCACCTCCGTTGTCCATTCTCAACTTCTTGATCTGCAGGCCAAGTCGTCCCTCCACCAACTCATTGAACTCAACGAACAACCGAAAAGCATCTTACTTCTCCTTCAAGAAGTACACCCACGTGTACCTAGTATAGCCATCAATCAGCACGAGCATATACTTGCTACCTCCAAGACTGGCAGTGATGGTTGGTCCCATCAAATCACCATAAACACACTCCAATGGTGCTTTAGACCTAGTTTGTGACTTATCAAATGGAAGTCGATGTGTCATTCCATACTGACATCCAACACAAACATGACCATCCCTGTAGGATGACAACTTAGGCAAGTGTAACGCCCCGAAACTCAAAAGAGTGACAGGTGGTGTTTTGAGCCAAATCAGGGATTTGGTAGAGGTGATACGGCCTGGGACACAGGCGTGTCCCAGGGCGTGTCGTTCTCGGGTTCGGCGTTGGCCGTGTGGTCGGCGAAATTGCAGTCAACGATCGTCGGGGCAGTGAACACGGCCTTGGACACGGGCGTGTCCCAGGGCGTGTCAGGCACTCAAAGTCTTTCACTCAATGATCGTTGAGTGAGGGCACACGACCTGAGCCCATGCGTGTTTGGGTCCGATACGGGCGTGTGGAATTCGATACGGGTGTGTCGAATACCCGCGCCTTGCTCAGGTCATTTGGCGAGTTGTGCTAAGCCAGCTACACGGCCTAGGACATGGGCGTATCCCAGGGCGTGTCTAGTACACGACATGTGACACAGGCATGTCACATGGCCGTGTCGTGCTATGGTTATTTTGGACCTGTGTCATTGGAGGAACACGCCAAGCTACACAGGCGTGTACTGGGTGACACAGGTGTGTCAAGCCTGACACGGGCATGTCGAGTGCCCGTGTTCTTTTTGGGCCGCGATAGTTTTGACGGTGAATGGGTGACACAGCCTTGGACACGGTCGTGTTGCAACCCGTGTTTGGCCAAGGTTTTGGATTTTCGGGCTAAATTGCAGCCGTTCGATTCCTTGTTTTGAGATCCGAAGGCTGGGGGTTGTTTCCTCAGGGATATACCCGAGTTTAGGGTTTAGAAAACCCCATTTCTCTTGGGTTACTCTCTTTCTAAGATCTAGAGAGAGGAGAGAGCAAGGAGGAAGAAGGAAGGCTAGATCTTGTCACCTGCAGAGCATCTGCGGAGGCAAGGATATTGCGGTGCTTTTCATCCACGTAGATTTCCATGGCGCCAAGGAAAAATGCTAGGGTAACGATTTTCATCTTGAGCATTTGAAGCTCTTCTTCCTTTGCATGGGAAAACCCGCTCCCGCGAGTGTGCGGTGAGTTTGCGGAATTCCTTGGGGTAGATATGTAAAGTCCCCCTTGTTAGAGTCCGGAATCGTAGTACAGACATAGACATGGTGTGTGAAGCCTACCCGGACATGTTGGTCTGGATCAGTGATGTTTTGCTATTCATATTGTGCCGGAGAAGACTCTGTGCATTTTGTTTGTTTTCGAGTTGCTATGCGTTAGAATGCATCAGGGAATCTTGGGAATTAACCCCAAGGTGCACCCGGAAATCTGGGCGAAAACGTATTTCTGCCATTTCGGTGGCCTGGGAGCCAGCCGGGTATATAGCGGGGCTATGTACCGTGTTTTATCGATAGTTGGGACTGGGGGAAGCTTGGCCTGTGTCAAAGGCCAAATGGCCATGGTGGGGTGAGCAACGGGCTGGTGGAACCCTACCCGCTCCATCTGTTTCGGTTAAAGAGACCTAAAGTTAACGTGGCACTTACCGATGATTTGGAGATCGAGTCTAGGCTACAGCTGAAAATACTAAATGCTCATGAGGTTTGCCTCCCTAGGGGTTGTGGTGGAGTTAAGGATCGGACTGGGTTTGGACTGGCTTCGCCTAGTAAGTGCCCTGAGAGCACGGGGTGTACGACTGTGTGTGCGTGCACCTATGATGTGATGTTTATTCACTATGCTGCTTGTTTTGCTAATAAGTGCAAGGAAGAAGCTTTGCCTCCCCGGTTGGGGGGGGGGAATCGTTATAATTTGGTCAGCTTTAGCTGACCGTTATTCTTGTTTGCCACCGTTGCGGTGAATTGTCCTTACTGGTGCTGCGGAGCCGAGCGGTAAATAGCGGCTAAAGCCCAGGTTGCTGAGTCGACCCTCGAAGGCCTAATTTTTGAGTGTTTTCTTGTATTCTCATGTGTGACCGGCCTGCGTGTCGAGGTTTGGAAGACACTTATATTTAAGCAAATTATTGTAAGGCCTTAAGGCTAGTACTTTTGTGTATTTTGTAGTTCATTCCTACTGGGCTTTCTGTTAGTGGACATTCATGCTTGTTGGCAGGGTTCTTATTATTGCAACTTAATAAATTGCTTCCGCTAGATGCTCTTTGTAGGTCATGTGTATTGGTTTTATGGTTTCATCTAGTAACCCACCGGTCTGTCCGTGGTATATGGCGTCGGGCCCCGGCCAGACCTACTGCTATATGCTTTGTGACGAATAGGGGTATTACAATTTGGTATCAGAGCACCGGTTTCGTTCAGGCTTAGATGAATTCGTGGACGAATTCACTTGAAGGGGTGGTGAGCACATGTGTGTGCGTCATCGTTATAACATGAAAAGAACCCATGAATGTCCACTTAGGAATGAAAATACACATGTTTGAGGAACCTGCATGTTCCTATAATTGCGTTTCGCAATGTTGTTTGGTCGTTTATCGGTGTTTTGTACGACTATATGTGTCCGGGAGTGGCGCGTGGCAGCCTGAATGCACACTTTCTGAGAAAAGTACTGCACCAAGCGACGTGCCTGAGACTCCTACTTCTTTTAAAACCATAAGAAGGGTAGTTGAAGCGGTGTTCACTGTGACCAACGCACAACATGGAAGAAATGTGCAACCCTCTGTCCCTGTGATGGCCCCAACACCGGGAGGTATGATGGAGTAAATGACATGTAAAGGCCCTTTAGGGCAGCAAATGAACATGATTGTGTTGCAGGGAGCACACTTAGTTGAAGAATATTTGCAGACGTTCCTTATGATAAGGCGCTACCCAAGCTTTGAGTGGGAAAACGAGCAGTCTATAGTCGATAGATTTTATAATGGTCTGCGCAGTGAGTTGCGTATCCTACTGCTAGGACCAAAGCTATTGGGATTTTGAGCCTTGGTGGAGTCGGCCAGAACTTTGGAAGTAGAGTTGGGGAAAACTCATCAAATACCGGTGAATAGGGTACCAAACCATGCAGATCCTATAAGGACTTCCTACTGCAGAATGCTGAGAAAAGAGGCTAGATCATCTACTAGCCAGGCTACTTATAATTGTCATTCATGTGGCAAGAAAGAGCACTTTGCGCGAGATTGTCGGGGGGGGGGGGTGCTCAGAAGTCAATGAAAGCCATGACAGGAGCAGTTGAAGACTCTAGTGCAAAGGAGACGGTGTCCAAAATGCCGAGCTCCTCAAAATATGGGTACTGTAGGTGGTACAAGAAGGCTAGGATGTCGGGTCTAGTTCCTTCCTCTAGCGCATCCGGAGTGACTACAGGCCAAACCCCGGGTGCATGCTATAACTGTGGAAAGCCAGGGCACTATGCCCGGGATTGTCGGAGTGGATGCCTAATGTCCGAGAAGAAGCTGGGAGGGGCAACATCTGAGGAGAAGGGCTATGCGGTGGAGCCCACCGCGTCACTGTATACTCCGTGTTGGGTACATTGGAAAATGTGTACCTGATTTGAAGAAGCCCAACTTAGCTCAATGATATACATCAAGGTGTATTTGATGTTGTTTTGAGTTGACATGTGCAGGTGAAGAAGTATTAAAGAATGTAGAAAAATATTCTAAGTCCACGTGTCGACACCTGAAGAAATTGTGTCGACACTTCAGAATATTTGTGTCGACACTTCAGAATATCGGTGTCGACACAGAGAAAGATAGTCGACCACATATATGTCGACACTAGGAAGCAGTGTCGACACATAAAGAAAATCGTCGACCTCAGCACTGGGAAGCAGTGTCGACACAGTGAAAGATAGTCGACACCCAGAGAAAGTTAGTCGACCAGTGAAAGATAGTCGACTCCCAGAGAAAGTTAGTCGACTAGTGAAAGATAGTCGACTAGTGAAAGATAGTCGACCAGAGAAAGATAGTCGACCAGAGAAAGATAGTCGACTTACAGGAGAAAGATAGTCGACTCACAGAAGAAGATAGTCGACCTTAACTGTGTCGACACAGGGAGGATGTGTCGACACCTTGAGATTGAGTCGACACATATTGGCAGAAGTCGACTATGCTTGTGTCGACACCAGAAGACTGAGTCGACACATATTGGCAGGATTGAAGATTGCTGTGTCGACACCTGAAGGCTGAGTCGACACATACTGAGCTCTGAATCTACAACAACTGTGTCGACACACATGACTTTTGTCGACACATTGCAGAGCCAAGACCAAGTTATTTTCTGAAGAAGCTGTGTCGACTTAAAGGCAACTTAGTCGACATCATCAAAGACTGTGTCGACACCAAAGTCACTTGTGTCGACACAGATAGATAGATTGGTCTCGACACTTTCTGACAGACTGTCTCGACATTTTGCTGTCCAAGGCTAAGGTACATGAACTGTTTGAAGACTAGACAGCTGTGGGTTGCCACCGTTTAACTGAAGCTGTCAGACCTGTCAGAAAACAGTTAGGAACCGGATCAGCCGGTTACCATGAAGAAAGTCTATAAATAGACATATTCAGAAGAAAATAAAGAGAGAAGAAGATCTAAAAAGAAAGAGAAGAAGGATTACGATCCTATTGAAGTTTCAATTCAAGAAAGTGCTAAGCTCTAAAGAAGATCTTCATCAGAAGATCTAAGAAGAAGAAGTCTGAAGTATCAGAAAAGGTGTTGGATAGAGAGGGATCCAGTCATCTTGAAGAAGAAGAAGGAAGCCATCAGTGGTTTCTCAAGAAGCTGTTTGGAAATCAACTCAGCTAAGTTCAGATTCAAGAAGCTTTGAAGAAAGCTCAGTTTCAGTTGATTTCATCAGCTGATCAAGAAGTGTGTTGTCCTCTTCTCTCTCAACAAAGGCAAGACATTAAGATATCTTTTCTAAATTTCTGTAGGATCTGTTTATACAGATCTGAGTTGTAAGCCTGTGTTATAAAGGCTGAGTGTAAGAGAGGTGATCTCTGAGTGGTAGGGCTATTTGCCTGAGTGTAGGAGAAGGTTCTTCTCTGAGTGGTAGGCCTTGAGGCAAGGCTGAGGTAGGGCTGTTGAGCCTGAGTTGTAGGAACCTATCCAGGTTCTGAGTTGTAGGATCTGTGGATCTGAGAATAGTGGAAGTTTGGCCGAATCTAGCATACTGCTAGATAGGTGAAGGGGGAAAGTGGATGTACCCAAACCTTGGGGAACCACTATAAAACATTGTGCAATCTGTGATGTTTCAATTTATGTGATTACTGTGCTGAATGTTTTATTTCTGCTATTGAATTCTGCCTAGAAGTATAAACAAGCAATAAGAACCTATTCACCCCCCCTCTAGGTGTTTAGGTTGTCTTGAAAGTAAAACTATCACTCCAGCCCAACCGAGAGTGGACATCCTTGGCAAGTAGGAGGTCTTGTGGCCGACCGTTGGGATGTCAGGTATGGTTTAATTGATAGCAATTTAACTTCTTATACCTGTTACCTTATGCGTGCTAGCTTAGGACTAGAAGTTCTAAGCTTTGTTTTGGATTTTTGGTCACCCGGCGAGGGCATAGTTTCGATACGGGAACTTCACACTCCTTTTGTCTGAAGGATTAGTTTTGCGCATCGGAGTATCTCCTTCGATGGTAAAGGACAATTTGGATGTGTGGTTACCTAATGGTTGTTCTATGCGAGCAGAGAGAGTTTGTGCTGTAATGAGGTTACGTTTTGGGAGTTAGGAGTTCGACGTGCAAGCGTCGTTACTGCCACTATGGGAGGATTCAAATCCTGAGCCTACATTGGATAGTATTTTGGGTGTATCCGAATATCCTGATGTGTTTCCCTGACGGTCTCCCTGGATCCCCACCGTAGCGAGAGATCGATTTCACGATTGAGTTAGTGCCAGGTGCCAAACCCGCGCCACGCTCCCCTTATAGGTTTGTACCTAAGGAAATGGCGGAGCTAAAGGTTCAACTCGACCAGTTGTTGGAGCAAGGGTATGTGCGTCTAAGCTCATCGCCTTGGAGCGCGCCGGTCCTCTTTGTTAAGAAGAAGGACGGAAGTTTGCGGTTGTGTATTGACTATAGAGAACTGAACAAGTTAACGGAAAGGAGCAAGTACGCGATCCCAAGGAGTGATGATCTTTTGATCAGTTGGTCGGGTCATCGGTATACTTAAAATTGGATCTTAAGCCCGGTTACTATTAGCTGATGATAAGGGAAAATGATTTCCCAAAGACAGTGTTCGGTGCAAGGTATGGACATTTTGAGTTTTCGGTCATGCCGTTCGGGCCGACTAATGCGCCGTCAGTGTTCATGGATTTGATGAACAGATCGTTCAGGGAGTACCTAGACCATTTTGTGGTCGTCTTCATCGACGACGTATCGGTGTACCCGCAGAGCAAAGAGGATCACTTCAAGCATCTGCTTTTGGTGTTGGAAACGCTAAAGAGGAACCAACTCTATGTCTAGTTTTCCAAACGCGAGTTTTGGGTTATCCTAGGTAGCGTCCCTCAGTCATAAAGTTTGTAGAGTGGGTATTGCAGTGGATCCAGCGAAGATAGTTATGTTAAGCGAGTGGCTTGTGTTGCGTTCGGGAGCGGAAGACCAGAGTTCTCTGGGGCTGACCGGCTACTGCAGGCACTTCGTAGAGAATTTCTCGCAGATAAAGTTACCCCCTCAAAACTTTGACGAGGAAAGAGTAAAAGTTGTTTGGACGCCTGCGTGCGCATATGCTTTCGAGGAGCTGGAGAGACGGTTGACCACGATGCTTATTCTGAGTTCGCCAAGTGGGACTGAAGGCTTCGAGATTTATAGTGATGCCTCAGGCAGTGGTTTGGGCTGCGTGCTGCTGCAGCATGGAAGTGTTATAGCGTATGGCTCGAGTCAGGTGAAAGTACACAAAAGGAATTATCCGGTCCACGACTTGGAGTTGGCGGCCGTGATTTTTGCGCTAAAGCTGTGGAAGCACTACTTGTACGGTGTAAATGCCGATATTTATACCGACCACAAAAGCCTTAAGTATCTGTTGGATCAGAAGGATCTGAACATGAGGCAGCGGAGATGGATGGAGTTCCTGGGGGACTATACGCTCAAAATTCATTATATACCCGGGAAAGGCAATGCAGTTGCGGATGCGTTGAGTCGCAGGGCTCCCGCCCAAGCCAACTGGTTGTCGGTTCATGATGAGAGATCAATACGGGAGTTGGAGGCGTTAGAGATCTGTTGTGTGGACAAGCAGACTAGAGCCAAAGCGTTATTGAACTGGACAGAAGTTCAGTATAGCCTGGCTGATCGGATTCGGCAGGCTATGGAGTTGGATGGCAGCATGAAGGAGCTCATGGATACAACATTGGATGGGTCAAATTCCCAATTTTCAGTTGAAGATGGACTACTAAGGAAGGACAATCATTTGTGCGTCCCAAACATGGATAAGTTACGAGTGGAGTTGGTGTACGGTCATACCAAGTACTCAATTCACATAGGGAGCACGAAGTTGTACCGAGATCTAAAGAAGATATTCTGGTGTCCAGGGCTCAAGAAGGTTGTGGCACTGCTTGTGACTAAATGTCAGACTTGCGCCTTAGTAAAGGCAGAGTGCCAAAAGCCAAGGGGATTCTTGAAATCCTTGCCTATTCCGGAGTGGAAGTTCGACGACATATCGATGGACTTTGTGCATGGCTCGCCAAGGTCGCAAAAGGGAAATGACGCCATCTAGGTGATCGTAGACCGGTTAACAAAAGTGTCGCGCTTCATTCCGCATAGGAAGGATGATCTGGTGGAGAAACTGGCGAAGATGTTTGTGGATAATATAGTCAGACTGCACGGTGTGCCCCGCAGCATCGTGGGAGATCGAGATCGGCGTTTTACGTCCAATGATATGGAGGTTGGTGCAGCGAATGCTGGGGACTAAGTTGAAGTTCAGCACAGCCTTTCATCCGCAAATGGATGGGCAGACTGAGAGGGGCAACAAGACGATGGAAGACATGTCTGGACTTTGGGAAGCAGTGGGGACACTATCTGTATTTGGTGGAGTTTGCGTACAACAATAGCTACCAAACGAGTATCCAAATGGCGCCCTTTGAGGCCTTTTATGGTAGAAAATGTTGCACGTTGTTGTCGTGGCTGGAAACGGGTGAGGCAAGGTTGTACAAAAAGTAAGAGGTGGAAAACGCTACTTCATTGGTGCGAACCATTCGAGAGCGTTTGCTGATTGCTCAGGTTAGGCAAGCCAAATACTTCAATGTCAAGCCTTGGAACGTGGAGTTCGCGGTTGGCGTTTGGGTGTACTTGAAGTTAAAGCCGTTCAAGCGTGTTTCACGGGTACGACGCTTGAAGAAGCTGAGCCCGAGATACCTTTGACCATTTGAGATTCTGGGGCAGATCAGCGAAGCGTCTTATCGCCTAAGTCTATCAGTGTAGTTGAGTGGTCTACACGATGTATTCCACAGATCAGTGTTGCGGAAGGCGGTGCAAGAGCCTTCGCAGGTGGTCACAATTGATCAAGTACTGATGGACGAAGGGTTGACGACGAAGGTCAATCCTGTTCGTATCGAAGACTCTGAAGTCAAGCGACTTCGTAGTAAGGAGATCAGGATGGTCAAGGTCCGGTGAGACAATTGCGGTCGGGAGGAGCTCTCTTGGGAACGGGAGCAGACCATGCTTGAGGAGTACCTGGAGTTATTTCACTCAGGTACCACTTTTGGTTTTGTGTATCTTTCCTTTGGTAATTTCGTGGACGAAATTCTTTTAAGAGGGAGAGAGTTGTAATGCCCCGAAACTCAAAAGAGTGACAGGTGGTGTTCTCAGCCAAATCTGGGATTTGGTAGAGGTGACACGGCCTGGGACACGGGCGTGTCCCAGGGCGTGTTGTGCTCGGGTTCGGCGTTGGCCTCATGGTCGGTGAAATTGCAGTCAACGATCATTGGGGCAGTGAATACGGCCTGGGGCACGGGCGTGTCCCAGGGTGTGTCAGGCATTCAAAGCCTTTCACTCAACGATCGTTGAGTGAGGGCGCATGGCCTGAGCCCAGGCGTGTTCGGGTTTGACACGGGCGTGTGGAATTCAACACGGGCGTGTCGAATACTCGTGTTCTGCTCGTGTCATTTGGCGAGTTGTGCTAAGGCAGCTACACGGCCTGGGACACGGGCGTGTTCCAGGGCATGTCTAGCACACGGCATGTGACACGGGCGTGTCACATTGCCATGTCGTGCTCTGGTTGTTTTGGATCTGTGTCGTTAGAGGAACACACCCAGCTACACGGGCGTGTACTGGGTGACACGGGCGTGTCAAGCCTGACACGGGCGTGTCGAGTGCTCGTATTCTTTTTGGGCCGCGACAGTTTTGACGGTGAATGGGTGACACGACCTTGGACACGGCCGTGTTGCAACCCGTGTTCGGCCCAGGTTTTGGATTTTCGGTCTAAATTGCAGCCGTTCGATTCCTTATTTTGAGATCCGACGACTGGGGGTTGTTTCCTCAGGGATATACCCGAGTTTAGGGTTTAGAAAACCCCATTTCTCTTGGGTTACTCTCTTTCTAAGATCTAGAGAGAGGAGAGAGCAAGGAGGAAGAAGGAAGGCTAAATCCGGTCACCGGCGGAGCTTCGGAGCTCCAAATCACGAGCCGACTTCGGATCTGCGGAGGAAAGGAGATTGCGGTGCTTTTCATCTGCGTAGATTTCCATGGCGCCAAGGAAAAATGCTAGGGTAACGATTTTCATCTTTAGCATGTGAAGCTCTTCTTCCTTTGCATAGGAAAACCCGCTCCCGCGAGTATGCAGTGAGTTTGCGGTATTCCTTGGGGTAGATATGTAAAGTCCCCCTTGTTAAAGTCCAGAATCGTAGTATGAACATAGGCATGGTGTGTGAAGCCTACTCGGACATGTTGGTCTGGATCGATGAAGTTTTGCTATGCATATTGTGCCGGAGAAGACTCCGTGTGTTTTGTTTGTTTTCGGGTTGCTATGCGTTAGAATTCATCAGGGAATCTTGGGGATTAACCCCAAGGTGCACCCGGAAATCTGGGCGGAAACATATTTTTGCCATTTCGGTGGCCTGGGAGCCAGACGGGTATATAGCAGGGCTATGTACCGTGTTTTATTGATAGTTGGGACTGGGGGAAGCTTGGCCCACATCAAAGGCCAAATGGCCATGGCGGGGTGAGCAACAAGCTGGTGGAACCCTACCTGCTCCATCAGTTTCGGTTAAAGAGACCTAAAGTTAACGTGGCACTTACCGATGATTTGGAGATCGAGTCTAGGCTACAACTGAAAAGACTAAATGCTCACGAGATTTTCCATCGTGGGGGTGGTGGTGGAGTCAAGGATCGGATTGGGTTCGGACTGGCTTCGCCGAGTAAGTGCCCTGAGAGCACGGGGTGTACGGCCGTGTGTGCGTGCACCTATGATGTGATGTTTATTCGCTATGTTGCTTGTTTTGCTAACAAGTGCAGGGAAAAAGCTTTGTCGCCCCGGTTTGGGGGCGGAATCGTTATAATTTGGTCAGCTTTAGCTGGCCGTTATTCTTGTTTACCACCGTTGCGGTGAATTGTGCTTGCAGGTGCTGCGGAGCCGAGCGGTAAATAGCGAGCTAAAGCCCAGGTTGCTGAGCCGGCCCTCGAAGGCCTAATTTTTGAGTGTTTTCTTGTATTCTCATGTGTGACCGGCCTACGTACCGAGGCTTGGAAGACACTTATATTTGAGCAAACTATTGTAAGGCCTTAAGGCCAGTACTTTTGTGTATTTTGTAGTTCATTCCTACTGGGTTTTCTGTTAGTGGACATTCATGCTTGTTGACAGGGTTCTTATTGTTGCAACTTAATAAATTACTTCCGCCAGATGCTCTGTGTAGGTCGTGTGTATTGGTTGAATGGTTTCATCTAGTAACCCACCGGTCTGTCCGTGGTATATGGCGTCCGGCCCTGGACGGACCTACTGCTATATGCTCTGTGACGGATAGGGGTGTTACAACAAGCCTTTCACAAGGCTTCTCACAGCCATGACTTTCAGCTTGTCTATCCCTACGTGCCCCAGCCTTTTATGCCAGATAGCCACGCTATCATTGACCCTCATCCGATCAACATAGGAGCTTGTTGATAAAACAAACAAGTCCTTGATTCTCCTTTCAATGTGAGCAACATCAGCCTTTACCGCTGATACATTCCGGAAAAATTTCACTTCTGTTTGGCCAAACGGAACGTGATAGCCCGCATCTACCACGTTGGTCACTGAGAAGAGGTTCTTCTTCATGCCCGGTACGTGATAAACACTCCTTAACGTGAGTGACTCCTTATCACTACCCAAAGACACAACTCCCTCCTTCTCGACTCCATAAACAGAATCATCAGCAGTAATAATAGCTTCATTACCTGAGTAAGCCTGCAGCGAAGAGAACTTTTACTCATCCCCGGTGAGGTGATGACCACACCCAGAGTCGATGATCCAGTCATCTTGGTAGTTGATGGAAGATAAATCACGGACACACACACCCGTCAAGAAAGCTTTCCCCCATCCAGCTCCCTCAGCACTAGAACCAGTCTCCTCCTTGCTTGCAACATGACCTGGCTAAAGCTTCACCTTGCAGTCTCGTCTGAAGTGACCCGACCAATTGCACCTGTAGCACCTTGGTCCTTCCTTCTTTTTCTCACCACGCTTAAAAGAGAAACTCTTCTCTTGCTGATATGAAGTTGATGGACCATCTCTAGCAGGTTTCTTCTTCTTGTCCCATCTCTTCTTCTTCCCTGAGAAGAGAGCCTCACTGTTTCCTCCAGAAACAATCAAACCAGCCATCTGCCTTGCTAAGCTCTCCCACGAAGCCAACAAGTTCTCCAGCTCTGACAATTATGGTTGAGTGGCCCAGCCTTGAACCGAGGTCACAAAGGCCACATACTCCTTCCGCAAGCCATAGATGATGTGCCTCTTGAGCTTCGACTCAGATATATGCTCATTTGGATCTAACGCTGATATCTCAGTGCACATGTTCTTCATTTTAAGGAAGAAGGTTGAGATAGACAAATCTCCCTGAGTGGCTCTCGCCAACTCATTTTCCAAGAACTGTGACCGAGCTACATTCTTCTTGTTGAACAACCCATCAAGGAAAGTCCAAATCTCAACAGCAGATGAACATCCGAGGATGTGATCAAAGAGCTCTGGTGAGATAGCCTGTTTCATAGTAAACTCAGCCTTTACATTCGTTTTCCTCCAAGCTCTCACATCTTATGGAGACCTAGTTGCAGCAGTAACCTCTGTTATGTTGTCTCCACACACAACTTCCCACAAGTCCTCTCCAAGAATATTTCCATGCACGACCTCCACTTCTTAAAGTTGGTCGGCGTTAAAAGCTCAATACCCAGATCTCTTGCAAACCCACTATACATTGCACTATCACTGATTTAACAAACATCCAGAGAAGAGCAAACTTGGTGGCTGATCACTACTCATGTCTCTGTTCCCTCTGATACCATGTTAAAAATTTCACAAGATGATCAAGGTGATAGCCCTGATACCAAGTAAAACTTTCAAAGCTATCAAGATGACACTTTGATGAAGCGAAAAATGGAAACCAGGCGCATGAACACTCCAACCACAACCAAGCTCAGTAAACCAAATGCAAGGAAAGTAACAAGCAGGTCATGTATTAAAAAACTTTTTTACAACAAGAGGTATACATGGCGAGACATGATTTCGCCAAGTACAATAGGGAAGCAGAGAACAACAAAAAACAAACAGAAGCCAGGCGGACAGAGGTCGAGACCGCCGCTCTTGCCGAACTGAACAGTGAAGTCTGCCGAGACCGCGAGGTCGCGCGGACTACCCATTATTCAAGTTGAAGAAGGGCTGTCCGCAAACTGCAAGCCGCCTGACCGTTGAGGTCGCATAGTCTCCAGTTAGACCGCGAACAAGCCGTTGCCGAACTGAAGAACAGACTGCCCAGACCGCCCAGACCAGAGGATAGGTTATTGAACTGTAATTGCTGAAGGAGAGAAGACCGGTTGGCCGCAACTGCGACATGGTTCTAACCGCTGATTGAAAACCGCAAGCTTCACTGATCCCTGACCGCAGTCAGCACCAAAGTCCTAACTTCTCAGTGTTAGTCGCACAACCTGCAAACAACAAATCGGTTATCCTTCTCAAACCGCGCGAACAAAAAATTTGAGGCCACTGCAATTAACCCAAGTCCAACTTACTGTTCCTTCAGTTAAATATGTTGTCACAGGGGGGTCCTATTTATAGGCACGGAGAGGAGTGTTGTCACCGCCCTAGTGGATAGAAACACCACCCTAGCTCGCAGCTAGCACCAAGCAGTCCGCCTAGTCTGCATGGACAAGGCCGGACACTGCACCAGTCCGCAATAAGCAACGTCCACGACCAAAGGCACAAGCCGCCCGGTCAACCAGCATACATTACGGACTCTGCGATCAAACTGGACTTGTCATAGATCGTGACCAAGTCCAGCAACCAGAAAACCTCTAGCGCGAGCTCCGCGGACATGAACTATCAGTCCGCTCAGACTGCCAGATCCAAAAGAGTTCGCCTAGCCGCGAACTCCGCGGTTACCTCCTAACCGCACCACCTGTGATCAAGGGCACAGGCCAATGCCAATCTCACGAACTCGAAGAACAGTCCGCATATAGCAAACTCCGCGGACTCCAAACAAGACTGCCCAAGCCGCGAATAAACAATTTATCCGCACTGCTTTCACCAAGGACAAATCACCAGGCCGCAAACAACAGAACGCACATGCCGCACACCAGTCGCCAGACTGTCCGCCCAGGCCGCGCGATCTGCTCAATCAACCCCCACTTTCACTTCAATAATTTCAACAGTCTCCACCCACCAGTTGCGCCCTCCACCGCCGCGCCAAAT
Organism: Platanthera zijinensis; assembly: GCA_039513925.1. Lineage (NCBI taxonomy): Eukaryota > Viridiplantae > Streptophyta > Magnoliopsida > Asparagales > Orchidaceae > Platanthera > Platanthera zijinensis. Next base: position 246,790,650 of record CM077078.1, on the reverse strand, counting down.
GAGGCCTTAAGAGACTGTTTCGATCCCCGCCCCCCATCGTCAAATGAGGCTCTCTTTATTTTGGCTGTTTATATGATTGGAAATTAGTTGGTAGAAATAGAGTTTAAAAAAAGTGATATTTGAGGAAATGACAGTAAGAGATTGTTTGTATAAAATGGAGTAGAGATTTGTTAAAAAAGCAGGGAGTCTTCAAAAAATGATTTGATAAAAGTGAAGTTTCTGTAATATTTTTTTTTACAAATCTCAGAAAGAAAATCTAACAAGTAACATATACGAATTATGAGTTTGAATCATTGCAATATAAGAACACAAATAACATAAACATTATCAATGAGGGTGTGTTTGTTTGTAGTGTTTTCATTTAGAAGTTTTTTATTTTGGTACAAAACGAAAAAATCATACGTTTTTGTTTTGGGGGCAAAATGAAAACTTATGTTCATCTGTAGCATGGTTTTTAGGTCCATTTTGAGCTTAAATGAAAACTTATATTCGTTTGCATTATGATTTTCAGGTTCATTTTACAGGCAGGGCACCTGATATGAAAAGATTTGACGTGTGCCAGCAATAGAGTTGGTAGGAAAATCTAAATTTCATTTTCAAAAACTCAAAATCAAGACCATGCCGTCAAAACATAGCATACTAAGGCCTGATAAATTTCTATTTTGCAATAACACATCATCAAAAAATTTAATTCCAATTACATATATGCCTCAAATAAATATCAGAAGTTGATTTCAGAGGAAGATGAAGATAGAAACACCAAATGATTCAGAGAAAAAAAATGAAATATCCATGTAAAGGAATAATTGTTGCGGGTCGCCCGATTTTTTCCCCGGTCCGGAGAATCGGACCGCCTTAGCTTGAAGTCGAACCGGGCACACAATCAGTTAAAGAAAACCGCGACAATGGACATGAGACATTTTTGACGTGAAAAACCCGGAAAGGGTGAAAAACCGCGTGGTTGGAACTGTGCCGAGCCAAAATTCACTGACTCCTTGGAGTGTTATATATAGGAATTCGTTTGATCTCGGAGGCCGATAGAGCGCTACTCCGTTACATGTATAGAAAAAAAAAGAAAATGACTAAGTCCTCGGAGCCTCGATGGATATAGAGGGGATCTGTGTCGCACCCCTGGGACGGAGCAAGAAGAGGAAGTTGGACTTTTCATAGCATCTGGGAGAAAGTGGATCGCCCTCCAATGCCCTCTAGGTTGTCATTGATGTCACCGATGATTGTCCGGATGGCCAGGTTGCTGATTTGCCACCCATGGAGACTGAGAATGCACCTGAGGTTCCTGCAATCGTGTCGGCCTCTCGCATGGTCCCGGAGCCGCCGTTCGAGGCGGGGAGGGGGAAGAGTCGGGAGTGTTCTGCTTACCCAACGCTCCTTCAAAAGGTATGTTGGTTGCCCTTAGTATTTTCATCTTTGGTTGTGAGTTGTGTATGAGAATAACGTGTTTTCTACATTTGCAGCTTGATGAGGCTCGCGACATCGCGCTCTCGTGGAACGACACCTACGTGTCCACGAAAGATGAATTTATTTCCCTGCGGGCTGAGGCCCGGAGGAAGAAGAAGGAGGTTACTTCTTGGCTGGTCAGTGCCGAGTCCCAGTTGTCCTCTTCTCAGTTTGAGGCTGAGTCTCTTCGGGCCAAGTTGAGCTTCGCCGAATCTGAGATCGGGTATCTTTGCGGGAGGTTGGCCTTTGTTAAGGTGACTCTTAAGGAGGTGGTCCGTCATGTCGATGCGGTCGATGCTACGATATTTCAGCAGGAGACGGAGATTGAGCAGCTGAAAGGAGAGGATGCTCGACTGATTTCTGAGCGAGAGGAGGTCGAGGTCATCCGCACGGCTACGGTAGCCGAGTACAGGTCTACTTATGACATCGAGGTGGAGCGGTCTCGCATTGCTGAGGAAGCGCGCTCCGAGATGATGACGATAGAGGTTGATTCGTTGGTAGAGGACGAGCAAGAGGCTGTGTATTCCTTGAACTTTGGCAAGAGGTTTCGAGCGGCTCGGAGGTTTCTAGAGCATCATACCCTGGGTATAGAGGATGCCTCGAAAAATGACGTTGACGCTTATGCTGAGGGATGATCCCCGGAACTTCTTCCCAAGTTTGTTTTCATTTATCCTTTTTTGCGTTGTAGGCGCGCTCTCGCGCCATTGCAAGTTTTTTCTTTTGATGATGATGTAGCCTTTGTGACATTTGTTTTTTGATTAGAGACCTTTTTTGTTTTTGGATTTGTTTGTCGTGGTTGTGTTTTTTGGCGCATATATTCTTTCCTCTTTAAAAATTGCGCTTTGCTTGAGCGTTGTTTGCTTGCTCGCGTTTTGAACAGGGATGATGGAGGACCTTTGTATGTGATTATTGGGAGAACTAGGATTCATCCGAGCGGAAATGGCAAAGGGTACCGTCTTGCTTGGATTTAGGAGAATCGTGGTTCGCATACGTGAAAGTGGTGGAGGGACTTTGTCCATTCGCATTTTAGGAGAACCGAGGTTCGTCCGAATGAAGATGTAGAAGAACCTTTGTTCGCTCGCGCCTTAGGAGGATTGGGGTCCGTCCGGGTGGAGGTGGAGAGAACCTTTGTTCGTTCGCGCCTCGGGAGAATTGGGGTTCATCCAAGTGAAGGTGCGGATGAACCTTTGTTCATCTCGACTGGGAGGTGCAGACAGACCTTCGTTTGTCTTGCCTGGGAGGACCAGGGTCTGTTCGGGAGGAGATGACGAAGAACCTTTGTTTGTTCGCGCCTCAAGAGAATTGGGATTTGTCCAATTGAAGGTGAAGATGAACCTTTGTTCATATCGCCTAGGAGGACTAAGGTTCATCAAAGTGAAGGTGTTGATGAACCTTTGCTCATCTCGCTTGGGAGGTGTAGACAGACCTTTGTTCGTCTCGCCTGGGAGGACTGATCCGTTCGGGTGGAGGTAGTGAAGAACATTTTTTCGTTCACGCCTCAAGAAAACTGGGGTTCGTCCAAGTGAAGGTGCAGATGAACCTTTATTCATCTCGCCTGGGAGGATCAAGGTCCGTCCGGGTGGAGGTAGCAAAGAACCTTTGTTCATTCGCGCCTTAGGAGAATCAGTGTTCGTCTAAGTGAAGGTGCAGATGAACCTTTGTCCATCTCTCCTGGGAGGACCACGGTCCGTCCGGGTGGAGGTGGCGAAGAACCTTTATTCATTCGCGCCTTAGGAGAACCGAGGTTCATCCAAGTGAAGCTGCACCTTTGTTCATCTCACTTGGGAGGATAGGGGTCCGATGGGTGGAGGTGGCGAAGAACCTTTGTTCATTCACACATCAGGAGAATCCATGTTCGTCCAAGTAAAGGTGTATATGAACCTTTATTCATCTCGCCTGGGAGGACCGAGGTCCGTTTGGGTTGAGGTAGTGAAGAACCTTTATTCATTCGCGCCATAGGAGAACCGAGGTTCATCCAAGTTAAGGTGCAGATGAACCTTTGTTTGCTCACGCCACAGGAGGACCGGCACCCGTCCGAGTGGAGGTGAAAAAGAACCTTTATTCGTTCGGGCCTCAAGAGAACTGGGATGTACAAATAGACCTTTGTTCATCCAAGTGAAGGTGTAGATAGATCTTTGTTCATCTCACCTAGGATGTGCAAATAGACCTTTGTTCGTCTTGCCTGGGAGGACTGGGGTCCGTTCCTGTGGAGGTGGCGAAGAACTTTTGTTCATTCGTGCCTCAAGAGAACTGGAATTCGTCCAAGTGAAGGTATAGATGAACCTTTGTTCATCTCGTATGGGAGGACCAGGGTCCGTCCAAGTGAAGGTGCAGATGAACCTTTACTAATCTCACCTAAGAGGTGCAGACAGACTTTTGTCAGTCTCACCTGCGAGGATCGATCCATTTGGGTAGAGGTGGTAAAGAACCTTTGTTCATTTGTGCCTCAGGATAACTGGTGTTTGTCTAAGTAAAGGTGCAGATGAACCTTTGTTCATCTCTCTTGGGAGGACAGGGGTCTGTCCGAGTTGAGGTGGCGAAGAACCTTTGTTCGCTCGTTCCTCAGGAGAACCGGGGTTCATCCAAGTGAAGGTGCAAATGAACCTTTGTTCATCTTGCCTTGGAGGGTCGGGATCTGTCTGGATTAAGGTGACAAAGAATATTTGTTCATTCGCACCTAAGGAGTGCCAAGGTTTGTCTAAGTGAAGGTGAATATGAACCTTTGTTCATCTCGTCTGGGAGTGCCGGGTCTATCCAAGTGGAGGTAACGAAGAATATTTGTTCGTTCACACCTCATAGAACTAGGGTTTGTCCAAGTGAATGTGTAGATGAACCTTTGTTCATCTCGTTTGGGACGATCGGGGTCCGTCCAAGTGGAGGTGGCGAAAAACCTTTGTTCATTCATGGATTAGAAGAACCGGGGTTCGTCCAAATGAAGGTGCAGATGAACCTTTCTTCATCTCTCCTGGGAGGACCGAGGTCCATCCGGGTGAAGATGGCGAAGAAGCTTTGTTCGTTCATGGCTCAGGAGAATCGAGGTTCGTCCAAGTGAAGGTACAAATAAACCTTTGTTTATCTCTCCTGGGAGGTCCAGGTAGAGGTGGCGAAAAATCTTTGTTCATTCATACGTCAGGAGAACCGAGGTTTGTCAAAGTGAAGGTGTAGATGAACCTTTGTTCATTAAGCCTGGGATGTGCAGACAGACATGTCCCTATCTCGCTTGGGAGGACCGGGGTACGTCCGGGAGGTGTAGAAAGGCTTTCGTCAATCTTCCCTAAGGTGCAGAAAGGATTTCTCTAGTCTCGCTTGGGAGGTGCAGAAAAGTTTTCGCCAGTCTCGCCTGTGAGGTATAGAAAGGCTTTTGTCAGTCTCGCCTTACGATGACCCGTTTGCGGTGAAAGGAAAAAAATATGCTACATTGTTGAAAAGAAAGATACAAGTATTCGCGAGTCCACCTTCGCGACTTATTCTTCAAGACGGAAGCAGTAGATAATGAGTGGCTCTCTGTCCTAGGCCTTGCTCCATCTTCCTTGTCCATATCCTGATCGGGGTGTTCTTGCTAAAGGTAGTAGAGATGCACTACCTCCTGATCACCTTGTGCGACACCTATCTCGCTCGGGGTGGCAAACTTTAGTGCTAGGTGCGGGATGAAGGGGATCGCCTCGAAGTTGTGCTTGCAGAAGACGTTCGAAGATCGAGTTGTATAATGAACTGGAGTTGACTACCACGAATTGGATGTACCGAGCCGCATGCCTAGGGAACTCCCCCAAAGTGACGGGGAGAGCGATCATTCCTCGTACGGGCACTGAGGCATTGTCGAAGCTGCACAACGGTCTAGTTGCTGGCTCAAGGAGTTCTCACGGGACCTTCATGCTGATCAACGTGGATTCAAATAATATGTTGACCAAGCTCCCGCTATCAACTAGTATCTGCCTGACCCAAAGCAGGGGTTGCCAATCCTTGCGCTGATGACGAGGGGACCTTGGTGCGGCGTGCGCACACCTTTCAGGTCTTTGTCCCTGAAGCTGATTGCGGTATCTATTTGTGGCTGCGGGTCTCCCAAACTCTTCTCGTGATGGGCGACCAAGAGGATTCAGAAGGGTGAGCCGACAATGGTCCCGACCTCCCAGACCATTTTCTTGCTCCCATGCGCTCCTTGGCCTAGAGGGGTCTGATCTCATCTTGGCTGGTGCGGTGGGGGACTCACGGGGTGATTGATTTTGCAAGTATCTCACCAAATGCCCCTGCCGGATGAGGCGCTCGATCTTTTTCTTGAGCCGGGTGCAGTCCTCCGTGTTTTGCCCATTCCCGTTGTGAAACTCGTAGTACTATATTTGGTCCCCTCGATTCAGAGATAATGGCTTCGAATGTTCGAGCATGCCAGAGTCTTAGATAGCCATGAGTTCCCGCACTCAGGCAACATTTAGCAGGGTGAATTCTTGGTGTCGATGGGGGCCTTGGTCTTGACGAGAAGTACTGCGATGATCGTCTTTCTGGCAATGCGCTAGAGGCATAGGTTCCGACTTACTCTTTCGCTTGGAAGAACCTTCAAATTATTGGTGGTGGGCTTTAATGGCCTCGTCGGACGCAAATTGCGCCTCGACCCAGTGCATGAGGTCGGCATAGCTGGGAACTGTTTTCCTAATCAGGGTAGAGTAGAATCTTCTCGAGTGGAGTCCTCTGAGGAAAACACCTCTAAGAAGCTCTAAGTCGACTCCTGGGATTTTCGTGCCTCAATGGTGAAACGACAAAAGAAATCCTTAAGAGACTCTCCCTCGTTCTGGCAAATGCTGGAGAGGTGTGAGGGGTCTTTGAAAATCTATCGATTGGCTATGAACTAGTAAATTAAGAGGCAGGTGAGCTTCCCGAAGATGTGAATTACCCCCTCTTGCAGGGAGTGGAACCATATGCGGGCCTGCCCCTTTAGATTTGTGGGGAACACTTGGCACATTAGCTGACCCGGTGCGCTAAAGGGGCGCATGATTGTCTCAAAGTGATTCACATACTCTAGGGGGACCTCTCCCCCATCGAAGGCGTCGAAATGCTGTAGCTTGAATCCTTGAGAGGCGGGATGCGCCATGACTTGGGGAGCGAATGCGCGGGGACCCATGGTGGAATGGGCGTCGTGCGTTTATGGGGCGGCGCTGTTCTTGAGCGTATCCTTCCTTGATCATGTATCTGACCTCTTGGCGGGTGAGTCCATGGTTTCCTGGTCGGGCGTCTACCTCCATCGGTCGAGGGTTAGGCTGATCACTAACTCGAGTGAAAGTATTTAATTCAAGGATATCTAAATCACCTAGAGGGGGAGGGGGTGAATAGGTTATTGAAATTTCTTAAGTCTTTTTGCTGTTTTTCTTACTAAGTGATCTAGAGCTTGTCCTTAGTACCTGTAATATAAAGAAGAATAAACAACACAACAAAGCACACAGATATTTATAGTGGTTTCACAATTGGGTACATCCACTTTTCCCTCCCACCTATCCAATTATCTTGTTAGACTAGACATTTCTCCAAAACTTGCTCCAAAGAGCTTACACCTCAGATCCCTCAGATCTCTAAGTCTCCTCCAAGACTTACTTCTCAGCCACAAGTGCCTACAACTCAGTGGTTAGCAGACCACCTACCTCAGGCTGTTAAGCCCTACACTCAGGCTGGGTGGATATCCCTACCTCAGATCCACAAGGAATCCTACCTCAGAGCTTTGTAGTGCTCCTACACTCAGTGACCCTCAAGCCACCTACCTCAGCCTTATCTCTAAGGCCTACAGCTCAGGCTTCTCAGCTCTACAACTTAAGACACAAGGCCCTACTCTCAGAGTGCTGCATCACTCCTACAGCTCAGTACCCAACATGTACCTACCTCAGTGACCTTCCAGGCACCTACAACTTAGTAATAAGCTTGTCACCTACCTCAAGCCAAAAGGCCCTACACTCAGATCCACACTTAGATCCTACCTCAGAGAGCAACTGAAATAGAGTTCAAGTTGTCTACCTAAATCACCTAGAGGGGGGGAGGTGAATAGGTGAGTTGTGTGTCTTTTTGCGGAATAAAAACATTAACGAACTAATGCAAAAGAAAACAACCAAGCATTCACAGAGGACATCAAGAAATATAGTGGTTCCCCAATCTTAGGTTCGTCCACATTCCACTCACCGATCTAGCAATACGCTAGACTCGGCTACTCCACTAATCTCGGATTGAAAATAATCCTACCACTTTGAACAACGTTCCTACAACTCGATCCAAAAATGGATCTACACTTCCGACAACTCGGAGAACGAATCTCCTACACTCGGAGAATAATCTCCTACAAGGTTAAAAAGAAATTTGTACAATACAAATAGTAATTGATAATACGTTTTGTAGCATAAACTATTATCGTATTTTTCTAGTTTATAATGTACAAATCATGTCTTTTTAGTTTATCTTTTATCATTTTTATGTAAATATTATTTCCACTAACATTTTCTTGTCTTTTTGCAGGTTTCCAGTTTTTTTGGTCAAAAATGATCTGTCACGCCCCCCTGTAACACCCTCCCCGGGCGTGACCTAGGGCATGTCGCCTGATCCCGATGATGACTGCTGAAAGAGACAGGAAAACAAGAAAAACGGCTGTCATGCCCCATGACACGCCCTCCTCGGGCGTGTCCCCGGGCGTGACACTGGGCGTGTCGCCCTCTGCCCGATGCCTGCCGCCGCATTGAATGCCGATTAATCCCAGCATGCCAAATAGTATTGTCACGCCCCATGTCACGAGCGTGACATAGGGCGTGACCCCACCTTTTCCGATGACTGACAGAATTCCGACCAATGATTTCGACGCGACGTACATGTCACGCCCCCCCTACACGGGCGTGACCAAGGGCATGACCACCGACGTACAAAAGAAATCACCCTTCTCGCCAGAATCCAGAGCCCAAGGTCAATGCCGTACCTGTCACGCCCCCTTACACGCCCCCTAAGGCATGTCGCCAGGCGTGACCAACCCGTAGAAAATTTCTATAAATTCAGACCCCCTTCCATTTCAACAAGTTTTGGTTGAGAGGGGGAGGTGCTGCCCCTTTATTTCTTAGCCCCTTTTCATGTTTTTTAGCTCTCTCTCTCTCCTTTTGTAATTTTTTCTTAACCCTAATTTAGTATTTAGTTATTTAAGCTTTTATTGTAATCTTGCTCGTGCTTAGTGCTAATTGTACAGCTAGAATAGGATTTTATTTTCATGCACTTGTAATTTCATTTTCTTAAGTGTAGCTCTCCTTTTTATTAATAAATGTGCTCTTTGTTTACTTTGTGCTTTTATGCTCTACTACTCATCCCCCCTCCATTTCATTATGATTAACTAATCCTCCTTGTACTCAATCTTGATGATCCGAGGTTCGAGCGATTAAGTTATGGTGTTTTAATTAACCTTTTCTTTTTTAGGTTTAGGCCTTGAATTACTCTTGATTTTTCATGGGTTGGAGGTATATTATCGATATATACTCTCCACCTTTGCTTTCATTCTAGGCTAGCCGAGAGTCTGATAGAATGAAGTGAGCATTCAAGAGTAAAGGGAGTTGTACGTACCCCTCGAGAGAGGCAGACGTCCAAATCTTCCGGATTGGAGTAAAATCCAATAGTGGGGTTCACAGCGTAAAGCGAGTTTTAGGCCTCCGATTTAGACGAGAGTCGGTCGGACCTTCCTAAACTCAGTTGGGCATGACTTCGAGAGAAGCGTGTTCAAGCTTTAGGAACCTCCACGATCAAGGACCTTTATCCTATTAAGTTTAGGTTTTTATCGCATTTTCTTACTCGTCTTTAGCCGAAGTGATTCTTGATCGAGTGCACTTCCATTTCATAGTTTCAACCTTTCATTATAATCACTTATCTTATGCTCTTTACTTAATTGTGGTAGTTCTCTTTCTAGCATAGCTTTACTTCCTTAATTGCAATTAGATTTTCTAAAACCCTAGTATTTCCATCGATAGAATAATAGTCTTTGTGTGAGTAAGCATACTCAATAGTTCCTGGATTTCAATACGACACTTGTGTCCCCTAGCTACAATTCGATAGGTATACTTGCCTCATTGGATTGCTAGTTCGGTTGCTTTTATTTTCTTCGAAGCTTAGCGACCACCAAGTTTTTGGCGCCGTTGCCGGGGATCAACTTTTGTTGATATATTGAAAACACAAACCTATTAATTTTATCTCTTCTCTTTCTTATCCTCTTTCTTTAAATTTTAAAAATAAAAATAAATTTTTTTTATTACCGCTCTTAATAGTAACCAACTTCACAATTTTTCTACTCAACCTAATTCTCTCAAAAAGGGCAAAGCGGCGTTAAGTGCCGCTATCTTGTCTAGTACCTTGCGAACCCTTCACCGGGTAGCCCTTTGGAAGTTCGGGAGTCAAATTATAAAAAATTCTATTTCAAAAAAAAAATCTAGCTTTTCTTTCTAGTTTATTTGATTTCTCTTTCTTCTTTTCTCTTCTTAGTGCATGACCCGCGGGAGTCCGTCGGTTATTTTGGACTTGGATCACGAAATTGAGCGTACTCTTCCGAGAAGATCACGATTTAAAGGCCATACTTCCCAAATACCGGTTGAGGACTCCGAGTCATTCTCTACCCTAAGAATGGAAGAACCCAACGTGGAGGAAGCCGTGTAAAGACCTATGTCTTATTATGCACGGCCGAATCTCGAGGGAACAGAATCTAACATAGTCTGCCCTGCTATAGCAAATAATAACTTCGAATTAAAGCCTAGCATAATTCAAATGGTGCAGCAATATGTTCAATTTGACGGACTTCAAGATGAAGATCCGAACGCACATATAGCAAGCTTTCTTGAAATTTGTGACACCTTCAAGATAAATGGTGTCACAAATGATGCAATCAGGCTGTTGGTACCCTAGTTGTGATTTGGCTTATGTGATCCCCTTGCAGCCCCTCTTGATCCATATAAAGATATATGATCATGGTTAGACTTTGTTTAGTCTCCCTAGGGCAGTTTATAAACTTACCTAGAGCTTAGGTTAGAAGTTCTAGATGTTTTTGTAGTTAAGGCTTTTCCGTTCGACCATCGTCGAACGAGGCCTCGCGATCGTCGATCAATGGTCGACGATAGCAGGGCTAGTGAATCATTGAAGTCAAGACAATTATCGTCGACCGTTGGTCGACGATCTCGGAGCAAGTTTACTACGCTCTGAAGGATGGTCGACGATCTGTCATCATCAGGTCGACGATCGTGTTCTTGCTTCACGATTTCTGTCTCGACAGATATTTGCCTTTGCTGGTCGACTATCTATTTGCTGGTCGACGATCTGTTCGCTGGTCGACTATCTGTTAGCCGGTCGACGATCTATTAGCTGGTCGACGATTTGCGGTCGACGATTTCTGTTCCAACAGATTCCTGTTATTGGTCGACGATCTGGTTGCAGGTCGACGATCTTCGAACCCCTGTTCGACGTTTTCTGTCTGATTTTATCTATTTGTATTTATGCTATTCCTTGGTTTATTTCCAAGTGTGTTAGCTTGTGGTTAGAAAGATTCTCTGAAGTTATTTGTTGCTAAAATTATGGCTTAAATTCAAAATGAATTATTTACAAATTCTGTCAAACATAAATCACGGGATTCAGTATTCTTGATAAAGCATTTTTGTCTTATTATACAAAATATATTGCCAGGCTGTATTCTAGCCGTTGGCGGTGTATGCTATTTCCAAGAACGATAAATCTTTATGCTGAGATATTTCCCTATTCATTTATTTCCTTATTGGGACTGACAGAAAGTTAATAGGCCATTCCATTCCTATTGCTATATTCTATCTTGAGATAATCTGTTGCAGGGCTCGAGAATTCAAATCAATAGAGCCGTTTCAAAGGAAAACGTGAAGACATATTTAAAAGAGATTCTGCTCTCAGAAAACATATAGTAATAGACACAAAGAAAGATTATTCATCCGCTCAAGCATCATCAGAGCACCTCTTCAACAATCTCACTACAAGAAGAAGAAAAGTTTTCCTGAAGCAAAAAGCCCAGAGCATTCATCTTCCATTCTCAAGTCTCCTGAGCAATTTGCTTAGAGTTTTTTTCAAAGACTTCAGAAAAGGCTCAAGATCTGCTTCAAGTGCTCCAGAATCTTAAGACCTGATAAAAATCAGTCTTCAGATTTCTGAGGATTTAGTTTCAGTTTATCTGAAACTCCTTCATCCTGAAGCAAAGGCTTTCCCTGGACTTCCACTGAGCCAGGGGGAGACTTTGATTCTTTAGAGAATCCACAAATCTTCTCTAATCTGTATTTAAAACAGAGAAGATAATCTAACCCTCTCAACCCCTTTGTAAAAAGAGTTTGTTCACATCTCTTCAAAAGTGAACGTTGGTGACAGGGCACCTTATCAACAACCTGTGGTTGAGCATCCTTATCAAAAGCTCAAAGGGTCTGTTTGATCTACCTGAATCAGATCATTGGTGGCAGGGCACCTTAGCAAAAACCTGTAGTGGATTCCTACCAGGGTGGTAGAAGAGTGGATGTACCTATTTAAAGGGAACCACTATATATCCTGTGTCTCTCTGGTTCTTGCTGATTTGTTTATTCTGTGGCTGTGATAGAACTACCTAGGATTGCTAGTTGCTGTGATAGGCTTTTAGTTAAACTGAAATTTCAGATTAACTCTCTCACTTGTGCACATCACTGTGTTAGGCTCTTAGGGTTCAAGTATCAGATTTTCTATTCCGCAAATATACTCTAAGTGAGCTGACTAAGTGTTCATAAAATTTTGAATACTCTATTCACCCCCCCTCTAGAGTAGTTTACAACTTATCCCCTCACTTTCAATTGGTATCAGAGCGAGGTTAGCTGTTCATACAGGCTAACACCTGAGTTAAAAGATCCTGTGATAAGTTGTTTCCTGATACCATTCACAAACACTTTCACACATGGCCCAGTCTAAGGATTATTCAAGCACCAGACCTCCTGTATGCAACTTGTCCAAGTTTGGCATATGGAAGGCCAGGATAAGACTATACATGAATTCTATTGATGAAGATATCTTTTCTTCTATTTTGACAGGACCACCTGCTAGGCCTGCTGCTGCTTCCACTTCTGCTGATCTCAGTGCAGTGCCACCACCTGACTACAATGAAACTTACAAGAAGGCAAAAGCAGCTGATGCTAAAGCAATGAATATCCTAGCTCAGACAATGTCTGATGAGATATTCCAGAAGCTGGCTGAATGTACCTCAGCCAAAGCTATGTGGGATTCCCTCAACCACATAGTTGCTGGCTCAGCTGATGAGAGGAAGGACAGGAGATCCAATCTCACCTCTCAGTATGAAAACTTCAAGAAGGATGATGCTGAAGACATTGACACCATGTACACAAGACTCAGTTCAATAATAAGTGAACTGAGGTCTTTGGACAAGGAGATAACCTTGTCAGAAGTCAATGACAAGATCCTGATGTGCCTTCCCATCTCATGGGACTCAAGGATATGGCCCATCAAGGATGGAAGAAATACTGTGGAACTCTCCACAGAAGCTCTGTTGGGAAAGCTCAGGTCATATGAGCAAACCTTAAAGAGTAGAGCTGCTGTAACTGAAGTAAAGACTCCAACACAAATAAAGAAAGAGCATTCTCTAGCTCTTAAGGCTGCTGAGACCTCTGAAGGAAGTCAATCAAATGAGGAGTTACTGGCACTCATTGCCAAGAGGTTCTTCAACATGGGAAGAAGAGACCTCAGAAAGAAATTCTCCAAGCATGAGGACAAGCCAAGGTATGACAAGACTCCATCTAAAGAAATCATTTGTTATGTTTGCAGCAAGCCTGGACACATTGCTCCAGATTGTCCAGAGAAGAAGTACAAGGAGAAGAAACATGAGAAAGAATACAGGAAGCACCACTCCAAGTCCTCATCACACAAATACAAGAAGAAGGACAAGGGATTTGTGGCTGCTACCTGGAGTGAAACAGAAGAGGATACCTGCTCCTCTAGCTCAAGTGATTCTGAAGAAGAAGAAGAAAAGAAAGCCAAAGAGGTCTGCCTCATGGCCATTGATGCCTGCAGCTCTCTGTCAGCTGCAGAGAATTCTGAAGAAGAAGGAGACAATGAAGAAGACTCCTTTATGGAGGACCAGGTAATCGACTCATTTGACTTCTCATCTCCTGAGTTCAAACTAAAATTTAAAACTCTATGTTTAGATTTACTTTTATCTGAAAAAGAAATTAAGTCACTTAGACTAAAAATAATGGAACTAGACATGGAAGGTACTGAAATAATCAGATTAGAAAAGGAATTAGAAAGCTCAAAAGAAGAAATAACATTCCTAAAATTAGAACTAGCGAAATCTAAGAGGTTAGAAGAACAATTAAATGGCAGAAGCCTTAAATTATCTGAAATAACCTGTATAGCAAACACTAGGGTAGGTAATGATAAACTAGGCTTAGGTGCTACATCTAGTGAACCCATCCTCCTCACAAAGGAGAGATTTAGCACTCCAGTAAAATTTGTTTCTGAATCAGGAATAAAGAATACTGAGGAAATTGAAAAATGCAAGAGAATTCAGAATAAGATTAAGAAAGAGAATAGGAAGAAAAAATTTCTAGCTTTACAAAATTCGTCGACCAGTGATCGACGATCGTGGAATCCAGAACATCGTTCTACCATAAATGATCGACGATATGGCTTGCGATCGTCGACCATTGATCGACGATCTGGACTTAAGCTGGAAAATAAAAATCAAACTTCCAGAACTTCAAATCCTAATCACCACCCCAGGTTGTTTAATCCTTCAACTGAATGGATTATCCCACCTAGGAGATCACACCCTTTAGGATATAAATCTAAGCCTGCAAAATCCTTTATATCTAGTTTTTCTTTTGTAAAGAATACTGGACCCAAGGTAACCTGGGTCCACAATGTGTAACTGTTCTTTCTGCAGGTGAAGACCTATCCAGTCATACATGACAAATGGTATCTGGATAGTGGATGCTCAAAGCATATGACAGGAAAGAAGAAGAACCTGTCAGGTTTCAAAGCCAAGCTGGGACCAAAAGTTGTATTTGGGGATTCCAGCTGTGGACAGACTGAAGGGTATGGCAGCTTCACCATAGGAGCTGTAACCTTCAAGAAAGTAGCCTATGTCTCAGGACTAAAGCACAACCTAATCTCTGTAAGTCAAATGTGCGATGCTGGGTACAAGGTATGGTTTACTGACACTGTTTGCAATATTTCTTTAAATAATACTGTGGTGTTAGTAGGTATTAGAATTGGAAATGTTTATGTTGTAGATTTTAATTCCTCCAAATCTGAAATATGCTTATTTAATGAAGTAACCAGTAATAATACCCTTTGGCATAAGAGACTTAGTCATGTAAACTTGAAAAACATTTCTAGGTTGGCTAAATACAATCTTGTACGAGGCTTACCTTCTTGCCCCTACAAGAAGGAAGGCCTTTGCAAAGCTTGTCAACTAGGAAAGCAAACAAGAAATAGCTTTAAATCAGTTAATAAAAGTGATTCTCCCAGGATTCTGTACTTGTTACATTTGGACTTATTTGGTCCTATTGCTGTGCAGAGTCTTGGAGGGAAGTCCTACACTCTAGTAATTGTAGATGACTTCTCCAGGTTCACTTGGGTATTCTTCTTGAGAACTAAGGCTGATAACTTCAAGGTTCTTACAGATTTTCTAAAGTGTATACAGAGTGAGTACTCTACTCAGATTGCCTTGATCAGAAGTGATCATGGTACTGAGTTTGAGTCTCTTCTTATGCAAGAATTCTGTGAGAAGGAAGGTATCAAACATAGCTTCTCTGCTCCTAGAACTCCTCAACAAAATGGGGTAGTTGAAAGGAAAAACAGAACCCTAATTGAAGCTGCAAGTACATTGTTGGCAGATGCTAACATGCCTCTGTCCTTTTGGGCTGAAGCAGTTAGCACAGCTAACTATGTATTGAACAGAAGCCTGATACATAAACTTAAGGGTAAGACTCCCTATGAATTACTTAAGCAAGTGAAACCTAAAATAGACTATTTTAGAGTGTTTGGCTGTGTTGCTTTTGTTCATAACAATAACAAAGAATACATTAGAAAATTTGAGGCAAAAGCATCAATGGGAGTTTTTCTAGGATACTCTCAAGTAAGCAAAGCCTATAGGGTCCTTAATAAATCCTCTCTTAAGATAGAAGAGTCTGCACATGTCTCTTTTGATGAGACAGTCATGTATTATAAGGAGAAGGACTCTTCCTCTAATAGTACAGTGCAAGTCCTAGGAGTAAGTAAGGATTTGGAAGGTTTGAGACTCACACAGGAGAATCATCCCCAACAAACTCCTCAGGCTGCTTCTTCAGATTCTGAATCTGATGTAGAACTTTCTCAAGTTAAAGCACCTGCTCCAACAGTTGATCAAATTCCACATGAGGAATTAAATCTTGAAACTGTTGAAGATCAGATCATTGTTGAACCTACTGATCTTGTCACACTTAGAGATCACCCTGTATCTCAAGTGATTGGAGACATTTCAGCAGGAGTCCAGACAAGACATCAACTCAACAAAGATGTGATGTTTGCTTGTTTCCTTTCTCAGGTTGAGCCCCTAACCATTAAAGATGCTGAGCTTGATCCCCACTGGATTATAGCAATGCAAGAGGAGCTTAACCAGTTTGAAAGATGTAAAGTTTGGACCTTGGTTCCAAGACCAAGAGGCCAACGGATCATAGGCACCAAGTGGGTGTTTAGAAACAAGCTTGATGCCCAAGGCATAGTAGTTAGAAATAAGGCTAGGCTAGTAGCTCAAGGCTATAGACAGGAGGAAGGCATAGACTATGATCAGACTTTTGCCCCTGTAGCCAGACTAGAAGCCATTAGGATTTTCCTAGCCCATGCTGCCTATAAAAGATTTAAGGTCTTCCAAATGGATGTGAAGAGTGCCTTCCTCAATGGAGATTTAAAGGAAGAAGTGTTTGTTGAACAACCACCAGGGTTTGTTTCATCAACCTTACCCACTCATGTGTTCAAACTCCAAAAGGCTCTATATGGACTTAAGCAAGCTCCTAGAGCTTGGTATGAGACCTTAGCAAATTTTCTTCTAGAACACAAGTTTGTGAGAGGTGTAGTAGATAGAACCCTGTTCATTAGACATCATAAGGACTCACAACTGTTAGTTCAAATCTATGTAGATGACATTATATTTGGCTCTACTGATCCCAAACTATGCAAGAGGTTCTCTGAACTAATGCACTCTAAGTTTGAGATGAGCAGCATGGGTGAGTTATCCTATTTCCTTGGTCTCCAAGTGAAACAGAGTGTTGATGGCATTTTCATTTCACAATCAAAATATGCCAGAGAGCTGGTTAAAAGATTTGGAATGTCTGATGCTTCATCAATGAGCACACCTATGGCCTCAAATGCAGTTATTGATTCTGATGTCAATGGCAAGTCTGTTGATCAAAAGAATTATAGAGCCATTGTTGGTTCCCTGCTGTATTTGACTGCAAGTAGGCCTGACATAATGTTTGCTACATGCCTATGTGCTAGGTTTCAGGTCAACCCAAAGGAATCTCACTTAACTCTTCTCAAGAGGATTTTGAGATACCTTAAGGGATGCCCTAACTTAGGACTGTGGTACCCAGCTGAGTCAGGATTTGAATTAATTGGATATTCAGATGCTGATTATGCTGGTTGTAGAGTTGACAGGAAAAGCACCTCAGGGACTTGTCAGTTCCTGGGAGAGAGACTTGTCTCTTGGTTTTGCAAGAAACAGGCATCTGTGTCTACTTCAACTGCTGAGGCTGAATATATAGCAGCAGCTAGTTGCTGTTCACAGATCCTGTGGATTCAAAATCAGCTGGTGGATTATGGGTACACACACTCAAACACAAAAATTCTGTGTGACAGTACCAGTGCAATATCAATTGCTCAAAATCCTGTGCACCACTCCAGAACCAAGCACATTGAGATTAGACATCATTTTTTGAGAGATAATGTGGAAAAGAACAAGATAGTAATGGAATTTATATCCACAGACCTGCAAAGAGGAGATATTTTCACTAAGCCCCTTGATGAACAAAAGCATTTGTTCTTTCTGAACCAGCTTGGCATGATTAATGGTTCAGAATAGTGAAAATTTGGTTAGTTTTGTTTTCTGTCTAAAATCGTCGAACGACTGATCGACGATCTTCGACCAGGTCAGAACTATCGTCGACCAACCGTCGACGACAGCTCGTTCTGTAGTAAGGCAGAAATCGTCGACCAGCTGGTCAACGATCTCTCCTTAGGAATCTATCGTCGACCAATGGTCGACGCCAGATTTTCTGTGCTGGATGGAGAATCGTCGACCATCATTTATTGATCGACGATCGTAGTATTTGCTTGTAGGCGGTCAATGTTTACTGTTTAGTCAAACTTTGACTATCGTCGGTCTGTGTTCGACGACCGATTTTATTCCGGGATCGACGATCGCAGATTTGTTTCTAATAGTCGATTTAGGTCTGGAGATCGTCGTCCTTCCGCTCCGTCTTTTCATATTCCTTCTTCTGGCTTAGAATTCGCTCTCGAACTCTAATCCCGCGCGATTCTCTTCTCCCCTGCTTTGCTTCTCGATTCGCCATCTTCTCTCAAATTCTATGGCGATTCCTTCTGCTGTTCTCTTCGGAATGAAGTTCGACACTGGCTTCTGTGTCGACTTCGATTCTTTCAGCCGATGCGATCAACCAATCCAAGATATTCTGAAGGTATGCGAAGACCAAGGCCTCAAGAAATTTATGTCGTTCTCTCCTAAGATTCATATACCAGAAATTCGTGAATGGGTATACACCTCGTCCTCCAGCGACGAAGCGATGTCCGGAAAGATAAATGGCGAGGAGGTCACTCTGACTCCTGAAATATTGACTGAGCTGTTTGGACTGCCAACAGGTTCTGAAGAATATGAGCAAAGCACAGAGGAATATGGCCGCATGCTCTCTGTGATGGGCCATGCCGAAGGGATTCCGGCTAAGCTGCTGAAGATAAACTTGTCTCCAGAATACAAGTTTCTGGCCGACCTGGTGGGCAAGGTCATCTTGGGAAAACACTCTGCTCATGACAACATCAACCGGCAATAATTTGCCCTGATGTCAGCCTTGGTGAATAAGGCACAGATTGCCTGGGGAAAAGTTCTATTTGAACTAATAAGGAGAAAGAACAATCAGAAAGAGGTAAACCTTGCAAGGGTACTGGGTGTGTTTCTATATGTGAAAGCACCCCTGCTGCTCGTTTCTGCACCGTCTGCAGTAAATGCCAGCAAGAGGTTGGACCCCTCGCTTTTCAAGAAATCTCAGAGGATTATCAAGAAGTCAGCCAGGGTTGATCCTAACCCTTCTTCAGACTCAAGGGCTGATTCGCCCGCTCTCCCGCTTACTGGGGAAGGCTCAGCAATCCCTTCATCCTCCCTCCTTACCCCTGCATCTACATCTCCTGCATTACCCTCCACTCAATCTGAAGTGCCATCACAACATGCATCTTTCATTCCACCTGCATCTCCACACCAGTCACCAACACCACAACACCTGGCAGCTTCAGCCAGTGTTGACATGGTGACTGCTACCATCCTCTCGCATCTCTCTCAACATGACTCCCACACTCATGTTGATGTTCACCCATCTCCACATGACTCATTTGATCATGTGGCAGATCATCCTGCCTCCATTCCATCCACCTCTACATCATCAGCATTTCAGATATCCCCTGAAATGCTTGCACACCTTGTACAGCTCATCACTCCCTCCATCCAAAGCATGATTGAGGCTGCCAATGCCCCTCTCATTGCCTCCATCAATTCTCTCACTGACGCCATCAAATCCATCTCATCTTCTGCTGAGCCCCCTTCTGTAAAATGCATGACTCCAGTCCCCACTGAAGTCATGCAGGGGGAGATGTCTGTTGAAGTGGTCTCAGGTGATGCCCTGACCCTTCAGGATAATTCCTCTCTTCCCCTTCAAGGATCTGCTGAAGAACCTCAAGAGAGTCAAGAGAAAGAACCAGAAGGTAAACCTTAAAATTCTTCCTCCAAAGGTTATAATCAGGACTTCAATTTGATATTTGTATCTAACAAAGACATTCACTCTCCAGTGAATCTAGCTTCTGAGGAAGAAGTTCCTGAAAAAGAAACTGAGGAAGTCCCCATGGACGTTTGTGAAAATGATGATGCTCAACCTGATGGTATAGCTTTATTTAAGATTCTAATTAATTCTAACTCCAACCTAGAGTTAATTTCTTATCCCTTTCTTTCCATCTCAGCTGCTGATGATCTCACATCAGTATTGCAAGTTGACGCTGCTAAATCTATTGATTCTGATAAAGATTTAGAATCCTATCTTAACCTAGACTGTGAGTCCTCACTCACATCTACTCCTCCTGTTCCCTCTTTTCAAGAGAAAATGGTCCCTTATAGACCTGAGTACCTTGATGACCCCTTGGTCAAGGATACTCTTTTCTTTTCCTGTATGGCACTCCTCTTGTGCGTTGCAGAGGTGTCTATCCCTGATGTCACTGAACATCTAGAAGGAATTATAACCTCCTTCCTAGATGCAAAGTGGTATCCTGTGTAGATCTTCAGGTAATCCTATCTATTACCTGTTGTTTGTTCACCTTGGGGGGAATAGTTTATTCCCACTTGGTTGTTAACCTATCTCTCTTTGCATACAGGCACAACCATAAATGCTGCTGCTGCTGCTGAAGAAATTGAAGAAGTGCAAGATAGGGCAGACAGTGCTCCCAAGATGACTGAAATGGACTCAAGCTCAGGTACTCTAAACCTAGAACAATTTATAGCCTTTGTGGCTGAGAACATTGCCTCTGAGTACATTGAAGGGATGGCTAATTATCATCTGGATTCCCTAGCCATCTCTCTAGAGAAAGCATCTGCCCCTGCAGATATTGTCATCTTTTCTCCTCCTATCCTCACCTATCCTATATCCACTCCTTCTATTGCAGAACTGGTCCCCAAGACAGTTCCTGAGTTGTATCCAGAATCAGAGCTATGGAAAAGTGCTCCAAATGTTGATCTGGATGCCCTTCTTAGGCAAGATGCCATTGAAGAAGCTAAAGAGAAAGAAGAAAGAGAGAAGAAAGTCAAAGCTGAACTTGCTGCCAAAGATCCATCTGAACAAAACTATGATGATTATGCTGGGAAAGACTCATCTCATTCTGATGATGATGATGATGACTCTGATGATTCTGACTCCTCTAAGAAAAGAAAAAGAGCTGCTTCCAAGAAAAGAAAAGCCCCTGCTCCTTCTACTGCAAATCCTAACAAGGATGTTCCCTATTACATTCTGAAGGGAATAGATCCTAAGAGCAAGGAATTCCAACCCTGGATGAGATTGTCAAAGAATCAGACTAAAGAGAAGAAGAGGACAAAGAGATATGACTCTCCAGTTCAGAAATTCCCCCCCAGAGGCCCTCCTCCACCTCCTGGTGCTGGAGCCTCTGGAAGTATCTCTTCTGCTCCAATTGGTAGATCAGCCAGTTCCAACCCCTCTCAATCTTATCAGAGAAGAAGTAGACAAGGCCAGGGAAGCCAAAGTGGTTCAGGACAAGGAAATAAAAGAAATAACAATGCTCTCGTAGAACAAATAAAGGAGATGACTTATCAACAACCTACATTCTCTCCTCCTCCTTCTCCTAAGAAGTTAGTCCCAGAAAGGAAACCTTCTCCTCCCAGGAGAGGTCCCTCCTCCTCTTTAAAGAAACCTGCTGCAGCTGATTCTAAAGGAAAAAGAGTAGTCTTTTCAGAAAATTCCCACAAAAAGTTCATTGAGCTTGCACCTCCTAGATCTCTCTATGCTCAAACTGATCCTAAGAAGACTGTGCAGATTCCTCTCGATTCAAGCAAACTTGCTACAGCTCTTCAAAGGAATATGGAGATTGCAGCTCATACAGATACTGATAGACCTCCCTCTCCATCAGACAAAACTGAAGCTGAAAGGATTGCCTCTATGGCAAGATTCAAAGAGTCTATTGCACTTAGCATGGAGAGAGCCAAATCTCAAGGACTGGATCCCACAGCTTACTCAACAATGTCAGAATTCAGAGAAAAGGAACTAAGCAGAATTCAAGTCAATCCAGAAGCCTTTGACACTGAAGAATACATGAGACTTCATCCTGCTGCAGTTCTACCTAGTTATGCTGAAAAGAAAATCATAGGTGAACATGATCTAATGCTATCCAAGAGACAAGCAGCAAACCCTAACAGAGAAATTATTTTCAAACCAGCTGCAATACCTAAAGACTCATCTGATGCTAAGCTTGCTGATAAATCTGCTTGATACATTCCATTTCTGCTGATTTATGCTTGATATATTTTTTCTGTGTATTGCCTGTGTTTTATCTTTCTGATTAATCTCTAGATTTGTTGTTGTCTGCTTTAGCCTTTTAAACTGGATTGGATAACATAACCCAAATAGGGGGAGATTGTTGGTACCCTAGTTGTGATTTGGCTTATGTGATCCCCTTGCAGCCCCTCTTGATCCATATAAAGATATATGATCATGGTTAGACTTTGTTTAGTCTCCCTAGGGCAGTTTATAAACTGACCTAGAGCTTAGGTTAGAAGTTCTAGATGTTTTTGTAGTTAAGGATTTTCCGTTCGACCATCGTCGAACGAGGCCTCGCGATCGTCGATCAATGGTCGACGATAGCAGGGCTAGTGAATCATTGAAGTCAAGACAATTATCGTCGACCGTTGGTCGACGATCTCGGAGCAAGTTTACTACGCTCTGAAGGATGGTCGACGATCTGTCATCATCAGGTCGACGATCGTGTTCTTGCTTCACGATTTCTGTCTCGACAGATATTTGCCTTTGCTGGTCGACTATCTATTTGCTGGTCGACGATCTGTTCGCTGGTCGACTATCTGTTAGCCGGTCGACGATCTATTAGCTGGTCGACGATTTGCGGTCGACGATTTCTGTTCCGACAGATTCCTGTTATTGGTCGACGATCTGGTTGCAGGTCGACGATCTTCGAACCCCTGTTCGACGTTTTCTGTCTGATTTTATCTATTTGTATTTATGCTATTCCTTGGTTTATTTCCAAGTGTGTTAGCTTGTGGTTAGAAAGATTCTCTGAAGTTATTTGTTGCTAAAATTATGGCTTAAATTCAAAATGAATTATTTACAAATTCTGTCAAACATAAATCACGGGATTCAGTATTCTTGATAAAGCATTTTTGTCTTATTATACAAAATATATTGCCAGGCTGTATTCTAGCCGTTGGCGGTGTATGCTATTTCCAAGAACGATAAATCTTTATGCTGAGATATTTCCCTATTCATTTATTTCCTTATTGAGACTGACAGAAAGTTAATAGGCCATTCCATTCCTATTGCTATATTCTATCTTGAGATAATCTGTTGCAGGGCTCGAGAATTCAAATCAATAGAGCCGTTTCAAAGGAAAACGTGAAGACATATTTAAAAGAGATTCTGCTCTCAGAAAACATATAGTAATAGACACAAAGAAAGATTATTCATCCGCTCAAGCATCATCAGAGCACCTCTTCAACAATCTCACTACAAGAAGAAGAAAAGTTTTCCTGAAGCAAAAAGCCCAGAGCATTCATCTTCCATTCTCAAGTCTCCTGAGCAATTTGCTTAGAGTTTTTTTCAAAGACTTCAGAAAAGGCTCAAGATCTGCTTCAAGTGCTCCAGAATCTTAAGACCTGATAAAAATCAGTCTTCAGATTTCTGAGGATTTAGTTTCAGTTTATCTGAAACTCCTTCATCCTGAAGCAAAGGCTTTCCCTGGACTTCCACTGAGCCAGGGGGAGACTTTGATTCTTTAGAGAATCCACAAATCTTCTCTAATCTGTATTTAAAACAGAGAAGATAATCTAACCCTCTCAACCCCTTTGTAAAAAGAGTTTGTTCACATCTCTTCAAAAGTGAACGTTGGTGACAGGGCACCTTATCAACAACCTGTGGTTGAGCATCCTTATCAAAAGCTCAAAGGGTCTGTTTGATCTACCTGAATCAGATCATTGGTGGCAGGGCACCTTAGCAAAAACCTGTAGTGGATTCCTACCAGGGTGGTAGAAGAGTGGATGTACCTATTTAAAGGGAACCACTATATATCCTGTGTCTCTCTGGTTCTTGCTGATTTGTTTATTCTGTGGCTGTGATAGAACTACCTAGGATTGCTAGTTGCTGTGATAGGCTTTTAGTTAAACTGAAATTTCAGATTAACTCTCTCACTTGTGCACATCACTGTGTTAGGCTCTTAGGGTTCAAGTATCAGATTTTCTATTCCGCAAATATACTCTAAGTGAGCTGACTAAGTGTTCATAAAATTTTGAATACTCTATTCACCCCCCCTCTAGAGTAGTTTACAACTTATCCCCTCACTTTCACAGGCTAAGACTTTTCCCCTTCTCTTTGAGAACTAAAGCTAAGCAGTGGCTGAACACTCTACCTAAGAATAGCATAACCACCTGGAATGAATTAACCGAAAAATTTTTGGCGAAGTATTTTCCGCCAGCTAAAACTGCTAAGCTTAGGAACGACATTTCTGCTTACGGACAAATAGACTCCGAAACCTTATATGAAACTTGGGAAAGATTTAAAGAACTATTAAGATGATGCCCACATCACGCGCTGTAACGCCCCAAAATATTGTAGGAGCGACGGGGATCGCTTTTGGCCAAGATAAATTTTGTGGAGCAGGTGACACGGGTCCCGACACGGCCGTGTCGGAGGCCGTGTCGGCCGTGACGAGCTCAGTCGTCGAGATGGCCGTGTGGTCGACCATGTTAAGGTCGACGATAGTCGAGTATGGAACACGGCCAGGCATACGGCCGTGTCCCAGGCCGTGTAGCATCGGGTAGTTTCGAAACTTTTCTGAGGTATTGCACACGGGGCATGACACGGGCCCGGACACGGCCGTGTCCCAGGTGACACGGGCGTGTCAGGGGCCGTGTCAGAGGCCGTGTACTTCTCTGACTGAAAATGTTGAAAACGGGTGCCGTGACACGGGTTACGACACGACCGTGTGGAGCGAGACACGGCCGTGTCGAAGGCCGTGTCAGGAGCCGTGTGCTGGTTTTCGAATCGATCGAGACGGCGAATGGGTAACACGACCAGGCACACGGCCGTGTTGCAACCCGTGTTCGGCCCAGATTTTCTAATTTAGGTTCCGATCGTGGCCGTTCGTTCTTTTCCTTGGAAGATCCAATGGTGGGGGGCCTCCCTGGGCGGTTTAAGGCCGGGAATAGGGTTTGAAACCCTCATTTTCTTTGGGGCTTTATCTCTCTTGATTCTAGAGAGAAGGGAGAGCAAGGAGGAGGAAGAAGGCCAAGTTTCGGCCGCCGGCGAAGCTTTGGAGGCCCGTTTCGCGAGCGGAGTTCAGATCCGCGATGGTGGGAGCGTTGCGGTGGTGTTCAACCGAGCAAATCTTCTCCATGGCTAGGAAGAGGGGACGAAAGGTAACGACACATCTCCTCTCGGTTTTTAGGATTTAGGATGCATGAATAGCATCCCCTTCCTTTCGTGTTTTGAGCACCGGATCTCTCAAATGAGAGGGATTCGTGTAGCCTTGGTTCAAAAGGAACCTCCGGGTTGATCGTGTTCATCCTGGCATGCTTGCATTAGAGATCCGCTCCGTTAGCGGATTAGGCATTATGGGTGAAGCCGGGGTCGCGACCGATAGTCCGACCCGGTGATGTTGCATAGCGATCTTCGGTAGAAAATCCGTTACGGCAATACGCCGTTGTGTGTAGGCGTTTTCCCCCTTATATTTGAGTGAGTACTCATAGTCGGAACCGGACGAGGTTAGCTCCGCTTTGTGCGGTAGATGGTTTCCTTAGAGCACGGGAAAGACACGGTGCGAGTGGCAATTGGGGTGGGGAAACCTTTGTTTGTGCTGTGCTAAGGCGCGGCTATGTCTCCGTGGTCGGCTGGCTATCCCGTGACGCGCAAGTCATGTGGGGAAAGTGTCCCGGCAAGACTAGCCCTTGCGTGAGACTGACGAGAATGCCGAGCGGAGGGCAAGCCCGGGCAATGTGGCCATGAGCGGGTGGGGTCCAGCAAGGCTTCTTAGAATCGGTCAGTGTGAGACGGAACCCTGACGTGCGAAGTCAGAATATGCGGGCAAGCCCGGGGTTTAATACCCATGTGTGGGTGGGGCCATTGCAAGGTTCCGTGTGACGGCCTGTGTGCCGTTGGGGACATGGTGTCTCCCTTTTGTTTGCGGCTTTAAGCCAATGGGGAAACAGAAGTACCCAATGTTTGATGTTGTGCTAGATGCATACGAGCTAGGGTGCCTTGGGTGAAACCCGGGTTGCATTCATGTTGCATAGTAGGCCCCTTTTACTTTGTACAAAACATAAAGAACGTGTATGCTGTATGAGACATCCAAGCCTGTTTTATCGCTTTATATATATATGCTCTTTTGGTATACGAAGTGTTAACTTGCAGGTGGAGTGGTACCCCGGGGTCCGTTAGGGACGATCGGGAGGAGATGTGTATGTTACACAGTAGAGGTCAGCCTTTGCTGACCCACGTTACTTCAAATCCTTTCAGAGCAAGGATCGCATGCAGGAGCTAGCGCGCCGGGCGAAAAGCCCTAAGCCTCATGAAGTGTTGCTGTGCTTGGCTAGTTTCTTTTCCTTGTTTTGCTGATGTTGTTTGATCATGTCCGGCTTGCATGCCGAGGTAGCCTAGGGGTGCTTGGCACTTTTATATTTTTGGACTTATATTGTGTAAGGCCTTAAGGCCATTTCGATACTCTATTGTTAGTGGATAACTTCTGTCTTTTAGTTTTATGTTTCCGCTGTGTATGTCTGGAGTTTTGAGTTTGGGTAGTTTCATATCATCTTTTAATACTAAAGCTGTGGTGTCCGTATGTTGTGGGGCCCCGGCCGGACCCATATTCTATGGTCTTTATAGGGGAGGTGTTACAATTTGGTATCAGAGGGAGGTTTGCGTTCCAAGGAGAAGTTTCGCGGTCGAAAGTATAAGTCGAGTCGCGTATAAGAAGTTATCCACATAGGAGTATCGCGGAAACATGAGTGCCCTGGTGTTCGAGTCTTGCGATTAGAGACTGATTTGTGTTTTCTTGCTTGTGTTTAGAGTGCAAGCAACGAGGCTGGGACCTCGAGGCCAAGAGAAGAGCTCTCGACAAGTAGTGCGACTGCGTAAGGTCCGCTAGGGATGGGGGTCACACCGGCCGACTTCTGTCGTATGCTTGCAGAAGCGATGGTGGCGGCCCAAGCTGCAGCGACAGCTCAGGTAGCAACTCCTGCTACCCCGGAAACGGCAGCGACCGTGCAGGTTGAGGAGGCTAGGCGGGCGGAGCCGCAGGCCGAGAGAGTGGTTGTCGGGCATGGGGACCGGCAAATGAAGTACTTTCTGAGTTTCCACCCTCCAACCTTCAAGGGAGTTGGAACGCCCACAGATGCGGAGGACTGGTGGGCTAGAATTCAAGAGCTTCTGAGGGCAGCAGAGGCGCCGGATGAGAAAAAGGCGGAGTTCGCAGCCTTCATGCTAGAAGGAGATGCCAAGTTATGGTGGGTGAGCCATAGTGGCCGGCAATTTCCAGGACGCACCCCATCCATCGAGGAGTTTGGGAATGCCTTTCTGAAGAAGTACATTCTCGCATCAACAAGGTTAGCCTCCAGAGGCAGTTTCTACATCTTGTGCAGCGAGACAAGACAGTGGATGAGTATGTTCAGCAATTTACTCGATTGGGTCGTTATGCGGGGACGACCATGGCGGACGATGAAGAGAGGGACAATCTCTTCTACCATGGATTGAGGGAGAATCTAAGACAACCCCTCATATCGATGAAGCGTGCGGGCTTCAACGAATTGGTGGAGGCGGCCCGAATTTTGGAGAGCGATATGGAGCGATCCCAGCGCCGAAAGGGTTTCGCACCCAAGCAGGGGGAAGAGAAGAAGTCGGCTCAGTCCCATGGAAAGGCGGAAGGGAGCCGATGGAAGAAGAAGCCTTCCCCGTTTAAGTCGGGCGAGAAAAGTAATTGGACGTCCGGAGGGTCACGCTCTAAGGGACCGCAGACGTGTTACAATTGTGGCAAGCCAGGCCACATAGCAAGATTTTGTACCCAAGGGGGCGCTGAGCAAGAGCCAATGCAGGAGCAGACTGTGCGCTCCAGCCCCAGTGCCGCAAAGAAAGGGAAGATGGCGGAGTCGAGTGCTTTCCGGTTTCAACCAGTGCAGCCAAGGGCCTACAACCTTGGGCAGCAAGAAGCAATCCGTCAACCCGATGTGGTGACAGGTACGAGAATTCCACCTGCACCTTAGATTTCTTCCTTTCAAGCCTTTTTATGTTTGTTGCATGTGTGTAGGCTTTGTAGTGGTATCAGGGTACCCCGCTAGGGTACTTTTCGATACGGGAGCGTCGCACTCCTTCCTTGCGGAAAGTTTCATCCGGAGGATTGGAGTTGAGTCCTTCTCAACGGACTCAGAGTTGAAGGTGCGCATGCCCAATGGGTCATCTATGACTACCAGGGCTAGAAGCCGGATTTGTTGGAGTCTTGAGGGGGTCGACTTTGTGTTGGTAGTGGCGATCTTGCCATTGTCCGAGTTCGATGTGATCTTGGGGATGGACTGGCTAGCGGAGCAGCGTGCCAGTATCGACTGCTTGTCCAAGGTGGTAACCCTGAGGGGCATGGGGCAAGCGGAAGTCAAGTTTGAGGGCCTGCATGGAGTGGCCTGTTCCCTAGTTTCGGCACTTCAACTAGTGCGAGCTGTTAACCAGGGAGGTGTAGCTCTAGTAGCGTTGTTGGAGGTTAGCCTTTTCAGGCTATCTCTTGGGGAAGTGCCCGTGGTGGTGGAGTTTGGAGATGTTTTTCCCGAGGAGCTACCGGGAGCACCTCCTCGGCGGGAGATTGATTTCTCCATCGAGTTAGTGCCCGAGGCTAGACCGGTGTCGCGTCCACCATTTAGGATGGCACCAAAGGAGTTGGCCGAGCTCAAAGTTCAGTTGCAGGAGCTTTTGGAACAAGGGTATATCAGACCCAGCTCTTCACCGTGGAGTGCGCCGGTGTTATTCGTAAAGAAAAAGGATGGTAGTGTGCGTTTGTGCATAGACTACCGAGAGTTGAACAAATTGACAATCAAGAATAAGTATCCGATTCCTCGGATAGACGATCTCTTCGACCAGTTGGTGGGGTCGGTGGTGTACTCCAAGTTGGACTTGAAGTCCGGATATTATCAGTTGCGGATTCGTGACGAAGACATACCCAAGACAGCGTTTGGTACGAGATATGGTCATTTTGAGTTCTCGGTGATGCCGTTCGGGTTGACGAATGCGCCGTCCGTGTTCATGGACTTGATGAACCGAGTGTTTCGCGAATACTTGGACAGGTTCGTCGTCGTTTTTATCGATGACATTTTGGTGTATTCCAAGTCGGAAGCGGAGCACGAGGTGCACTTGAGGACAGTGTTGTAAATATTGAGAGAGAACCAGCTCTATGCGAAGTTCTCCAAGTGCGAGTTTTAGTTGGAGAAGGTGGCGTTTTTAGGCCATGTGATTAGTGGGGATGGGGTGGCGGTAGATCCAACGAAAGTGGAAGCCATCAGAGATTGGCCAGTTTTGAGGACTGTGGCGGAAGTCCGGAGCTTTCTTGGACTAGCCGGGTACTACCAAAGGTTTGTGAAAAACTTTTCGCGGATAGCTCTACCCCTCACTTCACTAACTCGCAAGGATCAGAAGTTCGTGTGGACTCAAGAGTGCAGTCAGGCGTTTGAAACCCTGAAGGAGAGGCTGATGATGGCACCGATCCTAAGTCTACCAAAGGGGACCGAAGGATTTCAGATTTTCAACGATGCATCCAGATGCGGATTAGGGTGCGTGTTGGTGCAGCACGGCAGTGTGATAGCTTTTGGGTCGAGGCAGCTGAAGCCTCATGAGAGAAATTACCCCGTCCATGATCTGAAATTGGCGGCGGTAATTTTTGCTTTGAAGCTGTGGAGGCACTACGTTTACGGTGCGAAGGTGGAGATCTTCACAGACCACAAGAGCCTGAAGTATCTCCTGGATCAGAAGGACCTAAATATGCGGCAGCGCAGGTGGGTCGAGTTCCTTGGGGACTACAAGGTGGCGATTCAGTACATGCCAGGAAAAGCCAATGTGGTGGCGGATGCTTTGAGTAGGAAATACTCGGGGCAAGGAAGTTGGATTGAAGCTCACGATGAGCGGTTAAGGCGGGACTAGGAGTCCCTTGGTTTGGAATGTGTGGCAAGAGGCGAGTCTAGCGTGGCTCGGCTAAACTGGATTGAGATGTAGAATGACTTATGCGATCGTATTCGGGAAGCGACCCGTGTGGATGAGGAGTTCCAACCCTTCGTGGAGGAAGCTCTTAAGGGCGAGGGTAGCGCCTGGGAGATGGTTGATGGGGTTCTGAGGAAGGGCGGAAGGATTTGTGTACCGCAGTTCGGCAAGCTCCGCGAGGAGTTGATGTTTGAGGCCCACTTCACCAAGTACTCCATTCACCCGGGTAGTACAAAGATGTACTTGGACTTGAAGAAGTCCTATTGGTGGCCTGGGATGAAGCGGGACGTAGCTTTGTGTGTGAGTCGATGCCAAACTTGTGCCTTGGTGAAGGCCGAGTGTCAGAAGCCGGGCAGGTTCTTGAAGCCTCTTCCAATCCCCGAATGGAAATTTGATGACATCTCCATGGATTTTGTGCATGGGTTGCCTAGATCGCAGCAGGGTAATGATGCCATTTGGGTGATTGTGGACCGCTTGACCAAAGTGGCACACTTCATCCCAAACCGGAAGGAGGATGGTGTGGAAAAGTTGGTGGAGTTGTACGTCCGCAATATTGTACGACTCCATGGGATTCCGAAGAGTATAGTCAGCGACCGGGATGGACGTTTCACGTCTAAGGATTGGCGGTTGGTGCAGAAGAGCTTGGGAACAAAACTCAAGTTCAGTACGGCTTTTCATCCTCAAACCGATGGGCAAACTGGGAGAACGAACCGTACTTTGGAAGATATGCTAAGGATGTGCACTCTCGACTTCGGCAAGAAGTGGGAGGATCACCTCTTCATGGTGGAGTTTGCGTATAACAATAGCTACCAAGCTAGTATCAAGATGGCGCCATATGAAGCTCTTTATGGGAGGCGGTGTCGAACACCGATGTCTTGGACAGAGGCGGGAGACACAAAGCTTTTGGGGAAAGAAGTGGTAGCCGACGCTAGTGAGCTAGTGCGGACCATCCAAGAGCGCATGAAGGTAGCTCAAGACCGGCAGTCGAAGTATTACAATGCTCGCCACAGGCATGTGGAATTCGCGGTGGGCGACTGGGTGTATCTTAAGATCAAGCCGTTCAAAGGCGTTTCACGAGTTCGCCGACTCAAGAAGCTGAGTCCGAGATTTTTGGGACCATTCAAGGTCATCGAGCGAGTGGGAGAGGCAGCGTATCGGTTGGCATTATCCACGGAGCTAATCAGTTTGCATGACGTTTTTCACGTCTCCGTCTTGAGGAAAGCCTTGTTATAGGCTAGTGTGGTGATTGAACCGGCGGCGGTGCCGGTAGAGGAAGA
The DNA here is from genome assembly GCA_039513925.1 of Platanthera zijinensis. NCBI lineage: Eukaryota > Viridiplantae > Streptophyta > Magnoliopsida > Asparagales > Orchidaceae > Platanthera > Platanthera zijinensis. The sequence goes on along the minus strand of CM077078.1, from coordinate 246,759,683 downwards.
CTTGAGGACGCGAGTACGTCCTGTCGGGATAGAAGATTTGGAGGTTCGGCAACTGCGGAACAAGGAGGTCCGACTCGTAAAGGTCCGTTGGGACAATTGTGGCTGGGAGGAGCTCTCATGGGAGCGAGAGCAGGCCATGCTGGAGGAGTACCTCGAGCTTTTCTCCTCAGGTATCGTTTAGAATTTGTGTTCTTTCCATGTTTTAAATTTTGGGACGAAATTCTTTTAAGGGGGGGGGGGGGAGAATTGTAACGCCCCAAAATGTTGTAGGAGCGACGGGGATCGCTTTTGGCCAAGATAAATTTTGTGGAGCAGGTGTCACGGGTCCCGACACGGCCGTGTCGGAGGCCGTGTCGGCCGTGACAAGCTCGGTCGTCGAGATGGCCGTGTGGTCGACCATGTTAAGGTCGACGATAGTCGAGTATGGAACACGGCCAGGCACACGGCCGTGTCCCAGGCCGTGTAGCATCGGGTAGTTTCGAAACTTTTCTGAGGTATTGCACACGGGGCATGACACGGGCCCGGACACGGCCGTGTCCCAGGTGACACGGGCGTGTCAGGGGCCGTGTCAGAGGTCGTGTACTTCTCTGACTGAAAATGTTGAAAACGGGTGCCGTGACACGGGTCACGACACGGCCGTGTGGAGCGAGACACGGCCGTGTCGAAGGCCGTGTCAGGAGCTGTGTGCTGGTTTTCGAATCGATCGAGATGGCGAATGGGTAACACGGCCAGGCACACGGCCGTGTTGCAACCCGCGTTCGGCCCAGATTTTCTAATTTAGGTTCCGATCGTGGTCGTTCGTTATTTTCCTTGGAAGATCCAACGGTGGGGGGCCTCCCTAGGCGGTTTAAGGCCGGGAATAGGGTTTGAAACCCTCATTTTCTTTGGGGCTTTATCTCTCTTGATTCTAGAGAGAAGGGAGAGCAAGGAGGAGGAGGAAGGCCAAGTTCCGGCCGCCGGCGAAGCTTCGGAGGCCCGTTTCACGAGCGGAGTTCAGATCCGCGAAGGTGGGAGCGTTGCGGTGGTGTTCAACCGAGCAAATCTTCTCCATGGCTAGGAAGAGGGGACGGAAGGTAACGACACATCTCCTCTCAGTTTTTAGGATTTAGGATGCATGAATAGCATCCCCTTCCTTTCGTGTTTTGAGCACCGGATCTCTCAAATGAGAGGGATTCGTGTAGCCTTGGTTCAAAAGGAACCTCCGGGTTGATTGTGTTCATCCCGACATGCTTGCATTAGAGATCCGCTCCGTTAGCGGATTAGGCATTATGGGTGAAGCCGGGGTCGCGACCGATAGTTCGACCCGGTGATGTTGCATAGCGAGCTTCGGTAGAAAATCCGTTACGGCAATACGCCGTTGTGTGTATGCGTTTTCCCCCTTATATTTGAGTGAGTACTCGTAGTCGGAACCGGACGAGGTTAGCTCCGCTTTGTGCGGTAGATGGTTTCCTTGGAGAACGGGAAAGACACGGTGCGAGTGGCAATTGGGGTGGGGAAACCTTTGTTTGTGCTGTGCTAAGGCGCGGCTATGTCTCCGTGGTCGGCTGGCTATCCCGTGACGCGCAAGTCATGTGGGGAAAGTGTCCCGGCAAGACTAGCCCTTGCGTGAGACTGACGAGAATGCCGAGCGGAGGGCAAGCCCGGGCAATGTGGCCATGAGCGGGTGGGGTCCAGCAAGGCTTCTTAGAATCGGTCAGTGTGAGACGGAACCCTGACGTGCGAAGTCAAAATATGCGGGCAAGCCCGGGGTTTAAGACCCATGTGCGGGTGGGGCCATTGCAAGGTTCCGTGTGACGGCCTGTGTGCCGTTGGGGACATGGTGTCTCCCTTTTGTTTGCGGCTTTAAGCCAATGGGGAAACGGAAGTACCCAATGTTTGATGTTGTGCTAGATGCATACGAGCTAGGGTGCCTTGGGTGAAACCCGGGTTGCATTCATGTTGCATAGTAGGCCCCTTTTACTTTGTACAAAACATAGAGAACGTGTATGCTGTATGAGACATCCAAGCCTGTTTTACCGCTTTATATATATATATGCTCTTTTGGTATACGAAGTGTTAACTTGCAGGTGGAGTGGTACCCCGGGGTCCGTTAGGGACGGCCGGGAGGAGATGTGTATGTTACACAGTAGAGGTCAGCCTTTGCTGACCCACGTCACTTCAAATCCTTTCAGGGCAAGGATCGCATGCAGGAGCTAGCGCGCCGGGTGAAAAGCCCTAAGCCTCATGAAGTGTTGCTGTGCTTGGCTAGTTTCTTTTCCTTGTTTTGCTGATGTTGTTTGATCATGTCCGGCTTGCATGCCGAGGTAGCCTAGGGGTGCTTGACACTTTTATATTTTTGGACTTATATTGTGTAAGGCCTTAAGGCCATTTCGATACTCTATTGTTAGTGGATAACTTCTGTCTTTTAGTTTTATGTTTCCGCTGTGTATGTCTGGAGTTTTGAGTTTGGGTAGTTTCATATCATCTTTTAATATTAAAGCTGTGGTGTCCGTATATTGTGGGGCCCCGGTCGGACCCATATTATATGGTCTTTACAGGGGAGGTGTTACACGCGCGCGCTGCCTGTATGGTTACAAGTGCAAACATTTTATAACGGGCTAAATCAAAATACAAAGCAAATGATAGACGCAGCTTCTGGCTGTACTTTAAATCATAAGACCCCGGAAGCAGCTCTTGAGCTTTTTGAGGACATGGCCATGAACACTTATCAGTGGAATGTGCCTAGGTCCTGCCCAACAAGCCTGCAGGTATCTATGAAGTGGACAACGTCTCCCAGCTCGCTCTGCAAGTAGAAATACTAAGAAAAAAAATCACGGAGATGACTGCTGCCTCCGCCCCTCAGGTATGGGAATCTGCAACTCCCTCCACAGAACAATTAGATTTTGTTAACAATATGCCTAGAAATGCTTTTAATAATTTTTCTGCTACGAATTTTCATCCTCCTGGTTTTAATTTTCCGAATAGCTATAATCCTGCCTTAAGAAATCATCCGAATTTTTCATGGAGTAATCCATCGAATGCTATGCGTCTGCCACCACAAAATGATTTTTCTGCACCACCACCACCACCTCTTCAAAATTATCCAAAACCTCCAAGCTTGGAGGAGTTACTTTCCAAATATATCACCACTAATGACGCTACGATAAGGACCCTAACCGGAAGTGTTAAAAGTCTAGAAAATCAGGTAGGACAGCTCGCGAAAATAATTTCTGAGCGACCCGCAGGGTCTCTTCCTTCCAATACCGAACCCAACCCGAGAGAGCAAGCGAAAGCTATAACTCTTCAGAGTGGGAAGCAAGTCTCCGGTATGGTTTGCAAATAGCCCGAGGCAAGCTCCGCCCTTATTTTGAAAAATCAAAGCTCCGCTCCCGTTTTAAAAATTCCACCCTCTGTTGAAGAAGTTATCACCCCCATTTTAGAAAAAAATCTCACTGCACCATCCATTTTTATAAATAATCCAACCCTGCCTTACCCTTTCGAACTTAATAAACAACGTCAAGATGATCAGTACTCCCGCTTCTTAGAGATTTTCAAGCAAATACACATTAATCTGCCTTTCCACGAAGCGATTTCGCAGATGCCAAAATACGCCAAGTATCTTAAGGATCTTCTCACCAACAAGAAGAAGTTAGAGAACCTTTCGCACGTCACGCTAAACGCCGAGTGCTCTGCTATTTTAACAAACGGTTTGCCGAAGAAGATCAGTGATCCAGGTAGTTTCTCTATCCCGTGTGTCTTCGGTGATCTGTTTGTCAAACACGCATTAGCCGATTTAGGCGCAAGTATAAACCTGATTCCCCTCTCGTTGTTTAAGAAGCTAGGAATTGGTAGCCTTAACCCCACGCGTATGAGTATCCAGCTAGCCAATAGTCATGTCAAGTACCCGTTAGGAATAGTGGAGGACGTTTTAGTAAAAGTCGACATGTTCATCTTCCTGGTGGACTTTGTCATTTTGGACATCGAAGAAGACGTCGAGGTTCCCCTGATCCTTGGCCGACCCTTCCTTGCCACCTCCTGAGCCATCATTGATGTAAGCAATGGTAAGCTCTTTCTTCAAGTAGGCGACGATGAAGTCACTTTTTCTATCACCCCTTCGATGAAGAACACCTTAGCAAATGATGACTCCTGCTTTTTCATAGATGCCGTAAGTGACGAATCCTCCTATTGCCCCTCGAATTTTAAAAGGAATTTTCTGATTTTTGTTTCTCCTCTTCTCTTTCAACTGAATCGCTGCAAGAAAGTGATGAATCTTCTGATTGCCTTTCTGAATTTGAGAAAGAATTTTCTGATTTTTGTTTCTCTTCTACTCTTCCAACTGATTCGCTGCAAGAAGTCGCCTTCGCCGCTAGCCCCACCCCTTTTAATTTTCCTTATAAAAAAGTTTATGAAGATATTATTTTTGAAAAAGAAAGAATTTCCAAATCCTCTTATGAAGAACCCCCTACCTTAGAACTTAAGGAACTTCCTGAACATCTCAAGTACGCCTTTTTAGAAAAAGACTCCAAGCTGCCTGTTATTGTTTCGGCCTACCTCACGGATGTCCAACATGAAAAACTTCTTTTAGTTTTATGTAAACATCGCCGAGCTATTGCGTGGCAGATATCAGATATCAAAGGCATAAGCCCATCTTTCTGTACTCATAAAATTTTAATGGAAGATAATTCGCGTAACTCCATTCAACCTCAGCGCCGTATAAACCCGAACATGAAAGAAGTAGTTAAGGGCGAGGTTATGAAATTATTAGACGCAGGAATTATCTACCCTATATCAGATAGTAAGTGGGTTAGCCTTGTTCAGGTAGTACCAAATAAGGGAGGGATAACAATAGTTAGTAATGAGAATAACGAATTAATCCCGACACGGACGATGACGGGTTGGCGTATGTATATAGATTATAGGAAGCTGAATGACGCCACCCGCAAGGACCACTTTCCTTTGCCATTTATCGACCAGATTTTAGAACGATTATCCGGCCATAGCTTTTATTGTTTTCTCGATGGTCTCTCTGGGTATTTTCAAATCCCCATCTCTCCCGAGGACCAAGAGAAAACTACGTTTACTTGTCCCTTCGGCACCTTTGCCTACAGAAGAATGCCGTTTGGATTGTGCAATGTGCCAGCTACATTCCAGTGATGTATGCTCGCTATATTTGACAAGTACGTAGAAAGCATTATGGAGGTATTTATGGACGATTTCTCCGTGTTCGGCGATTCCTTTGATAGATGTTTAGAAAACCTCGAAAAAGTCTTAGAACGATGCGAAGAAACTAACCTTGCCCTAAATTGGGAAAAATGCCATTTTATGGTGAGGGAAGGGTTAGTTTTGGGTCATAAAATTTCTGCTAAAGGTATTGAGGTAGACGTTGCCAATATAGAAGTTATTGAGAAGTTGCCGCCGCCTACAAACATAAAAGCTATAAGAAGTTTCCTAGGCCACGCTGGCTTTTACTGTCATTTTATAAAGGACTTCTCCAAGATCACTAAGCCCCTCACCCATCTCTTAGAAAAAGACGCTCCATTAATTTTTGATGACTCTTGTATTTCTGCCTTCGAATCAATTAAAGAAAAGTTAATTAACGCACCTATTATGATGGCTCCGGTGTGGGACCTTCCTTTCGAGATAATGTGCGATGCGAGTAGTTTCGCGATGGGAGCCATATTAGGTCAACGTATATCTAAAAAATTCCACCCCATCTATTACGTTAGTAAAACGCTCACATCTGCACAGGAAAATTACACCACGACCGAGAAGGAGCTCCTCGCTGTAGTATTCACATTTGATAAATTCCATCCTTACATTACGCTTTCAAAAATTATTGTTTTTACGGACCACTCGGCGCTCAAATATCTTCTTACCAAAACGGATGCCAAGCTGCGCTTGATTCGCTGGGTCTTACTCCTCCAGGAGTTTGACTTAGAGATCCGTGATAAGCGCGGAGCCGAGAACTTGGCCGCCGACCATCTCTCCAGATTAGACAATCCCTTTATAGAAAAATTAAATGAAAAATCTTTTAATGATTATTTTCCTGATGAGAAGCTGCTTTCAATTAGCACATCTACTTATCCTTGGTTCGCGCACATCACCAACTATTTAGTGGCCCGGTTGCTCCCAAAAGAGTTCTCCTCTCAGCAAAAGAAGAAATTCTTTTCTGAGCTGAAGAACTACTTTTGGGAAGACCCGCATCTTTTCAGAATCTGTGCGGATCAAGTGATAAGGAGATGTGTTTCTTATATATGAAGAAGGTTTAGATATTTTAAAACATTTACATGAAGGTCTGACAGGTGGGCACTATCAAGCTGCTCGCACCGCTCACAAGGTGCTCTGTGCGGGTTTTTACTGGCCTAGCCTGTTTAAAGACGCGAAAGCCTTTGTGAGTAGGTGTGATAATTGCCAATGGTCTGGAAATATTTCAAATAAAAATGAAATGCCGCAAAATTATTTCCTTGAGTGCGAAATTTTCGACCTCTAGGGAATCGATTTTGTGGGCCCCCTTCTTTCTAGCTTCGGAAACAAGTATATTTTAGTTATCGTTGATTACGTCTCACGTTGGGAAGAGGCCCAAGCTCTTCCTATGAACAACTCCTGAGTTGCAGTTACATTTTTGAAAAAAATATTTTCTAGATTCGGTACGCCGCGCGCCATCATTAGCGATAGGGGTTCCCATTTCTATAACGCGCAATTTTAAAAAATCCTTACCAAATACGGCGTTACACATAAGCTTTCAATTGACTACTACCACCAAACTAACGGATAAGTCAAAGTTGTAAATAGGGAAATAAAAAGGATATTAGAAAAGACTGTTTCAACTTTTAGGAAAGACTGGTCAGCCAAGCTAGACGATGCTTTATGGGCCTACCGAACAGCATACAAAACCGCCCTCGGATGTACGCAGTATCGGCTGGTTTATGGAAAATCGTGCCATCTGCTCGTAGAATTAGAACACCGTGCTTTTTGGGCCTTAAGATTTTTAAACTTTGATCCCCACTCCGTCGGTGACCTTAGAAAATTTCAACTAAATGAACTCGACGAGTGGCGCTCTTACGCTTACGAAAATAACAAACTTTATAAAGAGCGGACGAAGCATTTACACGATAAACTCTTAAGGCATCCGAAAACCTTTAAGCTGGGCGACCAGGTTCTTTTATATAATTCACGTTTACGTTTATTTCCGGGCAAATTAAAATCTCGTTGGTCTGGGCCCTTTTTTGTTTTACAAGTTTTTCCATATGGAACTGTTTTAATTTCTCACCCTGATGAGGGTAATTTCAAAGTGAATGGTAAGCGTTTTAAACTGTATTTCTCTGGTGATGATGATGTCAGTCCAAACATTATTAAGTTTCTGCTTCACGAACTCTAACTTTGAACTTTTAATTTTGTTAAAAACAATTTTATTTCTGGAAAATAATAATTTTAGTCAATATTATTATTTGATGCGTCGAGCTCAACGACGCTTTAAACAAAGAGCGCTCTTGGGAGGCAACCCAAGTTATATTTTTCTATTTTCTTTATTTTACAATTTTTTCCCCGGACAGCTCCGACAAGCTGAACCTTCTACGATCGCCTGCTCCAACATTATTAAATCCATCACGAAGTCCAAAGAAGACATTCAGGGGAGTGGCATCACTCAGTTTTCGCAGCGAGTAAATCCGGGAAAGTACCTGTTTTTCAATTATGTCTTTCAATTCTGTACTTACTTTTCTCTTCTTCTCCAATCCCCTTCTTTAGCCATTGAGGACAATGTCCATTTTAAGCTTGGGGGAGGACTTCCTCCTTCATTTTTGCTTAGTGTAAATATCTTTTCTTTCCTTTTTATATATATCTTAAATAATTCCAAAATCAATCAAAAAAAATGAATATCTTAAAAAAAAAGAGAAGAAAATATTTCCAAAATCAAAAAAAAAAAGAATATTTCACAAATTTAAAAAATATATATATTTGAGCTTTTTGTTTTTGCCTTAATAAGTTTAGACATTTTGGTATTTTAATAGTACCCCTAGTTTTTGTTTTTGTTTTACTCAAAATTTTCTATAAACAACGTAGTTAATTATAATATTTCTAATCGTCCTTTTTAATTATATTTCATAAGTAAAATGTTGGCCATGCTGTGTTTCTAATTCACGGTAGCATATTAAGGTGAAATATTTTTCTAAAACTCGCATTTCTATTATGGTTTTTCGTTCTTTATTTCCTTTACTTTCTCAAAAATTCATCATCCGCTATTTTCCTTTTCGTTTTTGGATAATTTTTGTAAGGTCAACCTTTGAATAACATAGTAGATGTGAACGATCCAAGTAACCTATTATTCCTATTTTCAAGGCAATTTCATCAATCTTCTTTTATTATCTAGGACTCGCTTTTTGATTTTTTTTAACCTTTGTTTTAAATAAATTTAAAAGCGTGAATATGATTTAGGCCATTTTTGTTTTCATTTGAGCTTTCCTGCCAACCTAAAAACTTTTACCACTAGTTAACCGCTTTTGAGCCTTTTTTCCGATTTCATTTGATAGCTCCTCTTTTCATTTCATTTTCACCAAAGCCAAAATTTCCAACCTATCGAATCACACTAGCCTTTTTGAGTTTCATAAATTATTTTGATGATTTTGATAGGTTATTTTGTGATTTTTGTGGGAGAAAGGTTTTTGAAAAAAGTATGCTCAAAAGATATATTTGTTTTTGGTTTGGCCAATTCAAAATAAAAATAAAAATATTTATGACATTTGTTTTGAAAAAAAAATGGAAAAAAGAAGAAGAAAAAATATATATATATTTTTATTTTTTAAATGAAAGTTTTTGAAACTCTTTGCTTTGGTTTAGTGTGATTTTAAGCCTTCACGTTTATCTTTGAATTTCACTCCTAATCATATTCCTAAACCAAACGTTTCTGTCCTATTTAAGTCCTTTTGATTCACATCTTTTGAATCTTATTTAACAACTGAGAAAAGAAGAAAAATAAACCAGTTTTAGTTTTGGATTTAAACTTAGATTTTTGTTAATTGAATTGATATAATTATAATACGTTGCTTGGATCTAGTAAAAACTCAATGCATTTTTCATTTTCGTTGCTTTGCTTAAATCTATGTAAAGAATTTCGTCAAAATTTTGGATGATTTATTTTTATTGAGTAAAGTTTATAAAGGTTTTACCATACCTAAATAATTGTTTTTGATTTACGTTTCATTTTTTCCCTACTTAAAATTTCGCATAGTACTTGTGTGGGCATAATTAGAACTTTTTGATTAGTCCTTTTTATAAATATCTAGTTTTTATATTTTTGCTTGGGGACAAGCAAAGCTTAAGCTTGGGGGAATTTGATAATATGTTTTGTAGCCTAAACTATTATCTTATTTTTCTAGTTTATAATATACAAATCATGTCTTTTTAGTTTATCTTTTATCCTTTTTATGTAAATATTATTGCCACTAACATTTTCTTGTCTTTTTGCAGGTTTTCAGTTTTTTTGGTCAAAAATGACCTGTCACGCCCCCTGTCACGCCCTCCCTGGGCATGACCTAGGGCGTGTCGTCTGATCCCAATGATGACTGTTGAAAGAGACAAGAAAATAGGAAAACGGCTGTCACGCCCCATGACATGCCCTCCCTAGGCGTGTCCCCGGGCGTGAAACTGGGCGTGTCGCCCTCTGCCCGATGCCTGCCGCCGCATTGAATGTCGATTCATCCCAGCATGCCAAAACGTACTGTCACGCCCCATATTACGGGCGTGACATAGGGCGTGACCCCATCTTTTTCGATGACTGACGGAATTCCGACCAATGATTTCGACACGACGTATATGTCACGCCCCCCTACACGGGCGTGACCAAGGGCGTGACCACCAACGTACAAAAGAAATCATCCTTCCCGCCAGAATCTAGAGCCCGAGGTCAATGCCGTACCTGTCACACCCCCTGATATGCCCCCCTAGGGCGTGTCACCGGGCGTGACCAACCCGTGGAAAATTTCTATAAATTCAGACCCCCCTTCCATTTCAGCAAGTTTTGGTTGAGAGGGGGAGGTGCTGCCCCTTTATTTCTTGGCCCCTTTTCATGTTTTTTAGCTCTCTCTCTCTCTCTCCTTTTGTAATTTTTTCTTAACCCTAGTTTAGTATTTAGTTGTTTAAGCTTTTATTGTAATCTTGCTCGTGCTTAGTGCTAATTGTAGGGCTAGAATAGGATTTTATTTTCATGCACTTATAATTTCATTTTCCTAAGTGTAGCTCTCCTTTTTATTAATAAAAGTGCTCTTTGTTTACTTTGTGTTTTTACGCTATACTACTCATCCCCCCCTCCATTCCATTATGATTAACTAATCCTCCTTGTACTCGATCTTGATGATCCGAGGTTCGAGCGATTGAGTTATGATGTTTTAATTAACCTTTTCTTTTTTAGGTTTAGGCCTTGAATTACTCTTGATTTTTCATGGGTTGGAGGTATATTATCGATATATACTCTCCACCTTTGCTTTCATTCTAGGCTAGCCAAGAGGCCGATAGAATGACGTGAGCATTCAAGAGTAAAGGGAGTTGTACGCACCCCTCGAGAGGGGCAAACGTCCAAATCTTCCGGATTGGAGTAAAATCCAATAGTGGTGTTCACCGCATAAAGCGAGTTTTAGGCCTCCGATTTAGATAAGAGTCAGTCGGACCTTCCTAAACTCAGTTGGGCACGACTTCGAGAGAAGCGTGTTCAAGCTTTAGGAACCTCCACGGTCAATGACCTTTATCCTATTAAGTTTAGGTTTTTATCGCATTTTCTTACTCGTCTTTAGTCGAGGTGATTCTTGATCGAGTGCTCTTCCATTTCATAGTTTCAACCTTTCGTTATAATAACTTATCTTATGTTCTTTACTTTATTGCGGTAGTTCTCTTTCTAGCATAGCTTTACTTCCTTAATTGCAATTAGATTTTCTAAAACCCTAGTTTTTCCATCGATAGAATAATAGTCTTCGTGTGAGTAAGCATACTCAACAGTTCCCGGATTTCAATACCGCACTTGTGTTCCCTAGCTACAATTCGATAGGTATACTTGCCTCATTGGATTGCTAGTTCGGTTGCTTTTATTTTTTTCGAAGCTTAGCGACCACCAATAATCTTCTCAGATCTTAAAATCTCTCCCTAGGTCTTCTTTCTTGGACTTTGTGGCTTTATCAGAAATTATAGAAGAAGACGCTCGACTAGATCTGTTCTGAGAAACTTTGACTCACACGATCAAGGAGTAGATGGAGAATGATGAATCTCTTGATCTGCAAATTGATCTGAATTGAAAGTAGCCCTTGGCGTTCTTGAAGACGTGCGACGACTTTTTGAAGAATAGGAAATCTGTCTGCCGATCCAGAATCTTAGAATAACACGCTTAGGGTTAGTCATAATGACAGGACCTTTTATAAGATCTCCCTAACAGTTATAATTGTCATTAATGATGGCCACATGGACCAGTCATATAACGGAATTCAAAATTTTGATTTGACAGAAACTTAAAGAATTTTCTAAAAATGATTCAGCATTTCTCGAGTAAGAAATATACTACTCGAGTGATTTAACTGGCTCTCGAGTGGATGGCTCTGACTACTCGAGAGGAGATATTTCTCGAAATTCTGGATAGAGAAAGAAATCACTCGAGTGGATAAGAGATCACTCGAGTGCTAGATATACTTCTCGAGAGGTAGACTTGAACTTTTCGAGAGCTTGGACTTTGAGAAAATTCTGGATGAAATGTCGATCACTCGAGTACTGAGACTTGACTACTTGAGTACTAAACGAACTACTCGAGTACAAGGATGTGCCACTCGAGTGGTCTTAGAATTTTCTCGAGATCTATCTTCTGTCACTCGAATTAAGCTACACAACTACTCAAGTACTCAACTAGACTACTCGAGTACTTAACTTACAAAATTTCTGAGACTTAAATACTGATTACTCGAGAATGAGAGCAGGTCTACTCGAGTGCTGGACTTGGCTTCTCGAGTGCTAGATATAAGCTACTCTAGAACTAATTCCATACTCGAATCATAGACTAGATCTACTCGAGTGCTTTTGAGGTTTCTACTCGAGTACTAGAACTTCACTCGAGTAAAACACTTAGAATTTTTCTCAGTTTTATGAAACTTCAGTTCTTCATTCCAAACAACATCAAGTCTTCCTTCATAAGTCCAAGTGCTTGAAAAATAAGTGTATCCCAATAGAGAGGCTATATATGAGTCAATACCATGGATCACACAATGAGGAACTATATTGTATGATCCTGTGTTTGATGACCCACTGTAGACTGACATTGGTCTACACTTGACAATAAGTCTTACAAACACATAACTAGAACATGAAATCAAATACAACCTAATTCATCATAGTTCAAGGGTGACTTCATACAAATCTAGGTTATTATGGATACAATACTTAGCAATCTCCCCCTATTTGTAGAAGTCAGAACCCTCTACACTAAGGTGAATTATACCAAAATAAAAAGAACTAGATAATTGAAAAGTAAGCACATAACAAAATGCATGAAATTTAGAAATAAAAGGATAATCATCAAAACTAAGAATTATATAATTAGAAATGTTTCAAGATTTCATCTTTACATAGAATCAATCCTCAATCTCATAATATATAACCATTCCTAGCTTTGATGTTGATGTTGTTGTTGTTGTTGCTGTCTGCCCTTCTTCTCCTATTGTCTTCTCTGATAATTGAAGGGCTTGGGATAGTACTTTGGGGGTCTAGGTAGAGCATTAGGATTATTCCTCCCATATTCTCTGTCATAGATCCTTCTTTTAGTCATGGACTTATCATACAATTCCCATTTAGAAGAGTTATAATGAAGGTTCCTGCTTTCATTATAATCCATAACAAGCTTCAGTGTATCAAGAATCAAGGATTTGGAAGTTTGGCTTCAGATTTCAGCAAACTCTTGAGCTTTCCTTTTCTCTGCCTCTGGGTTTGGAAAAAATCTACTGGCAGAAGCTCCATCTCCATATTTCCTTCTCTTAGGAATCTGAATTTCTGGTAGATCTTGAGGAATGCCAGATTCCCATACCTGAGAGTAAGATTCTGGAGGTAGAGCTTCCCCTTCAGGCCTAGGAGAAATGGTAGGCATCTGAGCAGGCTGGCCTTCTGCAAGAGTATTCAGATGGTGAGGAATGATGTTAGGATCAGCTTGGAATTCGGGGAATATTTGATTATGCATCCACACTGTAGTATCATAATTATAAAACTTCACAGACTGAATCCGGGCTAGCACATCTTTATTAATTTCAGTCATTTTCTCAGTTCAGAGGGTCTTGACATTAGTATAAAACTTTTCAACTTGTTCTTTCACTATTCCCTCCCCCTTTCTGATTTCTACACATAACTTCTCTATAGATTCATCTTTGAAGGTGCCCACTTCTTCACATATCTTTTGAAGGTGCTCTTGAGCTTTCTTTTCAAGTTGAATCTGATTATTTGCTAGAGTAACTCCTTGGTCCATGACTTGACCAACACTTGTGATAGTATGATCTAGAGCTTTGCCACCTATCTGGAAGAGGTGCCTTAGTTGGTCAGTATTGTGTTTAATCTCAGCAAACCCTCTGCTCATTTCTTTTTCCAATGCTGTGACTTTATCTTGGACAACTTTCAGAGAATCATCAAAATATTTCCTTTGATCAAATAACATTTGCTTAATCTTACCAAGTATATCAGATGTAACAGGTGTAGTAGTAACAGGAGGAGTAACAAAAGCTGGAGGAGGAGGGGCAGTCTAGGGTGCAATTTATTCAACAACTACAAAGCTTTGAGCTCTTATAGTGTGAACCAAAACATCTCCTTCCTCACCAAGAATGGTGGGAAGAGAGAAATCCAATCTCCTCAAGAGAGCTTCAGCAGGTTGTGGAGACTGCTCATTCTCATCTGAAAGCAAAATTGTCTTTTGTGGTTCTTTCTCTTTAGCTGGGGAGTGATCAATAGGTGACTCTGGATATGGTGCAGGAGATGGTTCCTTGGATGGCTCTTCAGCATTTTCTTTATGGAGGGGAGGTAGAGGCTCATCTGAGCTAAGTTCTTCAATCATCTTATTTATATCTTTAGTAGTGGTGAGGAGGGTCTCTTGTACCTGGGAATCTGTCTGGAGATCTTCTGAAGTGGAAGGATGGATGGATGTATCTGGAGGTGGAGAAGGTATTCTATCTTGCTGACCAGAAGGAGCAGGAGGAGTAGACATCCTAACTTGCTGCATAGAGGAGGCAGGCTCCCCCTCAGCTGTTGCACCAGATGTGCCAGTAACATTATAGAGAGAGGGAGATTGGGTTCTTTCCTCTGCAGCAGGTTCCTTATAGGCTTTAACAGCCTGGGCTGGGTTCTGCAGTTTTAATTCCCACCTCTGAATGGAGGAAACAGATACTTTTTCATATGGTGGATGGTTGTGCCTTTGGAGAAATCAAATACCTTTGGATTAATCTCATGCAACATTAAAGAGATAATCCTTGCATAATTTGGAGCCTTAATGCTCTCCCTTATCTTGTCCAAGATCATCACACCAAATTGAAATTTCTTCCTTGAAATAATAATTGTTATCATATAGAAAAGATCTGTAGAAATGAAACTTATAGAAGAGGTTTTGCACAATAAAACCTTTCCCAAGATATCCACTAGGAGTTTTCCTTCAGCATTCAGGTCTGGACGTCGGATATTCTTGATAACCTCAGATATTCCACAAAAGTTATATGCTCTATCATAATTTTCTTCTGTTATGTCATCTTCCTCATCCACTACAGGCATTTTAAGGAGTTGTGAAACAGAGGTTTTGGTAAGTTTAACCTTAATTCCCTTGACCTTGGACTTCAACACTTTCCCATTCCTCTTGACTTTTAAGTTCTTGAAGAATTCTTCTACCTCTGGAAGGAGTATTTTGCATGGCTACTGAAGAACAAATGTCAAACCTGATGTGTCGAGTAGAATCATCAAGTTCTTGAAATCATCGAAAATCTCTACTATGTCGGCGACAACCAACTCACTGCCAACTCCGATCTTCGACGGCAGCCCCATATCCTTCAGTGAACTGCGGGTGATGGATTTGAAGACGACGGTGATGGAGGCATGCTCTGTGTGAACGACGGAAGGCGAAGAGTCTTTCGAGAGATAGTGGATTTGAATTCAAGTAGATTCTTGAAATCTGATATTTTCTAATTATTTAACCCTAGTAATGATGATTAGGAGTCTAATAAAGCTTAAACATACCTTAGACAATGGAGGAAAGTATGAGGGTTTCAAAAATGAATTTTTTTGAAAGAATTCAGAATCTGACGGGTCATTCCTCGAGTGGAACTTCAGTACTCGAGTGATGGAATAGCTATACTCAAGTGGCAGTATGACAGTACTCGAGTGGTACAATTCTACTTCTCAAGAAGAAGTTTAGTACTCGAGTGATAGCACTCGAGTGACTTACTTAGTTCTCGAGAATTCAGAGAAGTACTCGAGTAGTCATATTCGAGTTCTCGAGTAGTCATTCCTTCTCTCGAGAAATGAAGTCCACTTAGAGAAATTCTAACCTTTTTGACTAAACCTTGATTTCTGAGCTGTGAAATGAGTCCACCTTGTCTATTCCTCTTTGTTGAGCATACCCAGTTCAGTTTTGAAGAAACTGAACTTGGTCTCGTCCTGCGGTTTCGTGAAAATGTCTACAATTTGCCTATTAGTTGGAACATACTGCAGATCTATGTTCCCATGCTCCACCTGCTCCCGGATGAAATGATATCTCAGCTCTATGTGCTTTATTCGGTTGTGAGAGACTGAGTTGTTGGCTATTGTTATTATACTGGAGGAGTCACAAAATAGAGGGATGTATTTGACCTTCAAGTTGTAATCTTCCAGTTGATTCTTTATCCAAAGCAATTGTGCACAACAACTGTCGACAGAAATGTATTCTGACTCGACCGTTGAGATTGCGACACAATTTTGCTTTTTGCTGCTCCATAAAATGAGTCTCCTTCCAAGGAATTGACAAATCCTAGAAGTGCTCTTTCTATCATCTTTACTACCTGCAAAGTCACCATCTGAAAAACCAATTAGCTCGCTGTCATTACTTCTTGGGTACCATAAGCCAAGATTCAGTGTACCTTTAAGGTATCTTAAAATCTGCTTTGCAGCAGCATAGTGAGATTCCTTATAGTTCACTTAGAATCTAGCACAGACACATATAGAGAACATTATGTCTGGTCTACTAGCATTAAGGTGGAGCAAGGATCCAATTATGCTTATGTACTTGGTTTCATCAAAAGGTTTCGCTTTCTTATCCTTGTCTAGAGACATAGCTGAACCCATTGGAGTCCTCATAGAGGTTGCATTCTCCATTCCGAATTTCTTAATCAACTCCTTGGTGAACTTTGTCTGTGAGATGAAAATTCCATCTTCAGATTATTTCACCTGAAGTCCTAAGAAATACTTCAGCTCACCCATACTGCTCATTTCAAACTTCCCTTTCATAAGTTTAGAAAACTTCTTGCAGAGGTTGTCGTTTGTAGAGCCAAAAATAATATCATCGACATAGATTTGCACTAGCAAAATCTTGCCTTTAATTTCCCTAAGAAATAATGTCTTATCTATCTTTCCCCTTGTGAACTTGTTCTCAAGAAGAAAGGTAGACATCGTCTCATACCAAGCTCGAGGAGCTTATTTCAAACCATATAAAGCTTTAGATAGCTGATAAACATAATTATGATAGTTAGAATTAACGAAACCTAGAGGTTGTTCCACATACACTTCTTCCTTTATGTCACCATAAAGGAAGGCAGATTTCACGTCCATCTGATAGAAGGAGAAGCCTTTAAGTGCAGCATACGCTAGTAACAACCTGATTGCCTCTAGCCTTGCCACTGGAGCATACATCTGGTCGAAGTCGATTCCCTCTTCTTGCCTGTAACCTTTGGCGACAAGTCTGGCCTTATTCTTTATGATGGTTCCATTCTCGTCCATCTTGTTCCTGTAGACCCACTTGGTTCCGATGACGTTCTTACCTTTGGGTCTTGGAACAAGTTTCCAGACTTGACAGCGCTTGAACTAATTCAACTCTTCTTCCATGGCCATAATCCATGATGCGTCCGAGTTTGCTTCCTCAAACTTCTTTGGTTCAACCTGTGAGAGAAAACTCAAATATAAATTTTCATTAGTAATACCTCTATGAGTTCTGACACCATCCCTGGGATCTCCTATGATTTACTCCATTGGGTGATCCTTTAGATGTCTGATTTCTAGAGTCCTTGCATCTGGAGTGTCTTCAACCACAACAGTGATTTCATTAACTTGGGTGATTTCTTCATCTTGATCATCAACCTCTCCAATCGGGGTTGGAGTGGTTATCTTAATGCACTCTTATCCTTTTTCTTTAGTCGGCTCATCCAAGTTAAGTTCTTTCAACTTTGAACCTGCATCTTCAATGAACACACTAAAAGAGCCGCTTTGTAGCAAGCTCGTCTCATTAATTACACCGTGTATAGATTCTTTTACTACAAGGGTTTTCTTATTAAATACCCTATATGCCTTACTATGGCTACTATACCCTACAAAAATACCTTCACAACTCTTTTCACTAAATTTAGTAGTATGATACTTATCATTGTTAAGAACGAAGCATTTGTAGCCAACGATTCTAAAATATGAGGCAGTCGACTTTCTACCCTTTAGAAGTTCATAAGGCGTCTTATTGTGGTTCTTGTTTATGAGTGCTCGATTTTGCATGTGGCATGCAGTGTTGACAGCTTCAGCCCAGAAGTACTCCGGTAGTGAAGTATCACTCAACATAGTTCTGCAGGCCTCTATGAGCATTCTATTCCTTCTCTCAACTACTCCATTTTGTTGCGGAGTACGGGGAGAGGAAAACTCATGAAAGAGACCTAGGCTTTCACAAAATTCTGTCATGGCCCCAGACTTGAATTCAGTTCCATTGTCACTTCTGATTTTGACTATAGAATAGTTGTATTCATTCAAGATCTGCCTAACAAAATTTGTAAAGACATCGAAGGTATCTGACTTGTGTTTCAGAAAGAACACCCACGCAAAGTGCGAGTAGTCATCAACAATAACCAACATATAATCCTTATCTCCTAAACTTCTAACTTGCAGTGGACTTAACAAGTCTATATGTAGTAGGTGTAGACACCTATTAGAATCTTTGCCTATAATGCTTTTAAAAGTAGCCCTTATTTGCTTGCCTTTCACACATGCATGACAAGGTCTATCCTTAACGCACTTAAAATTAGGGGCATCATGTACTAAGTTCAGAGAAAATAATTTATTAATAGTTTTGAAATTAATATGTGTTAATCTCTTGTGCTATTGGTCACCAAGAGATGCACTATCTTTTGCCAAAAGACACACTGGTGTAGAAGAGTCTATACAAATAAAATTTAAACAAAATATATTCCTACTACGAGTGCCTAATAAAATTGTTTCCAAATTATCAAGAGACTTTATCAAACACTTATCAACATGAAATTCAACTATGTATCCTTTAGTGCATAATTGTTTATTCTTATGAGATTGTGTTCCAATCCTTTAACATAAGCCACATCCGAAAAGGATACACTACCGTTAGTAATCATACCATTGCCTTTCGTAATTCCTCGGTCAGAACCTCCAAAGATGACCTTTGGTCCGTTAAGGACTGGTGAGTAATTCTGAAGTAAGCTTCTTGTCCGGGTCATATGCCAAGAGTATCTGCTGTCCAAATACCAAATGGGATTTCTGGTGGCCTTTGGACATACCTGCAATCAAAAATCAATTTGCCTTAGGAACCCAAACTTGCTTGGGTCCTTGTCTCTAGTTAGCTTGCTCCCCCTATATGTATTAACATTATGAGCGGTCTTTCTCATATTGTTAATTTGAGGAGTTAAATAGTTTCTGGAGTTAAACCAACAATCAATGGCAAAGTGACCAATTCTGCCACAGCACCAATAATCAAATCTGTTGTATCTTTGCCTAAAAATTTTCTGCTTGACCTTTTGAGATTGTGGTCTAGCGGGGGCAGTAGAGTTGGAGGTAGAAGCCTCATGATGATGAAAATCACATGACTTCTTCTCCTTAGTAGGCTTTTCTACAACGGGTTTATCCCTTGGAGCTTTCTCGATGTTATGACCATGATTATAAGGTCTGTAGTTCTGAAGAGTGATCTCCTCATAAGGTGCCTTGAAGACACTCACGCCAAAGTCTCGGGGACGGGTCCATCCTTGGTAACATGACTTGGGCTCTATATAAGTAGGCCTAGCAAAGTGACCATAGGACGAGTCTAGATCAAACTTATTCGTCGGAAAGATAACTTTCCTAAATGAAGTTTGTTATAGCAGAGCTTTCCATTTTTCCTTGGCCAGAGCCTTCTTGGCCGCCTTATTTCTCCTTTAGGCTTTATTTCCCCTAGAAGATTTACTAGGAGCACCCATATGGCCTAAGCCAACACCTTTGGCCTGAGCAGAGAACTCAGCAACAAGAGAAAGAACTATCTTGGGCTTAGAGAAACCTTCAACAAGTTTCTTTTCAGCTATAAGTTATTCTTCCAACCCCTTGATTATTTCCTCTTTCAGATCGAGGTGCTTGAGAGCCTTATCGTATTCTTCCATAGCATCATGGAAGTATTTCTTGAGGGAGTCCATAATTATAATTTCCTCTCTCAGATTGCTCTCTTCAGCATTTAGAGATTTGATCTCCTTAGCCTGAGCTCTTGCCACTCTACGACATTTGTCGTAGGCTTTGATCAACTCTTTATATTGAGACATGAGTTAAGATTTCTCGTCAGAAGAACATTCCTCATTCTCATGGTCAGAATCATCAGATTCAGAAAGAGGGGTGTGAAATTTTACCTCCCCAGTGAACTGGGGCTCTTCTTCTTCGTCAGTTTGTGCCATAAGCTCAATGTAGGCTTCCTCTTCATCACTTGACTCAGATGAGTCAGTGTCGCTGAGGGTTTTTCCCTTTTTGTCTACAAGGCTTCTTTTTTATCTTCTTCTTATGGTAAGAAGATTTCTTTTCGTCTCTTCTTCCACCCTCCTTCTTATGAGGGCAATCAACAATAACATGAACTGGCTTATTGCAACAGTAACAAACGATGTCAGTAGAAATATGTTTGTTCGGTTTAGTATTATACCTGTCCTGGCTACTTGAGCCTTTCTTATAGCGATCACCATCATGTCGTGATCTTTTGTATGAGGCATCCTTACCTCTCCATTGCTTCTTCTTGTTCAAGAATTTCTTGAACTGTTTTGAGAGTAGAGAGAACTCTCCTTCAGATAGCTCTGAGCCTGAAGTTCTTGGCTCGGATGATTCTTCTTCACTTTCCTCTCGTGTTGGGGCAGGGGAGGCAGCCTTAGACTTCCTTGAGGTGTCTGCCTTGAGAGCTACAGACTTCTCCTTGGATGAAGACCTGTTCTTCTCTTCTTCAGCTTTTCTTGAATTGATTTGAAGCTCATATGACAAGCTTTCCGAAGAGATTTTGCGGGTCAGTCTCAACAAGCTTTACAAATTCCTGAATAGCACAAACCTTGTTATCCCATTCCTTAGTCAGGGATCAAAAGAACTTATCATTCAGTTCTCCGTTGGTGAAAACTCGACCGTAGACTCTTAGGTCGTTAATTATCTAGAATAAATTCTCAAATGTGTCAGCAATGGTGTCCTTGGGTCCTTGTCGGAAGGCTTCATACTTTTGATTCAGAAGGGATCTTATGTCATCCCTAACTTCTTCAGTACCTTCCATCAAGATGATAAGAGACTGCCACATCTCCTTAGCAGACTGTCAGTGAATCAAATTCTACAGCATTGAATCATCAACCGCACTTGCTATAATATTTTTGACTTTCTTTTCTAAAGAGACAAGTGCAATCTCATCTTTGTCGAGATCCATCAGCTTCTTAGGAACTTGCTTTGTAGCATCTATAGTGGAGGCGATCATGGGAACATAAGGACCTTCTTCAGAAGATCCTTGGATCAACAACTTCCATAAAGAACTTTATCCTTTCTTTCCACATAACAAAATTGTTCTTTGTGCACAAAGGAAGCTTGGCAAAATCCTTGGCTCTGTCCATGCTTGGAAAATTCTAGAGACAACTTAGGGAAGATTTGATCAAGATGTTAACCTTTTAATGATCACCCTACCTCTGATGCAATTGAAATAGAGTTCAAGTTGTTTACCTAAATCACCTAGAGGGGGGTGAATTGGTAAGTTGTGCGTCTTTTTGCGGAATAAAAACTTTAACGAACTAATGCACAAGAAAACAACCAAGCATTCATAGAGTACACCAAGAGTTATAGTGGTTCCCCAATCTTGGGTACGTCTACTTTCCACTCACCGATCTAGCAATAAGCTAGACTCGGCTACTCCACTAATCTCAGATTGAAAACAATCCTACCACTCAGAACAATGTTCATACAACTTGATCCAAAAAGGGATCTACACTCGGAAGATGAAAAATTCATACAACTCGGAGAACAAATCTCCTACACTCGGAGAATAATCTCCTACAAGATTAAAAAGAAATTTATACAATATAAATAGTAACCTTCTTAGATCTGAAAATCTCTCCCTAGGTCTTCTTTCTTGGATTTTGCGGTTTTATAAGAAATTGTAGAAAAAGACGCTCGACTAGATCTATTCTGAGAAACTTTGAATCACGCGATCAAGGAGTAGATGGAGAATGATGAATCTATTGATCTATAAATCGATCTGGATCGAAAGTAGCCCTTGGCGTTCTTGAAGACGTGCAACGACTTTCTGAAGAATAGGAAATCTGTTGGCCGATCCAGAATCTTAGAATAACACGCTTAGGGTTAGTCATAATAACAAGACCTTTTATAAGATCTCCCTAATGGTTATAATTGTCATTAATGATGGCCACGTGGACCAGTCATATCACGGAATTCAAAAATTTGATCTGACAGAAACTTAAAGAATTTTCTGAAAAAGATTAAGAATTTCTCGAGTAAGAAATATACTACTCGAGTGATTTAACTGGCTCTCGAGTGGATGGCTCTGATTACTCGAAAGGAGATATTTCTGGAAATTCTGGATAGAGAAAGAAATCACTCGAGTGGATAAGAGATCACTCAAGTGCTAGATATACTTCTCGAGAGGTAAACTTGAACTTCTCGAGAGCTTGGACTTTGAGAAAATTTTGGATGAAATGTCGATCACCTGAGTACTGAAATAGGACTACTCGAGTACTAAACAAACTACTCGAGTACAAGGATGCACCACTCGAGTGGTCTTAGAATTTTCTCGAGATCTATCTTCTGTCACTCGAATTAAGCTACTCAACTACTCGAGTACTCAGCTAGACTACTCGAGTACTTAACTTACAAAATTTTAGAGACATAAATACTGATTACTCGAAAAGGAGAGCAGGTCTACTAGAGTGCTGGACTTGGCTTCTCAAGTGCTAGATATAAGCTACTCGAGAACCACTTCCATACTCGAATCATTGACTAGATCTACTCGAGTGCTTTTGAGGTTTCTACTCGAGTACTAGAACTTCACTCGAGTAAAACACTTAGAATTTTTCTCAGTTTTATGAAACTTCAGTTCTTCATTTCAAACAGCATCAAGTCTTCCTTCATAAGTCCAAGTGCTTGAAAAATAAGTGTATCCCAATAGAGAGGATACACATGAGTCAATACAAGGGATCACACAATGAGGAATTACATTGTATGATCTTGTGTTTGATGACCCACTGTAGACTGACATTGGTCTACACTTGACAATAAGTCCTATAAACACATAACTAGAACAGGAAATCAAATACAACCTAATTCATCTTAGTTCAAGGGTGACTTCATACAAATCTAGGTTATTGTGGATACAATACCCAACAACAGCACTCTCCTACCTTAGGCAATTAAGCCCTACATATCAGATCCACACACTACTAGAAAAATGAGTATTAACTACACGTTTTTTTGCCAGGGTTCAAAAATCGTGGCTAATACAGTAGTAATAGCCACGATCACAAAACCATGGCTAATATTTAGGTTTTAGCCATGGCTATAAAAAAGCATGGCTAATACCTTTGTATTAGCCATGAAAAGCAAAAAAGCGTGGCTAATATTTAGTATTAACCAACATTGCTCTAAACAATCACAACTATTTATCTTAACCCCATCAACCGTACCCCCCTAATTTTATCGCCAAAATAAATGGTTAAAACCACTGCCCACTCCCGGGCCCTAATCTATCGCTGAAGCGAAGCATGAAGAAATGTGGGAGGGATGCGATCCGCCGGAAGTCAACCCTAATCTCCTTGCTCCTCCCGAAGAACCCAATGCTTCAATCTGGCTTCTCCCCTTCATCTTCTTTCAGCCTGCAAAGGTCGGCCTCCGTAGCCGGAGAATGTCCTCAGCGTCGATTCCCCGTACCTCTGCCCAGACACTGGATAATCCCGACGAGCTCATTGATTCGGTCGAGACCTTCATCTTTGATTGCGACAGTTTGTTTCTCATTCTCCCCCTCTCAATTGCCTTATTCGTAATTCTTAATGAATTCCCGCGATGTAAAATTGTTGTGTATGCCATTATGCAGGAGTGGTGTGGAAGGGGGATAAGTTAATCGGCGGGGTCCCAGAAACCCTCGACATGCTGCGTTCAAATGTTTTCTTAAGTTCTTTTTACCCTGCACATTTACGATATAAAACCTCCATATATCGTGCCTAATTTTGTTTATATTTTAATTATAATGTGGCAAACTCTATATCCAAACTTTTGAGGTTTGGATCCCTCTAAGATCTTTTTTCTCCCAAGACACTCCCTTACTCCCTTATATAAGTGAGAGTGTGCATACAATGTAATTATGGAAATGATAAAGAATTCCAAAGATGTGATTGCTGATAAATGCATAGATATTAAGGGAAAATCACTCTCTTTTCTTCTCAAGAAAATGTTTGTGTGCAGAGATGGCTTTGATTTACATCCAAGTTTGAGGGATCCAATTCCTGAATCATTGATGGAGAAGGTGTGAATATATATTCAGTATATGTTTGTTACAATTTTTACTTTTTTTGTGTAGGCAATTAAGCCCTATAGCTCAGATCCACACTTGGATCCTACAGGATGAATGTGGGTTGGTGTGATGATTGGCCATAAGTGAAATTTCACTGTGCCAATCTACCTGGACTGAGATAAACCCAACCCAACCTTGACTCCAGGAAATATATTTCCTGAGTCTACTTATCTGGTCTGAGAGAATATTTAGACTTAACTTCCTCTTCTCAGCACCAGGGATTTTATCCAGTTGGAGCTAGAGAAGTAACTGCAGTAGATCTTGCTGCAACCTGAGCTGGGAGAATCCCAGCCCAACTCCTTTCTTCATAGCAACAAGGATGAAGATCTTTCTTTGTGTTGGAAGTAACTTGTAGATCAGCTTCTCTGCCCCTTTCTGAACTTAGACAACTGCTCAGCCCCATCTCCTTCTTCACATCTCCCCAAGAGAATGTTCTTTAGGTTTGTTGGTTGAGCCTGTGAAGTACTTGCAGCAAGGTTCGGCCCAAGCCGCTACCTTTTTCTCAGAGACTCCTTCTGAGCTAACTTGCTGGTGTAGATGAAGATCACACCAGCTATCTTACTGTTGAAGATGTTGATTCCAACAACTAACTTGCTCTCTGTCTTGTAGACTTGAGCTTCCTATTCTTCAGCTCCACAACAATGAAGGAGAAGAAGAACTATCTTGTTGCTTTCTCCAAAAGTTATTTTCTTTTATTGATTTTTTCCCAACGGCTCTTGAGCAGTGGACCCCACATAATTAATGGCCAGCAGCAACTTTGCTTTGACGCCAATTATCGTACAGTAGGTCTGCGACAACATTTGTCGCGTACTGTAGCCATCCCGCCACTAATTTGAAATATGTTGACTTATTGACTTGCTGACATCATCAGCTGTGGACTTAGTAAAAAATCAAACAACATTAGCATAGGCGTTGAGTGAGTAAGCATCACTCAACGCCAAAACACTTAGTCAGATTTACTGCCTTTTGTCATTGAGTGAGTAACCTTCACTCAATGCCAAACTACTTAGAATATAATTCTGTTTCTAGGCATTAAGCGATTCAGCTTCACTCAACGCCAACTTGCTTTATTAGCTTTCTGCTGCTTGGCGTTGAGTGAGTGAGCATCACTCAATGCCAAAACACTTAGAAAAAATACTGTATCCACTAGGCATTGATAGCGTTGAGTGAGCAACCTCCACTCAATGCTTTTTACCTTAACCATATTTCTGCCACTACAACATCTTAGGCATTGAGAGCGTTGAGTGAGTAACCTTCACTCAACGCTTTCTGTCTTAGGCATTTTCCTGCCAAACTATCTCAGCGCTTTCTTATTCTCTACTGAGACAAACACTTGTCTCAGTGATTATGTTGAGGCTAACACTTGTCTCAGTGGTTATGCTGAGACTAACACTTGTCTCAGCGGTTTTTGCTTTAGACAAAATCTTCCTGCTTCTCTGGCATTGAGAGAATTGAGTGTGTCTTCATCACTCAACACTTTTTTACCTTAGCCAATTTTCTATGTTTAAAAAACACTAACTTAGACTGTCTTACTTTGAACTGAGCTCGACGAATGATGAATTGAGCTCGACGAACGGTGAGCTCAGCTCGATGAACTCTGACCTCAGTTCGATGAATTTTCAACTGAGCTCGACGAACTCAAAATCTCAAGCTTTGAATTTAGCTCGATGAATGGTGAGTTAAGCTCGACGAACTCTGAACTCAGTTCGATGAATTCTAAACTGAGCTCGACGAATTCTTTCTCAGCTGTCTCAGCGGTTATGCTGAGACAATCTTCTCGGCTGTCTCAGCTGTCTCGATGTTTTTGCCTTAGTCAAATTAGCTGACTTCTAGCTTACTCTTTTTGTTCATCTCAGCGGTTATGCTGAGACATTCGTCTCAGCTGTCTCATCTGTCTCGACGTTTTTGCCTTGGTCAAAGTATCTGACTTCTAGCTTACTCTTTTTGTTCACCTGTCCAATCAGGACAACCTGCATGCATGAACTTAAGCACACATCAAATACACTATGCTCTTAGTCTTGATGGTGAAGCCTCTTCAAGTCCACTCTAGGGAACATTGTGGGCAATGGACCCAACATCGAGGCTCCGACCTCCCCACAGTATGCATAGAGCTCACCTCATTGGAGAGTTCCTCTATGTGGGAGTTTTTTGGGTGAGCCGCATCCTGATGAGGGACGTGCCCTGGAGCTATCACCGGATGCGCTCTACACATGTTTCCTAAGCAGGGAGGGTTAAAAACTTCCATCCTCTGTAAGATGGCGAGCATTTTGGTTTGGCGTTCCTCCATTAGCCGGACTCGCTCTTCTACCTCTTTGGTAGGAATGACAGTTGTGGTCATTCCATCGGGTAGCGGAGCATTTCCTGTGGGCGAGTCGGGCGTGCCCATTTTGGGGCGCTCTTCGACAGTAGCGCCGTTGGTGGTTCATGCACTCCTTCTTATCATTATTACTAGTTGGAGGAATGCTGAGCTTTTTCAGAGCATCTGGGGACACTTTTCCACAGACTGCGCCAAACTGTTGCGGGTCACCTGACCCTTTCCCTGGTCCAGAGATTTGGACTGCCTTAGCTCAGAGTTTAGCTAGGCGCACAATCAGTTAAAGAAAACCGCATCAATGGACAATAGGTATTTTGACGTGGAAAACCCGAAAAGGGTGAAAAACCACGTGGCAGGAACTTTACCGAGCCAAAATCCACTAACTCCTTGGAGTATTATAGAAATTAGTTTGATCTCGGAGGGCAACAGGACGCTACTCCGTTACAGGTACAGAAAAATAGGAAAAATAGCTAAGTCCTCAGAGCCTCGATGGAAGCGCTCCAGCCTTGAAATTGTTGGATCTTGAGGCGCCCTTAGAGGGGGGGGGGGAGAATAAGGCCAAATGATTTTTTTAACTTTTTGCTTAGCCAAATAAAAATAGAAATCAAACAAAATTTTTCACAACCAAATACTCATAACAAACACTTAGAAAATCATAAGAAAATTGAAAGGAAATTTATTTCATGAGTGATGTAAAACATAAACAATAAATTTTCATAAAGCTTAAAATCAAGACTGTGATGAAAAGTCTGCTTTTTTGAATTCACTGGTCCTTCTCCCAAGGACTGACTGGCTAATTTCTATCTCTTCCTAGAGACAACAACTAGCCTCTCCTTAGATCTCTCCACGACCTAGTCACTACACACAAGAGAGTGATTTCCCCCTACACCACATAAGGGCCTAGTCACCACTCACATGACGGCTATTTCTTTACCGTTTACAAAATGAATGGAAAGAAAATAAATCTAAAATGAAAACTCCCACTGGTCATGAGCGCTAAATAAGATGACAAATCCTTGCAAAGGTTGCTAGGGTTGGAAAGCATGAATGGTTCCTTCTTTGCTCTTGCACTTGCTCGAATGCTTAGGAGATTTTTTTGGCTCCGCGGAGTTATTAGGCTGGGAATGCACTGAATGAATGCTCCTGAAGGTGTGTAACATCTAGTTACCGAAATTCAGCCTTTATATAGATTTTTCACTATCGCCCGACAATAGCTCGATATCGCCTACAATATCTCTGTTTGCTACCACGTGTCCAACTCTGCAATAACCGCTCTAAGAAGCTAGAGAACGCATATGATCATGGGCCTATCGCGCCGCGATAGTTTTATATCGTCTGGCGATATCTCGATTTATGTGCTTTGTGGTAACTATTGAGAATCATTGCCTACGTCATGACTGACGTCAGCATGTTATCGTAGGGCGATAGGAGTTATCGCCTGCAATAGCTCTGCTTTTTAAAACTTTGATGCACGTCGCACATCAAAAATCATCAGAGTATTGTACATATTATATCTGCACACCACAAATACATTCGATATTTGTTATTTTCAAACTAAGGAGTGCGGAACACATTCTCCAACAATCTCCCCCTTTTGATAATAACAAATCCACTCAGAAAAAAATCTTCTAAGATCTACAGTAGTGTGTACAAGGTAAGATAAGCAACATAAGTAATTGTAAGTGCATAAACTCCCCCTAAATGGATGGTCTTAAATTCATTTTAATTCCATGTTAATTTGAAATTTTTTAAATTTTAAGTTCACGTCATATTAATTTTTTAAATTAACATGAACTCCCCCTTAATGTAAACTTCCCCTAAATACTTGTGTCGATTTCTTATAATATTCTCCCCCTTTTGATATTAGCAAAAGAATGTGGAAGTAGGAGTGTGAAGCGGAAACGTAATAAAAGAATGTAGGAAGAATTTGAAAAGAAAGATAGAGGAAAAGTATTTGCTTTACATAAGTAGCTAAGAGATTGTTGATTTATGCGAAAAAGAAAAGCGTACAATGTGAAAAATATAGAAAACATCGAGTAAACATACACATTGTAAGATTCATGCAAAAATATCTAAAAGATGTATGGAAATTGTGATAAAAATGTTGAAATCATTTTCAGTCCAATTTTCATGAGAAGAAATTTTATAATAGATAATGAGGTGTACAAAGTGTGATTTGCTAAAGAAAACAAATGAAATAATTAAAAATCACATGACAAAGGTGAATTATAAACACATAACATTGAATATACATAAATAACTTTGTACTAATTTAGGAATTCTTTGCACTTTAGTGAAAGAAAAATGGCCACAAATATGTGCACAAGGTACTTTACAATTCTTTCCAAGGTGCTCAACCTCACAATGCTCATTAAGACTTATCAGGAGGGTGAGTAGTGTTTGGTGGAGTATCCTGAGCATATTATTTGAATAACTTTTTTTTGTTATTTTTTCTTCTTTTTTTGTTTTCATTCAGGACTCCAAATCCACTCGTATAACACAATTTTTTTTTAAAAAGTCAAGTCATTTAAAGAAAAATGTGCAAGAACCATTGATAAATAATTTGTGTTTTGTATTTAAAAGAGTAATGTGGAACAAAAACACGTTCATGTAGGTTGAAAATTTGTAAGCAGTTGTATTGTACCAAAAAGTGTAAGTGTGAAGGCATTAGCATGTATTAAATATTGCTCATACTTAGAGGCATGCAAAAATAATTTGAAACATTTACTAATCACAAATTCATTATAAAATAGAAGATATTTGAATCATAAAAGTATGTACAAAATATTAGATGTAACTTGAAAAATGAAACTCACATTTGACAACTTTAGGAAAGTATAAACCAACAAAAATTCGACTGAAGAATGTGTAGTATACGTGAAACAAGAGTTGATAGAGAAATTTTAAAAATGACAAAAAATTTAGCTATCTCGAGCGATAGCGATATCGCGCCGCGATATCTGTTTTTGTATAAAAAGCGGATTTAAGTTTGGACTCCATTTTATCCCCTTATTTCCTGAAACCCCATCGCGAGAAACGACTTTGTCACTGGCGGAAGGTCTTAATCCAAGGTATGTTTGTGATTATTGGTTGAAATTTTTTAGTGATTTTGATTTTAATTTCGAGTTTGAAAATTGATGAGTCCAAGTTATATGCATATTTTTGGACTCATATGAGCTAGTTTTCTCATTGTTGCACTACACTTTAGAGCCATATTTGTTCATATTTATTATTATGTCCATTTCATGTTAAGTGCACTTTTGACTCGCTTTCATTGTGATTTCATAGTTATTATTCTTTTGCCCTAGTTGGTGTTTTTCTGTGTATGGAGAATGTGGTATGCCTGTTTCGGTGGCTCTTCTGTTTTTGCTATAGGTACAAAGGTGGTGAGCGTGTTCCAGATTGTTTTGGAAAGTTTTCCGCCTAAGGGCCACTGGTGGTGCGTTTTTACACGTGTATGGTCAGTGGACTTCTTAGTGCACAACCACTGGTCATGCGCGGTCTGTTCATCAAATTCTCAAACAGTCCAGGAACACTGCGCACGATCATTGTACCTATAGTGCACGACCTCTGGTCGTGAGCCACTGATCGTGCGCACTATTCTCCACTTTTACAAGTTCTGTCTTGGGCATTCGCACGAGAATTGGAAATAGTTCACACGACCACCGGTTGTGCGCCACTGCTCGTGCACGTTATCCCAGTTTTTCTAGAGTTCTGTCTTTACTAATCGCATGATCATGGGATCCAGTGAGCACGACCACCGGTCGTGCGCCACTGATCCTGCACATATATATTATTTTTTTGTCTGTTGCAGGTATCTCTGGAGAGGAGCGCACGATCATCAAATGTCAGTGCGCACGACCACTGGTCGTGCGCCACTGACCATGCACTCTGATTTTTTGCTATTGTATTTAAGCCCGTGCTCCGCAATTTAGGTAAACGCCATTCATTTTTCCACCCCGCTGCTGCGCGCAAAGCACCATTTTTCACACCCACAGGTCCTCCACTCATCTCCATCCTTTGGGAAGCTTTCTCCGGCAATCCGAAGCCATCTTCAACACTTCGAAGAGTTTCTTGCCACCAGTAGCTTGCAACAAGACTCTTATAGTACAACTCAGTTGGGCAAACAGGAGAAAAGATTGAAGGAAAGGGAAGAAGATGGAGGAAGACAAGTGGATTGACAACCAATTTACCTCCGAAAGCAACCACGGTCGAGTCGTGAAGTGGACTGACAACCCACCGCTCCGACCAAGAACCACGGCTAGGCTTTCCTCCTATTGGTTTATTCTACCTTTTTCTCATAGTGAAGTGTATTCTTAAGCTTGTAATGAACCACAGTCGAGTCATGAATGAAGTTTATTCTGGCTAGTTGCATTCTTTATTGTTAGCTTTGTTACACTCGCCTCCATCCACATCCACTCCACTCGCGCACTAGAACCACACTAACAAAGGCTAGTGTTAGTAGTCGAAGAGGTGATTGCGACCCTCACTTTCCGCACTTGTGATCATTCCATCTGCTTGCTCTCCGTCCATCCGCCTAACGAAGCACGACATAGCGACTTGCACTAATTCCATCCACCAAGCGAAGCGGTGCTTATGACCCGCATTAGTTTTCTTTTTGTTTTGATAGCATTAGGAATCAAAAAACAACCCCATTGTTGTTTCGTATTACTCTTAGTAACGATCTTTCTACGACGCTATCACGATACCCAACCTGCATTCCTTCGAGATCGACATTCGGGGAATCTATTCCCAAATTTTATTACTTGACAGCGACCGGTGCACTTATCGACGCATCAAGTTTTTAGCGCTATTGCCGGGGAATGCAGGCGTATTGTTGATTTGTGTTGTGTATGAGGTCATTGTGTTCGAGTAGTCCCTCCCGGGGAGTGTAACCGTTGTGTGCGTTTTTCTTTTGGAAAAGTTTGCAAGTGTTTTTGGTATTTTTGATAGTTTTTTTGTGTGTGTTGTATGTCAGATCACAACCCCGGTGATATAGTCGAAGATTTGGGAGTTGAGCTTGAAACTGCACGAGCAAGGAGAGCTCGTATACATGCTGTTGCTGCTGAAGAAAGGATGAAAGATTTAGGCCATGGTGAACGGGTTATTGAGGGCCAAGAGGTGGTCCAACCGCGCATTAGGACAATGCGTGATTTCACGACCCCTACTGTGGGAAGTGTTTACCATGGCTTCAAACCGGCCATTGTAAACAACCATTTCGAGATAAAGCCCGTCATTCTGAAAATGATCAGAAATAGAACGCAATATTCAAGCCTATCGAGTGAGGATCTGCAACTCCATCTAGCAGAGTTCTCAGAAATTTGTGGCACCTTCTGCTATGCCGGAATTACTGATGATGTAGTAAAGCTGAGGTTGTTCCTATTTTTGCTGAGGGACAAGGCCAAAACCTGGCTCCATAAAATATTCCCGGGACTGCTACTACTTGGGAGGCTCTTTCCTCTAAGTTTTAAGCTAAATTCCACCCGGTGGATAAAATTGTGAACGCCTAGAGCAAAATAGCTACCTTATGGAAGCTGGACCAAGAAACTTTATCTGAAGAATGGGAGAGGTTTGCTAACCTGCAAAGTTGATGCCCCTAGCATGGCTGTGAGCCGTGGAATTTAGTCGAAATATTCTATTTTGCTATTGAGCCAAATTATAGGGCTATGATCGACGCGGCAGCCGGTGGCACTATAATGAACCTATCTCCTGACGAGGCATTAAGGCTCCTTCGTGATACCGCCTCCCATAAAACCTACTGGACTGCTAGAAGAAATACCCCTAGAGGGGCAATAAATCTGTTTGAAGTGAATGCAGTGGTGCAACAAGCTGAGGGGAGCTATCCTACGATGGATGGAAGGATGATGCTGACTAGATCGACCCCTCCTCCAGCTCGGGTTATGGACATTTCTTGCCAGGGTTGTGAAAACCCCGACCATCATGCTTATGAGTGCCCTGCTGGAGAAACATTTGCTGATCCATCAGGTATAAATTCTGACCAGAGCGTTAATTTTATAAACAATCAGAACCGCGCCGCTCCCTTTAATAATGCGTATAACCCCAACGTGAGAAATCATCCTAATTTCTCGTGGAATCAAAATGCTCTCGGTCAAAGGTGGCAGGGTGGCCAGCATCAATTTGATGCACAAGCCTCCAACAGCCAGCCGCGCCCGCCGCATCCGGGTTATAATCAGAACACGCAAGGGACGCGTAAGAGTGCGTTGGAGGAAATGGTTGAAAAATTTGTGGATATGGCTCAATCTAATATGGCCACTCAAACTGCTTCTATGAGGAACTTGGAGACTCAGCTGGGGCAACTGGCCCAGGTGCTCTCCGAGCGTACTCGCGGCACCCTCCCAAGCGACATTGAGAAAAATCCCTGTGAGCAAGGGAAGAGTGTTGGAGAGGCGGATGAGTGCAATATAAATGAAGTGGCCGTGAGCTGTGAGATTAATACGGTGGATACGGTAGCTTTATGTGATTCCGGATCATCGTGCAACATTCTTGCTTTGCAAGATGTTGAGAAACTGAATTTAAATATCGAATCAAATGTATGGAAGTCACTAGTGCTAGTCGATGGTTCGGTAGAAAATACCGACGGGGAAATTAAGGAGGTGGAAGTGAAACCTAATGGGGGATATTGTAGTTACTGACTTCCAGGTGTTGGGACCCACGGGAAATGCATCGAAACCCATCTTGGGGGTCCTATTCCTAAAATCTAGTGAGGCTACATTGCAATTTAATGCGAGCGGCATCACCTTGGCTCCCAAGGTTAATTTGCCTTCAACACATCCCTTCCCCCTATTCCTCCGATTGAACCCAAAAAATAGTCGGAGTTGAATGTTTTGTTATCTGATGATTTATCTAGTGCTGTTGAGACACGTGTTCTACTGATTGAGGAAGATAAGGTTAAGAAAGTGGCAGAACTGCTGATGTTAGCTGAAGGAGTGATGAAGACGGAGTTGCTTGAAGTGAAACAAGACTCGGATTAGAAGGAACGTGAGCTGAGCATGGCTGTAGAGAGCGTGCAGTAGATAGAATTTAAAACTTTTATTGATCTGAACAAATTTTGTAATACTTTAAAACAGGTCACTTGGGCTGATCTATCACCCGCCGCGGGTGAGGAAAGGATGCCCGTGGATGGAAGGCCTAGACCTGCTATTGATTCGGATGGAGTGGTTATATATCCCTGGCGATCCCGACCCGTGGATTTAAAAAGAAAAGAACCGCTCATGCGCAAGGCGCATAATTTTGCCCGTCGATGCGAGAAGGAAGAGGTTAGGGGCAGGGGAGATTCGTCTTCCCTGGGCCCTAAAGCTTTCGTCTCTCCCTCATTTCACGTGACTGGTGGGATCTATCACAAGTCAGCATTCAACTGAGAAGTGAAGGATCTCCGGGGCCCCTTTTCTTCCTTTTCTAGTTTTATTTTTTGCTTAATGTTGTGTGTAACTTTAGACTTTTCTACTGCATATTAAACTTATACTCTGAACATTATATAACTGTTAATACGGGTATTTGGTTAACCTTAAGGACGGTAAAGAAAAGTGGCTTATGGGAGACAACCATATTTCTCTGCTTTTAATTAGGCTTTTTGTAATTATATGTTTGTAGTTTTTGTGCTTGGAGATGTTCTCTTTTATAGATGGTGCTTGCTTGGGACGTGTACTTTCTGCTGAATTTAGCGCCAATCTTCTGGTATGCTCATTTGCTGATCATGGGTAACCTCTCCCCTAACTCTTTATATTGTTTGAAATGTTTAGTTTTATGAGTTGTCGCATTCAAGTCTGGGGGGAGAGCATGCATGTGGTTACTACATGAGCACACATTTTATTGCATACCAGTTGCTATTTATTTATTTCAAAATCACTGTAGCACACACTGAATCACTCACATGAGCGCGATCTTATTCACGCGCGCAGCTCGAGTCAAATGCATTGCTTTTGTGTAAACTTTAAAATAATGGTGCTGGCTTAGGATTTTAGGATAGAGTAGTGAAAAACTCGTGCAGTGCTCCTAATTGAGTACTCATGGTTTGTGTAGAAATAGTATAGATTTAATTTTTCTTTATACTCGTAGATTTATACTTTTTATGCAGATGTAAATATTGTTTGTACTACTCAAAATATTGAATCTGGTGAAATCGAACGGTAGTGTAGGGATGTGTGTAGCCGTCACTAGACTAGTTTTGCTCGAGTCGGGAGGAAGGATCATCTTTCTCGGTGGCTAAGAACTTGCCCCAAGCTACTCTCGAAGCATTGGTGCATGGTTAGTCAAGTGTGAGCGTGACGTAGGCCATCTAATTGGCTAGTTTGAGCTTTGTTTACCTTATCCTAACTTCTAACCGTTACAAGCCAAGTTTGTGCCTACCCCTTTTGAATCAGCTCAACCTTCATTCACCAAAGCCTAAAAACAATCCTCTTATCGCACCAAAAACCATGAGCTCTAGTTAATTTAATATTTTGACGAGGGGTGATGTGTGGAATTCAAGTGATGTGGTGGATGAATTCAAGAATTTCCACCTGCTAAAGTTGGGGATTGCAATAGAACAAAAGAAAAAAGAAAAAGGAGAGAATTGAAAAAGAAAAAAAAATTATAAGAATTACAATGAGAAATGGAATCCCCATCAGGTTATCATGATATTGGTCGAGTTAGTCCATGTACACACCGGTTTTCAAGCTAAGTCTGGGGGTGTGGCACACGTGCAATTCTGAGGGGCTGTATTGATTTAGCTCGTTATTTGCTCGCTTGGGTTACGTGTAGCCTCCATATTTAACTTTGACTACCAAACCTCAGCCTAAGCGCCATAATTATCCTACAGCCCTACAGATTCACGCTTGAGCCAAACTAGTACTGTAGAGAGAGTGTGAACGGGCAAGCGTATGGTCCCCGACATTGGTGGATTCCTTTGGAGGTGATCCTGAGCCCCGGTCTTGGGCAAAGATCACCTTAATGGCCTGCTTACTTTCTTTCTACATATGACCGAACGATTCTCCATGTTGGAACCGAGAATTTGGCCCCTTGTGGAGTTCACCCTTGGGAAAGGGGTGGTCGCGCGCCTACTTCTCTCCTGCAAGCAAAATAACAAGAAAACAAAAGGAAAAGACCCAAGGGCTTGGCGCGGAGGTCCCACAACAAACTCGGAAGATCTCAGAGCGCTTCCCCTCCCTTAGCCAAATGCCGAGCTAAGGCTACTTCAGAAAGCGCAAGAAGGTTTGGGATCTAGTGAGCATGCCTTCTGAGGTGCCCCTTGGGTCTTATTTATAGGATTTTGAAAACGGCCCGCAAATAGACAACCTCCGCTATTCTGAATATCTAGGTACAACCCAATGGGGTCTGCAAACAGCGTAACTCTGTTGTTCTAGAAGGATATTAGTGCCCCATACAAGGGTACCAAGGTAATTTGGCCGCTGGGCCCTACTTGACAAGTTCCAAGGATCTGGAGGTCAACTCGTCGCAACACTCCATCCCGCTGAGGCGGACGTGACCTGGCTCTCATAGCTCGCCTTCCTTCCTTTAGGCGAGTGCGAGCCAAGCCGCGGTAGTCCGCCAGTCCTCGATCTGAGGCGGGCTGGCGGCGAGGTCGCTTATGAGAGAGCAGGCTGGGTAGGTTAGCTCGTGCAGCTTGCCCTCCTAGCTTCAGCGAGAGCGAGCTGGCTGCTCTGGGTTGCTACTTCGGGACTAGAGCTTAGCTCGATGAAAGTCGGGTCCATATTGACGAACTTCGGGTGGGCGCGGGCCGGGTGGTTAGCCTCGCTCAGCTCGCTCATCTAATTTTGACGAGCGCGAGCTGGCCATTCTGAGTTCGCCCATTCTTTCTTGGTTGACCCACTCAGTGAACACGGGATTGTACACTCCAGAATTCCAATTTTGAGTAGATACAATATTTATTTACACCTGTCGAGAAGTATAAATTCTGTAGTATAATTAAAAAGTTTGTTTATTATATTTTCTATGCCCATGTTATATTTGATTTCTCTCATTACTTCATTTGGAAATTACTACGCCAGCTAACTATTTTCTAGTCCACGGAGTGATGATTTGCTCGGGATGAGCAAATGTTTAAGTCTGGGGGTGTGATGAGTCCAAGTTATATGCATATTTTTGGACTCATCTGAGCTAGTTTTCTCGTTGTTGCACTACACTTTAGAGCCATATTTGTTCATTTTTGTTATTATGTCCATTCCATGTTAAGTGCACTTTTGACCCCCTTCTAGTGTGATTTCATAGTTATTATTCTTTTGCCCTACTTGGTGTTTTTCAGTGTATAGAGAATGTGGTATGCCCGTTTCGGTGGCTCTTCTGTTTTTGCTGTAGGTACAAAGGTGGTGAGCATGTTCCGGATTGTTTTGGAAAGTTTTTCGCCTAAGGGCCACTGGTCGTGCATTTTTACACGCGCACAGTCAGTGGACTCCTTAGCGCACAACCACTTGTCATGCGCGGTCTGTTCATTGAATTCCCAAACAGTCTAGGAACATTGCGCACGATCATTGGACCTATAGCGCACGACCACTGGTCGTGAGCCACTGATCTTGCCCACTATTCTCCACTTTTCCAAATTCTGTCTGGGGCATTTGCACGAGAATTGGACATAGTGCGCACGACCACCGGTCATGCGCCACTACTTGTGCGCGTTATCCCAATTTTTCTAGAGTTCTGTCTTTGCTAATCGCACGATCATGGGATCCAGTGCGCACGACCACCGGTCGTGCCCACTGATCGTGCGCATATATATTATTTTTCTGTCTGCTGTAGATTTCTCTGGAGTGGAGAGCACGATCATCAACTGTCAGTGCGCACGACTACTGGTCGTGCCCCACTTATCGTGCGCTCTGATTTTCTACTATTGTATTTATGCCCGTGCTCTGCAATTTAGGTAAACGCCTTTCATTTTTCAACCCCGCTACTGCACACAAAGCACCGTTTTTCACCCCCACAGGTCCTCCACTCATCTCCATCCTACGGGAAGCTTTATCCGATGATTCGAAGCCATCTTAAACACTTCAGAGAGTTTACGGCCACTAGCAGCTTGCAACAAGACTCATTCGGTACAACTCAATTGGGAAAATGGGAGAAAAGATTGAAGGAAATGGAATAAGGCAGAGGAAGACAAGTGGATTGACAACCCATTTACCTCCGGAAGCAACCACGGTCGAGTCATGAAGTGGACTAACAACCCACCGCTCTGGCTAAGAACCATGGCTAGGCTTTCCTCCTATCGGTTTATTCTACCTTTTTCTCATAGTGAAGTGTATTCTTAAGCTTGTAATGAACTTAAACTTACTTTAATTGTCTATGAATGAAGTTTGTTTTGGCTAGTTGCATCTTTGTTGTTAGCTGTGTTGCACTCTCCTCCATCCACATCCACTCCACTCGCGCACTATAACCATACTAGCAAAGGCTAGTGTTGGTAGTTGAAGAGGTGATTGCGACCCTCACTTTCCGCACTTGTGATCATTCCATCCACTTGCTCTCTGTAGATCCGCCTAACGAAGCACGGCATAATGTCTTGCACTAATTCCATCCACCAAGAGAAGCGGTGCTTACGACCCGCATTAGTTTCCTTTTTGTTTTGATAGCATTAGGAATAAAAAACCAACCCCCTTGTTGTTTTGTATTACTCTTAGTAATGATATTTCTACGTCGCTATCACGATACCCAACCTGCATTCCTTCGAGATCGACATTCGGGGAAGCTATTCCCAAATTTCCGATGCACTTGCCGACACATCAAAAATCCTTTGAGATCAAAAGGTGATTCCATGGAGAAATTTTTTAGATTTGATCAAGTGTGAAGGAGTTTTGAAAAACGTAAGTTTTAGGGTTAGATATTCATGGATCTTGTAGATCCTTAACATTTTAAGTGATGCAAGAAATATTTGAGTTGTGTTAGACCAAGAAAATTATAGATCTGAAAGTAGGGATGCTGATTTCTTTTTTTTTGAAGTTTTTCGGCTATCACCTGACGACAACTACTATCGCCCAACGGTAGTGAAATTTTTTTCCTTTTAACAAAAAAATTGTTTTATACAATTGCAGGAATGGCTTACAGTTCAAGAGCATGCAAGAGTTCTTCCAACAACCCTCACTCTAGATATCAATCGTATTAAGGAATCAAGAAGGCCGTTATAGGAATTTCTAAGATCGTGGAATTCGATCTACTGCCAGATGCACACATCTATGATCTACTAGTGCAGGCAGGTATAGTGTCCTTAATCATCCCTGATATGTTGAGCTCGGTGTTTGTGCGTGAATTTTACAATCATTTAGAAGGTCCTTCTTACACCAGGTTAAATGGAGGAGTGCGATCTCACATTTAAAGCGAAATAGTAGGGATAACACACGAGGATTTACGGAGCGAATTTGGACTCATAGATTGTGGGAATGCATTGGATATAGTGAATAATTATAAAAAAGATAGGGATTGGACACATGCCAACCTAGTGCTTAATGGAACATCTATAAACACACTCATCAGTTCTATAGCTAGCCTTAATCCGAATGCGTAAATGGTGCAAGATATCCTAAGGAATATAGTGTCATTGAAGGCAGACAATACTAGGAAGATTACTGCACAACTCACTTTTGTGACTCACATGATTCTGTAGAAGGTACATTTTGATATAGTAGACTTAGTGTTATCTGTGATTTGATACACATATAAGATGAAAGATCTGATGAGGAAGAAGATAAACACACTTCCATTTGGAAGTATAACCCAGCGAATGATATACACAAAGTATAGGTGGGTTCATTAGAATCTTTATGTTAATGATTGTATTCCTACTATCTACACCACTGAGTCGACTAGATTCCCATCGATATGCGGTGAAGCTTCTTCTTCAGCAAGACCGACTCGAGGTGAAGCCTCGACATCTACTATTTTGCCACTTCCTTGAGGAGGATCTCCTCGAGAAAAAGTGGATGAGTTATATGATTTGGTGGAAATGCGCCATGCTGAGATGACAGTGAGGCTGACTGGGATGAAGAAATTCATGAATTTTATTGCTCAAGGATTGAAGCTCAAACTTACTCTGGTGGGAAAGAAAGAGTGGGAGAGTCTAGCAGTGGATGTTCCACATCACTCAATTCATCGTGTGAGGCGATCGAGGGAAAGAGGACAGAGCTTTAGTGAAGAGTAAGCACCTACCAGCGAGGATTAGAATGTTTGATTGAGTTTACTGCAGGTTTAGCTTTTTAGGAGCTATCGCCTGGCAATAGCAGCTATCGCACGATGATAATGAACTTTTATCTTTACTTTTTCTGTGAATGAGACTGTTTGTGATGTTGTTTAATGGCATCTGTGAGACTATTATTTATGTTAAGACAATTGGTGGTGTTTAATTATGTTTGAATTAATCACGATTATGTGTGTATGATTGTCTTAATGTTGTTAATTTTAGTCTCTTTGTTAGTTTATAGATATATATTGTAATTTTTAGTTTGAAATATCTAAGACACCTAACTCTAGTCTTAGTGTTGAAAAATATGAATCAGGAAGTGGTTTAGTAAAAATATCGGCAATTTATGAATCGGTTCCTATAAAGTTGATTTTATTATTTTCCTTTTTAATATGGTCTCTAATAAAATGATGTCAGACATCAATGTGTTTAGACCATTAATGATGTACTGAATTATAAGTTAGATCAATCAAACTTTTATTGTCACTCCTTAATTATATGGTTTGTTGATTTATCCCAAAGTATTTTAAAGTTTGTTTCATCCATAGGACTTGTGCACAACAACTACCTAGTGCAATATATTCAGCCTCGGTGGTGGAGAGGGAAACAGAATTATATTTCCTACTCGACCATGAAATATGTAAAGGGCCTAAAAAGTGACAAGTGTCAGTAGTGCTCTTACGATCTAAAGAACAAGCAACATAATCAGAATAACCATGTAAAATAAAATCATCATTATAAGGATACCACAAGCCTAATTTTGAAGTACCAATAAGATATCTAAAGATTTGTTTAACCAATTTTAAATGTGATTCTTTAGGATTAGTCTGAAATCTAGCACATAAATAAACTGCAAACATAATATCAGGTCTAGATGTGATTAAATACAATAAAGAACCTATCATTCATCTATATAAAGTTTGTTCAATAGCTATTCCACATTCATCATTTCCTAATTTTAATGAAACACTCATAGGATAACTAGCTTGCTTAAGGTTTTTAAATCCAAATCTTTTAAGAACATCATGAATATATTTAGATTGGCGAATAAAAATACCATCATGTTTTTGAGTAATTTGGAAACCTAGAAAATATGTAAATTCTCCTATCATGCTCATTTCAAATTCATTTTCATAATTGTTACAATATCATTACATAACTCTTCATTAGTAGCTCCAAAAATAATATCATCAACATAAATTTGTAAAACTACTAAATCACTATTAACATGCTTAATGAAGAGTGTACAATCAAACTGCCCATTTTATAATCATTCTTTAATAAATACAAAGTTAATCTTTCATACCATGCACGAGGCATTTGTTTTAAACCATAAAATGGTTTTTCTACTTTATAAACATGATCAAAAAAAATTTCATTCACAAAACCTAGGGGTTGTTCTACATAAACTTCTTCCTTAATATACCCATTTAAAAATGTAGTTTTGACATCCATTTGAAATAATTTAAATCTTTTGAAAATAGCAAAATCAAGAAATATTCTAACTGCTTCAAGACATGCTATAGGTCCACAAGTTCATCAAAATCTACCCACTCAATTTGAGCATATCATTTGGCTACTAACCTAGCCTTATTTCTAGTGATCCTAAATCACTATCTTATTTATTTTTAAAAATCCGCTCAACTTCTACAATAAGATGATCAGATGGTCTCTCTATAAGTTTCCAAACCTAATTACGTTCAAATTGATTAATTTCATCATTTATAGATAAAAACCAAGATTAATCATTTATAGTGGTTAAAACATCTTTTAGTTCTATATTGGAAACAAAATAAAGGTTTGGAAATAAATCTTGTAAAGATGAACATATACTTATGCCTCTTGATGGTTCTCACATCACCAATTCCTGTGGATGATTTTTTGAAAATATAAGTTCACTTGGAGGCACATATTCTTCTACATCTTCTCTTTCTTCTTTATCCTCTTCTTCTTGTTCTCCAAGTACTTCTTCATCATCCTTCTCCAAAGGAGAAAAGAGTTCTTCATCATTTTCTGTAGGATTAGTCTCTATATAAGGAACAAACTCATCAAATTTAACATGAATTGATTCTTCAACTATTTTTGTTTGTTTATTAAAAACTCTATAAGCCTTACTAGTTGAAGAATAACCAATAAAAATTTCTTCATCACATTTTTCATCAAATTTACCTAAAACATCTTTTGTATTTAAAATAAGACATTTACATCCAAAAACTCTAAAATAAGATACATTAGGCTTCTTTTGATAATATATCTTATTAGAACATGCGCTCCGCATCTCTTGGTTTGAGAATAACAAATCTTAGTGTGTATTTGATCATGTTTTATTATGTGTTTATAGTGTGCAAGTTTAATTTGAGTGTTCATGAGATAATCCTATGCCAAGTCACCTAGGGGAAGATCACCTGTAGGGGAATCCGTATTGATTAATTCAACTTGTTATATTTCATGCTTACTGATAAGATTACACTATACCTTGCTATTACTATTTATATCTCATGAACGAGATTTGATATTATCAAAAGGGGGGAGTTTGTTGAAAACCTATGGTCCACATATTTTGGGTTTGATAATATCAAAATACCAATTTGTATTTGATCATATTTGTGTTGGGTATGATATGCAGGTTTCCAGGTACAAAAAGACAAAAAAATCAATTTATGTGACCTACCGCTAAGCGCTATACCTACCATAGGCACTAGCCCCAAAGAATTAAAGAATAGCCACTCTATGACTTGTTGAAATTAAAAACTCGGTCTCTGTGGAGTTCACCCTTGGGGAAGGGGTGATCACACACTTACTTCTCTCTCGCGGGCCAAAAAACTAAGGAAAAAGAATAGGGAACTGACCAAAGGGCTCGGTGTAGAGGACCCACCACACACCCGGAAGATCTTAGAGCGCTTTCCCTCCCTAGCCAAATGCTGAGCTAAGATACCTCAAAAAGTGTAAGAAGACTGGGGCACAAGTAAGCATGCCTCTGAGGTACCCCTTGGGTTTATTAATAATTTTCTGAAAATGGTCTGCCAATAGCCAACCTCCACTGTTCAAAACAGCAATACACAGCCAAAAGTGGTCTGCCACTAGTGTAATTCCGATGTTCTGGAATGCTATACGCACCCCCAGCGAGGGCATCCAGGTAATTTTTCCTTTGGACCCCACAGGGTGAGTTTCTTGGACACAGGGTCAACTCGCCAACCTACTGGGTAGACGCGACATGGCTACCGCGGCTCGCCTTCTATCTCTAGGCGAGCGCGAGCCGGGCCTCCATGGCTTGCCTACCCTATATGGAAGCGGCCCGACGACAAGGTCGCCTAGACAGGCGTGGGCTGGATGGGTTGGCTCGCGCAGATCGCTTTCCCATCCTTGGCGAGAGCGAGTCAGCCATCTGGACTTGCCCTCCTACTATACTAATACGGGCCAGCCCCCTGGCTCGCTCGCCTAGCCGGATGGGACCACTCGGCGAACACGGGGTTGTACACAATTCCCGCTCTTTTTGAGCTTGGAAAAGCTTGGAAAGAATCATCCAACCCCACGTGTTTGGTGAGTGCTTTGCTGAGCTGGAGGGAATCTTTCGGTAGATCCCACTCATATGCTATAAATATGCCATCGAGCCTACAGGAAAAATCCAGTATTCTTTCTCAAACCTTCCTTGTGAATAGTAGCAAAACGATGTTTGTGTTCGAAGAGATGTGAGCCCGCCTAGCGGTCGCGAGGGTGGGGATGCGGGAGAAGGTCCTTTATGCTGACCCGTGGCTGGCGCGCGAATCCCCCGACCCCCTCTTCATGCCGAAGAAAGGGAAAATTATCATGCTGTCTCATACGAATGACGCCCCTACATGTAGTTCGGCAGCCAGTTACGAGGATGCCCATGAGGTATGCGGACCTCCTATCTAATTCGTCATTCTGCTTCTAATTTCTTTCACTGCAGGAGACACCTCGTGTAATTTGAGTTGATAGAAGGGGATTGGGGCATTCCTCCCCACTGATAACTGAGTGGGGTATCAGCCCTTAGACCTAGGGGCATGTCCCTCCTGCGATTCCTTCGCTACCAGTCCGTCCTGTGCTAGGGAAATCTTTCGAAGCCCTTTAAGGAGAGCTCTTTAAGGGCCAGCCGGGTTCCTCCCGGCCTCCTACCGATGCAGGGGACGTGCCAACTCCCGGTGAGTTTGTATACTTGCTTGCTTATGACCGCTTGCTTTTTCTGATCTCTCTTGCATCTGTAGGCTTTAATGCGATCTCCTCCTCCGACGTTGACATCAGCGAGGGGTATTCGCCTCCCCCTTCTACGGATCACATCTCAGAATATCTGTGCGACCCGCAGGACGCTGAGGGGATGAATAAGCGGGTGACACAGTTATTTCAGAAACAATCCCTGCTACTACAGGAGGTTTGCAATAGGGTGGACGAGGATAAGGCCGAGGCGGAGGAGCGGTTCGCGGTACTAGAGGGCATGAGGTGCCCAGCTAATGGGGATGGGACTACTTCTCCAGGGGTGCAAATCACCTGAGTGGAGGAGCGGCTCAGGCACGCCACGGAGCAAGTCGACCTGGCATAGTGGGAATTATCGGCGGTTCGCGAGTACTACTACCCTCGCGTGCCTCCCCGATCCAAGACGCGGGGGCGGGGCAGGTGGAAATGGATCCAATACTGAGCCACCCACCCCTTCCTTGCTATCGACCGTTATGCATGGTTCACACCTGTATCATGGGCCAGATCACGTGATAGGGACACAAAGTTCTCTCTTTCTCTCGGGACATTGAACTATTGTCTATAATTATTTGAGATTTCTTGCCCGCTGATGGGCTTATGCTCGCTGCATATTATTTCCATAACTTCACTGCTTATTCTTCTTCTAGGCGAGTGCAGACTAGATGATCTTTCTCACCTACCCCTTCCTCAAGTGGGCGCGATACTGTTGAACAAGCTCGCCCAGCTCGCCTGCCTAATCTTGGCGGGAGCGAACCGGGCATTTGCCGAACGCAAGTCGGAGCGACTTTCCTACCTCTTTTGGTAGGCGCGAGTCGTGGCTTGCCCACCTCTTGGGCGCACGCAAGTGAATGCAGCTCGCTACCGAATAACTTTTGTAGCACAGTAGCGAGCTAGTAAGAACCTGCGGAGGGCCCGAAAGTCAAAATGTCAGAGGACGTTTTTGC
Organism: Platanthera zijinensis; assembly: GCA_039513925.1. NCBI lineage: Eukaryota > Viridiplantae > Streptophyta > Magnoliopsida > Asparagales > Orchidaceae > Platanthera > Platanthera zijinensis. The sequence goes on along the minus strand of CM077078.1, from coordinate 246,715,044 downwards.
TATCCGCACATTTCCCGCCGACGGGACATTTTACCGCCTTTTTTCTTCCTATAAATAGGCTCTGACGCCCTTTCTTACCTACCACATTTAAGACTTTCGTTCCTTACCCACTTTCTGCGACTTATGGCTCGCCCGCTCCTTGCGAGAACTACAGCGTCCCGCTCGGCGTTCTGACTGTGAGATGGGTGGTTGCGGCAACGATACTGACGGGCGAATCAAATGCGCCTGGACCTTCTACGAACACTCTTTCTCCTATGCCACCATTATCGAAGGCGAGTTTCTTGACGTGATCGACGACTTCATTCCGTCGGACTTTATGGCGAGGCGACCCGGGGAGGGGGATAAAATCAATGACCTCTAGGGATAGGAACTCGCCATCCCCATAGCGCACTTCAATGTGGGCCTCCGACTTCCCCTATGGCCCAAGTTCTGCCAAATACTGAAATACTTCGGGGTCGTACTTGGCCAGTTGACCCCCAAATATATTACTGTAGTGGTCGGGTTCGCCTGCTTCCTGCGAGAAGAGCGGATCGAGTTCATCCTTGTGGTCTTCCGTAAGTTGTTCTCCTTCCGGGCGAACAAGGATGGAACCGCCTACTTCTCCAGCAATCATGTCAAAGTTCGGGAGATAGTGAATAAGAGCCATAACTAGCTGAAGAAATTTGTCTTTGTCAAGGGCAACTTCGGCAATGTCCCCTTCTCGCCGATCCAGCTTGGCGAGGTGAGCTACCACCCCCTAGCCTGGGGGATATGAAGTCGAGTTGTGCGGGTTCTTCCAAGGGAAGAACTATGAAGTTGCGTTCCTCCGCAGGAACTTGGACAACCTCACCCCCATCTCGCCCGGGGGAGGTAAGCTACTCACACTTCTTTCTTTTTACTTAGTCAAATATTTTACTGTTATAACTCTCTCTGTAGGAGAGCGGTACATTCCCTTGCACCCTACTTATGAGAGTGCGCGAGTCACTTCTGGAAAGCTCGCCCGTGCTGAGGCGGTGGCTACAATGCAACGCGAGACCCCTAGCCCTGCCATCCAGAAGAGAGCCACCCGCAAACAACCTCTACTACCTCCACTGCCCAAGAAGTCGAAGACCGCGGACGGCGCACATCCAACAACTAGGGAGAAAGACAAGGCTCCGACGGACCAGCCAACCGAAGATCTTTCCCCTCTGAGCGCCTCGAGTGGCGGTTCCCCTAGCGAGGTGGCCAACACCTCCAGGTTACAAGAAGTTGGGCCCACCATTAGGCCGGTGCCAAGAGTGCACCGCAACTTCGGCCTCGGAGAGCAGCCTTTGGATGAGCTCGGCGTTTCCCTCCTTTAGTGGGACAAGGAGGTGTATCGGGCCTCCATCCCCACCCTGCTGCCGAGTTGGCTAGAGCAGGAAACCATCAGCGAGGAGGCTTACAACTTCTCGTTCGGTCTTTATGCGCGGGAATACGCCGCGATCTACGACGAGGAGGCCACACCGGTTCTTGTTCATGAGAGCGCGCAGGCCCAACTTCGTAGCCTAGAGCTGGCCCATATGGTGGGCAAGCGATGTATGCAGCAGGAGTAGAACGCCCCCTCGCTCCAAAAACTTGCTGATAAAAAGGAAGAAGCTCGCTGTCTCGCCCAAGAGGAAGGTTAACACTAGAATAAATGGGCGGACGCGGCCGACACTGTCCTCGCCGGATACCTGCGGGGGGGGGGGGGGGGGGGGGGGTGGTAAGTCCCATGACTCGCACTAATAGCTTTAAGATTGCTTGCACTTTCCTCAAGCTCTTTTTACCTCTTCTCGCAGGATGTCGTGACGGCTAAGCGCCTAGGTTTCCAGATCGCTACTCTCGAGAAGGAGAAGGAGGCGTTACAAGCGCGGGTGTGGGAACTAGAATCTGCATCAGCTCCTCCGCCGCCCTCCAGCAGTAGCTGCTAGATCATGCATTACACCGAATATGAGTTGGAGGAGATGATGCAGAAGAACACTGCCAAGGCCGCGAAGTACACGCTCCAGACTCTACAACATTCAGGCCTCGTCACGAGTGAAGGTGCGAGGCTCTTGGAGAGTGAGGTGGTACCAGAGTTATTCCTTCTGGTACCGAAGCCGGGCGATAAGTCCTACCAATCCCTTTAGGAGGGCTTGCTGCCCGAGAGCTTGCCTTGCTGGACCCCCGTGCCGAGCTTCTTTTGTATTTTTTGTTATATTTCAATGTAAACGCGGGCTGAGTCCCCAACTTATAACTTTTCTTTGATCAATGAAATATATATGCTCTATTCTGATATGATGCCATCTTTATCTTTCTCTTTTTGCTTTATACTCGCGACCTGGCTTGACTCTCCTGCTCGCGGACTCTAGGCCTGTGTCCCTTTAGCGAGATCGCACGTTCCATGAGGGTAGCTTAGGAGGCATAAAGATCTTAAGTAACCGACCCGTGAATGTCGACTCGTTTCCTCTGTCCAGGGATTTTCTATGCTGCTCGTGGGGTAAAGGGGCGAGCCGGCTCGATATACACCCGAGCCACTCAGCTTCGCATGAGCTGGGCCCCATGAAGTCACGACGTGGCCTGAGTTCTCGCGACCTTGGTCGCTTTTCGGGCGCTAGGTGGTTCTGTTGGGGACATCTTATTCTATTCCTTTTGTCAACCACTAGGAGCCTGATGATGTGATATGAGTGCCAATAGGTCTTTCTCTTCGGCCGAGCATTGATTCCTGAGAGCTCGCCTCTCTGAACTATAGTCTCGGCTCGCCGACCTGCCAGGGTCTCGAATCTCCCTTCCCAGACCGCTTGGGGATTGTCGGGCTTAACTCCTTGTTATCCTCGCGATCTGTCTCCGAAGTTTGAATTCCTGTGTCCCGGCTTTAGATATCGTTACGTCCACCGAGAATCCCAGCTGTCAGCTAGGTGGAAGCCTGACAGCGAGAGCATCTCGGGACTCATCCCCAGGGCAATAACTCTTTACTTTGCTCAACCTCCAGGCACTACCATCGGCCCAATCAGCTAGGTGAGAGCCTGACGGCAGGTGTTGAGCATCAACCGTACTCAGCTCTAGGGTCATAACGATGCCCAAAGGGGATCCCGATCCTACCAGCTAGGTGGAAGCCTGATAGGGGGTTCATCCCGAGACCTAACCCCAGAGCAAGAATACTTTCCTTTGCTCAATCTCCGAGTAGTACCACTGGCCCAATCAGCTAGGTGAGAGCCTGAAGACGGGTGTTGAGAATCAACCATACTCAGCCACAGGGTCATAACGACGTCCATCAGGGATCCCGACCCTGCTAGCTAAGTGGAAGCCTGACAGCAAGAGCATCCTGGTACCTAAACCCAGAGCGAGAATACTTTCCTTTGCTTAATCTCCAGGTGCTACCACCAGCCCAATCAACTAGGTGAGAGCATGATGATGGGTGTTGAGCATCAACCAGACTCAGCCCTAGGGTAATAACGACATCCAACGGGGATCCCGACCCTGCTAGCTAGGTGGAGGCCTGATAGTGGGAGCATCCCTGGACATAACCCCAGAGCGAGAATACTTTCCCTTGCTCTCCGGCCTTGCCAGCTAGGCGGAATCCTGGCAATGGGAGCATTTTGGGACCTAGCTTCATAAATACTTGTGTTAAACTTGATCTGCAAAAGGGTTGAAGTATCAAAAGATTTCATATTCATTGAAGGAACAGACGTATATATTTTATGGATAGAAATGCTTCAAGTCATCACCACTCTAGGCGTGACTCAGGGTCTCACCCTCCACATTTCGGAGACGGTACCCCCATGACCTTAGAGTTTCTTGGACAATATAAGGACCCTCCCAGTTAGGATTGAGCTTCCCCACTGCAGTTGATCTCCCTGCTAAATCCACCTTCTTCAGGACCAAGTCCCCTTCCACGAACTGCTTGACCCTGACGTGCTTGTCAAAGTACTGTGCCATTCTTATCTTTACCTCTTCCTAGTGGATGGCGGAGAGATCACGCAACTCTTCCACCATGTCAAGGGAGAGTCGTAGCTCCTCCTCGTTTTCAGCCTGCCATTCTTCCCTTCCTGCCTCTGCCTCAACCACCCGTGATGTCCAGACCTCGAACTCGATTGGAAGTACAACCTCGCACCCATGGGAGAGCTTGAAGGGGGTCTCCCCAGTTGCTGTGTTGGAAGTTGTCCTAAGGGCCCAAAGAATTGAAGGAATCTGATCCACCCAGCTACCCTTCAAATTCTCCACCTTCTTTTTGTGGAGGTTGACGATGTTCTTGCTCGGCACCTCCACCTGCTTGTTGCTCCTGGGATGGTGGACCGACGCGAACCAGAGGTCGATCCCGAACAGTCCACAAAAATTGATGAACTCGGTGCTGGCGAACTGACGACCCCAAAGGAATTCTCTAAGATCACCCCCACCCGCAGGTAATGCCTTCCCGAAGCGCCGTCCACCATCACCCTCCAGGGAATCAGGTGAGTGAGTTCCATATCCGCCACCTCGACTACATACTCAGCCAGAGAGTCGGCCATTACTTGGGTCGTGATCGAGAGGCAGGGGACAAAGGAGATGTCGAATTCACTTAACTCTACCGACCACTTCGCCAACCTTCCTGAATGCTCCCCCCCCCCCCTCGAAGATGTTGTGGAGGGGGTGGTAGGTCACCAATCGGATGGAGTGATCTTGGAAGTAAGGTCGGAGCCTCCAGGCTGAGATGAACAGAGCAAACGCTAGCCACTCCAGGATGAGATAGCCGAGATCTGCCTTCCTCAGGACCCGGATTACGTAGTATATGAGTAGCTACTTCTTCCCCTCTTCCCGAACCAGGCTGGAGCTCACGGCCTCTGCTCTGACCCCGAGATACAAAGAGAGGTCCTCCCTCTCCTTTAGTCCTTGGAGCAGGGGGGCCTGAGTTAACTGCCTCTTCAAGGCCTGGAATGCCTCCTCGTATTCCCCAGCCCACTCAAACTTCTTGCCTCCCCTCAATGCCTTAAAGATGGGGGAGCACTTCTCCCCAGCCCGGGAAAGGAACCTGCTTTGCCCGATCAACTTCCCCGTCAACCGTTGCACCTCCTTGGCATTCCGAGGAGACCCAAACTCCATGATCGCCTTGACCTTGTTAGGATTCAGCTCCACCCCTACAGGGGTGAGAAGATGGCCCAAGAACTTGCCCCTGCTAGCCCCGAAGACGCACTTCAAGGGGTTTAGCCTCATTTTGTACCTTCGGAGGGTGCCAAAGGTATCCTCCAGATCTTGAAGGTGAGAGTCCACCTCTCTGATTTTGATCATTAGATCATCCACATACACCTCCAGATTCCTCCCCTTTTGCTCCTGTAAGACTCAATCCATCATCTTTTGATATGTCTCCCCTGTATTTTTCATCCCAAAGGGCATCATCTTATAGCAGTAACACCCATCCCTAGTGATGAAGGAGACATCTTTTACATCGGGGGTGGGGGTGGGTGGGGGTGCATCCTGATCTGATGATAACCTGAAAAAGCATCTAATAAACTCATTACAGGAAAACTGATGGCCTAGTCAACCAGTGCATCGATTCGAGACAAGGGGTAACAATCTTTAGGACATGATTTATTAAGTAAAGAGAAATCAACACACATTCTCCACTGGCCGTCTCCTTTTTTTTTACCATGACTACATTGGAGACCTAGCCGGAGTATTGGATTTCAGATATAAAGCCAGCCTTTAGGAGCTTGGCCACCTCTTCCCTGATGGGCTCAGCCAGCTTGTCCGCAATAGACCTCTTCTTCTACTGGATGGGGTGAGCTTCTGGGTCTAGGTTGAGGCGGTGGCAAGCAACGTCCGCATTTATCCCTGGCATCTCCGCAGTGCTCCAAGAAAAGATGTCCACATTCTTCTGGATGCGTGCCAGCATCCTCTCCTGGTCCACTGTGGTCAGCCCCCCGCTGATGCGCACCTTATAACCCTTCTCCCCAAGGGTGAGAACCTCCATCTCCACCACCTCTTCTGCTACCTCCAGAAGGGACTTCTCTCCCCATTCTCTACCGTCCCCCTCTCCTGGGAAAAGTACCTCCTCCTCAGCCTCCTCCACGGTTATTGCCTCGGCCAGCTCCTCCTGGACTCCCTCCATCACCACCATCTGGGTGCAGCTCTCCACCTCCATCTACACTCCACTTACCTGCTGCTCCGCCTCCTACATCCTTTACTCCATCTCCTCGGTCCCATACTTCCAAGAAATGGAGTTCACCGCGATGACGTAGCACTCCCTCACCACCTTGGGGTCTCCTCGGACCCAGACCTAGATCCCCTCGGCGTTGAACTTCAAGTACATATGCAAGGATGAGGGGATGCAATAAAAGGCGCTGATGAGAGGCCGCCCAAAGATGGCATTATAACTGATGGGAAAATCCACGATGACGAACCTGTAGTTTCGGTACTGCCCTCCCAGAGTGACATGGAGCCCCACTACTCCTTCCACCTCCTTTCTCTCCCCAGAAAACTGAAACAGTGGTTTGTCTGAGGCCAGCACCCTCTTGGCCTCCACCTTCATCGCATAGAATGCCTTCTTGAAGATTACGTTGACCGAACTCCCATTGTCGATGAGGATCCGGGAGATAATGAAGTTATTGACTGCAGTCTGGATGACCAATGCGTCGCAGAAGGGGTCCTCGTGATCTGGCATTTCCTTCCTTAAGAAGGTGATCTTCTCCTCTGTGGGTGGGGTCTGGGATGTAGAGCCAACACTCCGACGGTATATGGTGTGGAGACTTGCCTTCCGAGAAGCCTCGACTCCCACCCCCATGGATCACTCTGATCCCTCCTCGGGACCCAACATCGGCCCGGTCCTCACACCTGTCCTCCTCTGCTCGAGGTTGGACTTCTTCAATTTGCACTTCTTGGCGGTCTTTCTGCTGCTGCAGCTCCCTATTTCCTCTCATCTCGAGGAACTCCGGGCACGTGGCTGTAGCGTGCCCCTCCTCCTAGTGGAAGTCATATAGGCTAACTCAACCCTGACTTCCCTCCTCCTCCTCCTCTGCTGAACCCTCCTCCTCTATATGGATATCGTCATAGCCTGATGCTGATCGGGGAGAGTGGGTCTCTGCCCCTGTGTTGGGTATTGCATCCATAATAACCCTAATTTGTAGAAGGGTCCAGTCAAGCTAAGTTGAATTGAGTCTGTATTCAATATTGTTTTTTAGTTGTGTACTTGCAGGTCTACGTTGCTAAGTACACACCAATGTCAGGTTACAGTGGGTCAGTAAACACAGGACTACACAATGTAATCCCTCATTGTGTAGGCCATCGTGTTGACTCACGCGTAATCTATCTATTGGGGTTTACTTTTATCCCAAGTACAGGAGAAAGATCAAAGAAGGCCAAAGACCAGGATTCAGAATTGAAGAATTTTACCTAAGAAAAATTCGACGAGTATGGTGACTCATACACGTCGAATTCATCGAGTATCCCCTTCTTACTCACCGAATTCGTCGTGTATGCTTCCCGATACCCGTCGAATTCATCGTATATACTTAGAGTAAATTCTCTGGTATTCCAAAATTTGACCAAGGCAAACTCGCCGAGTATCACTGGTGATACTTGCCGAATTCGTCGAGTATCACTAGCGATACTCGCCGAATTCAACGAGTATCCCAAGCGATACTCGCCGAATTCGACGAGTATCCTAGGAGATACTCGCTGGGTATGTCGAGCCATATATTGACTTTTCTGAAATTCTGTCCAAGGATATTTTGGCGTATATCATCATCTTATTTGGCGAGTATCAATTCGATATTCGACGAATTTCGCCGAAAATGACTTGTCGTTTTCACTCCGATTTTTTTTGGTTCTGTTTCCGTCGGCCATGCACAGTATAAGCTATGGTTCATTTTTGGAAAATATTTTATGGCCGTTATTACAAATCCTCCTATATATAATAGGATGATTTTAGAAAAAAATCTTAACCTAATTGTCATTTCGAAATTCAAAATCTTCCCGAAACAGATCCCATCGGCCGCACGCTATCATTTTTGCGAAATCCTTCCGTTCGGCCGCAACTTCGTCGATCGTCTTCTTCTCCAACTTTTTTGATTGGATTGTTCATCTTTAAATATTTATTCAACTCCAGTCCAAGTGGTTGAAGATCCAAGATCAAGGGTTCAAGATCCAAATATTTCAAAGTTTTTGAGTTCTTTGAGATTCAAGATCAACCCTTCCAAGAACATAGGATCAAGACTTGTAATCGTGTGTTATTGTTGTAATATTGTTTTAAATTTTGTAGGAGATTTTTCTCCGAGATTTGTAGATTCGTTTGGGGATCAAGAAAGTAGATATGGTTGTGGATCGAGGTTGTAGATCCGGTTTGCGGATTGAGTTGTATGAGAGTTTGTTCTCAGAGTTGTAGGAGCATCGTCTCCGAGGTGTAGGAGTTGCGACTCCGAGGTGTAAGATTAGACGAAATCTGAGTTTGGTGAAGTAGCCGAATCTACCCTTTGTGGGAGATAGGCAAGGCGGGACAGTGGATGCACCCAACTCGGGAACCACTATAAAATATCTGCGTTTGTGTGCTTGTTCTTTCAGATAATTTTTATTTCGCAAAAAGACGCAAACATCACCTATTCACCCCCCTCTAGGTGATTTAGGTAGACGCTAGATACTTTCACTTAGTATCAGAGGGGCATTTTGATCGATAAGGCTAACACCTTGATCAAGATCCCTGATCTAGCATAAAGAGATTCCGCATAGTCACCATGGAGTGAAGCAGAGATATGGCTTCCATGAAGCTACCAGTATGCACCAAAGCGAACTTTCCCATGTGGAAAGAAAGAGTACGGTTCTACATGGAAGTTGTAGATCCGAGAATTTTTTACATCGTGGAAGAAGGACCACACATTCCTACTCAAGCTTCAATGATAAATCCAGCAATTAAGATTCCCAAGAAGATGATGGATCTCACTAAGGATGAGATTTCCCTAGTCTCCCTAGACAATAAGGTGAAGAATATAATAACAAGTGTTGTGGACAGATCAATGCTTCAGAACTTATTCCACTACAAATTTGCCAAGGAGATGTGGGACTGCTTGGTTGTACTTATGGAAGGTACAGACGAAGTGCGAGACGATCGCAGATCTTTACTAAATCAAGAATACAAAGCTTTCAAGCAAGCATCAAGTGATACCATTGCAGACAGCTTCAAAAAATTCTTCAAGATCATCAACAGACTCAGAAACTACGGTCATGTCTTCACTCATGGTGAAATGAACGATAAGTTCCTTTGATCCCTCACAAAGGACTGGGACACAATGGTCATCACCATTAGAGAATTTGGAAAATTTCCGGAGATCGACCCGCATAACCTGTTTGGCAAATTGCTCTCATACGAACTCCAAATGAATACTCGGAAGAAGGAAGAGAAAAACAACAAAACTTCAAGCCAAGACAAGACTGTGTACCTGAAGGCTAAAGGTTCAAGAAAGTCTAGAGCTGTATCACACATAAGAACATAAGCTCCAAACACTCCTAAAGACTCTGATCCAAGCACATCAGGCTCCAAGCTATCTGACGGAGAGTTCTCCCTAATCTCCAGGTAGTTCAAGAAATTGCTTAGCAAAAGGAGGCAGATGAGAAATCCTTCATCCTCATCTGACTACAGGAGATCTGTTGGATCCCTAGTTGGATTTGGGCTAGGTTCACTAAGTTAGGATCAGATGACCCAACATGTATTGCAAGGGTAATGGTTGTGTCCTAGAGTCTAGGCCTAGTCCTTAGAGTCAACAATGCATGGATCAGCCATCAACAGTCTGCCAAAGATTCAAGACTTAGAGAAATATCAAGACTCAGAAAAAGAGTTCGATGTTCGTCGAACTCAGGTCGACGAAAGTCGTGCTCAGCTCGATGAAATCAGAGACAAATTCTCTGAGCTGAGCTCGACGAACTCAGTTCTCAGGTCGATAATTTCTGGATCATCTGCTTCAACACTCAAGACCAGAAAATATCTAAATATTTCTAAGTCCAGAATCAAACTCAAGTTGACGAACTTGGTTCTCAGCTCGACGATCTTGGTGCACAGAATTGGAAAGATCTGTCAAGCAGCAGTTAGTATTTCAGAGGTCGACGATCTTGGATCTCAGCTCGATGAACTGTGGACTCAGGTCGACGAAGTCAGACTTGGTTGTCTTCATTCTTTTGTCCCTATTATATTTCAATAATTACTGAGTAATTAATGCTCAAATATTCTCTGAATATTACTGTTTGACGGAGCATTAATTATGGTCTTCATCAGGATTATTGCCTGCCATTTTTAAAAGGGATAGTTGGGGAAATCAATCAATGCAAATATTCTCAAGGCCGTCAGCATTGAATGCAGGAAGGAATTCAAAATTCAAAAGGAATTTCACATGAAAAATAAAAAAAGGATTTGTCTTCTTCCTGCAAAACAGAATATACAACAATCTAATAATCTAAGCGAGAGAACAAGACACAGAAGAGACAAACATCAGAATAAGAACAAGGATCTTCTGCTCTTGCTCTCTCTCGACAACAAAGTGATAGAAAGAAAGAAGTGCAAGAACAGAAGGAGAACAACAATCTGAAGAAGAAGAACAATCATTCAAAATCAAGAGTCTTCTTCTTCTTTCATCATCTCAGGAATCTTCAAAGGACAACAACTATTGCATCAGTCAAGAAGTTCCTGAAGATCTTCTGGCCAAAGCTAAAGTCTGAAGGCCTAACACCCTAAAGCAAAGCTCTAACCCCCAGAACCAATTCATTATCTTAGGGGGAGCCTTTGTTAACATCAGATCCATAAGAGTCTTCTCAGTTGTATATTGAGAAAGAGAAGACATAATCAATCTCTCATCCCCCACTTTATAAAGGGTTCTCTACTCCCTTCAAAAGTGATTCCTGGTTGCAAGTCACCTGATCAAAAGACTTGAGGTTTGGTTTTTGAGCACCTAATCAAAAGCTCATTGGTGGCAGTCACCTAAACAAAAACATGAGTGGATTCCTACTAGGGTGGTAGAAGAGTGGATGTACCCAAGTTGGGGAACCACTATAAAATTCTTATGTTGTCTGATTGCCTTTTTCTTTTGTTCTTGCTGTGGCTGTGCTAGTTAGGTTACTGTGATTCTGATTAGATAAATTTGGTGTGCTGTGACATAATATCTTAGTTTAGAAATAGGTTTTTCTTTTGTAGCAAAAGTTTTTATAAACCCAAACATACTATATTCACCCCCTCTAGAATATATCAGATCTAACACCTCACTTTCAATTGGTATCAGAGGAGGTTCTTTTGGTTGCACAAGCTAACCCTTGAACCAAAGATCCTAAGTTAGATCTGTCTTTTTATTTCCATTAGATTTGTATACACATCATGACACAGAACAAAGATTATGTAAGCAACAGACCTCCAATATGTAACCTAAACAAGTTTGCTATCTAGAAGGCAAGAATAAAATTATATATGAATTCTATTGATGAAGATATCTATAATTTTATCAGGACAGGTCCCCCTCAGGCATCAAGCTCTATAGCATCAACCAACACTAATGAAGTTCCACTACCTGAATGGACTGAGGCTCAGAAGAAGGCTAAAATTACTGATGCCAAAGCAATGAACATTATGGCCCAAACAATGTCAGATGACATTTTTCAGAAAGTAGCTGAATGCACATCAGCCAAGGCCATCTGGGATTCCCTAAATCAAATGGTGGCTAGATCTGCTGATGAAAGAAAGGATAGAAGATCAAATCTCATATCCCAATATGAGAACTTCAAGAAGGAGGAAGCTAAATCTGTAGCTGACATGTACAATAGGTTAAGCTCTATCATAAATGAGCTAAAAACCTTGGATAAGGACATCAACCTCACAGAGGTGAATGATAAAATCCTTATGTGCTTTCCTAGCTGTTGGGGCTGCGGTCCGGAATCGCCCCCGCGTTGCGGCGCTATGCGGTAATGGCTTAACTGGCTGCCCCGTCCCCGGTCAAAATCTTTGATATAAAGATTAGTATGCGCCTTTGACCTTCAGGCCGGTCTTTTGGTGCAGTTGGTAGCGCTAAGTCCTCTCAAGTGGTGGAGATGCGGGGTTCGGGTTCGAAACCCCGGGGTCGTTTCCGGGGGGGGGGGATTGTTGGGGCTGCGGTCCGGAATCGCCCCCGCGTTGCGGCGCTATGCGGTAATGGCTTAACTGGCTGCCCCGTCCCCGGTCAAAATCTTTGATATAAAGATTAGTATGCGCCTTTGACCTTCAGGCCGGTCTTTTGGTGCAGTTGGTAGCGCTAAGTCCTCTCACTAGCTCATGGGATTCAAGGATCTGGCCCATCAAGGAGGCCAGGAGCCTAAATGAGATTTCCACTGAATCTCTTTTAGGAAAGCTGAAGTCCTATGAACAGCTTATCAAATCCAGAGAAGCAGCTGAGAAAAGAACACCTCCACCAGCAAGGAAGGAGCACAACATTGCATTCAAGGCTGCTGAAGAGATAGAGACTCCAATAGTTAATGAAGAGTTGATGAGTCTATTTGCCAAAAGATTTTACAAAATGGCAAAGAAGGATTTTAGAAGAAAGTCATCCAGGCAGGATGACAAGCCAAGGTATGATAAAACTGCCACTAAATAAGTGGTGTGCTTTGGCTGCAGGAAACCTAGACACTTCCTCTCAGAGTGTCTAGAGAATCAGAAGAAGGAGAAGAGAAGAAAGAAGGACTCCAGAAGATAGCAAAGCAGCAGGCCTTCCTCCAACAAACATAAGAAGAAGGAGAAAGGCTTTATAGATGAAAGCTAGAGTAAAACTGAAGATGAATCCTCATCTTCTAGCTCCAGTGAAAAAGAAGAGGAGGCAAGGGCCAAAGAAGTTTGCCTCATGTCCATTGATGCTTCTAGGAGTCACTCAGAGGAGGAAGAGTAAGACACTGAAGAAGCCTCAACATCTGAAGCTGATCTGGTATTGTCTTCTTTTGATTATAGTTCTAAATCATTTCAATCTGAATTTAAAACCATGAGTATAGATCTAATAAATTCAGAAAAAGAAATTAAGACACTTAGGGAAAAACTAGGAAGCCAATAAAATGTTATTTCTGAAAACAATAGGTTAAAGGCTGAACTAAATTCTGCAAATGAACAAATTATCTTTCTGAAATTTGAACTTAGCAAAGCTAAGATATTAGAAGAATCATTGAATGGCAGAAGTTTAAGATTGTTAGATATAACCAACACATTAAATACTAGAACTAATAACTGTAGACTAGGGTTAGGAGCTTCATCCAGTGAACCAATCATAATCCAAAAGAATCATCTTTCTAAACCTGTAAATTTTGTTTCGGATAAAGGAAAGAAAAATACTGAACAAGTTAATAAGGTTAATGAAGTTCTTAAACAGATTGAAACTAAAAACAAACTTAAAAACCAGAAGAATAATGAAAGTAATAATGTTCAGCAGTTATCGTCGAACTCAGATCGACGATATATGAACAAATCGTCGACCTCAGTACGAAAATCTCTGAATGCAAATTTCAATAATAATCATTCGTCTTACTGTGACCGACGAATTGTGTATGGTTCGTCGAGCAAAGAACGACGAAATTGGGGCACAGAAAATGAACTTGTTTATTCTCTGAGCAGAGATCGACGATCTCATCCCAATTCGTCGAACTCTGATCGACGAATTCACAACATTTCGTCGAACACAGAAACACTTGCTAATAATCATAACTATAACAGCAACTCTAATAAATCTAGGAAACCATTTAATCCATTAGCTGATTGGATAATTCCACCTAGAAGATATCATCCATTAGGATACAAATCTCAACCAGAATTTTTTGTAATATCTAGATTTTCATATCAGCAATATAAAGGACCCAAGGTAACTTGGATCAAGAACAACTAACTATTTTTCTTGTAGATAAAGGGCTGTCCAGTTGTGAATCAACTATGGTACCTGGACAGTGGTTTCTCCAAACACATGACTGGCAACAAGGAAAATCTACTCAACTATAAGACCAAGCTGGGACCAAAGGTAATCTTTGGTGATTCAAAGTGTAGTCAATCTGAAGGCCATAGACAAGTAAGAATTGGAGCTGTCACATTCAAGAAGGTGACCTATATATGTAAGTGGACTTAAGCATAACCTCATCTCCATAAGTCAATTATGTGATGAAGGTTACCAGGTACACTTTAACTCAACATCTTGTACTATTTCAAATAAAGAAAAACAAAATGTTTTAATTGGGAATAGACAAGGAAATATATATTTAGTTGATTTTAATGCTGTCAATTAAGATATCTGCTTACTTAACATAATTAGTAATTAGAATGAATTATGGCATAAAAGGCTAGGACATGTAAACATTAAAAATATTACTAGGCTATCAAAAGACAACCTTATGAGAGGTTTACCTTCTGGTCCCTACAAGAAGGAAGGCCTCTGCATGGCTTGTCAACTAGGCAAGCAAACTAAATCTAACTTTAAATCAGTAAATAAAGTGATTCACCTAGGATCTTGTAATTGCTACACATGGATCTCTTTGGACCCATTGCTATACAGAGCCTAGGAGGGAAATCCTACACTTTAGTTATTGTAGATGACTTCTCAAGGTTCACTTGGGTGTTCTTTCTAAGATCTAAGTCAGATACCTTTAAAGTTCTTACAGATTTTCTCAGGATCATACAGATTGAGTACTCTACTCATGTTATATTGATCAGAAGTGATCATGGTACAAAGTTTGAGTCTCTTCTTATGCATGAGTTCTGTGAGAAGGAAGGTATCAGGCACTGCTTCTCAGCTCCTAGAACTCCCCAACAAAATGGTGTAGTTGAAAGGAAAAATAGGACCCTTATTGAAGCTGCAGGCACATTACTTGCAGATGCTTACATACCCCTATCCTTTTGGGCAGAGGCTATAAGCATAGCAAATTATGTACTGCACAGAAGCTTGATACATAAACTAAAGAATATGACTCCCTATGAATTACTTAAAGGGAAGAAACCTAAACTCACATATTTTAAAGTATTTTGGATGTGTATGTTATATACATAATAATAACAAGAAATATATTAGAAAGTTTGAAGCTAAGGCTGAATTGGGAATTTTTCTAGGATATTCCCAAGTATGCAAAGCTTATAGGGTATTCAATAAATTATCTATAAAAATTGAAGAATCAGTCCATGTTACTTTTGATGAGGAACATGCCTTACAAGGAGAAAGAGATTTCTACCAATAATCCTTTGTAGTTACCTCACTTGTGTGAGAATTTGGATGGACTAAGCCTCACCCAAGAGGCTCCGACATATCCTTCTCCATAAGATAAAGAAGAAAGTGAAGAAGAAGGCACTGAAGAGACTGAACTTCATCCAACAGCAAACATAATTCCACAAGAGGAATTAAATCCAAATGTTGTTGCTGAATCAACTCCACCCACTGATCCTATCACACTAAGTGATCACCCCAGATATCAAGTGATTGGAGACATAATAGCAGGTGTACAGACAAGGCATCAACTCAACCAAGACTTGATGCATGCCTGTTTCCTCTCTCAAGTTAAACCTCAATCCATAAAAGATGCTGAGCAAGATCCCCACTAGATCATTTCTATACAAGAGGAACTCAACAAATTTGAGAGATGCAGAGTTTAGGATTTGGTTCCAAGACCCCAAGACTACCCAGTCATTGGAACCAAATGGGTATATAGAAACAAACTAGATGCCCAAGGTGTAATTGTGAGAAACAAGGCTAGACTTGTTTCTTAAGGTTATAGGCAAGAAGAAGGGATAGACTATGACCAAACATTTGCACCGGTTGCAAGATTAGAGGCAATCAGAATCTTTCTTGCCTATGCTGCCTACAAGAAGTTCAAAGTATATCAGATGGATGTAAAGAGTGCTTTTTTGAATGGAGTAATAAAGGAAGAAGTTTATGTTGAACAACCTCCAGGTTTTATCTCTGCAACTCATCCCTATCATGTATTTAAATTGCATAAGGCTCTCTATGGTCTAAAGCAAGCTCCAAGAGCTTGGTATGAGACCTTAGCTAGATTTCTGATAGAGAATAAATTCATTAGAGGTATAGTAGATAAAACCTTATTCACTAGACATCATAAGGACCAAACTTTGTTAGTACAAATATATGTGGATGACATTATATTTGGGTCTACTGATCCCAAATTATGCAAGAGGTTCTCTGACCTCATGCATTCAAAATTTGAGATTAGTAGCATGGGTGAGCTCTCCTACTTTCTTGGTATCTAAGTAAAGCAGCTCCCTAATGGCATCTTCATCTCCCAAGCTAAATATGCTAAAGAGCTTATAAAGAAGTTTGGGATGGCTAATGCCTAAGCAAAGAAAACACCCATGGCTACAAATGCTGTAATAGACTCTGATGCACATGGAAAACCTGTGGATCAGAAATTATATAGGGGCATTGTTGGGTCCCTACTATACCTTACAACAAGCAGACCTGACATCATGTTTTCCACATGTCTTTGTGCTAGGTTCCAGGTGAACCCTAAAGAATCTCACCTAGTTTTTTTACAAAGAATTTTCAAATATATAAAGGGTTGTCCTAGTCTAGGTCTCTGGTATCCTACTGAGTCAGAGTTTGAGTTAACTGGATACTCAGATGCCAACTTTGCTGGATGCAGAGTGGACAGAAAGATTACCTCAGGAACCTGCTAGTTCCTTGGAATGAGATTAGTGTCCTGGTTTTGTAAGAAGCAGGTATCTATGTCAACATCAACTACTGAAGCAGAATATATTATAGCTGGCAGTTGTTGTTCCCAGATGCCGTGGATCCAAAACCAACTCCTGGACTATGGCTTCAACTTAAATAATTCAACTCTCTTATGTGATAACACAAGTTCTATAGCTATAGCACAAAATCCAGTCCATCACAGTAGGACTAAGCATATAGACATTAGGCATCATTTCATTAGAGAGTGTGTAGACAAAAACAAAATCAAACTTGTCTATATCTACACTGATTTACAAAAAGCTGATATTTTCACCAAGCCCCTGGATGAAAGAAATCACTTGTTCTTTGTAAATCAGCTTGGAATGATCAATGGAGAAGTCTTTGTTTAGTTTTTGTCTGCACTCGAAGAACTCTTCAAATTTCGTCGAACGGAGGTCGACGAACTGGGAAAGGTTCTTAAGATATTCGTCGACCTGAGATCGACGATCTCTCTGTTAGTGAAGTTAGTTTTGTTGACCTGAGATCGACGAATCTACTTCAGAAAACTTTCGTCGAACGGAGCTCGGTGAAATGTCTTCAACCCTTTAGACTGAGCTCGACGAATTGATTAACTCTAAATTATTTCGTCGACCTCAGATCGAAGAATTATTTACTTTTAGTAGAACGAAGTTTGTCGATTCATATTCCGAAAAACCTTATATTTAGGTTTTATTCGACCTCCGTACCACCCTTTCAGTTCCCTTGCACTTGATCTTCGTTTTTCTCTTGCAGGTGCTCTCATGGCGATTCCAGCAGGCAATCTTGTGGCGATGAAATTTGATACTGGCTTCGACCTTGATTTCGAATCCTTTCAATATTCCGATCCTATCTTTATGAACATCCTGCAACTGCTTAAAGAACAGCAGTTGAAGACTCTACTATCCACCATGAGCAAGATATCTGGAGCAGAAATCAGAGAGTGGGTCAATACATCTTCCACAGAGGACAACACCATGACTGGAACTATAGCGGGTAATGTTGTTTCCCTCACCCCTACTTTTTTACAGAAGTTTTTGGATTAAGCAATGGTGAAGAGGAATTAGAAATAGACACTGAGGAGTTTGACATGATGCTGAGTATGATGGGTTATTCAGGACAAACCCCTAATAAACTGCTTAAGAAACATCTATCTACAAAGTTTAAGTTTCTCGCAGATATTGTGGGCAAGGTGTTGCTGGGAAAGCCCACAACCCATGACTACATAACTAGGCACCAATTCCTGGTTATGTGTGCTGTGGTCAAAAAGAAGAAAGTGAACTGGGCTCAGATCCTATTTGATCTGATTAAAAAGAAGAATACAAAGAAAGAGGTATGTTTTGGAAGGATCCTAGGGATCTTTCTAAAGGAAAAGGCTGCTTAATCCCTGGTCTCCCCGACCATATTCATAAATGCTAGCAAGAGGCTCATATGTGCCCTTTTTAGCAAGTGGGAGAGGACAATCACCAAGCCCTCCAAGGCTACCTCCTCTTCCACCAGACCTTCTGAGAGTACAAGGGCTACTCTAGCCACTTCCCACCCCACTGAAGAGGTTCATTCCACCACTCCACACCCTCCAGCTCTCCAAACTCCATCTCAGCCAGCAAGTCAACAAACCCCACCTTCTACTCATATTATAATCCCTACTCCCACACCTCCATCATCCCCAATTCCTACATCTCCAACCCACATTCCCTCTCATACTCCTTCCCCCTAGCATGATACATCACTACCATCACCACCCCCATCTCCTCTTCCAAGGCATTTAGCTGACATCCCCCTATCCAACTTATCATCCCTCCCATCCTTCAATCTACTATCATCCCCTCTTAAGACTCCCTCTTCTCTAGATGTCTCTCACCAAGACACTCACATACAACCTCCTCCTCCACCTCCACCTCTTACTCCACTAGCTCCTACCACCTCCACTCAAACACCCCCTGCCACAACATCTACCTCCCCACTGTTGGACTCTTCCATTATCCCTCCACTCATTGCCCTTCTCACACCCCTCCTCAAAATAATTATAGCTGAGGCCATTTCTCCTCTTGCTGCTTCCATATCCACCCTTGCTGCCAAGATATCTGCTCTCTCTACTTCTCCCTCTTCAGTTGGGGGTCTGGCTTCAGTTTCCACTGAAACCAGGCAGGGGGAGATACTCAATGAAGAAGAAGCAGCCGTAGATTTAGCAGCAGAAGCATCAGCATCAGCAGAGTTAGTTTAAACTGATATGGAAACAGTATCAGATGTAGCAGCAGATGTACAAGCAACAACAACAGAGTTAGTTGAAACTGATATGAAAATAGTATCAGATGTAATAATAGAAGCAGTAACAATAGAACCAATAGATACAGTCTATCTTAATAATCTTCCAGCAGACAACACTAAGCCATCCATGGCTGTAATTCCTTATACCACACCAATAAGCCCCAAAGTATGGCTCAAGGCCACTTTTGCTACTCCAGAGTCTCCTCTCAGAGTTGATTCCCCCACTATCTCATCCCCTCTTGCACTAATTTATGTTATGGATGATTCTCCAATGCCTGATCTAGATGCACTGGTCATGGATGATATAGAAGAAGAAAATAAGTTAGCTGCTGAAAGCACTAATGTGATAGTTCTCCTGCTCCTCCTCCAGCTCTCTCTAAGACTGAAAAATCAGCTAAGACTGAAAAATTAGCAATACCTGATGAAACAATAAGAGAGATAGATGCACTATATGACAATCCACAACAGTCAGATGATGATGATGATATTGATGATTCAGATGAGGATCCCAAAAGAAAGAAAGTCTCCAAGAAGAGGAAAGCTCCTCCACCTCCTGCCCCTAAACCCAATCCTGCAAATGACACACCCTACTATATTCTGCAAAATATTACTCCATACAAGGGTATGCCAACATGGATGTGGCTATCCAAGAATGAACAGAAGGCTAGGAAGAAAAGCAGGAGATACTCTCCTCCTCTACAGAAGTTTAAGAGAGGTCCTCCTCCTCCTCCTCATGCTGTTGGTGCCTCAAGAGTTGCTCCTCAAAGTTCAGATGCATCTTCCAAGCCTACATCTATCACTAGAACCTATCAAAGGCAGGAAAGATCATCCAAACATCAATCCCAAGGAGGCAGTCAACAAAGGAGTACAAGTTCAGCTTAGGAAATAAAGGAAGTTGTTTATTAAAGGCCAGCATTCTCTCCTCCTAAACAACAAGCTTCTCAACATCAATACAAAAGGTACACTGAATCTCATAATCCTAAAGGGAAATATAGTGAAGCTGCTCCTCCTAAATCCCTTTATACTCAAAGAAATGAAAAGTAGAATGTGACAAGTTTCCAAGCTCAATCTACACAGTTCAAGCCTGTTACCCTACTACCTCCACAAGATGATCAGTCATCTGTCAATCAAGATGTTGATCCAAATTTCAGGATGGCAAGGCTCCAGGAGCTAATTTGACTTTCACAGATAAATAAAGCTATGGAAGAAGGAGAAGACCCATCAAAATTCACCACTATGTCATCCTATAGAGAAAAAGAACTGGACAAACTTCAGGTTAGCAAAAAAGTATTCAATCCAGCAGAATATATGGCATTGCACCCAGAGGCTGTTGTACCCAGAACTTCAACCCTGACTGTGATTGGAGCATCAGATCTGTATATGTCAAAGAAAGAAGTTGCCAATCCCAACAGGGAAATTATATTCACTCAGCCTGGGGAAAAAAGAAGAGGGGAGAAGCACAGGGAAAAGAAGCAAAAGAAATAAAATTTGAACTGCTTTGTTTATGGTAACTTTAAAACTGTTTTCTCATC
Organism: Platanthera zijinensis; assembly: GCA_039513925.1. Lineage (NCBI taxonomy): Eukaryota > Viridiplantae > Streptophyta > Magnoliopsida > Asparagales > Orchidaceae > Platanthera > Platanthera zijinensis. Next base: position 246,694,634 of record CM077078.1, on the reverse strand, counting down.
ATGATATAAAGCTTACTGTATATGTATATATATCTGCTGTATATACCATTCTCTTTTCTGCCAGATATATGTTTTTCCTGCTTTGTACATTTCTGTTTTTACCATTGAGTCTGTAAATAGTGACCTCACCCAAATAGGGGGAGATTGTTGGATCCCTAGTTGGATTTGGGCTAGGTTCTCTAAATTAGGATCATATGACCCAACATGTATAGCAAGGGTCATGGTTGTGTCCTAGAGTCTAGGCCAATTCCTTAGAGTCAATAATGCATGGACCAGCCATCAACAGTCTGCCAAAGATTCAAGACTTAGAGAAATATCAAGACTCAGAAAAAGAGTTCGACTTTGGTCGAACTCAGGTCGATGAAAGTCGTGCTCAGCTCGATGAAATCAGAGAAAAATTCTCTAAGCTGAGCTCGACGAACTCAGTTCTCAGGTCGACAATTTACGGATCATCTGCTTCAACACTCAAGACCAGAAAACATCTCAATATTTCTAAGTCCAGAATCAAACTCCAGTCGGCGAATATGGTTCTCAGCTCGACGATCTTGGTGTACAGAATTGGAAAGATCTGTCAAGCAGCAGTCAGCAGTTCAGAGGTCGACGATCTTGGATCTCAGCTCGACGAACTGTGGACTCGGGTCAACGAAGTCAGACTTGGTTGTCTTCATTCTTCTGTCCCTATTATATTGCAATAATTCCTGAGTAATTAATGCTCAAATATTCTCTGAATATTACCGTTAGATGGAGCATTAATTATGGTCTTCATCAGGATTATTGCCTGCCATTTTTCAAAGGGATAGTTGGGGAAATCAATCAATGCAAATATTCTCAAGGCCGTCAGCATTGAATGCAGGAAGGAATTCAAAATTCAAAAGGAATTTCACATGGAAAATATAAAAAGGATTTATCTTCTTCCTACAAAACAGAATATACAACAATCTAACAATCTAAGCGAGAGAACAAGACACATAAGAGACGAACATCAGAACCAGAACAAGGATCTTCTGCTCTTGCTCTCTCTCGACAACAAAGTGATAGAAAGAAAGAAGTGCTAGACCAGAATGAGAACAACAATCTGAAGAAGAAGAACAATCATTCAAAATCAAGAGTCTTCTTCTTCTGTCATCATCTCAGGAATCTTCAAAGGACAACAACTATTGCATCAGTCAAGAACTTCCTGAAGATCTTTTGGCCAGCTAAAGTTTGAAGGCCTATCACCCTAAAGCAAAGCTCCAACCCCAGAACCAATTCATTATCTCAAGGGGAGCCTTTGCTAAAATCAGATCCACAAGAGTCTTCTCAGTTGTATATTGAGAAAGAGAAGACATAATCAATCACTCATCCCCCCACTGTATAAAGGGTTCTCTACTCCCTTCAAAAGTGATTCCTGGTTGCAAGTCACCTGATCAAAAGACTTGAGGTTTTGTTTTTGAGAACCTGATCAAAAGCTCATTGGTGGCAGTCACTTGAACAAAAACCTGAGTGGATTCCTACCAGGGTGGTAGAAGAGTAAATGTACCCAGGTTGGGGAACCACTATAAAATTCTTGTGTTGTCTGGTTGCCTTTTTCTTTTGTTCTTGCTGTGGTTGTGATAGTTAGGTTGTTGTGATTCTGATTAGATAAATTTGGTATGCTGTGACATAATATATCAGTTTAGAAATAGGTTTTTCTTTTGCAGCAAAAGTTTTTATAAACCAAAACATACTCTATTCACCCCCCTCTAGAGTATATTAGATCTAACACCTCACTTTCAAGATCATATTGTGACGGTGATCGTAATAAGAAAGGATACAACAAGGAGGACAGGTATAAGTCTAAACCCAATAAACAGTTTTCCTCTGACGTTGTTTGCTACTATTGTAATAAGATAGGTCATATGATTGCGGAGTGTCCATATAAGAAGAAGGATAGCTCTAGAAAGGACGCGAAGAGATCCTTCAAAGGGAAGAAGAAAGAAGAAAAGATCTTTATCGCTAAAAATTCGAAGGCTCTCAGCGATAGTGACTCGAGTGAGTCGAGCTCTGAGAATGAAGAAGCCAACTTCAGACTTATGGCTCAATCGGACGAGGAAGTGGACGACTCAGAGTATCGCGGGAAGGTAAACTCGCACACGATTCACTCTGAATTTGAAACGTCCTCTAATGGACATGATGGCTACTCTTCTTAAGAGGATGATTCTGAGTTAGTGTCACGGTATGAGGTCCTGTTGAAAGCTTTTGACAAATGCGGTAAGGTAGTCAAAAAGTAGTCAAAAGAGTTTGCCTCCCTCAAGGCAGCAGAAACAAATCTGAAGGAAGAAATTGAAAAATTTCTTCCACTCAGAGATGAAGTCCACTCCCTGAAGGAGGAGCTACAAGGCTCTGCTAAAACATTTAGTCAGAAAGAGAAGTATCTCGATGAGCTCGAAGAAAAGCTTTTGGTCGAGAGGAAACTCGTTGAGAGCTACTCCAAGCCAAAACTATCCTCCCTCTTATTGATGAGTTTTCCACTCCGAATAAGGGTAGTGGTCTTGGCCACTAGGTTGAAAAAGGTAAGGCTGCTAAGAAAGCCTCTGCCAAAGAGAAAGGGAAGGCCCCTCTTGGTCAAACCTCGCTTAAGAAGACAATCTTCCCAACGAACAAGTTTGATTTTAAGTCGTCATATGGGCACTATACTCGGCCTACTCATGTAGAGCCTAAGTCGTGATATCAAGGATAGACCCATCCCCGGAACTATGGTGAGAGTGTGTTCAAAGCACCTTACGAAGAAATTCATTTGAAAAATTATGGTCCATATGTTCATGGTCATAACATTAAGAAGGCACCTAAGGCCAAGCCCGTTGTACAAAAGGAAAAGGAGATGAAGAAAGCTTGTGTATGCTGCAATCATGAGGCATCCACCTTAAAGTACGGTGCCCCTGCTAGACCTAAGTCTCAAAAGGTAAAGCAGGAGTTCCCGAGAAGGTACATCAGGTTTGATTGTTGGTGTTGCGGTAAAGTTGGTCACTTTGGCGTAGATTGCTGTTACAACCCTGCCAATTTTGTAACTCCACGAGTTAGCTATGTGAGATCGACCACTCACAAGGCTAATGCTCCTAGGGGGAGTATGCTGACCAGGAAATAAGGACCCAAATATGTATGGGTTACTAAGGTAAACTGATTTATTTTTGCACGAATGTCCAAAGGCCAATAAAACTCCAATCTGGTATTTGGACAGTGGATGCTCTCGACACATGATCGGGACAAGAAGCCTTTTGCGTGATTATACCCCAGTCAAAGACGAACCAAAAGTCATCTTTGGAAGTTCAGGCAGGGGAACAATAAAAGGTTATGGTATAATTTCCAACGACATTGTTAACCAAGAAATCGGCGATCCCTCCCAAGGTGCCGATCCCTCCCAAGGTAGCTAGCTTGCAAGTCGCGGCCTGCTCCAAGTTACCCCTGGAGGTCGCGGCCTGTCAGCCCTCTTTTTTTCTAAGGATGGGCGGACAGATTTCTCTGTCCGCTCAGGCCACGCGGCTAGGGCGGTATTCCCATCCTGACTACCCAGGTCGCACAGTAGCCGCTTGTTCTGCAGGGGATGCGGACTGCTTCCTTAGTCAGCCCCTACAGGCCGCGTGGTTAGGTCAGCTAACTGCGCAGTGGTCCATTCTTCTCCAACAGACAAACTACCAAACTATGCGGCAGACTAGCATTGTAATCCGCCCAGACTGCCAAGTAGCCGCATACCTAACAGGAGTTGCGTGTTTCTTCAGCACACTCCTACAGGTCAGACAGCAAGCGAGGCAAACCGCCTCATCGCCAGGCGACCTGCCTTTAGGTAGCCCAACACAGCATGGACTCAACTCTACCACACTGCCAGACAATAGTGGCGACCTACCTCTAGGACGGCCACCATCAGCAGCGGCGATAAGCCTCCAGCTCGCCGTATAATAACAATGATGACCTGCCTCAAGGCCTCCAGTCAGCAACGGCTACCTGCTCCACATCGATCGAATGCGTGACCTGCCTCTTCAGTCTAGCAGGTCGCCAAGCCCTTGTTGCCTAATAGGGGGGACAAGCCTTAAGTCTGCAGTGGCGACTTGCCTCTAGGCTGCCCACCATCAACAGCGGCGGCAAGCCTCCAGCTCGCCGCATAGCAGGAATGGCAAACTGCCTCCTGGCTACCAATCAGCAACAATGACCTGCCTCTAGGTCGCCAGCCAGCAACGGCTACCTGCTCCACCTCACCAGCATGCGTGACCTGCCTCCTCAGTCCTCCTGGTCGCCAAGTCCTTATTGACCAGCAGGAATGATAAGCCTCTAGCAGTAGAGGTGGACTCCTCAAATCTATCGCGAGCTAGGCAGGCTCATCGTGCAGTCCACCAAAAAAACTTCCCCAGCACAGGCTTCTTCTCAACAGCCGATGACCTGCCTCATCTTGTCCGCAGTGGGCTAGGCGAACTCATTCTACAGTCCGCCAACAAGCCCTCTAGTTTCCTGGCACCCGCTTCTTCCCAGCAGCGGGCAGACTACTCCTCAGCTCGCATAACTTGGCGTGGGCTCGCTTAGTGTAGCAGAGACGGACTTGTCCAAGTACGCCAACAACAGATCAATTCAAGCAGACAAGTCCCTAACCGCACAACTTGGTGCGAACTCGGCGGACTTCTCATCTACTCGCACAACTTACCGCTCTACCGAGGGTAACGTTACCAAGATCTTCACCGGCCCGAGCCTATAAATAGGCCCCATACCTCTCATTCAACAAGCATGGTTGAGTGGGACAACCAAGGCATCAAGACCTGCAGACTAAGTTTCCCAGTCCGCGCGACCTCAATTGTCTTCTCTTCCTGGTCGCGCAATCCGCTAAGCCTTGTCTAGCAAGCTGCGAGACCAGCTATCCACGCGGTCTGCCGACCTCTCTGCTCAGTCCGCGCAGCCTTTGGAAACTTATTTCCTTAGCAGCCAGCTTCCCCATTTGTACCCTTTATTTGCTTTCCATGTAAAGGTGCAATATCAAGCTGTAATCTTGATTTCACAATCAAAGGAAAGCCCGTCGCAAGAGTGGCATTTAAGATGCGACATGCAAAGTCTTCTATTGCCGCTATTAGTGGCCCCCTCTTCTGCTCAACTCCTCTCCTCCCTAACCAACAACATCAACCATCAAATCCTAACCGTCAAAGTAACCATCTGCTCGACAGTTCCTCATCAACCTCCCATTATCCCACAACCCTTGATCAAGCGCGTACTCCACTCTCGAGCGTGCAGAAGCATTCACCGCATCCCCATCAACCTCTCCACCTCGTCTTAGTAAGACCAAACACTTGTTATCTACTGGTGCCCATGGCCCTTCCATTTCCGCACATCAACAGTTAACACACGGCCTTCAGATCTCAAACAGACGGTGAAAATCTGTAGTTACTCATGTCAGACCTCCAACCCCCTCAAAAAATTCCTCGTACTAGTGAAGATGCTCTCTGGGAAGCCCTCTTGCTGACACGTCGGGAAACTACCCAGCAAATCGCAGCAATTAACGATACCCTAGCTGCTATGACTCACAACCTGCAGCAGTGCCGATTACTACAATCAAACCAGCAATGGAGAATCTGTATTCTTACCCACCAACTTTTTGGCCAGTTGGTCTTCATACCTATCTGGTAAGTTACCCACCTTGGTAGGCCGCAGTCCCTTTACAGTCTCTAGTTGCTGGAAAAAGGGAGTGTTTCTAGAAACTCAGTCCTAGAACCATCGCTTATTTTGCCAATCACCCGAGAAAACTACCCAAGTTTTCCACTAAGAGGAAAAGAGGTCCAGAAGCTTTATTCCACATCAAGCAACGTGAGAATGAGACTTTGACCCACTTTGTTGAACGCTTCCAAAGAGAGATCTCGAAAGTGAAGAACGTCGATCCAGAATTCTACAAAGATGCGTTGATGGTTGGTTTACAAGAAGGACCACTCAAGTTCGAAGCCTGCCTCCGACAGCCAAAGACATATCAAGGATTGATTAGGGTCGCCAATGAATATATTTGTATTGAAGAGAGTAATCTCAATTTCATCTCTAGGCTTATAGAAGAGAAGGATTCTTCTTTTTTTTACAAGTAGCCTCCAAAGTCTCCTCGAAGGATTTTCAACCGCAAGCAAGGAAGGGAAGAATTGGCCAAAGTCATCAACACTTCTTCCAAAGTAAGGATCACTTTCAAAGTAAAAAACTGTGATTGCCAATCCCATCCGCTTATCCAGCACAAACTCCACAAGCAACTTCCGTTCATCAATAACAGGATGAAGACTTGTTTGATTCCGAACTGAATGCAGCCATGCAGGAAGTAGGCCAAGTCATGAAGGGTAAGGATAACTATAAAAGGCCTTACCAAACGTCGGATCAAAGATAAAAAGATTCGGATCCATTCTGCGAATTTCACAAAGGAAAAGGTCATGCGACAGAAGATTTCAGAGCCCTTCAACAACTGGTGGAGAAAATTTTGAAGCAGGGCGAATGTCAACATTTGCTCTAGAAGGATAATCCATCTCATCCATAAATCTCAAAAGGCAAAAGGAGGCAGACAACTTTCTTGCCTCAAAGTCCCCAAAGTCCCTTGTAACCATGGCTGGTTATCTTTGCTTTACATTCTTCAAACATTTTCTTTATAAAAACACTTCTATGTGTTCTTTCATTTCTTTTCAATAAATTTTACGTCAGAGATCCCATACTAATACATTTCCCTTTTTGGAGTGCTTCCTCCTATATTTTCTCTTTGCCAAAGAGATTGCTGAACACCTGAGATATTGCCGAGTCTTGTTGTTCCCTCCATAGATTGTTCTCGGGCATAAAACCACGATTATTAGATATTTGCAAGTTCCCTTCAGGTACTTGCAACTTACTTTTCTATCATATCTGTGTCTAACTCTTCTTTTGCAGAGATTAGCAGATATTTGCAAGTTTCCTTCAGGTACTTGTAACTTTGTTTTTGAAAAGATTAGCAGATACTTGCATGTTCCCTTCAAGTACTTGCAACTTGCTTTTCTATCATATCTGTATCTAACTCTTCTTTTGCAGAGATTAGCAGATATTTGCAAGTTCCCTTCAGGTACTTACAACTTAGTTTTCCTTCATATCCACTGCTTACTCTTTCTTTTGCAGAGATTAGTAGATATTTGCAAGTTCCCTTCAGGTACTTGCAACTTAGTTTTTCTTTCATATCTACTGCTTACTCTTTCTTTTGCAGAGATTAGCAGATATTTGCAAGTTCCCTTCACGTATTGGCAACTTACTTTTCTATCATATCTGCGTTTAACTCTTCTTTTGTAGAGATTAGCAGATATTTGCAAGTTCCCTTCAGGTACTTGCAACTTAGTTTTCTTTCATATCTACTGCTTACTCTTTCTTTTACAGAGATTAGCAGATATTTGCATGTTCCCTTCAGGTACTTGTAACTTACTTTTTTATCATATCTGCGTCTAAATCTTCTTTTGTAGAGATTAACAAATATTTGCAAGTTCCCTTCAGGTACTTGCAACTTAGTTTTCCTTCATATCTACTGCTTACTCTTTCTTTTGCAGAGATTAGCTGATATTTGCAAGTTCCCTTCAAGTACTTGCAACTTACTTTTCTATCATATCTGCATCCAACTCTTCTTTTGCAGAGATTGGCAGATATTTGCAAGTTCCCTTCAGGTACTTGCAACTTAGTTTTCCTTCATATCTACTGCTTACTCTTTCTTTTGAAGAGATTAATATATATTTGCAAGTTCCCTTCAGGTACTTGCAACTTAGTTTTTCTTTCATATCTACTGCTAACTCTTTCTTTTGCAGAGATTAGCAGATATTTGCAAGTTCTCTTCAAGTACTTGTAACTTACTTTTCTATCATATCTACGTCTAACTCTTCATTTGTAGAGATTAACAAATATTTGCAAGTTCCCTTCAGATACTTGCAACTTAGTTTTCTTTCATATCTACTGCTTACTCATATTTTATAGAGATTAACAGATATTTACAAGTTTGCTCCAGGTACTTGCAACTTGCTTTTCTCTCATATCTACTACTTACCTTTCCTTTTGCAGAGGTTAACAGGTGCTTGCAAGTTATTCTTCTTCTATGCCTTCCTCTTACCTTTGTTTTGTAGAGATCAATGGAAGACATTCATAAGTCTTCTTCGTTTTGCAAAAGCAACTCAGGTACATGCAAGACATGCCTTTTTTCGCTTGCATTGACTCTTCCTTTGTAGGAGAAAAATAGGCACTGATAGGTTTTTCTAAGGAGAGACATCAAGTTCTATCTCTCCCCGTCTCTTATTTCTTTCGAGGGGAGGATCACAATTTTCGCGGGTCTCCTAATTTTCCAAAGTTCTCTTCAGAACTTAAAAAAGTGCGGGGATTATGTTAACCCAGAAATCGGCGATCCCTCCCAAGATAGCTAGCTTGTAAGTCACGGACAGCTCCAAGTACCCTTAAAGGTCGCGACCTATCAGCCCTCCTTTTTTTCTAAGGATGGGCGGATAGAATTCTTTGTCCGCTCAGGCCGCGTGGCTAGGGCAGTCTTCCCGTCCTGACCGTCCAGGTCGCGCAACAGCCGCTTGTTTTGTAGGGGATACAGACGGCTTCCTTAGTCATCCCCTGCAGGCACGCGGTTAGGTCAGCTAACTACGCAGTGGTCCATTCTTCTCCAATAGGAGAACTACCAAACTAAGCGGCGAACTTGCATTGCAATCCATCTAGACTGCCAAGTTGTCGCATGCCCGCCAGGAGTTGTGTGTTTCTTCAGCCCATTCTTTTAGGCCGAATAACAAGCGAGGCAAACCGCCTCATTGCTAGGTGACTTGCCTCCAGGTTGCCCAACACAGCACGAGCTCAACTCTACCATACCGCCAGACAGCAGTGGCGACTTGCCTCCAGGCCGCCCACCATCAGTAGCGGCGATAAGCCTCCAGCTCACCGTATAACAACAATGACGACCTGCTTCTAGGCTGCTAGTTAGCAACAACTACCTTCTCCACCTCGCCCGCATGCGTGACCTACCACTTCAGTCCGCCAGTTCGCCAAGCCCTTGTCCCCCAACAGGGGGGACAAGCCTCCAGTCAGCAGTGGCGACCTGCCTTCAGGCCGCCCACCATTAACAATGACGGCAAGCCTCCAGCTCGCTGCATAGCAGGAATGACAACCTGCCTCCAGGACGCAAGTCAGCAGCGGCGACCTGCCTCCAGATGCCAGTCTGTAACGACTACCTGCTCCACCTCGCCAGTATGAGCGGAATGCCTCCTCAGTCCGCCAGGTTGCCAAGTCCTTATCACCCAGCAGGAATGACAAGCCTCCAGCAGCAGAGGTGGACTCCTCCAATCTGCCGCGAGCTAAGTGGACTCATCATGCAGTCCACTATAAGAACTTCCCCAGCACTGGCTTCTTCTCAGCAGTCGGCGACCGGCCTCATCCTGTCCGCAGTGGGCTAGGCGGACTCATTCTACAGTCCGCCATCTAGCCCTCCAGTTTCCAGACGCCCTCTTCTTCCCAGCAGCGGGCAGACTACTCCTCAGCTCGCATAACTTGGCACGGGCTCGCTTAGTGCAGCAGAGGCGGACTTGTCCCAGTCCGCCAACAGCAGATCAATTTAAGCAAGTAAGTCCCTAACCGCACAACATGGTGCAGACTCGGCGGACTTCTCTTCTACTCGCACAACTTACCGCTTTACCATGGGTAACGTTACCAAGACCGTCTCCAGCTCGAGCCTATAAATAGACCCCCATACCTCTCATTCAGCAAGCACTATGGAGTGGGACAACCAAGGCATCAAGACTTGCGAACTCAGTTTCCCAGTCTGCGCGACCTCAGTTGTCTTCTCTTCCTGGTCGAGCAGTCTGCCCAGCCTTGTCTAGCGAGCTGCGAGATTAGTTGTTCATGCGGTCTGCCAACCACTCTGCTCAGCCCATGCGGCCTATAGCAACTTCTTTCCTTAGTGGCTAGGGTAGTCTTCCCGTCCTGACCGCCCAGGTCACGCAGCAGCCGCTTGTTCTGTAGGGGCTGCAGACTGCTTCCTCAGTCAGCCTTTGCAGGCGCGCGGTTAGGTCAGCTAACTGCGCAGTGGTCCATTCTTCTCCAACAGGTGAACTACCGAACTAAGCGGCGGACTTGCATTGCAATCCGTCAAGACCGCCAAGTAGTCGCATGCCCGCCAGGAGTTATGTGTTTCTTCAGCCCGCTAATGTAGGTTGCACAACAAGCGAGGCAAACCGCCTCATCGCAGGGAGACATGCCTCTAGGTCGCCCAACATAGCGCAGACTCAACTCTATCATCTTGCTAGACAACAGTGGCGACCTGCCTCCAGGCCGCCCACCATCAGTAGCGCCGATAAGCCTCCAGCTCACCGCATAACAACAATAACGACCTGTCTCCAGGCCTCCAGTCAGCTATGTCTACCTACTCCACCTCGCCCACATGCGCGACCTGCTTCTTCAGTCTGCCAGGTCGCCAAGCCCTTGTCTCCCAACAGGGGGAACAAGCCTCCAATCAGTAGTGGCGACCTGCCTCTAGGCCGTCCACCGTCAATAGCAGCGGCAAGCCTCCAGCTCGCTACATAGCAGGAATGACAACCTGCCTCCAGGCTGCCAATCAGCAATGGCGACCTGCCTCCAGGACGCCAGTCAACAACGACTACCTGCTCCACCTTGCTAGCATGCGCGGACCGTCTCCTCAGTCTGCCAGGTCGCCAAGTCCTTATCGCCCAGCAGGAACGACAAGCCTCCAACAGCAGAGGTGAACTCCTCCAATCTACCGCGAGCTAGGAGGACTCATCGTGCAGTCCACTAGAAGAACTTACCCAACACTAGCTTATTCTCAGCAGACGATGACCTGCCTCATCCTGTCCGCAGCGGGCTAGGCGGACTCATTCTGCAGTCCGCCAGCTAGCCCTCTAGTTTCCCGGCGCCCGCTTCTTCCCAGCAGCGGGCGGACTACTCCTCAGCTCGCATAACTTGGCACGGGCTCGCTTAGTGCAGCAGAGGCGGACTTGTCCCAGTCCGCCAACAGTAGTTCAATTTAAGCAGGCAAGTCCCTAACCGCATAACATGGTGCGGACTTGACGGACTTCTCGTCTACTCGCACAACTTACAGCTTTACCGAGGGTAACGTAACCAAGACCGTCTCCGGCCTAAGCCTATAAATAGGCCCCCATACATCTCATTCAGCAAGCACGGTGGAGTGGGACAACCAAGGAATCAAGACCTGCGGACTCAGTTTCCTAGTCTGCGCGACCTCAGTTGTCTTCTCTTCCTGGTCGCGCAGTCCGCCCAGCCTTGTCTAGAGAGCTGCAAGATCAGCTGTCCGCGCAGTCTTCCGACCTCTCTGCTCAGTCTGCGCGGACTCAACCAACTTCTTTCCTTAGCCGCTAGCTTCCCCATTTTGTACCCTTTATTTGCTTTCAATGTAAAGGTGCAATCTCAAACTGAAATCTCGATTTCATAATCAAAGGAAAGCCCGTCGCAAGAGTGATATTTAAGCCATGACAAGAAAAGTCTGATATTGCCACTACCAGTGGCCCCTCTTCTTCTCAACTCCTCTCCTCCCTCAGCAATAACATCAACCATCAAAGCCTAACCGTCAAAGTAACCGTCTACTCGACAGTTCCTCATCAATCTCCCATTATCCCCGCAACCCTTAATCAAGCGCGTGCTCAACTCTCAAGCGTGCAGAAGTATTCACCGCATCCCCATCAACCTCTCCACCTCGTCCTAGTGAGACCGAACACCTGTTATCTGCTGGTTCCTATGGCCCTTCCATTTCCGCGCATCAACAGGTGTAGTCTCTTTCACAGACGTGGCTTATGTTGAAGGATTACACCATAATCTCATAAGCATAAGTCAACTATGTGACAAAGGCTACATCATTAAGTTCTGCAAGGACAAGTGTTTGATAAAGTCGTCTACAAATTTGGAGATGGTTTTAACAGGAACTCGGAGCAGAAATATTTTCTGTAAAAATTTCCTCTGCTTAGACAACTCTACTCCAGTTTGTTTTATTGCAAAAGATAGTGCATCTCTTTATGACCAATGACACAAGAGATTAGCACATATTAATTTCAAAATCTTAAACATGATATTTTCTCATAACTTAGTGTGTGATGCCCCCAACATTAAGTGCCTTAAAGAGAGTCCATGTCACTCCTGTCAAATGGGTAAGCAGACATGGGCTACCTTCAAGGGTATTGCTGAAAAGGATTCTTCACGAAGCTTATACTTGCTTCATATGCACTTTTTTGGTCCTATGCCTATTCACAGCTTAGGAGGTAAGGTCTATACGTTAGTCATTGTTGATGACTAATTGCGTTTCACTTGGGTGTTCTTTCTGAAACACAAGTCAGACACCTTCGATTCTTACACTAATTTTGTCCGGCAAATTCAGAATGAATTGGACTGTTCAGTGGTCAAAATCAGAAGTGACCACAGAATAGAGTTCAAGTCTGGTTCCATGACAAAATTCTATGAAAGCCAAGGTATCTTTCATGAGTTTTCCTCCTCGCGCACTCTACAATAAAATGGAGTTGCTGAGAGAAGGAATAGAACCTTGATTGAAGCATGTACAACCATGTTGAACGACGCTTCACTTCCGGAGTACTTCTTGGCTGAAGCAGTCAACACGGCTTGCCACGTGCAAAACAGAGCACTCATCAACAAAAGCTATCGTAAGACCCCCTATGAGCTATTGAAGGGAAGAAAACCGACTGTGTCCTCCTTTAGAATCTTTGGAAGTAAATGCTTCGTACTTAATAATGGGAAGTATTACCGCACAAAGTTTAGTGAGAAGTGTTTCGATGGTATTTTTATAGGATATAATAGCCATAGTAAGATATATAGGATTTTTAATAAGAAAACTCTAGTGGTAGAAGAGTCGATAAATGTTGTATTTGATGAGACTAGCATGCTTCATAGCAACTCGTCAAGTGTTATTGGTGCAGATTAAAGTACCAGGTTCAAATAGCTTAGCTTGGATGAACCAGCCAAAGAAGACATTCCAAGCTATGTCAAGATCGTCAATCCAGGCTTGGTGGATGAAGAACCGCTAGAGGAAGAATTTCCTCAACCTATAGAGGTTGTACAAGATGGTGTAGGTCCTGCTGATGGAAGGGCAAGGAATCTAGGGTTCCGACACCTAAGAGATCACCCAACTGATCTAATCATTGGAGTGCCGGGCGATAGTGTGAAAACCAGAAGAGGTACAACTAACGAGATTTTGCATCTAAGCTTTTTGTCTCAGGTTGAATCGAAGAAGTTCGAGAAAGCGAACAAAGATGCTTTTTGGATAATGGCAATGCAAGAGGAGCTCAGCCAGTTTGAATGATGCAAAGTCTAGGAGCTAGTGCCCAGGCTAAAGGGACAGAATGTGATCGGCACCAAGTGGATATTTAGAAACAAGCTGGACAAAAACGGAGTAATTATCAAAAAATAATCCAGGCTTGTAGCACAAAATTATAGACAAGAAGAGGGGATCGACTTCGACCAGACATTTGCTCCAGTGGCTCGGCTCAAGGCGATCAAGTTGTTTCATGCGTATGCTGCCCTCAAAGCTTCACTATCTACTAAATGGACGTGAAGTCAGCATTCCTCAACGGGAATCTAAAAAAGGAAGTATACGTAGCACAACCCCCAGGTTTTGTCAATTCTAAATTCCTTGACTATGTTTATATCTTAAATAAAGCCCTATATGGTTTAAAGCAAGCTCCTCGAGCTTGCTATGAGACGTTGTCTAGCTTTATTCTTAAGAACAAGTTCACAAGGAAAAAGATAGACAAGACATTATTTCTTAGGGAAGTAAAAGGCAAGATTTTGCTAGTGTAAATCTATGTCGACGACATCATATTTTGCTCTACAGAAGACAACCTTTGCAAAAAGTTTTCCAAACTTATGTAAGGCAAGTTTGAAATGAGCAGTATGGGAGAGCTGAAATATTTCTTAGGACTTCAAGTGAAGCAATCTGAAGATGGAATTTTCATCTCTCAGATGAAGTTCACCAAAGAGCTTCTTAAGAAAATCAGAATGGAGAGCGCATCCCTTATGAGGACTCTAATGGGTTCAACTGTGTCTCTGGACAAGGACGAGAAAGGGAAACCTTTTGATGAAACCAAGTATAGATGCATAATTGGATCCTTGCTCTACCTGACTGCCAGTAGACCAGATATAATGTTTTCAACATGTGTCTGTGCTAGATATCAGGTGAACACTAAGGAATCTCATTACATTACTTTAAAGCGTATTTTAAGATACCTTAAGGGTACACCTAATCTAGGCTTATGGTACCCAAGAAGTAATGACGTCGAGCTAATTGGCTTTTAAGATGCTGATTTTGCAGGTAGCAGGGACGATAGAAAAAGCATGTCTGGGACGTGCCAATTCCTCGGAAGATGTCTTATTTCTTGGAGCAGTAAGAAGCAGAATTATGTCGCAACTTCTACTGCCGAGTCAGAGTATATCTCTACTGGTAGCTGTTATGCACAGCTTCTTTTGATAAGGAATCAACTCGAAGATTATAACTTGAAGTTCTGAGAGATTACAATGTATTGTGACTCCTCTAGTATAATTGCAATCGCAAACAATCCAGCTTCCCATAGCCGGACCAAGCATATCGAGGTGCGCTACCACTTCATCCGGGAGCATGTGGAGAACAAGGACATAACCCTCAGCTATATCCCGACGGACAAGCAGGTTGCAGACATTTTTATGAAGCCGTTGGACGAGACCAAGTTCTCAATTTTCAAAACAGAACTAGGTATGTTGAACAAGGACTCATGAAGAAGATCAAGCAGACAGAAATTATCTCGAGATCAATTTCAACAAAGCAGGAACTTGTGCAAGTCAAATTCGGTGAATTTGAGCCAACTCGTCGCATAATCATGTGATAGTCACCGAATCGGAGTCCTCATGTGATAGTCACCGAATCGGAGTCCTCCAACAATAAATTTAACCAAAATCTATTTAGGGCAAAATTTCAATTGCCTTTATTGGATCCAAAGACTCGACGACCAAATTTGAGATACGCGCATTCTTCATGCAATTTAAAAATCGTATATATATATATATATATTTATAAATAGAAAATGGAGGGTATATTCACGGAACACACTGACTCGTCGCGCTGCTGCAATTCCGCCCCTTCGGCTTCTGGCTCTCATCGAATTCATTTCTTCATTCCCGTCGAAGAATTCCTGCAGTGCGTGCGACTAGGGTTATGCGTTTTCCCTAAGCCCTAGTCGGCAATCACAACTACTCTCCCGCCGATCCTGCACAGTAGAATTTCCCGAACGTCGTCTGTCAATGTTTCCTCAGTCCAGTACAGTGCGCTGTCGATCCAGACATTCTTTAGTGCAATTGTTGGCAGTTACAGAAGCTTCAGTTTCAGAAAACCTATTCTACAGCGATTCAACCCGTTTTCCAGATTTTTGAGTTCCAGAAGTTCAGTTTTCCTTGATTATCAATGGCTCCTAGAAGAACCAGTGGCTTGCTAGGGGGAGGTGAGTTTGTTCGCACTGGGTTTTCTCATTCCTCTGACGAATTCTGGAATGTCATTCTCATGTTGGAGACAGCTGGACTCTCCTTTGTCCTCAAACACCCCTGAAAGGTGCTGGACAAGGAAGTTCTTGAATTTTTCCAGAATGCAAAGCTCAGACGTGAAGATTCAGTGATAAAGAGCAAAGTTCATAAGTACAAGGTCAAAGTGAAAGCTTCTCTTCTGTCCAGGTATTTGCCGCTTCCAGTCTGTGAAGAGGCCGATTACCTAGACGAAGACGATTTCTCTAGGGTCTTGTTATTTTGTGGATTTCCCCGAGGCACCAAGGCATCAAGTATAAAGGGATGAATGAGGAAGGAAAGCTCCTCTCCGACATCATTGGCAAGGTTTTGATCTGAAAGTCAGGCTCGCATGACTACCTTTCTACAAACATGTTCAAAGTGCTCGTTGCCATTATCTGTAGGAAGAGGTTAGATTGGGGTGATTTGCTGTTTACCAAAATCAAAGACAGCCTACGCACTCCCAACTTTGGCAGGATTATCAGCCTATACCTGAATCAACTGGATGGTGATAGGTTTGATATGACCAAAGGCGTACCTATCCATCATTTGAATAAAATTGACTCCACAATCTTCAATCGATGGGATAGGAGGATCATCTAGAGAGGGGGAGCCCCAGTACCCCCAGTGGATGAGGAAGAACAAGTTCCTGATGACATGATCCCTTCTCCACACCCCAGTGAGATTCCTGCCTGATTGAGTGCAGAAATTTAGGGGGAGACAGTTGCTCCATCAGATACAGATACAGTGCTTCCAAACTCAGTGTTAGTGGATATCCTAGCAGAGGTTGCTGCTATTGGTGGTGCTGCTGGTGCTGAGGTTCAGACAATTGAGGATACAGAAGTGCATGCTGAGGAAGAGGATCTAGCTCCTTCGGAGCATGATGAGGATACTGAGGTAGTTGATGATGGTGCTGATGATGATGATCTACATGCTACTGATTATGATAGAGACCGCTTCTGATGAGAATATGCTGGTTCGTGATAAGTCTGCTACCGCTAATGTTGCCAGTAATGCCATAGTTATTTCAGAGCTTATGTTAGCGGACAATTAGATAGTTCCTCTCCATAAGATGATCACCTCTTAAGTGTATGAGGGGGAGACAACTCCGTCCTGAATATTTATCTCCACTGAGGTTGTTAGACTTATGCGCAACCTGGACCAGAGACTAGGCAGGATACCGTTGGTGCTCAAAGAGGAAGTTGATCTTTCTACTGAGGAAGGAGGTGCATATGTGCATGCACCTGTCCTAGGTTCTGAGGAACTAAGTTTTGATTTCTGCAAATGTTTCTATTTTAGTGCTGCCAGATGTTCCAAGCTCATGTTCAGGTGAGCAGATCCTGAAAGCTGTTGAAGCCATGCTAGCAAAACAACAGGCACAGTTCGATGCCTCATTGGAGAAAGTGGTTAAAAGAGTTAAATAATCAGAGAAGTTTATGCTAGATGGGCTTGCTGAAGTTAAAGTTAAATTTGATAAGCTAGAAGCCAGGTTTGATGAACAGTATGATAAAGTTGTTACTGTCGTCACTCTTATGATGAAGGGACTTAAGACCAACAAAGATGGTCTTGTAACTCTTGAGAAAAACACTAGCACCATGATTGACGAATACTACATATCTATGGAACACTATGATTCTTCTTTGCAAACGTAAGGTAATGCCATTGCTGCCGAAGCCAAATGGGGGAGGAAGCCCTTACAGCTAAGATTGCCGGTGTTGAAAAGGCTATGTTCGATCAATTCAAACAAACAAATGACTCCAGCTATGACAACAGCGTATGGTTATATGGACAGTTTTTCCCGTCTCAAGTTCCCTCTGAGCCTGTTCATGTTGATGTTCATCCAGCTCCGGACTACACTCAATACTGGAAAGACTCACAGGACTTCTCTCAGGCTCATGCTACTGTTGCTATGACTCTAGATGTTCAAGCTGCTACTGATGCTGCTACTGATGCTGCTATTGCTACGTTCTTAGAGGCTCAGGTTCTCAAGAAAAGGAAATTAGGAGAAGGTACTTCCAAAGTAAGACTAGAATCGGCCAGGCCAGCTCAAGTCAGAGAAGGGCCTAACCGTGAAATGGATGAAGTTTGGATCCCAACTTCAAAAGGAATTATCTTGGACACCTTTGCCTTGTACGAGCTTGGAGTGGAGAAGCATTAGGATCACTATAGTCCAGAAGAATGGAACAGATACAAAGAAGTCTGCACCAGGAGGAGGATTCATTTTCGGAAGTACAAGAATGTTGATCCTATGCCTCCTCCTCCTCCAAAGTACTATCCGAAGCCCATAGAATATTTTGAGAGACAGCTGTTGTAAAGAAAGAACAAGAAGACCTAAATTCTTATATATATTTCATTGTCGTGTGTAGTTGGCTGCCCTCCCTACTCTAAAACACTTTTGATATATATATATATATTTGATTTATCTAATTGTCTTGGAATGCGCGTTGTTATCTTTTTAATTTCATTTAACTTTTCTAGTCTTAATTTAATTTTATTTGGTATGTGCAATTCACCCTAGCTTGTAGGATTTTGACTTCTTTAAATAGGAGAAGATTGTTGGGTATTGCATCCACAATAACCCTGATTTGAAGAAGGCTCCAGTCAAGATAAGTTGAATTGAGTCTGTATTTGATATTGCTTTTTAGTTGTGTACTTGCAAGTCTACCACTACAACAAATTGCACTAAAAGTAAGGATCTAAATCGTTACAATAAGTACCAAAAATCGTTACAAAAACTCTTTGGTAATGAAAAAAACTTTATGTAACGGTCGTCCTCTAAAGCTCGATGCTAAAACTTCTTGTAACGAATGTATGCGTGTCGTTATAAATAAATTAATTGTAAAAAATTCTTCAAGCTGCTACTGATGCTGCTATTGCTGTGTTCTCAGAGGCTCAGGTTCTCAAGAAAAGGAAATTAGGAGAAGGTACTTCCAAAGTCAGACTAGAACCGGCCAGGCCAGCTCAAGTCAGAGAAGGGCCTAACCGTTAAATGGATGAAGTTTGGATCCCAACTTCAAAAGGAATTATCTTGGACACCTTTGCCTTGTACGAGCTCAGAGTGGAGAAGCATCAGGATCACTATAGTCCAGAAGAATGGAATGGATACAAAGAAGTCTTCACCAGGAGTAGGATTTATTTTCGGAAGTACAAGAATGTTGATCCTATGCCTCCTCCTCCTCCAAAGTATTATCTGAAGCCCATAGAATATTTTGAGAGACAGCTGTTGTAAAGAAAGAACAAGAAGACCTAAATTCTTATATATATTTCATTGACGTGTGTAGTGGGCTGCCCTCCCTAATCTAAAACACTTTTGATATATATATATATATTTGATTTATCTAATTGTCTTGGAATGCGCGTTGTTATCTTTTTAATTTCATTTAACTTTTCTAGTCTTAATTTAATTTTATTTGGTATGTGCAATTCACCCTAGCTTGTAGGATTTTGACTTTTTTAAATAGGTGAAGATTGTTGGGTATTGCATCCACAATAACCCTGATTTGAAGAAGGCTCCAGTCAAGCTAAGTTGAATTGAGTCTGTATTTGATAATGCTTTTTAGTTGTGTACTTGCAGGTCTACCACTACAACAAATTGCACTAATAGTAAGGATCTAAATCGTTATAATAAGTACCAAAAATCGTTACAAAAACTCTTTGGTAATGAAAAAAACTTTATGTAACGGTCGTCCTCTAAAGCTCGACGCTAAAACTTCTTATAACGGATGTATGCGTGTCATTATAAATAAATTAATTGTAAAAAATTCTTTGTAAAAAATTCTTCTTTAAATAGGGGAAGATTGTTGGGTATTGCATCCACAATAACCCGGATTTGAAGAAGGCTCCAGTCAAGCTAAGTTTAATTGAGTCTGTATTTGATATTACTTTTTAGTTGTATACTTGCAGGTCTACCACTACAACAAATTGCACTAATATTAATGATCTAAATCGTTATAATAAGTACCAAAAATCGTTACAAAAACTCTTTGGTAATGAAAAAAACTTTATGTAACGATCGTGCTCTAAAGCTCGATGCTAAAACTTCTTGTAACGAATGTATGCGTGTCGTTATAAATAAATTAATTATAAAAAAATCTTCAAGCTGCTACTGATGCTGCTATTGATGCGTTATCAGAGGCTCAGGTTCTCAAGAAAAGGAAATTAGGAGAAGGTACTTCAAAAGTCATACTAGAACCGGCCAGGCCAGCTCAAGTCAGAGAAGGGCCTAACCGTTAAATGGATGAAGTTTGGATCCTAACTTCAAAAGGAATTATCTTGGACACCTTTGCCTTGTACGAGCTCGGAGTGGAGAAGCATCAGGATCACTATAGTCTAGAAGAATGGAACGGATACAAAGAAGTCTGCACCAGGAGGAGGATTCATTTTCGGAAGTACAAGAATGTTGATCCTATGCCTCCTCCTCCTCCAAAGTACTATCTGAAGCCCATAGAATATTTTGAGAGACAGCTGTTGTAAAGAAAGAACAAAAAGACCTAAATTCTTATATATATTTCATTGATGTGTGTAGTGGGCTGCCCTACCTAATCTAAAACACTTTTGATATATATATATATTTGATTTATCTAATTATCTTGGAATGCGCGTTGTTATCTTTTTAATTTCATTTAACTTTTCTAGTCTTAATTTAATTTTATTTGGTATGTGCAATTCACCCTAGCTTGTAGGATTTTGACTTTTTTAAATAGGGGAAGATTGTTGGGTATTGCATCCACAATAACCCTGA
This sequence comes from Platanthera zijinensis, assembly GCA_039513925.1. Lineage (NCBI taxonomy): Eukaryota > Viridiplantae > Streptophyta > Magnoliopsida > Asparagales > Orchidaceae > Platanthera > Platanthera zijinensis. The sequence goes on along the minus strand of CM077078.1, from coordinate 246,674,389 downwards.
TTTGAAGAAAGCTCCAGTCAAGCTAAGTTGAATTGAGTCTGTATTTGATAATGCTTTTTAATTGTGTACTTGCAGGTCTACCACTACAACAAATTGCACTAATAGTAAGGATCTAAATCGTTACAATAAGTACCAAAAATCGTTACAAAAACTCTTTGGTAATGAAAAAAACTTTATGTAACGGTCGTTCTCTAAAGCTCGACGCTAAAACTTCTTGTAACGGATGTATGCGTGTCATTATAAATAAATTAATTGTAAAAAAATTCTTCAAAAAAAAGGCAAGCTGGCGGGTTGAACAGGGCACCTGGCGGGTGCAGATATCGAGCAGCAGGGAGCTGGCAAGTTGATAGCGCTGAGTTTCGATCCCGCCCCCATTAGAAGGCAAACCAAGACAACACTCCACTAGGCTAGGTGATCTTATCTGAAAATTTTAGAACTATATTATATATATACTATATCTATATGTATTTATTTATTAAAATAATATATTTTAATTTACTTATAATATTAGATTTATTATTATTATTTATTTATTTTATCATTATTATTATTATTATTTATTTATTATTACTGTTATTATTTATGCATAAATATATAAACATATACATATATTTTTATTACAGCAAGACAATACATATATTTTATATACATATAAATAATTTTATTAAAAAAAACTATTTAGTCAATAATTTACAAGAAATATTACAAAATATATTTAGAAATTAAACTAAAATATATACAAAACGCTAGCTTCTCCCAAGCAAAAAACATGCACTTGCAAAATTTTGTATTCTCTCGAGCAAAAAAGAACTAGTGCAATATGCGCGACTAAGCAAAAAATATGTGCTCGGGGAAAAAATGTGCGTCCGAGTCAAAAGCACATGCTCGGGAGAAAAATGATCTCACGGGCCAAAAATGATAGCTATCGAACACTCGTTATACTAACAAAACATAGAACTACTCGTTCCCCGAGCGACATTAATTACCCTCGCCTCGATAGTGTCTCAGCATGATCACAATACGTAGCTCGCAAACCACACCCACACGCGCAAAAATACACATGTTGCAATAGTCTCACATATCTGCGACAGCCGTGTAACCCTGATTTGAAGAAGGGTCCAGTCAAGCTAAGTTGAAATGAGTTTGTATTCGATATTGCTTTTTAGTTGTGTACTTGCAGGTCTACGTTGCTAAGTACACATCAATGTCAGGTTACAGTGGGTCAATAAACACAGGACTACACAATATAATCGCTGATTGTGTAGTCCATCGTATTGACTCACATGTAATCTCTCTATTAGGATGTACTTTTATCCCAAGTATAGGAGAAGGATCAAGGAAGGCCAAAGACCAGGATTTAGAATTGAAGAATTTTACCTAAGTAAAATTAGGCAAGAATGGTGAGTCATACACGTCGAATTCGTCAAGTATCCCCCTGATACTCGCCGAATTCGTCGTGCATGCTTCCTGATACTCGTCGAATTTGTCGTATATACTTAGGATAAATTCTCTGGTATTCCAGAATTTGACCAAGGCAAATTCGCCGAGTATCACTGGTGACACTCGCCGAATTCGCCGAATTCGACGAGTATCCCAGGCGATACTCGCCGAGTATGTCGAGCCATATGTCGACTCTTCTGAAATTCTGTCCAAGGCTTTTTTGGCATATATCATCATCTTATTCAGCGAGTATCAATTCGATATTCGACGAATTTCCCTTAAAATGACTTGTCGTTCTCTCTCCGATTTTTTTTGGTTATGTTTCCGTCAGCCATGCACAGTAAAAGCTAGGGTTCATTTTTGGAAAATATTTTTTGGTTGTTATTGCAAATCCTCCTATATATATAATAGGATGATTTTAGAAAAAAATCTTAACCTAATTGTCATTTCAAAATTCAAAATATTCCCAAACCAGATCCCATCGGCCGCACGCTACCGTTTTCGTGAAATACTTCCGTTCGGCCGCAACTTCGTCGATCGTCTTCTTCACCGACTTTTTTGATTAGATTGTTTCATCTTTCAAGATTTATTATACTCCAGTCTAAGTTGGTTAAAGATCCAAGATCAAGGGTTCAAGTCAAAGATTTCAAGTTTCCGAGTTCTCTAAGATTCAAGATCAACCCTTCCAAGAACGTAGGATAAAGACTTGTAATCATGTGTTATTGTTGAAATATTGTTTTAAATTTTATAGGAGATTTTTCTCCGGGATTTGTAGATCCGTTTGGGGATCAAGAAAGTAGATCCAGTTGTGGATCGAGGTTGTAGATCATGTTTGCGGATCGAGTTGTGGGAGAGTTCGTTCTCTGAGTTGTAGGAGCGTCACATCTGAGGTGTAGGAGTTGCGACTCCGAGGTGTAAGATATGATGAAATATGAGTTTGGTGAAGTAGCCAAATCTGCCCTTTGTGGGAGATAGGCGAGACGGGACAATGGACGTACCCAACTCTTGGAACCACTATAAAATTTCTGCGTTTGCGTGCTTGTTCTTTCAGATAATTTTTATTCCCAAAAAAGACGCAAACATCACCTATTCACCCCCCTCTAGGTGATTTAGGTAGACGCTAGATACTTTCACCCTGACTCCATCCTGGAGGGTGGAAGTGGCCCTAGCCTCCCTAGTGGTTGTCTCCTCCATGGAAACCTCTCCGCTGGCCCTGATCCTGCCACTCCGGCTGCCTCCAGCTAAGCTGATTATTCGGCTCCTTACGCCCCCACCTCAGCTGCTACTGTAGCACCTGCTGTTGTTCCCTCTGTTGGGGTTCAACTTTCCTCACCTCCTGACCTCGACCACCTGCTGGCCCCTTATTCTCCTCTATAGCCTACCTGGCTAGCTTCCTCGTAAACTCGGGGTTTGACGCCTCCCCCTCGACTTCCCTTGACGCCCACTCCATCAGCTCCTCATAGGAGAAAGGTGGCACCCTCTTCAGTTCCATCCTGAAGAAACCTTGTTGCAGCCCCAAGGTAAAGGCCATCATCAGGGTGTGCTCTGACATCTCCTGGACCTAGGTGACCTCCTCCTAGAACCAGTCCACGTAGCTGCCAAAGGTCTCGTTCACCCCCTGCTTGATGTGGAACAGGGACTCTGACTCCTTCTTCCTCTTCTTAGAAGTGGTGAACCTCAACATAAACCCCTGGTGCAGGTCCTCGAAGCAGTAGATTGAGTTGTCTGGCAGCTAGTGGAACCACTCCCTCGCCTTCTCCTTGAGGGTTATGGTGAAGAGTCTGTATTTGAAGGCAACTGACATCTGCCTTATTGACACCACATCCTCGAACCACTAGATGTGTTGAACTGGGTCATCCTTCCCGATGTAGTAGGACATCTCTGGCTCCCTAAACCCCTCTAGAACTAGGGCAGAAGATACCAACTCGTTGAAGGGGCTGCCCCCTACTAGGCGAGCCAGAGGGTCTCGCACCCCCATCTCGCCGAAGAGGTTTCCGCTCGTCGACCCGGGGAAGAGCACTTGCCCGAGGAGATCATGCTCCCTCCCCTCCTCTGCGACCTCCTTCCCAGCCCGCTGAGCTGGGGCATCCTCGTATAGAGCGGGAGCGGCGACGACTGGGACAGCTGGTGTCAAGCACTCGGCACGTGCGCCGAGTGCGAATCTATTGAGGTTGATCACCTCCTGCCTGAACACCTCGAACATCCCCATCATGGCGAGAGGGGGAGCGGGCGGCGAGTCGGACCTGTCCGAACTATGCCCTTCTCCTCTAGTCATTGAGCCTGCTGAATATTTTCTATGGTGACCATGATCCACGCTCACCGCACCAAAATTTTGAAACCGAAAACTCAGTCTCTGTGGAGTTCACCCTTAGGGAAGGGGTGATCACACACTTACTTCTCTCTCGCGGGCCAAATAACTAAGGAAAAAGAATAGGGAACTGACCTAAGGGCTTGGCGTGGAGGACCCACCACACACCCAAAAGATCTTAGAGCACTTCCCCTTTCTAGCCAAATGCCGAACTAAGGATACCTCATAATGCGCAAGAAGACCGGGGCACAAGTAAGCATACCTTCTGAGGTACCCCCTTGAGTCTATTTATAATTTTATGAAAATGGTCTGCCAAAAGCAGACCTCCGCTGTTCAAAACAGCTATACGCAGCCAAAAGTGGTCTGCCAACAATGTAACTCCGTTGTTCTAGAAAGCTATACGCACCCCCAGCGAGGGCATCTAGGTAATTTTACCTCTTGACCCCATAGGGCGAGTTTCTTGGATATAGGGTCAACTCGCCAACCTATTGGGCAGACATGACTTTTCTACAGCTGCTCGCCTTCTATCTCTAGGCAAGCCCGAGCCCGGCTGCCATGGCTCGCCTACCATATATGGAGGCGGGCCGACGACAAGGTCGCCTAGGCAGGTGCAGACTTGATGGGCTGGCTCTCACATCTCGCTTGCCCGTCCTTGGTGAGAGCGAGCCAGCCATCTAGACTTGCCCGCCTACTGTACTAATGCGGGCTGGCCCCCTGGCTCGCTCGCCTAGCCGGAGGGGCAAGCATCTTACTGCATCGTGGTATCATAAAAGCGGAAAAATATATTATTTTGATATTTTTCTAAATTTGCTGGACATCTGTAACCATCGTGCGAACCGACCTACCATCGACGGTAGCGTGTTTTTTCAAGACAAATAAAAGTGGACGTTTCTTTTCCTGGAGACAACAAGAAGGAGAATTTTCATTCTAGGGACATCTCCATGAAGGAAAAACAATATTTCTTACTCCTGTTCGTGATCGAAGAGCTCCAAAGGATGACAAATTCAACGACCGTCAATGACTGCAATAAGAACGATATTCAAGAGCATCGATCGCGTACCGTTCTACGGAGGAGTTATACTTTCGAGGCAGAAATAGATTTAAACTCTTTATATTTTATTCTGTATTTTATTTTGTTCTATTTGATCTGTGTGTGGGGGAAATCAACATAGGAGGTCGTCAGATTCCTGGAAGGAATCTATAGGAAATCATCCAGGGAGGTTGTCAGATTCCTGGGAGGAATCTGCAAGAAAATATCCTAGGAGGACATCTAGATCTGGGAGATCTAGTGGGACTCTAAGACCCTTCAGGGGAGGAAGGTGAAAAGTCGGCTCGTCGATCTTCTTGGAAAGAAGAGCAAGAGCCAACCAATCCTAGGAGGGTCAGTATAGGAACCAAAACAAGTTAGTATTCATCGCCTCCGATTTTCAGCATCATGTAGATCTAGTTTTGTTATTATAAACAACTGTTCTTATTTTGAATAAAATTATATTTTGTTTATTTCATTTCAAAATCGTGATTTTATGTTACTAGAGGTTTGAGTGCTATGTGGGAAATAAAAAAACAAAGTCTTACAAAAGAATCAAACTCTATGACCTACCGTCACGCAATAGTAGTCTACCTCCCTGCGGTAGCATCCAAAACTTATTTATCTCGAAAAAATTCATTTTAATTTTGAGCTATCTTTGAGAACCTTATTCACCCCCTCTATGGTTGTCCATTAGATCCAACAAGTGGTATCAGTGCCAGGTTATTCCAAAATGACTTTACTGTAGGGAATAATGGCCGACCCTGACCTTGAATCGATTATTAGGGATGGAACTTTATATACTGAAAATTCATTTGCACCACCTTTGTTTACATGTGTGAATTATAATGCGTGGAGAATACTAATGAGAAAATTTCTTATATTATTAGATATAGAAGTTTGGAACATGATTAATATTAAGCCCCCAAATAATTTAAATAAGTATGAATGTTATTTAAATGTCAAAGCTATGAATAGTCTGTTTTGTGAACTTGATCAAGAAATTTTCAAACTAATCTATACGCTTCCTACTGCTTATGATATATGGAAATTTCTTGAGATTACTTATAGTTCTCCTTCTATAGATAATGAATCTGAGCAATTTCTCAAGGATCTAAGTGAAGAATCAAATGAAGACCTACTCTTGGAGGAAGATATGGCAACCACAACAAGGAAAAAGGAAGGTGAAATCTTAACTATGGATGAGGAATCAAATGAAGAAGTCAACGAAACTATATGCTCCAATCTTGCCTTATCCAAGAGCACTTTAAGGAAATTGAATTCCCTTTTTGCTTATAATTCTATCTTTGCATTGTGTGTGTTAGAAAATGCTAGTGTAGAATTAAGAAATTGAAAAATATTAGTTCAAATCTACGACTAGAAAATAAAAATTTGAAAGCACAACTTAATGTTGAATCCAATTATGATGTGTCTTGTCCTCCCACGTGCTCTTTTGATAAAATTTCTACATCTTGTATTGATTACAATAATATAAAAGAAAAATTTAAGGATTTTGAAAAAAAGCTACATATTTCAAAAGAACACAGTGAAAAATTGATTAATAAAAATAGTGTCTTAACTCATAAACTATAATCATTAAAATTATTTGTGTAAAAAATTTCAAATAATAAAACATCTTTTATGTGTAGTTTATCTTCAAAGATATATAAGGTGTCTACTAGTGTTTCAAATTTCATAAGACATACATCTAGTAGAATATTTAATCAACATTTAAATTCTCCCAATATTAAAGTAAATGACAACAAATTTCCTATTAATAATAATTTCAAAAATCACTATAAGCCTCAAATTAATGATTATGGAATTTTGTCATATAAAAAGATTATTCAACTAAAGTATGAATGGAGGCCCATCTTTAAAAATGACGCACCTATTCCACTCGAAAGGGCACATTCATCATTATCTCCCTATAGATTATCACACTATATTTGGGTACCCAAAGGAACCGCCACACTTGGTTTCATTTGGATACCTAAATATTTTATTTAGTAGTATCCACCTTTTGCGTAAATTAGAATTTAAAATGAAATTCACAATATTCTAGTTGACGATATGTTTAATCGTCATCTTATTTTCTTTTTTTTTTCTTGTGTGTTTTGCAATTCTATTTGAGCAAAAACGCCATGGTCACTTTACACATATTTTTGCTATATGACTTTCACATATTAAGTTTAATGAAAAATCAATCCTACTGAATGAATTGGAATAAAAGTCATATTCTTGCTATGTTGCCCAAATTTACTTATTATCTAAATTCTATCCTTTTAAATTCATTACCTATGAATGACTTATATTTTCACTATAATAAATTAGTAATTAGGATTAAACACTTAATATTCCTGTGATCATTTACCCATCTCATGTGTGTCACCATAGAAGAGGCGTAGGATTATGTGCATTAGAGACCTAACCTCCAAGTCATGTCTTGTCCTTAACAAGAGAGGGTTCTAGTGGGGCCTTGCGAGGCAATGGGGGAAAGAGTTCTAGGTTGAGTGTCGTCTTTTGTATGCATATGAGATTAACATCCCAACCTATGGTATATGTGCAGCTCCTCATGCACATCCGTCACTTAGTACAGGTCCAGGGTGTAGAAATATTGCTTGGGTATCTTCATCTAGAGCATACATATATATATTGAATGAACATTATTTCACTTCACATATTCATTATAATCATGCATAATATTCTATCATGTTATCTTGTGTTTGCATCTTATATCTCATTGAGCTTTCATGTTTTTAGAAAAACAAAAGTATGTTTGAGAAAAATTATATTTTTAAAAATCCAATACAAAATTATAAAATGATTTAAAAGGACAAAATATGTTTTTCATATATCTCTTTTTGTGATTATTGTTTGATTCTTTTATAAAAAAAATCAAAAATTATAAAAATGGCTTATTATTCATTGTCCTTATTAAGGATGATTAATTATATCAATTTTAGATGAATTACAATGTGTAATTTAATTTTCAAGAATCATAAAACATTATTTTGTTTATGTCATGTCTTGAAAATTATCTTGTTATGTCCAATGAATTGAATGTAGAAAATATGTGTAGAATTATTTAGCATGCGTCTAAGTATGATTAATGTTTTATGTTTGATAATGATTTTATTCACTCACTTATTTTGATAACTTACATGTGATTTTAATCTTATACTTGCATGATTGTTTAGTGTAATAATATAATAGTTTAAAATACATAAATAGATTACCTACACTACACTGATTTGATTATTTTAATTCTTTATTTTTCATGCACTTATTCATTAGAGAAAGAATGTTTAAAAAGGGTTATTGTTTGCATAACAAGTGAATACAGAGTCCTTTGTCAGTAAAATAAAAATCAAATAAAAATGATAAGGAAAATCCCACCAAGCACTACTCACCCTCCTGATAAGTCTTGATAAGCATTGTGAGGTTGAACACCTTGGAAAAAGAATTGTAAAGTGTCTTATAGCAAACAAAATATTTACCATTTCTCTTAGTACACCGGATCACAAAAATAAAAATAATACTAATAAAGGCATAAATGGGATCCCCCAAGCACTACTCTACTCCTAGATAAGTCTTAATAAGCATTGTGTGTAGAGCATCTTGGTAGCTGTACTTCTTACTCATGTGCATTGAAAATAGTGGAAGTAATATTATATTTATATTTTAATGTTATGTTATTCATTATATATGTCATGTGTTTTGATTAATCCACTTGTATACTTTATCAAAACACTATTTGTACTTATCATTATTTATCATACAACTTCTACTCATGAGAATTGAATCTTAATGCATACATATACTATTCTCTAAAATCTTAAGTAAATGCAATAGATAACAAAGCATGACCGCTATAATGTTTATTTTTACTTAAAATGCAAATTAGCTCACATTGTAGTTCTTATCTCTCTTTGATATTTTAAAATCATGCTTGCAAAAATTTCAATGAAATAACATCTCATGGACTTGAATTGAATTGAAAACATCTTCATATTTGGCTTAAAATTCCTTATCCTTAATATGATCATATTTTCCAAAAAAATATTTATTTTATGAGTGTTTATCATGTTTTATATGCCTACTACTTGTGTCTAATCATGTATATTCACTCTCTCAACAAGTGGTAAACTATGTGTACTAAGTGGTATTATGTGCTTAACAAGTGCTATTTTTCTATTTTATTCAATCATGCATGCATTTTGCTTAATAAGTGATAGATATCTATGATCTTGCTCATTGCATCTCACTTTTCTACTCCAACATAGACTATTTTAATTCTCATTACATACACTCATCTCTATCCTCTTTTTATTCAATCAAAAAGGGGGAGAACATCGTGCATAAATTTCTTAATTTCAAGGGGAGTATTTTAATTTTTTTTATAGAAAGCATCTATGTAGGGGGAGTAATCATAGAACGTTGATACTCTACTTATGCTAGATTATGATAATTATCTTAACCAGTGGTAACATGTTTTTTCACAAGTGGCAACTTATAATAATCAACCAGTAGTATCATAGAAAAACTCTACTCGTTACTATGCTCTTTCCCACCCTCTTTAGATAATACCAAAAGGGGGAGAATGATTTTGAAGAAATATCTCATTTAGGAAGAGTACAAACTAGAAAGAATCTATGTAGATGTAGTATCCATCTAGGAGGAGTACGCACTGAATGCTTATCAATTACTATAAAAACAAACACCATTATTTATGCATTATTTCTTCATAGTGGATTTGTTATTATGAAAATGGAGAGTTTGTTGGAACATGCGTTTCACATCTCTTGGTTTGAGAATAACAAATCTTGGTGTGTATTTAATCACGCTTTGTTGTGTATTTTTGGTGTGCGGGTTTAATTTGAGTGTTCATGAGCTAATCCTATGCTAAGTCACCTAGGGGAAGATCAACTGTAGGGGTAGCCGTATTAATTAACTCAACATGATATATCTCATGCTTACTAATAGGATTACACTATACCTTGTTATTATTATTTATAACTCATAAATGGGATTTGATATTATCAAAGGGGGAGTTTGTTAGAACTTATGGTCCGCATCTCTTGGGTTTGACAATATCAAAATCCCAAGTTGTATTTGATCATATATGTGTTGGGTATAGTGTGCGGGTTTCCAAGTACAAAAAGACAAAGAAAATCAATTTTGTGACCTACCACTGAGCGTTATACCTACCGCAGGCGCTAGCCTCAAATAATTAAAGAGCAGACACTCTGTGACCTACCACCAGACGATAACATCTTACCACGTCATTGTATCATAAAAGCAGAACATATATTATTTTGATATTTTTCCAAATCTGCTGGATAGCTGTCACCATCGTGTGAATCGACCTACCGCCGGGCGCTAGCCCTACCACCGATGATAGCATATTTTTTCAAGATGTATAAAAGTGCGCATTTCTTTTCTTGTAGATGACAAGAAGGAGAATTTTAATTCTAGGGTTAGGCCGTCATCTGAGAGAGGACGAATCTACAACTCTGTGTAGGAAAAATAATATTTCTTCCTCCTATTCGTGATCGAAGAACTCCAAAGGATGAAAACTTTTACGACCATCAGCGATTGATCGACATCAATAAGAACGATATTCAAGAGCATCTATTGCGCACCGTTCTATGAAGGAGTTCTACTTTCGAGGGAGAAATAACTTTAAACTCTTTATATTTTATTCTGTATTTTCTTTTGTTCTATTTGATCTGTGTGTGGGCTAAATCGACCTGGGAGGTCGTCAGATTCCTGGAAGGAATCTACAAGAAATCAATCTGGGAGGTAGTTAGATTCCTTGGAGGAATATGCAGGAAATTGTCTTAGGAGGATGTCTAGATCTGGGAGATCTAGTGGGGCTCTAAGACCCTTTTGGGGCAGAAGGTGAAGAGTCAACTAATCGATCTTCTTGGGAAGAAGAGCGAGAGCCAACTAGTTCTGGGAGGGTCAGTATAGAAACCAAAAAAATTTTGTATTCATCGCCTCCGATTTCTGGCATAATGAAGATCCAGTTTTGTTATTGTAAACAAATATTCATATTTTGAATAAAATTATATTTTGTTTATTTCATTTCAGAATCATTGTTGTATGTTACTACAGGTTTGAGTGTTGCATGGGAAATCAGAAAACAAAGTTTTATAAGAGAATCAATCTCTGTGACCTATTGCCGGGCAGTAGCATCCAGAACTTATTTCTCTTGGAAAAATTCATTTTAATTTCGAGCTATCTTTGAAAACCTTATTCACCCCTCCCCCCTCTAAGGTTGGTCATCAGATCCAACAAAGCTCATATAGAGTTAGTTTTAAAAATGGACGTAGCATGACACGATTTATAACATAATATGTAGTACTAACAGCTTCAGTCGATAAATATCTAGATAACTTATATTAAGATAACATTGCACATATTAGTTCTTAAAGAGTTTTATTTTTCCTCTCCACTATACCATTTTGCTGTGGTGTGCGAGGAGCAAAAAATTCATGCTTAATTCTTAATTCAGTATAAAATGAAATAAATTTATAGTTTTCAAATTTAGCTCTATGATCTGAGCGTATACATTTAATTTTTAAATCAAGATCATTTTGAATTCGTATGCATAATTTTGTAAAATCAAAGTACACATCGAATTTTGAAACAAAAAATATCGTCCAATAAAAACGTGAATAATCATTTATCAAAACAAAAGTACATTTTCTACCCCCTAGACTTTGTGTAGTAACTAAACAAAATAAATCCATGTGAATTAATTGTAAAGGTCTAGCAGTGGAAACTATATTTTTGCTTTTGAAAGATGATTTTGAAAAATTTTTGTTTTGACATGGCGTACATAAAGAAGGAAGCTTTCCATCTAACAAAGGTAAACCTTTAATCAATTTATTTTTTGAAAGTTTTACAATAAGTTTTGCACTAGAATGACCAAGTTGTCCATGCCATAATTCTAATTCATCATTCTTTGAAATAAAACATTTAAGTGAAGATTGAAAAAGATCATAAAAAATTATCATATAAATATTGTGAATTCTAGGTGTGGTAAAAACAATTTCTTGTGATTGTGAATCAATCATTTTACAAAGGTTTGTATTAGGGTTGAGCATAAAAATCAAAACTCGATAATCGCTCATTAATCGCTCGAATTTTCAGTCGAATCGAAATCAGAATTAAATGATCCGAATCATTTTGGCTCGAATCAAAATGGCTCGAATTTTTTTTTCGAGTCGATTTCGAGCCCATAAGGATTCACTCGATTAATGATTCGAGCTGGCTCGAAATTTAAAATTTAAAATGTTATAGGTTGCAGCTGCAGTGCTTGGGAGTTGGGATTTAATTGGGAATAGGCTTACAGCTGGATGCCTGGATTTAATTGCGGATGTGCTGTACAACCTGTACTGCTCTGCTGTAAGTTCAAAATCATAATTACAAGCAATTATGATTTCTCATTTCTCTGCTTCCCTCTCTTCCATGGTTCCACTTCGTCATTCCCGACCCCCACCAGGCCACCTTACGCTGTTACGAAGAATGGCAGAAGTCAAGCAAAACGACGGAAAGCACGACCCGGCGGCCCAACACAACACAAGGCAGTGAAGGCACAAGCTTTCTTCCTTAGGCAGAAGCAGAATGGCAGAAGTTACACGCTTCGTTGCAGAGCAGCCTCATCAGATGACTCCTCCGCAATGCCACAACGGTTCAGCCTCGTCAGCCTCTTCGGGAGTTTGGGACCTTGGGTATCTTATTTCAGGTAAGAATGGAGAACCACCCCATCTTTCTCTTTCACATTTCGAGTTTCTCTCTAGTCTCTACAAGCTTCATACGATTTCTGATTTCTGGTTTCTGATTTCTTCCTTTTTCCTCTCTACAGCTACGATTTAGATTTTTCTTAGTTTTTATCATTTTAATTGAATCAGTTTTCACTCACACAATGTGTTAGAAGTTAAATCAAAAGCATTGTGTTGAATTAGTTCTTTAATTACAACTATCCAAAACACTTGATTTTTAAATTAATGAATTTTTTGAAGCCTTAGAATAAATCCTAAATTTCTTTTTGCAATATTACTGGATTATTTTAGCTGCTCTTTTCACTCTGCAGTAAATTATGTATACAGACCATTTCTTACATCAACATTACTGGATTATTTTCGCTGCTTTCTGCATTAAATTATGTGCACAGAGACCATTTCTTACTTCAATGATATGTCATTGAATAATATGCTAAATTTTACCTCGATGGACACCTCTACTGAAAATTGTGACTGAAGATACATTTATTAACTTACAATCCATGTAAATTTCTCAAAAATTTAATTGATGGCATTTCTTACTTCTTTATTGTTGTTTTAACATGATCTGCATTTTGAGGCTTTTTAGAAGATGAAGTGACATTTTCGTTATCATTAGGATTTTGATCTTTGATGCATTACTCAATGCATTTGACTTGTTCATCCTAACTGATAAGGCATTGAGTGACCCTTCATCACTTAATGCTTTTAGACATGGTAGAAATTTCCTATATGAAGGCGTTGATTGAAGATTCTACTCTCAGCGCTTTCTGACTTTGCTGAATTTCTTGATGTGGCGTTGAGTGGTCCTTCTTCACTCAACGCTTTTGTACTTATCAGAAATCCTTTTGTATAGGCGTTGAGTGAACTGCCTCCACTCAATGCTTTTGTACTTAGACAAATTTCAACTTTGCAACACTGAGGCTTTAACTGCTTGGTGTACTGTCAACCCTTTTGATCTTCTGACATTGAGTGAAGTAAGTTCACTCAATGCTTCTAGACTTAGCCTATTTTTTAGCTTATCCAACATCATATCTTGAGTCCTACTATCATTGTGATCCTGACACCTAGTATAATCAATGTAACAGTATACAACCTACATACAATGAACTTGAACATGTATGTCAGATACAAACATGTGTATACCATTGACCTGTGGGCCTTCTTCAAATCTAGGACATTGTGATCAATGGACCCAATAATCTCCCCCTATTTGAAGAAGTCAGAACCCTAGTAAATAATATGCAAATCTCTAAAAAAGAGAAACATTCAAAGCAGACAAGAACAATAATTTTCACATAATCAAAACTATGATTTCCATTTAAATAGATAATTTATAAATAGATAGTGTGCTTATGACAAAATCCATATTCCTAGAGCCCTTTTAAATAATACATAGATATTTCAAGTTTCAAGTTCCCTAATCACTATGCCCTTGCTGGGTTTTTTACAGCCTTTTCATCAGTATCAGTCTTCTTATGCTTTTGTCTTTCAAATTAATTGTTAGGCTTTGGGAAGTATTTACTGGGCTCAAGAGCATCTGGTGGAACTGCACCTGTCTTCTTGTCTCTCCTAAAATTCCTTCTGGCCTCTTCATTCCTTTCTAGCTTAGCCCATTCTAGGGCGCTATATAGCTTTCCCTTGTCAGTCTTGTGATATTTGTTTTGATCCTAGGCAGACAGAATGATGGTCCTAGATTGAGGACTCCATTTTTCAAATTCTAGCCTGGTCTCCATCTTTTCTCTGTACCTCTTTTTGCTGAGCCTGATTTCTTCATCTTCTGCAGCTGACTTGCCTTTAGCTTCTAGTATCTGTTCTATAGTGGGGCTAAAGGTAGGAATATCAGCATCAATAGTAGAGGGTTCAGCCCACTAAGCATCATATTGATCACCATACTTATCATCATACTGATTATCATAAGTCTGATCATCTGGAAGAGGAGCAGGAATCACATTATCATATAAATATTGTTCAAGTCCCCATGATACCCTAATTACATCGGTGAACCAAACAATATTCTTAGTGTTTGCTTTGATCATTGCCTTCTCTCCCTTTATTACTTCTTCAGATATAGTTGTAGTCAGGGAGTTCTTTGCCTGAGATAGTTTTTCATCCACAAAATTTATGCCTTTGGTGACATGATTTTTACTTCCAGCAGGTGATCATCCAAAACCTGAGTACATGCATCCATTCTTCTCTTCTGTGCATCATGAACCATTTCTATATTGCTAGATATGATGTTCTAATTTTCTATAATATCATTTTGCTTAAGTCTAATCTCTTGAAGTTTATTCTCAGTAAAGGTTGCACCAGAAGCAACCCTCATGAAGAATGCAACTGTATTGGCCTTCAACAGGTTCACTTCAAATCTAATGGACTTGATCTCTATAGACAGATCCATTCTTAACCGTTTGATGGAATCATCCACATAATGCTTGTACAACCCCGTGTCCGCCGAAGGGGCCCAAGCAAGCGGGCGGGCCGGGCCCCAGCCGCCTCTCTCAGGCGGGCCAGCCCCCGCTCGCCTCTCCTAGGCGGGCCGGGCCCCAGCCGCCTCTCTCAGGCGGGCCAGCCCCGCTCGCCTCTCCTAGGCGGGCCGGGCCCCCAGCCGCCTCTCTCAGGCGGATCAGCCCCCGCTCGCTTCTCCTAGGCGGGCCGGGCCCCAGCCGCCTCTCTCAGGCGGGCCAGCCCCCGCTCGCTTCTCCTAGGCGGGCCGGGCCCCCAGCCGCCTCTCTCAGGCGGATCGGCTGCAGTCCACCTCCCTCCAGATGACAGGGGGTGACTCGACAAGAGGTGCGCATAACCAGCCAGAACAGCGGGGTTTGGCTGTTGGCAGGCCAACCCAAGGGGCTCTTTAGTAAATTCAGGCTACCAGGGGCAGGTTATTTGCAGACCATCCAAGGTAATCTATAAATAAGACCCAAGGGGTACCTCAGAAGGCACGCTTACTAGTTCACAAATCTTATAGCGCTTTCTGAGGTACCTTAGCCCGGCAACTGGTTAAGGAGGGGAAGCGCTCTAAGATCTTCCGGGTGTGTGGTGGGACCTCCGAGCCGGGCCCTTGGTCTTGTCCTCTGTTTTTCTTTCCCTTGTTGTTTCTCTTGCAGGAGCGAAGTAGGTGCGAGACCACCCCTTCCCCAAGGGTCGAACTCCACAGAGGCCGGTTTCCGGTTTCAACATTTTGGTGCGGTGAGCGTGGAGCGTGGTCAGCAAGGAAAACCTTCAGCAAGTTCGATGACGGGAGAGGAAGGACAAGGATCAGGCAGGGGCAGCTCGCCACCCCCTCCCCCACCCCCAGCGGCGAGCGTGTCAGCAGAACTTAGGGAGGAGATCCTCGGGCTCGTCAGGACCGCCCTCGGCATGCGAGCGGAGAGCGCGACACCAGTAGTCCCAGTAGTCGCCGCTCCCGCACTCGGCGACGACGCGACGCTCAGGCGACCGGGGAAGGAACCCGCCGAGAGAGGCGAGCGCGAGTTCCAGGGGCGAGTTCTGTTCCCCGGCTCGGCCGCAGAATACCATTTCGGCGAGACGGCCGGGAGAGAGTTCCCCCCTCGCCCAGCTGAGGGAGGAAGCCCCTTCAGCGAGTTCGTCTCCTCCGCCCCAGTTCCAGAGGGGTTTCGTGAGCCGGAGATGACCTACTACTCCGGGAAGGGAGACCCTGTCCACCACATCCAGTGGTTTGAGGACATAGTCTCTATTCGACAAATGTCCGACGGCTTCAAGTGCCGACTCTTCGCCATCACCCTCCGAGAGAAGGCGAGAGAATGGTTCCACCAGCTCCCGACCGGGTCCATCTTCTGTTTCGAGGACCTGCGTCGGGGGTTCATGTTAAGGTTCACCACTTCCAAGAAGAGGAAGAAGGAGGTGGAGTCCTTGTTCCGTGTCAAGCAGAGGGTGGGAGAGACCCTGGGGAGTTACCTGGACAGATTCCAAGAGGAGTTGTCTCAAGTGCAGGAGATGCCAGGGCACACCATGATGGTGGCCTTCACCCTGGGTCTCCAATCCGGGTTCTTCGCAATGGAACTCAAGAGGTCCCCCCCAGTATCTTTTGAGGCGCTCCTAGAGAGGGCGGCTAGGGAGGCCGATATGGAGGCAGCACACCCGGAGTTTGCCCGAAGGTTGGCCAGGTGGGCCGTGGAGGAAGAGAGGCCAAGGGGTGGCCGAGGGCAGGAGGAGAGAAGGGTTGAGCCCCGGCAGAGGGAACAGCCGCCGCCGCCGCAGCATCAGCAGCAACCCAGGCAGGGGAGACAGGAGCCGAACTTTCGGCTGGGCTGGAGACCCGAGTGGCAGGAGCCCGGGGCAAGGAGAGGGTTCCGCGGAGGGGACTACCGTCAAGGAGGACAGGGTCAGTTCTACCCTCCGGGCGGGATGCAGGGCCAGAGGCCGGCCCTCCCCGACCAGGAGCAGGCTATGGCCATAGCATTGGGAGAAAGGAGAAGAGCAGCACGGAGAAGAAGAAGGGATGTGAGGGTGGAGTTGCCTTACTGCGACTTCCATCAGGAGGAGGGGCACGCCACAGCCACGTGCCCCGAGTTCCTCGAGATGAGGGGAAACCGGGAGCAGCAACAACAACAGCGTCCGGAAGTGCGGATTGAGGAAATCCGGCCTCGGGCGGAGGAGGGTCGGTGCGAAGACCGGGCGGATGTGGGCTCCCGAGGTAGGATCGGAGCGATCCACGGGGGGGCTGGGATCGAGGCTTCCCGCAAGTCAAGCCTCCACACTATGTACCGCAGGAGCGTTGGCTCCACGTCCCGGTCCCCTCCCCCGGACGAGAAAATCACCTTTTCCATGGAGGACATGCCGGGTCACGAGGACCCCTTCTGCGATGCGCTGGTCATCCAGACAGCCATCGAGGACTTCACCGTCCCCCGGATCCTCGTCGATAACGGGAGCTCGGTCAACGTCATCTTCAAGAAGGCGTTCGATGCGATGAAGGTGGAGGCCCGAAGGGTGTTGGCCTCGGACGGACCCCTGTTCGGCTTCTCAGGGGAGAGGAAGGAGGTTGAAGGAGGAGTGGGACTCCATGTCGTTCTGGGGGGGCAGTCCCGCAATTGCAAGTTCGTCATCATGGACGCCCCGAGCAGCTACAGCGCCATCTTCGGGAGGCCTCTCATCAGCGCCTTCCGCTGCGTCCCCTCATCCTTCCACCAATGCCTAAAATTTAACGTCGAGGGGGTCCAGGTTCGGGTCCGCGGAGACCCCAAGGAAGCGAGGGAGTGCTATGTCACGGCGGTGAACTCCATCTCTTG
Organism: Platanthera zijinensis; assembly: GCA_039513925.1. Taxonomy (NCBI): domain Eukaryota; kingdom Viridiplantae; phylum Streptophyta; class Magnoliopsida; order Asparagales; family Orchidaceae; genus Platanthera; species Platanthera zijinensis. Next base: position 246,656,572 of record CM077078.1, on the reverse strand, counting down.
GCTGGAGTGAGCCGAGGAGATGGGGCGGAGGCTGAGGGAGGAGGAGCCGGAAGCGGGCGGGGATGAGATGGAGGTGGAGGAGAGTCGCGCCCAGGAGAAGGTCGCTGAGGAGATTCAGGAGCCGGCTGAGGCGATGGCCGTTGCAGAAGCTGAGGAGGAGGTCCTCGCCTTCGACGAGGGGGAGACTGAGGAGTGGGAGGCACAGTCCCGCCTTGAGGCGGCAGAGGAGGTGGCAGAGATGGAGGTTCTAACCACCGGAGGCAGGGTGGAGAGGATCCGCATCAGCGGAGGATTGACCCCGGAGGCTCAAGGCCGGATGCTGGAGTGCGTCCAGAAGAACGTGGACATCTTCGCATGGAGTGCCGCGGAGATGCCCGGGATCGACTCCAACATCGCCTGCCACCGCCTCAACCTGGACCCGGAGGCTCCCCCCATCCGACAAAAGAAGAGGCCCGTTGCGGACAAGCTCGCCGAGCCCATCAGGGAGGAAGTAGCAAAGCTCCTCAAGGCCGGCTTTGTATCCGAAATCCAATACCCCGGCTGGGTCTCCAATGTTGTAATGGTTAAAAAAGGAGACGGCCGGTGGAGGATGTGTATCGATTTTTCCCTTCTTAATAAATCATGCCCTAAAGATTGTTACCCCTTGCCTCGGATCGACGCGCTGGTTGACTCAGCCGTCGGTTTCCCTTTGATGAGTTTTCTAGATGCCTTTTCAGGTTATCACCAAATCAGGATGCACCCTCCGGACGTCAAAGACGTCTCATTCATCACAGGGGATGGATGCTATAGTTATAAAATGATGCCCTTCGGGCTGAAAAATGCAGGGGCGACCTACCAGAGAATGATGGACAGGGTCTTTCAAGGGCAAAAGGGAAGGAACCTGGAAGTTTATGTAGACGATCTCATGGTCAAGAGTCCGGACCTCGACTCCCACCTCCGGGACCTGGAGGAGACCTTTGCCACTCTCCGCGGGTGCCAGATGAGGCTGAACCCCCTCAAATGCACCTTCGGGTCAGGCAGAGGAAAATTCTTGGGGCATCTCCTCACCCCTGCCGGCGTAGAGCCCAACCCCGACAAGGTGAGGGCAATCCTGGAGTTGGAGTCTCCGCGGAATGCGAAGGAAGTGCAGCGATTGACTGGGAGGCTGGCGGGACTGAGCAGGTTCCTCTCACGGGCCGGGGAGAAATGCTCTCCGTTCTTTAAAAGCTTGAGAGGAGGCCAAAAATTCGAGTGGACCTCGGAGTGCGAGGAGGCATTCCAGGCCCTAAAGAAGCAGTTGACTCAGGCCCCCCTACTACAAGGGCCAAAGGAGGGGGAGGACTTATTCCTGTACTTAGGGGCTGGGACCGAGGCCCTGAGCTCTGTTTTAGTTCGGGAAGAAGGGAAGAGACAACTCCCAGTCTACTATGTAAGTCGGGTCTTGAGGAAGGCCGAGCTCCGGTACCCCATCCTAGAGAAGCTGGCCTTCGCCCTCATCATCTCGGCCCGGAGGCTCCGGCCCTATTTCCAGGCACACTCGATCCGAGTGGTGACTGACCACCCTCTCCGCAACATCTTCGAGGGGGTGGAGCATTCTGGCAGGTTGGCCAAGTGGTCGGTGGAGCTGAGCGAGTTCGACATCTCCTTCATACCTCGCCTCTCGATCAAGGCCCAAGCCATGGCCGATTTCCTGGCTGACTATGTGGTCGAGGTGGCAGAGGAAGAACTCACTCGCCCGGTTCCCTGGAAGGTCATGGTGGATGGTGCGTCAGGGAGGCACTCCCTGGGGGCTGGGGTCATCTTGGAAAGCCCCCAGGGGGTGAGGATCGAGCAAACGGTGGTGGTGCATTTCCCCATCACCAACAATCAGGCCGAGTATGAGGCCGTGATTGCGGGTCTACGCCTGGCCAGGGAGCTGGGGGTGCACGATGTGGAGGTCCTCACTGACTCCCTGGTGGCGGCCTCCCAGATCAACGGGGAATTCGAGGCAAGGGATCCCACCCTGCAGCGTTACTTGGCGAAGGTAAAGGGAGTCATCGGCACCTTCCAGACTTTCTCCATCCGGCACGTGCCTCGGGAGGATAACGAGCAGGTGGACCAGCTGGCAAAGCATGGACCCCGGGCGGGGGGAACCATCACAGACCTCTTTCGCCCATCCATCGAGGAGGGGGAGCTGATGGAGGTGGAACAACACCCCTCCTGGATGGACCCATTCGTCACTTTCCTGACCACCGGGGAGTACCCTACGGGAATGGACGGAAAGAAACTCAAATACAAATCGGCATACTACCTCATGCGAGATGGCCAGTTATATCGAAAAACTCTCGCAGGGATGCTGGCGCGTTGTGTGGGCGAGAGGGAGGTCCCGAAGATTCTAGAAGAGGTCCACTCCGGGGAGTGTGGGAGTCACTCTGGAAGTCGAACCTTAGAAGGCCGGATCGTCAGGCAGGGATACTTTTGGCCGACTCTGGGTCTCGACGCGGCAAAATTCACAAAGGAATGCCATAAGTGCCAGCTATTTGCTCCCCTCCAACTGCAACCGGCCCAGCGCCTCAGGAGTATCACAGCTCCCTGGCCATTCGCCATCTGGGGAATGGACCTGGTCGGGCCCTTCCCCCAAGCCAGCGGCCAGAGGAGGTTCCTGCTCGTGATGATTGATTACTTCTCCAAGTGGCTGGAAGTTAAGGCGCTGGCCAAGGTGACCTCCCAGGTCATCAGAAACTTTGTGTGGGGGGAGATCATCTGTCGTCATGGGTTGCCCCAGGCCATCGTCACGGACAATGGCCCTCAATTCGCCAGTGCCGAGTTCACCAGCTTCTGCGAGCAGCTCGGGATCGACCTCAGGTTTGCCTCAGTTCATCACCCCCGAAGCAATGGGCAGGTAGAAGCGGCAAACAGGATTATCGTTAACCTCCTCAAGAAAAAGGTGGAGAACTTGAGAGGAAGCTGGGTGGAGCAACTCCCCTCGGTCCTCTGGGCCCTCCGAACCACACCCAACACAGCAACAGGGGAGACGCCTTTCAAACTCTCCCACGGGTGCGAGGCAGTACTTCCGGTGGAGTTTGAAGTCCGGACACCTCAGGTAGTCGGGGCCGGAGAACACAAAGAGGAATGGAGAGCCCATAATGAAGAAGAGTTACGGCTCTCTCTCGACATGGTTGAGGAACTGCGGGACCTTTCAGCCGTGAGGCAGGAGGAGATAAAGAGAAGAATGGCCAAGTATTTCGACAAGCACGTCAGAGTCAAGCAGTTTGCCGAAGGAGATTTGGTCCTGAGGAAGGTGGACGCGGCAGGGAGATCAGCCGCAGTGGGAAAGCTCCACCCCAATTGGGAGGGACCATTCATCGTGCAGGAGGCATTGAAGTCGGGGGGATACCGCCTCCGGAATGTGGAGGGCGAGACCCTAAGTCTCACTTGGAGTGGAGACGACTTGAAGCGTTTTTTTCCCTGAAACTATGTAAATCATGTTCAATCTCTAGTGGAATTTCTGGCAAGAATCTTGTTTCCCCCCCCCCCCCCCCCGATGATAGATGAATGTCACTGCCTCAGACCCCGAGCAGATCCCGCTGCCAGGCTCTCACCAAGCTGGCAGGGCTGGATGTCACTCGGAGGAGTCCGCCTCAGACCCCGAGCAGATCCCGCTGCCAGGCTCTCACCAAGCTGGCAGGGCTGGATGTCACTCGGAGGAGTCGGCCTCAGACCCCGAGCAGATCCCGCTGCCAGGCTCTCACCAAGCTGGCAGGGCTGGATGTCACTCGGAGGAGTCGGCCTCAGACCCCGAGCAGATCCCGCTGCCAGGCTCTCACCAAGCTGGCAGGGCTGGATGTCACTCGGAGGAGTCGGCCTCAGACCCCGAGCAGATCCCGCTGCCAGGCTCTCACCAAGCTGGCAGGGCTGGATGTCACTCGGAGGAGTCTGCCTCAGACCCCGAGCAGATCCCGCTGCCAGGCTCTCACAAAGCTGGCAGGGCTGGATGTCACTCGGAGGAGTCTGCCTCAGACCCCGAGCAGATCCCGCTGCCAGGCTCTCACCAAGCTGGCAGGGCTGGATGTCACTCGGAGGAGCCCGCCTCAAACCCCGAGCAGACCCCGCAGCCAGGCTCCCGCCAAGCTGACAGGGTTGGAGGTCACTCAGAGGGGTCTACCCCAGACCCTAGGCGGGATCGGGCCGTCGACCCCTCGCCGGGCAACCAGGGATTAGACACCGTCCCCAAGGAATGTCCGGGCGAGTCGGCGAGCCAAGAAGGTTGGTCCCAGCGCGTAAAGGGACGAGCCTTAAGCGCAACGCGCGAGGGAAGGGGTTGGGCTCTCGCGGCGCAAGAAATTGAACGAGGCGGACCGGCAAAAATGCTCGGGCAAGACGGCGAGCCAAGAAGGCCGGCCCCGGGGGATAAAGGGGCGAGCCCTAAGCATGGCGTGTGAATGGAGGGATCAGACTATCACGTCGCCAGAAGTCGGGTGAGCGGGCCGGTCAGGATGACCTTATGAGGCCGCAACGCCGGCCCCAACCCACCACTCGACGGGTCATAGGGTGAATTAGGGGCAAAGGCTCGGAAGCGCCAAGCCCCCCCCGAGAGGCCGACCCACACAAAGTCTTTACGCACGGAGGACGGGCCCAGTCCACTCGCGTCGCGGAAGGTGCGACTCGCCGCTCGCGTCGCGCCGGCTTTAGTGTCTCAAACCTAGATCTACGTCCCGAATCTCAAATGGGCGGGCGGCCTCCCTTGCTCGCTCGCAGCAACGAAAATCAGAGAATCAACAAACATCGCACGGTAGCGATTGCGAGGCGGGAAATAATTGACAATCGAGGAAGTAAAGGAAGTGAATATATTCTTATACAATTATAACTGCGGCCCGCTAAGCAGTCGCACAAAAACAAAGAAAAAACAAAATACATGTCCAGAGAAGGGGGGGAGAAAAAAGCCACAAGACGGCGGGCCCCTCAGATGCGGTGGAACCCTCCTGGCTTGGGCACTGGAAGGAACAGCTCCGGCACCACTTCGGTCACCCGCAAGCCAGAGCACTCGTCCTTGAGGAGCTTGGCCCGCTGCAACGTCTTGAAGAGGTACGTCACCGCGTCGGCCCCGTTCTCTTGCATCAGAACCGCCAGGTCATACTCGCTGTGGTGAACGAGTTGACAGCCGCTCGAGGAGGCCGGCGGGATGGCAGCAGCAGCCTCGAGCGTACCCACCCACGCCCGCAGGGTCTGGTTCTCCAGCTGGAGGGTGGCGATCTCGGTACCAAGTCGGCTGGCGGTCACCGCATCCTGCAAAGAAATTTATTAGGACGAGTCGCGGGATAAAGGCGGGTGCGAGTGAGATGGCTTACCGCGCCACCTTGGTACTGCGCGAGGGCGGCGTCAGCCGCTTCGAGCCGCCTCCGCAGGTCATCCGCCTCCTCCCGGGCGAGCTTGCGGGCCTCCTCCTTCTCATCGATCAACTTGTTGAGCGAGGGGGCATCTCTGTCCAACCGGAGGCATCGCCGGCCGACCATGTGAGCCAGGGCGAGGCTTTGAAATTGCGCCCGCGCGCTCTCATAAATAAGCACCCACGTGGCCTCCTCGCCGTAGGTAGAGGCGTCCTCCCGCCCGTACACGCCGAAGGAGAGATTGAAGGCATCCCTGGAGGCGGTGTCCTGCTCCGACCAGCTAGGCAGCAGCGAGGATACCGAGATGCGGTTGCCCTCCTTGTCCCACTGAAGTAACGGGGCACCGGATCGGTCCGTGGGCCCTTCGCCGTAGCCGAAGTTGGGATGCCCTCGGGGAACCGGCTTCTCGTCGGGCCGAGTCGCCGCGAGCGGCCGCGACGACCCAGCCGCCCCGCCGGCGGGATCAGCGGTCGAGGGAACCGCAGGGGCAGGGGCAGAAGATGGTTGATCCGCGGGGGCCTTGCCCTTGTCGCCGACCGAAGGAGCCTGACCGCCCGTTTTATTCGGCTTCTTTGGAGGAGGGCCCTGAGACAGCTCACCTCCGGGTCGCTTCTGGCCGACGGGAGCCGAGAGCTCGCGGTGAGCTAAGGCCGCCGCTTCCGCACGGCCAAGCTCGCCCAAAGCGGACCGCGCGCTCTCGTAAGGCGGGCGGAGAGGGACGTCGCGCTCGCCTGCAGGAATAGGAGTTAGAAAAGCCAAGGTACGATTCAAGCAGAGGCGAGCGAGCCGCTTACCTTCCCCAGGCGGGACGGGGACGAGGTCGTCCAGATTCCGGCGGAGGAAGGCGACCTCGAAGTTCTTCCCGGCGAAGAACTCATATAGCTTCGCCTCGTGGCCCCCCAGGCTAGGGGGCCGATAGCTCGCCTCGCCGAGTTGCACCGGCGAGAACGGAATGTTGCCGAAGTCGCCCTTGACGAAGACGAACTTCTTGAGCCAGTTGTGGCTCTTGTTGACCGTCTCCCGCACCTTGGCGTGCATGCTCGCGAAGCACGCGGTCCCGTCCTTATTCGCGCGGAAGGAGAACAGCTTGCGGAAGACCGCAAGGCTGAACTCGATCCTCTCCTCGCGAAGGTAGCAGGCGAACCCGACTTCGACAGCGATGGAGTTCGGGGTCAGCTGCCCCGGGACGACCCCATAATACTTGAAGACCTGGCGGACTTCCGGCCAGAGGGGTAGCCGGAGCCCCGCCTCGAAGTGGGCCGTCGGGAGAGCCAGCTCATCGCCTGAGAGCTTGTTGATCCGCTCATCCTTCCCGGGCCGCCTCGCCACGAAGCCAGGCGGGATGAAATTGCCAACGGTGTCCAGAAACTCCTTCTCCGAGACCGAGGCGGGAGGGAAGCTGTGGTCGGCGAAGATCCAGGCACACCTGCCCCTCCCGTCCGCTTCGCCGCTGCCGCCCGTCATCTCGCGGGATTGATAAGCAAGCCGAGCGAGAGGAAAGAGGAAAGAGAGGGTTCTCGCGGGGTAAAATGGGAAGGGCTCGTGGATGCGGTAGGTAAAATAATAAATGAAGGGCCTATTTATAGGGCCGGGAAAAGGGCGGGAAAAATCGGAAAGGGCGGGAAAGTGAACTGACAGCAGAGCCAGCCCCGACGCTTCGATTCCCGAGCCCCGCCCGGGTCCGCGTCGAATCGCCGGCCGGCCGCGAGATTCTTCCGGCCGCGAGCCATCCCCTCTCCCGCGTAGAGTAGATTTTGAGAGGAATGCCCAGTCGAGGGGGGACGAGCGAACCGCCCGCCTCTTCTAGGCGGGCCGGTCCTCGCTCGCCTCTTCTAGGCGGGCCGGCCCTCGCTCGCCTCTTCTAGGCGGGCCGGCCCTCGCTCGCCCCTTCTAGGCGGGCCGGCCCTCGCTCGCCTCTTCTAGGCGGGCCGACCCTTACCCGCCTCAACTAGGCAGGCTCTCCAGGGTTAAAGCTGAGAACCCAGCAAAAAAGAAATGAGAATAAATGATAAATAAATAAAAAAAAAAGGGGGAAAGAGAAAGGCGTGCGCCCGGGAACGGGCGAAAAGACCCCTGAATTATTACAAGTAATCGTTCTTGGATAATATCTGACACCGACACACTGGGATGGATCGCATCGAGACGATTCAGACCCTGCGAGCAACTGCGGGCACGGGCGGGCGAGGCAGGTGGCTTAGTACTCAATCCATTTCCACCTACCCCGCCTCTGCGAGCCGGTTCGAGGCGGCACGCGAGAGTCATGATACTCCCGAACCGCCGCCAGCTCCCGCTTGGTCTGATCGGCCTGTTTCGAAATGTTTGACAGCCGCTCCTCAGCTCGCGTAATATGCGCGCCCGGAGATGTCGGCTCATCCTCCTCAGCCGAGCCCCTTGCCCCCTCCAAAGCAGCGAGTCGCTCCTCTGCCCTGACTCTGTCTCTCTCCATCCCCACGAAGGCCTCTTTGAGCAGCATCGTGTGTTTCTGAAACATTCGCGCCACCTGCGCCTTCATCTTCTCGCTATCGTGCGGGTCGCCCAAGAAGTCCGCGATGTCTTCCGGCTCCACGGGAGGCGAGTACCCCTCGCTCATCTCGACATCGGAAGAAGCGGCGCGATACCCTGCGGAAGCGAGGTCAGAAGCAGACGAGCGGCGAATGGGTTAACTTCAGGGGGGGTTACCTGGCGTTGGTACGTCTCCCGCGTCGGGAGCAGACCGAGAGGAACCCGGCCGACCTTGGAATGATTTCCCTCCCGGGGCGACGAGCGGCTTCCCCAGACCCTGGACTCTCAGCGGGGGAGGAGTCGCAGGAAGGCTGCGCGCTGGAGAGAATGGACTGACGCCCAGGTCGACCATCTCCACGGAGAGATCCGCAAGGTTCCCGGAGCCCCCTTCCAATGCATCTTCAGGGGGCGTCTCCTGCGAAGGAAAAAGTCAGTAGAAAGCATAGGTCACAGGGCGAAACCACGCACCCAGATTCAACCTCGGAGCCGCCGGAACCCAGATCATCACTCGGCGTGGAACGGCGGACGACCTTTCCCTTTGCCGGCTTAAACTGCGGGCCGGAGGATATGGGCGCCAACCACGGGGCGGCCGCGAGGGCCTCCTCCCGACCCTCGTCCCTAGCGGCAGCCAACCGAGCACGTATCTCCTCAGACGCAGGCATCTCCTGGCCTCAAACCACGCAGGAAGCAAGAGGAGAGGGCCAGTTGTCGAAGGCCCGGTGGCTTATTTATAGCTAAAAGGCGGGTCCCACCAAAAGATTCCCTCCAGCTCAGCAAGGACGTCACCGGACACGAGGGTTGGACATTTCTTTCCGAGCTTCTGCGAAGCACGCAAAGATCGGGGATTGTGTACAACCCCGTGTCCGCCGAAGGGGCCCAAGCAAGCGGGCGGGCCGGGCCCCAGCCGCCTCTCTCAGGCGGGCCAGCCCCCGCTCGCCTCTCCTAGGCGGGCCGGGCCCCAGCCGCCTCTCTCAGGCGGGCCAGCCCCGCTCGCCTCTCCTAGGCGGGCCGGGCCCCCAGCCGCCTCTCTCAGGCGGATCAGCCCCCGCTCGCTTCTCCTAGGCGGGCCGGGCCCCAGCCGCCTCTCTCAGGCGGGCCAGCCCCCGCTCGCTTCTCCTAGGCGGGCCGGGCCCCCAGCCGCCTCTCTCAGGCGGATCGGCTGCAGTCCACCTCCCTCCAGATGACAGGGGGTGACTCGACAAGAGGTGCGCATAACCAGCCAGAACAGCGGGGTTTGGCTGTTGGCAGGCCAACCCAAGGGGCTCTTTAGTAAATTCAGGCTACCAGGGGCAGGTTATTTGCAGACCATCCAAGGTAATCTATAAATAAGACCCAAGGGGTACCTCAGAAGGCACGCTTACTAGTTCACAAATATTATAGCGCTTTCTGAGGTACCTTAGCCCGGCAACTGGTTAAGGAGGGGAAGCGCTCTAAGATCTTCCGGGTGTGTGGTGGGACCTCCGAGCCGGGCCCTTGGTCTTGTCCTCTGTTTTTCTTTCCCTTGTTGTTTCTCTTGCAGGAGCGAAGTAGGTGCGAGACCACCCCTTCCCCAAGGGTCGAACTCCACAGAGGCCGGTTTCCGGTTTCAACAATGCTCTAGTTGTCTTCTTTGATCATCTAGCAAACCTTTAAGTTATGCCCGAAATGTTCAGAATATTGGATCTGCCTGATGAGATGCCCCTTGGAAGCAGGCATCATCATCTTCTTTCCTTATCTCTTCCCCTATATCTAAGTCAGCACTCATATATTCAGAAGAATTATTAGCAGCATCAGTCTTTGGTTCATCAATTTCAGGTTCACCATCCTCAAATATGTCAATAATGTTTTTAGTTTCCTGAGCAGGGAACTCTGTTGGAATCTCACCCTCAACCTCTGCATTCCCCATAAGAATTTGCTAGTCTGTGTCAACTATGGCTGGAGCATATTCAATCACTGTATCAGGAAGTTGCTCCCTCTCAGCTAGAGGGCTAAAGGGCATCATCTCAGGACCATCTGTGATTTGGTTTATTCTTCTCTACAGATTTTCTAAGAGGGAATCAAACTTGTCATACATTGATTGAACCTGCTCCCCCCCCCCAGTCGGAGCATATGACTTGGTAGTCTCCCCCTCAATGTCTGCATAGATCTTTTCTACCATATCTCCAGTCAGTCTTTCAACTATTTCTGCTGGAGTCTCTTCAGACTAAGACACACCAAGTTGAATCCTTGTCGTAGGTTTAGAGGATATAAAAACCTGAGCACTCATATCTCTTCTAGTTTCATCAAAAGAATCAGACAGTTGAGGGTCATGAGGCTCTTCTTCACTACTCTCAGAAGAGCTGCTTCTAGTGATTTCCTCAGTGATCATAGCTGCTTTCTTTTTCTTGTCAGTAGATTGCTTATGTGGGAGCAAGACTCTGTCCCATCTGTCAAACATCGTTGAGTCCATCCTCCTCATGTGATGGATCTTTTTTCCTAGCCTCATATTAAAGATCCCTAGAATAGAAGTGTGCAAGTACAGAGACAAGATTCTTCCCAGGTTTGGCTCTGGGACACATTATACTATTCTGTAAAATAGTACCTTCCCCCAGTCAGTTTTCTTGGATAGAAGTATCCTTGTCATCAACTCAAACATTTTTCTAGAGATCTTGTCATGGGACCCTGTCTTGCAAATCAGAGCTTTGCCAACGACATCTGCCAGAAACATTACTTTTAAATTCATCTAATTTCTCAGAATAGACCCAATGGTATACTTTGAAAGCTCACACCACTTGAGGGTGGATTTCACATCATTCCGATATAGTTCTTCTTCTTCATCAGATGGCTTGAACATGGGTAGATTCAGGGCTTTGCTCAGTCTTTTGGGAGTAATTTTGATCTTGTGTCCATTGATAAAGACTTGATTTTGTTGGAGGATGAGTCAACTGCGGCATTTAAATAAAGTTCGAGAACTTCTCGCTTCTATATTGAGCTTGGATCCGACAGGATGAATTCTAAGTTAGCGACCTGCAGTAAATGGAGAATGAGTTGTACTTCCTCTAGAGCATCCATGTATCCATTTATCACTAATTCGGAACTTTTGAACAAGAAATCCATTCCTTTCGGTGCCATTTAGTCATTGAATTTTTGGAGCTTTGCACGAGATTTCAATGTAGGGAGGAAAAAAGTCGAAAAGGGCTAGGAATAGTGTATTTTATTTTAAGCACACACATCTATTTATACTTACCCCTATTTGAGAATATGGAGAAGCGCGTACTTGTTGTGTTTTACATGAGATGATACACGGCTGGGATTAATCCCAGAAGATAGCCATAATCAAAACTATCTGAGTAAGATAGTTGAGTGGTCTCGACGCACTCGACGCACTCGACACACTCGACGCCTGAAGCTATCTCAATGTACTTGACACTTGGACACTTAGTCTCAGCGTACTCGATGCTTGAAGTTGTCTCGACGCACTCAACTCTTAGATACTTGGTCTTAGCGCACTCTACTCCCAGACACTTAATCCATATCTACCTTGATATCCTACAAGGGTGAATCCTGCCTAAAACATATATGCATGAAAAAAAAACACTGAAGCTATACTAATTTCAACACGCCCAACTCAATTTTGAAGGTGTTGAACTTGGCTTCATCTAGTGGATTAGTGAAATGTCAGCAACCTATTTGTCTATGGGGACAAACTCAAGACAAATGTCTTCTTTTTCTACATGCTTCCTAATGAAATGATAGTTAATCTATAGATGCTTAGTCCTGCAATGTGATACATGATTCCTAGTAATAGAGATTGTACTAGAAGAATCACAAAACATGGGAGTTCTACTTAGCTGAAGATTATAGTCCTCGAGTTGATATTGAATCTACGATAGCTGTGCACAACAACTACCAGCAGAGATATATTCTTATTTAGCTATGGAGATGACCACAGTTGTTTGCTTCTGGCTGCTCCAAGAGACCAATATTTTCCCTAGAAATTGACAGGTTCCTGAAGTGCTTTTCTTATCTTCTTTACACCCAGCAAAATTTGTATCTAAATACCCAATTAGTTCAAAATCATTATTCCTAGGATACCATAGACCAATATCACGTGTGCCCTTGAGATATCTCAGAATTCATTTTGCTGCAAAATAATGAGACTCTTTAGGGCTAGCCTGATATCTAGCACAAACACATGTAGCATACATAATGTCTAGCCTACTAATAGTTAGGTAGAGGAGGGAGCCAATTTTGCCTCTATACAAGGTTTCATCAACAGGTTTCCCAGTTTCATCCTTGTCTATTAACATATTTGACCCCATAGGAGTTTTTATTGTGGAGGAACTCTCCATTCCAAACTTTTTAACTAGCTCCTTGGTGAACTTAGACTGAGAGATGGATAGACTATCCTCTGACTGTCTAACTTGGAGGCCTAAGAAGTACTTGAGTTCACTCATACTACTCATCTTAAACTACCCTTGCATAAGTTTAGCAAACTTCTTATAGAGGCCATCATTAGTAGACCCAAAAATTATATCATCTACATAAATTTGGACTAGAATTATCTTACCCTTGACTTCCCTAAAGAATAATGTCTTGTCTATCTTTCCCCTTGATAATTTGTTCTCAGTGAGAAAGCTAGATAGGGTTTCATACCATGCCCTAGGGGCTTGCTTCAACCCATACAAAGCTTTTCTAAGTTTAAATACATACTCAAGAAAGTTAGGATTAACAAAAGTTGAGGGTTGCTCAACATAGACTTCCTCTTTTAGGTTACCATTTAGGAAAGTTGACTTCATATCCATTTGGTATACCTTAAACCCATTATGTACATCATATGCAAGGAATAATCTTATTGCCTCCAGTCTAGCAACTGGTGTAAAGGTTTGATAAAAGTCAATACCTTCCTCTTGTCTGTATCCCTTGGCAACTAGTTTAGCCTTATTTTTGATGATAACACCATTCTCATCAAGTTTATTCTATAGATCTACTTGGTCCTAATGATGTTATATCCACGTGGTCTGGGAACCAGCTTCTTGACCTTGCATCTCTTGAACTAGTTCAGTTCTTCTTGCAATGACAAAATCCAAAATGGGTTTATGTTGGCATCTTCAAACCTTTTTGGTTCAACCTAAGACAGGAAGCTTGAATACATTATAATATTGAGGCTTCTGCGCCTTGTTGTAACACCTTGGATTGCATCTCCTATAATTTGATATCTGGGATGATCTCTCAAGTGCCTGACAGCTGCTGGCATTCTATTTTCAGGCACTTGAATCTCAATGTCTGGATTCTGCTGGTCTTCTCCTATGTCATGTATGTTTTGGCCTTCTTTAGGAATGAATACACCATCACCTTCCTCTTGGGCAAAATGAGGAGTATCCTTGATGGTCAGTTTATCCATATTCAACTCTACACCTGCAAATCTAGAGGATCTTAACAGCTCACTATTAATCATAGAAGATTCATTAAACACTACATTGACAGACTCTTTTATAACTTGATTCTTCAAGTTGTAGACTCTATAAGCTTTGTTGTGGTTGCTGTACCCAATAAAAATTCCCTCATAGGATTTGGCTGCAATCTTAGTCACGTAGGACTTCCCATTATTTAGCACAAAGCACTTGCTTCTAAAGATTTTGAGATAGATAAGATTTGCTTTTCTACCTTTCATAATCTCATAGGGAGTCTTTTTGTGATACTTGTTGATAGAAGCTCTATTCAGGACATGATAAGCAGTGTTCACTACCTCAACCTAAAAGTACTATGGGAGAGAAGTGTCACTGAGTAGTGTCCTGCCAGCTTTAATGAGAGTCATGTTCTTCCTCTCAGCAATCCCATTTTGTTGGGGTGCTCTTAGATAAGAAACTCCTGATGAATCCCTTATTCTTCACAGAACTTTGTCACACCTTCAGACTAAAATTAAGTACTATGGTCACTTCTGATTTTGACCATATAACTATCCTTTTCATTCTGAACTTTCCTAATAAAGGTCACAAAGATGTTAAGGATTTCAGAATTTTTCTATAAAAAGAAAACCAAGAAAATTTGGAATAGTCATCTACTATCACAAGTGTATAGACTTTATTAACTTGACTATGAACTGGCATATGACCAAACAAGTCTATATACAAGAGCTACAAACACCTCTCAAAATCCTTGGCCCCAATGCTCTTAAAGAAATATTTTGTCTTCTTTCTCTTTAGACATGCAGAGCAAATGCCCTCTTTGGTGCATCTTAGATTGTGTCCATTTCTAACTAGCCCTTCACTGAAGAGCTTGTTAATTGTTTTGTAGTTTAAGTGAGCAAGCCTCTTGTGCCATTGCACATAATAAGAGACTTTCTCATTTGCTACCAGAGATACTACTGAGTCTATACTTAAGCTTAAAAAGTTTAAACAGTAAATATTTACACTCATAGTGCCTGTCAAAAGGACCTCTTGGTCACTTGACCTTTTGATCAGACACTCATCCTTATTGAAGACAATGAAATGGAAAATATCATATAGTTGGCTTATGTTAATTATAATGTGTTGCAATCCTTACACATAAGCTACCTTTGTAATGGAGACTATTCCATTGGTGATCATACCATAACCCTTGGTAACTCCTCTGTCTGAACCTCCAAAGATCACCTTAGGTATATTCCTCACAAGAGTATAATCCTTAAGATGGCTCCTCGTTCCAGTCATATGTTTGGAACATCCACTGTCCAAGTGCCATATTGGCATTGCATGGGTACTTGGACTATCCTGCAAACACAGATTAGTTTACCTTCGTAACCCAAACCGAATTGGGTCCTTAGTTCATATTAGCCTGAAAATGAATGTGTCTACCTGCAACAACCCTAACAGGAAGAATCACTTTTGCCCTTAGCACACTTGGGTTGTGCCAACAATCTATGACAAAGTGACCCACCTTGTCACAACACCAACACTCATGAATGTTTTATCTCCTCTTCAGAACATCCTTTGGAGTGTGTAAGCTATCCATGGTTATCTGTTCAGAGGGGAGAGCAGCAGCCTTCTTCCTATTTCTTTCAGCAAGAATTTTACTGAAGGTGAGTCTGCCAGTAGATGTACTTGGCTTACTCTGAGATTCACCAATAGAAGTCTTCTTTGCAGTTGACATGTTGTTGATGGCATCAAAGATGACCAAGTGAGGCTTACTGACTGACTTACCCTTAGTCAAGGTTTTTGTTAGAGGAACTTGAGAATAAACCACTGTCTTATCCTCAAGAGTGTGGGATGGAGCACCAAACACAAATGGTCCATAATGTGCCATTTGGATTTCCTCATGGAGAGCCTTCAGTGCACTCAATCTCATGCCCTTTCTCCATCCATTATAGGATACACTTTTATCTATACATGAAGAGTTATCATTCTTCCAGTGACCATACATGTTATCCTTGTCATACCTATTGGAAGGGAGTATTACCTTTTGAAAGGTGGTTTGAGGCACAATAGAAGCCTTGCATTTCCCTTTGGAATGGGTAGCTTTAGAGTTCCACTTGAAACCCAAACCTATATTATCCTTTTGAGAGGTGAAGGAGTCAATCAGTGACAAAACTATTTTGGGTTTGGAAAATTCAGCCACAAGCTTCTTCTCCTTGAGAAGCTTTTCTTCAAGATCCATGATGATCTTGTTCTTCTGTCTAATGGTGTCAATTAGGATTATTGAGATTGTCTTCAACTAGCTGACTTCTTTCCTCATCTGAGCTAATAAAGGTGCTAACTCAGGCTACAAGGAAGTAGCTTATTGAAGAGAGGAAATCTCCTCAGCTTATCTCTTTATAAGCCTTTCACTCTTCTTCAGAGCTTACAAGATTGCACCATATTTTTCAATCAATTAATTGACATCATCTTCAGATTTTGATCCATCATCCCCACTAGAGGAAGTGGATACTTTAGAATCTGAACCAGACTCATAGACAGAGGGAGAGTTAAGGATAGTGTGTACCTCCTTAGGAATAGAATTGTCTTCATTGTCTTCAGTTAGAGCCATGAGACTGAACTCCTCATTCTCTTCAAGGTCACTGTCAATAGAGGATAGTGGGGACCTTATGCCAGATAAGGCAGCTGGATGATCAACTTCTACTTCAATAGACATGAGACTAATGTAGGCCTCTTCTTCATCTGATTTTGAAGATTCAGATTCACTGTAGGATAGGCTGACTTTCTTCTTGGCCAAGAAGCTCTTTTCAGCCTTCTTATCCTTGTAATGCTTTTTTCCTTCAGACTTCATGTGCTCCTTCCTCTTAACTGGACAGTCAGCAATGACATGTCCACTCCTATTGCAATAGTAGCAAACAACATTAGTCTTAATATGTTTATTTTGCTTTGAGTCATACCTTTCTCCAGAGGTGTCATTTTCGGACTTGTCCTTGCTAGAATAAGGCTTCCTTAAGGTGGAGCTTGAAGAGCCTTTATTCTTCCACTGTCTACTTTTACTCATAATTTTCTTGAACTGTTTGGAGAACAGTGTTAGTTCTCCATCAGATAGTTCATTTCCTGAGGAGCTTTTATCAAAACTTTCTGACTCTGAACCTCTCCTTGATGGAGAAGGAGTCTTTTCTCTGCTCCTTCTAGTGGCTTCAGCTCTGAAGGCCACAACCTTCTCTTTTCTGAGATATTTTGTAGCATCCTCTTTAGCCCTTCTAGAATTTAGCTGCATCTCATGGGATTGCAGCTTCCCAAACAGATTTTGAGACAATGTGTTGGCTAAGTTACCAACTTCTCTAATGGCACAGATCTTGATATCCCATTCCTTGTTTAGGGATCTCAAGAACTTATCATTCAACTCATAGTTAGTGACCTGTCTGCTATAGGACATCAAACTGTTCACTATTATGAAGAACTTTTCGTAGCATTCAGCTATAAAATCTTTCTTGCCTTGTTTGAAGGCCTCATATTACTGATTCAAGAGGAATTTCTTATCATCCCTCACCTCCTCAATACCTTCCATATAAAAAATGAGAGAACCCCACATCTCTTTAGTTATTTTGTAGTGGACAAGATTCTTGAAGGTGAAGTCATCCATGGTACTGAAAATGATGTTTTGAGCCCTTTTTTCCATAGTTTCCAAGATGACTTCATCCTTGGACATTTCAGTGTACTTATTTGGATTCTGGACATTGGCATCTATGACAGAGACCTTCATGGGAATGAAGGGTCCCTCTTGAACTGTAATGAATATCCTAGGGTCAGAGGCTTCCATGAATAGCCTTACCCTTTCTTTCCAAATTCCAAAGTTCTATTTTTTGTAAATGGGAAGCTTCATGGAGCTCAACTCCTTATGGTTCTCACTTGAACCCATGGAGTTAATCTTTAGCTACTCTTGGAGATCTGTTCAGATTGTTAAGTCCTTTTTGAACAACCTCCCTCTGATACTACTTTAAATTCTTTGTTTAAAGAGTAGCTATACACCTAGAGGAGGTGAATAAGTTTTCAAGTCTTTATTACTACGTTTTGCTTTGGTATGTTGAGAGTTAGATTATTGAGTTGGCTTTCAAGAACAAAGATCAGCACACCAGTATTTATAGTGGTTCTCTAAGGTATGGGTACATCCACTTTCCCTCCCACCTTTCTAATAGTATGTTAGATAAGACAATCCACTTCAAACTCGACACAAAGAACTTACAACACATATCCCTCAGGATCTCTCAGGCTTCCTCCAAGCCCTACCTCAAGCTAAAGTCCCATACACTCAGAGTAAACTATACTCCTATAGCTCAGTGATCCTCTAAATCATCTACCTTAGGCTTAATAAGAAGCCCTATAACTCATGCTAGAAGGATATCCCTACACTTAGAGATAATTAATTTCCAACCTCAGATCTGACTCAGATCCTATCTCAGGCACACATGCCCTATCTCAGATTCTCAATAGAATCCTACCACTCAACCTTTATATGTTAGGCTTATAACTCATATTAATAAAGATCCTATAGAAAGAGTAGAGGTTTGATGATGATTGACTCCAGAGAGAATATCCTCTGAGTATTCTTTCTGAACTGAGTAAACACAGTCCAAATTCTTCATAGCACCAAGATAGTAGATCTTTAGGAAGTTTCTGCTTGTGTTGAGAAGACTACTGCAGTGCATTGCTTCTTTAAGCCTTTGACTTAGTAGTGCTGAGTGTAGTGGCCTTGAAGATGAACAACTACTTGGGTTTGCTCTGCTTCTTCTACTTATTCAGAAAATGAGATTTCTAATCTTGATATTGAAGACAGGTTGATTCTATAGTTCTTTATTTCTTCATCACCTGACGTCTGTCTGAGTTTTTCCTTTCAGAGCTTCTGTAAATTCGAGTGAAAAACAACTTTCTCACTTGATTAAGAGGAAGAAGATGACCAAAAAGCTCTTTTTGATTTCTCAAAAAGTGTCTTTTATTGCTCGCCATCCAACGACTCTATGTGCAGTATGGATCAGCCAGAATAGGTAAATACAACATATCTTTTGCATTAATTGCTATACAAAAGGAATACGACACCTTTTGTCATCTAGCGTGCAATTCCCGTAACATTTGAATTATTGATGACGTCAGCATGATCCAATGTTTGTGGACTTAGTGATTTTTAGTCAATCTTCATAGGCATTGAGTGCAGTCAAGTGACTCAGCGCTAAAACACTTAGCATAAATTATACTTCCCGAGGCATTGAGTGAACCTTCATCACTCAACATATTTGACTTGTTCAACCTAACTGATAAGGCATTGAGTGACCCTTCATCACTAAATGCTTTTGGACTTCGAAGAATTTTCATGTATAAAGGCATTGAGTGAAGCTTGTACACTCAATGCTTTCTGACTTTGCTAAATTTCTTGATGTGGCGTTGAGTGGTCCTTATTCACTCAATGCTTTTGTACTTAATCAGAAATCCTTTTGAGTAGGCGTTGAGTGAACTTCCTTCACTCAACGCTTCTGCCCTTAGACAGATTTCAACTTTACAATACTGTGGCTTTGTCTGCTTTGTGTACTGTCAATGCTTTTGACCTTCTTGTATTGAGTGAAGTGAGTTGACTCAACGCTTATGGACTTAGCATATTTTCAGCTTATCTAGTATCCTGTCTTGAGTCCAACTGTCATTGTGACCCTGACTAATGTTTTTAGTTGTCTACCTAAATCACCTAGAGGGGGGGGGTGAATAGGTTAGGTCTGCGTCTTTTTGCGGAATAAAAATTTGAGCGAGCAAAGCACAGAAAACAAGCACACACAACACAGAGAACACCAGATATATAGTGGTTCCCAAATCTTGGGTACATCTACTCTCCACCTCACTGATCTAGCAACACGCTAGACTCGGCTACTTCACTATTTCCTCGGATTGAAAACCAATCCTACAACTCGGAGCAACGCCCCTACAATTTGTTCCACCAAAATGGATCTACACTCGGAAGAAAAACTTCCTACAAACTCGGAGACAAAATCTCCTACAAGAATAAAATGATTTATAAATAAATATACAAACTTGTCTTCACGGATCTGGCAGAATCTCAGCTTCTTCCTTCTTGAAATAATTGAAAAGCCCTTTCAGAAAAGTCGAGGAAGAAATCTAAGAATGCTTGGATCTGAGAACTTAGAATCACCACGATCAAGAAAGAGATTTGCAGCGGTCGAAATTGCTTGATCTGTTGATTCTTCTTGTCTGAATCTTTTGGATCGAGAAGATCAGAGGAGATGAAGGCGATGAGCAGCGGTGCGGTTCTTCCCGATTTAGAATGAATAAAAATGATTCAGAATACTTATTTCTCTATTAGGGTTAGTCAAAAATGATTAGGCCTTTTATAGGAATAGACTAACGGCCATAATCATAAATGACATTACACGTGGACCAATAGTCATGGAGATTAATTTGAAAATGTGACTTGTCTGACTTAACGAAATTTCATAAAAATCAAACTTCAGTTCTCGAGTGAAGATAAGACTACTCGAGAACAATGTATAGTTCTCGAGAAAGCAACTACAAGGTTCTCGAGAAGAATTACTTAAGGAAATTTCAGGTCTAGCTTGTCGATACATAAAGTACTTTACTCGAGAACTAGCTTATAATACTCGAGAACTAGTAGATAACTTCTCGAGAACAAATAGGACTACTCGAGTGAAGATTGCCAGAAGGCGTTGAGTCAAGTCTCTCTCTCGACGCTTTTTGACTTAGACTTTACTCGAGAACTAAATAACTTCTTCTCGAGTACATCAAGTCTTTCTCGAGAACTTAACTTAGTTTTCCCAAGAGATATTTCTGCTACTCGAGACAAAGCTCTCTCAACGCTTTAAGCCTTAGACTTCTCGAGTGCTAGCCTTAGCTTCTCAAGTACTGAACTTAACTTCTCGAGAATTTTACTCAGCAGAATTTTGAGCTGGACTAAACTGATTACTCAAGAGCAAGCAGAGATTTACTCGAGTACTAAGCAGCTTCTCAAGAACTAACTTCACAACTTCTCGAGAAAGACTTCAGTTATTCGAGTGCTTAACTCAGCTTACTCAAGAATTGATTATAACTCTACTTGAGTACTAAGGTTATTACTCGAGTAAAACACTTAGAAAAATTCTGCTTTCGAAAAATATTCTTTCTTCAATGAAATATGCAACCAGTCTTTCTCCTACAAGTTTAGTGCTTGAAAATGAAGTGTATCCCAATAGAGAGGCTACACATTAGTCAACACCATGGATCACACAATGAGGGATTGCATTGTATGGTCCTGTGTTTGGTGACTCATTGTAGACTTACATTGGTCTACACTTGGCAATTAAATCTTGCAAACACATAACTCAAACCAGACATCAAATACAAATTAATTCATCTTAGTTTAAGGGTGACTTCATACAAATCTATGTTATTGTGGATACAATACCCAACAATCTTCCCCTATTTACAGAAGTCAGAACCCTCTACACTAAGGTGAATTACATCAAGATAAACAAATAAAATGACTAGATAGCACAGTAATAATGAGAATAAAATGCTAAGAATTAAGAGACAATCAAATCATCAAAATTAAAGATTTATATTTATATAGAATAGTCCATGAAATCCATTTCTACACAATCTCAAAACACAATCTAGATCATTTTTCTTTCCTTGCTCTACTATTGTTGATGTTGTCTTTCTTTCTTCTCTTATTATCTTCTTTGATATTTGAAGGATTTAGAATAATACTTTGGTGGTCTAGGAGGAGCATTTGGATTGTTCCTTCCATACTCTCTATCATAAATTCTTCTTTTAGTTAAAGATTTCTCATACAGTTCTCATTCAGAGGAGCTATAATGATTAGTCCTGTTTTCATTGTAGTCCATAACTAATTTGAGAGTACCAAGGATTAAAGACTTAGAAGTTGGGCTCCAAATTTCAGCAAATTCTTGTACTCTCCTCTTTTTCAGCTTTTGGATTAGGGATGGACTTGCTTGCAAATGCTCCATCACCATACTTTCTTTTCTTAGGAATATGAATTTCAGGAGGTGCTTGATAAAGTACATCTGCCTGATCAGTTTCCCAAACCTGAGCATAAGTATCTAGAGGTGGTGCTTCTGAGCCTTCAGGTCTTGGAGAAAAGGTTGGCTGTTGAACTGGAGGATGCTGAGCAAGAGGATTTAGATGATGAGGAATCACATTTGGATCAGCTTTGAAATCAATGAAAATTTTATTATGCATCCACACAATTATATCATAAGTATGAAACTTTACACCATCTATTTGATTTTGGACATCAACATGAATTACCTTCAACTTTTCTTCCTAGAGAGTTTTCATGTTTGCATCTAATTTCTCTAAGTATTCTTTTACTAAGCTCTCCCCCTTTCTGACTTCTACAGATAGGGTTTCTATATCAACCTCATTAAAAGTACAAACTTCTTCATAAGTTTTGAAGTTAAGTTCTTGGGCTTTCTTTTCTAACTGGATTTGATTATTTGCAAGAGTTATTGTCCAGTCCATCACGTGACCAATGCTGGTTATGGTGTGGTCCAGAGCTTTCCCACCAATTTGGAATAGATGTTTCAGTTTATCAGTATTATGCTGGATTTCTACAAATCCTCTGCTCATCTCTTTTTCTAGAGCAGTAACTTTTTCAATGACATCCTTGAGAGAATCATCAAAGTACTTTCTCTGTTGTGAGAGCATCAATTCTATCTTACCCAATATATCAGCAGCAGCAGGAGAAGGAAATGGAGTTTTAGCTTGAGGAACTAGAGGAGGAGGAGCAGTCCATGGAATAATTTCTTCAATTGTAACTGAGCTCTTTGCTCTTGTGGTGTGAATCAAAATATTGCCTTCCTCACCAAGAATGGTGGGAAGAGAGAAATCCAAGATCTTGAGAGGAGCTTTAACTGGTTATGGGGATTCTCCTTTCTCATCAGATATCAAAACAATTTCTTCTTCTTCTATATCAGCAACAGGTGACTGGTGACTAGGGGATTCTGGTTCAGAGTGATGATGAGAGGGTGACGGTTCTGGAGATGGAGATTTCTCTGGTTGGAAGGGAGGAAGAGGCTCTTTGGAAGACAATTCCTCTATCATTTGGTTTATGTCTTCCTCTATAGAAAGAATGTTCTTTGGTACCTGGGCATCTGAGAGTGCCTCTTCAGGGGTGGCAGGATGAAGTGCAGCAGCACGAGAAGGGGTAGAGACTCTTTACTCTTGAACTAAAGGAACAGGCTCCCCTCAGCAGCTGTACTAGATGTGTCAACAACTTATGGTAGAGGAGGAGATGGAGTCTTGTCCTCAATTTCTGGATGGTCATGAGCCTTGGCAGCTTGGACATAATTCTTCAGTTTAAGTTCCCATCTTTATATGGAAGAAATAGATACTTTCTTCATGTGGTGAAGGGTTGTACCTTAGGATAAGTCAAAGATCTCTAGCTTGAACTCATGCAGGAGTAGAGAAATAATCCTTGCATAGTTAGGTGCTTTGATGCTTTCTATTATCTTATCAAAAATCATCATTCCAAACTGAAATTTCTTCCTACATATAATTATTGTCATCATATAAAAGAAGTCGGCAGAGATGAAGCTTATAGAAGTTGTCTTGCACAGAAGTACGTTGCCAAGAATATCAACCAGAAGTTTGCCCTCCGCATTTAGGTCAGGTCGACGAATGTTGTTTTTAACAATAGGAATTCCACAGAAACTATAGGCTCTGTCATAGTCCTCAGCAGTTAGGTCATCTTCTTCTTCAATCACAGGAAGTCGAAGAAGCTTGGAAATAACTATCTTAGAGAGTTTGATTTTGATTCCACGAACTCTTGTCTTAAGAATCTTTCAATTTCTCCTTACCTTTGCATTCTGAAAAAACTCTTCGACCTTTGGAAAAAGGATTTTACAAAGTTGCTCTAAAATAAAGGACAAACCGGCGGTTTCCAGAAGAAGAATAAGATTCTGAAAATCTTCGGAAATCTCTGCAATCCCAGTCAACACAAGTTCGCTTCCAATCCCTATCTTGGAAGTTGGATCCATTGATCCAGAGAAGACGAAACTTGACTGCGGCAAGAGATTCGGCGGCAAGCTCTGCGATGGCGGCGGAAGATGAACGGTTTTTTTCTTTCTTTTTGAGAAAGGGTTTTGAGATCGAGTATATGGAAATTCCGGACTTTTCTATTTATAAAAGTCTTTTTTTATTATTATTAAGCAATTAAATAAAGTTACATACCTAAAAATATGGCGGCATAAACATCTGGGTGCGAATATAAAGATTTGAAGTTAAAGGAGAAAAGTTTCTTCAGATTTCTCGAGTGGACAGTCATTACTCGAGTGAAGAGACTATAGTACTCGAGTAGTAATTTGAAGTTCTCGAGAAGTGTCTTATTACTCGAGAAGTAGTTCTCGAGAGGCAGACTTGTCTCTCGAGTGGTTCAATTTAGTACTCGAGTAGTAATGGTCTTACTCGAGAAATGAAGTCCAAACTTAAGAAATTCTTAATTTTTGAAGTGTTGCTTGATCCTTGAGCTATGTTATGAGTACTCCTTTATTCTTCTTTGTTGAGCATGCGAAGTTCTGTTTTGAAGAACGAGAACTTGGCCTCGTCCAGCAGCTTCGTGAAAATGTCTGCAACCTGCCTGTCAGTTGGGACATACTGGAGGTTGATGTCTCCATGCTCCACATGATCCCGGATGAAGTGATACCTCAGCTCTATGTGCTTTGTCCTACTGTGAGAGACTGGGTTGTTGGAGATTGTAATTGCACTGGAAGAGTCGCAAAACATTGGAATATTTTGGAACTTCATGTTGTAATCTTCAAACTGGTTCTTTATCCATAGCAGCTGTGCACAACAACTGTATGCAGAGATATACTCTGACTCGACTGTTGAAATTGTGACACAGTTCTGCCTCTTGCTACTCCAGGAGATGAGCCTTCTTCCAAGGAATTGACAAGTCCTGAAAGTGCTCTTCCTGTCATCTTTACTTCCTGCAAAATTTGCATCTGAAAAACCAATTAGTTCGTTATCATTACTTCTTGGGTACCATAAGCCAAGATTTGGTGTACCTTTAAGGTATCTCAAAATCCGCTTTGCAGCAACGTAGTGAGATTCCTTACAGTTCACTTGAAATCAAGCACATACACATGTTGAAAACATTATGTCTGGTCTACTCGTAGTAAGATAGAGCAAGGATCCAATTATGCTTCTGTACTTGGTTTCATCAAAAGGTTTCCCTTTCTCATCCATGTCGAGAGACATAACTGAACCCATTGGAGTCCTCATAGAGGTTGCGCTCTCCATTTCAAATTTCTTAATTAACTCCTTGGTGAACTTCGTCTGAGAGATGAAAATTCCATCTTAAGATTGTTTCACCTGAAGTCCTAAGAAATACTTTAGCTATCCCATACTGCTCATTTCAAACTTACCTTGCATAAGTTTTGAAAATTTCTTGCAGAGGTTGTCGTCAGTAGAGCCAAAAATAATATCATCGACATATATTTGCACTAGAAAAATCTTGCCTTTTATTTCCCTAAGAAATAATGTCTTATCTTTCTTTCCCCTTGTGAACTTGTTCTCAAGAAGAAAGCTAGATAGCATCTCATACCAAGCTCGAGGAGCTTGTTTCAAACCATATAAAGCTTTAGATAACAGATAAACATGATCAGAAAAGTTAGAATCAACGAAAGCTGAGGGTTGTTCCACATACACTTCTTCCTTTATGTCACCATTAAGGAAGGTCTTCTTCACATCCATCTGATAGACAGTGAAGCCCTTAAGTGCAGCATAGGCTAGGAACAACCTGATTGCCTCCAGTCTTTCCACTGGAGCATACGTCTGGTCGAAGTCGATTCCTTCTTCTAGTCGGTATCCTTTGGCAACGAGTCTGGCTTTGTTCTTTATGATGGTTCCATCTTCGTCCATCTTGTTTCTGTAGACCCACTTGGTTCCGATGACATTCTTACCTTTGGGTCTTGGAACAAGCTTCAAGACTTGGAAACTCTTAAATTGGTTCAATTCTTCTTCTATTGCCATTATCCAAGATGCGTCTGAGTTTGCTTCCTCAAACTTCTTTGGTTCAACCTGTGAGAGAAAGCTCAAATATAAATTTTCATTAGTTGTACCTCTACGAGTTCTGACACCGTCCCGGGGATCTCTGATGATTTGATCAATTGGGTGATCCTTCAAGTGTCTGAGCTCTAGGTTCCTTGCATCTAGAGCTTCTTCTATATCTCGAGTGACTTCATTAACTTGGATGGCGTCTTCATTATGGTGATCATCTCCTCCAATAGGGGTTGGAGTGGTGATCGTGATGAACTCTTTATCTTTTTCCTTAACTTGCTCATCCAAGCTTAATTCCTTCAATTATGAACCTGCATCTTCAATGAACACACTAGAAGAACTGCTTTGCAACAAGCTCATCTCATCAAATACAACATGAATAGATTCTTCTACAATCAGGGTTTTCTTATTGAAAATTCTATATGCCTTACTATGGATACTATATCCTACGAAAATAGCTTCAAAGCTCTTTTTACTAAATTTAGTGGTGTGATACTTACCATTGTTAAGGACGAAGCATTTACTACCAAAGATTTTAAAGTATGAAATGGTCGGTTTCCTGCCCTTTAATAGTTTGTAAGGTGTCTTATTATGGTTTTTGTTAATGAGTGCTCGATTTTGTACGTGGCATGCAGTGTTGACGGCTTCATCCCAAAAATATTCTGGTAGTGAGGCATCACTCAACATGGTCCTGCAAGCCTCTATGAGTGTTCTATTCCTTCTCTCAGCAACTCCGTTCTGTTGAGGAGTACGAGGAGAGGAAAACTCATGAAAGATACCAAGACTTTCACAGAATTTTTTCATGGCCCCAGACTTGAACTCTGTTCCATTGTCACTTCTGATTTTGACAACGGAGTAGCTATATTCATTCTGGACTTGCTTGACAAAATTCATAAAGATATTAAAGGTATCTGACTTGTGTTTTAGAAAGAAAACCCACGCAAAGTGAGAGTAATCATCAAAAATAACCAATGTATAATCCTTACCTCCCAAACTTCTAATTTATAGTGGACCAAATAAGTCCATATAAAGTAGGTGTAAACACCTATTCGAGTCTTTGCCAATAATGCTTTTAAAGGTAGCCCTTGTTTGCTTGCCTTTACACATGCGTGATAAGGTCTATCTTTAATGCACTTGACATTTGGGGCATCACGTACTAAATTAAGAGAAAATAACTTATTAATAGTTTTGAAATTTATATGCGTTAATCTCTTGTGTTATTGGTCTCCAAGAGACGCACTATCATTTGCCAAAAAGCACACTGGCATAGAAGAGTCTATGCAAATAAAATTTAAACAAAAGATATTCCTACTACGATTGCCTGATAAAATCGTTTCTAAATTATCAACCAATTTAATCAAACACTTGTCTGCATGAAATTCTATGATATATCCTTTATCGCAGAGCTGACTTATGCTTATAAGATTGTGTTCCAATCCTTCAATATAAGCTACATCGGAAAAGGATACACTATCATTAGTGATCATACCGTAGCCTTTAGTAATCCCTATGTCAGAAATTCCAAAGATGACCTTTGGCCTATTCATGACTGGAGAATAATTCTAGAGAAGGCTTCTAGTCCCAGTCATATACCGAGAGCATCCACTGTCCAAATACCAGATGGGATTTTTTGGGGCCTTTGAATATTCCTGCAAAAATAGAATCAAGTTGCCTTAGGAACCCAAACTTGTTTGGGTCCTTGGTCTCTAGTTAGCATACTCCCCGTACGTATATTAACATTGTGAGCGGTCTTTCTCACATTATTAACTTGAGGAGTTTCATAATATCTGGGATTAAACCAGCAATCTATGGCGAAGTGACCAACTTTGCCACAACACCAACAGCTAAATCTATTGTATCTTTGCCTAATGATCTCCTGCTTGACATTTTGATATTGTGGTCTAGCAGGGGCAGTAGATTTGGAAGTAGAATCTTTGTGGTGATGGCACTCACATGGCTTCTTCTCCATAATAGGCTTTTCTATAATGGGTTTGGCTTTTAGATCATTCTTGATGTTGTGACCATGATTGTAAGGTCCGTAGCTATGAAGAGTGATCTCCTCATAAGGTGCCTTGAAGACACTCTAGCCAAAGTTCCGGGGATGAGTCCATCCTTAGTACCGAGACTTGGGCTTTACATGAGTAGGCCTAGCAAAGTGACCATAGGACGAGTTAAGATCAAACTCATTCGTTAGAAAGATAACCTTCTTGAACGAAGTTTATTCTTGAGGAGCTTTCCCTTTCTCCTTATCTAGAGCCTTTTTGGCGGCCTTATTTCTCCTTTTGGCCTTATTTATCCTAGAAGATTTACTGGGGGATGCCACATGGCCTAAGCCAGCACCTTTGGCCTGAGCAGAGAATTCAGCAACAAGCAGAAGAACTGTCTTGTGCTTGGAGAAACATTCAACAAGTTTCTTTTCAGCTGTAAGTTGTTCTTCCAATTCCTTGATAATTTTCTCCTTCAGATCTAGGTGCTCGAGAGCCTTATTATATTCTTCCATTGCATTATGAAAGTCTTTCTTGAGTGAGTCAATTATTACAATTTCCTCCCTCAGATTGCTCTCTTCATCCTTAAGAGATTTGATCTCCTTAGCCTAAGATCTTGCAACTCTACGACATTTGTCGTAGACTTTGATCAAGTCTTTATATTAAGTCATGAGTTCAGACTCCTCATCAGAGGAACATTCCTCATGATCATGGTCAGAATCATCAGATTCAGAAAGAGGGGTACTAGAATTTTCCTTCACAGTGAAGTGGGGTTCTTCTTCTTCATTTGTCTGTGCCATGAGCCCAAAGTAGGCTTCCTCCTCATCACTAGACTCAGATGAGTCTTTGTCACTGAGGGTCTTTCCCTTCTTGGCTATCAGGCTTCTTTCGGTCTTCTTCTTATTATAAGAAGTTTTCTTTTCCTCTCTTCTTCCACCCTCCATCTTCTTGTGAGGGCAGTCAACTATAACGTGTCCTGGCTTGTTACAACAATAACAAATAATGTCAGTAGAAATATGTTTGTTTTGTTTGGAGTAATACCTGTCTTGGCTACTTGAGCCCTTCTTGTCACGATCACCATCGTGACGTGATCTTCTGAATGAGGCATCCTTGCCTTTCTATTACTTCTTCTTGCTAAAGAATTTCTTGAGCTGCATTGAGAGAAGAGAAAACTCTCCTTCAAATAACTCTGAGCCTAAGGTGCTTGGCTCTGAAGATTCTTCTTCACTTTCTTCTTGTGCTGGGGCAGGAGAAGAAGCCTTAGACTTCCTTGAGGTGTTTGCCTTTAGAGCGACAGACTTCTCCTTGGATGAAGACCTATTCTTCTCTACTTTAGCTTTTCTTGAATTTATTTATAGCTTATATGACATAAGTTGTCTGAAGAGATTTTGAGGGTCTGTCTCTACTAGCTTTCCAAACTATCGGATAACACAAACCTTGTTATCCCATTTCTTAGTCAGGGATCTCAGGAACTTATCATTCAGTTCCCCATTTGTGAAGACCTAGCCATAGACTCTTAGTCCGTTGACAATCTTGAAGAAATACTCAAAGGTATCTATAATGGAGTCCTTGGGACCTTGTCAGAATGCTTCATATTTCTGATTTAGAAGGGATCTTCTATCATCCCTAACTTCTTTAGTGCCTTCCATCAAGATGATGATAGACTGCCACATTTCCTTCGCGGATTGGCAGTGAATCAAATTCTATATCATAGAATCATCGACTGCACTTGCGATGATATTTTTAGCTTTCTTGTCTTAAGAGACAAGTGCAATCTCATCCTTTTCAAGATCCATCAATTTCTTAGGAACTTGCTTTGTTGAGTCAATGGTGGAGGTGGTCATATGAACATAAGGTCCTTCTTCCACTATCATGAAAATTCTAGGATCCACCGCTTCCATGAAGAACTTTATTCTTTCTTTACACATAGCAAAATTATTCTTTATGCATAGAGGAAGCTTTGAAAAATCCTTAACTCTGTCCATGCTTGAATTCTCTAAAGACAACTAGAAGCAGAACTATTCAAGGTGTTAACCTTTTTGATGAACAACCTCCCTCTAATACTAATTGATGTTTTTAGTTGTCTACCTAAATCACCTAGAGGGGGGGGTGAATAGGTGAGGTCTGTGTCTTTTTTGTGGAATAAAAATTTGAGCGAGCGAAGCATAGAAAACAAGCACACATAACACAAAGAACACTAGATATATAGTGGTTCCATAATCTTGGGTACGTACACTCTCCACCTCACCGATCTAGCAACACGCTAGACTCAGCTACTTCACTATTTCCTCAGATTGAAAACCAATCCTACAACTTGGAGCAACGCCCCTAAAACTCGATCCACAAAAACGATCTACACTCGGAATAAAAACTTCCTACAAACTCGGTGACAAAATCTCCTACAAGAATAAAATGATTTACAAATAAATATACAAACTTGTCTTCACAGATCTGGCAGAATCTCGGCTTCTTCCTTCTTGAAAAAATTGAAAAGCCCTTTCAGAAAAGTCGAGGAAGAAATCTGAGAATGCTTGGATCTGAGAACTTAGAATCACCACGATCAAGAAAGAGATTTACAGCGGTCAAAATTACTTGATTTATTGATTCTTCTTGTCTGAATCTTTTGGATCGAGAAGATCAAATGCGATGAAGACGATGAGCAGCAGCGCGGTTCTTCCCGATTTAGAATGAATAAAAATGATTCAGAATACTTATTTCTCTGTTAGGGTTAGTCGAATATGATTAGACCTTTTATAGGAATAGACTAACGGTCATAATCATAAATGACATTACACGTGGACCAATAGTCATGGAGATTAATTTGAAAACGTGCCACGTCAGACTTAACAAAATTTCAGAAAAATCGAACTTCAGTTCTCGAGTGAAGATAAGACTACTCGAGAATAATGTCCGATTCTCCAGAAAGCAACTACAAGGTTCTCGAGAAGAAGTACTTAAAGAAATTTTAGGTCTGGCTTGTCGAGACATAAAGTACTTTACTCGAGAACTAGCTTATATTACTCAAGAACTAGTAGATAACTTCTCGAGAGCAGATATGACTACTCGAGTGAAGATTTCCAGAAGGGGTTGAGTGAAGTCTCTCTCTCGATGCTTTTTGACTTAGACTTTACTCGAGAACTAAATAACTTCTTCTCGAGTACAACAAGTCTCTCTCGAGAACTTAACTTAATTTTACCGAGAGATATTTCTTCTATTCAAGACAAAGCGCTCTCAACGCTTTAAGCCTTAGACTTCTCGAGTGCTAGCCTTAGCTTCTCAAGTACTGAACTTAACTTCTCGAGAATTTACTTAGCAAAATTTTGAGCTGGACTAAACTGATTACTCGAGAGCAAGCAGAGATGTACTCGAGTACTAAGCAGCTTCTCGAGAACTAACTTCACAACTTCTCGAGAAATACTTTAGTTATTTGAGTGCTTGACTCAGCTTACTCGAGAACTGATTATTACTCTACTCGAGTACTAAGGTTATTACTCGAGTAAAACACTTAGAGAAATTCCGCTTTCTGAAAATATTCTTTCTTCAATGAAATCAGCAACCAGTCTTTCTCCTACAAGTTTAGTGCTTGAAAATGAAGCGTATCCTAATAGAGAGGCTACACATGAGTCAACACCATGGATCACACAATGAGGGATTACATTGTATGGTCCTGTGTTTGGTGACTCATTGTAGACTAACATTGGACTACACTTGGCAATTAAATCCTGCAAACACATAACTCAAACAAGATATCAAATACAACTTAACTCATCATAGTTTAAGGGTGACTTCATACAAATCTAGGTTATTATGGATACAATACCCAACACTAACAACTAGCCTAATAATATAATAGTATACAACCTGTATATAATGATCTTGAATATGTATATCAGATACAAACATGTATATACTATTAACCTGTGGGCCTTCTTCAAATCTAGGACATTATTATCAATGAACCCAACATCTGTCTAATTAATATGGCATAGGGCCCCAACCGGACATTCTGTTATATTACTCCTGACGGATGGCGACGTTATTATTTGGTATCATATTCTGGTGTTGCTTCCTTTTTCAAATTCGTGTTCAAATATTTTTAGGGGGGGTGAGCACTCATATGTGGAACCTGAATGTTCCTTTGATTGTTCTTTGCTATGTTTTGAAGTCACTAAATTGTGTATTGTGTAATTATAAGCGACTTGGAGTGGTGCAGAAGAATCCCAACGTCAGCACTCTACAGAGAGTAATGCAAGTAATGATGTGCCTGCAACCCCTCCTTCTGTTGAAATGATAAGGCTAGTAGTTGATGCGGTGTTCTCCTTGATCAATGCCCAACCAAGTAGGCAAGTGCAACCTCTTTCCCCTATAGTGGGCCAGGTGTCGGTTAGCACAGTTGAGCTTATAGTGGCAGAGCAAGTGGCTATAGAGACTTTAGTTGCAAGAAGAGCAACGTAGAAGAAACTCAAGCATTTGATGAGCTTCAACTCTTCAGTGTTTGTGAGGACTGTAACCCCAACGCAAGCCAAGGATTGGCTCTCTCAGATAAAGGGATCTATGATGACAACAGAGATAAAGGAGTGGTAGAAAGTCACCGTGGCTCCTTTTTTATTGGACCGAGAGGCGAGGCTATGGTGGGACGAGTTAGAGTTGCAGCATTTTGCGGGAATACAACTTACTAATATCTCAATGGACGAGTTCTCAAGGTTGTTTTTGGCTCGATATCTCCCTTCGGCACAGAGGATTGCTATGGAGAATCAATTCTAGAGGTTAACTCAGAGTGAGAGTTGTGTTGGAGACTACTTGCATGAGTTTACTAGATTGGGAGGTATGTAGGCTCCACATTTTTGGATGAGGAGAGCAAGACCAACCGATTTTATGAAGGTTTGCGGGATGATTTGAGGCTTCTACTCTCAAGTTCAATAATGTGGGGCTTTTTAACATTGGTAACCAGTTCTCGATCTCTGGAGCAAGATATGTTAATAGTTTAGAGTAGGAAGGATGTGGTTGTGAAGAAGCCCGAGTTCAAAGTATCGAGTTCTACAAAGTCTGGGTTCCGTAAGTAGAACAAAAATGCTAGGTCTTCTGGACCAGCTTCCTCTGTTGTTTCTTAAACCACTACTGGGCGAGGCCCTGTTACTTACTACTTATGTGGCAAGGTGGGACAATATGCTTGAGATTGCTGGAGTTGTCTTCCAAAGACGGAGAAGAAGGTGAGAGTATTATATGCTGAAAAAGGGAAAGTTGTGGAGTCAACTGCGTACTATTATGCTCAAGCCCAACCTAGAGTCTACATTCTTGGCCAGTAGGAGGCCATTAAGCAGGGCGATGTGGTTAAAGGTATGAGCTAAAATATAACTTTATTGCTTTATATACCTTATGCTCTATGCATCGATCACATAACTGGTTTGTATTAGACTTTGTCTTAATCTTGGACTATCTTGAGAGAGCAATGTTTGATACAAAAGCTTCACACTCCTTTCTGTCT
The DNA here is from genome assembly GCA_039513925.1 of Platanthera zijinensis. NCBI lineage: Eukaryota > Viridiplantae > Streptophyta > Magnoliopsida > Asparagales > Orchidaceae > Platanthera > Platanthera zijinensis. The sequence goes on along the minus strand of CM077078.1, from coordinate 246,623,829 downwards.
GAGGACTTCATATCGCATATCAGAGTGCCTTCTTTTGTATTGAAAGATAGATTGGACGTTTTGCTACCTAACGGGTGCTTGATGCGCACGGATAGAGTTTATTGCATTGATAATGCCGATAGTAGAGTTTGACATAATCTTTGGCATGGGCTGGCTTTCAGAGCAGCATACATGCATCGATTACAACCTCAAGGAGGTCAAATTGGCGCAAAATACGGGTCATGAAACTACCTTCTCTGGTATGAAGGGATTGTGTAAGATACTAATGTCTGCTCTCCAAGTAGTCAAGGCTGCTAGCAAAGGCAAGTAGTTATTCTTCATGCTAGTGGAGGTTTCAAAGCACAAGCTCAGTCTGAGCAGCATTCTAGTAGTGTCTGAGTTTGTTAACGTATTCCCTATAGTTCTCCTTGGATCCCTACCTCAGCGAGATATTAATTTTGTTATTGATCTAGTGCTAGGGGCAAAGCCTGTATCACGCCCTCTGTACCATTTAGCGCCAAAGGAGATATCGAAACTAAAAGTATAGTTTCAAGTATTATTAGAGTAAGGCTATGTGTGCCCAAGTTCATCACCTTGGAGTGCATCAGTCCTTTTTTGTGAAGAAAAATGATGGAAGCCTGCGACTTTATGTCGATTACCGGGAACTAAATAAGCTAACAGAGAAGAATATGTTTCTGATACCAAGAATTGATGATCTGTTTGATCAGCTAGTTGGGTCTACTGTGCATTCCAAGCTGCACTTGAAGTCCGGTTATTACTAGTTGAGAATCAGGGAAAGTGATATTCCCAAAACGACGTTCAGCACATGTTACAGGAATTATGAGTTTACTGTCATGTCGTTTGTGCTGACAAATGTGTCATCTATTTTTATGGAATTGATGAATAGAATGTTAAGAGAGTATTTTGACCAGTTTGTAATAATGTTCATTGATGACATCCAGGTATACTCTAAGTCGAAAGAAGATCATGTGGATCACTTACACACTGTTTTGGAAACCCTGAGGAGGAGTCAGTTGTATGCCAAGTTCTCTAAATATGAGTTTTATCTATCTTTAGTAGCATTCCTTGGTCATGTGGTAATTGGAGAGGGAGTTGTGGTGGATCCGACAAAGATAGTTGCGATACGGGAGTGACCTATGTTGCCTACGGTGGCAGATGTCCTGAGTTTCTTGGGACTAGCCGGCTACTATAGGTGCTTCCTAAAGAACTTCTTGCGGGTAACTCTACCTCTCAATAGCTTGACAAGGAAGGATTAGAAGTTTATTTGGTCGCCGGTGTGTGTACAATCTTTTGAGGAATTGAAGAATTGTTTGACCATAACGCCTATTCTGTGCTCACCATGTGGTACGGAAGGATACAAAATCTATAGTGATGCCTTAGGAAGCGGCTTAGGCTGCATTCTTCTTCAGCACGAAATGGTTATTGTGTATGGCTCTTGCCAATTGAAAGTACATGAGAGGAACTAACTGGTCAATGATTTAGAGTTAGCAACCGTGATATTTGCTCTCAAGATTTGGCGGTAGTACTTATATTGCATGAAAATCAATATCTTTATAGACCATATGAGTCTAAAGTATCTGATAGATCAGAAGGACTTGAACATGTGATAACGGAGGTGGATGGAGTTCCTCGAGGACTACACATTTAAGATTCTCTATATCCCTGACAAGGGAAATATTGTTGCAGATGCGTTGAGTCAAAGACTTTTGCATAGACAAACTAGATTCTGAGGCATGATGAGCATCTCATTAACGACTTAGAAGCCTCAGAAATCTCGTGCGTCGAAAGGGGTATAACTACGAATGTATGCTTGAACTTGATGGAGGTGCAGTGTGACCTTATAGAAAGGTTTTGATAAGCATTGGAGCTTGATGAAAGGATGAGGCGCTATGTAGCGGAGATCGTGGATGGGTCTAAAGCTTAGTTTTCTTTTGAAGACGGTCTTTTGCGGAATGATGACTATTTGTATGTCCCAAAGTTTGGCACATTATAAGAAGAGTTGATGTACGAGGCTCATTTTACCAAGTACACGATCCACTTGGGGAGCACAAAGATGTATAAAGACATGAATACACTGTTTTAGTGGCTGGGTTTGAAGAACATAGCTCATTACATGGCAAAGTGTCATACCTGCGCACTAGTGAAGGCCGAATGTCAGAAGCTCAGTAGGTTTCTAAAGTCTTTACTGATTCCAGAATGGAAGTTCGACGACATATCAATGGATTTTTTGCATGGATTGCCGAGATCGCGGGATGGGAACAATGTTATCTGTTTAATTGTAGACCATCTGACGAAGGTGCCACACTTCATTCCGAACCGGAAGGATGATTCTGTAGAAAAGCTAGCAAAGCTCTATATTGATAATATAGTACGATTATACAATGTGTCCCGTAGCATCGTAAGTGACCGAGATGGACATTTCACTTCAAATGATTAGAGACTAATCCACAATCTGTTGGGTACAAAACTAAAGATTAGCATGTTCTTTCATCCGTAAATGGATGGTTAGACCGAAAGGACCAACAGGACGATTGAGGATATGCTCCGTATGTGTGCCATGGATTTTGGAAAGAGGTCGGAAGACCATCTCTATATGATTGAGTTCGCCTACAACAACAGCTACTAAGCGAGTATTCATGGTGCCTTTCAAGGCCCTTTATGGTAAGAAGTTTCATACTCCGTATGCTTGGGCGGAAACCAGCAAAACTAAGTTGTATAAACTTATAGAAGTCAAAGATGCAAATTGACGATACGTTTAATTCGAGAGCGACTGTTGATTGATCAGGATAGACAGGCTAAGTATTACAATGTCAAGCATCGAAATATTGAGTTTGTGGTGGGAGATTAGGTGTATCTTAAAATCAAGCCATTCAAAGGTGTATCCTGGCTTTGACGGTTGAAAAAGCTCAGTCTGAGATACCTTGGACCATTTGAAGTTGTTGAACAAATTGGTGAAGCTGCATATAGGCTAGCTCTTTCAACTGAGCTAAGTGATTTGCACTATGTGGTTCACATATCAGTGTTAAGGAAGGCTATTCGTGAGCATACACAAGTCATTACTGTGGATCAAGTGTTGGTCGATAGTGGGTTAAATATGAAGGTCAAGCCCTTTCGTATCGAAGATACGGAGATCAAGTAGTTGCAGAACAAGGCGATTAGGATGGTTATGGTTCGTTGGGACAAATGTAACCGTGAGGAGCTGATATGGGAGCACGAGCAAACAATGTTGGAGGAGTTCCCTGAACTGTTCCGTTGAGGTACAAATTTTTGTATATGTTGTACTTCTTTGTTTGTTCCTGCACAATTAATTTCGGGACGAAATTTCTTAAATGAGGGGAGATTTGTAATACCCTTAGTTTTTTAGCTGAAAATGATCAAGTTGAGTTCGTCGAGTAGTCACGATGATTCATCGAGTGATCAAGTTAAGTTCATTGAGTGGTCACGATGATTCATCGAGTGATTCAGTTGGGTTTGTCGAGTGGTCATGATGATTCATCGAGTGATCAAGTTGAGTTTGTCGAGTGGTCACAATGATTCATCGAGTGATCCAGTTGGGTTCGTCGAGCGGTCACGATAATTTATCGAGGGCTTTGAATGGATTCGTCGAGCGGTCTGAACAAATTCGTCAAGTTTTATGAACGAATTTGTTGAGTGTTCTAAGCAAATTCGTCAAGTGGTTTGAACGAATTCGTCGAGTGTTCTGAATGGATTCATTGAGTGGTCTAGAGGAATGCGTGTATTCTGGCCCTTAAACGGCTAAGGTGTGGTGGTCCTTACCTTTAAATTAAGAGTTAGGGTTGATCTTGGTCGTCCATTCTAATTAGGTTAGATCGTACGTCTAGGGTTCCATCCCATCTAGGTTTTAAAGCATGGCTCGGTGAGAGGAAAATCATTTTATCTACTATTCTCATTCTCTCTACCCAAGTCGAAGGAAGAAGAAAGTCACGGGAGCCTGTACGAGGTTTCCGATGAGATCAAAGCCAAGAGTAGCCTTTAGAGGTTCTTTCTGTGCCCTCCGGTGAGTAAAAAAAATCAAGGAAAGGCTGGACTAAAGTCGGCAGGTTCTAGTTGGATCATTTTCAGGGAAGAAGGCCGAACCTTTCTTCTCCTTTCTCTCCAACCAGAGAAACTACCTGGAGCTCAGTTTATTCGAAAACTATTCAAGTTTTTTGGTCGAGTTTTGCCAAAGAAGTGGTCGTCAAAATCTTACGGCTGAGCCTAGTTTTGTGAATAGGAAAACAAGATCCTTGTTCATGGCTCCGTAGAATAAAACTATGAGGGTAATGATTCTGCTCTTGGATAAGTGAAGTCCTTATTTAGCATGTTTGCATGGAAGCACTCATTGATTGGTGGAGAAAAGGTGTTTTCCAATATGTTGATATGTTTTATCCCTGAGTATTCTTTGCATATAGTATCCAAAAGCGAGAGTACGGATTAGGCATGCTATGTGAAACCCATTCAGATAAGTTGGTCTAGATTGGTGATGTTTTTTTGCTTGCCGGAGAAGACTCCGTGGAAATTATATGGTTTTAGAATTCTGAAGCCCGTGTCCTTGGGACACGAGGGCAAGCTTATTGAGTTATGTGCCTAGAGTGTCTAGCCTTGTTGGCCGTGAGTGCTAACTGTAAAACGTAACATTGGTTATGATGTTTAAGGGAAAGCGAAGGCTAACCCGTGTCATTATCGTTAATTGGCATGATGATTTGAGCAATAAGAAAGAGCTGAACTGTACCCGCACTATATCATTAGGCTAAATAGATTAAAGTACATGACAATTATTGTTAGCATATGAGAGAGTTGTGGCTTTATTACTGACTAGTAATGCTCAAGTGGAACCATCCAGTCTAGGTCTTAGGATGGTGGTGGGACTCATGGAGTTCCATTTTTGGGTGCTAATACACCAGTGACTGCCTGTGATGGAAAAAGTTGGGACCCTGGGTTATCTGGTACACCGCTAATGTGCCCTGAGTGCACGAGATGTTTGGCTAGTCATGCAATCATTTGTGATGTTTGGTTCTTAAGTTGCACATTCTTGATTTATGTGAACATGTTACTGCTTGCAGGGAGGGAGCGCCGTCACCCCGAGAGAGGGATGGGGTCGTTATAATTTGGTCAGCTAATGTTGACCGTTGCCTTGTTTGGCACTATTTGGTGGAATGCTTTTGAGCAGGTGCTGCATATCCAAGTGGAAAGTAGAGGACTGAAGCCCTTTTAGTTGAGCTGGCCCTCGAAGGCCCAAGTGTTGTGTTTAGTATTTTTATGTGTTGTTGGCCTGTGTGCCGATGTATGGAAATCACTTTCTTGTAAACATGAACATGATTTTGTAAGGTTGTAAGGCCAAAGATATGTGTATGACTTTCATTCTTGTTGGCTTTATTAGTGGACATTCCTGGTTGGGTGATTCTTATAACTCCTTAAGGTTCTACTAGAATATAACTATGTGTTAGGGTGCGTCTTTAAATTAGAATGTATTGTGGTTTCATCTCGTAACTCTTTTATATGTTCATTTAATATGGCATAGGGCCCCGATCAGACCTTCTGTTATATTACTCCCGATGGATTGGGGCTTTACACGAAGTGTCATTGAGATTCACGGTAGAAATCATCGGGTTGTCAATCCATGTCCTAGCTCGGTCTGCAACTACGTCCGAGGTATAGGAGGGTTGTAACTTCCTCCTAGTTGACCCGTCTTTTTAGTCTCACGATCCAATATTTTTTGGTGCAAGCTCTCCTTTCTTGGTAATGAAGATTGGGCTAGAATCTCCTTCTTTGTAGCTCTTGGATGATGGAGGATGCTTAGGGCAAAATCCCAAATGGATGGAGGAGGAAGGAGCTGGAGATCTCCCCCTTGGTTTGCGGCGGAAGAAATCGTGGAATCAAGAAGTGATCCTGCATCGGCCAAAACCTATGGCTTAAATAGAGGAATCGTGAGAAAATAGCCGTGCACGATCGAACACACGGTCGTTCATTCGAACAGTACGATATTTATGAGAAACATTCACTTCATGTCAAGGGTCCCGCCCATGCGATTTCTCATGCACGGTTGCAACAACTGTGTATGAACAAAAATGCACTGATAGTTTGTTGTTAGTGGTAGTCTAACTCACCTAGAGGGGGGTGAATAGGTGGCTATATACTATTTACTTCTTATAAAGATTCTGAAGTTTATAAGAAATATAAAGCACACCAAGCAAACAAAGATTAGCATACATATGTTTATAGTGGTTTCCCAAAGTCTAGGTACATCCACTTTCCCTCTACACCTATCTAGTATTGAGCTAGACTAGACAAACTCCTCCAAAAACTTAGCTCCATGAGCTTCAACTCATTTCCCTCAAGATCTCTCAGATCTCTTCCATGATCCTACCTCAGGCACACAGACCCTATAACTCTGAATACTCCAACCCCTATAACTCAGAAACACTCATGGTTTCCTACCTCAGACTTATCTCTAAGTCCTACATCACACTTATCTCTAAGTCCTACGACTCAGGCTGGGAGTACAGCCCTACAGTTCAGGCACAAAGGCCCTACAACTCATATCTAAAAATAGATCCTATAGAAATAAAGATTGAATATATTACAATAGAATACTTAAGTTAATTTAGACCTTAAAGCTTCAATTCTTCTGATGTTCTTACTGTGATGGCAAGTAACTGGAGCAAGCCCTGAACAGATGGATCTTCAGGTAAAACATGTTATGGTTTTCTCCTCCTTGATCTTCTTCTATAGCATCTGGAAGAACATCCAGCTATGAGTCAGAGTGTTGACTCTATTTTGTTCTTCTAAAAGTAATCAGGAAGAACTTACTTGCTTCCAATATACCTCTTTAGGTTTTGCACTGTTCCAGGAAGAAATAGAATAGTCTATCCTTATACAGTAGTCAATTTTGAATTTTGCAGCGGTCCTGGAATACGTCTTGTCATCGGAATAGACAAAAATAGAATATTCTATCCTTAATTTATGTGTCAGCGCCAATTTTGAATCCCTCCACGCTGTACGGGATCAATGGTAATATTTATCTCATTTCATTGATAACGTTGAGTATAATTTTCTTTCTCATCGGTATCGGCCTTGGCATTAAGAACTACTTCATTCAACTTTCGCTCTACAATATCGTTGAGTAGAGATTTCATTCTCACTGGTATGTCAACGATACAGTGTACACTGTTATACCTACTCAACAGTATAGTTCTTCTTTCCTCTAAACTTTTTTTAGAGTTAATAGTAAAGTATCTTGCATAAAAATGAAGTAGATATGTCATCAAATACATTATGCTCTTAGCATTGTAGGTGATGCTTCTTCAAATCTAGGAATATTGAGGGCAATATTCCTAACGATCTCCCCTTTTAAAGAAGGCAGAACACACATCAATATTAAGGTGCATTAACCATAAAATCATAATATGACATTAAAATTATACTATAACAGACAAAACATGTGATCGCAGAAATCATTATGAAATTACACTAATAACATATTACCATAGATAACAAGCAGTAAAATATAATGAACAAGAAAAATATTTTGGCAATCACAAATATATATATATATATATATCAGCCAGAGTTTAAGTTAAAGAACATAGGTCTATTATAATTTAACATAAAAAATTATAAGAAATTTCAAGGCTGGATAGGTGTATTTGAACTTGATCCTTTACCCTCAACAACTGCTCTTCTTTCAACAATTTTGGCCTTATTCTCCTTCATCTTGTAGTAAAGTAAAGGTTTAGGAATTTTTTTGGAAAGTATCCTCTTTGGATTATTCTTCTTTACCAAATTCTCTTTGAAACCCCTTTCCCTTAGAGACTGTCACTTAAGGTGCTTAATCCATTCTTTTTAAGGATGCATACTGTCAATGTTCTTTAAAATCTATCCATGGTTGATCCAACCATTGATTATGATATTCCTTGAATCATCACTCCAATACTCAAAGTCTAGATCATTAGCTTGCTCAGTTCTTCTTTGGGTCGTGAATTCTTTATGAAGCATCAGTCCTTCCTCTTCCTTATTTTAGCAAGTCATTCATTCTGAGATGTTCTTTCCTGACCTTGGAAATCAAAATCTGAAGGCATGTTCTTGTACAGTAGGGGTAAATTGAGACCAATCCTTATTCCTTGAAGAACTTTCAGGGATTGCTCAACATTGAACTTCTCCCTCTTTCTAGCTTCTTCAATAATTTTATTGTCCAGTTAGAGAGTATTAACTTCAAATCAGGAAGATAGTGACTGAAACACATTCTCTTGATTATTAATAATCTCATTCTTATGTTTAATAGCCAAGTCATTACCTTGATTTGAGTTGAGTATATATATCCTTCAATATGGTCTACTCCTTACTTGATCACTTCATCAGTATGGCTTACCCAGTTTTTCACACTAGTTATGTCTTAAGTAGACTCTTTGAGATTTTCATCCATTGATTTGAGAATGTTTATATTCTATTTGAATGTGCTTGCAGTCAGGTCAAACCACTTGGTGATCTCTCTATTGATGCGAGCTGTGCCAGTTTTTAAAGAATCCAAATCATACATTATCTCAGCTTTAACCTTCTAAACTTCATCCAATATTTCAGCTTTCATTTCCTTATTTGATTCATCAATATATCTTTTCAATGAAGATGAATGCTTATCTAACATTACTTTTAGTGATATAAGGATTGAACTTTCAGTAGTACTACTGGATGGTTGAGAGTGGGGTACATGAGATGACACATCTATGGTAGAAGAATTTAAACTCCTTAGGTCCTCTTGACCAGCTAACTCAGTGTGAGTGGCTGTCCACGCCTCTGAGGATCTTTGGATCTCAAGTAGAGGATCCCCTCAACTTGATCATCAATCTCAACAAACTTGTCTAGAGTGATATTTGGAATTTCCTTAGTAATTTCCTCATTCTCCCCCTCAGTTGGGGCAACATCCTTATCTTGACCATCTTGCTCTCCCTTGGCTGAAGCATTGTTATCTATGTCCTCATCCATATGCACTTCTATATCCCCTGAGATTGTACATGGCTTGGCTCTTGAGCCACTAGATCTCCTTGAGCAGCTATATCTATGATTTATGGAGAACTAACAACATCCAGGTCAAGATCCACTTAAGTGCTTAAGTATTGAAGATGTTCATCCTCTTCTCTTGAAGACTCTTGATCACAAGCATCTTTGCCTCCTTGCTCAAATTTGAAATTAGATTCTTCTAAAATAACTTTCTTTGCCTTTACTCTACTCTTATCCTTCTTCCGCTTGATAACTTGACTTTTGCGCAAAACTCTGGTGAACCTCTCAAGAGTTTTAATGTCCATTCTCTTCATGTAGTGAATCTTTACACCATGCTTCTTGTTATAATGCTCAGGGTAAGCATTTAACCGATAAAGAGAAATAATTCTGCCTAAGTTTGGAACTTGAAGGCATCAATCAGCTTCTGGAATATGACAAGAGCCCAATTTGTCCTTTTCTGCAGAATAACTCTTGTGATTTGCTCAAACATAGACTTGGAAATACTATCATGGGAACCTGTCTTGTATATGATTGCTTTCCCAATGATATCTGCAAGTATCTTGCCTCTCTGGTTGAAGAACTTTCTTTTCATATATCCATATTTCTCTCCACTAATCTCACACCATTCTAAAGATTACTATATATCATCAATAGAAATCTCCTGATCATCTTCAGTGTCTGTAGATGGAAGGTGTCAGGCTTGAGCAATCCCATTGGGGGTAATCTTAATCTATACATCAACTATCTTACTTTTGATTGACTTTCTAAATGAAGAAACTTTAATATGCGAGAAGAGTTCTAACACTTATCCTTCAGGATTGAAGTTGGTTCTGACAGAACAAATTCTAAGCTAACGGCTTCTAACATCCCAATGAATTCTTTAATCTCTCCAGAAGCATGTTGAAATCCTTGTCGAACAAACTCATATCCTTCGTGAACTATTTTCTCTGCTTATGGAGATAGGGATTTGATTTCTTATTCGATGATAGCGCTAAGATGGATGGAACGACTCAACGACATTCTAGAGTTTAGGTTTTTTGTTCTCAACTAAACCTTGGCTTTATATATATATATATAATTTTAATATATTTATAACGAGGTTTTAAAAGAAATCAATGTGCCACACAACTGAGATGATCATTAAAATGATCTAACAGCTGAAAATTATTTAAAAATTAATATAACAGCCCGTCTCGACGGTATCATTGAGACAGAGAGATATATCGTTGAGTGTTTTCTCAACTATCGCCATGGTATAGCTGAGAATTTCTTAGCTATAGGCCTAAATTTCCATCAAAATGATAGAAAACAAATGAAATTGAGTCAATTGACTCAAGATAAGGTTATCTACCTAACATCTAACAGCTAACTGAACTAAGTTATCAAAACAAGGTTCTAAGAATTAACAAAATTAAATATAGATAACTAGAATGTTGATGCATAATAACTGGAATGTTATAAGAAAGATAATTTATTCTATGTTAAGCACTCCCAACTTAATCTTGAAAAATTGAACTTTGCCTCATCCAGTGACTTAGTATAGATATTTACAATAGATTTGTCTGTGGGGAGAAATTCAAAACAGATATCCTTATTCTCAACATGTTCTCTAATAAAATGATATCTTATTTTTATGTGCTAAGTCCTGTTATGTGATACATGATTCTTAGTAATAGAAATATCACTGAATGATTCACAAAATGTGGGATTGTTACTTACCTAGAGGTTGTAGTCATGTAGCTGATGTTGAATACACAAAAGTTGCGCATAATAACTTCCTACTGAGATGTACTCTGACTCAGTTGTGGATATAGCCACATTGGTCTGCTTCTTGCTGCTCCAGGATATCAATTTCCTTCCTAGAAATTGATAAGTTCTACTTATGCGCTTCTTATCTTCTTTGCAACCTGCAAAGTCTTCATCTGAATACCCAATTAGTTCAAAGTTATTGTTCCTTGGGTACCACATGCCAAGATGTTGGCTGCCCCTAAGGTATCTCAAAATCCACTTTGTAAATGAGTAGTGAGATTCCTTAGGGCATGTCTGGTACCTAGCATAAACACATGTTGCATACATAATATCAAGTCTACTTGCATTCAAATATAATAGGGATCCAATGATACACTTGTACATTGATTCATCAAAAGATTTCCCTTTCTCATCCTTATCTAGGGATATATTTAATCTCATAGGATTTTCATAATGGAAGCTGATTCCATCCCAAATTTCTTAATTAGTTCTCTAGTGTACTTGGCCTGAGAGATGAAAATTTCCTCATCAGACAGTTTGACTTGGATACCTAAAAAGTACTTTAGCTCTCCCTTAATGCTCATTTCAAACTCCCCCTATATGAGGTTTGCAAACCTCTTACAAAGGTTGTCATTAATAGACAAAAATATTATGTCATCAACATAAATTTGACTAAGAGACTCGTGCCCTTCATTTACCTTAGGAATAATGTGTTATCTATATTTCCCCTTAAGAACTTGTTCTTAATGAGAAAGTTAGATAGGGTTTCATACAAAGCCCTTAAGGTTTGCTTTAACCCATACAAAGCTTTTCTAAAAAAGTAAACATAAGAAGTTAGGGTTGGATATATAAAACCTGAGGGTTGTTATACATATACCTCCTCCTTCAGATTTCCATTTAAGTATGCTGATTTTACATCTATCTGATAGACCTTGCATCCTTTGACAATAGCATAGGCAAGGAACGTCCTTATTGCATCTAGCCTTGCAACTTGAGAAAAAGTTTGCTCAAATTCTATGCCCTCCTCTTGCCTAAAACCATTGGCTACTAATATGGCTTTGTTCTTGACTACTACACCATTCTCATCCATCTTGTTTCTAAAGATCCACTTGGTGTCAATGATGTTATGTCCATATGGTCTTCGCACCAACTTCTAGATCTTACATCTTTTGAACTGGTGTAGTTCTTCTTGCATTGCCCTGATCCAGTAGGGGTCCTTATTGGCATCTTCAAAAAAAATTTTGATCCACATGAGATAGGAAGCTCAGAAAGAGAGCTTCATTGTGAATTCTACTTCTGGTGGTGACTACTTGACTAACATCTCCAATTATGAGAGTGTTGGGATGATCTCTCATATTTTAGGTTATAGCAGGCAATTTGTCAGCATCAGCCAGGCCTGCTGGAATGTCTCCAACTAACTATTCTTCTTCAATAGCTTCCTAAATTCCACTAGTTGGTTGAATTTCTCCAATAAGCACTTCAATTTGAGAAGAATTTCTACTTGATCTTGGCTTATCTTGAATAGACAGATCTTGTATATTAAGCTCAGAACCAGCATTGTTAGTAATACAAGACCTGCCATTTTATAGTAGACTAAACTCATCAAAAATGATATACATAGATTCTTCTACAACATAGGTTTTCTTGTTGAATATTCTATATGCTCTACTATAGGATATATATCCAACAAGGGTTTGCTCACAACATTTCTTGGCAAATTTAGTTAACTGAGTTTTTCCATTATTGAAATTATGACATTTGCAACCAAAGATTCTAAAATAAGATATTATTGGTTTTCTGTCTTTCAACAGTTCATAGGGAGTTTTACTATGGACTTTATTGAATAAAGCCTTATTCAGAACATGGAATGTATTATTGATTGCCTCAGTCTAGAAATATTCTAGTAGTGAGGAATCATTAAGCATGGTTCTGCTAGCCTCATTCAAAGTCCTATTATTTCTCTCAGCCACTCCATTTTGTTGTGGAGTTCTGGGAGAAGAGAATTCTTAGGTGATATCAAGTTCTTGACAGAACCTTATCATAGCTCCAAACTAAAATTTTGCACCATGGTCACTTCTTAGTTTTACCATAGAACATTTCATCTCATTCTGGATAGCCTTAATAAATGTAATAAAGACATCCAAGGTATCTGTAAGGAAGAATACCAATATATACCTAAAGTGATCATCAACAATCACAAAGGTATACAACTTCCCTCCTAAACTCTGAGTAGGCATAGAACCAAATAGATCCATATGCAACATATAGAGACATCTCTTAGAGATTTTGGGAGCTAAGCTCTTAAAGATGGCCCTTGTTTGCTTTCCCATCTAGCATGCATGACAAGGACCCTCTTTAACATATTTTAAATTTAAATTATGAGAATCCCTAACTAAATTCTCAGAAAACAACTTGTTAATTATCTTATAATTAATGTGAGCAAGTCTCTTGTACCATTGAACACAAAAAGACTCTCTCTCATTAGCTACTAGATAAATAAGAGTAGAAGAATTATTACAAATGAAATCTAAGCAATAAACATTTCCACTCCTTATGCCTATGAGAATAGTCTCCAAGTCATTTTACTTTATAATCAGACACTTATCCTTGTAAAACTCAATGACATAACCTAAGTCACGTAGTTGACTTATGCTTACAAGGTTATGTTGCAACCCTTCAACATAAGCTACCCTTGTGATATATATTATGTCATTAGAGATCACACCATATCTCTTGGTGACTCTTTGTTAGAGCCTCCAAAGATGACCTTTGATCCATTCTTCACAAGTGAATAATCCTTTAGAAGACTTTTAGTTTCTGTCATGTGCCTTGAGCACCCACTATCTAAGTACTAAATTTGCTTTAGGTTGGTACTTAACCTATCCTGCAAGAGACAATTTAATTTACCTCAGGAGCCTAATTGAATTTGGGTTCTAGGTTCTTGTTAGCTGTAAAAAGAATATTTCTGCCTACAACTGCCTTAGCTGAAAAGCTTCTCTTTGCATTAGGTACATTGGGGTTGTGTTAATAATCAATGGCAAAGTCCCACCTAACCATAGAACCAACACTCATATATATTATACCTTCTCTTCTAAACATTTCTTGATGTAGATAGTGCATCTGAATGCTTATGTTCAGTAGAGAAAGAGTAGCATTTTTCTTATTCCTCTCAGCTAGTGTCTGGGAATTTATTAGACGATAATCAATCTTACTAGACGGTACCATCTTGAAAGCAATAGATGTAAGCTTGGTAGCTGACATTGTGTTTATGACATCTGATATGGCCTTGTTAGAGTGGATTACTGTCTTGCCACTAGCCAGCTTCTTAGCTGGAAGGGATTGGGAAGATGTTACTTCCTTACCCTTGAGTATAGGGGTTGTAGTACCAAACACAAATGGTTCATAATGAGCTATTTGGAGCTACTCATGGGGAGCTTTCAAAGAACTCATACTCATACCCTTTCTCCCTTCATAGTTAGGTGCATTTTTTCCCTTACTATAAGAACTTTCATTCTTCTAGTTAACATATATGCTATCATGGTCATACCTGTTGGAAGGAAGTAAGACCTTCTGAATGGTGGTCTGAGCCTTAATAGGAGCCTTGCCCTTGCCTCTATTCCAAGCAGTTGTTGTCCTTCTATTGAAGCCCAATCCCCTCCTATTGTTTTGGAAGGTGAATGAGTCAATGATATGCAACAATGACTGTGTATTAGAGAATTGGGCCACAAGCTACCTCTCTTTTAGGAGCTTTTCTTCAAGATCCTCAATGATCTTGCACTTTTGTATTATGGTGCTTATTTGGATGATTGCTACTCCTTTTAGCTAGCTTATTTCTTTATACATCTGAGCTAGCTATGCAGTTGACTCAGTGTTTTTAGTTTTATCTTACTGAAGGGAAGCAATCTCCTCAACTTGCTTCTTGACAAGATTTTTTGCTCTTATTTAAAGCTTCCAAGAGAATACCATATATATCAATCAATTGATTGACATTATCTTCAAAGTTTGAGCCATTCACATCATTAGATGAGGAGGATGCTTAAAATTCTAGGCCAGTTTCATACTCAGAATCAGAAGAGGAAATGGCTAGAATTAATACCTCATCAGGATCAGATTCATCTTGAGTTTCTTCTTCAGTCATGGCCATTAAGACACAACATCCATCTTATTTTTCGTCTTCCTCATTGGCACTGTCTGAATGTGATAGGTGAGCTCTAATTCATATCCTTGTAGCTGGATAGACATCATCTTTAGCAATAACATAAAGCCTAATGTAGGCTTCTTCTTCATCTTCAGATTCAGAAGAACCCAAGTCACTTTGACTACAACTCTTCTCCTTCTTAGCATGGAAGTCTTTTTAGAATTCTTGCTCTTGTGGTGATGCTTCCTGTCACCATCATTCTTCTTCTTCTTTATCTTAATTGGGCAGTCAACAATGACATATCTAGGCTTATTGCAACAATAACAAATAATGTTAGTAGAAATATGTTTACTAGATTTAGGAGCATACATGTCCCCTTTGGGGATTTTATAATCTTTATCAGATCTTTTGAAGTCCTTCTTATAGTTTGAAGATGCGAAAGGTTTGTTCTTCCATTTCTTGCTCTTCATCATCTTCTTGAACTTCCTAGAGAAGACAACAAATTCCCCATTAGACATATCAGCATCTTATGTGCTAGGTTCAGAAGATTCTGACTCAACAGCTTTCCTAGGAGGAGAGGGGATTCTCTCCTTATTCTTCTTTGACCCTTCATCCTTGATGGACACATTCTTATCCTTCTGGTGATACTTGGCAGCAATCTCCTCCTCCTTTTTTTGTATTTAACAGCATCTCATATGAGAGCAGCTTTCCAAATAGTGTGTGGGGAGGAATGTTGGCCAAGTTCCCCATCTCCGTGATATCACAAATCTTATTATCCCAATCACTAGTTAGAGATCTTAGGAACTTATCATTAAGCTCATAATTTGCGAAGACTCTGTTATAGGTCTTTAGCTCATTGACTATCTTGAAGAACTTTTCATAGCATTTAGCTATACTATCTTTGCTTCTCTGCATAAAGGCTTTATATTCTTGATTAAGAAGAGATTTTCTATCATCCCTTACTTCTCTTGTTCCCTCTATATACACTATGAGAGTATCCCACATCTCCTTTATAGTTTAGCAGTGGACCAAATTCTGAAAGGTGGAGTCATCAATTGCACTGACTATAATATTTTTCTCTCTTTTATCCATAGTAGCCATCACAATCTCATCCTTTGTGATATCAACATATTTCTTGTGAACTAACATATTGTTATCAATAGAAGAGGCCTTCATGGAGATGAATGGCCCTTCCTCAACTATGATATAAATCATACGGTCAGAAGGTTCCATGAATAGCTTCACCCTCTACTTTCATATGCCAAAGTTCTATTTTATGTGTATGGGCAACTTCATAGAGCTCATCTCCTTATGAGACTCACTAGAGGTCATGGTGAATGGTTAGACTGTCTCTATAAGATCGGGTCAGACTGTTAAGTCTAGTTTTGACCAACCTAGCTTTGATACTACTTGATAGTTTGTTATTGGTGGTAATCTAACTCACCTAGAGGGGGGGGGTGAATAAGTGGCTATATACTATTTTATAACTTATCAAGATTATATAGTTTATAAGAAATGTAAAGCACACCAAGCAAAAACAAATCAATACATAGATGTTTATAGTGGTTTCTCAAGGTCTGGGTACATCCACTTTCACTCTACACTTATTTAGCAATGAGCTAGACAATGCAAACTCTATCAAAAACTTACCTCCTTAAGCTTATAACTCAGATCCCTCAGGATCTCTCCGATCTCCTCCAAGATCTTACCTCAAGCACACAGACCCTATAACTCAGAGTAATCCAACTCCTACAACTCAAAAACACTCATAGTTTCCTGCCTCAGACTTATCTCCAAGTCCTACCTCAGACTTATCTCCAAGTCCTACAACTCAGGCTGGGAGTACAACCCTACAACTCAGGAATAAAGGCCCTATAGCTTAGATTTAAAAATAGATCCTGCGGAAATAGAGATTGAATCTTTTATAATATAAGACTTAAGATAATTTAGACCTTGAAGCTTTAATTCTTCTGTTGTTCTTATTATGATGGCAAGTAATTGGAGTTAGTCCTGAATAGAGGGATCTTTAGGTAGAACAGGTTAGGGTTTTCTCCTCCTTTATCTTCTTCTCTAACAGCTAGAAGAAGATCTTGCTATAAGTCAGAATATTGACTCTCCTTTGTTCTTCTAAAAGTAATCAGGAAGAACTTGCATGCTTCCAATGCACCTCTTTGGGTTTTGTGATTAATGATGACACTAAGTCGGGTTGTTTAACTATTTCATTTCCCTAGCATATCTCCTTTTATACCTTTGACTTATGTAACGGTCCTGGAATGCATCTTGTTATCGACATAGATCTGAATAGAATAGTCTATCCTTACTTATATGCCAGCACAATTTTGAATCTCGCTACGCTGTACGATCTCAACGGTAATATTTATCCCATTTTATCAATAATGTTGAGTATAATCTTCTTTCTAAGCGGTATTGGCCTTGGCGCTAAGAACTGCTTCATTCAGCTTCTGCTCTACGATATCGTTGAGTAGATACTTCATTCTCAACGGTATGTCAATGATATAGTGGACATTACTTTACCTACTCAACGGTATATTCCTTTCCTCTAACCTATTTTAGAGTCAACAGTAAAGTGTCCTGCATAAACATGAAGCAGATATTCCATCAAATACATTATGCTCTTAGCAATGTAGGTGATGCTTCTTCAAATATAAGAATATTGAGGGCAATATTCCCAACACACACGGGTGGCAACAGAACTATGAATTTCAGGCCAAACCCCAAGCTCGTACGATTTTCTACTCATATGGTTGGATCAAATCGTGTCTGAAGAAAATACACAACCAATAAAAATATAAAAAACTTAGACAAAAATAAGTTGTACAATTTGTTCTTGCACGATTGGAATCAACCGCATTTGACCAAAATGCACGAGTAGCGGGAGGACCTCATATTTCAACATAATGCTAACGTACGAGCAAAACAACTCGTGCGAGATGGAATTCACACGGTCGTGGATCATGAAAAACTGCACCTCAATCCAGGATAAGAGAATGCATATGAAAAACACCTGTGCGTGAAGGAAAGTCGCACGACCGTGCAAAATATATAGAATTCCCAACAGGGATTGGGCTCTTCCCCTATATGTCTAAAATAACAATACGAACAGAAAAACACAACGGGGAGCACTATGTGCTTACCCCCAGCAAAGAAGGGCACAATTGCACACCACAATGGGTCAAATGTGTACTTCATGTGAAAATAAAGAAATAGTGAAAATTGACTGATAACATGCTAAAAGAGAAGTTCTATAGTGTGAAAATGAGCCCAGATGAGTCCAAAAAATCCTATAAAAATCTGACTCATCACACCCCTAGACTTATTAATTTGCTAGTCCCGAGCAAACTATCTCCCAAGCGGATTAGAAAAACACAAGCTGGTAAAGCAACTAAGAGTGCGGAGTACCATGCACAGTCAAATACTCGTGCATGTAGAAATTTAGCAGAAAAAGCTTTTGATTATGCAGAGAAGATTATAAATTTCTAAAATGCATATCTACTTATTATTTCAACTTGTAATTAGAATTAATGTGAATCCTCATGTCATGCATAATGAGAAAGCAGACTGATCACTGAGGTGAGCATTACCAAAGATTGCAGCTCGGGACAACCTCCAAAGAAATCCATCAATGTAAGTGACCATAAGCTCAACCGTTCGCACTTTCTCCACAGCACTGGTCTTGTTTAATGTGCTAATCATCAAAACTTTATGTTTGAGATGGGGCTTGGGTTTAGGTAGGGTAAACAAAGATAAACAAGGTGGCTTGGCACACCTATCCCAAATGAGATCACAAAATAAAAACCATCCAAGCACCAATAAATACGGGTGTACTACACCCCCAGACTTGAACTTGAAATTATGGGTGTGTGCACCGCCTACTCCCAAATACAATCTTCACTCATTTTTTTCCAAAAAAAATTCATTTCACACTTTTTTCACATTTCATTTTATTTTCTCTTTTTTTTCTTTAACAAAAATTTCAGCCATATATTTTTCAAGGAAGCACTTCCACGCATTCACAAAAAGTACACCACATCAACACCCCAAAATGAAAATGCAAATATGATTATAGCTTGGAATTTGGCGTGCGATTAGGATAGGCTTTTTGGCTTTGGTGAGACATAGGTGGAGCTAAATCAAAAGATGGGGTAGGCACAACAGGTCTAATGAGGATAAGCGATATGAGTCGGTACACAAGATCAAATTGGCCAAAATGATGTCCTACATCACACTCGCGCACTTGAACTAACCGTATATCCATGCTTTGAGAATAGCTTGGGGCAAGTTCTTAGCCACTGAGAAAGATCATCCTTCCTCCTGCCTCGAGAAATATGAGGGTAACGATCGTCTACATACATCCCTACGCTACCGTCAAATTACACTGGATTCATCGATTATGAGTAGAATAAACTATGTCTATGTAAATAGAAAAAGATAAAACAATTCCAAAAAAGCTAATTCTACACGAATTTCTACGCAAGCCACGAGAACTCGACTAGGAGCACTGCAGGAGTCAACATTTTTCTCTATCTCTCAATCCTATGCCAGCAGAGTAAATTACTAAATTACGCACAAAAATAGAATTACTCGTGACACATCAATATATAAGTGTGCACTTAAGTGGGTGCATTGGTGCGCGATGAATATGAAACTATAATTCTAAATCTGAATTAAAATGTGCATTTAGTATGCTAATGAGGTGTGAATGTGAGTGTGTAACATAAAATAGCTCTCCCTAGACCTAAGCTAAGCAATAAACACTAGGATATAACAGTAAAATTTAAATAAAGAGCTAGGAAAGAGGTTACCCAATGCTCATAAATGAGCATACAAGAAGATTGCTTGGAAAACAAGATAAAGCCGCCATACAAAGAATCACAATCACCACCTTCCAAAATAGGTAACTGATGGGGTTAGCTTTAAAAAAAACAAAAATAGGCAAATTGAACTGAATTGAAATAAAAGTAAAATAACTACTGGGGTTATTGTCCTCCCAACATGACTTATTTAGGTTTTATAAGGTTCTGGCTGATGGAAGTATAGAAGGAGAAGTGAACATGTAACTGTTTTAATATCTATGTCGGTAATGGGTACCGATACAGAGAGAAAAAAGTTACCCCTCTACCTGAATAAAAATACCTGCTCCTCACAGGTAGGTGGAAGATAAAGTAATAAGAGAAGAAAGAATCCTCACTCCTCTCATAAAAATATCCTTGTCAGGCAAGGTGCCACCAGGGAGGAGGTCCAAGTCCTCCTGCAGTACCTGGGAAAGCTCAACCTGCACATGCTCGGATAGAAAAGGGTGATCAGGAAATAAAGCGGAACAAAAACATAAATATAATCAATCGAGGGTGTGTTCTCGGTCTCACTCCCATAATGTTTCACCAAAAGAACATTGTCAGCATCATCGACAATACAGTAGGGCTTAGTAGGATCTTCAGCAGCCTCCTCCACGATTTGGACTTACTCTACCAGTTTTGAGGTAGTATCCTCTTCACCTTGGAAAATATCCACCTCCATAAGAATAGGCACAACACATAAATCACTTGCCTTAAACAATGAAACATCATCGACAATGACGTTAGAAATGAATGTAGTAGTATGCACAAAAGGGGGGAATAGTGCTCTGATAAAAATCAAGCACCTTTTCCTCATAAAAAATTGAATCCACACATGGTGATAAATAAACAGGGGAGACGGATGTAGCCATGCCAGAACATAGATCCACTACAACTATGATGGGCATATCCACATCATTCCCTTCAAAACATGAAGGTGACACGACCACGTAACCAAAAGTAGAAGGTGTGCTACCAGGAGTTGGAGTCGGAACGATCCGGATATTTGGCTCATCATCCTTGTCTAATTGGAAAAGATACTCTGGACAATCCTTTAGAGCGTGATCCATGCTATGATAAAACAAGCACTATTTTGTATTCTTATTCGGTCCAAGGAGGGCTGAAGATGAATTCTAAAATGGTACGTGCGGTGCAGAATAATAACCAAAGGACTTAGCCATGATGTATGAGGTATTGTACGAAGTCGGTGCCCTATACACTAAGCCTCGCGAACTAAAGCTTCCATCTCCCGTTGGGCATCTATCACTAATGTGGGATGAATTTCCACACCAACGACAATAGATATTGAATCCAACCCACATTGCACAGAAAGAGCTAGATTCAACAAGATAAAACCTCTGTGTAAAATACACCCAACAATAAATGACTAAAACAACCTATAATTAAAACAAGAAAAAAAGGAATACGAAGAGATAAAAAAAGGATGCAATTTACAAATGGAAGAACTTATTTATCTCGACTCACTCTCCAAAAACACACAATATTGTGTTTATGGGTAACGACACTAAAAACTCGATGGGTTGGACGACAAGTGTATAGGTAGCACAAGTAATATAAAATGGACGAGTTTTCCTGAGTATAGATCTCACGTGGAACACAACAAGGTGAAGTTGTCCTTTGAGGAAGGACTTGAGACTAAATTCCTTAGGTTAGAAGGTTATGAAGGGGTTTTTTGTTTGATTTGCAAATAATAAAATAAAAGAAAACTAATTTAACAATGCAGGTTGCCGGCACAACTTCGCAACAAATTGGATTACGCAGGACGCTTTGCACTGCTTCGCTTGGCGTATGGATGAGTAGGCTTGCATAGTGGAAGAGTAGGCTTAGGCTTATCGGATAGAGTGGAGGGTGATGATTGAATGGGTGTACCTCACACACGCATATAAACAAAACACATTCATATAAATGAAATAATTGTTAAGAATAAGGGTTTATAGCACACATCATCAAAAAATGAAGAACTAGTTACAACATCAAAACAAGTGGAGAAGAGCAAGGGAATCGACCACATTCGAAGACTCATTGAGATTCATGATAGGAATCACCGGGTTGTCAATCCATGTCCTATCTAGGTCCGTAACTACGTCTAAGGTAGAGGAGGGTTGTCACTTCCTCCTATTTGACCTTTCTTCTTCGTCTTATGATCCAATCTTTTTTGGTTCAAGCTCTCCTTACTTGGTAATGAAAATAGGGCTACAATATCCTCCTTGGAAGCTCTTAGATGATGGAGGCGGCATAAGGAAAAAGCCCTAATAAATAGGGGAGGAAGGTGTCAAAGCTCTTCCCCTAGGGTATGCGGAGGAATAAATCGCAGAATCAAGAAGTGATCCCGTATCGGCCAAAACCTGTGGCTTAAATAGAGAAATCATGAGAAAATAACCGCGAATGACCGTGCGTTCGTACTGTGTAATATTTACGAGAAACTTTTCTTCCAGGCCAAGCGTCCCGCCCGTGCAATTTCTCCTCATGCACGGTTGTAGCAACTGTACGAGAACAAAAAACACAAGGGCAGCAATAGAACTATGAATTTCAATCCAAACCCACAGCTCATGTGATTTTCTACTCACACGGTTGAATCTAACCTTGCATAAAGTAAATACACGACCAATAAAAACATAAAAAATTTAGACAAAAGTAGGTCGCTTGTGTTATTTGTTCTCACACGATTAGAATAAATCGTGTGTGACCAAAATGCATGAGCGGCGACAGAACCTCATATTTTAGCACAATGCTCACTCATGGGAAAAACAACTCGTGCGATAAGGAATTCACATGGTCGTGTGATCATGAAAAACAACACCTTAATCCAGGACAAGGGAACGTACGAGAAAAAACCCATGCATCAAGGAAAATCACACGACCGTGCAAAATACACAGAATTACCTAGAGGGATTGAGCTCTTCCCCAAGCATCTAAAACAATAATACGAACAGAAAAACACAACAGGGAGCACCATGTGCGTACCCCTAGCAAAGTAGAGTGCAATTGCATACCACAACAGACCAAATGCGCACTTCAAGTGAAAATAGAGAAATAGTGAAATTTGAGTGATAACATGCTAAAAGTGAAGTGCTAGAGTGCGAAAATGAGCCCAGTTGAGTCCGAATAACCCTATATAAAATGGACTCATCAAGAAGCATCGTGTGAAGACATAATAATAATGAGTTTATTTATGATAAGCGTTGTGAAGACACGCAAGATCAGTCTGACTATCCTAACAAGAAAAGTTCTAGTATAGAAGCATCATGTTAATGGACATCACACGACACCACAACACCACAGAAGTAGAAGAAAAGCTTCAAAGCAAGTAGCATCGTGTTAATAGTCATCACATAATGCCATAATTTCTCATAGTTCAGAAGGAGATCTCAACTGACTCTCAAAGTATTCTAAGTACAGAAGCATCGTATTGATAGACATCACACAACGCTAGTGTTGTATTAAGGCTCAACATGCAACACCTCAGAAGAAGAAATGGTTCTAACTCAAATAATGTTACGTTGAGTTTATATTCAGACGGAAAGATTAGCTAAGTTAAAATGTGTTATATGAAGAGAATTTAACATAATATTAAATTCAAACTATGGGATTTCAAATTTCCATCAACGCTAAAAGAAAACAACAAATCAGTATTTTCTTGAAAGGCATCATACACGCTTTATTTCTTCCCGGCCATTAAAGACGTGGGACCTATAAAAGGATAAGAAATTACCTTTAAACCCTAACTTTGCATTTTTGGAATTAGTAGAACAATAATTCTCTCAGTAAGCAAGGGTGATAGATCACTAAAGAAGATGACCATTTTCATGGAGGAGAAAGTATACATGAAAATCTTGAAGGCCTCCAAGTATTGCTCCACTCTACAAATCTTTCTAGTACAAGAAGTCTTCTATTCAGAAAGATTCAAAATAGATCTTATTCTCTAAGGACACTTAAGAAAGATCTATTGTTATGCCAGAAGAGGGATTTTCTCTATAAAGCCTAAGAAGACTCAAAGCTTCAAAGATCTATTTATATTGAGACTAATTCAATTGTAACCAATCCTTCAACTACTATTGTATGATCTCCTTGAGACTCGAGGTAAGGCTTCTCTAAGCCTAAGTTGTAGGATCAAGTGAATGGATCTAAGGTCGGGTTCAAGGGTGAACCTGAGGTAGGGTTGAAACAAACTTATGGTGGGGAATCTAATGGTATTGTTGAGCTATAGCAATATTTATACTCTGAGGTAGGATCTACGTTGTGGATTTGAGGTAGGAAACAACCTGTTATTCTTGAGTTGTAGGAAACTTGGACTTTGAGGCATAAGATCTATTGGATCTATGATATTAGAGAAATTAGCCTAGTCTTTCACACTACTAGATAGGTGGAGAGGTAAAGTTGATGTACACATAACTGGAGAACCACTATAAATCTCTGATTGCTTTATATGTTGCTTTTATTATCTTTGATAATGTAACTGTTAAAATCTACAAAAAGCAAACAAAGCAAAAACATATATTCACCCCCTCTTGGGTGATCAGACTATCTTGAACTTACAACTGTATTAGAGGGAGGTTATTTAAAAATACTTAACTACCTAAACAAGATCCTCAAGGGTATATATTGTCTATACACCATGACTTCAAGAGAGAACCACAATGATCAGAGCTCTAACAATTATCAAACAAGTAAAAAATAAAATTTTGACATTTGGAAGGAAAAGATCAGATCATTCATGAAAACATCTAACCCTAGGAGATACTCAACTATTGAAAAAAGTCCTACATTGGGTTTCCTACACCAATAGAAAAATAGGATCATGATGATTATCCTGCGCACTACCAAGGTGGGCATCAGATCACCTCTATCACTATCAAATAGTGAGATTGATAAAGATATCAGTTATGGGTTGATTGCCAAGATAGATGAAAAATGACAGGATAAGTCACATCCTACTAAAGCAGGCATTGAAACAACTTCATCAAAATCTGATTATGATATGTGTGCTGGATTAGAAGTATACTCATCATCAGTTTATGAAAATGAATCTGAACAATCAAATGAATATACTGATCTAATCAATAAATAAGGTGTTATATTGGAAGCAATAAAGAAAAGTAAAGCAATAATTAAGTCTCAGGTAGAGGAGATTGAAATCCTCAAGCCCTTCAAATCTCTAAGTGGTGAAAATACACTGAGTTAACTAAAATAAACTTTGATGTGTTTGAGCTCAAGAAATCTCTTGATTCTCAAGCCAAACTTTTGAATCTAAAAAATACACCCATTAAGGCTTTGGAGGATAAGCTTCTTTTGGAAAGGAATCTTGTATCAAGCTCTACAAAGCCACTGACTATCCTCCCCATATTAGACACCATTCTTGCTCCATATAGAGGAGGATTGGATTATAATAAAGAGAATAATGAGGGAAATTCCCAAAATCACAAAACTATATTTCAAAAATAATTATTCCTTCAAACAGGCATGGTTATAGTTCTTTATATAAACATCTTTTAAATGAGTGCTCTACTAGTTAAACAATGCCACAAAATTCTAGAATTAGAACAAAGTTAGGATCTAGCACTCTTAAGGTACCCCTTGGGAAAATTCATAAGAGAAATCGTGAATCTTTTGTTTTTGGATCTATAGTACTATTAGCTAAAGGTAAAAAAGGTAATTCCTGTAAGACCTACCTTTTGGAAGCCCCTTGAAACTATCAAACCCACTTTTCTTCTTGCATACAATCACAAGTACTACTAGTAAAATACAAAAATTGATAATACATATTCTTCTAAACACCAGAACACTTATGCTACTTAGAAGAAAAGGTATAATAGATTTAATTAGTAGTGTTGTAACAAGATTAACCATTTTGACATAAATTGTTGGTACAACCCAACACCGCTAAGGGCATGAAATATTAAACTGTCTGACAATATATTAGTACAACAATAAATTATTAAAGCTAATATGAACTAAGGACCCAAGTTTAGTTTTGTTCCTGAAGTAAATTAGTTTCTTTTTGTAGGAATATCCAAAGGCCAATCAAATACCTATATAGTACTTGAACAGTGGGTGTTCTGGGCATATAATTGGAATAAGAGCCATCTAAAGGATTATACCCAGTGAAAATGGATCCAAGGTTATCTTTGGTGGATCAGATAGAGGAGTAACTAAAGGCTATGGTATGATTACCAATGATATAGTATTCATTGCAAAAGTAGCTTATGTAGAGGGATTTCAACATAACCTCATAAGCATAAGTCAACTTTGTGACTTAACCTATGTCTTTGAGTTCCACAAGGACAAATTCCTAATCAAAAAATCAATTGACTTGGAGATAATTCTCATAGGCACTAGGAGTGGAAATGTTTACTGCTTAAATTTTATTTGTTCTGATTCTTCTATGCCTTTTTGTCTTGTAGCTAATGCAAATGAATCTCTCTGTGTTCAATAGCACAAGAGATTAGCATATCTTAACTACAAGTCAATTAGTAAACTATTTTATAAAACCTGGTTAGAAATGGACCCAACCTAAGGTGCATTAAAGATGGTCCATGTCATGCATGTTAAATGGGGAAGCAAACTAGGACCATCTTTAAGGGTATAGCTCACAAAGATTCAATTAGGTTCTTATATTTGTTATTCATGGATCTCTTTGGTCCAATGACAATTCATAGTTTAGGAGGGAAGTCTTATACTCTTGTGATTGTTGATAATTACTCTAGATATGCATGGGTATTTCTCCTAAGAAGAAAGTCATCAGATACTCTTGATAACTTTATGATATTTGTAGTGTGTTTAGAATGAAATGTACTATACTGTATTCATGGTAAGAAGTGACTATGGAATAGAATTCTAATCTGGTTCTATAATATATTTCTATCAAGGACAAAGTATCTCGCACTAATTCTCTTCTCCAAGAACTCCACAATAGAATGATGTGGCTGAGATAAAGAATAGAACCCTTATTGAGACTAGTAGAACCATGCTGAGTGATTCCTTATTATTGAATCTTACGACATCCTTAGAGGGGGGATGGGTGAATTAGGGTATTTAATAATATTCAGATTTTAAAACCAGACACAATAAAGTTATAATTTTTATTGCTACTGCCAGTGATAGTAACTACTGCTCGACGTTAATAACAAAAATTTATTTTTTATTAAACTTATAAATATAAAATTAGTGTGCGAGTAATGAAAGAACAAATGCTTTTATTTCAGAAATAATGATTACAAAACTGAGACCTCAATGATGCTTGGGATGGAGGCGATAGTAGAAACCTTTTGGTTTTCTATATTAACCCTTCTCCTAAGAACCAGATGGTTCTAGACTATCTCTCCAAGATACGACCTTGATTCTCCACCTAAATCTACCCTAGACCTCGTCGCCACAGTTTGAGGCAAATTACAGAATCCTCCCTAGAAATTAACGCAACATCAGGTGATTTTCCCTATATGTCTCGCAAGACTTAGTCACCCTTACCCATAGTGAATTTACAATAATCAAAAACTAAAAGAAAATACAAATATAATATTGAAAAACTCCTTCAATATAATGAACTCGAAGGTGGAGAATGTGCGCTAAGGATTGTTGCAATTTGTTGGACACGTCCTTCATGTAGAATATGCGCGATCAATCCTTCTTCAAGTTCATATACTTTTTGTGTGTTGAAGGGAGTTCTTGATAATAAGGGAGGAGGCTCTCATAAAGGTACAAGAGTTCTGGCTTCAAGTCGTGATCCCTATCTTCTATCAAGTAGGAGGAGGTCTGCTCTTTTTATCAGAACAGAAACTAATGCCCGTATTAGTACTACCGCTCGATGATAGCTACTTTAGGAAACTTTTCTATCTTCAAAAAGTAGAAAATTTTGGCAACATTTTCCTCTAAAAATGGACCTTCCGAAAAGATATTGTCTGGCATTTATGATACCGCCCTATAGGAGCACTTTCCTGTTTCAACACTATCCTTCTAATTTTTACAGACTTTCCTTTATTGAGGATCTTGGCTTTTTTGTCATAGGAACTAGCCAAACGGTAGAGGTAATGCCCGATGGTAGAACCTGCTTTGTTGTGCTTCTGTTGCTACTACTATCAAATTTTTAGTACTAGCATCAGCAGTATCGATACTATCTGACGGTTGCAATAAAAAGAGTACCATCTTCATCATTTGACTTATCTTCCAATGAGTATTGAACCTATAGTTCATGCATACTATAAAGACATAACAAGTAAAGTCAAATATAAACTGGGATTTATTATTCTCAAATTAAGAGATGTGGAACACATATTCTAACAAACTCCCCTTCTGATAATAACAAATCCTCTATGAAGAAATAAAGTATATAAAGAAAGTGTGGTATTTATAGCAAATGATAAGTGTTATGTGCATTGTCCCCCTAGATAGATACTCCCCCTAAATAGATGCTTACTATTTTGTACTCCCCCTAAATGATATATTTCTTCGAATTTATTCTCCTCTTTTAGTATTATCAAATTGGGTGGGTAGAGTGTTTTAGCAAGTAGAGTCTTTCTATGTAATGAATAATATCATGATTCCACATGTTGATAAAAATATATTACTACTTGTGAATTGAATAAGATGTCATTATCGAGTTTTTACGTGGTGGTGCAAAAAAAAGAAATATTTAATGAGTATTATGAAAAAAACATCTTTTTGTAATGATAGGCATGTATAAAATTAGAGTTGTCGTTTATAAGATTGATGTTATTGAATTAAGAACCAGGAGATGCTATAAAAATCAAAATTCACAAGCTTGTTTAAATTTATCTAAGCAAGATAGAAAATTACAATGTTAGAAAATTTACAAGTCAAGAATACTTTAAACATTTTAGAGATCATGCATTGTTATCTTGGGCATTTACTATAGATTTTAGAGGATATGTGTAGGTGTATGTTATCTCTAATTCTCATGAATAGAGGTGTTATGCAAGATAATGATGTATTTGAGACAGTGTTTTGATAAAGTACACATGTTAGTTAATTAAAAACACATGAGATATATAATGGAATACAGATAACATTAAAGCCATAAATATCTTTACTTCCACACAATTCCAATGAACATAAATATCAAGTACAACTACCAAGGTGCTCTACACATATAATGCTCATTAAGACTTATCAGGGTGCAAAAAATGCTTGTGGGATCATATTTAGTTTTTATTAAAAACATTTATGAATTTGTGATCTGGTTTACTAAGAAAAGTTGAATAGTTTATTTGCTACCAATTACTTTATAATTCTTTATCGAAGGTACTCAACCTCACAATGCTCATTAAGGCTTATCAAGAGGATAGTAGTGTTTGATGAATTTTTCTTTATCATGTTTATTTGTTTTTTTATTTGGGGATTAAGGACTCCGAATTCACTTGTTGTGCAAACAATAACAATTATAATTTTTGAATAACTTTTCAAAATAGAGTAGTGCATGAAAACATAAAATTACAAGAAATAATTTCATTGTGTGTAAGTAATTTATTTATACAATTTGAGATGTCATGGCATTACACCACACAATCATGCAAGTTTAAAATTATAAACACATGTAGGTTATCAAAAATGTGTGAATGAAATAATCATTACAACAACACTCAAGCCTTTATCACAATATGTGGGGTCAACAATATGGATCCTTTTACTGCCATTATGCCCTATCTTTTGTCATAATCTCACTAATGCCTAAGTACATCATGTCTTTCCTTATAGCTTCATTCAAAGTCTTTATTGGTCTACCTCTCCCTCATTTAACATGCCTAGTGACTAGACTCTCACAACACCTAATATGAGCCTCTAATGGTCTCCTTTGTACGTGTCCAAACCATCTTAGACGAGCTTCTTGCATTTTCTCTACAATTGGTGCAACTCTTGTCTTATCCCTGATAAATTAATTCCTATTTTATCCAATCTTGTGTATCCACACATTCACCTAAGCATTCACATCTCGGCAACTTCCATTTTTCGCTCATGTACACAATTCACTGCCCAACACTCAGAACCATAGAGCATCGCAATAAATTTCATTGTAAGTCCTATATATAAAGCAAGTCCTATATATGTGCACTATAATAAATTTCATTGTATTTTTAGAAAATAGTTTTTAAGGCATGATAATAACAAAAAATTGTTTGGAAGAACTTGAAATGAAAATTAAACATTGCACTTTAATCTTGAAGAGATAAATCTAATCATCCTTGAAAAAACATTATAATTATAGTGAAATAGTTTTTTTTTGTTTTTATCTTAGTAAAAGAAGTCAGGGCCTATTTTTGTCTTTTTAAGTTTTTCAAATTTTTATTGATTTTTGATATTTGTAAAAGAAAACTAAAAACTTTTTTTGGAAATTCTTAAATTTTTTTATTTTCTGTACAGTTCTAATCTAAGAAAAAATTAAATAAAAATGACTGAAACAATATTTTTTAAAAAAGGAGAAAATCAGATTTTTTTTTACTAATGCCATTGTTAGAAACTAATGTCGGCCGCTAGTGATATAGATTTTGTCTTTCTGAGAAAATCATGTTTTTCGAGATTTTTGTGCTTCCGATTTTTTAGTAATGATTTTTCAATATAAGACATATATAGTGTAGCAAATAAATCAAGAAAAACACACAAAAATTGAGGATTTTAAAATATTTAGATTTCAAGAGTCGTAATTATTAACCACAATCTTTGGAGTTTCTAGGGTTGAATTCATTATCCATAGACTTAAAATATTACGATGACTCTAATTGACTTACTTTTGACTTTAAAAAGAGTTGATTTGGAAGTCTAGAAAATAGTTAGATTATAAAGATAATATAGTTATGAATTATGTATTTTTGTATTATAATTCTCCTGAAAATTACAAATGTGGGCTAAGAAATGTAATTTTTAAGATTTTTTATTATTCAAAATTTTTTGAAATTTTTTAAATAAATTTTTATAAATACTAACGCCAATGGTAGAGAGTACCGCCTGGCGGTAGTTTGCAAAACTATATAAAAAGGACCGGTTCACAATTTTTGGTCACAATCCCAGGGTTTTTTGGTTCTTCCAAGTCCTTAGCAGTTCTGATTCATCTTCCGCCGACAACACCGAGTAGAGGTAAGGAATCTTCTTCTGCCGACGCTAATCTATGTTTGTTTTTGATTTTTTATACCGTCGGCAAGATCGAGTTCCTTTAAAAAAAATTTGGTTTCCGTCGACGTGTACTCAGTTTTCCCTTTTTGCCAGCGAGATCTACCTCATTTTTTGCTGGCGGCTCGCGATAATTGTGGCCTATCGGGAGAATCGATGACTGCATCTTTGCCCCTTCTAGGGAGATTCGGGGGAAAATAAACAGGCGGCACCATTGTCGCTTAAAGATAAGAAAGATTGGACTAGACTCTTCATTAGCTTGAGCCCACCCGAACAGACTCTGGCATGACACCTATCAATAGGTAATCCACTGATATCTCCCTCAAAGTTATTTCTCAATATGATCTAGTTTTTTGGGGGAGGATCTACTAAATGGACCAACGGAGTTTTCTGATCCGAGATTAGCATCTTTCTCAATACGAATTCGATTCTTATCTATGTCATTTCTTGATTTCTTTTTGTTGATCGGATCGAGGGTGCGAACTCGAAGTCGAAAGATCGATTAACTTGATAGGTACAGCCACGACTCAATTATATTGACCCAGACCAAGAATCAAACTTCGTTAGAATGAACTTCTAGTTGCAAAATCCTCGCAGGAAACCGACATCCACACAAAACAAATTCACCCAAGTCTCGCAAGACTTAGTCGCCCCTACCTGCGGCGAATTTACAATAATCTGAAAATAAAAGAAAATACAATATTGAAAACCCCCCTCAATATGATGAACTCCATGGTGACGAAGGTCCGTAAAGGATTGTAGTAGTTTTTTGGGCACATCCTTTGTATAGAGTATGCATGATCAATCCTTCTTTGAGTTCGTGGCCTTTTCAAGTGTTGATGGGAGTTATTAACAGCAAGGGGGAGGCTCTCACGAAGATACAAGAGTTCTGGCTTGAATTCATGATCCCTATCTCCTATTTGGGAGGAGGATGTCCGCTGTTTTTTAATAATAAAAACTAATGTCAGTGATAGTACTGCCGCCCAGCGATAACTACTTTAGAAAACTTTTCTATCTTCGAGAAGTAGCATTTTTGACAACATTTTTCTCCAAAAAAGGGCCTTCAAAAAGATATCACATGGCATTAGTGATATCGCCTGACGGTAGCACTTTCCTTTTCAACACCATCCTTCTAATTTTGGCATACTTTCCTTTCTTAAAAATCTTACCTTTTCCATCATAGGCACTAGAACGGGCAGTAGAGGTAATGCCCAATAGTAGCACCAGCTTTGTCATGCTTCTGCTCCTATTGTCAGATTACTAGTGTTAGCGATAATGTTATTGATATCGCCCGATGGTAGAAACAAAAAGAGAACCATCTTCATCATTTTACTTGTCTTCTAAGGAGTATTGAATCTATAGTTCATGCACAATATAAATAAAGAGCAAGTGAAGTCAAATACAAACTGGGATTTGTTATTGTCAAATCAATAGATATGGAACTCATGTTCCAACACCCATTGCCAGAATATTTCAAGGTTCAGGCTATCAACACAGCATGCCATATGCTAAATAGGGCCTAAATCACCAAGGATCATAAGAAGACCCCCTATAAATGGGTAAAGGGCAGGAAACCAACCATATCCTACTTTAGAATTTCTGGGAGCAAGTGCTTCATAATAAATAAGGGAAAATTATATCTAACCAAGTTGGTAGAAAAGAGTTGTGAGGGTGTGTTTGTTGGATACAACTCCCATAGCAAAGCATTTGGGGCCTTCAACAAGAAAACACAAATTATATAAGAGTTTATTCATGTTGTATTTGATGAGACAAACTTGATATACAAGGGCTGGTCAAGTTCCTCTAGTACTGCAGATCCTGGGCTGAAGATGAAAGAGCTGTCTATTAATGACAAGCCTAAAGCTATTGAGATCACCTCACCCGATGCAATTATCAGAGAAGAAAGTCAGCTAATAAAATAAGTATATGATTTTGTTGAAGAAGTATAACATGCTGGAGTTGAAGCCCAAGAAACTACAGAAAGATTGCCAGCTGTTGTTAGGTATTTAAAAGATCACCTAAGGAACTTGATCATTGATGTTGCAAGCCATGTGTTTACAATAAAGCAATATTCTTGAGCTTCCTCTCCCAAGTTGAACTAAAGAAATTTGAAGAAGTAAATGGAGACCCTCCTATACTATTGTCATGTAGGAAGAATTGAACCAATTCAAGAGATGCAAGATTTGGAAGCGAGTCCTTAGACCCCAAGGACATAACATAATTGGAATAAAATAGGTCTATAGGAACAAGCTTGAAGATAATGGAGTCATCATAAAGAATAAGGCTAGGCTGGTTGAAAAGAGATATGTATATAAGAAGAAGGGATTGAATTTTACCAGATCTTTGCACTAGTGGTAAGACTAGAAGCCATCAAATTATTCCTTGCGTATGTTACACATAAAAGATTTAAGTTCTATCAGATGGATGTGAAGTCAGCCTTCCTGAATGGTGACCTAAAAAAGAGGTCAATGTAGAACAGTCATCAAGTTTTGTTAATCCAACTCATCATAATTATGTTTATTTTCTTAGAAAAGCACTACATGGGTTAAAGCAAGCTTCTAGAGCTTGTTATGATACCATGTCTAGCTTCCTCATTAAAAACAAATTCTCAATGTGGAAGAAATACAAGATATTATTCATAAGAGAAATAAAGGGCAAGATTCTCCTAGTCCAAATATATGTTGATGACATTATATTTAGGTCTATATATGATAACCTTTGCAATAGGTTTTCTAACCAGATGCAAGGGAAATTTGAAATGAGCAGCATAAGAGAGCTTAGGTATTTCTTAGGTCTTCGAATGAAGTAATCTGAAGATGGAATATTCATCTCTCAGACTAAGTTCACTAGGGACTTAATAAAAAAGCTTGGTATAGAAAGTGCCTCCATAATGAAAACTCTTATGGGATCAAATATATCCTTAGACAAGGATGAGAGATAGAAACCTTTTGATGAAACCATGTATAGACACATAATTGGGTCCCTACTTTATTTGACTGTCAGTAAACATAATATTATGTATATTACATGTGTTTGTGCTAGGTACCAGACATGCCCCCAAGGAATCTCAATACTCACATGCTAAGAGGATTTTGAGACACCTTAAGGGCACGCCATATCTTTGCCTATGACACCCTAAGAATAATTTTTGGATCTATTGGCCAGCCTTAGAGAGGGGGCGGGGGTGAATAAGGTTTTGGATGTTTATTGGAAATTAGAAATATTTTAGTCCAGAAAAACAAAGCTACCATGGGGTATTAGGTAGCTAACGCGTGGCGGTAGGTCACAGACCTCGTTTTTCTGGTCAAATTCCTCCTTGGTGATGTACGCACCCAATCACAATATTATGAGCAGTAAACAAAAATAGGAAATAAATTTTATTGAAAAACTGAATCAACAATTGTTTTTATCAATTACAAAAACTTGATATCCAAGACGCTGGAGATTGGAGGCAGTGAATAAAGAAAGACTTTTGGTTTTCTATATCGACCCGCTCCTTAGACCGGTTGTTTCTCTCCCTTTCTCTCCAAGAAAGGTCTTCAAGCCGGCTCTTCACCTATATGTAAAGAAGTGTCTTAGAGCCCTGCTTAATCCCCCGATCTAGACGTCCCTTCCCCGGGATAATTTCCCATAGAATCCTCCCCAGATTCCGACTACCTTATCCAGTTGATTTCCCTCACAACAAGAATACAGAGACCTTATGGGAGAGACACGAGCTTTATTTTATAAGGATACTCGAAAGCAGGGGGAGCGATGCTCCAAATTTTCTCGGGAATGGTGTTGATTCTGAAGAAGTAGCAGAGGTGGTGAGCAAGGGTCAGACTCTTCGAAGATTGAAGAGGACCATCAAGCCACCATCTCGTTATAACGAAGGAAATATGGTGAGCTTTGTCTCCTATTTCTTTGCATGCCCTCTAGACAAGCGAGAGACTTCTAGCTTTAATGAAGCTACTGGAGTCAAGGAGTGGGAAGATGCCATGGATGAGGAGATGGCTGCCCTCAAGAAGAATGAGACCTGGGACCTTATGCCCAAAGTTGATGGCGTTACTCCTACGACTTATAAGTGGGTTTACAAGCTGAAGAAGAAGGCGAATGGGAGCATTGAGAGGTACAAGGCTTTCCTTGTTGCTCAAGGGTTCTCTCAACAGTACGACAATGAATATAAAGAGACATTTAGCCATGTTGTAAAGATGACTTTAGTTCAGGTGGTGATGGCCTTGACATCTTGCACAGGTTTGAAGATGTGGCAGCTGGATGTAAAGAATGATTTTCTTTATAGGGAAATCAACAAAGACATCTTCATGGATCAGCCACTGGGATATGTATCTGTAGAACATCCAGGCTACGTTTGCAAGCTTCGGAAGGCCCTTTATGGTTTGAAGCAGGCTCCTCTAGCTTGGTATGGGAAGATCGCAGAATACCTCTAATTCCGCAGTTATCTTGCGTCTAATTCAAACTCGAGCTTATTTATCAAGAATAAGGGGGAGCTTCTGGTCTTGATACTATTGTATGTGAATGATATGATCATTATGGGTAACTTTAAGGAGGAGGTAGCTAGGCTCAGAGCAGAGCTAGCTATAAGGTTCTAGATGAAGGACTTGGGTGAGCTCCACCACTTCCTTGGACTCGAGGTTGATAGGAAAGAGAGCAGCGTACTTGTTTCCCAAAAGGGCTATGTAGAGAGAATTGTTCACCGATTCGGCATGCGGGAGAGGAAGAGTAGCTCTACTCCTTTTGACTCTGGCATCAAACTTTGGCGAGATGAAGGGAGGATTCTTCCTGATCCTCTTGTGTTCCGGGCTCTGGTTGGGAGCCTTATCTACTTGACAATTACAAGGCCAGACATTGCTTATAAGGTTGGCCGAGTAAGTCGGTATATGGAAGAACCCAGGAAGCCTAATCTAATGGCGGCAAAGAACATTTTAAAGTATGTGAAGTCTACTTCTGATATAGGTCTCCTTTATGGGAGAGACACGAGCTTTATTCTATAAGGATACTCAGATGCTGATTATGGGGGAGATTCAGACAACTAGAAGTCAACATCTGGTTATGTCTTCACGTGTGGATCAACCAGTATCTCTTGGTGTAGCAAAAAGCAAGACTCGGTGTTTGTCTCTACTACGGAAGCAGAGTACATGGCTTCAACCTTGGCAGCTCGAGAAGCCATCTAGCTTAGGAGACTAGTAGAGGACGTCCATGAAGAAGTGCATGGTCCTACTATACTATGCAGTGATAATGAAAGTGCTCTTAAACTTGTTAATAATCCAGTTTGTCACGCGCAGACCAAGCACATTGAGATTGAGTACCACTTCATTTGTGAGAAGGTGTTGGAGGGATCTTGGGTAGTTGGGCATGTGCGAAGTGAAGACAACATCGCGGACATCTTCACAAAGCTGCTGTCGAAGGGGCCGTTTACAAAGTTACGAGTTCTGCTAAGGCTTGTTTCCACTTCTCACTTTAAGGGGGAGTGTTGAAATTTTTGAAGTGAAAGTGAGGGTTAATCATGCAGATCATATGACCTGGGCGGATAATCTTATGGACTAATGGTGCGGCCTGAGCGGTCTGGTGATTGCGGCCCGGTGGTGTGTTCTTGAAGATAGCCGTGCAAATTGGCTGGATATCCGCAGTCTGGGTAGACTGGAGGTGAAGTTAGCTAGTTCCAGCGGGCTTTTTATGGTGGCCAGGTTGGGCGAGCTGGTGTGTATATGCATGTTCTAGCGGACTAGTGGTGGTCTTGGTTTTTTTCCAAGTACCAAACGAGCTCTGTCTTATAGCACTGACTGCGCGGACTGATCTCCTTATCCATCGAGTCCGGCAATTATCTTTCTGCTGACTTGGCTGTGGGCGTGGATTGTGCGGGTTTGAGCAAAGTCCGCGGGATGTGCAGACTGAATCTATGTCCGCATAGTTGGGCATATTGGGGTGGTTTCCGCAGTGTCATTGTTGGTGATCAAGTCCGGCTAGTTTGATGTATGACAGGCTAGCTTCCGGTTTGTCGCGACGAACTACAGTTTGTATCCGCAGGTTTCTGTGGATACACTCTGTGCTCACCGTGAGCTCGGGTTGTGTTCCTATCGATGGGGAGGTGACCAAACTCCTCTCTGTGCCTATAAATAGGACACACTGTCACATCATAATTAACTGAGTTTACAGTAAGTCTACTCATAAAAAGTTGTTGTGAACTGGATTTTCTATCCGCGCGGGTTGAAGAGCTAAACCGGTTTCTGCTGTGTAGGTTGTGCGGACAACACTAAAGGACCAAGGACTTGGTTCTGAGGTTGGTGCGGACTCTGTGGCTACAAGCGGCAGTTTACAACAGGTCGCTTGTGACCAGCAGTTTTTTCTCTTCTGCAACTTGTTTTTCTGTTCAATAAGCTATCCGCCTCTGGGCGGCTTGTTCAGTTCGGTGGCAGCAGTCCACTTATTATGGCGGCTAGGCGACTTTGCGGTCAGGAGGCTTGCAGTTCGACGGACAGATTTCTTTCTGTCAGCACTAGAATAACGGACAGTCTGCACGGCTTGTTGCGGTCTTTCGACAAGGCAGCCTCAGTGGACTCCGTAGCAGTTAGCAGTAGAGCCGGCGGCTTGTACCTTAAGTCAACGCGATTTGATTTGGACTTGTATTTTTCCTACTTTCTTAAGTTTCTTTGGCAAGCATGTCTTGCCATGTATGCCTTGCTTTGTAAAGAAGATTTTTTATATTTCAAGATTCTTTTTCTGCTTTGTGCATCTGGTTTACTTGACTCAAGGGGTTAAGTGTTCTTTCATCTAGTTTCCCATTTTCTGCTATATCAATATTTTTTAACAACCTCCTGGTTTATTTAGCTCCTTTCTTCAGGGATCTCTTAAATTTTTCCTACCTCTTAGGATTCTTCATGAACCTTTTGAACTCTCGAACATAAAGGCTTTCTTTATCGTCTTCTTTAGATTCTTCAGCAACCCTTCTCTTCCTTGCGTCCTTCAATGCCAGCCCCTTCTTCTTTATCTCCCTGGAATACTCCTCACCTTAAATCTTTAATTCAAGTTCATGTGTCTTTAGGTTTCTAATGTCTCTATCTCCAAGGTGTTGATATCATGTAATTCAGCAATAGCAGTCACCTTTGGGTTGAAGCGTGGAGGAAAATATCGCAGGATCTTCCTCACCAGATCTCCATTTGAGTAGATCTTCTTAAGGGATCTTGAGGCGTTGACAATCTTGTTGAAGCATGTATACATGCTGTCTACTTCCTCGTCGATCTCCATCCGGAATTATTCGTATTTAGATTCAAGTTGGAACAGCTTCAACTCCTTCACCTGCGATGTTCCTTTGTGAGTAAGCTCAAGTAAACGTCATATATCATATGCAGTTTCACAGTTGTAGATTCTATTAAATTAAGTTTTATCCAATGCACAAAATAAAGAGTTCATAGCTTTGGCATTATTCATACATTTGAGCTTGTCAGCGTCATCCCATTTATCGTGTGGCTTGACTAACACGTTATCACCTATAGTAGTAGTGGGTGCAGTGTATTTTGTCTCGATCATGGCCCACACATCCATGCTTTGTGTCATCAAAAGATTTTCATTCGTGTTTTCAAGTGACTGTAGTCACTCCCCATGAACAGTGGGGGTCTACTCACACCCTGTCCCTCAGGAAATGCGTGAACCATGTTGGCCATCTTACTTTAAGTTTTTAAGCCTTTTTTGAAGTAACCTAGTTCTTATACCACTTGTTGGATCTAGTGGCCAGCCTTAGAGGGGGGTGAATAAGGTTTTGGACATTTATTGGAAATTCGAAATATTTTAGTCCAGAAAAACAAGTACTGGAAGCTACCGCGGGGCGTTAGGTAGCTAACGCGTGGCGGTAAGTCACAGACCATGTTTTTCTGGGCAAATTCCTCCTTAGTGATGTATGCACCCAATCACAATGCTATGAGCAGTAAACAAAAAGAGGAAATGAATTTTATTAAAAAACTGAATCAATAATTGTTTCTATCAATTACAAAAACTTGATCTCCATGACGCCGGAGATCGGAGGTAGTGAATAAAGAAAGAATTTTTGTTTTCTATACCGACCCGCTCCCCGGACCATTTGGCTCTCTCTTTCCCTCGAAGAAAGGTTTTCGAGCCAGCTCTTCACCTTCACGCAAGGAAGTGTCTTAGAGCCCCGCTAGATCTCCCGATCTAGACGTCCCTTCCCCGAGACGATTACCCACGGAATCCTCCCCGGATTCTAACGACCTTCTCCGGTCGATTTCCCTCACCATAATAATATAGAGAAAATAAAAGTAATACAATAAGGGTATAAAAGATTTTTGATTGAATCTCCCTCGAGACGATTCCTCTGTTTAGCAATCCATGACTTGTGCTTGAAATCTTTGTGTGCTCGCAATCGATCAACTCTTCGTAGTCATTATTGTCTTTGACTCGCCGGAGTTCTTCGTGCGTGAATGGGAGGGAGGCGATTTTCTTTTCCTTCGACGAAGATGGCAAAACGGAGCACAGTGGCGGCTACCAAACCCTAGGAATGAAAGTACTGAGTCCTTTTTTCATCTTGGTAAGGAATACAAAAAATGAGGCGCCTTTTATACGTATTTGTAAAAATAGGCTACCGACAGCGGTAAGACTAGCACCCAGCGGTAGGTTCATGCTCTTAATACTGACAGCTGTCCTGCAAATTTGAAAAAATATTCAAAATGAATATTTTCCTTTTTTCCATGCAAGCGCTGCGCGATAGGAAGGTATCGTCTGGCGGTAGTCTAGGTATCGCCTGACGGTACCTCAAATGTCTCGACGAATCCATCACTTTGATCGTTGAGTGGGCTAGCGCGGCGTGGTAATAAGTTAACACCTGCACGGTAGCATCTTGAGTGCCTGGCTGAAATAAATCCCCGAGCTAGCACGGGCGGTAGTGCTAGTGCAGCGTGGTAGTACCCGAGTGCCATGTCTATTTAATTCAGGCTACCGCCCAACGGTAACTACTACCGCTTGGTAGTAGGTGCCAGAGGAGAGTTTCTTTCATTGCTTGGACTTATAAACTTACACACTCTACCAAACACAAGATGTGATCAAATACAACATGGGAATTGATATTATCAAACTGAGGATATGTGAATCGTCGGCTCCAACAAACTCTCCCTTTTGAAAATATCAAATCTTGTTCATGAGATATACCAATGAAATGCATGATACATCGTATATATAAGTGATAATCTTTAAAGCTCAGGTTTCAGGTTACATATAACTCCCCTACACACTCGCTCCCTCTATATATGTGTTCTACATGCTCCCCATATCTGCGTGCACACAGTGAAATGAGCTCCCCCTACATGTGATCTACCCATATCCATGACTCATGAACAATCTGTTCTCCCCCTTTGATATTATTGAAAGGGGGTGGGTTAGACCAAAAATAAACATGCGCAAGCACGGGAGAAACAGAATGCAGTATATAATGAGCATGATAAAGAAAGCAAACCGTGCACGTTATAGAAAGTGAAATGAGAGGCAAAAAAACAATAGGGGTGACCAAAAAATGAAATTAGAGAGTATAAAACATAGAGGTCAAACTTATGAGTGGAGTGCACATAAATGGTTCAATTAAGTTTTCAAAGTTAAAAAGGATTGGATAACGCAGGTTAAACTAAGCACACAACGAGTTAGAGTACAATATCAAGAAAGTTATAGAATTAATACAGAGGATCATTATATATGCCAAGAATAGAAATCGTGTACTAGTACTTACGCGCTATAGACATATAATACCATGTCAGTCCAATTATTATGCATAGAAGCATTAGATAGAGCAATGATATGTGCACGTGTAGCATCAGAAGACAAACATCAAGTAGAGTTAATATTCCTTACATGTTTTATCTCAATAATTTACAATGCTTTCACGTGAGGAATAAAGTGAACGATCGCATCGCGTTTCTATCTACATTATACCGAGACTAGAACTAGGGGCACTAAGCTTAAGGTTGTAGTCTGTGCACAAGATCGAAATGATTTTTTGGACCACGGTGCTCATCCTCATAATGATCATAAAGACTTATCAGAAGGAGTGAGTAGTGTTTGAGGATATCCTTGACACAAGGCTTGATAGCATGCGGTTTTTTTTTTATTTATACGCGTTGTGCTATCAATTTTATAGTTTTGATTTCAAGGACCCCGAATCAATTGAAATCTACCCACATAGATAGATACACTTTAACTTATATACACACGACTTGACCACTAGAGATTTTGCCCAAAGTTCTACCCTTTATAGAAGCGCATATGTATCGTGACAATGATTATTCAAGTTATTTCTAACATGGTAGACACAATATCACGAGACATAGCATGTAAGCAAGTAATTTCTACAAGAGTGTTCCGTCTAGGGATGTGTGAACAGTGTAAAGTCATTCCACTACCTAAATCCTCATACATACCTAGATACATATTCAACGAACACTAACATGTCTAGTCGCACTCAGTAGCTAAGCACCTTTAGATTCGACACATCATGATATAGGTAGACAATGTTCACAAGGATTAACACGCCTAAGTCCAACATTGCACATAATCATTATGCTCTATGTTCTAGCCAACTGTGTCCTAAGAGTTGGGTTTTATATTTTTTTTTTTGCATTCTTCTGATTTAACAAAAAGAGAATAAAGAGAACAACATAAGAGAAAACAAGACTAAAGACAAGTTTTTTTGTTTTTGGATTTAATATAATTATATTTTTTTTTCTTTGAAAAAACAACTAATGAAGGAACAAATACAAAAAATATAAGTGAAAGGAAAAAACACAAAACTCAAAACCGTAAAAAAAATAAAACACCCATGTGACAGTAGCTGATGCAACATGACTAGATAGAGAGATCTAAAATGCCCAGCTCGAGTCAAAGTAATGAGAAACGAGCATCTAGGCGAGGTTTTGTGAATATATCAGCTAGTTGGTCGCCGGTTCCAATGAAGCTTACTCTCACATTCTCTTTCTTAATGTGATCCTGAATGAAATGATGATGAACATCAATATGTTTGGAATGAGAGAGATGTACTGGATTATTTATCAAGTCTATGGCACCCTTATTGCCGCACCTATGAGTAACGTTCCTACAAATTAAGCAAAAGTCTTCTAACGTTTGCGACTCCGAAGTGCTTGTGCGCAACACCTTCCTAAGGCAATATACTCGGCTTCAGCAGTAGAGAGGGCAACAAAGTTTTTTTCCTACTTGACCATGACACTAGTGTCGGACTGAGGAAGTGATAGGTACCACTCATGCTATTGCGATCAAGTGAGCATCAAACATAATCAGAGTCGGAGTACCCGTGGAGTGTGAAGTCAGTGGTGTGGGGATAGCAAAGACCAAGATTTTGGGCTACCTAAAGATAGGTTTAACCACTTTCAAGTGTGATTCTTTAGGATCGGCTTGATACCTGGCACATAGACACACCGCGAATGTCATATCAGGCCTAGACACACTTAAGTAGAGTAGTGATCTGATCATTCCTCTAAAAATAGTTTGATCCACCGAAATGCCACTTTCATCCTTTACTAATTTTAGAGAAGCACTCATTAGAGTTTTGACTTGTTTCAGATTTTCAAAGCCGAATCGCACAAGCATATCTTTTATGTATTTTGATTGACTTATAAAATTCCATCATTACGTTGAGAAATCTGAAATCTTAAGAAATAAGTTAACTCTCTAACTAGACTAATTTCAAATTCAAACTGCATTAGAGTGACAATTTCTTTGCATAATTTATCATTTGTGGCACCAAAAATAATATCATCCACGTAAATTTGTAAGAGAATTAAATCAAGATTCTCATGCTTCATAAATTGAGTGGTGTCTGCCTTACCCATCCTAAAGCCATATCCTAGGATAAAAGTCATGAGCCTATCATACCAAGCACGGGGTGCCTGCTTCAGTCCGTACAAGGCTTTCACCAACTTGTATACGTGATTTGGGTAGTCAGCGTTCTTGAATCCGGGTGGTGCTCAACATACACCTCTTCCTTAATATATCTGTTCAAGAATGCACTCTTAACATCCATTGATATAATTTAATTTGTTTGTAACTCGTAAACGCAAAAAACATACGAATGGATTCAAGATGTACAACTGGTGCAAATTATTCCTCAAAATCCACATCCTCTATTTGTGAGTAACCCTGTGCCACCAACCTAGCTTTGTTTCTAGTTATCCTAGAGTCACCATCAAGTTTATTCTTGTATACCCATTTCAAACCTATAACTGGATGGCTATCAAGATGCTCCACTAACACCCAAA
The DNA here is from genome assembly GCA_039513925.1 of Platanthera zijinensis. Taxonomy (NCBI): domain Eukaryota; kingdom Viridiplantae; phylum Streptophyta; class Magnoliopsida; order Asparagales; family Orchidaceae; genus Platanthera; species Platanthera zijinensis. The sequence goes on along the minus strand of CM077078.1, from coordinate 246,580,696 downwards.
CCTTACTTATCTCAAATTGATTTAGCTATTCAGTCATAGTCATGAACCATGATTCATCCTTTAAGGCTTCTGAGATGTTCTTGGGTTCAATTTTAGATAAGACGCACAGGTTCGAAAAAGATTCATGTAAGGCCGACCGAGTTCTAACTCCATGTGATAGCTCTCTTATTACTAGTTCTCGTGGATGTTGCTTTAAGAAATTTAAAGTGCTTGGAGGCTCATATTCGTCTACATGAGTTGGAACATCAATCAACACTTCTTTGTCCTAATCCTTAGCTTCTAACTACGCATCATCATCAATTTCCTCTTCGTTTGGCCTGGGTTCTTCGGTTGTTGTATTTTCGTTAAAGTGTACGTGACCCGATTCTTCAACAACTAAGGTTCGTTTGTTATAGACCATATAGGCATGACTAGAAGTATAGTATCCTAATAGGATGTCATGATCTGATTTTGCGTAAAGTTTTCCTAAGTGATCCTTAGTGTTTGAATAAAACACGAGCAACCAAAGGCTCTAAAATAGGATACTGATGGCTTCTTATTGAAGTAGAGCTCATACAGAGTTAGCTTAAGAATGGGGGGAAGCATGACTCAGTTCATCACATAACATGTTGTGTTAACCGCTTCAGCCCAAAAATATTGAAGCAAGTTGAACTCAGCGAGCATGGTGCATGCTAACTCTTGAAGTGCGGTTCTTTCTCTCTATAACGTCGTTCTGTTGAGGAGTGCGAGAGACTGAGAATTTGTGCTTAATTACTAAATTATTACAATAGTTCGTGAAGCTCTCATTCTCAAATTCCCACCATGATCTGACCTTATACATTTTATTTTTAATTTCTAATCATTTTGAAGTCTAGTGCATAGATTAGAGAATTCGGGGAACATGTTAGATTTATTCGTAAGGAAGATCGTCCAACAATAACGGGAGTGTCATCAATAAGAACAAATGTGTATCATTTTCCACCTAGACTACACGTAATAAGAGGACCAAACAGATCCATGTGAATGAGATCAAGTGGTATAGACGTGGAGATGTCATTTTTGCTTTTGAATGAGGTTTTAACAAATTTCCCTTTTTGACACAGAGCGCATAAAGAGTTTAAACTGCCGCTTAATTTTGGAAGTCCACGAACAAGTTTATTTTTCGATAGTTTGACAATTAATTTATTTCCTGAGTGTCCTAGTCTCCTATGCCAAAGATCTAATTCCTCATTCTTGGTAACTAAGCATTTTAAATCAGAGGAAGATATATCTTCATAGCTAACATTGTAAACATTATGAGTTCTATGAGTAGTAAGTAAAACACTATTAGTTTTAACATCTATAATCTTGCAAGTCTTTGTAGAGGGTTCAAATATAACATTTAGGCCTTTATCACATAGTTGACTAATTGAAAGTAAATTATGCTTAAGTCCATCTACAAACAGTACATTTGAAATAGAAAATGTTTTTACCTATGGTGCCGATTCCAAGAATGTGTCCTTTGTTGTTGTCCCCGAACGTCACCATGCCTCCCTTCTTCTTCTCCAGGCTAAGGAACTTGTTTTTATCTCTTGTCATGTGCTTGTAACACCCAGAGTCCAAGTACCACATGTTCTTCTTGTCCTTATCATGCCAACACACCTAAAAAGAAAATGAGGGTAAAGATCTGGTTACCCAAGTTGTTCCACCCATACAATAGGTAGAAGACTTTGGTAGCCAGACTTGCATAGTTTTCTTGTTACCTTTCCTCAGACACAACCCGGATGTGTGACCAAACCTTTGACAGTTCGAACACAAAGTATAGGCGGTGGATGCTACCTTTATCATGTTCTTAGAGCTCGTGCTTGAGGATGGGGATAGCCTTTCCAAATTATTAATCTTATTGTGTGATTTTTTAGAGTTCTTTTTAGATTTAGCTTGAATATGATTACCACTCGGTGGTAGCGTTGGACTTACATATCCTAGTCCAAATTTTACAGATCCATGAAACTGTGTACCCAACAATATATTTAGAGTTTTTGCCCTATTCCAAATTTCTGGATAGCACAGTCAAGATCATGGATCCACGCCTTTAGGGCAGTGTTTTCAGTGACTAGAATTACACACTGATTGGTGAATTGTTGTTTACCTTCTTCTATCTTGACAAGAGACATTTGAAGACTTTTATCAAAAACATTCTTTTCATTGGAGATATTGTTCGTTTTCAACAATGCCTTGGAGAGACTTGCTTTTAGCTCTTCGATCGTTGCCATCGAGTGAGGATACTCTAGACACTCGATCTTCTCGTTGCCATATTTTATTAATAAACTTTTTAAATTTTATAAGTCCTTTTTAATTCTCCTGTTTTCATTTCTAATGAAATTTTTCTCAAGTATAACACTATCTAACTTTTCACAAAGGTGTTCGTAAATCTCAAGAAGTTCATTATAGGAGGGTGGAGTTACCTCAGTGTCGCTCTGGACACTGGACTCATCTTCAAATTCATCTTGATTTCTCCCAATGAGGCACAGATTTGCCTTGTCTTCACTACTCAAGTTTGAGGTGCTTGACTCGTCAGATCAATCCTCGTCCCAAGTTAGCGCCTTTAGCACCATCTTCTTTCCTTTGTGCTAGCTTTGCTTCACCTTTTTCTCCTTCTAGAGTCTTGGACATTCCCTCTTTATGTGCCCAGGCTTGATAGTAATAGCACTCAGGTAGGGTATTCTCATCATTGCTCTCCGCCTCCTTTGACGGTTTGTTCCACCTCTATTGAAATTTTTGAAGTGAAAGTGGGGGTTGATCAAGCGGACCGTGCGGCCTAGGCAAATAGTCTTGCGGACTGATGGTGCGACCTGAGCGGTCTGGTGATTGCATCCTGGTGGTGTGTTCTTGAAGTTAGCTATGCAGATTGGCTGGATATCCGTGGTCTGGGCAGACTAGCGGTGAAGTTTGCTAGTTTTAGCGGGATTGTTCTGGTGGCCAGGTTGGGTGACCTGGTGTGTATCTGCATGTTCCAGCGGAATGGTGGTGGTCTTGGTTTTGTTACAAGTACCAGGCGAGCTCCGTCTTATGGCGCGGACTGTGTAAACTGATCTCCTTATCCGTCGAGTTCGGCAGTTGTCTTTCTGTTGACTTGGTTATGGGTGTGGATTGTGTGGGTTAGATAAAGTCCGCAGAATGTGCGGACTGGATCTATGTCCGCATGGTTGGGTGGAATGGGGTGGTATCTACAGTATCATTGTTGGTGATCAAGTCCGGCTAGTTTGATGTATGATGGGCTGGCTTACGGTTTGTTGCGGCGGACTGCGGTTTGTATCCATAGGTTTGTGCGGATACACTCTATGCTCACCGTGAGCTTGGGTGGTGTTCCTATTGATGGGGAGGTGACCACACTCCTCTCCATGCCTATAAAAATTACCCCCCTTCACATCATAATTAACTGAGTGAACAGTAGGTCTACTCGTGAAAAGTTGGTACAGAGTGGATTTTCTATTCACGCGGGTTGAAGAACTAAACCGGTTTCTGCTATGCAGGTTGTACGGATAGCACTAAAGGACCAGGGACTTGGTTCTGAGGTTGGTGCGGACTCTGCGGCTAAATTGGCAGTTTACAGCAGGTTGCTTGTGACCAGCAATTTTTTCTCTTCTGCAACTTGTTCTTCTATTCAATAAGTTGTCCGCCTCTGGGCGGCTTGTTCAGTTTAGTGGCAGCAGTTCGCTCGTTCTGGCGGCTAGGTGACTTTGCGGTCAGGAGGCTTGTAGTTCAGCGGATAGAGTTCTTTCTTTCAGCACTGGAATAACGGGCAGTCCACACTGCTTATTGTGGTCTTTCGAATAAGCAGTCTTAGTGGACTCCATAGCGGTTAGCAGCAGAGCCTGCAGCTTGTACCTTGAGTCCGCGCGGATTGATTTGGACTTGTATTTTTCCTACTTTCTTCAGTTTCTTTGTCAAGCATGTCTCGCCATGTATGCCTTACTTTGTAAAGAAGATTTTTGATATTTAAAGATTCTTACTTTGCTTTGTGCATCTTGTTTACTTGACTCAAGACGGTTGAGTGTTCTTTCGCCTAGTTTCCTGTTTTCCGCTATATCAAATTTTTTTAACATGGTATCAGACGGAACAGTGGCCTGAGCAATGATCAACCATCAGCTTGCTTTTTTGCTTCTGTAAGTCCAAGTTTTATAGGTTTTGTGCAATGGAAGCCGGCAAGGGGTCTTGGAATCGTGCTTCTTACACTGACTAACTTCAAAAAGTTTAAGTCGTATATGCCGAGCTATCTTCTGGGTGAGGATCTGTGGGAAGTCATCGGTGGTGACAATAAGCAGGAGGTTACTACTGTTGCAGGTGCTGGTGCTGATGAGGTGAGAGATTGGAGAAAGACCAATGCGAAAGTAGAGTTTGCTCTCAAGCGAGCTATCTCACCTAAACTCTTTGATCACGTATTAGGATGTCAATCTGCTACTAAGATTTGGACTTCCCTCGATGAGTTGTTCAACAGGAAGAATGTAGCAAGGCTACAAATCCTAGAAAATTAGTTGGCAAGGGCAACTCAAGGAAATCTTCCCATCTCTACTTTCTTCTTAAAAATGAACAACCTGTGTACTGAGATTTAAGCGTTGGACCCTGATGAGCCAATTTTTGAAGCCATGTTGAAGAGTCACATAATCCGCGGCTTGCAGAAATAATATGTGGCCTTCGTGATGTATGTTCAAGGCTGGGCCACTCAGCCACCTTTGCTAGAACTGGAAAATCTGCTGGCTTCGCAGGAGAGTCTGGCTAAGAAAATGGCTGGAGTTACTATCTCTGAAGGATATAGTGAGGGCGCTCTATTCTCAAGAAAGAAGAAGAGATGAGAGAAGAAGAAGAAGACTGTTCCTTGTTGATGGCCCTTCAACTTCTTATCAACAAGAGGGGAGCGCTGCTCCTAAGCAGGAGAGGAAGAAGAAGAAGGAGTGGCTTAAGTGCTACATATGCAATCATCTAGGACACATCAAGAGGGACTGCAAGGTCAAGCTTTAGCTTGGGCATATTGCAGATAAGGAGGGAGCTGGTTCCAATGTTGAGAAAGCCAGGTGGGGAGAAGCATTTCTGACAGCCACATGTGTCCGTACTTTAGCCACCGTCGACTACCAAGATAACTGGATAGTGGACTCGGGGTGTGGTCATCACCTCACCTGGGACTAGTCAAAGTTATCCTCTTTGCAAACATTTTCAGGTAACAAAGCTATTATAACTGCTGATAATGCTGTTCATGCAGTAGAGAAGGAGGGTGTTGTGTCTTTGGGTAGTGATAAGGGCCCACTCACTTTAAGGAGTGTCTATCACGTACCAGGCATGAAGAAGAACCTCTTCTTAGTGACCAATGCAGTAGATGCAGGCTATCACGTTCTGTTTAGTCCAACAGAAGTGTAGTTTCTCCGTAATGTATCAACAGGAACAAGCTTGAAGAGAATGGAGTCATCATAAAGAATAAGGCTAGGCTGGTTGAAAAGAGATATATATATAAGAAGAAGGGATTGATTTTTACCAGATCTTTGCACTAGTGGTAAGACTAGAAGCCATCAAATTATTCCTTGCGTATGTTACACATAAAAGATTTAAGTTCTATCAGATGGATGTGAAGTCAGCCTTCCTGAATGGTGACCTAAAAAAAGAGGTCAATGTAGAACAGTCATCAGGTTTTGTTAATCCAACTCATCCTAATTATGTTTATTTTCATAGAAAAGCATTACATGGGTTAAAGCAAGCTCCTAGAGCTTGTTATGATGCCATGTCTAGCTTCCTCATTAAAAATAAATTCTCAATGTGGAAGAAATACAAGATATTATTCATAAGAGAAATAAAGGGCAAGATTCTCCTAGTCCAAATATATGTTGATGACATTATATTTAGGTCTATATATGATAACCTTTGCAATATGTTTTCTAACCAGATGCAAGGGAAATTTGAAATGAGCAGCATAAGAGAGCTTAGGTATTTCTTAGGTCTTCGAATGAAGTAATCTGAAGATGGAATATTCATCTCTCAGACTAAGTTCACTAGGGACTTAATAAAAAAGCTTGGTATAGAAAGTGCCTCCATAATGAAAACTCTCATGGGATCAAATATATCCTTAGACAAGGATGAGAGATAGAAACCTTTTGATGAAACCATGTATAGACACATAATTGGGTCCCTACTTTATTTGACTGTCAGTAAACATAATATTATGTATACTACATGTGTTTGTGCTAGGTACCAGACATGCCCCCAAGGAATCTCAATACTCACATGCTAAGAGGATTTTGAGACACCTTAAGGGCACACCATATCTTTGCCTATGGCACCCTAAGAATAATTGTTGGATCTAGTGGCCAGCCTTAGAGAGGGGGCGGGGGTGAATAAGGTTTTGGATGTTTATTGGAAATTCAAAATATTTTAGTCCAGACAAACAAAGCTACCATGGGGCGTTAGGTAGCTAACGCGTGGCGGTAGGTCACATACCTCATTTTTCTGGTCAAATTCCTCCTTGGTGATGTACGCACCCAATCACAATATTATGAGCAGTAAACAGAAACAGGAAATAAATTTTATTGAAAAACTGAATCAACAATTGTTTCTATCAATTACAAAAACTTGATATCCATAACGCTGGAGATTGGAGGCAGTGAATAAAGAAAGACTTTTGGTTTTCTATATCGACCCGCTCCTAAGACCAGTTGTTTCTCTCCCTTTCTCTCCAAGAAAGGTCTTCGAGTCGGCTCTTCACCTTTATGTAAAGAAGTGTCTTAGAGCCCTGCTAAATCCCCCGATCTAGACATCCCTTCCCCGGGATAATTTCCTATAGAATCCTCCCGGGATTCCGACAACCTTCTCCAGTTGATTTCCCTCACAACAAGAATACATAGACCATATGGGAGAGACACGAGCTTTATTCTATAAGGATACTCGGAAGCAGGGGGAGCGATGCTCCAAATTTTCTCAGGAATGGTGTTGATTCTGAAGAAGTTGCGGAGGTGGTGAGCAAGGGTCAGACTCTTCGAAGATCGAAGAGGACCATCAAGCCACCATCTCGTTATAGCGAAGGAAACACGGTGAGCTTTGTCTCTTATTTCTTTGCATGCCCTCTAGACGAGCGAGAGACTTCTAGCTTTAATGAAGCTACTGGAGTCAAGGAGTTGGAAGATGTTATGGATGAGGAGATGGCTGCCCTCAAGAAGAATGAGACCTTGGACCTTATGCCCAAGGTTGATGGCATTACTCGTACGACAATGAATATAAAGGGACATTTATCCCTGTTGTAAAGATGACTTTAGTTTGGGTGGTGATGTCCTTGACATCTTGCACAGGTTGGAAGATGTGGCAGCTGGATGTAAAGAATGATTTTCTTTATAGGGAAATCAACAAAGACATCTTCATGGATTAGCCACTGGGATACGTATCTGAAGAACATCCAGGCTACGTTTGTAAGCTTCGGAAGGCCCTTTATGGTTTGAAGCAGGCTCCTCTAGCTTGGTATGGGAAGATCGCAGAATACCTCCAATTCTGCAGTTATCTTGCGTCTAATTCAAACTCGAGCTTGTTCATCAAGAATAAGGGGGAGCTTCTGGTCTTGATACTATTATATGTGAATGATATGATCATTATGGGTAACTTTAAGGAGGAGGTAGCTAGCTCAGAGCAGAGCTAGCTATAAGGTTCTAGATGAAGGACTTCGGTGAGCTCCACCACTTCCTTGGACTCGAGGTTGATAGGAAAGAGAGCGGCATACTTATTTCCCAAAAGGGCTATGTAGAGCGAATTGTTCACCGATTCGGCATGCGGGAGCGGAAGAGTAGCTCTACTCCTTTTGACTCTGGCATCAAACTTCGGCGAGATTAAGGGAGGATTCTTCCTGATCCTCTTGTGTTCCGGGCTCTGGTTGGGAGCCTTATCTACTTGACAATTACAAGGCCAGACATTGCTTATAAGGTTGGCCGAGTAAGTCGGTATATGGAAGAACCCAGGAAGCCTAATCTAATGGCGGCAAAGAACATTTTAAAGTATGTGAAGTCTACTTCTGATATAGGTCTCCTTTATGGGAGAGACACGAGCTTTATTCTATAAGGATACTCGGATGCTGATTATGGGGGAGATTCAGACGACTAGAAGTCAACATCTGGTTATGTCTTCACGTGTGGATCAACCAGTATCTCTTGGTGTAGCAAAAAGCAAGACTCGGTGTTTGTCTCTACTACGGAAGCAGAGTACATGGCTTCGACCTTGGCAGCTCGAGAAGCCATCTAGCTTAGGAGGCTAGTAGAGGACGTCCATGAAGAAGTGCGTGGTCCTACTCTACTATGCAGTGATAATGAAAGTGCTCTTAAACTTGTTAATAATCCAGTTTATCACGCGCAGACCAAGCACATTGAGATTGAGTACCACTTCATTTGTGAGAAGGTGTTGGAGGGATCTTGGGTAGTTGGGCATGTGCGAAGTGAAGACAACATCGCGGACATCTTCACAAAGCTGCTGTCGAAGGGGCCGTTTACAAAGTTACGAGTTCAGCTAGGGCTTGTTTCCACTTCTCACTTTAAGGGGGAGTGTTGAAATTTTTGAAGTGAAAGTGGGGGTTAATCATGCAGATCATATGACCTGGGCGGATAATCTTATGGACTAATGGTGCGGCCTGAGCGGTCTGGTGATTGCGGCCCGGTGGTGTGTTCTTGAAGATAGCCGTGCAAATTGGCTGGATATCCGCAGTCTGGGTAGACTGGAGGTGAAGTTAGCTAGTTCCAGCGGGCTTGTTATGGTGGCCAGGTTGGGCGAGCTGGTGTGTATACGCATGTTCTAGCGGACTAGTGGTGGTCTTGGTTTTGTTCCAAGTACCAAACGAGCTCTGTCTTATGGCACGGACTGCGCGGACTGATCTCCTTATCCGTCGAGTCCGGCAATTATCTTTCTACTGACTTGGCTGTGGGCGTGGATTATGCGGGTTTGAGCAAAGTCTGCGGGATGTGCAGACTGAATCTATGTCCACATAGTTGGGCATATTGGGGTGGTTTCCACAGTGTCTTTGTTGGTGATCAAGTCCGGCTAGTTTTATGTATGACAGGCTAGCTTCCGGTTTGTCGCGACGAACTACAGTTTGTATCCGCAGGTTTCTGTGGATACACTCTGTGCTCACCGTGAGCTCGGGTTGTGTTCCTATCGATGGGGAGGTGACCAAACTCCTCTCTGTGCCTATAAATAGGACACTGTCACATCATAATTAACTGAGTTTACAGTAAGTCTACTCATAAAAAGTTGTTGCGGACTGGATTTTCTATCCGCGCGGGTTGAAGAGCTAAACCGGTTTCTGCTGTGCAGGTTGTGCGGACAACACTAAAGGACCAAGGACTTGGTTCTGAGGTTGGTGCGGACTCTGCGGCTACAAGCCGCAGTTTACAACAGGTCGCTTGTGACCAGCAATTTTTCTCTTCTGCAACTTGTTTTTCTGTTCAATAAGCTATCCGCCTCTGGGCGGCTTGTTCAGTTCGGTGGCAGCAGTCCACTTGTTATGGCGGCTAGGCGACTTTGCGGTCAGGTGGCTTGCAGTTCGGCGGACAGAGTTCTTTCTTTCAGCACTAGAATAACGGACAGTCTGCACGGCTTGTTGCGTTCTTTCGACAAGGCAGCCTCAACGGACTCCGTAGCAGTTAGCAGTAGAGCCGGCGGCTTGTACCTTAAGTCAACGCGATTTGATTTGGACTTGTATTTTTCCTACTTTCTTAAGTTTCTTTGGCAAGCATGTCTTGCCATGTATGCCTTGCTTTGTAAAGAAGATTTTTATATTTCAAGATTCTTTTTCTGCTTTGTGCATCTGGTTTACTTGACTCAGGGGGTTAAGTGTTCTTTCATCTAGTTTCCCATTTTCTGCTATATCAATATTTTTTAACAACCTCCTGGTTTATTTAGCTCCTTTCTTCAGGGATCTCTTAAATTTTTCCTACCTCTTAGGATTCTTCATGAACCTTTTGAACTCTCGGACATAAAGGCTTTCTTCATCGTCTTCTTTAGATTCTTCAGCAACCCTTCTCTCCCTTGCGTCCTTCAATGCCAACCCCTTCTTCTTTATCTCCCTGGAATACTCCTCACCTTAAATCTTTAATTCAATTTCATGTGTCTTTAGGTTTCTAATGAGGCTCTCTATCTCCAAGGTGCTGATATCATGTAATTCAGCAATAGCAGTCACCTTTGGGTTGAAGCGTGGAGGAAAATATAGCAGGATCTTCCTCACCAGATCTCCATTTGAGTAGCTCTTCTCAAGGGATCTTGAGGCGTTGACAATCTTGGTGAAGCATGTATACATGCTGTCTACTTCCTCGTCGATCTCCATCTGAAATTATTCGTATTTAGATTCAAGTTGGAACAGCTTCAACTCCTTCACCTGCGATGTTCCTTTGTGAGTAAGCTCAAGTAAACGCCATATATCATATGCAGTTTCACAGTTATAGATTCTATTAAATTTAGTTTTATCTAATGCGCAAAATAAAGAGTTCATAGCTTTCGCATTATTCGTACATCTGAGCTTGTCAGCGTCATCCCATTTATCGTGTGGCTTGACTAAGACGTTATCACCTACAGTAGTAGTTGGTGCAGTGTATTTTGTCTCGATCATGGCCCACACGTCCATGCTTTGTGTCATCAAAAAGATTTTCATTCATGTTTTCCAATGACTGTAGTCACTCCCCATGAACAGTGGGGGTCTACTCACACCCTGTCCCTCAGGAAATGCGTGAACCATGTTGGCCATCTTACTTTAAGTTTTTAAGCCTTTTTTGAAGTAACCTAGTTCTTATACCACTTGTTGGATCTAGTGGCCAGCCTTAGAGGGGGTGAATAAGGTTTTGGACATTTATTGGAAATTCGAAATATTTTAGTCAAGAAAAACAAGTACTGGAAGCTACCGCGGGGCGTTTGGTAGTTAACGCGCGGCGGTAAGTCACAGACCATGTTTTTCTGGGCAAATTCCTCCTTAGTGATGTATGCACCCAATCACAATGCTATGAGCAGTAAACAGAAATAGGAAATGAATTTTATTAAAAAACTGAATCAATAATTGTTTCTATCAATTACAAAAACTTGATCTCCATGACGCCGGAGATCGGAGGTAGTGAATAAAGAAATACTTTTGGTTTTCTATACCGACCCGCTCCCCGGACCGGTTGGCTCTCTCTCTTTCCCTCCAAGAAAGGTTTTCGAGCCAGCTCTTCACCTTCACGCAAGGAAGTGTCTTAGAGCCCCGCTAGATCTCCCGATTTAGACGTCCCTTCCCCGAGACGATTTCCCACGGAATCCTCCCCGGATTCTAACGACCTTATCCGGTCTATTTCCCTCACCACAAGAATATAGAGAAAATAAAAGTAATACAACAAGGGTATTGTTGGTTCCCTAGTTTTGATTTGGGCTGTGTCATCTTTTTTAGGCTTATTTGACCCAAGATTTATCTATGGTCAATGGTTTGACTAAAAGGTTAGTCTATCCATAGGATAGTTTGTTTGGATTGGATTGTTATGATTTTTCGCTAAGTATTTTTGTGCTCGAGGATAGTCGATCGTCGCTCGACGATCTTCGACTGAAGATCGACGATTTCAGAGTTATATGAACTCTGAAGTAGGATCGACGATCTGCCTGCTAAGATCGATGATCGTGTTGCCCTGGTTGACGTTTTCTGTGAAGAAAGTTTTTCTTCAAGTCGACGATCTGCTTGCTCAGATCGACGATCTCCGTTATCTGGTCGACGATTTCTGTACGCTATTTCTTGTATTCTTCTCTGTTAAGATAATATTTTATTTCCTCATTCGTAAGACATATTTTACTCAAATATTCTGCTTAATTAAATGCTCATATTCCTTTTCTTATTTGCAATATTTTTCTTGCATTAATTGAGAGATTTGACAGAATAAAGTCTTTTGTTTTATTAGAGGAAATCATGTTTTCTAACATCTGTATTATAGCCGTTATGCCTTGCTTCCTATGCCAATTTATAAAGTCAATTTGATAGGATATTTTAATATCCTTAATTCCTTTTTGGGAATGACAGAGAAGATTTCTAGCGCAGCTTTCTTTATTTATTTTATTATATTGTTTGAAAAGATCTTTTAGTGCAGGGCTCGAGACATTATTCAAAAATAAGAGAGAAGGTTCTATATTAGTAGTGTAGATCGTTGAAGACATACACAACAACTCAATACAATTCTCAACAGACACAGAACCAGTATTCTCAAGTGAAAAAGAAAAAGGTCTTCTTCTCCCTGAGTGCATCCTTTCTTCAGGAAATCAACTCTCAGTGCGCAAGCTTTCAAGAAGAAGAACATCCCAGATTGCAAAAAGCTCCTGAAGAAGAACATTCACTCAATATTGAGAGTCTTCTTTGTAGCTATTTCAGAAAGCTGTTCAAAGCAATTTGGAGTTCCTACACCCTGAAGCAAAGCTTCTTCCTGGACATTCTCTAAGCCAGGGGGAGCTTTGAATAATTCAGAGCAATCCACTAGCTTCTCTGAACACAGAGAAGACACTCTAACTTTCTTCTTTAACCTCCTGTAAAAGGGTTATTACTCCCTTCAAAAGTGAACCATTGGTGGCAGGGAACCTGATCAAAAACCTGTGTGTTTGGTTCTTAGGCACCTGATCAAAAGCCTTAAGGGTTTCTAGATCTACCTGAAGAAGATCTTGTGGTGGCAGGGCACCTGATCAAAAACCTGTAGTGAATTCCTACCAGGGTGGTAGAAGAGTGGATGTACCCAATTGGGGAACCACTATAAAGTTCTTGTGTTGTCTGGTTGCTCATTTAATTTATGCTCTGTGGTTGTGATAGATATAACTAGGTTGCTATTTGCTGTGTTAGGACTTATGATTGACTGAAACTTCAGTTAGCATCCTTTGGTATTCACTCACTCCGTTAGGCTTTTAGTTTAAAGCTTTCATTTTTATATTCCGCAAATAGCTCAAGAGAAGTGTTTAGAGTCTCTTTATTTTTGAATACTCTATTCACCCCCCCCCCCCCTCTAGAGTAGTAAGTATCTTATCCCCTCTCTTTCAATTGGTATCAGAGGGAGGTTGGTTATTCAATAACTTAACCATTCCTTGGTTGATTGGTTGAGCAGGCTAACACCTGAACCCTAAGATCTTGTGATAAGATACTTTGATACCATATACACTTACACTAGATTCATGGCCCAGTATATAGATTACTCTAGCACCAGACCTCTAGTATGCAACTTAGCAAAGTTTGGCATCTGGAAGGCAAAAATCAGACTCTACATGAACTCCATTGATGAAGATATTTTTTCTTCTATCTTAACAGGGCCACCAACACCACCTGCTACAGCCACTGATACAACATCTACAAATCTCAGTGCAGTGCCACCTCCTGACTACAATGAAACATACAAGAAGGCCAAGATAGCTGATGCTAAAGTAATGAATATCCTGGCTCAGACCATGTCTGATGAAACATTCCAGAAAGTTGCTGATTGCACCTCAGCAAAAGCAATGTGGGACTCTCTGAATCAGATTGTAGCTGGTTCAGCAGATGAGAGGAAGGACAGAAGGTCCAACCTCATATCCCAATATGAGAACTTCAAGAAGGAAGAGGCTGAGACAGTAGAAGCTATGTACACAAGTCTTAGCTCCATAATCAATGAGCTGAGAACACTGGATAAGGAGATTACATTGACAGAAGTTAATGACAAAATTCTGATGTGCTTTCCCAGCACATGGGATCTCAGAATCTGGCCAATCAAGGAGTCCAAAAGTATAATAGAGATCTCAACTGAAGCCCTCCTTGGCAAGCTCAAATCATTTGAGCAAGTACTGAAGACCAGGGAAGCTGAAGCTAAAGCTAAAGCACCCACTCCAACAAGGAAAGAGTAAACCCTTGCTCTTAAGGCTGATGATGAGTCAAAGGTGACTCAATCAAATGAAGAATTGCTGGCACTTTTTGCCAAAAGATTTTACAAGATGGGAAGGAAGGACAACAGAAGGAAGTCATCAAAGTATGATGACAAGCCAAGGTATGATAAAACTCCTTCTAAAGAAATTGTTTGCTATGGATGCAGGAAGCCTGGACACATTCTCCCTGAGTGTCCAGAGACAAAGCATAAGGAAAGAAGGAAAGAGAAGGATCATGAGAAGGACTACTCCAAGGCATCTTCTCACAAACACAATAAGAAAGAGAAATGTCTTGTTGCAAAGACCTGGAGTGACACTGAGGAAGACTCATCTTCCTCCAGCTCTAGTGAAGATGATGAAGAAGAGAAGAAAGCTAAAGAGATTTGCCTCATGGCAATCGATGCCTGTAGCAGTAATTCAGCTGCAGAGATAACTGAAGATGAGGAGGATGAGTTATCTAATGAAGACCAGGTAATAGCATCTTATGATTTTACTTCAAATGATTTTAAGCATGAATTCAAAACTCTGTGTTTAGATTTACTTAGCTCAGAAAAGGAGATAAAATTACTTAGAGAGAAACTAGCTGTAATAGAATCCTGAACTAGTGAAAACATTAGATTAGAATCAGAACTCACTAGATCATCTGAGGAAATTAAGTTTCTTAACTAGAACTAGCCAAAGCTAAGAGATTAGAAGATTCACTTAATGGTAGGAGCCTTAAGTTGCTAGAAATCACTAGCACTGCCAACACTAGGACAGATAATAATAAGTTAGGCTTAGGTGCCTCCTCTAGTGAACCCCTATTGCTCCTTAAATATAATCTATCTACACCAGTAAAGTTTGTTTCTGAAAAGGGAATACACAATACTGAGGTTGTCCAGAAAGCCAATAAAATGCTAAATACAATTAAGAGAAACAATAGGAAACAAAAGTTTATAGAAATACAAAAATCGTCGAACGCCCATCGACGATCGCCGCACCCATCGTCGAACGACAATCGACGATCTCTGAACTCACCTGCTGGGAACAATTACTCAGCAATGAGGGATCGACGATCTCAGTCTGAGTCGTCGAACAGAGATCGACGATCGTGGAACCCAGAATTCTATTCTGTAAACCAAGATCGACGATCTGGGTACCGATCGTCGACCATCGATCGACGATCAGAACTAAATTCTCAAAATTACAACAATGCTTACAGGAATAATAAGTTTAACAGCAACCCTAGGTCTGCTAATCTATCTTCAGATTGGATTATCCCACCTAGGAGATCTCACCCCCTAGGATATCATCCTCAACCTGCATATTCTTTCATTTCTAGTTTCTCTTTTGTGAAGAACAAGGGACCTAAGGTTACCTGGGTCCACAATATTTAATTTATATTGTTGCAGGTGAAGACCTATCCTATCACTCAGGACAAGTGGTATTTGGATAGTGGATGCTCGAAGCATATGACAGGAAATAAAGATAATCTTTCAAGCTTCAAAGCCAAGTTCGGACCAAAGGTGGTCTTTGGTGATTCCAGCTGTGGTCAGACTGAAGGATATGGCAAATTCACCTTAGGATCAGTGACTTTCAATAAGGTAGCATATGTCACAGGACTAAAGCACAATCTCATTTCAGTAAGTCAGCTCTGTGATGCTGGCTACCAGGTTTTGTTTTCTAATACTCTATGTAATATTACTTTGAACAATGAAATTGTGCTGGTAGGTATTAGACAAGGTAATATATATCTTGTAGATTTTAATTCCACTTCTTCTAAAATTTGTTTATTTAATGAAGTGAGTATTAATAATACTTTGTGGCATAGAAGGCTAGGTCATGTTAACCTTAAAAATATATCTAGGTTATCCAAATACAACCTTGTCAGAGGTTTGCCCTCTTGCCCCTACAAGAAGGAAGGCCTATGAAAGGCTTGTCAGCTAGGCAAGCAAACCAAAAATAATTCAAAGCTGTAAATAAAAGTGATTCACCTAAAATTATGTACCTATTACACTTGGACCTTTTTGGTCCAATAGCTGTACAAAGTCTAGGAGGGAAATTCTATACCCTAGTGATTGTAAAAGCAGGCTACCACCGACAGTAAGACTAGGGCTCAGTGGTAGGTTCATGCACTTGGTGCCGACAACTGTCTTGCAAATTTAGAAAAATATTCAAAACGAATATTTTCCTTTTTTCCATGCTAGCGCGGGGCGGTAGGAAGGTATCGCCTAGCGGTAGTCCAGGTATCGCCTTGCGGTACCCCAAGCATCTGGATGATTCCATCACGATAATCGTTGAGTGGGCTAGCATGAAGCGGTAACAAGTTAATGCCTGCGCGGTAGCATCCCGAATTCCTGGCTGAAATAAATCCCCGAGCTAGAGCGGACGGTAGTGCTAGCGCGGCGCGGTAGTAACCTGAGTGTCATGTCTATTTAATTTAGGCTACTGCCCAATGGTAACTACTACCGCTCGGCGGTAGGTGCCAGAAGAGAGTTTCTTGTATTGCTTGGACCTGTATACCTGCACACTCTACCAAACACAAGATATGATCAAATACAACATGGGAATTGATATTATCAAACAGAGGATATGTAAACCGTCAGCTCAGATAATAAAGACTTTGCACTAACAGGTTATTTAGATGTAGACTTTATAGGTTGCAAAGTAGATAGGAAAAGTACCTTAGGAACATGCCAATTCGTAGGGAAGAGGCTGATCTCTTGGAGTAGCACAAAGCAGTCAAGTGTGTTCATATAAATAGCATAGTCAGAATACATTTATGTAAGAAGTTGTTGTGCTCAACTATTATGGATTAAACATTAACTACTAGGCTATAACATCTACCTAAGTAAAACTCCTATTTATAGTGATTCATCTAGTGTAATTTCAATTGTTAAGAATCATGTGTCACATAACAAGAGTAAGTATATTGAAATCAGGTATCACTTCATTAGAGAGCATATTGAGAAGAAGGATATCTGTCTCGAGTATGTGTCCGCTGACAGACAAGTGGAATTTATCTTTACCAAGCCTTTAAATGGAGCTAAGTTTAACTTCTTTAAATTTGAATTCAAAATTTTGAACTTAGAGTAAACCTACTGAGAAATATCATGAAATTGTCTTTGAAATATGCATATTACCTGGATAATGGTTTCTAGGACACTAATAATGTATGCTTGAAACATTAGAGGAAATTACAGGAAAATTCTCTAAAAATCAGTCCTTGACCTCGTGTTCACTGAACCTGATGAAGTTAATGGTGTCAAGATATTATGACCTCATTACTAAAATAAGCTAATCAATGAATAAAAATCTTGATAACCGGCTCAACATATAAAAATCTTGATAAGCAGCTCAATAATAGCTACAAGTGGCTTCATAATTTCGCTAGATGAGGGCACTGTCGGTAAGGGCAAATCCTGACCATCAATCATACTCTTAACAACAATAAACAATTCGAATGAGCAAACACGTATGCGATGTTTTGTATTCCAAGGAAATAAAAATATTTATATATATAAGTGGTTATAAATACTAATACAAGGATATGCAAACTCTTCTTCTGTACCTTTCTGCTAGCTTCATCCTATCTCCTTTCTCAAAATAAATCTCAAGCACTAATATAAGATCATTAGCTATGACTTCAATTGAGGGGGAGATTACTGATAAATTAAGTATCCCAAATGTTCCCAATGAGGAGGAAGCGGGTGACTGTAGCCAGGCCCAACATAAATAACTCTTTGACACAATTGATCAAATGAGGGTATTATTCAATGATCAAAGGATAGCCTTTGAATCATATGTGGATAAAGCTATACAAATTGTACATGAAAAACTTTCTGTAAAGATTGAGGAGATAAAGAAAGATATGGATCATATGAATGCTCAACTAACCATTTGGTTCACTAGAGCCCAAAGAGTGATAGAGCTCAATGTTTATATGCTCAATAAACTACATCTCAAACTGGATGTGGCCATTCAAAGTCATCCATTCAGACATCAACTCAACTATTTAATTGAGATGTTACACCGGGAACTCATTACCTGCCAAAATCAAATTTTACAGAAGTATGTCAAAGCTCAGAACTTCTGTGTGCAAAATCTGTCACTTAGGCTTGAATTCTACAAAGAAGAGGCGATGAGGCGCCTTTTGAAGAATCTAGAAAGGGAGGGAGTGTGACACATGACACTGCCTCCTGACTAGTACATCAACTAAAGCAAAGAGTAGGAGAATTTGTTGGCCACAATGTGAAGATTCGGATCATAGAACAATAATCCAAAAAAACAAAAAAAGGATGCTGGAATAGCAGGACCTACAGGAATAGGAGGAAAGACATAGTTAAACAATGGTAGTGGTAGTGGGGAAAAGGAAAGGAGAAGAGCAACTTAATCTAATGAACTAACTAGAAATATATATTTTATTGTATGTATGTGTGTGTGTGTGTATATATATATATATATATATATTTCAAAACACTTGAATGATGTTATCCACATAGTTTTCAGTATTTTTTTGGATGCTTATATATACATTCTACTTATATATATTGTGAATGCCAGTATAAATAGTTTCTTTAGTTGATCATTAATGTTATTTACTGTATGTACTTTATCATGGATTGATGTTTTAACTTCTTCAAAAAGGAGAAGATTGTTGAGAACATTGCCCATAATATTTCAGATTTGAAGAAATGCTCTTGTTAATAATAAGTACATGGTATATTTAATGACTATCTGACTTGGCATGTGCATGGATAGTTTAATTTTATATAAATAAATTTAAATGAGACATGGAAATAGTAAAGGCTAGAAGAACACTAAACCACTTCACAAAGATGGTCTAAGTGTAGAAGCGTCGTATGAAGATCATATAACAACATGTTCTTTCATGATAAGCATTGGGAAGACACGCAAAATTAGCTTGACTATCCTAACAAGAAATATTTGAAGTACAGAAGCGTCATATTAATGGACATCACATGACACCACAACACCACAGAAGTAGAAGAAAAGCTCCAAGGCAAGCAACATCATATTAATAGTCATCACACAAGGCCACAAATTTTCACAGTTTAGAAGGAGATCTCAACTGGCTCTCAAAGTATTCGAAGTACAAAAGCATCGTGTTGATAAACACACACATCCCTAACACTATGTTAAAGATCAACGCGTAGTGCCTCAGAAGAAGAAAAGGTTTTATGTCGAATTGTGTTATGTTCAGTTTTTATTTAGACAGAAAGATTGGCTAAGTTAAAATGCATTGTGTGAAGAGAATTTTGCATTATTTTAAAAAATTAAGGGATTTCAAATTGTTGTCAGTGCTGAAAACAAACATCAAATTTGAAAGTGAGAGTAAGATCAACCCTTCACTCTAGAGGGGGGGGGGTGAATAGAGTGTATTAAAATAATTTTGCAACTAAGAATAATTTGGTAGTGGAAGACTTATGATTAACTTAGTGTAGTGTGATTTAAAAAGGAGTTTTTAAATAAAGTAACACAAACACAAATTCACAACACACAGCAAAGAGAATAAAGAACAACCAGAGGACACAAGGATCTATAGTAGTTCCCCAAAATCTGGGTACATTCACTCTTCTACCACCCTTGGTAGGAATCCACTGCAGGATGAGTTGATCAGGTGTCCTGGCACCAATAAGATTTTGATAAGGTGCTCAAAAACCAAACCAGATTTTTGATCAAGTGTCTTGCCACCACTGAGTTTTGATCCGGTCTCAGGAACCAAAACAGAAACTTTTGAAGGGAGTTCAAAAACCCTTTTACAGTAAAGAAAAAGAAAAAGAAATGAGTTGTCTTCTCTGTCAACTATCAAAGAGAAGCACAAGTGGATGTTATTGTCAAAGCTCTCCCTGAAATTAGTAAAGGATTAGGAAGAGAAGCTTTGCAAGGGTGATAAGTCTTCAAAAGAGATGGCTCCAGCAAAGAATGATTCAGCAAGAACTGAATTATGTGTGTCTGGAGAATGAAGAATGAAGATAAAAAATGAAAAACTTGATTACTGATCACAAAAGCTCCTTCTATTTCCCTGTCTGTGTGTTATTGTTGATCAGACAAATAATAATAATATATATTCTCTTCTTATCTAAAATCCAATGTTGCAATCGTCTTTGGGGCCATTAGAAAAGTCATAAAGGAAATCCCTTATCTGTCAACTGTCTCTGGAAGGAATGAATTAAAGAGAATAAATATATTCCTTATTTCTTCCCTTGAAACTTGCTCCAGATGTGATAAAACGGCTACAAATCTTCATCATTAAATGCTCTGATTTGAAATCATTTGAAAGCCTTAACAAAGTAATAGAATTCCCAAAAACGTAGACCTCAAACAGTTATCGTCGATCTGAGCTCAACTATCGTTGAACTGGGCTCAGAGATATAGAAAATGGTCTTGGATAGAGATCGTTGAACGGAGTTCTGAGATAGTCGACCTGAGCTCAGAGATCATCGAACTAGATTTGACGACCTCATTGAGCTGAGTTCGACTATCGTCGAGCTGGGTTCGACGACATGTCAATCCTTACTAGAATTCTGGCTTCTCATCAGAGCTTGGAGATCTTGAGGAAAACTTCAAACCTAAGTCCTAAACCTTGAAACTAATTGACATTTACTCTATACAACTAGGTCAATGCAACATTCCTAATAGACATAGTTATCCTGACCCAAATAAGTAATAGGGTGTTCCAACAATCTCCCCCTATTTGGGTTAGGATTACTATTTACATGAATTGATGGAATTAAATACATCATAAAACAAAAACAAAAACACATAAAAACATACAGAAACACAGATATATATATATATATATCTTAGCATATGTATAAGATGTTATAGTTCAGGAGAGATATGAGAAAGTTTTAGCTTACACTCAGATTAATGCTGATCATCAGTACTTTTCTTAAAAATGATTTATCTGTTGGGATTTTCTGAGTCTTTCTTTGACCTGAAGTCATCTGCATCACCAAGAGTCTTCTAGCCTTTGCTTTTGGGGACTACAACTTCAGGATGCAACTGCATGTACTTGTCAGCATCAAAGAGCTTCTTGGAATTATATCTTTCAAGCTCTTGTCTTCTCTGATCTGAAAGAGTTGTGATGTTAGAAGTGTTTAGGCCTCTTTCTCTTGCTTTCTTCAACTGATCTAAGCTAGCAAGTTCTTTCAGTCTAGCAGTTCTGGAGACTGGATTGTTTTCTGGATCCTCATATGGAATTGAAGGTTCATATTTGTTAATGGTATCAGTTGGAGGGGCTTTCTCATAGTAACCTTCTTTCAGCTTGTAAGGATATGGACCAGTTGTAGTATCACTTGGACCTTGTCCTCTCTTATGATAAGGTTGATGTCTGGATTGACCTCTAGAATAAACTTGATAACCTCTTTGATTACCTCTATACTGACTACCTGTTTGATTTCCTCTAGATTGATTACCTCTTTGTTTATTTCCTCTAGATTGAGGGCTTCCCTGAAAAGTTTGCTGGGATTGAGAGAATCTTTGAGATGTAACATTTGAGGATTGAGGAGCTGAGTCTCCACTAGATCCTGCACCTGGAGAAGGAGAAGGAGAAGGATCATAGTGAGAAGTTCTTTTATTATATTTCCTTTTCTTCCTCAAGGCCTTCAACTGATTCTTTGAATATTGCATCCAGTGCTCAGTAATGGGGAAGTTGTGCGGAATATAGTATGGGATATCATGATCAGAAGTATCCTTTGAAATTGGAACTCTTTTCATATCTTTGCTTCTTGCTTTCTTCTTCTTTATAATGGTTGTAGAGGAGTCATCAGAATCTGTTCTAAATTCATCATCAGAGCTTTGAGGATCATCATATAAGGCATCTATTTGCTTCAAAGCTTCTTTTGAGATGGAAACAGGAATAGGAGCAGAAGCAGAAGGTGCAATAGAGATAGAAGGAGCAGCAACTGAAGCAGTAGAGATAGCAGCAGTAGTAGGAATATCCATAGGAACACTATCCATAGGCTTAACAGAACTGTCTTCAGTAATATTTATCTCAGAAGAAACATCAAGAGGCGTTGTAACTTCAGCAGAGGCTTCAAGCTCAAGAGCATTCTCAACAGAAATAACTGAATTTACATAAAACTGAAGCAGATTTGGATCACAACTGTTAAAGGGAACTATAGCCCTTGTTAAGTCTTCAGCTGGTAGAGGTGTTGGAAGATAGCTGCTGTAAAATGAATCAAATAAGGATAACAAAGTTGTGAGATCTACTGATGGGCCGATGATATATGCTGGAGGAGTAACTGGAGCTAGAGCTGTAACTGTACTTATATCATCTGTCATTATATCATCTGAAATTGTAATTAGAGGTGCATCTGGAATTGTCTCTGAAGGCTGAGCTTCTTCATCTGGCATCTCTTCCTGCCTAGATTCAATGAATACTGAACCTAGGCCCCCAGAAGAAGGGATAGCCTAAAGGGAGAAGGAAGAATAGATCCTAGCAGATAAATCATTCAATGTCTTAACTAAGGGAGCCAAGGTGGCATCCAATAAGAGAGTTAGCCTGGGTGCCAACAACTCATATAGTTTATCTGCTAGAGGAATAAGATCTACTTGCTCAAGATTAACCTGAGTAGAGGTAGAGGGAGGAGCTGCAGAGATGGATGGAATAGATGCAGATGGAAGTGGAATGGATGGCTGAGAGACTGGAATGGAGGTAATGGATGGTGCTGGAATAGTGATTGTTGGAATGAATGTGGAGATAGGAAGGGGAAAGGATGGTTGAGAGATGGTATCAATGAGGAGTTGTTGAAGAGATATTGAGGGGGATGGAAATTCTTGTGTTGAAGAAGGAGAGCAAGCCATATAGGAGTCATCTAGAAAATATATGGATGGAATCTGAGGAGATGAGTGTATATCTATGGGGGGAAAGTAGTGCAATGGATGGAAAACCTCAGGTTGAGTAATTTGAGAAGGTGAAGATGTTGCAGGAGGTGTAGGCATGGATGAAGTCACTGGAGGTGGAAGAGTTGAAGGGGAAGAGGATGGCATTTCTTCTACTGGGGCAGTAGAGTGAGGGAGAGTGACTACAATAGTCCTTGTGCCTGAAGTTGTCTTGGCTGGAGGAGTTCTGCTGGGCCTGACAATCTATCTCTCCCATTTGCCAAAGAGAGCAGAAGAGAGTCTTTTGGAAGCATTAATATGCATTCCATTGGAAACTAAGAGCTGTGGGCACCTATTCTGAAGGAATAGTCCCAATATTCTTCCAAAATTCACAAACGTTTTGTTGATCTTCTTCTTGAGCAAGTCAAAGAAGATTTCTCCCCAATTTAAATGCTTCTTGTCCATTAGGGCAGCCATCAAACAGAACTGATATCTAGAAATGCTATCATGTGCAGAGTATTTTGCCAGAATTACCTTCCCTACTATATTAGCTAAGAATTTATATTCAAGGGAAAGATTCTTTTTCAGAAGCTTATTAGGGTTCTCATTGTTGTGTCCCATTCTATCTAACATTTCATTGAATTCTACTCTAGACAGTTCAATGTTATCATCACCAGTACTTAATTCAAAATTTTCAGTAAGTATAGTTGGTGTTAGGGATACCTGATTCCCTGTAATGGTTCCAACAAGGGTATTCTGATCCAAAATGTCAGCTGTGCATACCCATTCCTTTATTTCATTAGCAGCCAGCTTGATTCTTGTTGTCATGACTTTCACTAAGTGTTGCTCCTTGAATAGGTCCAGAATATCTTTGAACATTTGATCTGTACCCTCAAACGACTCCATGTCAATATCAAACCCGGTGTCGAACCTCATGGCGGTGAGAACTGCGGTTGGGACAAACATTTTCCTGCAAAAAAATAAAAGATCAAGTGTAGAGGAACTTGGAGGGAAAGAGATTCTTGCAGAAAATCTGAAAGCGCAAGAGAGAACGACGCCTCGAAAATGATTTTAAAATAGGGTTCGACGCAGAAAAGGAAAGATCGTTGAACTTAATTCGATGATCGACGACCCTGATGGAAAACGAAAAGACTCCAACATCGTCGATCTCTACCCAGAGAAAGATAGTTGAACACTATCTGGAAACGACGAGCTCCGTTCGACGATCTTCAATAAAATCGTCGACCGCAGCTCATAGTATAGAGAAAACCTACAAACACTAAGAAAAACAGATTTTTAGCCTAGTCTTTGTCATTTTTGGGGTTTTAAGATCTTGGGAATTAATTAAGACTTCCTCCATCTAACATTCCTAACTAATTAAGGAAGAAATTATGTTTCTTCTCATCCAAGGGTTTGGTGAGAATATCTCCCCTTTGTAAGTCAGTTGGGATGAATTCCAGTTCAATTTTATTTTTCTCTACATTATCCCTTAAGAAATGATGCTTAATCTCTATATGTTTGGTCCTACTATGGAGGACTGGATTTTGGGCTATGGAAATAGCACTTGTATTGTCACAAAATATTTTGGACTTCTCTAAGTTGTAGCCATAGTCTAGGAGCTTATTTTGAATCCGCAATATCTGTGAGCAACAACTACCTGCTGCCATGTATTCAGCTTCAGTAGTTGATGTGGACACAAATGTTTGTTTCTTGCAAAACCAGGAGACAAGTCTTTCACCAAGGAATTGACAAGTTCCACTGGTGCTTTTCCTGTCAATTCTACATCCAGCATGATCAGCATCTGAAAATCCAGTTAAATCAAATCCTGAATCAGCTGGATTCCAGAGACCTAGATTTGGACAACCTTTCACATACCTAAGAATTCTCTTGGCTAATGTGAGGTGTGACTCTCTAGGGCTAACTTGGAATCTAGCACATATACATATATCAAACATTATATCTGGTCTACTAGCTGTAAGATACAATAAGGAGCCGATCATTGCTCTATATGTGGTCTGATCAACAGGTTTCCCATGTTCATCAGCATCTAATACAGCATTAGTGTGCATGGGTATTTTCATAGAAGATGCATCAGACATTCCAAATTTCTTAACCAATTCTTTTGCATATTTGGTTTGAGAGATAAAGATACCATCAGCATGTTGTTTGACTTGCAATCCTAGGAAGAAGGATAGCTCACCCATGCTACTCATTTCAAACTTGGAATGCATGAGGTTGGAGAACCTTTTACATAAATTTGAATCAGTAGTGCCAAAGATAATATCATCTACATAGATTTGTACTAGTAGGATGTTGGCCTTATGGGTTCTAATAAAAAGAGTTTGGTCTACTCTACCCCTTTTAAAATCATTTTCCAAGAGAAAGCTAGTTAGGGTCTCATACCATGCTCTAGGAGTTTGTTTGAGACCATATAAAGCTTTGTGTAACTTATAAACAAAATCAGGGTGAGTTGAGGAGATAAAACCTGGAGGTTGTTTTACATACACTTCTTCCTTGATATCACCATTTAGGAAAGTACTTTTGACATCCATCTGATATAATTTGAATTTCTTATGAGCTGCATATGCCAGAAAAATTCTTATGGCCTCTAACCTTGCAACAGGTGCAAAGGTTTGATCATAATCTATGCCTTCTTCTTGAGAATATCCTTGAGCAACCAGCCTTGCCTTGTTTCTCATAATAATTCCTTGATCATCCAGCTTGTTTCTAAATACCCATTTAGTTCCAACAATTTGATGATTCTTTGGCCTTGGCACTAGCTCCCAAACTTTGTTTCTTTCAAGTTGGTTTAATTCCTCTTGTATTGTAATGATCCAGTTTGGATCTTGTTCTGCATCTTGTATAGATTGAGGCTCAATTTGAGAAAGAAAGCAGGTGTGCATCAGATGTTGATTGATCTGATTCCTAGTTTGCACACCAGCTGAGATGTATCCAATCACTTGAGAGATTGGATGATCTTTTGTTGTTACTAAATCAACAATGGGTGTTGATTGTTCACCAACCTGTGTTATTGTTTCCTCTTGTGGAACAATAACTGGCTCTTCATTTTGATTTTCACTATGATTTGCTAAGATCTGAATGTCATATTCATTTTCACTACTTTCAACTTCTTATTGGGTGGATGAAGGTGATGGATCATCTTCAATGATATTTAGTCTGTACAAATTTTCTGATAGAGAAAGTACCTGCAAAGGATCTTTGGTAGAAGTGCTCTTCTCCTTGTAAAACATATTAGTTTCATCAAAAGATACATGCACTGTTTCTTCAATTTTTAGAGATGATTTGTTATAAACCCTATAGGCCATACTGATCATGGAGTATCCCAGAAACACTCCTTCATTAGCTTTGGCTTCAAATTTTACTATGTATTTCTTGTCATTGTTATGAATATAGCAAATGCAACCAAAAATTCTAAAATAATCAACTTTAGGTTTTTTCCCTTTGAGTAATTCATAGGGAGTCTTGCCTTTTAGTTTTTGTATCAAACTCCTATTCAAAATATAATTTGAAGTTTTCACAGCCTCTGCCCAAAATGATAGAGGAAGGTGAGCATCTGTCAATAATGTTGTAGCAGATTCAATAAGGGTTCTATTTTTCCTTTCAGGTACCCCATTCTGTTGAGGAGTTCTAGGAGCTGAGAAAGTGTGTCTGATTCCTTCCTTCTGATAGAACTCTTGCATAAGAAGAGAATCAAACTCAGTCCCATGATAACTTCTGATCAGGGCTATGTGAGTATTGAACTCAATTTCTATACATTTGAGAAACTCTGTCAAACATTTGAAGTTATCAGACTTTTTCCTCAGAAAGAACACCCATGTGAATCTTGAGAAGTCATCTACAACTATTAAAGTATAAGATTTCCCTCTCAGGCTTTGTACAGTAATGGGTCCAAACAGATCCATATGTAACAAGTATAATATCCTAGGTGAATCACTCTTATAAGGTGACTTAAAGCTGTTTTTAGTTTGCTTACCTAATTGACAAGCCCTGTAGAGTCCTTCCTTCTTGTAGAGGCCAGAAGGTAGTCCTCTTACAAGGTTGTCCTTGGACAACCTAGCAATGGTTCTAAGGTTAACATGTCCTAATCTCTTATGTCATAGTTCATTAGGTTTGCTAAGAGAAAATAAGCAGATATCTACCTTGGTTGAATGAAAATTTACTAGATAAATGTTATCTCTTCTATTACCTGTCAACACAGTTATGTTGTCTTCTAATTTGATGAAGCATGAAGATTTGTTGAATGTGACTTTGTAGCCTTCATCACATAACTGACTTATACTAATAAGGTTGTGCTTCAGTCCTTCCACATATGCTACCTTTTTGAATGTCACTGACCTAATTTTGACTGCACCATATCCTTTGCTCTATCCATAATTTGAATCTCCAAACATCACTATCCAGATACTAGGTTACCCTTGCTTCCAGTCATGTGCCTGGAGCACCCACTATCCAGATACCATTGCTAGTCCATGGTTGGATAGGTCTTTCCCTGCACAAATAAAAATTCATTTGTTTTTGACCCAGTTTACCTTGGGTCTAGCTTGATAACCTTTGAATTCAGAAATGAAAGACATCTCTTGTTGACTCTTATATCCTTCAGGATGATATCTCCTAGGGGGATTATCCATTCAGTATAAGGGTTAAACCTTTGAGATGTAGGATATCTAGAATTAATTTTTGATGTACCCCTTATGAACTGGTCAGATCTCTGAGCTCCTTTCGATGATCGTCGACCTGAGTTCGACGATCTTGGGTCAGATCATCGAGCTCCGTTCAGGGATCGATCTTGTCTGTGTTCAGAGTTCAGAGATCATTGCCCTGAGTTCGACGATTCAGCATGAGATAGATGAGCTCCGTTCGGAGATCGTCGAGCTCCGTTCGACGATTTCTATTGAACTTTGTTCTCTTGGGGTAGATCAGAATTCTTCCTAGCTACCTCCACAACTCCTTTTCCTTTATCTGAGATAAACTTAATAGAAGTTGTTAGCACAACAGGTTGGCTGGATGAAGCACCCAAGCCCAGTTTACTATTGAGTCTAGAGTTAACTGTGCTTGTAATGTTCATCAGTTTGATACTTCTCCCATTAAGGGATTCTT
This sequence comes from Platanthera zijinensis, assembly GCA_039513925.1. Classification (NCBI taxonomy): domain Eukaryota; kingdom Viridiplantae; phylum Streptophyta; class Magnoliopsida; order Asparagales; family Orchidaceae; genus Platanthera; species Platanthera zijinensis. The sequence goes on along the minus strand of CM077078.1, from coordinate 246,552,898 downwards.
CAAACTTTTTGGCCTCAGATAGTTCACTTTTCAGTGAAGCTATCTGCTCCCTACAACACCCTAACTCTTCTGAGAGTTTGAGATTATCTGAAGTTAAGGTGCTGTATTCAGATAACTGCTTTCTGAGAGAGATTATTTCTTTCTCAGACTTAAGTAAATCCAAACACAATGCTTTAAATTTAGATTTGAAATCTTCAGAATTAAAATCAAAAGAATCAATTACCTGATCTTCTCCTTGTTCTGGTTCAGATTTAGATTCAGATCCATGATCTGAATCAGTGTTGTTCTGTGATGCATTGATTGCCATCATATAGAATTTCCTGTCCTGAGCATCATCCTCATCATCACTTGAACTTGATGATATTTCAGATTCCTCTTCATTTTCACTCCATGCTTCTGCAATAAATCCCTTCCCTTTATGTTTATTTTTGCTGGAAGATGATCTATCATTATGATTCCTTCTGGAATCTTTATCTTTCCTCTTCTCTCTCTTGTCCTTCTTGTCCTTATTCTGACTCTCTGGACAATCAGGCAGTATGTGGCCTGATTTCCTGCATCCAAAACAAATAATCTCCTTATTATTTGATTTGTCACAATCAGGCAGTATGATTACCTTGGCTTTTCTTGTCCTCTGAATGATCTTTTTCTGAAATCCTTCCTGGCCATTTTGTAGAATCTCTTGGCTAGGAGGCTCATCAATTCTTTATTGCCTGTGACTTTATCTTTAGACTGTTCTTTTGTTGCCTTGAATGCAATGGACTTCTCCTTTCTGACTGCCGGAGAAGATGTTGTCTGCTCTTCTTCTCTATTCTTAATGAGCTGCTCATAAGATTTGAGCATGCCCAAAAGTGCTTCTGTGGTGATTTCATTCAGACTTCTGGCATCCTTGATGGGCCAGATCCTTAAATCCCAAGTGCTGGGGAAGCATGTTAGGATTTTATCATTGATCTCTGTGAGAGAGATCTCCTTATCCATAGACCTGAGTTCACTGACAATCAGACTTAATCTATTATACATGTCAGCTACTGATTCATTCTCTGCCTTCTTGAAGTTCTCATATTGGGTAATGAGATGTGATCTCCTATCTTTTTTCTCATCTGCTGATCCTAACACAATCTCAGATAGCTTGTCCCAAATCTCTTTGGCTGAGTTGCATTCAGCTACTTTCTGGAAGATGTCATCAGACATTGTCTGAGCAAGTATGTTCATAGCTTTTGCATCTACAACCTTCCATTTCTTTATCTCAGCATCTGTTCCTGAAGGAGGTGGAACAACATTTGTAGTGCTTATGGCTACAAGAGGCTTGGGGCAATCTGTCAAAATAGAATTTAAAATGTCTTCATCAATAGAGTTCATATATAATTTGATCCTTGCCTTCCAAAGTGCAAACTTAGAAAGGTTGCATACTGGAGGTCTGGTGCTAGCATAATCTTTGTTCTGTGCCATGAGTTTACATTAAAATAAATATAATAAAAATAACCCTCTATTAAGGATGGATCTTATCAGAGATCTTTTGGTTTAGGTGTTAACCTGTATGAGCAACTAACCTCTCTCTGATACCAATTGAAAGTGAGAGTAAGATCAACCCTTCACTCTAGAGGGGGGGGGGGGGTGAATAGAGTGTATTAAAATAATTTTGCAACTAAGAATAATTTGGCAGTGGAAGACTTATGATTAACTTAGTGTAGTGTGATTTAAAAAGGAGTTTTTAAATAAAGTAACACAAACACAAACTCACAGCACACAACGAAGAGAATAAAGAACAACCAGAGGACACAAGGATCTATAGTAGTTCCCCAAAATCTTGGTACATCCACTCTTCTACCACCCTTGGTAGGAATCCACTGCAGGATGAGTTGATCAGGTGTCCTGGCACCAATGAGCTTTTGATAAGGTGCTCAAAAACCAAACCAGATTTTTGATCAGGTGTCTTGCCACCACTGAGTTTTGATCAGGTCTTAGGAACCAAAACAGAAACTTTTGAAGGGAGTTCAAAAACCCTTTTACAGTAAATAAAAAGAAAAAGAAATGAGTAGTCTTCTCTGTCAACTATCAAAGAGAAGCACAAGTGGATGCTGTTGTCAAAGCTCCCCCTAAGATTAGTAAAGGATCAGGAAGAGAAGCTTTACAAGGGTGATAGGTCTTCAAAAGAGATGGCTCCAGCAAAGAATGATTCAGCAAGAACTAAATTATATGCGTCTGGAGAATGAAGAATGAAGATCAAAAATGAAAAACTTGATTGCTGATCACAAAAGCTTCTTGTATTTCTCTATCTGTGTGTTATTATTGATTAGACCAATAATAATAATATATATTCTCTTCTTATCTGAAATCCAATGCTGCAATCGTCTTTGGGGCAGTTAGAAAAGTCATAAAGGAAATCCCTTATCTGTCAAATGTCTCTGGAAGGAATGAATTAAAGAGAATAAATATATTCCTTATTTCTTCCCTTGAAACTTGCTCCAGATGTGATAAAACGGCTACAAATCTTCATCATTAAATGCTCTGATTTGAAATCATTTGAAAGCCTTAACAAAGTAATAGAATTCCTAGAAACGTCGACCTCAAACAGTTATCGTCGATCTAAGCTCAACTATCGTTGAACTGGGCTCAGAGATATTGAAAATGGTCTTGGACAGAGATCGCTGAACGGAGTTCTGAGATAGTCGACCTGAGCTCAGAGATCGTCGAACTGGATTTGACAACCTCGTTTAGCTGAGTTCGACTATCATCGAGCTGGGTTCGACGACATGTTAATCCTTACTAGAATTCTTGCTTCTCATCAGAGCTTGGAGATCTTGAGGAAAACTTCAAACCTAAGTCCTAAACCTTGAAACTAATTGACCTTTACTCTATACAACTAGGTCAATGCAACTTTCCTAACAGACATAGTGATCCTGACCCAAATAAGTAATAGGGTGTTCCAACAAAATGAGTCCTTTCTGGAAAGGCGACATAAATGTTTTGTTCCTTCCCGACCGTTAAAGATATGAGACCTATAAATGGAGAAGAAATGGCCTTTAAACCCTTGCTCTGTATTTTTGAAAAATAATAGAACAGTAATCCTCTTAGTAAGAAAATGTGATAGGTCTCTAAATAAGAAGACCATTTTCAAGGAGGAGAATGTATACACAAAAATCTTGAAGGCCTCCTAGTATTGCTCCACTCTAAGATTCAAAATTGATCTTATTCTCAAAGGACACTTAGGAAAGAACTGTTGTTATGCTAGAAGAGGGCTTTTCTCTATAAATCCTAAGAAGACTCAAACTTTCAAAGATCCATTTATATTAAGTCTAATTATGTTGTAATTAATCCTTCTAATGCTACTACTGTAAGGTCTCCTTGAGACTTGAGGTAAGGCTTGACTAAGACTGAGCTGTAGGATCCAATGAAAGGATCTAAGGTAGGGTTCAAGGGTGAACCTGAGCTAGGGTTGAAACAAACCTGAGGTAGGGAATCTGCTGGTATTCCTTAGTTGTAGGAGTATTTATACTCTGAGATAGGATCCAGGTTGTAGATCTGAGGTATGGAATAATCTATTATTCCAGAGTTGTTGGAGTCTTGGACTCGGAGGTGTAAGATCTATTATATCTGAGATATTGAAGAAGTTGGCCTAGTCTAGCACATTGCTAGATAGGTGTAGGAGGAAGGTGGGTGTACCCATAACTATGGAACTACTATAAATCTCTGAGTACTTTTTGTGTTGCTTTTATTATCTATGATAACATAACTGCTAAAATCTACAAAAGGAAAAGAAAGCAAAAAACACCTATTCACCCCCCTTTAGGTGATTAGACAGTCTTGAACTTACAACCCTTATTTTCAAGAAATGAGATAGAGAAATTGATTGTAGAAATATTAAAAGCAGCCAGATAAGGTCTAGTACATTGAGTGCTAGCTCACTCGTAATATTAGTTATTAAAAAAGATGATTCATGGAGATTTTGTGTCTATTATAGACCTTGAAATAAATTGACAACAAAAGATAAAATTTCAATCCCGACCATTGATGAACTATTAGATGAATTATTAAAGCATGTTTTTTTTTCAAAAACAAACCTTAGATCTGGATAACATCAGATCAAGATAGATAACAAGAATATACATAAAATATTTAGAATGCATTAGAAGCACTATGAATTATAGTAATGCCTTTTGGATTATCAAATGCCTCCCTCAAGCCCTGCCTTCAAAAATTATAGTAAATTTTTAATGATATTTTGATATTAAGCCTGATAGAAAAAGACCATTATAAACAATTACAGATTACTCTAGAGGTGTTAGCTAAAAATAATTTACTTATAAAACTTAAAAAATGTTCAGTTTTAACCACAAAGATAAAGTTTTTAGGACATAAAATTGGGGAGGAAAAATGAACTTTAAATAGTAATTTTATAAATGCCATTGAGAATTTTCCTAAACCCAAAAATTAGAAAGATGAAAGAGCATTTTTAGGTCTCATAGGTTATTATAGAAAATTTATTAAAGATTATGCAATGATTGATTACCCGTTTAGCAAAATTATTAAAGAAAAATTCTATCTGTTGGAACCATGAGGCCCAAGAATCATTTAACAGATTAAAACATTATTAATTTTATCCCCGATTTTAACTCTTCCAAATTTTAAAGAACCTTTCATAATAGATACAGACGCATCTGGCAGAGAAATATGAGTAGTATTACTACTACATCACAAATTTATAGTATATTATAGTAAAATATTACCACCTCTATTGCAAAGGAAGTTCACATATATAAGAGAAATATATGTTGCAACAACATCAATGTCTAAATGGAGATAATATCTACTAGGGCATCAATTTACCATAATTACGGATCATCAAACCATTCTAGAAGTAAAGGTAGTCCATTCACTGTTTGAGTAGCGATGAGAGCTACATTTGACATTTTCATATATCATTGCATAACATTATATTCCACTGTAGAGACCTTGTCATATAAGTTTGTATAAGATTTCTTATCTCATAAGTGACCAAACATGTATTTTCTTATCAAATAAGTTCGTATGTATGAGAGTACCTATATGTTAAGTTATTTTCTTATTTATTACCTACACACCTGGACCCATGACGTATAAGTTTGTATGAGCATCTATATACTCAGCTACATTTGTTGATGATATTGTTAACTGATATCTCAATAACTAATTTCATTATATACATTCCACTCATGCCATCTATTTTATTATATATACATGTGCTAATATTACAGCTTCCATGATCCTTCCTTCCACCTGGTGCTTAAGGACGCATTGCAGGTGGGGATGAGAATCACTTAGTCTTTTAAAAGACTAACCCTTTCATTTTCACCACAAGAGAGAGAAAATTATCAATAGTGCAAAGCATTGACTAGTCCCTCACCGTGCATGTCATAAGAGCATAGCTGTTGTACTTTACTTTAACATATGGACTTGTAGCTTCCATAATTGTACATAGTTATGTGAATCTTGTACAATGTATTCATGTATATATGTGTTGGCTAGTTGTACTTCCCATACTTTATACTTCCACTCATGAATTGAGAATGTGATGATGATAGCCTTACAGAGTAAGCGTCATGCGGTAGAGGCTAACATGTGTGATGGTGCTACCGTGGGGCGATTCCCTTGGCATAAGATTCCCCCTTGGTCGTGCATATTTCTAGAGTGGGGCTTATACGTTACTCATCAACTAACTTTGTTATGGGAACTTTGTTGGCAAGATAGATGTTTATTGCCCAAGAGGTGTACTAACAATTATTATACAAAAGAACCTAGATTTGTAGTGTGTCTATTTCCTAAAAGTAGAGTTGATTGTTCTGTTGTTATCGTCTTGACATGATGATGAGGTCCATGAGAATCACTATTCACTCACCAATAGCCAGGTCTATGTCAATATAGAGGTTGTGTGAATGGAATGTGTAATCCACTATTTCCTTTGTTATACTTAATTCATACATTTATTGCGCTTAATACTAAATCTTTATCATATAAATTTTCATGAGCACTTTTATATGATATGTTAATTGTTTATGACATATTAGATCCTTATCATATAAATTCATATGAGTATTTTTATATGATAAGTTAAATTATTTATCATTATATTACTATATTTTTTAGTCTATGATGTTAGAACTTGTTCAAGGTACTTTTGTTTATATACATATATACACTTGTTCTCTTGTGCGAACTTCAATATTTTCCTTCTTTCCACTTGGTACTTTAGGATACATTTGAGGGTGAGAAGGGAACCACATAGTCATTGACCCTAATCCTTTAGTTATAACCACTCGCGGGCCAACAACTCCCCATGTAGGGAAGCCACAAGCTTATGGAAATGACCACATCAGTATCCGTCATCACACCAGCTACTACCACTCCAGAGGATGAAGTGAGAGTTTTGAGGATCTCATTTTATGATTAGTACTTAGTATTATGTAGGGCATGACTATTAGCTCGGATTATTGCATATTGATACTTAGACTTTGTAGGCTTCATGCCATTACTTTTCATGTGATATGTTGCGTGTCTTGTGATTTTCTAAATTTAACTCTTTCGCTATATAACTCGAAGGTTGTGTGATGATGAATGCCAAATAAGGTAAGTGTCATGTGGTAGGCGTTACCCCACACACTCTCACTACTGCATTATTGTTACTTTGAGCATAAGACTCCCCTCAGCTATGTCTTATTTCCGAGAGGACTGGGGGTGGGGCTTACACCTTGAAGATAAAATGGATGACCTTTCTTCTTTGTCCAAGTATTTCCTAAGTTCCTCTTAACCCAGTCTTTAGTCTAACTTTTATGAAGAAAACCATCTATCCCAACCTATAAATCTTATGGGCCTTGCTTTATCAATTACTTTAAATATCCTTTGAATCATAACTAAAAACCACAAAACTCTAGCGACATTAAATGTCCATTCCATCAAATTCTCTTCACATTGAAACAACAAATCACTAGAAAAAAGATTCAGAAACATCAAGAAGAAAATCAATGCATTGTAGAATGTGTGTAATTGTTTTTTGTTGCTTTGAGTTTCCAAAAACAGAAATATACGTGTCTAAGAGCATTAAATAACTCATAGTACCTATATAGATCTTATATAGGAACACAATCGAATAGCTTGTACGTAGTAAATACACATAGAGAACTACTTATAGATATAATCACAAGACATTGTGAAGAAAATATGAAAATAAAATTCTACTTGAAATTGGAAGTATATGAATAGTAGCTATGCAATCAACTGAAAAACAAAATAATAATAAACTAAGTGTGAAGTGACATGTGTGTTGAAAAATAATAAACTAAGTGTTTGAAAACATGTGTGTTGGAATGATGTGCAAAGGAGGAAGCAATTCGAGTTTGGAATGGAGAAAACATGAGCTTAGAACGGATCCATCCCGAGAAGTAGAGGAATCGTCTCCGGAAGGGAGATCGATGAAATGTGGGTTGCGCGTTAGGGTGGGAGCAAATATCACCTTCAACACAAGTAGAGTATGGGTCCCCCCGAGCTTCTTTCGCCGCCGAATGTAGGCTAGTTTGCGGCGCACAATCATTTACGCCAGCAAACACATGAGAGAATTGGTCTGGAACGGAAGGAAAAGTGCGCGAGCAAGGAGGGTGAAGTTACCATGGGGATCTTCTCCATTTGGAGCGAAATGAATAATATTCATTTCACGGTTCAAATCTATTTCTTGCTGATACGCAAGTTCACTAATCCCATCATTTTATATTTTTTAATAAAAAAATTCTCCACCATTAGATCAAGTGAGAATGCATACATACCATGAAATAGATACTATCCAAATTGTGAAGTGAGGGGACACCGGTTAGGCTTGGAGTGCTGGTATATGGTTAAGATATTAAAAAATAAATGTTATTTGGTGTCTTTTAATTGGGGGATAATACCCAGTAAGGTGCTAATATAATTGTTATTTTTAAATTTTTTTTTATTTGTCGCTAATTTTATATTTGTTTGCAGTTAATAATATGCCCACACATTTCTTTGTTAGAGATGGATTTTTTGCGGTGAGTGTTATCCGCACTACAGTTTTGGTTATCCGCACTTTATTTTTCTCAATTTTTCGCGCCTTTTAAAAATACGTCTTGTACATACATTTTTACGAAAAGTGTTCAACACCAAAGTTGTAGATCTCATCGAGATCTACAACTTTCGTGTTGAACACTTTTCCTGAAAATACATGTACAAGACGTATTTCTAAAAGACGCGAAATCTGGGTGTATTTCCAAAGTACGTCTTGTACATGCATTTTCAGGAAAAGTGTTCAACACGAAAGTTGTAGATCTCGATGAGATCTACAACTTTCGTGTTGAACACTTTTCCTGAAAATGCATGTACAAGACGTATTTTCAAAAACACGAAAAATTAGGAAAAAAATATTTACGAATAACCAAAACTGCAGTGCGGATAACAATCACCTTTTTTGCAAGCATTCGTAGTTTCTAATTGGTAGCCGCTCCATGCGGGGGCTCAGACGAAAAAATTAGGCTAATAAACCAGACGCCTCTTCGGTTGCCTCCCTCTCCAGTCTCTAGACTGTAGTAGGTTTTACTTTGTAATTGTGAAAACCTTTCGACTTCTTGGAGGCTTTTCACAAATTACCGTTCGGAGATCGTATTCTCTGCTCCTGATTTCGAAATGGAAGAGGAGGACGATAAGAGAAATGTTGTCAAAATTCCTGTTCTTCGATCCAACAACGAAGACAGCGATAGCGATGACTGCTACGAAATAGATCCAATCGATTTCACCTGCAAACTTACATTTAGTTCTTCTTCCGACGCCGACGCCGACGCCGACGCCGCCGCCAACGACGACGTTGCTATTACCGCCGCGAAGGGGCCAGTGAGTATTTTAATCAGACGAAACTGCTTCCGTGTTGTTTTTATTCTATGTTTTTTTTTACTTTTTTGTGTTCTAATAATTGGTAGTAAAATAGGTGTCTCTAAGGGATTTTCCACATCCAAGGCATCTCTGCGGAAACTTTCCGTTTGATCGAACTACACCTGAGAGCTATTGCAGTAAGGTTAGGCTTTGAAAAACCCTTTACATTTTTAGGGCATGTTTGAGCTTGATGCAGAAACTAGTTTCCCTTCTGTCTTGTTTGGTTAAAATTGAGAGAAATGACTATGATGGAAATATCATATCTTGATGGTGTTTTGGCAGGATGCAACCAAAATTATCAATTTTTGGCATAATAAATCCTGAAAGTTTAAATATAACACAATGCACCTCTTAAAATCGATTTTTTTGGCCATGTACACCCTATGCTGAAGAAATAGTAGTGAAGAAATTATTACAGCCTAGGATGCGTATTGCCAAAAACTGATTTTGGGGATGCATTGTGCTATATTTAAACATTGTGGGTGCATTCTGTCAAAGCTGATATTTTTAGCTAGGGCGCATTCTGCCAAAAAGCCTATCTAGAATGATTTCTGAAATCTGAACGGAAAGGATGTCTTTCTTTCTTACAATAATAACCTCCAACCTTTTTTAATCATCACAACGAACCAAGTTATGTAGAACCTATTTTCATTAAACTCTGTTTGCTTTGAAGGCATTGAATGAGTGGAAATTAGCTTTCCCCGATTTGTTTGGTTTGCTGAGAATTTATGTGAGAAGTATTTGTTGTTTCTGGTTTGTTTGATGAAAATCGTAGGGTTTGTTTGGTTTGCAGGAATTGGAGGGATTGCAAATCCAATTTATTTCATATTTTCATATCCATTGTTCCCGGTTCAAAGATTATTCAGTGTGCCCAGAAATTGTGAACAAATGCATTTTTCTAACTGAAGTTTTCATCAATTGAATGAGAAAAAAAGACTTTCTCACTCATTTTCTTTTCTACCAAAGATTTATGTTGAAATTAGTTTCAAATCAACTCCTTTATGATTTCTATTTTTTATTAGAACGTTGTTATTGACAAACCTATTTACGCTAATGACAACTCATTGTTAATGACAGATCGCAAAAATGTGAACATAGATCATTATGCTAATTGGAGATCAGGGGAAAAAATTTAAATCAAAACTATCTAAGTTATACAAAGTTTGCATTAATTAGAACTGTTTAAATTCCCCCAAAAATTATAGGAAGCTATGTATATGACATAGATAGTACATGAAGAATAATTAGTCAAAACTAGTGGCGAATTCTAATGAATTTATCTAAAACCCTAAACCCCAGTTTAAACAAGATAAAAGAAGAAAAGGTGGTCAATTTGGAAATAAAGAGAAAGATGAAAGTTGTGAAAGCTCACTGGTCTCCAGTTAACCCAACTTTATACAAATCTAAATCTAGAAAAGAAAAGTGGAAATGGTAGAAAATCCAAGGGAAGGAAGAACCAATTTTTCATAGTAAAATAGCTCGAGCAATGGGACACCAATTCTGCAAATCTTCAGAAAACAGAGGAGTGCTCTCTCAAAAACGAACAGAAAAACATGAAAGTGGTTTTGCTCCCCTGGAATCGAGTTCGGTTTTAATCGAGGGAAAATGATTCGGCATGCCTCATCGAACGTCAGAAAACCGGGGAGGTGGTGAAAATGTATAACTTTCCGGTTATTGCCTGCGGCTTACAAGAAAGGGTAGGAGAATTAGTAGAGATTATTTGGGGAGAGAACATGGGAGGAGACCGTGTTTGCTTTCATACAGAACAGTGCAAAAGCCACGGATGGGGAATCCAGCATTTGTGGAGACCCTCCGACGGAGGTGGCGAGCGGCGGCGGCGACCTGGAAGGTGAACGACATAAACAATCAACAATGAGGAAGGTTGCGACGATGTAGGATTCACGATTCTTGTGAGGGATTTCTTCTATGGGGGCGGCGGTTTAGGTCTGGGCTGCCAATAGCTCTAATATTGGAGAAATAAGTGAGTTTTCTAAATACATTTGGTTTACCAATAGCTACACCGGGCCTGCCAATAAAATTATCCTTTTTATTATCATTTCATTTCATCTCTTTCATTTCTTTCAAATTAAAACATAATAACATTTTCTTCCTATTTTTCACTAGGTTTCGTTCACCAAATTGCCAATGAAAATAATGAATTTAATAAAATTCTTCCTATTGATTGCATTAAAATCAAATACCTAATATGAAAATTTAAAGCGAAATGAATTTACCTTCTCTTGAAGGTCCTTCAAACCAAATACCAAATATACACTAGGATGGAATTTTCTTTAGTCATCTTTTTAACTAATTCAAATTAGAAATAGCCTTCACAATTTTTTTGTAACTTTGATGCAGTGCTTTTGTTGTTTGTGCGAGGTGGTTGCTCCTTGCTCGGAGTGGCGGGGAATTGATGGTCACTGCAATGTCTCTGTGAGGAAATCAGAAGGCGGCCCTCAGTATATTTTGCTCATTTAGGAACAAATAAAAGTTTCTTGTTTTTGAAACGTTCAATATCTCAGCCTTTACAAAGCTATTCAACTGGAAAAGAAATTAGCTCGTTTAAGCTAAATATGATATCATCAGAAAATTTCGTAGGTCAATCACGCTTGATTCTATCTTGTTAATGAGCTGGTATGAATCCCATGTTTGATTTTCCATCATTTTAGTGATTTTTTTTTCATTTTTGTGCTATTTTTAGTGTTTTTATTTATTTTAAATTAAATTTCTTGTTATATGCTAATCTAGGTTTTACATGAAATGCACTGAATCTAGGTATCAACATTCGGTTAAATTTGATGTATAAGTATGTATATAAAAGTGAAATGTACCCCCAAAAAAATTGATGTATAGATAGTTGCTACTTAAGTTGTGAGCAAATCAAGACTTCAAATTTATTATTAATCAAGAGTGTATAGACACACCAATATGCTCTATTTGCACATCACAAAACAACCACAAACAAAAAAATTCTACCTTTCCTAATTCTTAAACATTGCTACCCGCACCCAGCCCGACATCGCGACCGTGTGCCCTTCTCATTCCGTTAGATTTTGCTACTCTTGATCTCGCCGTCACCATCCCCTTCTCGCTATCGATTACCACTTCCCCTCCACTGAGAGATTTGATATTTAATACTAAATTTGAAATCATTTTAAATTAAGCAACACGAGTAAGTCCTCCACAGATTGTATCCTATGGTAATCGATCCAGGGTTCGTAAATACGAATGTTCTGCAACAGTACGACAAGTCCACAAGAATTTTAATGAAAGAAGAGTCACGACTGATTTGAAAATTAATGACAAATAGGTAAGTGATAACTATGACAAACTCTGGAATTTGAAGACCAAATAATACAAAGCATATGAAGTTAACTAACATGATACGTGCACGAGAGATTTCACTGGTATACCATAGGTTCTTAAGCACGACATCAAATCCAATCCTCGCCGCACTAGCTACGGAATCAAGGCTAGGTTAGTATTAAACTCCAAAACGGTGAAGGAGAAGATTGTGGTTGCGGTTTTCGAAACAAGATGCATTAGATCCAACAGGAAATGATGGAGGAAGGATTGCCATCAGAATTAAGTAAAGGAAGGTTCATTGGCCTTCCGAAGGACCTCCAGAGGTGTCATTCGGTGCCGAGGGGTCCAATTCCTACGACTGGGAAAGGGAATCGGCAGGCTATGTTGCACCGACACCGACACGCAACACGCGACACGACACGACACGCGATTCATCATTTCTCAAAAATATCATATTCCGACACGTTGTGACACGTATATTAAATACGTATTTTTTATAATTAAGAAAATCCTAAAAAACTTAACAAAAAATTAAAGAAATGAACAATTAACAAATATTCAAATAAACTACGTCATGTTTAAATATTACTTATCAAATATTCAAATGTAAAATTTAACAAAAGGTCAAAAAATGATAAAACATTAACATATTACCATTATATATCATCTGTAAAAATAATGGATTTTCAATCAAACATTTTCTTCTACTTTCAATTTTCTTTTTTCTAGAGAAAATATCCATCTCACTAGTAGATCCACCTTCACTACTTGAAATGATAGAAGAGGGCAAATACATCTTTTTAGGAGCAAGACTCGTTATTTTAGCATTCACTTCTTCTTCTAGTTTTTACATCTCAAATAGATCACTATTTAAGACTTTTACACATTTTCCAATTCATTTTCTACCAATCATTAACAAATGTACTATCACTCTTGTTTATAAACTTATAAAATATTTTTCACAAAAATTACACTTACAAGACAAATTGCCTCCCGCCTCACCATGAATAGCTTGCTTAGGGACACACATGTTCGATTGAGCGGGACGCACGAGTTCTGCATAAACCAGCTTGTCGGACTTTCGACACACGTGTCGGAGAGTGTCAGTGTTGAAATTGGAAACCAGCTTCTTGTGGAGTCCGACTCTTGGGGAAGGGGTGACCGCACACTTACTTTGCCTAGCAAGCTTGGCTGACCAAAAACTTAGAACTTGAAACTGACCCAAGCCTCCAGCACGGAGGTCCCACCACACACCCGGAAGATCTTAGAGCGCTTCCCCTCCTTAGCCTGTGCTGAGCTAAAGACATCTTAGAAAGCGCTATAAGACAAGAGAGTGGGAGAACTGGAAAGCTTGCCTTCTGAGGTATCCTTTGGGTCTATTTATAGTTTTTAAAACCTGGTCTGCAAATAGCGCTGTTTTGGATGGCTATTTGCAGCCAAAAACGGTCTGACAACAGCCAAACTCCGCTGTTCTGGAAGGCTATTCGCAACCTTGCAAGGACATCCATGTAATTTTACCTCCGTACCCTACTAGGCGAGTGCCCCATGAAGGCGCTACTCGCCTAAAGGGGCGAGTGCTAGGGTAAACCAGGCACTCGCCTTCGCGACACCCCATCATGGGTAAATGCGAGATCTAAGGCCACTTGCCTCACTCAACGCCAAGGAACTGAAGGCGTTGACAGAACAATCCTCACTCAACGCCAAGAGCAGAAGGTGTTGACAACACTCGCCTCACTCAACGCCAAGGAGCTGAAGGCGTCGACAACACTCACTCAACGCCAAGGAACTGAAGGCGTCGACAACACTCGCCTTAATCAACGCCAAGAGCAGAAGGCGTTGACAGAACCAGCCTTACTCAACGCCAAGGAACTGAAGGCGTTGATAGAACAAGCCTCAACGCCAAGAGCAGAAGGCGTCGACAACACTCGCCTCACTCAATGCCAAGGAACTGAAGGCGTCGACAACATTATCCTCACTCAATGCCAAGGAACTGAAGGCGCCGACAACACTCGCCTCACTCAATGCCAAGAGCAGAAGGCATTGACAGCACTCGCTTCACTAAACGCCATGAAACTGAAGGCGTCGACAGAGCACGCCTCACTCAACGCCAAGCGAGTTGAAGGCATCGACAGAGCGCGCCTCGCTCAACGCCAAGCGAGCTGAAGACATCGACAACACTCGCCTCACTCAACGCAAAGGAATTGAAGGCGTCGACAGAGCGCCTCACTCAACGCCAAGCGAGCTGAAGGCGCCTACAGAGCGCGCCTCACTCAACACCATGCGACCTGAAGGCGTCGACAGAGCGCGCCTCACTCAACGCCAAGCGACGGGCTCGCACGTCTTGCTCGACGAACACTGAATTGCGCATGTTACTGAGCGAGTGGTCCTTGAAGTTTCCACTCGCATGGGGCGACAAATGCTCGATGGGGTTAGCACTCGCCGCCTCTAGATGACCTGGGGCGAGTGCGGGCCTGGCCTGCCCCACTCGCCTCGCCCTAATCTGGGCGAGCCGAGCTGCACCGATGCACTCACACCCCCTGGTCACGTGACGAGGCCGACTCCTGTCGATCCCGCTCGACGGATATGAGGTTGTACACAATCCCAGCTCTTTGCGAGGTTGCCCCAAGCTCGGAAAGTATCATCCAACCGCCAGAGATTCGACGAGTGCGACAGGATCTAGGGGGAATCTTTTGGTGGAATCCACTAGTTGTTATATATATGCCCGCCTGCCTGGGAGAGTGGCGCCAATCCCTTCTCTTCCTGCTTTTTACCATCACGCATCTTTCAATGAAGTCCCAAGAGAGGCTCAACCGCGCCAGGTCGCTCAACGTCTCCCGTGCTGCCGAGCTGAACCCCTGACTCTCGAACCCCACCGAGCGGGTCGCCGCAATAAGTCTGCAAAAAGGACAAACCTGACCCCAAAGTCGGCGAGGCCGTCCATGCTGATCTGGCCCATACGCCGGATCGTGGACTCGCCTCTTCCTCCAAGCCGTCCGCCGAACCAAAAGGGAAGGGGGTTGAAGGCTTCGCCGCTGATCCTGATACCCGCCTAGGGGATGCAGGCACCCCTCCGGTGCGAGTCGATTCCCCTCAGGTGGGCTCAAGCTCCCAAGCTGCCGCTGATTCTCGCGCGAAGAGCCCGGTGCCCACCTTTGGGACCACCGGGCTGGGCTCTCTGCCGCAGAACTCGCCGGCTCGCGGACAAAAAGGGAAGGAGGTTGAAGACATCCCCGTCCCCACCTTTGAACTTGTCACTTCTCTAGTCACTTACCTCCCGGGTCGTCGAAAGGCCCTCATATCTGCTCTCGCTCGGCCTCTTCAAGGACAGCCGAGTTCTTCTCGCCAGCCACACCTCCAGGGGGAATCCGCCTCGCACGGTTAGTTGGAGTGTTGGCCATATTTTGGACCCCAGGTTTCTTACCAAAATTGATTTATCATCGCAGGCCTTCCTGGTCAGTTTGACGCTGAGGAATCCTCCGATCCAGGGGGCTACTCGCCACCTCCTTCTCCCAATGCGCTGGAAGGCTTCCTGGACGCCTCCCTAGAGCCTGTCGAGATGAGGAGGCGAACCATTGGGATTCTCAGGAAGTACGGGCTCGTGCTCCACGAGATCCAAGAAGAGCGAGCTATTGACGGGGAGCGGCTGCGCGCGCTGGAACGGGACTACGTGTTGCTGGCGGATGAGGTGAGGTGCGGCTCGGCAAGCGGGATGACTTCCCCAGGACCCCTCATGGATCGGATTCAGGAGAATCTGCGCTTCGTTCATCAAGACCTAGAGCTGGTCCGCGAGTTCAACAACCCTCGCCGACCACCGGGGATAGGGACACGAGGCCGGGGTAGATGGAAATGGCTCCCTAGCTGAGCCTACCAACACTCTCCCCCTAGACCGCCAGCTCTCGCATGTTATGACAATAATTTCTCTGCTGCTGTATTTTATGAACATCTGACGTTGTTGTGTGTAATAAATTTAACTATTTTTAAATCTGATTTCCAATATTTATTGCTCGCGAATTATATTGCGCTTCAGACTCGGTTCCCATTAGGGTAGAGCAGGTCGCGGGGTCTGGCTAGTCGGGACCCGCGAGCTGGAGGTTTAATTTATTTTCTATAAATAGGACCCCTTACCTACCCTTGGAATATAACATTTATTGCCGGCTTATACCCCCTTTGTTGTTCTTCTCGCCACTTGCACTCGCGCCGAGATCTATTTAGATGGGCAAGACGCGACCCGACGCCGATGAGCGGTCAAAGTGCGCTAAACAGTTTTCAGAATATCCTTTCTTTGACGGGAATACCACGGAGGAGGAACTTACCGATTTCATGGCGGACTATGTCCCGCCAGGGTTCATCGCGCGCCGGCCTAGGCGAGGCGATCAACACCGTCTACACCGTCTACACCGACAAACTCGCCTTCCCTATCTCGTATTTCGAGGTGGGGTTGTGCCTGCCCCTCTGGCCGGAGGTTCGCTAGGTGTTGAAGTACTTTGGGGCCATCCCCGTGCAGATGAACCCCAACGCGATCGCCATGCTTGTGGCTTTCACGAGCTTCCTTCGGAAGGAGCGGATTGAGTTCAATCTCGCTGTCTTCCACAAACTCTTCATCTACCGCGCCACCAGCGACGGGGTCGCCTTCTTTGCCGGCTCGCAGCTCAAGGTGCGCGAGACGACCAATAAGAACCATAACTGGTTCACGAAGTTTGTCATCATCAAGGGCGAACTCGGCAACATACCCTTCTCGCCAATCCAGCGGGGCGAGGAGGTGTATCGGTCACCGACCCTGACGGGCGACGACGCCAGCCTCCACCAATTCCTCCTGCATAAAGACTTTGAGGTCACCTTCCTGCGAAGGGGTCTCGACTCGCTCCCGCTGATTCTACCTGGCGAAGGTATGTCTTATTATTTTTACCGCAGGCTTGCCGAGGCGATCCTTTGCTAACAAAGTTACTTTTTGCAGGGGAGCGGCTGATCTCGGAGAACCCGCCGTTTGCGGACTCAGGGTTGTACCCTGACCTGCTCGCGCGAGAGAGGGCGGCTGCGACAACTCACCGAATGGAGCGAGAATCCTCCAAGCCTTCCTCCAGGCAGAAGCGGGCTGAGCTCGCCAGCTCCAGCTCGCCTCGCCTACTGCCAAAGAAGCTGAAGAAGGCGGTGGTCTCCAGGGAAAGGCCGATCCTGCTCGACTCGCCAGAGAAGGAGCGGGGCGACGACGACCGCCCTGCCTCCCCAGCTGCCGAGGGGCTCGTGGCCCGCGAGCCGGGTCTGCCAAAGGACCATCAGAACTATGGTCTCGGCGGAAAGGCAAAGGACCAGCTCGATGAGCCGATGGTCCAGTGGGATGAGAACACCCATAGGGTGTCCATCTCTTCCCTCCTCCCCTCCTAGTCTGAACGTCTGCCCCCAGCGGACATGCCTATGCCCTTGGCTTCGGGCTCTATGGACGTGGGGATGTCGAAGCCAATGATGATATGACCCTCCAACGGCTCACCCATGAATACACGCGAGCACAAATGCGTTCCATGGAGTTTGCCCACATGTTCGTCCGCCGCAGCTTCACCCTCAACCATAAGCTGGCGAGTGCCGAGGAAGCCCGAGTTCTTGCCCGAGATGATGCGGAGGACTTGAAGAAGAAACTGGCGGTTGCCGAGTCACTCATCGAGAAGAGCGCCGACGGGGTGGTGAGTGCTAGTTAATCTCTTTCTATTTTCTTTTCTTTCATAATTTCCTTTCTTACCCCCTTTTGCCTCGCAGGATGCCGAAACAGCGGACCGCCTGCGCACTCGCGCTGCCGAGCTGGAGGAGAAAAATAAAAAGCTGGAGGAGCAGAATAAGTCGCTCCAGGGCGAGCTCGCCCGCCTGATGGATGTCATCCTTCCTCCCTCTGGCGGCAAGCCGGGCGCCCAAGTCTAAAGGCCGAAAACATTCATTGAGGCGGAGGTCAACGAAATGTTGCGGGTCAACTCTATAAAAACCGCTGATCACACCCTGCAGGTCATGCGAGATCTACAGGTGCTAACGGCGGGCTGCGAGGAGGTGACCGCCAAGGACCTGGTGTCGGAGCTGTTCCTCCCCATCCCCACTCCTGGCGAGGAGGACAGCTTCAACTCGCTCTTCAAAGATGTCTCAGTGAAAGATAATCCTATGGGTAGATAATCACCTAGAGGGGGGGGGGGGGTGAATATGTGACTTTTTAAGTTACTTTTTCAGATCTTTATCACTCAACTAATTTTTGCAGTTACAAAGACTTAGATCTCAGCACAAACAAAAGTAATCCACATCACACAACACACAGAATTTATAGTGGTTCCCCTATCTAGGGTACATCCATTTTTCCCTTTCTTCCTCATTATCAATGTGCTAGATGAGGTTATAGCTCCTTCTCTTTAACTCAGATCCAAAGATCCTACAGACTCAGTTTCTGTTAAGAAACCTACACTCAGACCAATAGATCCTACATCAGAGATTCTCCCAATCTCCTACCTCAGGTCCTTAAGATCCCTACCTCAACCTTTATAAAATAGGCCTACAACTCAGTGATTCACTCAAACCACCTACCTCAGGTCCCTCAAGAACCCTACCTCAGCTTTTATAAAATAGGGCTACAACTCAAAGATAAGATCTCCTACCCACTCAGATCTCAAGGAGATCTTACAAAATATAGAGTTAAAAATGAAATTATCAAAAAACAGAAAATCTGTAATCTGATTTATCTGTTAGCACAGATTCTTCAATTCAACAGTAATGAATGTCTTCTTGATAAATTGGCTGACTGAAAAATTGCTTCTCTGGATCTGCAACATTCTTGATGTTGATCGGCTTGATAACCTTGAAGAAATTGTAGATCAGATACACCTTGATCTTCAGATCGATTTTGATAAAGGATCTGGAGATATTCTTGAAGACCTTCGTCTTCTTCCTCCTTCTCGGGATTGTAATAATAATGAGAATTTTTGTTTGCTTTTCCGATTCTGTCACATCGTTGGTGTAGACAACCCCTCTATTTATAGCCTTCATGGATGGCTGGTAACTGAATAATGACATCAACGTCTGACATCATACTACAGATCCTTCCTCAAACTATTCCTGTTAAAATATCTTATTCCTGTAGCTGATGTGACAGTTCTGACTTATCTTGACACTTATGTGTTGACTCTGCACATTTTCTGAAACATAAGTGTCGAGATGTCCAAAGTGTCTCGATACTTGTGTCAAGACATCTTAGCAGTCTCGACACAATTCTACTTGAAAGAATTTTCATTTGAAACTTGAGAGTGTCGAGACAGTTGACTTGTCTCGACACAAGCGTTGTCTATGTCGACATCTTTTATTCTGCCTTGTGTCGAGACAGTTGGGTTGTCTCGACACAACTGTCTGTCTGATGTCGGAAAGTCTATGCTTTAATTCTTCATTGTGTCGAGATAGTTGATTTGTCCCGACACAATTATACTTAGTAAAATCTCTTGTCTTCTTTGTGTCGAGACAGTTGTATTGTCTCGACACAACTGATTTAAGCTTTATAGTATCAAGTATGTTGACTTAGTCTTCAAGGTGTTGAGACGACTGACTTGTCTCGACACAGTTGTCTTGTATCTTCTATGTGTCGAGTTAACCGACTTGTCTCGACACAACTTCTGCAGAGGTGTCGACACAGTTGAAGTTTGTCGACACTTTTGTACTTAGCCATTTCTCTGCACTGCTTGTTGTTGAATGTAGACTGTGCTGAATTCACTCAGTACTTTGATGACTCCACTCGACGTTTTTTGTACTTAGACAATTTTTCTTCAAAATCCAGTCAGCTTCTTGTGTCCACCTTTCCAATCAACATGAAGTAGACAACCTGTATACATAAAATGAAACATATATCAAATACAAACATGTGTATATCATTGAGTTGAAAAAGACTTCTTCAAATTAAGTACATTGTGTCCAATGTACCCAACAATCTCCCATATTTGGAGAAGTCATAACCCCAATTCAATGATATACACTTCAATACTAAAATATTAAAATTAAAATATATGAGAAAAGTATACTGAGCTAAACATAGATGTACATAACAATAATAACACATATATCACTAAGTGCAACCAAATCTTTCATTTAAGTTTGTTCAAGGATTACATTTATTAGATTTGTTACACTGTTCTAAAAGTAAAGTTACAAAATGCCTAAAAAATAAATTCTAAGAATCCTCTGACTCTTTGATGACTATGCCTTTTCCAGATTGTATCTTTGTTTTTTTACTTCAGGCACTTTGTCATCTGCCATCTTCTTGCCTTTGTTATTCTTGGATTTGATGATCTGTTCTGCCTTGAGCCTTTGTCTTTGAAAATAGTCGTAAGACTTTGAAAAATTCTTGCAGGGTTCAATTGAATTAGGTGGAATCACCCCTGCTTTCAGATCTCTTCTAAACTTGTAGATGACCTCCTGTTGCTGGGTGTGATTTTCCCATTCTTGCTCAGAGTACCATTTCCCCCTGTCATTTCTGTTGTTGTTAATAGACTGTCATGGAGTGAGTATAATGTTTCTTGAGTTTGGATTCCACTGCTCAAAGTCTGGCTTAGCTTCAGCCTGCTCTCTGAATCTCTTCTTTGATAGCTGTGCTTCCCTTTCCTTGAGCAAAGCAGCATCAGTCATCTCCACCTTTTCACATCTCATATTTTGAACATCAGGTGGAGGACTGTACATGGCTTGAACTGCATTATGATTATCCTCAAACTGTGTAGGAGGATATATGATCTGTTCAGAAGCAGGGTGAATACCTTCCAACTGAGCTGGTTGGCAGTCAGACTCAGCTGTTTGATCATCATTGTTGGAACCAACAAAGTCGGCTCCACCTAAAGCTCGGAACTACAGGGGCAGCTCGTGCTTACTCCCTTGGGATCACGCTCAAGGCGAAGAAATAGACCGGGAGCTTCAGTGAGGAGGTCCCACCTCTTACCCGGAAGAGACTAGCTATGGCTCTTCCCCTCCCTAGCCAATACTGAGCTAGGTGCCTTAGAAGAGAAAGGGAGTCAAGAATGCTTCCTTTTCTAAGGCACCTTACCGATCTATTTATAGGCCTTTGAACTGGGACTGCAAATAACTAAACTAATCCATCCTGAAATTACTGGAATGCCCCCGGCTAGGTCTGCCAACAGCCGAACTCCGCTGTCCTAAAAGGCTAATTGCAGACCACCCAGGGTAAAAGAGTAAAAATACCCCTGGGACCCAAAAGGTGGGCCAGGCCCTACCTGAAATGGCCCTGAACCAAGATGGCCCATCTCTCCGGGTACCTCTTGCTAGGGTCCTCTCGCCAGGGTCCTCTCGCCTGGCTGGGGCCTCTCGCCTGGGTCCTCTCGCCTGGCTGGGGCCTCTCGCCTGGGCCCACTCGCTCGCCTTCAGTCTCTCGATTGAGCCCTCTCGCCAGGACCCTTTCTCTCGCTTGGGCCCTCTCGCCAGGCTGCGAACCCGAGGTTGTACACAATCCCCGCTCTTTTCGAGGTTGGCACAAGCTCGGAAAGATAGTTCAACCGAGGCTTGCGATGGTACAGTTAATTTATTGAGGGAATCTTTTGGTGGGCCCCTTGCCCAGCCTATAAATATAGAAAATTCCTCCCCCTAAGAGGGTGTTTCCTCTCTTTCCTCCCCTCTTGGCATCTGCCTACATGTCTCTCAGTCAAGGTTTTCGGGATCGCATTGCGGCCGTGCGCCGACGGAACAAGGCGACGGCGGCGGGTCTGAACAAGATCCCAGCACGTGATTTTCCTTCGCTACCGCCCTCCACCTCTCTCCCGAAAAAGGCAAAGGTTCCGGAGCCTCCCCTCTCGGCAAGAGAACCTTCTTCCCCCTTTCCGAGGGGGTATATACCTCCCACTCCAGCTAGTCTCAAAGGAAAAGAGGTGAGTTTTTCCAACCAGCTATGATCTCCTTGCACCACACGCTTTTTACTTGCTACCTTTTCCCAGAAAATCTCGGTGCCCCCTCATCGTCCTGAGACCATTCGCATCAACATATCAGAGCTTCCTTCCCGGCCTCTCTCTCCCCAAGTCTCTACTCCCCCCTCCACCCCCGTGACGGGGAGGGTTGATCCTTCTACCACATCGGGCTCCACCCGCCGCCTCGGTAAGAGGCCCTACTCCTGACACATGCTCTCTTCTTCTCGCCGCCTGCTTTTTTCTTGCCACTTTACCTCTTTGGCTCCTCCATAGGTGCGAGTGGAACCCCTGTCGAGAACTTGTTGGCTGCCGACTCGCCGGTCGACGATTACTCCAAGCAGCTGGCCCCCTCGCCTCCTCCTCCTATAGATGAGATCGAGGACTATCTGGGCGACCCCACGGACCCTATAGAGATGAAGCGCAAGGTGGCCGAGATGCTGCGGAAGCACGCGCGCATCATTCAAGCGCTGGAAAAAGGGAAGCAAGCCGCAGACCGCCGGATCGACTGGCTAGAGGTGGAATGCGCTCGCCTGTCTTCGGAGATAGACGCCGACATTGAGGTGGACCAGACGAATCCTTAGGCAATCTTGGATGACGTCCACCAACAGCTCCGTCTCGCCCGCAGCGGTGTCGAGGCGGCTCGCGCCTTCCACCTCCCCAGTCGTCCTCCCTGCGTGAGAAGTCGCGGGGGAGGACGATGGAGGTGGGATAAGAATTGACGAGAGCTCCGCCTTCTTTCCTCTCGCCCCTCGCCTATCGCTCTTTTCGCTCGCCTTGTCTGTAATAAAATACTTGCATATATACCGCTAGTTGTGCGCTTTTCGAACTTGCCACCCGTCTTCATGCGGGATTAGATTTATTAATTTGGTGATTTGCCTATTTAAATGGTGCGACAGCACTAATATCTTCTTTTATGCTAATTCTTAACCTTTATTAATTTTTAACCTTTATTACTTTTATTTCCCTGCGTCCATCTTTTTGTCGCCTTCTTGGGCTGATGACCCACTTAGGGTTCCGCCGCCCGAGGCTTGGAGGGAGAAGGGTCGGCCGACGCTTGCCTTTTCCCGGCGTGGTCCTCTGTCCGCTTACTCTCTTACTCATGAGGGCTATAAATACCCCCGCTGCATAGGCTGGAAACATATTTTCCTAGACTTCCGCTCGCGGCTCCCCATCCTTCCGCAGCTTGCCTCGCGCTCCAGGCCCCTCATCCTTCCACTCTACTGTTCCTCGTGCCTTCCCGCCAGTTCTTTACTCGCCGACTTTCCCTTCGTCTCGCGCTCCATGGGAAAAGGGAAGTCAGAGGGTGGTGAAGGTCGCAGCCGCTGTGGGAAAAGGTTCTCTGACCATGATTTTCCTCCCGGTCGTCTCTCCGCCGACGACTACGAGGCCTTCCGAAGCGACTTTTTGCCGGAGGGCTACGAATCGCGCCCTCCCAAGGTTGGCGAGAGCGTGAATACGTTTTACCCGGGCGAGCTCGCCTTCCTCGTCTCGCATTTCGAGGCGGGGCTCCGGCTTCCCCTTTGGCCCGAGGTGAAGCAAGTTCTCAAGTACTTCGGCATCGTGCCTGCTCAGTTAAACCCCAACGCGATCTCAGTTATCGTCGCGTTCGCGTGCTACATGCGGCGAGAGAAAATAGAATTCAGTCTCACCGTCTTCCGGAAGATGTTCGTCTACCACGCCAATCAAGACGGGGTTTCCTTCTTCACCGGGCTAAACCTAAAGGTGTGCGAGACACCCAATAAAAATCACCACTGGCTGACTCGCTTCGTATTTATTCGCGGAAATCTGGGTGGCGTCCCTCTCGCGCCTGCCTCGCCCGCAGAAACCTTCTACACTTCTCCGCAGGTTGGCGGCACGGACAAGCTCCTTTGCGAGTACCTCGCTGGGAAGAACTTCGAGGTTAGGTTTTTGAGGCGAGGGCTCGCCTCACTGCTCCCCGTGCTCCCTGGAGAAGGTATGCCCGACCCCCTCGTCTTTTTCTTGCCTTCAGGGCCTTCCTCTCGCTGAACCTTTTCCCTGACTGTCTCGCTTCTCCCAGGAGAGAGGAACGTGCCGGTGCACCCCCCCTACAGAAGTAATATCAAGCCGTCTAAAGACATAGCTCTCGCTACTATGGCAGCCGAGGCGGCCAAAGATTCGTTGGCCCCTTCTCCTCGAAAGAGAGCGGCTGAGGACTCGGCTCCCTCTCGCCTCACCCCCTCAAAGAAACTAAAGATGAAGCTGAAGAAGGTAGTCTCCTTCCCTTCCGAGAAGGGCAAGGTCCCTGCGGACACAGCGGCGACGCCGGGGTCCTTGAGCCCTATATCCCTGGGATCCGAATCTCCCCACTCACCTCCCTTGACCTCTCCACACAGGGCCGTCTCGCTTCCTGAAGACGCGCCCTCTCTCGCACTTCCCGCGAGCTCTTCTCACCAAACTCTCCGGTCCCCTTCTCGCGGGGAGGCTCCTCTCCAGTATCCTGCTCCGTCCGCCCACCTAAACTTCAACGCGTGCCCGTCTGTCCCCGACGGCTCCAATGAGCCTTCGCTTATCTGGGATAAGGGGGCACATCGGGTATCCATCTCCACCCTCCTCCCCTCATGGAGAGAGCAAGGGGAATCGTCTGCCCATGCCTTCTCCTTGGGCTTCAGTCTCTATGGGGGTTTCGCCCCTGATGCACTCGACGCGGCCTCCACGCGAGATCTCATCTTCAGGACGGCCCACTCGCAGCTGCGTACCTTCGAGCTTTCTCATCGACTCTCGCGCCGCCTGATTTACAACACTCGAAGCTGGAAGGAGATAAACACCCAACTTGCTGCCGAGCGCGAGAAGTCTGGGGATCTCACCAAGCGGCTGGAGGTGGCCGAGAACCTTCTCGCCAAGGCCAGTGGCGGAGTGGTGAGTTGATACTGGGCCGGCCTTCTCAAGCAATCTCCCGCTAGATTTAACGGTTCGTCCTTTTTGCAGGATGCCGAGACGGCTGAACGACTGCGCTCGCGAGTCGAGGAGCTGGAGGCGGAGGTGAAGGAGCTGAAAGCAGAGAAGACCCAGCTCAAAGAGGCCTCTACCTCTCGCCTGCAGGCCACTCCTCCCGCACATTATACGCACGACGAGGTCGAGGACTTTTGCCGAGATGCCAACATACGGACCGCCGAGCTCATCCTGAAGATGATGCGAGAGATGGGCGTAGTTAAAGATGATTGCGAGGACATCACCGCCCGGGACCTCGTGCCCGAGATTTATGGCGAGGACGAGTCTTCGGCGGGCGAGAAGGACTAGAGCTCCTTGAGCACAACAGCCTTTTCCTCTCCTTTCTTGTTACGACTATAATGCCTCCCGATTTGGGAATGTCCTGTATTAAGACGCGAATATGATTCACTCGTATATATATATATTTTTGCTCGCGCCTGAAGCTAGCCTCTTTCTTTTCTTCCTCCCTCTCTTTTTTCTTTTTTCTCTTGCTTGGGCAGCTCGCAAGATCTCCGAGATCCTTGGCGGCGAGAGGGGGTTGTCTTTTCCCTCGCCGACTGTTATCAGCCAATCTGGCCCAGGGGGCGAGCGGGCGAGTCTCTACCTCTCTCGTGGGCGTGGGGACACCTTCTCCTTCCTCTCGCGCAGCCTATCGGCTCCTCTCAGCACGAGTGGACCCGGGGGGTCAATTACCCCTCCCCCTTTTGTTAGTAGCCAGGGTCAGTGTTTCGTTGATTATTTAGCTTCTATGTCACGACCTCAATTACCTGTCCCCAGAAAACATCCAACCCAAATCACAGCCATAAGGCATTTATGCTCTCCAACTGCAGCTTCTATGCCCCTATCCAGTATTGAGATGGAAACAAGTCCTTGCTCACGAAGACTGTAGCACGGTAGAGTAAGAAGGTAAGTGGGGATGGGGAGGAGATAACCACTCCGCAGAAGGGGCATGATCCCCCTCTTATTGGTTTCCAACCACCGATGAGCCTACAGCCCGGCCAGCTTGATGAGAGCCTGGTCAGCGGGTCTGCTCGGGATCTCCTCTCCAAACAACCTCCAACCACCGAGTGAGCCTACAGCCCTGCCAGCTTGATGTGAGCCTGGTCAGCGGGTCTGCTCGGGGTCTCCTCTCCAAACGACCTCCAACCACCGAGTGAGCCTACAGCCCTGCCAGCTTGATGGGAGCCTGGTCAGCGGGTCTGCTCGGGGTCTCCTCTCCTCTTTCTCCTCCAACCACCGAGTGAGCCTACAGCCCTGCCAGCTTGATGGGAGCCTGGTCAGCGGGTCTGCTCGGGGTCTCCTCTCCATTATCAGTCTGCCACCTTTCATCTCCCTCTCTTGCTGCTGTGATCCTGGGAGATTCAACCTCAAATTCCACAGGTATGACGGCCTCGGAACCATGAGAGAGCTTGAAAGGCGTCTCTCCTGTAGTCGTATTTGGTGTAGTTCGCAGAGCCCACAGGACGGAAGGGAGTTGTTCCACCCAGCTTCCTCTCAAGTTCTCCACTTTCTTTTTCAGGAGGTTCACTATGATCTTGTTTGCTGCTTCTACCTGCCCGTTGCTTCGTGGGTGATGAACCGAGGCGAACCGAAGATCTATGCCGAGCTGTACACAAAAATCCACAAACTCCTGACTAGCGAATTGCGGCCCGTTGTCGGTGACTATGGCTAAAGGGATCCCGTGCCGGCAAATAATCTCTCCCCATACAAAATTCTTTACCACTCGTGAGGTCACCTTTGCCAAAGCCTTTAATTCCAGCCATTTCGAAAAGTAATCTATCATGACCAGTAGGAACCTCCTCTGACCACTGGCTGGAGGAAACGGTCCTACCAGATCCAGTCCCCATATGGCGAAGGGCCAAGGGGAGGTGATCGTTCGCAGCCTCTGCGCCAGAAGGAGCTGCAAGGGAGCAAACTCCTGACACTTTCTACACCTTTTAGCGAGCTCCTCCGCGTCTCTTCGCAGGGTGCGCCAAAAATAACCTTGCCTCAGTACCCTCCCCTCCAAGGTTCGACTCCCCGAGTGGCTCCCGCACTCCCCTGAATGGATTTCTTCCAGCACCCTTGGTGCTTCTTTCTCAGATACACACCGGGCTAACAATCCGGACAACGTTTTTCGGTAGAGTACTCCCTCTTTCAACAAATAGTAAGCCGACTTGTATCTAATCCGCTTTCTCTCGAGATCCCCCTCGGGTAGTCGCCCTGACGCTAAGAAGGTCACAAAAGGATCCATCCAAGACACCTCCTGGTCGGTTTCCATTACTTCCCCCTCTTCTATGGAGGGCCTGAAGAGCTCGGTCATGGTCCCTCCGGCCTGAGGACCGTGCTTTGCGAGCAGATTAGCCCGGACACTCTCTTCTCGAGGAACATGCTGGATGGAAAAGCTATGGAACTGTCCAACAATACTTCTTATCTTTACCAGGTATAACTGGAGGGTCGGCTCCCTCACCTCGAACTCCCCGCTGATGTGTCTTGCCACCACCAAGGAATCCGTGAAGACCCTGACATCCTGTATACCCAATTCCCTAGCCAACCGAAGCCCGACGATGATTGCTTCGTACTCGGCTTGATTGTTTGTGAGGGTGAAGTGTATTTCTAAAGCTTGCTCAATCCTAGTCCCCTCGGGACTCGTCAAGATGACCCCTCCCCCGAAAGAATTCCTACCAGAAGCTCCGTCTACGAGCATTTCCCAAGATGCTACGGGAGGCCCCTCCATCACTTCGGTCTCCAACGCATAATTCGCCAAGAAATCCGCCACCACCTGCGCCTTAATAGCTTCTCGAGGAACATAAGAGAGGTCGAATTCACTGAGCTCTATCGACCACTTGGCCAATCTCCCCGAGTGCTCGACCCCCTCGAGGATGCGGCGAAGGGGGTGATCCGTCACAACCTGAATGGCATGAGCTTGAAAGTATGGTCTGAGCTTCCGGGCCGACACAATGAGAGCGAAGGCCAGCTTTTCTAGGATGGGATATTTCAGCTCGGCCTTTTTGAGGACTCTGCTTACATAATAAATAGGGAATTGCTTCTTTCCTTCTTCTCGGACGAGGACCGAGCTAACCGCCCCCGTCCCTACCCCTAAATAGAGGAACAAACTCTCCCCTTCCCTTGGCCCTTGAAGTAGCGGTGTCTGGGTAAGCTGCTGCTTTAGAGCTGTGAAGGCTTTTTCACACTCGAGGGTCCATTCGAACTCCTTCCCACTCCTTAGAGTTCGAAAGAAAGAAGAGCACCTCTCTCCCGCTCTGGAGAGGAACCTGCTCAACCCTGCCAGCTTGCCAGTAAGACGCTGGACCTCTTTGACATTCTTAGGAGATCCCAGTTCTAGTATTGCCCTCACCTTGTCAGGATTGGGCTCCACCCCTTCAGGGGTAAGGAGATGTCCCAAAAACTTCCCCCGGCTGGCCCCGAACACACAATTCAGGGGGTTAAGCCTCATCTTGTATTTCCTTACGGTTGCAAAAGTCTCCTGCAGGTCTAGGACATGAGATCCAAGATCCCGACTCTTCACCATCAAGTCATCCACATAGACCTCAAGGTTCCGCCCCTTCTGCTCCCGAAAAATCCGGTCCATCATCCTTTGATAGGTTGCTTTCGCATTTTTTAGCCCAAAAGGCATCATGTTATAGCTGAAGCACCCATCCTCCGTGACGAAGGTGACATCCTTGACGTCTGGAGGGTGCATGCGTATCTGATGGTACCCTGAAAAAGCATCTAAAAAACTCATTAGTGAGAAACCGACGGCTGAGTCAACCAGCGCGTCGATCCGAGGCAGGGGGTAACAATCCTTAGGGCAAGCTTTATTTAAGAGAGAGAAATCGATACACATCCTCCACTTCCCTTCCCCTTTTTTTACCATTACAACATTGCTCACCCATCCCGGATACCTATTGGCCGATATGAATCCCGCCCGGAGCAGCTTCTCTACTTCCTCTCTGATAGGCCCGACCATCTTGGAGGCAATGGCTCTCTTCTTCTGTTGAATGGGGCGGACCTTGGGGTCGAGGTTGAGGCGGTGGCACGCCACGTCCGCGTCGATCCCTGGCATGTCCGCTGCGCTCTAGGCGAAGACATCAATGTTCTCTTGCACACACCTCCGGATCTTCTCCTGATCCTGGGGAGTGAGTTCTCCGCTGATCTTTACCTTCTCTTTTCTTCCGTCTCTGGTGAGGATCTCGACCTCTAGAACTTCCACCGCCGCCCTCAACCTTGAGGGTTCTTCTTCCTCCTGCTCTCTTAGCTCTTCCTCCGGATCCTTTGACCCGTACCCAACTCCTGAACCTTCCACAGCTGCCACCCTCACCTGGACCTTTCCTCCCTCTCCCCTTTCCCACTCCTCTCCTTCAGCCATCTCCTCCTCCGCTGCAAGACTTCCCTCCACTCCTGCTCCTGCTCTCCCCAACTCTTCTTCTCCAGCCACTTGCTCCCCCGCCATCGCTGGCTCTACCGCAATGCCTCTCTCCACTCCTCCTCCTTCCTCCCACTCTCCTTCAGCCATCTCCTCCTTCGCTACAAGACTTCCCTCCACTCCTGCTCCTGCTCTCCCCAACTCTTCTCGCTCCAACCTTGCTCCCAGCTCCTCTGCATCTCCCATCCAGGAGATGGTGTTGACCGCCGTTACATAGCACTCCCGAGCCGCCTTCGGATCCCCTCTTACCCTGATCTGGGTTCCCCCCGAATTGAGCTTCAAGCACTGGTGGAAAGAAGACGGAACGCATCTAAAGGCGCTGATAAGAGGGCGCCCAAAGATCGCATTGTAACTGCTGGGAGCGTCCACTATCACGAAACGACAATTCCTGGACAGTCCTCCCAGGGTCACTTGAAGTCCTACTCCCCCCTCAACCTCTTTTCTCTCTCTCGAGAAACCAAACAACGGCCCATCCGCCGCCAGCACCCTTCGAGCCTCCACCCTCATCTCATTGAAAGCCTTCTTGAAGATTACATTAACAGAACTCCCGTTGTCCACCAGAATGCGAGATACTGTGAAGTTCTCAATGGCAGTCCTGATCACCAACGCGTCGCAGAAGGGGTCCTCGTGATCGGGTAGGTCTCTTCTGGAAAACGTGATTTTCTCATCCGGGGGTGGGGTTTGCGACGTCGAGGCGACGCTCCGACGATACATGGTGTGAAGACTGGCCTTACGGGTGGCCTCGATCCCCACCCCCCCATGAATCACCCCAATCCCTCCTCGATCTCCGATATCTGACCGGTCCACACATCGATCTTCCTCCACCGCTCCCGGTACCTCCACTATCCGCACTGCCTGCTGTCGGTCTTCTCCTCCTCTCCCTCTCTTCAACTCCAAGAACTCGGGACATGTTGCCGTCGCGTGACTCTCCTCCTCATGGAAGTCACAATAGGGCAAAACTCCCTCTCCTCGCCTCTCATCTGGGGGATTCCTCCTCCTCCCCACTCCTGCTCTCCCACGGTCTCTTCCCCTTCCTCTTCCCCTGCCTATGGCCATAGCTTGCTGAGGTGGGGGTGGGAGCGGCCTCGGACCATGCCCCCATCCTAGCGGATGAAGCCTTCCTGGACCTGGATAAAAGTTTCTTCCCCCCTGCGGGGGACCCCTTCCAGGCCCCTGAACCGGGCCTCCCGGCTGCCTCCATCCCAACTCCGGGTGCGCGGGCCCTCTTAGTTCTTCTCTTCTCCTTCCCTCTGGCTGCCTTGCCCCCCCTGGCTCCCTCTGCTCTACTTCCGTCAACCTTGCCAGCTTCCTTGCAAATGCTGGGTTTGCCGCCTCCATGGCTATCTCTTTTGCGGCCTTCTCCATTAATCCCTCGAAGGACAATGGTGCCTTCCTGGTGAGGCTCATTTTGAAAAAACCTTCCCTCAGCCCTACGGTGAAGGCCATCTGGAGGGCGAAACCAGGCACTTCCTGGATGCCTAGCATCTCCTCCTGGAAACGGTCCACGTATTGAGCCAAGGACTCGTCCGCCTTTTGCTTGATCAGGAAGATGGACTCCGGGTTCCTCTTCCTCTTCTTAGAGGTCGAGAAACGCAGCTGGAAACTTCTGCTCAGGTCTTCGAAGCAATAAATGGAACCCGTAGGGAGTTGATGGAACCAGTCCCTAGCCTTGTCCTTCAAAGTGATAGCGAAGAGACGGCACTTGAAGGCGTCAGTCATAGGTCTGATGGACACTGCGTCTTCAAACCACTGCAAGTGTTGGAGGGGGTCATCCTTCCCCACGTAGTAGCTCATCTCCGGCTCGCGGAACCCTTCTGGAACGGGTGCCGAGAGGACCAACTCGCAGAAAGGAGATCCTCTCGCCGGTGGTCTCGCCAGCTCCACTCGCGCCACTGGCTCCGCCGGCGCGACGGCACTCGCCGGACTGGGGAAGAGCTCCCTTCCTTCCACCTCTCGTCGAGGTCCTTCCGCCACTATTTCTTTTCCCGGCCGCCTCCCGTGTGCATCTTCACCTATCCTTGCCGAGTCGACCCCTCCCCTGGGCGCGAGGTCCGGCACCTGAGGTGGGGGAGTTTCGCACTCGCCTCTCTGTGTGAGTTGCTTTAGCATGTCCATGATCCCTCCGATGGATGACATGAACTCTGCCTCCCGACATATCCCTCCAGCCTTGGGGACCCTTCGCCTTCTCCTCCCGCATCTCCCGCCATGAGGTAACCCTTCGCTCTTCCGCACAAGCTGCGATTCCACGCTCACCGCACCAAAAATGTTGGAACCAACAAAGTCGGCTCCACCTAAAGCTCGGAACTACAGGGGCAGCTCGTGCTTACTCCCTTGGGATCACGCTCAAGGCGAAGAAATAGACCGGGAGCTTCAGTGAGGAGGTCCCACCTCTTACCCGGAAGAGACTAGCTATGGCTCTTCCCCTCCCTAGCCAATACTGAGCTAGGTGCCTTAGAAGAGAGAGAGAGTCAAGAATGCTTCCTTTTCTAAGGCACCTTACCGGTCTATTTATAGGCCTTTGAACTGGGACTGCAAATAACTAAACTAATTCATCCTGAAATTACTGGAATGCCCCCGGCTAGGTCTGCCAACAGCCGAACTCCGCTGTCCTAAAAGGCTAATTGCAGACCACCCAGGGTAAAAGAGTAAAAATACCCCTGGGACCCAAAAGGTGGGCCAGGCCCTACCTGAAATGGCCCTGAACCAAGATGGCCCATCTCTCCGGGTACCTCTTGCTAGGGTCCTCTCGCCTGGCTGGGGCCTCTCGCCTGGGTCCTCTCGCCTGGCTGGGGCCTCTCGCCTGGGCCCACTCGCTCGCCTTCAGCCTCTCGATTGAGCCCTCTCGCCAGGACCCTTTCTCTCGCTTGGGCCCTCTCGCCAGGCTGCGAGCCCGAGGTTGTACAATCATCACACAGGGGGTGATAGCCTAGAGTGACTCTGATGCTATTGTAGATCCACTTAACATGATCAGAGCTTGCTTTTATCATTACTCTCTCCCCCTTTATGACTTCTCGTGCAATATGATCTCACAAATCATTCTTCTGAAATCTTACTTGATCAACAGTATGATGTAGTCCTGAGGTAAGATGAGTCTTTACTTTGGTCAAGTTATCTGCGAGGGTTTTGGTAGAATCTTTGACAACTTGAACCATAGAATCTGTCTGTGTTGAGATCTTGGATTCAACAACAGTAGAAGTTGTATCTATCTTTGCTTCTAGAGTTGTAGTTTGTTCTTTTAACTTATTCAGGGTAATATCATGTATTTCTATTAAATTTTCATTCATTCTGATCTGATTTTCAAGAATATAGCCTTGTTTGACAGCCATGTCATCTTCAGTCTTCTTGAGTTTTCTTGCTGTTTTGTCATGTATACTACAACATGTGCTCCTCTCTGGAAGTAATCAGTCATATCTTTCTTTAAAAGATTGACCTCAAATCGTATTGATTTGATGTCTTGGGCCAGCTGAAACTGCAACCCCTTATTGCTTTCATCCACATATTTCTCTAATTGTGTCCTTTGCTGATCAAGCAGAATTTGTAGTTGAACTAGAAATAAAGAAATGAAATTCTAATCAGGAGCAGGAGTTGTACCAGACTGAGTGGTTTTCTTGTAGCTTTTTCTCCTTTGTCTGACTTCCTCAATCTTCTTTTTCCTTAGCTGAGAGGCTTCCTCCCCCTCAGAGTCAGATGAGCTGTCAATTGCAACTATTGGTGGTGTTTTATCTCTATCAGTGTTAGGAGGCATATTGGCTGTCTCCCCCTCAACTTTTGCATCTTCTTGAGCAATGGAGAGGTCTTCCATTATGATATCATCATGTTGACCTGCAGGGTCAGGAACAGGATCCTGTGGGAGAATGTCCTCCAACTCCCCCTGAACGCCATCTGCTTTATCCAAATGAGTTTCTTCTTCAGTCTCCTTATAGACTGCATTTCCAGTGTCTTCATCTGTCATCTGCAGATCCTGTGTAGTAGCATCAGCCAGTTCTTCTGCTGTGTTCAGGTCAAGGATCACATCCATCACTGTTTAGCCGACAATTTCACTTTCTAAAGTTGGAAGCACATTGAGGTTTTCTTCTTCAATGTGTTCCTTCTCTGGAATTATCTCCCCTGCATTTGATCCCTAGTTCCAAATGAGGGCCTAGGAGGAATTTTTGGGGCTGGAACATCTTGGTCATTTGAGCTTGAACTCTCTTGTCCATCAGATTTACTGGAAGAATCTTCTTCCACCACTACAGCCTTCTTCTTTTTCTCTTTCTTTTTTACCACTACAGGTGTCTCTTTGGATAGAACACTATCCCACCTGGATAAAATCCTCATATCCTTTCTGCGCATGTAGTTGATCTTTATTCCAGTCTTCAGGTTCAGACAATCAGGAATGGCCTGTACCAAGTAGAGGCTTATTATTCTGCCCAGATTAGGCTTCTTAAAGCATTCTGTAATCTTGTCAAAGACTACTTTGCTCCAGTCAGTCTTGACTTTGAATATTACTCGAGCCATTAGCTGAAACATGTTGGCTGATATCCTATCATGTGCTCCTTTTTTGCACAGCAACACCTTCCCTATTATTTCTGACAGGAATTTCCCTTGATTGTTCATACCTTTGCGGAACAGGGTACTTCCCAGCTTGGTAGTTGGAGCCAATCCACACCATTCTAATGCATCTGCGGTCTTGGCAGAGTCTAAGTCTTCTTGGTTAATTCTAGGTAAGTGGAATACCTTGGCCAGTCTTCTTGTTGTGATTTTCACTTTTGTTCCATTCACCTTTGACTTAATCTTTGTTGAACTTGATTCCAGTGATGCATTGTAGAAGAATTCTGATACTTCTCTTTTCCAGATGTTTGTTGGTTCAGAAAGCAAATACTTCAAGACAGCTTCATCGATTAGGTTTACCACTTCCTTGATTTCGTCATCCGCCGACTGGAATCCATTGCAAACAAGCTCGTATCTTTCGAAGATGTTATCGTCGTTCTTGAGAGCCATTGAAGGTGAAGGAAAGGAATGACGAGTGTCGACTAATCAGAATTCTAGGTCTCGACACTCAGGGATCAATCTCTCAGGATTTCAGGTAAGCGTAGACGACAACTTCTTTCACACACTATTTATTGTAGTTGTCGCAGAAGACGAAAAGGCGCGCTGTATTTAGTCTATTCCGAATTTTTGGGTAAATACCTAGTGTCGACACAAAGATATATTGTTTGTCGAGATGTGTCGACACAAGTCGACACAAGGATTATGTCTCTCGACACATGTACCTTAGGGTCTCGACACCCGTATGTCTCGACACCCGTATGTCTCGACACCCACTTTAGTGTCTCGACTCTTAAGGTTATCCTGAGTTGACACACTTTCATGTGTCTCGACACATCACTATCTATAGTGTCGACACACTCTCTGGTGTCTCGACATATTACTATATATAGTGTCGACACACTCTCTGGTGTCTCGACACATTACTACATACAGTTTCGATACACATTCTTGTGTCTCGACACTGACTAGTCAAAATTTTGTTTTTCTTAAGTGTTGATTCTTGACACTTTTGAGGTTTATCCTTGAAACCTAAATGAGTAGACTTAATTACTGATTAATCAGTTTTATATTTATGTTATTACTATTTTACTCAAGATTTAACATTCCAAGTTCAAATTTAAAGAAATTAAATTTCTCTTCTTTCAGAGACTTAGTAAAGATATCAGTAATTTATTTATTTGTGGGAACAAATTCTAAGCTAATATCTTCATTTTCTACATGTTCTCTAATAAAATGATATCTAATTTCAATATGCTTTATTCTATTATGTGACACATGATTGTTTGCAATAGAAATGACACTAGTAGAATCACAGTATAAAGAATTTTATTTAGCTTGAAATTGTAATCTTGTAACTAATGCTTAATACAAAGCAATTGTGCACAGCAATCACCAGCTGAAATGTACTCAGATTCAGCTGTGGATATTGCTACACAAGTTTGCTTTTTTGCCGCTCCATGACACCAGTCTCCTTCCAAGAAATTGGCATGAGCCGGATGTGCTTTTACTGTCTTCTTTACATCCTGCATAATCTGCATCTAAAAAACCCGTCAGTTCAAAATCACTATTCCTGGGATACCATAAGCCAAAATTAGGTGTGTCCTTTAGATATCTCAATATTATTTTAACTGCTGTATAGTGAGATTTCTTAGGGCATGCTTGATACCTGTCACAGACACAGGTAACATACATTATGTCTGGTCTACTGGCTGTTAGATAGAGCAGTGATCCAACTATGTCCCTATACAAGGTGATATCAACTAGCTTCCCAACACCATCCTTGTCTAAAGACATACTGGACCCCATGAGAGTTCTTATTGAAGTGGCTATTTCCATGCCATACTTCTTGATTAACTCTTTGATGAAGTTAGACTGACTAATAAAAAGTCCATCTAAAGTTTGCTTAACTTGGAGACCCAAGAAAAACTTGAGTTCACCCATGTTTCTAATCTCAAACTTTTCTTGTATTAATTTAGCAAACTTAGTGCAAAGTGACTCATCAGTAGATCCAAATATAATATCATCAACATATATTTGTACTAGGATGGTCTTGCCTTTGACTTCCCTTAGGAATAATGTTTTGTCTATTTTCTCTCTTGAGAATTTATTCTCCAGAAGGAACTTAGACAGAGTCTCATACCATTGTTTTAAATCATAGAGAGCTCTTAAAAACAAATAAACATGAGTAAGTTTAGTAGAATCAACAAAACCCGAGGGTTGCTCAACATATACTCTTTCTTTAAGGTTACCATTTAGGAAGACTGACTTCACATCCATTTGGTTAACTTTGAAACTTTTGTAGGCTGTATATGATAGGAAGAGTCTTATAGCCTCCAATCTAGCCACTGGTGCAAAGGTTTGATCAAAGTCTATCTCCTCTTCTTGTCTATATCCCTTTGCAACCAGTCTAGCTTTGTTTCTGACTATAACACCATTCTCATCCAGTTTGTTTCTATTATCCATTTGGTTCCTATGATGTTACAGTCATCTGGTCTGGGAATCAGCTTCCAGACATTGGATCTCTTGAACTGGTTCAATTCTTCTTGCATTGCACCTATCCAAAATGGATCCACATTAGCTTCTTCAAATTTCTTTGGTTCTGTTTGGGACAGAAAATTTGATTACATCACAGTGTTGTGATGTTTGCTTCCCGTGGTCACACTCTGTGCATCATCTCCTATAATCAATTCCCTTGGATGATCCTTTAGATGTCTGATAACAACAGGTAATGTGGCTTCTTCTCCTGGACCACCTGCATCATGCTGAGTTTCTTCTCCTTGTTGTTCCTGTGCAAGTACTTCCTCAATAATGTTGACTCCATCTTGCATATCCTGGCTTGCTGGAACAATATCTTATATAGTCAGCTCCTTTAGCTTCAAGTATTCACCTGTTGTGCTTGATGAACCTGACTTATCATTGTAAAACATAGAACTTTCATCAAATATAACATGAACAGACTCCTCCACAACTTGATCCCTCAAGTTGTAGACCCTAAAAGCCTTACTGTGGTCACTATAACCAACAAATATGCTATCATAAGACTTCTCAGCAAACTTGGATATGTATGTTTTCCCATTATTTAGGACATAACATATACATCCAAAGATTCTGAAATATGCCAAGTTTGATTTTTTTCCCTTCATAGTTCATAAGGAGTTTTATTCAATCTTTTGTTGACTGAAGCTCTATTAAGAACATGACATGCTGTGTTCTGGAAGTGAAGAATCACTCAACATGGTTCTTCCAGCTTCAATGAGAGTTCTATTCTTCCTCTCAGCAATCCCATTCTGCTGGGGTGTTCTTGGTGAGGAAAATTCTTGCCGAATCCCCAGTTCTTCACAAAACTTTGTTGTATAATCAGATTGAAACTCAGTTCCATAATCACTTCTAATTCTGACCACAGAGCTGTTCAATTCATTCTGAATTTGTTTGACAAAAGTTTTGAAGACATCAGGGGTTTCAGACTTTTTCCTTAAGAAGAAAATCCAAGTGAATTTGGAATAGTCATCAACAATTACGTAGGTGTAAACTCTCCTTCCTAAACTATGAACTGACATAGGACCAAACAAGTTCATATGCAAGAGGTATAAACACCTCACTTTGAGTCTTTGCATTCAATACTTTTGAATGAAGCTTTGGTTTGCTTGCCTTTTTGGCACGCTGAGCATATGCTCTCCTTAGAGCATTTAATGTTAGGGTCATTCCTAACAAACTCTTTACTGAAAAATTTTCCTATGACTTTGTAGTTCAAATGAGCTAGCCTCTTGTGCCATTTGACACAGTGTGATACTTTCTCATTTGCAACTAGACATAAGGGTGAGTCTGACTTTAAACAAAAAAAATTCAAACAATACACATTCCCACATCTAGTGTCTGTCAAGATGACCTCTTAGTCACTTGACTTCTTTATTAGACACTCATATTTGTGGAATGAAATGTCATAGACAAGATCACAAAGTTGACTTATGTTTATAAGGTTGTGTTGCAAATCTTTCACATAAGCTACTTTGGTGAGAGTGACTAAGCTATGATCTTATCATAACCTTTGGTTATTCCTTTGTCAGCTCCACCAAAGATCACCTTTGGTCCATTCTCCATGGAGACAAATTCCCTCAAATTGCCTTTTGTTCCAGTCATGTGTCTAGAACACCCACTATCCAAGTACCAGATTGGTCTATCTCTGGTGCTTGGACATTCCTGCAAAATAGGAATTTATTTTTTCTTAGGAACCCAAGTTGTTTTGGGTCCTAGGTTCTTGTTAGCTGTGGCTTTATTGAAACCACCAGTGAGTTTCTTAATTGGATATCTTTTTGGAATATGAGACACAGTGTAATTGAACCAACAGTCCAAGACAAAGTGTCCTACCTTTCCACAACACTAACATTCATACCTATTGTACCTCCTCTTTGGAGGAACAGAAGGAACTTTGTGCTGACATTCCTTAGGACAAGAATCAACACACTTGTCAGTTGTAGTTTTACTGGGAGAAAACAAGTTGTTTTGTCTCTCAGTTACAACTATCCTCCTTGGAGCAGACACATTAGGAATAGCTTTCCTATTCACATATGAATTTAGTCCAGCTAGTTCAGACTTCTGGATTTCTTTTCCCTTAGTCTGAAATGACTGGACCCTTTTGTCTTGCTAGTTTTTTCTCTTTTCCTCTTGGGTTTAACATACCCAAGACCACTTCCAGGTGTTCCTGAGAAGGTATCTATAATGGGCAATACAGTTTTAGGTTTAGAAAATTGTTGTACTAATCTTTTCTCATTCAAGAGTTTGAGTTCCAGCTTCTGAATAGTTGCATTCTTCTGCTTCAGCAATAAGATTTGATCATCAATGATCTTAGTCAGCATTGCCAATTTAGAACTTTGAAGACCAATTTTCTGAGTATCCATCTTATGATGATACTCAAAACCTTTTAGTGATGCTATCTCTACAGTTTGTATTTTGACAAGCTTCTTGCTGCTTACCAGGGTTTCCAACAACTTTCCAAATTTGAATGTGAGCTGCTGTAGTTCAGTCACAGAGTTAGTCTCATGTGAATCAAACTTTGAGTCACATGAGTCTAGCTCATCCCCAGTCTCATATACAGAAGTTTTAGAACATGTTTAATTGTCATAGATTACCTGAGTCTCCTGACAGTCAAAAGCTTCTGTTTCTGGATCATCAGATAATGCCATTAAATTGATCTCCATATCTTCTTCAGAATCACCATTATTTGATGAAGTTGTGGAGCATTTCCCTTTGTTTATAGCCTTTCTGATAAATTCTTCTTCATAGGAGAACAGTCCAATAAGTTCTTCTGATTCAGTTGAATCAGTATCACTATCAGATAAGGTCTTTGACTTCTTTGCCATCAGATCCTTCTATGATTTCTTGTTTTTATAGAACTTCTTTTCTTTAGACCTTTTGTTCTCCTTCCTTTTTACTGGACAGTCAGCTATGACATGCCCAGCCTTGTTACAACAAAAGCAAATAATGTCAGACTTGAATTGTTTATTCTGATGAGAATCATATCTGATCACAGATTTGTCTCTGTGATTGACTTTGCTTTTATTGGAGCTTGATCCAGAATATTTCTTTTTATTCCACTGCTTCCTTCTCTCTAGCATTTTCTTGAATTGCCTGGTAAACAGTGCTAATTCATCATCTGATAGTTCTTCTGATGAAGAACAGACTCCAGTGCTATCTGTATCTTCATCCCTTCTGGGTGATGATGAAATTTCTCTTCTAGCTTTCTTAGATGTATCTGCTTTGAATGCCACAGATTTAGTCTGAGTTGAATTTCTGGCAGATTCTGCTTCAGCTTTTCTAGAGTTTAGTTGAAGCTCATGTGACATAAGCTTCCCATACAAGTCTTGGGGTAACATATTTCTTAGATTCCCCATTTCTCTTACAACATAAATCTTGATGTCCCATTCTTTATTTAGGGATCTCAAGAATTTGTCATTCAACTCATAATTTGAGAAATTTCTGCCATAGTTTCTGAAGTCATTTACTATTCTGAAGAACTTTTCATAGCACAGTTCTATAGAATCAGACTTTCCTTGTCTGAAAGCCTCATACTATTGGTTGAGGAAAAATTTCCTGTCATCTCTTACTTCTTCTATACATTCCATGTATACAATGAGAGTATCTCACATCTCCTTGGATGTATTACAATGCACAAGATTCTGAAATGTTGAATTGTCTATTGCACTGACTATTATATTTTGTGCTCTTTTGTCCATGGTGGCAAGTATCACCTCATCCTTTGTCATTTCTGACAATTTCTTATGGGTTTGAACATTTGCATCTAAGACAGATGTTTTCATTGGTGCATATGATCCTTCTTGTACAGTGACAAAGATTCTTGGATTTGAGGCTTCCATGAACAATCTCACTCTCTGTTTCCATATAGCAAAGTTATACTTAGTACATATAGACAGTTTCATATAACTGAGTTCTCTGTAAGATTCAGAAGCCATAGATCTGAAATTTTTCTAATACCCTTTGGATTTTTTTCAGACTGTTTGATCTTTCTTGAACAACCTCCCTCTGATACCACTTGAAAGATAATCCTATGGGTAGATAATCACCTAGAGGGAGGTGAATAAGTGATTTTTTAAGTTACTTTATCAGATCTTTATCACTCAACTAATTTTGCAGTTACAAAGACTTAG
Source organism: Platanthera zijinensis (assembly GCA_039513925.1). Taxonomy (NCBI): domain Eukaryota; kingdom Viridiplantae; phylum Streptophyta; class Magnoliopsida; order Asparagales; family Orchidaceae; genus Platanthera; species Platanthera zijinensis. The sequence continues at coordinate 246,512,225 of CM077078.1, read as the reverse complement.
ATCTCAACACAAGCAAAAGTAATCCACAACACAACACACACGGAATTTATAGTGGTTCCCCTATCTAGGGTACATCCACTTTCCCCTTTCTTCCTCACTAGCAATGTGCTAGATGAGGTTATAGCTTCTCCTCTTTAACTCAGATCCAAAGATCCTATAGGTTCAGTTTCTGTTAAGAAACATACACTCAGACCAATAGGTCCTACCTCAGAGATTCTCCCAATTTCCTACCTCAGCTCCCTTAAGAACCCTACCTCAACCTTTATAAAATAGGCCTACAACTCAGAGATAAGATCTCCTACCCACTCAGATCTCAAGGAGATTTTACAAAATATAGAGGTAAAAATGAAAAATGGAATTCTCAAAAAACAGAAAATCTGTAATCTGATATATCTGTTAGTACAGATTCTTCAATTCAGCAGCAATGAATGTCTTCTTGATAAATTGGATGGCTGAAAAGTTGCTTCTCTGTATCTGCAATATTCTTGATGTTGATCGGCTTGATAACCTTGAAGAAATTGTAGATTAGATCCACCTTGATCTTCAGATCGACTTTGATAAAGGATCTGAAGATATTCTTGAAGACCTTCGTCTTCTTCCTCCTTCTCGGGATTGTAATAAAAATGAGAATTTTTGTTTGCTTTTCCGATTCTGTCTCATCGTTGGTGTAGACAACCCTCTATTTATAGTCTTCATGGATGACTGGTAACTGAATGATGACATTAGCGTTTGACATCATACTGCAGATCCTTCCTCAGACTATTTCTGTTAAAATATCTTATTCCTGTAGCTGATGTGACAGTTCTGACTTATCTTGACACTTTTGTGTTGATTCTGCATATTTTATGAAACATAAGTGTCGAGATGTCCAAAGTGTCTCGATACTTGTGTCAAGACATCTTAGCAGTCTCGACACAATTCTACTTGAAAGAATTTTCATCTGAAACTTGAGAGTGTCAAGACAGTTGACTTGTCTCGACACAAGCGTTATCTGTGTCGACATCTTTTATTCTACCTTGTGTCGAGACAGTTGGGTTGTCTCGACACAACTGTCTGCCTGATGTCGGAAAGTTTATGCTTTAATTCTTCATTGTGTCGAGATAGTTGATTTGTCTCGACACAATTATACTTAGTAAAATCTCCCGTCTTCTTTGTGTCGAGACAATTGTATTGTCTCGACACAACTACTTTAAGCTTTATAGTGTGAAATATGCTGACTTAGTCTTCAAGATGTCGAGACGAATGACTTGTCTCAGCACAACTGTCTTGTATCTTCTATGTATCGAGTTAACCGACTTGTCTCGATATAACTTTTGCAAAGGTGTCGACACAGTTGAAGTGTGTCTGACACTTTTGTACTTAGCTATTTTTATGCACTGCATGTTGTTGAATGTAGTCTGTGCTGACTTCACTCAGCACTTTGCTGACTCCACTCGACGCTTTTTGTACTTAGACAATTTTTCTTCAAAATCCAGTCAGCTTCTTGTGTCTACCTGTCCAATCAACATAAAGTAGACAACCTGTATACATAAACTGAAACATATATCAAATACAAACATGTGTATATCATTGAGTTGAAAAGAGTTTCTTCAAATTAAGTACATTGTGTCCAACGTACCCAACACTCAGGCTTTGAGGATGAGCCTTTTGGGGGAGAGGATGATAGTTGATTATATATATATATATATATTGTAATGCTTCTCCCCCTAACTTTGTGGCCTCGTTGCGAGGCGAGTCCTTTTTGTAATAGAAAAGATATCAATGAAAATTTTACTTAGACAATTTTCCTGTCCTGTGTTTATTTTCAGCATTGCACTCGCACGCGCGTGTCACCCCCTTGCTATGCGACCTCGCTAGGATAGAACTCTCCGCGAGTGCCCAACCAGATTAATTTTAGACTACGTGCATGCTCGCAAACCTCGGGATCTCGCCACCCCGTAGAAGTAGGAGTTGGACCAATCGCCGAGTGGGACCCTCGACCTCCCGGCTCGCCCAATAGAACCCTTTCCCTTTAGAAGGTTATTCAAGACTGGATTTTCACAGGTAAAAATTTGATGGGGTGGAATTCGATTGTCGAGAACACCCCCTACTCGCCTTCCTTGGTGGTTGCCAAATCTCGGCTCGCCCCCTTTGACATTGCTTTACTGAGTTATTGTCACCTCTTAGTAGTTATTGAGATCTCGGCTCGCCGCTACCTGTTTGTCTTGAGGTTGTTGTATTTGATCTTTTGTTTCCCTTGTGATTTTTGTCCTCGGCCTCTGCCCCAAGTTCACCTTCGAATACCTCATGTTGAGTTGCAAGAGCAGCCCGGGACTCGGTTCCAGAGCATCAACGGCGTCCACCGAGGATATTTCATATTGCAAAAAGATCTAAAAAGCCGCGATATCTCATATTTACAAAAGAGGATGTTACACTTTGTTTATGTATAGAAGCGCTTCAAGTCATCACCGCTCCAAGTGTGACTGAGGGTCTCGCCCTCCACATTCTGGAGGCGATACCCCCCTGACCTCAATGCCTCTTTGACAATATACGGATCTTCCCAGTTTGGGTTGAGCTTCCCCACGACTGCTGATCTTCCCGCGACATCTACCTTCTTGAGGACCAAGTCCCCTTCCGTGAACTGCTTGACCTTGACATGCTTGTTATACTTGGTCATTCGCCGCTTAATTTCTTCCTGCCTAACAGCGGTCACATCTCAAAGTTCCTCCGCTAGATCCAAGGAGAGTCGCAGCTCGTCCTCATTCTCTGCTCTCCATTCCTCTCTTTCTTCTTCCGCCTCGATTACCCAAGGTGTCCGAACCTCGAACTTTATTGGGAGCACAGTCTCACAACCGTGTGAGAGCTTGAATGTGGTCTCTCCTGTGGCCGTATTGGGAGTAGTTCTAAGGGCCCACAGGACCGAAGGGAGCTGCTCCACCTAGCTCCCCTTCAAGTTCTCCACCTTCTTTTTCGGCAAGGTCAAAATGATCTTATTCGCCGCCTCCACCTGCCTGTTGCTCCTTGGGTGATGGACCGACGCGAACCTGAGATCAATCCCAAGCTATCCAGAAACTGATAAACTCGGCGCTGGCGAACTGCGGCCCATTGTCCGTGACAATGGCCTGAGGCAACCCGTGTCGGCAGATGATCTCCCCCACACAAAATTCCGAACCACCTGGGAGGTCACCTTGGCTAGCGCCTTCACCTCCAACCACTTAGAGAAATAATCTATCATCACCAATAAGAACTTCCTCTGTCCACTGGCCTGAGGGAAGGGCCCTACCAGGTCCATTCCCCAAATGACGAAGGGTCGGGGCGCAGTGATGCTCCTTAGTTTTTGAGCTGGTAGTAGCTGGAGCGGGGCGGACAGTTGACACTTTTGGCACTTCTTTGCAAACTCGGCGGCATCCTGACCTAGGGTTGGCCAAAAATACCCTTGCCTCACTATCCTCCCCTCCAAGGTCCTGCTCCCCGAGTGACTCCCGCATTCCCCGACATGAACTTCTTCCAAGATCCTCTGGACCTCCCCCTCGGCCACACAACGTGCTATGAGTCCTGAGAGGGTCTTGCAATACAACTTCCTGTCGCACATAAGATAGTATGCCGTCTTGTGCTTGAAACGCTTCTTGTCCAGGCCTTCCGGGAACTCACCTATGGACAAGAAGGCGGCGAAGGGGTCTATCCATGAAGGGCGCTGGTCTACCTCCACCAGCTCTCCTTCGATAGAGGGGCGAAAAAGGTCGGTGATGGTTCCCCCCACCCGGGATCCATGCCTCAAACTCCCCGTTGATCTGAGAGGCCACGTCAATGGAATCCGTGAGCACTTCCACATTATTCACCCCCAACTCCCTTGCTAGACGAAGCCCCGCTATTACCGCCTCATACTCCGCCTGGTTGTTGGTAATGGGGAATTGAACAACCACCGTCTGCTCGATCTTTGTTTCCTGGAGGCTCTCCAGGATCACTCCTACCCCCAAGGAATGCCTGCCCGAGGAGCCATCTACCATCACCTTCCAAGGAACTGGGCGAGTGAGCTCCGCCTCCGCCACCTCGACCACATAATCAGTCAGGAAGTCGGCCATCGCTTGAGCCTTGATCGAGAGGCGGGGAACAAAAGATATATCAAATTCACTCAGCTCCACTAACCACTTTGCTAACCTTCCTGAGTGCTCCACCCCCTCAAAGATATTGCGGAGGGGATGATCAGTCACCACTCGGATGGAGTGTGCCTGGACGTAGGGCCGGAGCCTCTGAGCCGAGATGATCAGGGCAAAAGCCAACTTCTCTAAAATCGGGTATCGGAGCTCCGCCTTCCTCAAGACCTTGCTCACATAATAGATGGGTAGTTGTTTCTTCCCCTCTTCCCGGAATAGGACAGAGCTCAAGGCCTCGATCCCGACCCCAAGGTACAAGGATTGATCTTCCCCCTCCTTCAGTCCCTGGAGCAGCGGAGCCTGGGTCAGCTGCCTCTTCAAGACTTGGAAGACCTCCTCGCACTCCTCCGACCATTCGAATTTCTGATTTCCCCTCAGCTGTTTGAAGAAGGGGGAGCACTTCTCTTCTGCCCGAGAGAGGAACCTGCTCAACCCCGCCAACTTCCCCGTCAGCCGCTGGACCTCTTTGGCGTTCCGTGGTGACCCCAATTTCATGATCGCCCTCACCTTGTCAGGATTGGGTTCCACCCCGGCGGGAGTAAGGAGATGGCCTAGGAACTTACCCCTGCTCGCCCAAAAGACACACTTCAAGGGGTTTAGCCTCATTTTGTATTTTCGCAGGGTGCCGAAGGTCTCTTCCGGGTCCTGGAGTTGAGACTCAACATCCCGACTCTTGATCATGAGATCATCCACGTACACCTCCAGGTTCCTCCCCTCTTGCTCCCGGAAGATCCGGTCCATCATCCTTTGATACGTTGCCCCTGCATTTTTTAGCCCAAAAGTCATCATTTTATAGCAGTAGCACCCATCCCCGGTGATGAAGGAGACATATTTTATATCGGGCGGGTGCATCTTGATCTGATGATAACCTGAAAAAGCATCTAGAAAACTCATTATAGAAAAACCGACGCCTGAGTCAACCAACGCGTCGATTCGAGGCAAGGGGTAACAATCTTTATGACATGCTTTATTTAGATGAGAAAAGTCTACACACTTCCTCCAACGGCTGTTTCTCTTTTTAACCATTACAACATTGGAGACCCAGCCTGGATACTGAATCTCTGAAATGAATCCGGCCTTGAGGAGCTTACACACCTCCTCTCTGATGGGCTCGACCAGCTTGTCCGCGGTAGACCTCTGCTTCTGCCGGATGGGGCGAGCCTCGGGATCCAGGTTAAGGTGGTGACAGGCGACGTCCGCATTGATCCCTGGCATGTCCGCCGCGCTCCATGCGAAGACATCCACGTTCTTTCGGACGCAATCCAGCATCCTCCCCTGGTCCTCTGAACTCATCCCCCCGCTGATCTGCATCTTCTCCACCCTGCCTTCCCGGGTGAGAACCTCAATCTCCACCACCTCTTCCGCTTCCTCCAGCCGGGACTGCTCCTCCCACTCGCCAACAACCCTCTCGTCTGGGACTGGAGCCTCCTCCTCCTCGGCTTCCTCCACGGCCATCACCTCGGCCTGCTCTCCCGGAACTTCTTCCGCCGCCCCCACCTGGGCGTGGATTTCTTCCTCCTCCACCTCCATCTCCTCCGCTTCCTCTCTAGCCTCCTGCCTGGACACTTCCTCCATCCTCCTCTCCATCTCCTCGGCTCCCTCCTGCCAGGAGATGGTGTTGACCGTCGTGACGTAGCATTCCCATGCCACCTTGGGGTCTCCGCGGACCCGGACTTAAATGCCTTCAACATTGAACTTCAGACACTGATGGAAGGAAGAGGGTACGCAGCGGAAGACGCTGATGAGGGCCGTCCGAAGATCGCGTTATAAATGCTAGGAGCGTCCACAATGACGAACCTGTAGTTTCTAGACTGCCCCCCTAGAGTAACATGAAGTCCCATTCCTTCCACCTCCTTCATTTCCCCGGAAAATCCGAATAGAGGCCCATCCGAGGCCAACACCCTCCTTGCCTCCACCTTCATCGCGTCGAACGCCTTCTTGAAGACGACCTTGACAGAGCTCCCGTTATCAATGAGGATCCGAGAGACGGTAAAATTTTTGATCGCGGCCTGGATCACCAGCGCGTCGCAAAATGGATCCTCATGATCCGGCATGTCCTTCCTCGTGAAGGTAATCTTCTCATCTGGGGGTGGAGTTAGAGACGTCGAAGCAACGCTCCGGCGATACATGGTATGGAGGCTCGCCTTGCGGGCGGCCTCAACTCCCTTCCCGTGGATTACCCCGATCCCTCCTCGGCCCCCTACATCGGCCCTATCCTCACACCTGTTCTCCCCTCCGGGCAGGACCTCTTCAATCCGCACCTCTCGACGAGGCTGCTGCTGCTGCTGCTCCCTGGTTCCCCTCAACTCCAGGAACTCCGGGCACGTGGCCATGACGTGGCCCTCCTCCTAATGGAAATCGCAGTAAGGCAGCTCCACCCTGCCTTCCTGCCTTCTCCTCTGACCTCTCCTCCTCCTCCCTAGGGCTATCACCATAGCCTGATGTTGATCGGGGAGAGCAGGTCTCTGGCCCTGCCTCCAGCCTGGAGGGTTGAACTGACTCTTCCCTCCTTGGCGGTTATCCCCTTCGTGGAAACCTCGCCTCTGGCCTTGGTCTTGCCACTCCTGCTGCCTACAGCCTAGCCGATTATTCGGCTCCTGGCGGCCCCACCTTGGCTGCTGCTGCTGTTACTGCTCCCTCTGCCTAGGCTCTGCCCTCCTGGCCTCCTTCCCCTTGCCACCTCCTAGCTCCTCCTCCGCAGCCCACCTGGCTAACTTCCTAGCAAACGTCGGGTTGGATGCCTGCCCCTCGACTTCCCGGGCAGCCCTCTCCATCAGCTCCTCGAACGACATCAGAGGCACCCTCTTCAGCTTCATCCTGAAGAATCCCTGCTGCAGCCCCATGGTGAAGGCCACCATGAGGGTGTGCCCTGACATTTCCTAAACCAGGAGGACCTCCTCTTGGAACCTGTCCACGTAGCTCCCCAGAGTCTCGTTCGCTCCCTGCTTGATGAGAAATAGGGACTCCGACTCACTCTTCTTCTTCTTGGAAGCAGTGAAACTTAGCAAGAACCCCCGACACAGGTCCTCGAAACAGTCGATGGAGGTGGCAGGGAGCTGATGAAACCAATCCCTCGCCTTCTCCTTGAGGGTGATGGCGAAGAGTCGGCACTTGAAGGCATCCGACATCTGCCTGATCGACACCACATCCTCGAACCATTGGATGTGCTGAATCGGGTCGTCCCTCCCGGTATAGTAGGACATCTATGGGTCACGGAATCCCTCCGGAACTGGGGCGGATGAGACCAGCTCGCTTAAGGGACTTTCTTCCCCTGCCGGGCGAGCCGGGCGATCTCGCACCTCCACCTCGCCAGGCCTTCCCGCATTCGCCGAGCCAGGGAATAGGACTCGCTCTGAGAGATCTCGCCCGGGGAGATCTCACCCACTACCTTCTGCCGCCGCTTCCTTCCCAGGCCTCCGAACAGGAGCGTTCTCTCCTAGGGCTGGGGCTGCAATCACTGGGACCGAGGGTGTCGAGCACTCGCCGCGAGCAGTGAGTGCGAAAGTTACGAGGTTCTGCATCTCTTGCTGGAAATCCTCCAACATGCTGAGAGTGGCGAGAGGGGGAGGGGGTGGCGAGTCGACCTGGTCAGAACATTGCCCTTCGCCTCCAGTCATTGAGCTTGCTAAGGTTTTTGGTGCTGATCACTCTCCATGCTCACCGCACCAAAATGTTGAAACCGAAAACCGATTTTTTGTCGAGTCCGAATCCTTGGGGAAGGGGTGACCACACACTTACTTTGCATAGCAAGCTTGGGTGACCAAAGACTTAGAACTTGAAATTGACCCAAGGCTCCAGCACGGAGGTCCCACCACACACCCGGAAGATCTTAGAGCGCTTCTCCTCCTTAGCATGTGCTGAGCTAAGGGCACCTCAGAAAGCGCTATAAGACAAAAGAGTAAGAGAACTGCAAAGTTTGCCTTATGAGGTATCCCCTCGGGTCTATTTATAGTTTTTAAAACCTGACCAGCAAATAGCGTAACTCCGCTGTTCTGGGTGGCTATTTGCAGCTAAAAGCGGTCTGCCAACAGCCAAACTCCGCTGTTCTGGAAGGCTATTCGCAGCCCTGCAAGGACATCCAGGTAATTTTACCTCCGGACCCTACTGGGCGAGTGCCCCATGAAGGCGACACTCGCCTAAAGGGGCGAGTGCTAGGGTAAACCAGACACTCGCCTCTGCGGCACCCCATCATGGGTAAATGCGAGATCTAAGGCCACTCGCCTCACTCAACGCCAAGGAACTGAAGGCATTGACAGAACAAGCCTCACTCAACGCCAAGAGCAGAAAGCGTCGACAACACTCGCCTCACTCAACGCCAAGGAACTGAAGGCGTCGACAACACTCGCCTCACTCAACGCTAAGAGCAGAAGGCGTCGACAGAACCAGCCTCACTCAACGCCAAGGAACTGAGGGCGTTGACAGAATAGCCTCACTCAACGCCAAGAGCAGAAGACGTCGACAACACTCGCCTCACTCAACGCCAAGGAACTGAAGGCGTCGACAGCACTCTCCTCACTCAACGCCAAGGAACTCGCCTCACTCAACGCCAAGGAACTGAAGGCGTCGACAACATTCGCCTCACTCAACGCCAAGAGCAGAAGGCATTGATAGAACTCGCCTCACTCAACGCCAATGAACTGAAGGCGTCGACAAGCGTGCCTCACTCAACGCCAAATGAGCTTAAGGCGTCGACAGTGCGCGCCTCATTCAACGCCAAGCGAGCTGAAGGCGTCGACAATACTCGCCTCATTCAACGTCAAGGAACTGAAGGAGTCGATAGAGCGCGCCTCACTCAACGCCAAGCGAGTTGAAGTCGTCGACAGAGGGCGCCTCACTCAACGCCAAGCGAGCTGAAGGCATCGACAGAGCGCGCCTCACTCAACGCCAAGCGACGGGCTCGCACGGCTTGCTCGGCGAACACTGGATTGCACATGTTACTGGGCGAGTGGTCCTTGAAGTTTCCACTCGCATGGGGTAGCGAATGCTCGATGGGGCGGCGAATGCTCGATGGAGCGGCGAATGCTCGATGGGGCTAGCACTCGCCGCCTCTAGATGACCTGGGGCGAGTGCGGGTTTGGCCTGCCCCACTCTCCCTGCGCCCGCCTTGCCCCAATCTGGGCGAGCCGAGCTGCACCGATGCACTCGCACCCCCTGGCCACGTGACGGGGCCGGCTCCTGTCGATACCGCTCGCCGGATATGAGGTTGTACAGTTGGAGAGTCGTACAACACCGACACGCTGGGCATTTTGAAGTTTCTGTGCTTCATAGTTAGCAGGTAGGGAGAGGTTGTAGTGTTCGCTGGTATCTAAATGGCAAAGGAACAACAAAGGATGTGCAAAAGGCAGAGGAGTGGTCTCCTGAACTCAAGGATCTGGTGGTTGGTGGTGCTACGCTTTGGCAGTGTTCGATCGACCGGGGGGGGGGGGGGGGGGGGGGGGGGGGTAAGGAAGCATTGCTGGTAGGTAACAAGGAAATTTCTTTTTCCAGTCCGGCTTTTAACAGGGGTGGTGGTTGCTTTACAAGAAATCAGTTGGTGGGTTTTTTGTTTTTTTTTTCTTTTTTTCTAATATAGGTGTTTAAATGGAAAAAATGTGGATTCAAAGGGTTTTTCTTTTGGTATTCCCCATTAATTTAGAATTTCAAAAAGAAGTGTGTTTCAAAATTTAAAATTAAAATACGGGTAATTAGGAATGAATGAATGGTGGTATATCCAACAACAACAGAACCCATATATCCCCAATCATTGTGGTTATGGGTGGGGGAAGATTGGAAGCAGACCTAACCTTTGGCAATATGCACAAAGTAGCTTCTCTCAGAGGAGAAAGACCTAACCTTTGACAATAAATGCATAAAGTGGCTCCTCACAGAGACCACTGAAATAGTGTCCCCCTATACCGTCACATTTGCTGCGGAATCATGTCCTCAAATCAAAGCCAAAGACATCAGAGAGGGCAGACCCAAGAATCCATTTTGATTTATGTGCACATAACCATGCTTCCTTCATTTAGCATCCAGAGCATTGCCCTCAAATCAAAGCCAAAGACACCATTAAAATTAAAATACCTAAATTACAAATTATCATTTGTCAAAGCTTTGCACTATTTATCACTTAACCTAATTTGATGAATCTTTTCATTTAAGTTTTTATTGGTTGGTGACGCCAATAAACCGTAAAATCGTGCGCAAGTGACACACGCAAAACAAAATTTATGAGTGCTAATAGCGTGTGCTAACAACAACACTCATGTCTTTATCCCACTATAGTGGGGTCGGCTATATGGATCCTCTGTCGTTATTGTGCCCTATCTTTTCTCATAATCTCACTAATGCTATTCATATGGGTGACTAAATTTTACGCTGATCGTCTAACACAACCCTCACTATTTTTCATCTGGGTTTCAGACCGACTAAATTTTACTAATAAAAAAAATTAAACGTGTGAAGACATGCACTATAGTATAACATATATTGATGCATGTCATAAAAATGACATAAGAATGCATCCCATGTTGCATCGTGACTTCTCCAAACTCGTCTCCCTTGCTCTCAGCGGTCCCTTGCTCTCAGCGGTAAGACTATTGAGAGAGGAAGTTGTCTACCTAAATCACCTAGAGGGGGGTGAATAGGTGAGATGTGCGTCTATTTGCGGAATAAAAAATTAAGGAACTAGCACAACACAATACCAAGCAATCACAGACGACAAAAGATTTATAGTGGTTCCCCAACCTTGGGTACGTCCACTTTCCTCACCAATCTAGTAAACCACTAGACTTGGCTACTCCACTATCTCGGATCAAAACGATCCTACACCTCGGAACACCGTTCCTACAAAACTCGATCCCAAAATGGATCTACACTCGGAAGATTAAAACTTCCTACAAATCTCGGAGAGAATTTCTCCTACAATAAAGATGTTTGAAATATAACTCAAATAATACAAACAATGAATTCTCAGATCTGAATAGATCGGCCTTGATCTTCCTCTTTGTTCGATGTGGCTTTTTCAGAAAGATCGAAGAAGAACACGGCAACCCTAGATCTGAAAACTTCTTTGACTTCTCCCGATCGGATGTAGAAGATGATGAGAAGCAAAACTTTGATCACGATCAGAAGAAGAAAACTTAGATCTGAATCAGGAATCAGAAACTCAGCATGAGCACGATGAAGATCAACGGCGGCGGCGGCGGCTTCAGTGATTTAGACTTTTCCGAGAGCTAACAGTGTCGACGGCGGCGGCTTGTAGATCTCGAAAAACTTATATTCTCTGATAATTCCTTTTCTTTTTCTTATTAGGTTAGGTCTAATCACGTATCCCTTTTATAGGAGACTGATAACGGTCATAATCGTAATTAACGATGATACGTGGACCAATCAGAAAAGAGGAATTCAAAAATTACTTTGGAATTCTGGTCTTAGCGATTTTCAGAAAAAATCAGAGTCATATACACGAGAGAAAATGATATACTCGAGTATATGTCTATCTGCTACTCGAGTAACTAGAAGAGAAGCATACTCGAGTGAATGAGTTTCAACATACTCGAGTATCTGGGTTCAACTACTCGAGTGACAGAAAAGATCTACTCGAGTATAAAGAAGTTGGTTACTCGAGTATATCTACTTAGAGGAATTCTCAGGATAAAAGGATGGTGTTACTCGAGTATATAGAAAGGAGGTACTCGAGTACTTGGAAGACAGTTTACTCGAGTATAACAGAGGGAGTCAACTACTCGAGTATCTGAGCTATTACTCGAGTGTAGAGAGTCTACTCGAGTATATAGACTTAGAGAAATTCCTTTATACTTCCAATCCAGGCTTACTCGAGTGTAAATAAAGCATCTACTCGAGGACTACTCGAGTAAGAGAGTTAACCTACTCGAGTATCAAGTAACCTACTCGAGTATACCAAAGGAGTACTCGAGTATGTATACTTAGGATATTTTCCAGATAAAACAGAATCCTTTACTCGAGTACATAACTTAGACCTACTCGAGTAACAGACCATTTACTCGAGTATATATAAATTTACTCACTCGAGTATATGAAGATCTACTCGAGTATACACTTATATACTTGAGAAAAAGGGATTTTTCTCGAGTATGCTTAAGTCAACTACTCGAGTACTAAGTCACCTACTCGAGTAAATGGAGTATATTACTCGAGTATGTGGACTTAGTAGAATTCTTGGAATTAGGTCTTCTATCCTTCTTTGTCCATGAGTCCAAGTGCATCTAGATGAAGTGTATCCCAATAGAGAGACTATACGTGAGTCAACACCTTGGATCACACAATGAGGGATTACATTGTATGGTCCTGTGTTTGATGACCCACTATAGACTGACATTGGTCTACACTTGGCAATAGAGTCCTGCGCACAAGTAACTTAAACACAATATCAAATACAACTTAATTCATCTTAGTTCCGGGTCTGACTTCCCACAAATCTGAGGTATTGTGGAGACAAATCCCAACAATCTCCCCCTATTTGTAGAAGTCAGCACTCTCTTCACTAAGGTGAATTACTTAAAGTAAAGTAGAACAAGGATAGTATAAATGACAAAGTATAAAGCATTGAAAAATACTGAGCAAGAAAACAAATAAACTAAGATAGGCATAATCAGAATTATATATAATCTAGAAATGTTTTTGAAACAGAATATCAATTTCCACAATATCATCTTTCAGGGATGGGCATCCCTATTCTGTCTTTCTCTCACTTGATGCTGCCTCTCAAAGTATGAGAAAGGTTTTGGAAAGTATGTCTTTGGCCTAGGAGTAGCCTTCGGGTTGTTGAATCCCCATTGCTTGTCATGGAGTCTGATCTTTATCTGTGAATTCTCATAGGCTTTCCATTCTGAGTAACCGTAGTACTGATCTTTGTGTTCTCCATGGTCAACAACCAACCTCAGAGTATCAAAAATAAGAGATTTGGAGAATGGGCTCCAAATTTCTGCATGAACTACATCTGGTTTGGCTCCAGGTCTGGCTTCAGGAACGGGAGCAGGCTCTCTTCTCGGGGCTGACCGGCTAGCAGAAGCGCCGTCACCATACTTTCTTTTCTTACTAGGACCACCCTGATCAGATGGTTTTCTGGAGGAGGAGGCAACATGATCAGTGTGTCCTTTAGAGCTACCTGGCATATCATCTATCCAAACATCAGCATAGGAGAGAGGAGGGTCTGACATGTCCCCAGCAGGTCTGGGAGAGAATGTAGGCCCCGTCTCTGGAGGATAGATCTGAGCATCTGATGGAGGAGCTTCTGCAAGAGGGTTCAGGCCTTGGGGGATCACAGTAGGGTCCAATTGGAAATCTGGGAAGTTCTGATTATGTACCCATACTGCTGTATCATATATATAAAACTTTACCGACTGAATCTGAGCCAGAGTGTCAGCTTTCATTTCTTTTAACTTGACGTCCAGGGCAGCTTCAGACTTTTCAGCAAACTGGGCGGAGAGTTTTTCAACTTGTTTTTTTTACTATTTTCTCCCCCTTGCTGATATCTACATTTAACTGAGCAATAGCCTCGTCTCTGAAGGTTCCAACTTCATTGCATACCTTGATTACATTTGTTTCTGCATTCTTGTCGGCTTGGATCTGATTATTAGCAACTGTTACAGCCTGATCTCTGAGTTCACCGATACTGGTGATAGTATGGTCTAAAGCTTTTCCACCAATCCGAAATAGTTTACGGAGCTCATCTGTATTTGCTTGAATCTCGGCAAAGCCTCTACTCATCTCTGTTTCCAGAGTAGAGACCTTGTCCTGGACAGTTTTGAGAGAGTCATCAAAATACCTTCTCTGTTCTGTGAGCATGAGCTCAATCTTGCTGAGAATGTCAGAAGAGGAGGAAGAGGAGGGAGCAGAGGGTATTACAACTGCAGGAGCAGGAGCAATCCATGGAGGAATCTCTTTAATGACGACAGAGCTTACAGCTCTCTTTGTTGGGGGGAAATCTACTGAGTCTTCTGCATCAATGAAGGAGGGGAGAAAGAAGTCCAGGTTCCTCAGAGGTGGTTCTACATGTTCCGGAGACATGTCCTCGTCACTGGAGAATTGGATTTCTTCATGCAGCTCTTCATCTTCAACTGGGGAGTGAGCAGGGGATTGAGAGGGAACTCTTTCTGGAGATAGAGGTACTTGATCTTCTTGGATGAGAGGTTCATCTGATCTCAGTTCCTCAATCAACTTAGCTATATCTTCTTCAGTGGACAGGAGGTCCTCTTGAATCTGAACATCTGAGCTGATCTCTGCTGGTGGAGTAGACTGAACTGCAGGAGAGGGGATTGGATCTCTGAACTGAAGGGACTGGACTGGTGAATCTGCATGCTGTGGCTGAGGGCTAGCTGAGGCAGGCTCCCCCTCAACTACTGCACCCGAGGTGTCAGCAGTTTGACGGAGAGGAGGAGATGGGGTCCTGTCAGCCGGGGCATTGTGGCCTATTTGCTCGGCAGAGGCCTTGGATGCTTGAGCAGTATTCTGCAGCTTAAGCTCCCAACGATGAATTGATGAGATGGACAGTTTCTTCATATGGTGGAGAGGAGTTCCTTTAGCAAAGCTGAACACCTCGGAGTCGATCTCCCGGAGAATGAGGGAGATGATCCTTGCATAATTTGGACTTTTGATGCTTTCCCGAATTTTATCCAATATCATCATGCCGAACTGAAACTTCTTCCTGCAGACTATGGCTTGCATAACGTCGAATAAATTTTGGGATATATCTCTTATGGAATATGTCTTGCACCACAGGACTTTGGCGATGACATCAACTAGGAACTTGCCTTCTGAATTGAACAATGACCGATTCAAGGTTTCACCTCCACCTTCAGGATCTCGACCACAGAATAGGGAAGTACGGTCGGCATCTTCCTTTTCTAGGTCGTCTTCTTCGTCAACCACGGGCATCCGAAGCAGAGTGGCGACCGAAGTTTTATCCAACCGAATCTCAAGTCCTTTTACCTTTGATTTCAGAATTGTGCCATTACGTCTAACCTTCAGATTTCTGTAAAATTCTTCAACATCAGGAAACAGGAGACGGCAGGGTTCTTGAAGAACGAAGGACAATCCGGCGGTGTCCAAGAGAATCGGTAAATTTTTGAAGTCATCCGAAAGATCTGCAATACCATCTGTCACGAGTTCGGAGCCGATTCCAATCTTTGATGGAGGAGCCATCGTCCAGAGGAGGCGAGCAACGATGATCGGGAAGAAGGAGTTCGTCTGCTCTGGAATTTGAAACGCCGACTCCACCGAGAGATTGAAATGTGGAAAAAGATTTTCGGTTTTCTTTCTATTTATATATAATCCTAATTAGGTTTAGAGAGAGATTAGAAAAAAATTTAAATCATACCTGAAGGGGCGCCAACAGTCTCGGTGTGCGAAAAGAGAAAAATAGAATTTTCAAAGTGCAGGAAATCCATATACTCGAGTATATGTCGGCATACACGAGTAAGTGGAAATTGGACATACACGAGTGACGATCGACCTACTCGAGTGAGGTAAAAATATACTCGAGTGGATTTGGACATACACGAGTAAGTGGTAATATACTTGAGTGTCCAAGTACTCGTGTAGATGATCTTAAGTACTCGAGTATGTACTTGAAGTACTCAAGTATATTTCGAAGTACTCGAGTATGTCAAGTGATGTACTCGAGTATATGTCCTTTGAAAATATTTTTCTTAAAAAAAGAATTTTACCTCCACCGAGTTCTTCACTTTTGAGCCTATGGATGAGTCCATCATCACTATTCGTCTTTGTTGAGCATCCCAAGTTCCGTTTTGAAGAACGAGAACTTGGTCTCGTCCAGCGGTTTTGTGAAAATGTCTGCAACTTGTCTGTCTGTGGAGACATATTGTAGATCTATGTCCCCATTCTCCACATGCTCTCGGATGAAGTGATATCGAAGCTCGATGTGCTTTGTCCGGCTGTGGGAGACTGGGTTGTTGGCGATCGCGATTGCACTGGACGAGTCGCAAAACAAGGGAATGTTCTGGAACTTCATGTTGTAATCGTCAAATTGATGCTTGATCCATAGAAGCTGTGCACAACAGCTGCCTGCAGAGATATACTCTGATTCAGCCGTTGAGATGGCTACACAGTTCTGCTTCTTGCTACTCCAGGAGATAAGTCTCCTTCCGAGGAATTGGCATGTCCCGGAAGTGCTTTTCCTATCGTCTTTGCTACCTACAAAATCAGCATCTGAAAAACCAATTAGTTTACTATAATTACTTCTTGGGTACCATAAGCCAAGATTTGGTGTACCCTTAAGGTATCTTAAAATCCGCTTTGCAGCGGCGTAATGAGATTCTTTAGAGTTCACTTGAAATCTAGCGCATACGCATGTTGAGAACATTATATCCGGTCTACTGGCGGTTAGGTAAAGCAAGGACCCAATTATGCTTCTGTACTTGGTTTCATCAAAAGGTTTCCCTTTCTCATCCTTGTCCAGAGACATAGCTGAGGCCATTGGAGTCCTCATAGAGGTTGCATTCTCCATTCCGAATTTCTTAAGTAGCTCTTTGGTGAACTTCGTCTGTGAGATGAAAATCCCATCTTCAGATTGTTTCACCTGAAGCCCTAAGAAATACTTCAGCTCTCCCATACTGCTCATTTCAAACTTCCCTTGCATAAGTTTAGAAAACTTCTTGCAGAGGTTGTTATCCGTAGAGCCAAAAATAATGTCGTCGACATAGATCTGCACTAGCAAAATCTTGCCTTTTATTTCCCTAAGAAATAATGTCTTGTCTATCTTTCCTCTTGTGAACTTGTTCTCAAGAAGGAAGCTAAACAGTGTCTCATACCAAGCTCGAGGAGCTTGTTTAAGACCATATAGTGCTTTCTGTAATAAATATACATAATTAGGATGAGTTGAATCAACAAAACCTGGCGGTTGCTCTACGTACACTTCTTCCTTTATGTCACCATTCAGGAAGGCGGACTTTACGTCCATCTGATAGAAGGTAAAGCCCTTAAGTGCAACATACGCAAGGAATAACCTGATAGCCTCCAGTCTTGCCACTGGAGCATATGTCTGATCGAAGTCGATTCCCTCTTCTTGACGATAGCCCTTTGCAATGAGTCTGGCTTTGTTCTTTATGATTGTTCCATCTTCATCCATCTTGTTCCGATAGACCCATTTTGTCCCAATGACATTTTTGCTCTTGGGTCTAGGAACAAGTGTCCAAACATTGCAGCGTTTGAACTGATTCAGTTCTTCTTCCATGGCTAGAATCCAGGATGCATCCGAGTTGGCTTCCTCGAACTTCTTTGGTTCAACCTGTGAGAGAAAGCTCAAGTATAAATTCTCATTAGTTGTACCTCTCCGAGTTCTGACACCATCCCGGAGATCTCCTATGATTTGGTCCACAGGGTGATCCTTCAGATGTCTGAGCTCTAGAGTTCTTGCTTCTGGATTGTCTTCAATCACTGGAGTGATTTCACCATTTGGAGTGATTTCATCATCTGGATCATCTACCTCTCCAATAAGGGTTGGGGTGGTGATATTTATGAATTTATCACCTCCATCTTCAATAGGTTCATCCAAGCTTGTCTCTTTTAACTTTGTACCTGCAGCTTCAATGAACACACTAGAGGAGTTGCTTTGCAGCAAGCTCGTCTCATCAAATACAACATGTATAGATTCTTCTACAATCAGAGTTTTTCTATTAAATATTCTATATGCCTTACTATGGCTACTATACCCTACAAAAATACCTTCAAAGCTTTTCTCACTGAACTTGGTAGTGTGATACTTGCCGTTGTTAAGTACGAAGCACTTACAGCCAAAGATTCTAAAATAGGAAATGGTCGGTTTCCTGCCTTTTAAAGTTCGTACGGTGTCTTATCGTGGTCTTTGTTTATGAGCGCTCTATTTTGCACGTGGCATGCAGTGTTGACGGCTTCAGCCCAGAAGTATTCCGGAAGTGAGGCATCACTTAACATGGTTCTGCAGGCCTCTATGAGGGTTCTGTTCCTTCTCTCAGTCACTCCATTTTGCTGTGGAGTGCGAGGAGAGGAAAACTCATGAAAGATACCTAAGCTTTCACAAAATTCTGTCATGGCCCCAGATTTGAATTCTGTTCCATTGTCACTTCTGATTTTGACTACTGAACAGTTATATTCATTCTGGATTTGCCTAACAAAATTAGTAAAGATATCGAAGGTATCTGACTTGTGTTTCAGAAAGAATACCCATGCAAATCGTGAGTAATCATCAACAATAACCAACGTATAATCCTTACCTCCCAAACTTCTAACTTGCAGTGGACCGAACAAGTCCATGTGCAGTAGATGTAAACATCTATTAGAATCTTTGCTTATAATGCTTGTAAAATTACTCCTTGTTTGCTTGCCTTTTACGCATGCAGGACAAGGTCTTTCCTTAACGCACTTGACATTCGGGGCATCACGTATTAGGTTTTTAGAGAATAATTTATTGATAGTTTTGAAATTAATATGTGCTAATCTCTTGTGCCATTGGTCACCAAGAGATGCACTATCTTTTGCTAAAAAGCATACTGGTGTAGATGAATCGATACAAATGAAATTTAAGCAAAATATGTTTCTGCTTCGAGTACCTGATAAAATTGTTTCCTTATTGGTAACGGATTTTATCAGGCACTTATCAGCATGGAATTCTACTATGTATCCTTTGTCGCATAGTTGGCTTATGCTTATGAGATTGTGTTCCAATCCTTCAACATAAGCTACATCCGAAAAGGATGCATTACCGTTAGTAATCATACCGTAGCCTTTAGTGATTCCACGGTCTGAACCTCCAAAGATGACCTTTGGTCCGTTCAATACTGGTGAGTAATTTTGAAGTAGGCTTCTAGTCCCGGTCATATGCCGAGAGCATCCACTGTCCAAGTACCAGATTGGCATTTTAGCGGTCTTTGGACATACCTGCAATCATAATCACTTAGCCTTAGGAACCCAAACGAGTTTGGGTCCTTGGTCTCGAGTTAAAATACTCCCCCTACGAGGATTAGCCTCATGAGTGGTCATTCTCATGTTGCTAACTTGAGGAGTTGCAGCATATTTGGGATTGAACCAGCAATCGATGGCAAAATGACCAACTCTACCATAGCACCAACAGTCAAATTTGTTGTATCTTTGCCTCATCTTCTCCTGCTTGACTACCTTGAGAGGATGTCCAACAGGGGCAGCATTTTTAGATGTAGAAGCTTCATGATGATGGCACGTGCATGGAGTCTTCTCCATCTTCGGCTTTTCTACAACAACTTTCACTTTGGGTGCCTTCTCAATATTATGACCATGAACATAAGGTCCATAGCTCTGAAGTTGAATCTCCTCATAAGGTTCCTTGAAAACGCTCTCACCAAAGTTGCGAAGGCGAGTCCAACCTTGGTATCTTGTCTTAGGCTTCTCAGGGATAGGCCTATTAAAGTGACCATAGGTGGATTCGTAGTCAGGATCGTTCGTAGGAAAGATGACTTTCTTGAACGCGACTGGCTCCAAGGGAGCTTTCCCTTTCTCTTCGGCAGAGGCCTTCTTGGCCGCCTTATTTCTCCTCTTGGCCTTGTTTCTCCTAGAAGATTTACTAGGAGCTCCTTTGTGGCCTAGACCGGCACCACTTGCCTTAGCTGAGAATTCAGCAATCATAGGAAGTACAGTCTTAGGCTTCGAGAAGCTTTCTACAAGCTTCTTCTCAGCCAAGAGTTGTTCTTCCAATTCCTTGATGATTTTCTCTTTAAGGTCAAGGTGCCCGAGAGCCTTGTTGTATTCTTCGATAGATTTATCGAAGTCTTCCTTGAGAGAGTCAGTCTTAGAGACTTCTTCTCTAAGGTTGCTCTCTGAAGCTTTTAAAGATTTTATCTCCTTAGCTTGAGTTTTTACGACTTGGCGACATTTGTCGTAAGCCTTGAGTAACTCCTGATATTGCATCATGAGTTCTGATTCATCCTCAGAGGGATAGCCCTCTTGTTCATTGTCATCATCAGAGTCAGAAAGAGGGGTGTGAGATTTTACCTCCCCAGTGAACTGGGGGACTTGTTCATCGTCCGTTAGAGCCATTAGCCCAAAGTAAGCTTCTTCCTCTCCGGCACTCGACTCAGATGAGTCAGAGTCACTGAGAGTTTTGCTCTTCTTAGCTAACAAACTCTTTTCTGTCCTCTTCCTGTTGTAGGACTTCTTATCTTCTTTCTTGCCGCCCTCTTTCTTCTTATGGGGGCAATCCGCAATGACGTGACCTGGCTTGTTACAGCAATAACAAACAATATCAGTGGAATAATGTTTATTCGGTTTCGAGCCATACCTGTCGTGGCTGCTTGAGCTCTTTTTATGACGATCACCATCATTGCGTGATCTTCTATATGAGGCATCCTTGCCTTTCCATTGCTTCTTTTTGTTCAAGAATTTCTTGAACTGCCTTGAGAGTAGAGAGAACTCTCCATCAGATAGCTCCGAGCCAGAAGAGCTTGGTTCAGACGAATCTTCATCATCAGCTTCAGGAGCTGGGGCAGGAGAGCTAGCCTTAATCTTCCTTGAGCTATCTGCCTTCAGAGCAACAGACTTCTCTTTGGATCCGGACCTGCTCATCTCTTCTTCAGCTTTTCTAGAATTGATTTGAAGCTCATAGGACATTAGCTTTCTGAACAGATTTTGCGGGTCCGTCTCAGCTAACCTTCCGAACTCCCGAATGGCGCATACCTTGTTATCCCATTCCTTGGTTAGGGATCTTAGGAATTTGTCATTCAGTTCTCCGTTGGTGAAGACTCGGCCATAAACTCTTAGGCCGTTCACTATCTTGAAAAAGTTCTCGAACGTGTCAGCTATGGCTTCCTTGTGACCTTGCCGGAAGGCTTCATACTTTTGATTCAGAAGGGATCTCCGATCATCCCTCACTTCTTCAGTACCTTCCATCAGAGTCACCAGGGATTGCCACATCTCCTTGGCAGATTTGCAATGGATGAGATTCTGCAGCATTGAGTCATCGACTGCACTTGCTATTATATTTTTGGCTTTCTTATCGAGGGAGACAAGTGCAATCTCGTCTTTATCCAAGTCCATCAGCTTCTTAGGAACTTGTTTGGATGAGTCTATAGTAGAGGCAACCATAGGAACATGCGGACCTTCTTCAACAATCATGAAGATCCGAGGATCCACAGCTTCCATGAAGAACCTAACTCTTTCCTTCCACATAGGAAAATTATTCTTGGTGCAAATGGGAAGCTTGGCAAAATCTTTAGTCTTACTCATGCTTGATATTTCTCAAAAGACAACTCGGGTGGGATCAGATCAAGGTGTTAACCTCTTAACGATCAACCTCCCTCTGATACCAATTGAGAGAGGAAGTTGTCTACCTAAATCACCTAGAGGGGGGTGAATAGGTGAGATGTGCGTCTATTTGCGGAATAAAAAATTAAGGAACTAGCACAGCACAATACCAAGCAATCACAGACGACAAAAGATTTATAGTGGTTCCCCAACCTTGGGTACGTCCACTTTCCTCACCAATCTAGTAAACCACTAGACTTGGCTACTCCACTATCTCGGATCAAAACGATCCTACACCTCGGAACAACGTTCCTACAAAACTCGATCCCAAAATGGATCTACACTCGGAAGATTAAAACTTCCTATAAATCTCGGAGAGAATTTCTCCTACAATAAAGATGTTTGAAATATAACTCAAATAATACAAACAGTGAATTCTCAGATCTGAATAGATCGGCCTTGATCTTCCTCTTTGTTCGATGTGGCTTTTTCAGAAAGATCGAAGAAGAACACGACAACCCTAGATCTGAAAACTTCTTTGACTTCTCCCGATCGGATGTAGAAGATGATTAGAAGCAAAACTTTGATCACGATCAGAAGAAGAAAACTTAGATCTGAATCAGGAATCAGAAACTCAGCACAAGCACGATGAAGATCAACGGCGGCGGCGGCGGCTTCAGTGATTCAGACTTTTCCGAGAGCTAACAGTGTTGACGGCGGCGGCTTGTAGATCTCGAAAAACTTATATTCTCTGATAATTCCTTTTCTTTTTCTTATTAGGTTAGGTCTAATCACGTATCCCTTTTATAGGAGACTGATAACGGTCATAATCGTAATTAACGATGATACGTGGATCAATCAGAAAAGAGGAATTCAAAAATTACTTTGGAATTCTGGTCTTAGCGATTTTCAGAAAAAATCAGAGTCATATACACGAGAGAAAATGATATACTCGAGTATATGTCTATCTGCTACTCGAGTAACTAGAAGAGAAGCATACTCGAGTGAATGAGTTTCAACATACTCGAGTATCTGGGTTCAACTACTCGAGTGACAGAAAAGATCTACTCGAGTATAAAGAAGTTGGTTACTCGAGTATATCTACTTAGAGGAATTCTCAGGATAAAAGGATGGTGTTACTCGAGTATATAGAAAGGAGGTACTCGAGTACTTGGAAGACAGTTTACTCGAGTATAACAGAGGGAGTCAACTACTCGAGTATCTGAGCTATTACTCGAGTGTAGAGAGTCTACTCGAGTATATAGACTTAGAGAAATTCCTTTATGCTTCCAGTCCAGGCTTACTCGAGTGTAAATAAAGCATCTACTCGAGGACTACTCGAGTAAGAGAGTTAACCTACTCGAGTATCAAGTAACCTACTCGAGTATACCAAAGGAGTACTCGAGTATGTATACTTAGGATATTTTCCAGATAAAACAGAATCCTTTACTCGAGTACATAACTTAGACCTACTCGAGTAACAGACCATTTACTCGAGTATATATAAATTTACTCACTCGAGTATATGAAGATCTACTCGAGTATACACTTATATACTTGAGAAAAATGGATTTTTCTCGAGTATGCTTAAGTCAACTACTCGAGTACTAAGTCACCTACTCGAGTAAATGGAGTATATTACTCGAGTATGTGGACTTAGTAGAATTCTTGGAATTAGGTCTTCTATCCTTCTTTGTCCATGAGTCCAAGTGCATCTAGATGAAGTGTATCCCAGTAGAGAGACTATACGTGAGTCAACACCTTGGATCACACAATGAGAGATTACATTGTATGGTCCTGTGTTTGATGACCCACTATAGACTGACATTGGTCTACACTTGGCAATAGAGTCCTGCGCACAAGTAACTTAAACACAATATCAAATACAACTTAATTCATCTTAGTTCCGGGTCTGACTTCCCACAAATCTGAGGTATTGTGGAGACAAATCCCAACAACTATCTTGTCATTGTGGATCGCCTCTCCAATTTTAGTCATTTCATACCTATTAAGCATCCATGAACGACCAACCCCATCACTTGGGTTTTCATCAAGTAGGTGGTTCGTCTTCATGGTTTTCCCCACTCCATTGCCAGTTATCGTGACCTGGTGTTCATGAGCTCTTTCTGGAAGATGTTTTACCTGCAGACACCATACTTCGCTTCAACACCACTTGCCACACAAATGAATGTGCATACCAAGGTTCTGAACTGCTGCGTTGCCACTTACATGCATTGCTTCGTTGTTGAATATCCGTGCAAGTGGTTTTAGTTGATAGCTTGGCCAGAGCTATAGTACAACACATCCTACCAGTCCGTCACTAGCTTGACTCCCTTCCTTGAAGCGAAGGACCGCTCGCCCCCGAAGCTTCGATATAGTGTGCTTGGTGAGTGCCAAGTGCAAGCCTTAACCACAGATCTCCATGACCACGTTTAAGCACTTTGCCAACTGAAGAGGCATCTCCTTTGGGCTCAACATTTTACTGATCAACAAGCCAATCGACACTCGAGAGATGTGGTCTTATCTCCCGGCGAGTTTGTGCTTGTCATGTTGTGGCCTCACCATCAGAGTTTTGTCGCGAGTGGATTGCACCCCGAGCTATTCGTTTGTTATTTCAGCCCCTTCTTGATCCTAGATACGGCTGGTGAGCTGGCTTACCTGCTACAATTGCCTCATGTAGTCATATATATCCAGTATTTCATGTCTTCCGGCTAAAGAGAGCTCTGAGAAATCACCTTCTACAAGTCATTTTACCCAATGGTCTGATGGCCAACTCCATATTGCATTACAAGCTTAATGTTGTGTTGGAGTCACGCATTGAGAAAATTTAGGGTCAGTGGGTACATTTTCTCTTCCAGTGGAGGGACCCGCCCCTTAAGGAAGTTACTTGGATCATGGTGTGTTGGGGCAAAAAGTGTCCCGCTCTTTATGTGAATAGGAGAAAATGGAGGTACTTCCAGTCGCATGATATTTTACGTCACGAATGGTTGTGTGCGAGGGATTCTGAGTTGATGCGACAAAGCTTCGCACAATGTAAACCTTTAGCTGTCCGTGATTTTATTAATTGAAAATTGGATTACAGATTGAGCTTATGTATGCTACTCGTGGGGTGTGAGTGCTATGCGAGTTCCTGGAGCAGGTGTCAGTGGTCCCTCAAAGTATTGTTTACCTTTATTTATACTTATAGGGGTCCTACTAGCGGACAATTAAATGGAGATGGTGCTGCCTGAGCGGCCAGACAAGTGAAAACAAACTAAGTAAATACAAGTATTCTGCTTAGGAACCTGAGGATGCTGTAAGTAACTCTTTGACAAAATCACCTGCATTTTTCTCTGTTTGGCATGGTGGTAGCAGTCATGAACATGAAGGTTAAATTGTCATTCGTTAACGCCTATCTAAAGAACTTCACCCATGCGTTTACGACCGCCGCCGTGCCAAACGGAGTCTTAGTCTCGACAGAGATTTCATAAAAAGTGATTATCCACGAGATTTTGACTTTCATAACTTCTAAGTCGGTGTTTTAGACAGTTAAAGGATATATAATTGTTGCAAAATTTCAAGGTAGCCTTCTTATGTAAATTATCTGCAAGTGTGAGATATCGCTGCTGCTGCAAGTGTATTCAAAATGAATGCGGATGGTTTAACTATGGCAGAGCTAGGTGTGATAAAGACCGCAAAATACTTTCTTTGATTTAATCATTCAGGCTTTGTTTGGCATAGCGGTGGTGATCGTAAACCCATGGGTTTAACCGTCATTCGATAACGACCGTCAAAAAAATTTCTTCTGTTTGAACAAAAAAGTGGATGAAGTTCCGTAGGTGGGCATTAACAAATGGCCGTTTAACTGCCGACTGCCACCACCGTGCCAAATGGAGCCTCAGTCTTACTCGTATAAGATACGTGAATGCCAGAAGCTAAAGCATCATTTGTGAATGCTGCATTATATTCTTGGAAGGAATTCGTTCTGCGACCTCATTAAGACATCAGATGGTTGTCAATAGTTTAAATAAACAAGATGGATAATGATGACCATATTATGGCTCTGTTTGGGGGACTTATTTTCAACGGTCAAGCGGTCACGACCGCATGCCTTAATTTAGGTCCGGTTCATGCGATCGTGACCGCTTGACCGGTGAAATTAAGTCCCGTCAAACGGAGCTTATATTTGCGAACAGTGCTTGAAAAATTGAATGCTAAATTTAGTAGCTATTATGATATTATTAGTAAATGCAGTTTCACTAGTCATGGTGAATTCTGTTAACTCTTGCTTCTGGCATGACTGTCAAGCTTCCGCTGCTTTATATCCACCTTTCAACTTCCCTGCCATATTTCTATAAATGGGGATGTACTCTATTCAAATTGTATCCAGATTGATTCGCAAAGAATTCACAAGATACCCGCGAAAAATGGCTGAAGATTCAGGGAAAATGTGGGGAAGATGTTGAACATCAACTGCGAATCAATTGAGGAAATCATTCAAAAAATTAAAAGGTCTAGGAATGAAGGAGCTAGAGTTCGTGAATACTCCTAATGTAACATCTCAAATTTCAAATTGATTGAGACTATAAGGGACCTAAGAAGCTTCTAGTAGCCCCATGAATGTTGGTGGCTGCTTGATGAAGTTTTTTTTTGAAAACTAACATATGCATTAAAGGAAAAAGCCAAACTAGGCTATTACAATAGGCCCTCAAAATCAGATTGAACATTCTCAACAAACTCAAGCGGAGAGACGATGATACTAGACCAGACAAAATTCCCTTGCAAAGAAAACCGAGCATAGAAGTCGGCAACTCTATTTCTCTTCCGGCACACATGATGGAACCGAAGCTAGGGAAAATGTCCAAGGAAGGTGAAGTCCTCAACGCCATCAGTAGACGCACCACAACATACACGCCTCATGCTTGATGAAGTTTTGAAGGTCCTTTTTAGAGTTTGTAGCCCTGCACGGTCTGATACACGGCCGTGTCCCAATCCTGAAGGACATGTGTTCCAGGGCCATACACGACGCTAAACACGGCTGGAACATGCCTGTCTCTGGACACGGCCTTGAACACGGCTTGACCAAGCCGTCACATGGTGTATCCACGCCTAGGAAACCAAACTGCGTGCCATGTTTCTTTATGGAGGAACACAATCGTTTGGGAGCCCGTGGACTGGACCGTAAGCTGATTTTGAGCCAAAATTTTAGGTCATTCAACTTGGGATTTTGGGATTGGATGGCCAAGATCATTTCCTGAACTTCTTAGGTCGAGAATGGAGGTTTAGAGGACACATTTCACTTATTACTCTCTCACTTTGGTTGGAAAAGAAGAGGAAAAAGAGAGTTTTGAGAAAGAAAAAGAGGATGTCACCGGAGCACAGTAACTCTAAACGAAGCGTTGTGGTCGGTATTGGATAAATCGTTCTTCCACGATCATTGTCCACCCTCTCTTGCAAGGATTCCATGGCGGGAAGAATAGAGGAAAATGAAATGATCCCTCTCTTCTAGGAAAACAAACATTTTCCTTCAGCAACCTCGACATGAATGCATTAAATTTTCTATTGCAATTCTCAGATTAGGCATTGTGGTTGAAGCTAAACCGCGGTTGTTGACCCAATTTGGTGATATTGCTTGGCGTTGCATATAGAAATTATGTTTGACGTGCGAATGCTGTTGGAACATGTGTTCTGCATCTCTCAGTTTTGATAATAATAAATCTAAAGCTGTATTTGATCATCAGTGGTTTGGGTATAATGTGCAAGTTTATAGGTTTTGAGAAATATAATCTCTGTGAGCTACCACCGGCGTTAGCGATAACGCCCGACGCTAGCTCCTTTATATCCAGAGCATAATTCTCCGTCGCAACTCCAAATCAAATTGGCGCTACGTCAACTTCGGGATCAGGATGACTACCACTGTGTGCTACTGTTATCGCGCTGCGCTAACCCGAAGTACACGTCAGCAATCTGTATGCTCTACGCAGGAACTTGGTGGCAGCCATACAAGGAAAATGTCACTATCGCTCCGCGGTAACATGTGTGTACATGGATAGAGCAGCCACCTTCCTTATCTATAGATGGCTAGATGAGCACGCACCAAATCAAATGAGTCTACCGAGCCGTGATAGCACTACCGCTTTGCGCTAATGGATGACTACAAGGAATGCTTAGAAACCTTCCTTACCTGGAGCCTGGATAGCTAAAGGAAAACGTTTATACAAGTCCATCGTCGTGCGGTAGCACTACCGCTGGCGGTAGTTTATTTAAACATCGCATAAAAGCATTTTTCTTTCTCCGTGGACATACATTCAAAAAATAGTGTTTCCACGCCGCTTCTGGAGCAAGGAGCCACCGTTCAAGGAGAAAGGAGAGAAGAAGTTTCATCCTCTTAAGCAAAGAAGATCTCTGTAGAGCACGAATGAGGACAAAAAGCTGAAGACATTCGAACGTTCGAGGAATAAGAATCACATGTAGTTTAGGTGGTAAATGATATACCTTTGTCTTGATTGATGATTACTTTAGATTTTGTTAGACTATTTATCGAGCTGCTAAATCCGATGCTTTTCACGAATTATCCACTATGTGCACACGTATTCAAAATGAAAACTAAATGTATTAGGGCGGATCACGAGTAGGGGGGTGATTTGAAAATGAAAACTTTATTAACTTTTGTAACACTTTAGGAATATGTCACGAGTTTTTCGCTCCACGCGCTTCACAGTAAAATGTATTAGTAGAAAGTAAAAATAGGACACTTTAAGGACTTGCACCCACCATGCTAGCTGAATATAGCTTACCTAAGTATTTTTTGGCTGAAGCAGTTATGTAGTGAATAGGACCTTGCTTCACCCAATACTAAAATTAACTATGCATGCTATATATTTTGAAAAGATACTTAATGTGTCTTACTTTAAAGTTTTTGGTTGCAAATGTTTCATTCTTAACACCAAAGTTCAACTTGGAAAAATTGATGAAAAATTTGATATAAGCATAGATTTAGGATACTCTTCCACTAGTCGTGCATATCAAGTTTATAATAAACAAACTTTGGCTAATGAAGAATCTATTCATGTGAACTTTGATGAGAATACTCCAAGTATAGAATCTAAATCTACTATAAGTGATAACGATGATGAATACCCAATAGTGAAGCAAACTAATGAGAGAGATGATGAAATAAAAAATGATGAAGGATATAAGCCACCAAACATACTAAAATTTACAAGGTAACATTCAAGAAAATTAGTAATTGGGGAACCTTCACATGGGGTAAGAACTCGTTCATCATTACATGAATCATTCTCAAATTTGTGTTTTATTTTTGAAATTGAACCTAAAAATCTTTCTGAAACGTTGAATGATGAATCTTGGTTTATTGCTATGAATGAGTAACTTTTCCAATCTGAATGTAATGAGGTATGGATTTTAGTTGAGTGCCCTAGTAACCATCCGATCATAGGCTTAAAATGGATAAACAAAAACAAACTAGACGGTGAGTCTAGATTAAAAATAAGGTTAGGTCAATTGCTCAAGAATACTCTAAAATAGAATGAATAGATTTTGAGGAATCATTTGCACTTGTAGCTCGCCTTGAGCCCATCATGATGTTTTTGGCATTTGCTAGTTTAATAAAAATTTATTATATCAATTGGACATTAGTAGTGCACTTTTAAATGAATATATTAATGAAGGGTGTATGTAGTGCAACCACCTTGATTTAAGAATAGTGATCATCCAAATCATGTATACAAACTAGGGAAAACCTTTATGGTTTAAAATAAGCACCCAGTGCAGGGTACCGATAGCTTATTGACTTTTCTAATAAAACCTGAATTTATGATCAGTAGTGCGGATACCACCTTATTTATTAAACATAGTTACAACGATTTTGATAGTTTTACTTTCAAGACTACCTAAACACCTAGAGGGGGGGGGTGAATAGGTTCTAATGCTTGTTCTCACTTTTAGGTAGAATATAATAACTGAATTAAATCACACAGCACAACAATCATAGAAATTCATACAACACAGATTGCACACAGTTTTATAGTGGTTCCCCAAGGTCTGGGTACATCCACTTTCCCCCTTCACCTATCTAGCAGTGTGCTAGATTCGGACAAACTTCTTCTTTAACTCAGATCAGCAGATCCTACAGCTCAGAACCTGGAAAGGTTCGTACAACTCAGGCTCAACAGCCCTACCTCAGCCTTGACACAAGGCCTACAACTTAGAGAAAAACTTTCTCCTACACTCAGGCAACAGCCCTACCACTCAGAGATCAACTCTCCTACACTCAGCCTTTATAACATAGGCTTACAACTCAGATCTATATTGATAGACCCTACAGAAATTAGAAAAGAATTTGTATTATCTTGCCCTTGATGAGAGAGAAAAGGACAAGACAGTTCTTGATCAGCTGATGAATGAAATCAATTGAATCTGAGCTTTCTTCAAAGCTTCTTGAATCTGAACTTAGCTGAGTTGATTTCCCAAAGAGCTTCTTGAGAAACCAGTGACGGCTTCCTTCTTCTTCTTCAAGTGGCTGGATCCCTCTCTATCCAACACCTTTGATGATACTTTTGAATTCTTGATAGAACTTTTCTTAGACAGATCCTGAGATCGTCTTCTTAGATCTTCTGATGAAGATCTTCTTCCGAGCCTTGCACTTTCTTGATTTGATTCTTCAATCAGTTTGTATGTTTTTTGCTCTCAAAATCAAATCTTCAATATCGCCTTCTGAATCTGTCTATTTATAGACCTTCTTCATGGTAACCGGCTGATCCGGTTTCTAAATGTCTTCTGACAAGTCTGACAGCTTCAGTTAACCTGTTGCAAGTCACAGCTGTCAAATCTTCAAACAGATCCTGTGCCTTTGTCATGGACAGCAAAGTGTCGAGACTGACTGTCAGAAAGTGTCGAGACCAACTGTCTATATGTGTCGACACAAGTAACTTAGGTGTCGACACAGCCTTTGATGATGTCAACTGGTTTGCCTTTAAGTCGACTCAGCTTCTTCAAAACTTCATCTTGAGAATGAGTCGACACTGAATATTTGTGTCGACTGAAGCACTTCATCATTCTTCAGAAAATAACTTGGTCTAGACATTGCAGTGTGTCGACACAAGTCCTGTGTGTCGACACAGTTGTTGTAGATTCAGAACATAATATGTGTCGACTCTGCCTTCAGGTGTCGACACAGCAATTGTCGACTCTGCCAATATGTGTCGACTCAGTCTTCTGGTGTCGACTCAAGTATTGTCGACTTCTGCCACTGTGTGTCGACTCTGCCTCAATGTGTCGACATAGTTGAGATCGACTATACTTCTGTGAGTCGACACTGCTTCCCAGTGTCGACACAAATGTGGTCGACTATCTTTCTCTGTGTCGACACAGCCTTCTTCAAGTGTCGACACAATTATTCTGAAGTGTCGACACATGGACTTAGAATAATTTCCTGTATTTTTTTAGTACTTCTTCACCTGCACATGTCAACTCAAAATAACATCAAATACACCTTGATGTATATCATTAAGCTAAGTTAAGCTTCTTCAAATCAGGTACACATTTTCCAATGTACCCAACAATCTCCCCCTATTTGGAGAAGTCATAACCCTTTTAGCTAAGTTAGGCTTCTTCAAATCAGGTACACATTTTTCAATGTACCCAACAATCTCCCCCTATTTGGAGAAGTCATAACCCTTTTAGCTAATGATATACACCATTTAAAAAATATAATATGATGATGTATATAAGCATGACATTACAGGAATACTTTAATAAACAAAACATACAACAAATTCATCACAGAATAAAGATGAATATTAATAAATGATTACAGAACAATATTTTGTTTATAACTTGGAAATGTTTGTTACAGATGTTTACATTGAATGACTTAACAAAACATTACAAAACAATTGAAAGGACTGGTAAGTTTAAGCTAAGAATGATCAGGCTCTCTTATGATAATTCCTTTGCTAGATTGAATTTGAGCCTTCACAGCTGGTTCAGCAACCTCAGTAGGCTTCTTGCCTTTCAAATCAGCTTTCTTCTGAGCTTCTTCCTTGAGCCTTTGCCTTTCAAAGTAGTGAAAGGGCTTTGGAAAATATTTGCTTGGCTCCTGAGCATCTGGTGGTAGCCTCCCCATCTTGGCTTTTCTTCTATATTGAACTATAGCCTCCTGCCTAGCTTCATACTTTTGCCATTCAATCTCATTATACCACTTTCCTCTTTCCTGGACTTGATCCTTTACATCCTTCCATGCTGTCAGTATAATGTTTCTTGAAGTGGGACTCCATTGCTCAAAGTCAGGCCTAAGTTCAGCTTGCTCTCTAAATCTTTTCTTGGATAGTAGAGCATCTTGTTGTTCTTTCAAACTTGCATCAGGCTTATCAACTTTCTCAATAACAACATTTGTATCCTGCTGTGGAGGACTATACATAGCCTGTACTTGCTGATTAATCATATCAAAATCTGTAGGGGGGTAAATGACTTGGGCAACCTCATGTTGATTGCCTTCAAGTAAATCTTGTTGAATTCCCGACTCAGCCACCATATCATCATCACATAAAGGTGGATATCCCAATATGACTCGAATACTATTAGTCACCCATTTGGTGTGTTCTGAGCCAGCATGAACTAATAATCTCTCCCCCTTTAGGACTTCTCTTTCAATATCCCAATGTGGCTCAGCCACCATATCATCATCATCATCACATAAAGGTGGATATCCCAATATGGCTCGAATACTATTAGTCACCCATTTGGTGTGTTCTGAGCCAGCATGAACTAATAATCTCTCCCCCTTTAGGACTTCTCTTTCAATATGGTCTCTGAGATCATCCTTCTGAAATCTGATCTGGCCATCAAGATAATTCACACCCTCTTTAAAATATGGTTTCAACTTTTGAAGCTTAGTAAATATCTCTGTCTGAGAGGTTATGATAGCAGTTTGAACTGAAGTGATAGCCTCCTTGAGTTTCTGATCATACACTTCCATTTCTTTAGCTCTTGCAGCAGACAATCCTGCAGCAGTATCTACTACCTTATTGAGAATCTCATGGTGAGATTCAGCCAGATTATCATTCATCCTCAGCTGATTTTTCAAAACATAACCTTGCTTCAAAGCAATATCATCTACTTTAGTAAGAATGGACTGCTGTTGTTTAGCCAAAAATACTACAGCATTACCTCCCTTATAGAAGCAATCTGTCATTTCCTTTTTATTCATATTCACCTCAAATCTGATAGATTTAATATCTTGAGCCAAGTCAAAATGAAGTGACTTATTATTCTCATCAACATATTTCTCTAAAGCTACTCTTTGTTCATCCAGCTTCACCTGCAAATCTACCATGAACTTGTTGTAATTAAATTCAGATGGAGATTGGTGAGCTGTGGTCTGTAGTGCTTGCTTATAGCTTTTGCTCCTTCTCTTGAAGACAATAAGTTTCCTCTTCTTAGCCATTCTGGCTTCTTCATTCTCAGAATCTGATGAGCTTTCTATCTGAACTCTTTCAGGAGGAGGAGGAGGAATGTCTGTCTCAGTGATATGTTGTTCATCCTCAACTTTCACAGGCTCCCCCACAACAACTTACTCCTCCTCAATTTCTTGTTCCTTTTCAACTTCTTGCTCTATCTCAATTGCTTGCTCTATCTCCATGTCTAGTGCCTTCTCAATGTCTTGCTCCTCCTCTACTCTATCAGTAGCAATTTCAACATTAGGAAACAACTCATCTAGAGTGTATTCCTTCTGAGCTTGAACAGAAGATGAATCATCCAGATCAGCACTGTTCAAATCTTTAGATAAATCTATTTGTTCTTCCTCTTGCACTGGTTCAGAAATCTTCTCCCTCTACACTTGTTCAGTATGTGGAATGTCCTGGGCAGGAGAATGAACTTGCTCCCCCTGCACCTGTGCAGGATCAGTAATATCCTGAGCAGGAGAATGAACTTTCTCCCCCTGCTCCTGTGCAGGTAATGTTTCTTTCTGAGCTGGAGTAGATCTAGTCAGGTCCTCAGCTAGTTCTCTAACTTGTTCTTCTTGATGCTGCTCAGTACCTTGTTCATGACCTGGGGATTTCTCAGGTGAATCCTGCCTGTCCACCTCAGGCATCTCTTTGGATAGAACTCTATCCCATCTTGAGAATAATCTCATATCCATCTTTCTCATGTGATTAATCTTAGTCCCAGGAAGTTGTTGCATAACTTCTGGGATGACTCCAGTCAGGTATAAACTCACAATCCTAGCCAGATTTGGCTTCTTAAGTCCTTCCTTGATCTTATCAAATACAACTGCTGACCAGTCAGTTGGAATTTTGAAAACAATTCTTGTCATAAGGCAGAACATATAAGCTTAGACCCTATCATGTCCTCCAGATTTGCACAAAATCACCTTTCCAACTATCTCAGACAGAAATTTGCCCTGGTGATTCATTCCTTTTCTATTGATGACTGCTCCAATCTTTATGGTTGGATCCAACCCACACCATTGGAGAGCCTCCCTTGTCTTAGAGGCTGGAACCTCTTCTTCATTCTCAATGCTTGGCAATTGAAGAATTTGTCTTAAACTCCGTAGAGTAAGTTTGACCTTGGTGCCATGAGCTGTGGATTTGATCTTGAGTCCAGAAGAATCCACTGATACAGAAGTGTAAAATTCAAGTACCTCCTTCTTCCAGATCTTCATTGGTTCAGAAACCAGAAATTCCAATCCATTTTCAGCAATAAGGGAAATCACTTGTTTGAATTCTGGTGCGGCGGTGTCGAACGCAGCCTTAACCAGCTCATATCCTTCATTCACGTTATCTTTAACCTTAGGTGCCATTGAATCAGTCGAGAAGGCTTGAGAGAAGGATAGAGAATGTCGACATAGGGTTTTAGTCTCGAAAACCTTGTGAGCATGTCGACAGAATATGTTCTTGACCTATTTATACCCTCTAAAGAAAGAAGATCAAAAGTCGGGCAAAAACAATCTAAATGTGTCGACACAGATGGAATGTGTCGACACAAATTTCTATTATCTCGACAAACAATTCTGTCTACTATGTGTCGACACCAATTGAGGATATGTCGACACCTGAGATACATAGTAGAGCATCAGAAATTCTGTGTCGACTTTTTGTTCAAGTGTCGACATAAAATCTGTAAGTGTCGACACCAATGTTCTGGTGAAGTCGACACTCTATTTCTGGATGAGTCGACTATTTGACCCTTAAGTGTCGACACATATTCTCTGTGTCGACACAATTTCTCTGACTAGTCGACATGACTTCACTGAGTCGACACATTATTACTAAATGTGTCGACACTATTTTACTTAGCCAATTTCTATTTTTTTGTCAATACCACTTGATATCACTTGAAAGTTTGTTGATAAACTAATCAATGGTCAGCATGCCTAATTCAATTTTAAATTTATTGA
The DNA here is from genome assembly GCA_039513925.1 of Platanthera zijinensis. Classification (NCBI taxonomy): domain Eukaryota; kingdom Viridiplantae; phylum Streptophyta; class Magnoliopsida; order Asparagales; family Orchidaceae; genus Platanthera; species Platanthera zijinensis. The sequence goes on along the minus strand of CM077078.1, from coordinate 246,477,461 downwards.
ATTTTGTTTCATCCAGTGGCTTAGTAAATACATCTGCTATTTGATAATCTGTTTTAACAAATTCCAATGAGATGTCTTCTCTTTCTACATGCTCTCTAAGAAAATGGTATTTAATTTCTATATGCTTAGTTCTACTATGAGAAACAGGATTATTAGCAATAGAAATAGCACTCTTAGAATCACACAATAAAGGTGTTCTACTTACTTGAATACCATAATCTTTAAGCTGATGCTGTATCCACAATAGCTGTGCACAGCAGCTTCCAGCAGCAACATATTCTGACTCAGCTGTGGATATTGCCACACTGGTCTGCTTCTTACTACTCCAGGATATCAGTCTTCCTCCCAGGAATTGATAAGTACATGTAGTACTCTTTCTATCCTCTCTACAGCCTGCAAAATCTGCATCTGAATAGCCTGTTAGTAGAAAATCTCTATTCCTAGGGTACCAAAGGCCTAGATTAGGTGTGCCCTTAAGATATCTCAGAATCCTTTTGACTGCAGTAAAATGAGATTCTTTAGGGCAGACTTGGTACCTAGCACAGACACATGTAACATACATAATATCTGGTTTACTAGCAGTGAGATATAGTAGAGAGCCAACTATTCCTCTATACAAAGATTCATCAACAGGTTTACCTGCATCATCTTTGCATATAGGCATACTTGTTCCCATAGGAGTTCTCATGGTGGAGGATGACTCCATACCATACTTCTTAATTAATTCCTTGGTGAACTTAGACTGAGATATGGACAAGCCATCTTCAGTCTGTCTTACTTGGAGTCCCAAGAAGAACTTAAGTTCCCCCATGCTGCTCATCTCAAACTTCCCTTTCATAAGTTTGGCAAACTTTTTGCAAAGGTTGTTCTTAGTAGATCCAAAGATTATGTCATCTACATAGATCTGAACTAAGATGATCTTACCTTTTGATTCCCTAAGGAATAAAGTTTTGTCTATTTTCCCTCTTGAGAATTTGTTCTCAATAAGGAAAGTAGACAGGGTTTCATACCAAGCCCTTGGGGCTTGCTTTAACCCATACAAAGCTTTCCTAAGCCTATAAACATAATCAGGTTTAAGAGGATCTACAAAACCTGATGGCTGCTCTACATAGACTTCCTCTTTTAAATCACCATTCAGGAATGCTGATTTCACATCCATCTGGTACACTTTAAAGTCTTGATATGCTGCATAGGCAAGGAACATTCTGATTGCCTCCAGCCTTGCTACTGGGGTAAAGGTTTGATCAAAGTCAATCCCTTCTTCCTGCCTATAACCTTTAGCAATCAATCTAGCTTTGTTCTTCACAATTATTCCACTCTCATCCAACTTGTTCCTATAGATCCACTTTGTGCCAATGATGTTGTGGCCTCTTGGTTTAGGAACAAGCCCCTAGACATTGCACCTTCTGAATTGATTCAGCTCCTCTTGCATAGCATCAATCCAGTGTTGGTCTTGGATGGCTTCTTCAAACTTCTTAGGCTCCATTTGAGATAGGAAACTTGAATGCAGAACTGTGCTCAGATTTCTGCTTCTAGTCTGCACTCCCTGTCTTGGATCACCTATAATCTGATTAGCTGGATGATCTTTAAGATGTCTTGTAGCTGGAGGAAGGTTTCCTTCAGGTTGAACATCTCCAGCTCCTTCATTATGCTGTACCTCCTAGTTTTCATCAGCTTCTAAAGAGTCTTGTACTCCCCCTGGACAGTAGCCTTCATTTTCCAATGCTCCATCTTCCTTTGATGTTTCTGCAATGGAAAGCTTGTCCATCCTTTGGCTTATACCTGTTGAATCATTTGATCTACAAGATAACTCACAGTTGATTAATCTTGTTTCATCAAATACAACATGAACAGACTCCTCTACAACTTGAGTAGTCAAGTTGAAGACTCTATAGGCCTTACTATTTATGCCTTCCTGGGATTTGACAGCAAACTTAGTCAAATATGACTTGCCATTGTTAAGTATATAGCACTTGCAACCAAAGATCCTGAAGTAGGATAGATTTGGTTTTCTACCTTTCATAATCTCATAGGGAGTCATTTTGTGGCTCTTGGTGATAGAAGCCCTATTGATTACATGACATGCAGTGTTTACTGCCTCAGCCCAGAAATATTCTGGAAGAGAGGTGTCACTCAATAGTGTTCTACCAGCTTTAATTAATGTTCTATTCTTTCTTTCAGCAATTCCATTTTGCTGAGGTGTTCTAGGTGAGGAGAACTCTTGGAGAATCCCAAAGTCTTCACATAATTTTGTCATACTTTCAGATTGAAATTCAGTGCCATGGTCACTTCTGATTTTGACCACTGTACTGTTCAGTTCATTCTGAATTTGCTTTACAAAACTAAGTAAGACACTTGGGGTTTCTGATTTCTGTCTCAGAAAGAACACCCATGTAAATCTAGAATAGTCATCTACAATCACAAAAGTGTAGACCTTCCTACCTAGACTATGAACTGGCATAGGACCAAAAAGATCCATATGCAAGAGGTATAAGCACCTCACAGAATCCTTGTTTTCAAGGCTATGAAAGGAGGATTTAGTCTGCTTGCCCTTTTGACAGGCTGAACATATCCCTTCCTTTATGCACTTAACTTGAGGACCATTCCTCACTAACTCTTTGCTAAAGAGTTGGCCAATTGTCTTGTAATTAAGATGAGCCAACCTCTTGTGCCACTTGCCACAATGAGATGCATTATCATCAGCTACAAGACATATGGGAGAAGCCTTATTCTCACATACAAAATTAAGACAATATACATTTCTCTTCCTATACCCAGTCAAAATGATCTCTTGATCACTTGACCTTTTGATATGACATCCATCCTTAACAAATGAAATGTCATATCCTAAATCACTCAGCTGGCTTATGCTTATCAGATTGTGTTTCAAACCTTTTACATAAGTCACTTGGGTAATAGTAATTAGGTTAGAAGAAATGTTACCAAACCCTTTGATGACTCCTCTTTCAGATCCACCAAAGATTACTTTAAGTCCATCTTTGACAGATGTATACTCCTTCAGTAGCCCCTTTGTTCTAGTCATGTGCCTGGAACATCCACTGTCCAAGTACCATATAGGGGCATAGCAACTTGGACTCACCTGCAATATAGATTTACTTTCCCTTAGAACCCAAGTAAGTCTTGGGTCCTTGGTTCAGGTTAGCACCAACAAAACTACCAGCAACTCTTCTAACTAGTAGACTACTATTCTTCCTAACACTTGTGTTATGCCAGCAGTCAAAGGAAAAATGGTCTCTCTTGCCACAAAACCAACATTCAAACTTATTGTATCTAGATCTAGATACACCCTTGACAGAAGAATTTCTATCCAATGCTGGTGCTGCTGCAGCTTCACCCACAGATTTCTTATAACCATGGGGTTTATGAACATGGGTAGACCTGTTGGCATTTACACCCTTGTTTATCAGAACATTAGCCTTAATATGACCATGAATATTCTCAAGATCATATTGGTTAGAAGGCACTTGCACCTTTCTAAACTTAATAGGGACTGAAAGGTTTAGTGGCTGGGCAGGAGCTTTGCCTTTTCTCTTGAATAGGGCAGCCCTGGGGTTACCTTTGAACCCTAATCCTGCCTTACCCTTTTGAGCCACAAACTCATCTATCAAGGGTAAGACAGATTTTGGCTTTGAGTAACTAGCCACTAAATCTTTTTCTATTCTTAGTCTGGCCTCCAGACTCTTAACTTGATCGTTAGTATATCTGATTGTGCCCATCTGAATAATAGTTATATTTTTCAGTTTGACAATCTCATTCAACTTTTGATCTATTACTTTCTCCAACTCAGTTGCAGCAACCTTAAGATTAGCAATTTCCTGAGCCTGAATTTTGATTAGGTTATTGCTTTTCTTATAAGCCTGCAACAAGTCCCCATACTTATCTATCAACTGATAGACATCACCTTCAGATTCAGATCCATCTACATCACTTGATGCAGATGTAGCTGATTCTGCACTAGTACTACAAACTGAATTTATAGAAGGACAATGTACCTTACTAGGACCAGACTGATTCTGGCACATGTCTTCTTCTGATCCAGCCATCAGTCCCATGCACTGATGATCCTCTTGTTCATAGATGGATTCTATCAATTGCATGAACTCCTCTTCTTCAGTAGCAGCATATAGTCCAATATATGCTTCAGCTTCATATTCTGACTCTGAAGTTGATTGATCTGTTAGGCTCTTTTCCTTCTTTGCAACAAAGGATTTCTCCTTCTTGCCCTTTAGATGAGTCTTCTTCTTGTCTGATGACTCCTTCCTCTTATCAGGACAATCAGCCACCACATGTCCAGGCCTGTTGCAGCAATAACAGACTATCTTTGATGTAGTGGCCTTGCTGGGCTTTGTTCTGCTCTTCTCTTTCCTTGATGACTTTTTCTTCTGATAATAGTCATCAACTTGCTTTGATGTGGAGGGCCTAGACTTCCACTACTTCTTCTTTAAGAATCTCTGAAACTGTCTTGTAAATGTAGCAAATTCTGCATCTGAGTCACTACTTTCTGAAACCTGATTGTCTGAAATATCTGTGTTAACTTCAGCAACCTCTTTAGGAGGAGATGGAGTTATCCTCCTATTCTTTTTAGTGGCTTCTGCCTTGAAGGACACTGACTTCTCTCTATGCTCACCTTTTGAATTCTTCTCTTCCTCCTTCCTAACCATTAGTTACATTTCATAAGATAGCAACTTTCCAAACAAGGTTGGAGGAGATATCTCTGCCAGCTTAGCCACTTCTCTTATGGCACAGATCTTAGTGTCCTAATCCTTTGTCAAGGATCTTAAGAATTTGTCATTCAGTTCATAGGTACTGAAGACTCTTCCATAGGACATTAATTCATTCACTATTCTGTAGAATTTCTTATATCATTCAGTTATGTTATCAGATTTTCCTTGTCTGAAACTTTCATACTCTTGGTTGAGCATAGACTTCCTATCTTGTCTTACTTCTTCAGAACCCTCCATGTAGACAATCAAGGTGTCCCACATTTCTTTGGAGGTTTTGCAGTGAATCAAATTTTGGAATATAGAATCATCTATGACACTTACAATAATGTTCTGTGCTCTTTTATCCATGGTTGCCAAAATGATTTCATCCTTTGTCATTTCTGAATAACTCTTTGGAGTTTGGATATTTGCATCAAGAACTGATACCTTCATTAGAATGAAGGGGCCTTCCTATACTGTAATGTATATCCTTAGGTCAGAAGCCTCCATGAACAATCTCACCCTTTCTTTCCAAATTCCAAAGATTTTTTTTTCTACAGATTGGTAATTTCATTGACCCTAACTCCTTGTGATTCTCTCCAGAACCCATTTTCTTGAATCTTGATTCTGCCTTAGGGATCTTACTCAGACTGTTAAGTCCTTATTTGAGTAACCTCCCTCTGATACCACTTGATAGTTTTACTTTCAAGACTACCTAAACACCTAGAGGGGGGGGGGGTGAATAGGTTCTAATGCTTGTTCTCACTTTTAGGCAGAATATAATAACTGAATTAAATCTCACAGCACAACAATCACAGAAATTCATACAACACAGATTGCACACAGTTTTATAGTGGTTCCCCAAGGTCTGGGTACATCCACTTTCCCCCTTCACCTATCTAGCAGTGTGCTAGATTCGGCCAAACTTCCTCTTTAACTCATATCAGCAGATCCTACAGCTCAAAACCTAGAAAGGTTCCTACAACTCAGGCTCAACATCCCTACCTCAGCCTTGACACAAGGCCTACAACTCAGAGAAAAACTTTCTCCTACACTCAGGCAACAACCCTACCACTCAGAGATCAACTCTCCTACACTCAACCTTTATAACATAGGCTTACAACTCAGATCTATATTGATAGACCTTACAGAAATTAGAAAAGAATTTGTATTATCTTGCCCTTGATGAGAGAGAAAAGGACAAGACAGTTCTTGATCACCTGATGAATGAAATCAACTGAATCTGAGCTTTCTTCAAAGCTTCTTGAATCTGAACTTAGCTGAGTTGATTTCCCAAACAGCTTCTTGAGAAACCAGTGACGGCTTCCTTCTTCTTCTTCAAGTGGCTGGATCCCTCTCTATCCAACACCTTTGATGATACTTCTGAATTCTTGATAGAACTCTTCTTAGACAGATCCTGAGATCGTCTTCTTAGATCTTCTGATGAAGATCTTCTTCCGAGCCTTGCACTTTCTTGATTTGATTCTTCAATCAGTTTGTATGTTTTTTGCTCTCAAAATCAAATCTTCAATATCGCCTTCTGAATCTGTCTATTTATAGACCTTCTTCATGGTAACCGGTTGATCCGGTTTCTAACTGTCTTCTGACAAGTCTAACAGCTTCAGTTAACCTGTTGCAACACACAGCTGTCAAATCTTCAAACAGATCCTGTGCCTTTGTCTTGGACAGCAAAGTGTCGAGACTGACTGTCAGAAAGTGTCGAGACCAACTGTCTATATGTGTCGACACAAGTAACTTAGGTGTCGACACAGCCTTTGATGATGTCGACTGGTTTGCCTTTAAGTCGACTCAGCTTCTTCAGAACTTCATCTTGAGAATGAGTCGACACTGAATATTTGTGTCGACTCAAGCACTTCATCATTCGTCAGAAAATTACTTGGTCTAGACATTGCAGTGTGTCGACACAAGTCCTGTGTGTCGACACAGTTGTTGTAGATTCAGAACATAATATGTGTCGACTCTGCCTTCAGGTGTCGACACAGCAATTGTCGACTCTGCCAATATGTGTCGACTCAGTCTTCTGGTGTCGACTCAAGTATTGTCGACTTCTGCCTCTGTGTGTCGACTCTGCCTCAATGTGTCGACACAGTTGAGATCGACTATACTTCTGTGAGTCGACACTGCTTCCCAGTGTCGACACAAATGTGGTCGATTATCTTTCTCTGTGTCGACACAACCTTCTTTAAGTGTCGACACAATTATTCTGAAGTGTCGACACATGGACTTAGAATAATTTCCTGTATTTTTTTAGTACTTCTTCACCTGCACATGTCAACTCAAAATAACATCAAATACACCTTGATGTATATCATTAAGCTAAGTTAGGCTTCTTCAAATCAGGTACACATTTTCCAATGTACCCAACAGATTTAATGATTCTACAAATCTATGTTGATGACCATAACCTTTGGCGTCACTAATAAAAAGCTATATAATAAAATTGTAGAAGTGATGCAAAGTGAATTTGAAATGAGCTTAGTAGGTGAATTGACATATTTTTTAGGATTTCAAATTTTTAAAAACAATAAATAATTTTTATTTGTCAAAACAAATATTTAAAAGGCATGCATAAACATTTTGGTTTTGATAATTCGAAACAAACTAAGATTCTAATGAGCGCATCATTAAAATTAGGAAAAGATGAAAGTGACATAACAGTGGATCAAATAGTATATCGAGGAATGATAAGATCGCCACTATACCTTAGTGCGTCTATACCCAACCTTATGTTTTTAGTGTTAATATGCTAGATATTGAGCTAACCCTAAAGAGTTACACTTTAAGGTTGTTAAACACATCTTTAGGTATCTTATTGGGACACCAAATCTTGGTGTATGATATCTACAAACTGACACTTTCACGCTCCATGGGTACTCCGATTCAGACTATGTTGGATGCTCACTTGATCGAAAATGCACAAGTGACACTTGCAACTTTCTAGGACCGACTCTAGTAGCATGGTCGAGTATGAAACAAAAATATGGTTTGCTCTCCATGGCAGAGGTTGAGTTCATAACTCTAGGTATTTGTTGTGCACAAGCTCTCCGGATGACACAAACGTTGGAAATTTCGGGCTGTCATTTAAAAATGTAGAACTTAGGTGCGATAATAAGAGTGTCATACACTTAACCAACAATCCAGTATATCACTCTCTCTCCAAACACATCGATGTTCGACATCACCTTATTGAAGACCATATTAAAAAGGAGAACATAAAAATAAGCTTTATAAGCATAGAAGATCAGATTGCAGACATATTCACAAACCCATCCTTGATGCACGATTCTCTATACTTTGTTTAGAATTGAGGGTTTTGGATCTCTTAGGCTAAATTATAAAATCCATAAATTTTTATTATTTTTCTATTTTTTGTTGCTGCATTAAATAGATCATATAATGACAAAACACATTCGAGAAAATTAGAAGCAAAAATCATGAAAATTATGCATTTTTTTACGAAAAAGCGAGTCTATGTGAGAGACTACCCGACGATAGCCTTACCGCTGGTGGTAGCATATTATCTTTAAAATACAATTTTTCTATGATTTTATTTTCTTCGCTGCTTCAATTTCATTGTTTTTGTTTCTAAAAATTCAACGTATTTTTCAATTTTTTTTTAAAAGTATAATTTTAGAAATCCAAAGCATGTTTTTTTATTCATGTAATTGATTTGTTAAAAGTAAAAAAATTCAAAATTTTACATATTGAAAAATTAACTACAAAATTTCAAAACTCCAAAAATTATAAAAATATATTTTTATTTTTTACATACATTGTTTTAAAATGTTTTTTTTTAAAAAAATCAAACATTAAAATTTTAAAAAAAGTTAAAAAATTGAAAATCACTCGTTCGTGGACATGCCTGACTTGAATCTAAAGCATATGGAGTATGTACAAAGTTTTGATTTAGGAATGTTGATCATTGTTTACATTGTGTGTATTATGTCATGCTATGCCTAAATTTATTTGTATTTGTTCACGAGTGCTATTAGGTGTGTAATATAAATTTAATATGCCTCTAGGTATTCTTGAGGATTTAGGTAAAATAATGATATCACACACTGCACATCACACACATCCTTAGAGTTTGTACTCATGTAGAAATTTCAAGTTTTCATGTTATAACTCGTGATACTGTGTTTTAACACGCTATGCATGACTTGATTAACAATATCACGTAGTTTATCTCCAATTTATATGATATAGAACTTTGACCATGTTTTTTGATATGATTTTTGTATACAAGTTAAAGTGTATTTATCTATATGGGTAGATTTTGATAGATTTGGGAACCTTGCTTGAATGTAATCATAAAAATTGTTTGCGAAAGAAATTAAAATTACATGCTATCAGCTCATTTTGCAAGGTTACTCCACATGCACTACTTACCCTCTTGATAAGCCACAATGAGCATTGTGAGGTTGAGCACCTTGGTAATAATTATTTGATCGATCTTGTGCAAAACCAACAAAAAATATACTAGTTGTCATAATTATTATTTCGTTTATTGTGTAGATTGAAACAATGTGACATGATTTATCACTTCTTTCATCTTGTGTTGGCATATAGGTTTTTTGTGATATATCATGTTGTAATGATGATTTCACTTGATGCTAATTCTTTTAATGTTATATTTACACATGACATTGTTTCATCTATTTCTTACATGCATAAGAATTGAGCTCAAAACTACATTACATGTCTATCACACGAATGTTCAAATGCACGATTATAATTTATGACACATACATTATTGCTTTGTATTAACTTCCTAAATCTCATAACATGGTACAAAAATACTTGTGTATTTGGATTCATATGCAGTGTATAAAACTGGTAAGTCTTATGTATGCTTTCACAAATCTTGTTATTTTGATTCCTCTAGATAATTATTTGCTGCTGTCTAATTCTCCGATTTACTTTTTCTACCCCTCATTTTACACTTTCTTGATTATCATGCTCCATGTGTACATTTTTCTGCATGTTTATTCCACTGCATCAAAAATGTCAAGCAATGAACCTTTTGTCTCAATTTCCTCATGATTATTTCTTCATATCCTACCATGATTATTTCTTCATGATTATTAGCATGATTATTTCTTCATATCCTACCTTGGATTATTTCTTCATGTCTCAATTTTACCAATATATCTTGAACAAAATGTCAAGCACTCATGTGCTAGGTAATCATTTGCCATTGAACCTTCTAGGCGTGCTTTATTTCTTACAAATGATTTAAGTGTCCGCAAATATCTATATAACAAAGTTCAAGGATTATAAGTGATTATGTTAAAGCAAAAAAAAATTAAAGAAAAAATAATGGATACCTCTCAATTGGGTACATCCATCGATAATGAATCAGACAAGCAATTTTAGCTTCTCGTGCAAGATGAATTGGTAGATGCATCATGATTCTGAAATTGAAGGAAATATCTTCTTTAGTTTGCAAAGTATGATAAGAATATTACTCTCAAATATATCAAATATTTCAATACTTAATGTTTTAGAGCTCAACTCCTTGAAAAATAGACTCAATTCAACTAGAGGATCATAAACCTCCTTAAGAACAATATAATGAAGAGTTGGGGCAAGTTGATCTTGCATGAAAATATGACAATCACGAGCCTTCATTCTTAAAACCTTACCTTTCTTAGAATTTATACATCTTCTTATGTTAGATGAATAACCATCTAGAACTTTAATATTCTTTAAGAAATGACAAACTGCCCTTCGCTCAACTAACGTTAAAGTATAACAGACTTGTGGCATGATAAAAATAACCATCTTTCTCTATCAGATGTAATTCTAATTTTAAGCCCATCTCTTTTAGGTCTAATATAGCATACAAATCATCATTTATCTTCCCTTTAATATTCAAAATAGTTCCCAATATATTTTCAGTAATATTTTTTAGAATATGCATGTAATCTATATAATATCGTATCTCAAGAGTTCCCCAATATGGCAAGTGAAAAAATACTCAACTTCTTCCAATTATAAGATAGAGATGCTTCATCTTGCTTTCTTTTTTTTCGATGCTTTCCAAATATCACATTGTCATATTCTTTTAACCGTTCTAAAATCTCATCCCCTGAAAGGTCCTTCGGTGCAAATTGGGTTTCTATTTTTCCATCAAAAGACTTCTTATCTTTACACCATCTATAACCTGAATCCAACGCGTGCTTTCCATATAACTCATCTTGAACCCATTCCTCAATCGACACAACGACATATCCTTATTGCAACAAGGGCATGCTGGCTTACCTTTGGTACTCCATCCTAATAGATTCGCATAAGCTGAAAAATCATTTATTATATACAACAAAGCTGCACACATATTAAAGTTGCACTTTCCATAAGCATCATATGTACAAGTCCTAACTTCCCATAAAAGTTTCAACTCATCAATAAAAGGTTGTAAATACACATCCATATCATTCACAAGTTGTCCTGGACCAGGAATAATCAAGGACATTATAAAATTAAGAGTTTCATGCACATCCATGGTAGGATATTATATGGGACTAAAATAACTAGCGATACACTATAATTTGTGACATAAGACCAAAAGTATCAAATCCGTCACTCCCTAAACCAAGTCTAACATTACGTGTGTCCAATGAAAATTCTTGTGTTTTTCATCAAATGACTTCCATGTCAAGGTATTAGCTGGATGTCTCATCTTACCATCATGTCGTTTTTCTTTATGCCACCTCATATCTTTGGCCGTCCTAGAATACATATACAATCTTTGTAGCCTTAGTATCAAAGGAAATACCTTGTTTGGTATGTTTTTTACTTCTCTTTGCATGAGCATTACTTTTTGCATTACTAGTGTTCTGCTTGATTGCCATCTGGATGTGCCACAAGTGGGACAACTTACATAATCTGCAAATTTATCGCAGTAGAGAATGCTGGCATTCAAGCATGTATCTATCTTATTACACCCCATTCCAAGCTCTTGCATTTAGTTTTTAGCTTCATAAAAGCTACTTAAGAGAGTTTCACTAAAAGGAATTGCCCTTTTTTAATACTTTAAGTAATTTCGTAAAATACCGATCAGTTCATCCATAATCTATTTTAAGTGTTAGCAAAGTAATAATAAATTGAAATTTTGAGAATTCTTTGCAACCTAGATATAATTAATTTTCAGCATCATTCAGCAAGTCATAAAATTTTTTTTGCTGCTTCATTTGGGTCTTCATTATTACATTCTTCTGTATTCTCATTTATGTTATTATAACTAACATTAACATCATCCAGCATAGCAAGCATATCATCATGCTCTGTAATCTCTTGTTCATCTTCACCAAAATTGAATTGTCATTATCACCACCTGAGTTAATGTAATTGTCTTCTCCGTGACATGACCACCACTTATAAGTCCTGACAATTCCATTCATAATAAGGTGTACAAAAACAATATCTCGTGTGTGAAAGAATATTTTCACATTTATAACAAGGTCAATGAATAATATTTCCCCTAACAGAATGGGTAAAAGTGAAATCCAAAAAGTCATTCACTCCATTGATATAAGTTGGTTGTCGTCGATAATTGAGATTCATCCAACTCTTGTCCATTACACTATAAGTCAAAAAAATATTAAAAATAATGGCATCAAATATTATTACCTCTAGCAAAATAAGTAAAATCTAAATCAAAGAAAGAATTCACTTTATAAAGGCAAAATCTTGTGTCCTCTAGCAAACTGAAATGAATATATTTAGTTTACTCATAACACTAAATTATTCATACAATAATAATTGAAGATCTAATGTTTTTTGTGTTGAATCTTTAGGCGCTCTTAGAGAGGGTGAATAAGGGTTTTTTAGAAATTTGAATTTTATTTAAAATATCAGAGTTACTTAAAAAAGTTTCAGAATATTAAATTATAAAATATATTTTAATATATCAGAAAATATTATATTGAAGATTACTTTTAAAGAAGGTCAGATTTTCATGTTCCTTCACTACCGCCAGCGATAAAATTATCGCCTGACGCTAGTAATAGAAAGTGAAATCTGTGCATTTATTTTAGAAGTAATTTGCAATAGATTTTGCGTTAATACTTTGATGGGGAAATATTATTTAGAACATTTTAAAATAAAAAATAAAACCAAGATAATTGAATAATGTAAAACATGATTTTATTTCATAATAAATTGATTACAAAATATTTGATTTCTATAATGCTAGAAATCGAGGCGAAATATGAAAAACTCTTTTTCCTTTTCTATGCCGACCCTTTTCCCCAAAGACCGGTTGGTTCTAGCCTATTTCTCCCATATAAGGCCTTGAACTGACCCTAGAACTACCCACGATCTATTCGTCAACAGACACGGTGAATTCACGGAGTCCTCCAAGGAAACCGACATCTTCACTAGATGATTTTTCACCCAAGTCTCGCGAGACTTAGTCACCCCTACTTGCGACGAATTTCCCACAGAATCTTTTTCGGGATCTGACGTTCAACTCGAATAATTTCTTCACTCAAGATAAAATAAAAAGATTACAAGATAATAAATAAGAAAGAGAAAAACTCCCCAAGGATTTATGAAGGTGAAGATGAAGGTGATGCTGATGATGGCATTCTTGGTGCGTTCATCATTCATATTGAATAAACATGGTGGCACTTCCCCTTCAAGAACTCCTTTAGATCTTCGTGTTTGCCCAAGGGATTTCTCTTGATGGTATGAAGACGAGCTTCTCTTAAGATATTCTGAGTTATGGATTCGATGAAAGAGGAGTCACTTATAACAGAAGGAGAGGAGCCACTCTTTTTATTGACTTGGGAGCTACCACATGCGGTATCAGTATTGCCTGGCGATAGCTACTTTAGGTAGTCATTTCTTCCTTTGGCAATCTTTATTTTTGGCAACTTCCATTTTAGGAAACTTTCTTTGTCCAAATTAGGAAACTTTTGATCTTTGAAAATAGGCATTTTGGTTCCTAATTATTCCAAAACATAGACCCTCCATAAAGATATCGCCCGGCGGTAGCAGTATCGCCTGACGATAGCGCTTTCCATTTCTAACAATTTTCTATTACGACTTCTGTCCTTCCTTTAATGTCATCTAGCCGATGTAGTCAAATACGCTATCGCCAGCGGTAGAGATATTGCCTGAAGATAGCGATGCAGTCGATAAACTGATGCAGTCAAATATGCTATCGCTAGTGGTAGTGATATCTCCTGGCGGCATCGATGTAGTAGAAGAACTGATGCAGTTGAATGTGCAATCGCCAGCAGTAACGCTATCGTTTGGCGGTAGTGACAAAATTTTGGCATCTGGTCCTGTAGTTCCTGCACACTATAAACACACAATAAACATGATCAAATACAAACTAGGATTTGTTACTCTCAAACCAAGAGATGTAGAACGCATGTTCCAACAAACTCCTCTTTTTGATAATAACAAATTCATCATGAAGAAATAATGCATAAAAGATGTTTGTGTTTATATGTGGATGATAAGCATTTAAGAGCATACTCCCCCTAGATAGAGACTCCCTCTTCTTAGATGCTTCCTAAGTTATACTCCCCCTAAATGTTATATTTCTTCAAATTCTTTCCCCCCCTTTTGGTATTATCAAAATAGGGTGGGGTAAGTGTTTTGTCAATGATAGTTTTCCCCTTTATATTTATATGTAGAAGTGATGTTGAGGATATCTTATCATAAGTGACTTTTATACGTGTAATAACATGATCGAGCTTAGAGTAGTTTTGTCGTAAAGAGAAACTATGTTGAATCAATTTATAATGAAAACATCATTGATCAATCTTTAGGTAAAAGTTTAGAATCAGCGTTATATTTTTGAAAAGTGATGTTCAAAGAATAAAAGCATGAATATGGCCCCGGGGCTGAGGGTGAGTGCTGGCCCGGATACCCACTCCCCCATCCCTTGGCTAGACCCTGGGGAAAAAGTTGGCCTGTGCGCTCCACTTGCCCCCTACGACTGGCCTGTGCATTCCACTTGCCCCTTATGACTGATTGTCTAACCCCACACTAGCTAGGGTGTTCCTTCCCCATTCGCTAGTCTGACTCGCCTCTGCCTAAAACTGCTCTCTTTACTGGGTTTACCTTTAGAGGGATCCACTCGATGAATACGGGGTTGTACACATACCATGAAATTATGGGAATGAGTAATAAAAAGAAGAGTAAGACTGGAGACTAACATCTCAGAGAATCAATTTGGATTCATGTCAGGGCGGTCGACCATAGAAGCTATACATTTCTTGAAGAGACTCATTGACAACTACCGAGAAAGAAAACAAGATTTGCATATACTGCTTATTGATCTTGAGAAGGCTTATGATAGGAGTCTTGGAAAAGAAAGATGTAAATGTATCATATATTGATATAATCAAAGATATGTATACAAATTTAGTGACAAGGGTGAGGACATCTGGAGGGTTAACACAGGAATTCCCTATCACTATTGGATTACATCAAGGTTCAGCTTTAAGCCCTTATCTCTTTACCCTTATCTTAGATTATCTTCCAGGACATATCCAACAAGCAATACCTTGGTGTTTATTATTTGCGGATGATATCATTTTGGTTGATGAGATGCGTGAGGGTGTAAACATAAAACTTGAATCTTGGTGATAGACACTTTAGAAAAGAAGAGTTTTAGGTTGAGCAGGGCAAAGACAGAGTATCTGGAGCTTAAATTTAGCAGTACAAGAAGGACGGATGACGTCGTTATTAAGTTGAGTGATCAAGATATTTCCCGTAGTGAATGTTTTAAGTATCTTGGATTGATAATTCAAAAAGATAGAGGTATTGATAAAGATGTGACATATAGAATCCAAGCGGGTTGGTTGAAGTCGATAGGCGCATCTGGGATCTTATGTGATCGTAAAGTACCATTAAAAATCAAGGGAAAGTTTTACCGTACTGCAATTAGACCAGCGATGCTCTATGGTTCTAAGTTTTGGGCAGTGAATTATGTACATGAGCAAAAAATTGGAGTTGCGAAGATGAGAATGCTTAGGTGGATGTGTGGACACATGAGACTGGATAAAATTAGGAATGAATGTATCAGGTTTAAGACAGGAGTTACACTAATTGTAGAGAAGATGAGAGAAGCTCGACTAAGATAGTTTTGAGTTGCGAAGATGAGAATGCTTAGGTGGATGTGTGGCACCTATTAGATATTGTGAGAGTCTAGTCACTAGGCATGTTAAATGGAGGAGGGGTAGACCAATAAAGACTTGGAATGAAACTATATAGAAAGATATGATGTACTTAGGCATTAGTGAGATTATGACAAAAGATAGGGCACAATGGCGTCAAAGGATCCATATAGCCGACCCACTATAGTGGGATACAGGCTTGAGTGTTGTTGTTCTTGACATTTAGTGAAAGATTTTCATGATCGAGCAAAAAGTAATTTATGCACCTCCAATGAATACTCCCCCTACATAGATGCTTTCTATGAAAATTTTTAATGTACTCCCCCTAAATTATCAAATTTATGCAAGATAATTTTCCCCTTTTTGGTAATATAAAAAGGGTAAAGGAGAGTGTATGTAATTAGAATCAATATGATCTATGTAGAGAAGAAGATATGATGCAACATCCAAGTTCACAGATACCACTCTACTACATGTTGACAAAATATATAAATGATTGAATAAAGTAGTAGAGAAAAAGAAAATATCACTTGGTTAATCAAATTTTACCACTTATTGAGAAAGGAGATGATTATGATACCATTTGTTAGGAAAATAGATAATTATGATTATACCCAAGTAGTAAGATTAAGGATATGATAAGCATTCTTAAAATAAACATCTTTTTGCGAAATAGAATTACATAAAGGATAAAGAGTTTTAAGCTTAATTTAAAAGTTGTTTTTCAATTCAATTTAATTCCAAGAGACGTTATTTCATTAAATTTTGCAAGCATGATTTTAAAATACCAAAAAGTGATAAGAATTACATTGTAGATAATAATATAGATAATAGTATAGATATGCATTAGGATCTGATTTTCATGAGTAGAAGTTTTATGAGAAATAATGATGTGTACAAATAGTGTTTTGATAAAGTATACATGTGAATCAATCAAAACACATGACATATATAATGAATAACATAACATTAAAATACAAAAATAATATTACTTCCGCTATTTTTCAATACACATAAGTAAGGGGTACACCTACCAAGGTGCTTTGCACACATAATGCTTATTAAGACTTATCATGGAGCAGAGTAGTACTTGGGGAATCACATTTAATTTTTTTATTTTTATTTTTAATTTTGTGATCTGGTGTACTAAGTGAAGTGATGAATATTTTGTTTGCTAAAAGATACTTTACAATCATTTATCCAAGGTGCTCAACCTCACAATGCTAATTAAGACTTATTAGGAGGGTGATTAGTGCTTGGTGGAGTTTTCCTTGCCAATTTTTATTTATAATTTTTGTTTGTTGACTAAGGGCTTCGAAGTCATTTGTTACGCAAACAATATCATTTTTTTAAAATCACTTTTCATTAATGAATAAGTGCATGAAAAATAAAGACTTGAAATAATCAATTTAATGTAGTGTAGACAATCTATTTATGCATTTTAATTATTATATTATTTCACTACACAATCATGCATGTATAAATTTAAAAAACACATGTAGGTTATTAAAATAAGAGTGAATAAAATCATTATCAAATATAAAATATTATTCATACTTAGAGCCTTGCTATGCAATCCTACACATATTTGCTACATTCAATTTCATTCCACATAACAAGATAATATCCAGGGCATGACATAAACAAAACAATATTTTAAGATACTTGAAAATTAGATTAAACATTGTATTTAATCTTTAATTTATATAGTTTAATCATCCTTGACAATGAATAACAAGTTATTTTTTTATGTAATTTTTTTATGAAAATACAAAACATCACCAAACAACAAAAATAAATTTTTTTTGAAAATGTTTTGTAGTTTTTTATTTGATTTTTGAAATATAATAAAACAATAATTTGTAAGATTTTATGAGAATTTTCTGTAAAAAAAACATTGAGCAAATAGTAGGAATATTAAAAGAAAACATATTCAAAGAAAATTTGATTGTATACTATCGCTAGCAGTACTGCCAATTGCACAAAGAGTTCGAAGAATATTGAAAAAGTTGCGGATTTAAAATTTTTGCCCAAGGTGTCAAGAATAGTTTTTCAAAATCATAAATGCCCAAATAAATATTGTATAAACACATAAGATACGCATGTTCGAACAATATATATGCATGACATGATAATCATATGGTATAAAATAATGCTCATGTAATATATGAGTATGCCCTAACTGAAGATATCCTAACAATATGTATATACCGTAGCCCTGCACAAAGTGATAGATGGGCATAAGGAGCTGCACACATGTCATAGGTTGTGATGTTAATCCCATTTGCATACAAAAGACGACTCTCAACCTAACACTCTTTCCCCCCAGTGCCTCTCAAGGTCCAACTAGCACCCTCCTCGGTTAAGGACAAGACATGACTTAGAGGTTCAACCTATAATGTAAATAATCCTACATCCCCGCTATAGTGAGACACATGATATGGGTAAATGGTCAAGGGCATACTAAGCATTTAATCCTAAATACCAATTTATAACCTATGTGATGCAGGATGACGTGTAGGGTTTGTGCGTCTATCGGCTTTTTCTAGGAAACCCTAAATGCATGCGATGATTAAATTAATTTTGCAAAGATTTTGAGCGTGCATTGCAAATACTTTGAGAAATTAAACTACTTTTGAAAAAAACACAAAATTAATTATTTTGCTTCAAAATTAAATTTCTTAAAAAATTTGGTTCAATTTCTAAATCCGGGAAGGAAGCTCGCAACTTTCGCTCTGTTTCCCTTGTCATAACAAAATAGAAATCGGGAACCCCAAATATGTTTCCGTTTAGAGTTTTTTGACGTAGCGTTTGCTGACAAAATTCCGGCGAAAACCCAACAACGAGTCTAATTATCATAAGAGAGAACTTAGACTCACACAAGAAAAAATAGAAGCAAGTTACCCACGTGATGGAGACGACGTCCCACAATATTTTGAAGACGGCGACGACATGCTTGCGGACGACCATGTGGAGCGTCGCCATAATAGTCGTCCTTAACACAAACCTATATATTATTAATTAATAATAATTATTCATAAATTATTAGTAATTAATAATCCATTTATATGCTTTGATTTTATTTTGCATTATTATTTTAATTTTTATGCATGAATACTAGCATGGATGTGTTATAACCATGTTGTATGTGTTATTTTATTTTGGGCTGCATGTAGCCTTTTCCTCTTGTTGTAGCATATATAAAGGCATATAATCTTTTGATTTGAGGTATTGAATGAATGAAAAAATGAAAACCCTAACTTTTGAGAAAGTTTCCTCCTCTTCCTCCTAGGCATTTTTGGCCACCCCCTTCCTCTCCCTCTCTTGGCCACCGGCCACCCTTCCCCCTCCACCTATTCGGCCTCCCGTCTCCTATCTTCTTTCTCTCCTTTGCAAAATCGACCACCTATCCGCCTCCTCCTTCCCATACTAAGCCGACCACCTCCATCCCTAGTAATCTGACCACCACCACCTCCTCAACCCAAGCCCCTTTCCTTCCCCTCACAAACCCGACCACCACCAACCATCCTCATCACAAAACCGAGCCCCTCCCTCCTCCCAAAAGCCTAGCCGCCAACCACCTCCACCATCAAACCCGACCCCCTCCTCATCCCCTTCCAAATCTGAATACCTCCTTCCATAAATAAACCCTAACACCTACCACCTTTTATCTCTCCTGCCATATTGAGATATATATTGCCAAATTTAGAAGATCTCTTCGTGGGGATTTCCAACTTCGGTGTGACGCGACAAAGGCGGACGAGTTTCTCTCCAACCGGCGTAACTCCGGCGGAGCCTTTGAAGAAGCGATTCAAGTAGAGTGAAATCGGAATCACCCATTCCGATTGGGTAACGAAACTTCTCTACCGTTACGTGCTTTCTTTTCCTAGATTAATTCGTGTGGCGGATTTTCTTAGCGTTGAATTTTGATAGCATTTGAATCATCGTGGATTTCTTCATTCGACTTGTGTTTTTCTTGATTGATTTAATTTTCGAAAGGGGTTTAGCGAGACCTCATTTTATTTTGTTGGGAGAGATCTACCTTTTCCGAATCGTATTTTATTCGGTAGATCTTTTTTGGTACAACACCGCTTAATCGGATCGTGTAGGTCCCCTTAGCCGGAAAGAACATTGGCCTATAGCCCTTGTTTGATCCTAAACGGTTTGGCTACCCATATGCTAGCATATAATTGATTGGACTAAATAACGTGGTGCGGCGTAGAATGATTGTGTGAGCGTAAGATTTGGTTCGTAGAGAGATATTCGTGCGCGTCCGTAATATATTTCGATATCTACACCCAAGCCTACATCACCACGGAAAAAGGAGTCTTTCCGTATCTGAAGTCGACGACGATCGCGGATGGAATTCCTCGTCACCTTCGATCTTTCACTCTGAGGTCGGCCACTATTGCACACCGGCACCAAGGAACTAAATCACTCACTCTCACAATTAGTGGATCCACGAAATCTCTAAACACTCCACTAATTTGATAAGCCACAAACTAAACAATCTAATTTCATTCTCTCTCACACAAGTGGCTCCTCGAATTCTCTAACACACTGACTAAAGTTCACTAACCCTCACAATCAGTGGATCCACGAAATCTCTAAGCACTCTAACTAATCTAACCTTATTACTGTTTATAATATAAATCTTCTATACTAACATGAAGTAGTGTTTGAACAGTAACATCAAATCCGATTCAGTGCTCACAATCACTCTTAAACATCAACAATCCCCCACGGGAAACAAACTGCAACAACTATTATCTCACCAATGCCAACTACTCTAAATATCAATCTGTTCCGTGTTTTTCAATCCCGTTTGAGAGAGGTGGAGATTGAGATTTAAAGTAGTTGCCCGTGCTTAAATCGTCGGAATCTCATTATCACGACATGGGTAAGGCTTCACTTCAGCCCATTAACAAAAAGATAACCAACATTATTTATCATGGTCGACACATAAGGCCACCAAGCTAGGCACTACATGCCTCACAGCTTAACACTACGCACCCAATCCTCAAGACCTGGGCTTCACATCCATCATATCAGCTCAATAGGAGCTATCGCTAATGATATTGCTTTTACGGGCGATGGCAATAAAACTTCATTTTTTGTTTCAATCTCGGGTGTTTCCTGGAGACACCCTCCAGTACTTATACAGCAACCTGCATGCATCACCCCAAAATTTCAAAATCTATTCATTTTTCCTTGGAGTCTTCTACAGTACACAAATCAATACATCACCAATCCAGACCAACGTATCACAGATGAGCTTCACACAATATGCCTATGTCCATATAACGATCCGGACTCTAATGCAAATTCTATCGAGGATAAACTATATCAACTCGGTGGAGGTCTCTTACTCCAATAATTGGTGGGAACCTCCACACAAACATTCTAAATAAAAGACTTCACTTGTCCAATTATTCGTAAAGAGAGTGTTACCCTCATAACAAGTTTCAAAGCTATGAAGTTGCACTTTATCCAGATGGAAACACTCACAGCACTTTCCTCTCCATAGATCTAGCTTCGGCTCGTAAATCCGACCTTTGAAGCTCCTTCAATATAGCTTCTCTAATGGTTGGACCAACCTTCTTCCTCCTCTTACCTTTCCTTTCTTAAGTGTAAGAGAGAGAGAGAGAGAGAGAGTATGTTAAAGAGAATAAGAAACTCTTTCCCCTTCGGCCACCTTAACATTTCTGGGCCTAAGCTCGACCACAGGATGCCCAAGCAAAAACAATGGACATCCCTAATTTCACGGAGAAATCTTAAAGAAATGCTATCATAGGGCGATATTTTAGGCAGTGTAGGTGGACTTATCCAGCATCGCTTTGTCGATTAACGGCCGCTTTACAGCCAACTGACACATGGTGGTCTACCACATGGCCTACTATCGCCACGTGATATTGCTATCGCCAGCTATAGCAAACCGACTGCATCAAGTTGTTGATTGCATCAACTACATCAGTGTCAATTGCATCGACTGCATTGACTACATCGGTGTTGACTGAATCGACTACTTTGTTGTCTTCTGCATCGGCTCTATCGCTATCGCCAGTGATATCGCTATCGCTAGTAGTAGCAAATTGCCATCACTATTTTTGCCGACTGCATCAACTGCATTGACTACATCACTTATCGACTGCATCGACTATACTGACTGCATCGACCTGACCACTATCACTGGGGGATATCATTATTACCAGCGGTTGCTATAAAAGCAAACGGTTGTTTTTTAAATATGGGAAAACTAGAGTGTTAAAAATCTCCCCCTTTAAAAATTTCATCCCGAAATTTAAACAATACAAAAATCAACATATAAGTACATAACATACAAAATGTACCTCAACGAAATAGCTCGAGGAACTCTTATCTCATGGTTTATTCGTGCTCCCATGAAAGTTCCTCACAACCACAATTATCCCAACGGACATTAACCATCCTGGTTGCCTTATTCCATAACTATTTGACCTCCGTATCTTTGATACGAATGCGATTGACTTTTGTCTTCAACCCACCATCGACCGACACCTGATCCGCAACAATGACATGTGTAGTCTCTTGTACAGCCTTCCTCAACACCGATATGTAGAACATATCGTGCAAGCCACTCAATTCCTCCAAAAGAGCAAGTCTCTAGGCAGCTTTACCAACACACTCCACAATCTCAAATTGTCTAAGGTATCGCGAACTTAGCTTTTTCAAGTGTTGGATCCTTGACACTCTCTTGAAAGGCTTGGTTTTGAGATAAACCCAGTGTCCAACAACGAATTTAACATCACAGTTGTAACATCCCATTTTCAAATTAGACCACCCCTTAGGAGTGACTTGAACATGCCTAGGTCATAACAAGTCATAGGTTGAACCTAGGAGGTCAAGTGACCCAACTAGTTAGTTGAGACTCACTTGGGCTGCAAATAGTAATTTCTTAAAACCCTGGATTTGGGTGGCCTAGTAGGTTCAAATTGACTCCAAGATCTCCCTAGGCCTAATATGAGGCCAATGAGTCATCAAGGGTCCCATTAGGGTCAACCCTAGTGGCCAAAATGACCAAGTCAACCCCAAGCCCAAATCAAGTCAAACCTAGTCTATATGGGTTAACCCAACCTCAAGCCACCCTTCCCCTTAAGCTAACCTCACTTGCATGAATAATATGGACTAATTTGGCTGCCCATATCTTAGAGGGTTGACCAGTCAACTAGGTGACTAGGGGAGAGGAATGAAAAGCTTTATTTTGAAGAGTAATGGAGGAGAGAGAAAGCGAGAAAGAGGGCCATTCATGGTGGGGAAGGTGAATCACCCCTCTATTCTTCATCATTTAATTAATAATATGTTTTTGAGGGTTGCATCTAGGCTGGTGCCATGAATAATTTCGGCCATAGGGTGGCAGGAGAGAGAAAGCTTCAATTTCTCCTTAATGGAGGAGAGAGAAAGAGGAAAAGAGAGAGGGGAGTTATGGAGGGACACCATGAGCCACCCCATTCATCTCCCCAAGCCTCCATTCATTCCTCCTGACCTTTGGGAAGAGATTCCCATCGTTTTCCCATTAGCCACCATCAATGGAGAAGCCCAACCACCATGGCCAAACACCCCTTCATCTCCCCTCCCATGAAAAATTATAAAACCCCCTATGCAGCCCCCTATTCTGATTTTTGACTACTCCATCTCCGTCAAAACGTTCCAAGCAGTCGAAATCGAGGGTTGGATCAAGATAACCGCTTGAGAATCGAGGAATCGGGAAGTTCGCCGGAGAGGAAAAACGCCATGGCGAACCGCCGCCGCCGTCGTCGTCGAACCCCCCCAAATAAGGTCCTCCCTCACTCCCTTTTTCTCATGCATAGATCTTAGACATGTTAGGAGTAAGCCCGGGCTCAAACGAGCCGGTCAAGTGGAGTGCAAACCTAAAAAAAACACCATTTTTAATGGAGTTTTGGTGGGCTCGGGTAGGGCGGCGCCGCCACCTCCGGCCGCCCTAGCCGCCGGCAAGGTTATCCCCCACCACCGGGAACATGTAGGAGTTGTTTCCCGGTGGTGGCGCCGCCCATGGTGGCCGGAAAAAGGCCCGTGAAAATCATTTTCACGGGTTCTGGTTCAGGCCATTTGGAGAAGACGAAGTACAGCTGCCGTCCGATCGCTTTAAGATTTGTGCAGGATCAAAATAAATACTTATAAACTCATATTTTTCGGATTTTCTGTATTTAATAAAACAGTTTCACTGTAAATTAAATTTAGGCCCCTTATGGACACCTACTGAAAAAGGTCATAACATGAAAGTTGTAGGTATTTTAAATACCTACAATTTGATATGCAGTGGTGAAAAATTGGATGAGGGGACTGCCCTGTAGAGCTTTTTTAGTAAGGGTATGTCCTACAACTAGGGCAGATTTCTTCTAAAAATTATTTAGGCCCTTTAGGGGCATGTTCATCAAAAATGATCAACATAAATGTTGTAGGAATTTTTATTATCTACAGTTTGATATGTAATGGAAAATTTTAGGACAAGTATACTGACCTATAGGGCCATTTTTCTAGGGTAGGTCCTATACATAGGGTAGATTTTCAAATAATTCCCCACACCTAACCCTTGTTTCAAATTCTTTCAATTTTGGACTGGAGCTTATTATTACCTAGATCTAGCTCCTGTAAAAATTGGAGACCATTTGGGATAGTGTAACTTAGGGTTCTGCCCTAAACCTATAAAAGCTAGGGTAAGGTAGTTGAAGGGTCAAATGACCTCCAAACCCTCCCAAATTTTGGTGAGGTGTCCCTGGTATAGGTATCTAGGTCTGGTTCAAATTTCAACTCATTTGGTTGAGTTTTGATTAGGAATCCTCTAAACCCTAGTTTTGACCTAGTAGAAGGAAGCTTAGTGAGAAGGTTCCTTGCACTCTGGTATGATCATCTCACCTCAACAGAGGTTGAGATTTTGACCACTGGTTTATTTTGGTCCTAAGATTGTCCTTAGGGAAGATGGGATGATTTAGGGTAAGTTTACCCTAGGGCCCAGGTTAAAACCCTAAAGGTGGACTTTGGGGGTTTGTGAACGACATAGGGGCAAATGCCCTTGTATGGCCTTGAGATTTGGTGGAGAGGTTGTTAATGAGTTTGTAACTCTCTGGTTGTAATGTTAAAGAATTTTGATGTAGGTAGCTACCTCAAAACTTGAACCCTAGTTTTAGGGTAGAAGGGATTGTAGGTCAAAACAGTATCTTAAACTGTTTTAAAAGCCATGAAATTGGGGTGGTATGTTTCTAGGGTAGTTAGGACCCTTGGATAATTTTACTAGAATTTTTGGATAGGTATTTCTAGTACTTCATTCATGAATGTGGGTATAGCCCTTTTTGATGTTTTATTTATTAAAGATTTTTAATTCAAATAAGGCCCCCTTGAAACTCTGGAATTAGATGTTTTTGGCCAGTAGGAATGCCCATGAATTTTAGTTCAATTTTATGTTGATTAAATAGAATAGTTCCTTCACAAGTATTATTAAAGGGCTCTATGTTTTAAAAATATTTTATAGCATAAATAGTCTCTGGAAAATTATGAAAGTTAGTACATAGTGTTTTAAAATCATTATGAATCAGTGGGATTTTTCTCTGGATTTTTGGAGTTATGGATTTTGTACTTGATTCACAAGCATGCTGGATTAGGATTTTAGAAAATGATTTATTATAAATTAATTTCCAGCAGGAAAATTATGAAACTTTTATAGTACTATTTTCATGGTATTTCTAATATCCTGTAATTAATCCAATTTATTTGGAAGAGAATTTGATGTAGTTTATTCATTAGACATGAAGGAAATGGATTATTGCAAAAATAAGTTTAGGCCCTTAGACCATAGGAAAAATTGCCAAACCTTGGATATGTCATTTTTAGATACATTAATGTTTGTCTTAAATTTATTATGATTTATACATGACTGAAAAATATAATCCTTGTACAAATTTGGAAGACCTTGGGTTTTAGTAAAATTAATTAATTATTAGATTAATTGGGAAAATCGTTATTATCGAAAATCGATTCAATAATGTCATGATAGGCCCCCAGTAATTAACTTAGGCTGTTCGGAAGAAAACACAAAGGACATCCTATCATAGACATTACTTAGTATAAGGTGGTCTGTAGTTAGTAACTTTGGGAAATGAGTAACAAGATAAGGTTAGGGTTAGCGTAAGGACAGCTTGTGTTGGATTGGATTTAAGGAAAGAGGATGGATCACCATAGGAGGTTTCAAGTGTGGTGAGGAATGAGTTGATGCGCTCTAGAAGGTGCGCAGGACCGACGAAAGATCGCCGTCCCCGTAGGAGTGAAGAGTCAAATCCACCCTAGGCTTAGTTTGATGCAACTTATAGAGAGAACGGGTAAGGGAAAAACAACCAATAACAATAAGTGCCTTGCGAAAGGGAACTTCGGGCCGTAATGCCGCCGTCTTGGTTCCTAGTGCCCTTTGAGAGCCCTTCACGGGGTATGCCGGGGGCAGTCCTGGGCTAACGTAAATCTTAAAACAAACGAAAGAGTAATTAGCCTAATAGGGATTCACATTGCACACACTCATTAGTTAGGGATGGTAATGGTTAAGTCGTCCCGAGGTGTTCAAGGGGGCGCCGTCCCGTGGTGTTCTAAGGGATGAAGTCTGGAGATGAGCCGGACGGTTTAGTCCGGGGAAGTTGGTCTCGGATGTGGTTTATACGGACGGTTTAGTCCGGGAGTTTGACACTTTAAAATTGTTATATATTAAACGACTGCATGTTCATAAAAATAGGAAAGTTTAAGGTGGTGGGTTCTCGATATCGGGGAGTTCGATTGCACCGACACCGATATCGTTGACTCGGCAAGGTGACTAGCACTTAGCCAAGGTTAAGTCCGGCGGACCAGTCGGCAAGAGTACGTAGGAGTCCGCCTCGTGCACCAGGCGTTGAGGGCGTACGATAGGTCAGACCAGTGGTGCTTTTACTGGTTTTGAGGTGGGCGAGGCCCAACCCACCGCTTCCGTCTGCCACTACGGGAGTATCCTGGGAGTTATCTCCAGAAAGGGGGAACTAAAGGTTTGTGTACACAAAGTTGGGTGTGTGAGTTGCACTGCTTGATCATCATACCCACCAAATAGCTGCATGCCATAATCATTCATAACAACCTTGACACCTAAAGTATAAGTGGAATGGGACGCTTATACTTTAGGACTTGCAAAACGACCCCTTGGTCTATAAGCTTGTGTGGGCAAGTTTATAAATCAAAGGTTAATTTCAATATATATATATATACTGCTGTTTGATAACCGACACCCCAACGTATAAGTGGTATGGGACACTTTATACGATGGGAGCCTTGCAAAAGATCCCTGGCTTATGTGTACTCACATAAGTGAAGGTTTAAATTACCTTACTTATTTTCCTTCTTGTTTGACCTATTACAACACTTAAGATTAATTGCTCCCCGAATACACAACTGCAAGTTAGGTCCACCGTCATTTGCTTTTGACTACTCTCCACCTTCATGTCCTTCCCTTTCTTCCTATCCGCTCGGTGCCTTAGGGCATGGGGGAAGGGGTGGGGGATGATAGGGCTTAGTCTTTTAGACTAACGGTTTGCGAACCATATCATTTTAGGGGATCGCGGAGCCCAGCATGGAGGAGCAGCCCAGGAGG
This sequence comes from Platanthera zijinensis, assembly GCA_039513925.1. Taxonomy (NCBI): domain Eukaryota; kingdom Viridiplantae; phylum Streptophyta; class Magnoliopsida; order Asparagales; family Orchidaceae; genus Platanthera; species Platanthera zijinensis. Next base: position 246,449,925 of record CM077078.1, on the reverse strand, counting down.
CCGGTACGCTTGGAGATGGGACAGTCTAGCACAGGATTCCAGACTACGGGGACTGTGAGTCCCGGCCCTTCGTAGAGATTTAGCTTTGTTTCCGCTTTTGAGTGATCTTGTAGTGAGGATTTGATGTACCGGGCATGAGCCCTTTTATTTCCAGACTATTTATACTCTGATGATTTTCTGTGGACACTCCCTTCGTGGAGTTTTATTTTATGTGATATTCTCTTTTGGTGGACTTGCTTCTCTCTTGCTTGCTACTCATTGTGATCGAAAAGGCCGACAGAATCGGCGCGTTGTAGTGACGACCTTCCCGGGTGCGAAGGTGTCACCGCAAAGCGGCGGTTCTGGGCATAAGACCCCGGGTTTTCAAAAAAAAAAGGGGTCTTACAAAGTGGTATCAGAGCAAACCTCGATCGGAAGAGTAGAAGTCCACTAACCCTGGGTCACCCCCGCGCGAGTTTAGTTTGAGGACAAACTAAGCAGCGAAAGCAGTGGTGTGCCCATAAGGGGAATCACATGTAAAAGTCCACTTCTTCAACAAATAGAATTCTTCCTTATAGCTTGAGGCAGACCCTGCCCCCCAGCAGAGAGCACCTCCGGCTACAGATACCTCATCTTATGATTCTTTAGTCAATAAGTTAGACTCAACCCATTAGGACACACGACTAACCAGGATGACTTATAGCATGCCCTAGTTCAAATAGACCCTGGGTATGAACTTGTTTAAGGTAAGGATATACCCAAACAAAATAAAAGAAAGTGTTTAACATGAGAATGACAACTTAATAGATAAACTCAGGTGACCTTATGGTCCCTATCAGGGCTTACTCAAATCAGTAGACTACTTTAAGGAGAATTGAGATCAATAACCCATTAGTAGAATGGATTGGCAGAATGGTCAAATGGATTCCTAAGTTCGGAAGATTCGGAAGATTCTCATTCATCTATTAACAGAATGGTAGAAGAAAAGTAGTTTTATCCCTCATACCTATAACAAGAATTCTCGGAGACAACCATAAAGATAACACCGAGGGTCGGATATGAATTCAAGTTCGGAAGATGCCCATTTGGCATCTGGAACATTTTGACCCGGATAAGGTTGTCATAAATGTGACTCAAAGAGTCTAAAGTATGGGGTATATCGACAAGTTTCAGGGTGGAACCCCAAGTCAAAGATTGATGCCCTAGGGATTTTGCACCCAGTTAGGATGGATATAACATGGTAATATCAAAGATACTTAGCCCAAGGAAGATAGGGGCTTATCTTTTGTTTATTGGGGGCTTGTCTTTTGTTTATTGGGCAAAATGGGATTGACTTGGGTAGAGAAAGTGGCATAGTAAACATAGTGAGATTGGATTTGATATAGTTTGACGTTATTCGGACGAGGATAAGACTAAATCGCTATGTTATATCATCAGAAGTATGATGACCCTAGGAAACTGCAAGAAGTTAGCAAACAATGTATTTGAAAAATGGATACCTTAGATATAACCCGTAAGGTTGGATTGATTGATTACTCGGGCGTACTTGAAGGAATGAGACAATGATCGTGTGGAGATTTTATAGATCTGTTGCCTACCCACACAAATGAGAAATTTAATAACCGTATGTATGGTGTATCTCAGAACATGTACCCCATGGAGTGAATTGAAGTGTCATGGATTTTGGTGATGCACGGTGAGGTCCGTCAGTTGTTGAAGGCTAAGTGAAAGAATTTTTGGGAAACGATTACAACCACTGCCTGAGATAGAATGGAAGTCCGAGGGTATAAATAGAGATTTCATACACAGGATTCATCGTCCCTACTCCGGGCACGAGTGTAAAGGGAGCATCGAGGATAGATTGAGCGAGGTAGTTGGGGAAACCCTGATTTAGTAGTGCAGTTTTGTGGTGCGAGAAGATCCCTCTAGTCAAGTCCTTGTGGAGGAACCACGGGCGAGAGGAGCATACTTGGGAGCCTCAGGACCTGATGCAGGAAAAATATCCTGAGCTATTTAGTCAGGTATACCTCGCAACTCCTCCAGTGTGTTAAGCGCTCTTCCTTTTTCTTGTGCTAGTAGAATTATTTAAAAAGGTAGAGGCTAATCCTTTGTTTATTGGGGCTAGCCCTTGTTTTATTTAACTTAGTAGGCGCTTCCACCCTTCATGGGATGTTACAAGCTTAGGCTATCCCGGTAGAAATCCCCGTAGACTTAACCTTAATTTCGAGGACGAAATTTTTGTTTTGTTTATTGGGATTTGTAACATCCCATTTTCAAATTAGACCCCCCCTTAGGAGTGACTTGAACATGCCTAGGTCATAACAAGTCCTAGGTTGAACCTAGGAGGTCAAGTGACCCAACTAGTTAGTTGAGACTCACTTGGGCTGCAAATAGTAATTTCTTAAAACCCTGGATTTGGGTGGCCTAGTAGGTTCAAATTGACTCCAAGATCTCCCTAGGCCTAATATGAGGCCAATGAGTCATCAAGGGTCCCATTAGGGTCAACCCTAGTGGCCAAAATGACCAAGTCAACCCCAAGCCCAAATCAAGTCAAACCTAGTATATATGGGTTAACCCAACCTCAAGCCACCCTTCCCCTTAAGCTAACCTCACTTGCATGAATAATATGGACTAATTTGGCTGCCCATATCTTAGAGGGTTGACCAGTCAACTAGGTGACTAGGGGAGAGGAATGAAAAGCTTTATTTTGAAGAGTAATGGAGGAGAGAGAAAGCGAGAAAGAGGGCCATTCATGGTGGGGAAGGTGAATCACCCCTCTATTCTTCATCATTTAATTAATAATATGTTTTTGAGGGTTGCATCTAGGCTGGTGCCATGAATAATTTCGGCCATAGGGTGGCAGGAGAGAGAAAGCTTCAATTTCTCCTTAATGGAGGAGAGAGAAAGAGGAAAAGAGAGAGGGGAGTTATGGAGGGACACCATGAGCCACCCCATTCATCTCCCCAAGCCTCCATTCATTCCTCCTGACCTTTGGGAAGAGATTCCCATCGTTTTCCCATTAGCCACCATCAATGGAGAAGCCCAACCACCATGGCCAAACACCCCTTCATCTCCCCTCCCATGAAAAATTATAAAACCCCCTATGCAGCCCCCTATTCTGATTTTTGACTACTCCATCTCCGTCAAAACGTTCCAAGCAGTCGAAATCGAGGGTTGGATCAAGATAACCGCTTGAGAATCGAGGAATCGGGAAGTTCGCCGGAGAGGAAAAACGCCATGGCGAACCGCCGCCGCCGTCGTCGTCGAACCCCCCCAAATAAGGTCCTCCCTCACTCCCTTTTTCTCATGCATAGATCTTAGACATGTTAGGAGTAAGCCCGGGCTCAAACGAGCCGGTCAAGTGGAGTGCAAACCTAAAAAAAACACCATTTTTAATGGAGTTTTGGTGGGCTCGGGTAGGGCGGCGCCGCCACCTCCGGCCGCCCTAGCCGCCGGCAAGGTTATCCCCCACCACCGGGAACATGTAGGAGTTGTTTCCCGGTGGTGGCGCCGCCCATGGTGGCCGGAAAAAGGCCCGTGAAAATCATTTTCACGGGTTCTGGTTCAGGCCATTTGGAGAAGACGAAGTACAGCTGCCGTCCGATCGCTTTAAGATTTGTGCAGGATCAAAATAAATACTTATAAACTCATATTTTTCGGATTTTCTGTATTTAATAAAACAGTTTCACTGTAAATTAAATTTAGGCCCCTTATGGACACCTACTGAAAAAGGTCATAACATGAAAGTTGTAGGTATTTTAAATACCTACAATTTGATATGCAGTGGTGAAAAATTGGATGAGGGGACTGCCCTGTAGAGCTTTTTTAGTAAGGGTATGTCCTACAACTAGGGCAGATTTCTTCTAAAAATTATTTAGGTCCTTTAGGGGCATGTTCATAAAAAATGATCAACATAAATGTTGTAGGAATTTTTATTATCTACAGTTTGATATGTAATGGAAAATTTTAGGACAAGTATACTGACCTATAGGGCCATTTTTCTAGGGTAGGTCCTATACATAGGGTAGATTTTCAAATAATTCCCCACACCTAACCCTTGTTTCAAATTGTTTCAATTTTGGACTGGAGCTTATTATTACCTAGATCTAGCTCCTGTAAAAATTGGAGACCATTTGGGATAGTGTAACTTAGGGTTCTGCCCTAAACCTATAAAAGCTAGGGTAAGGTAGTTGAAGGGTCAAATGACCTCCAAACCATCCCAAATTTTGGTGAGGTGTCCCTGGTATAGGTATCTAGGTCTGGTTCAAATTTCAACTCATTTGGTTGAGTTTTGATTAGGAATCCTCTAAACCCTAGTTTTGACCTAGTAGAAGGAAGCTTAGTGAGAAGGTTCCTTGCACTCTGGTATGATCATCTCACCTCAACAGAGGTTGAGATTTTGACCACTGGTTTATTTTGGTCCTAAGATTGTCCTTAGGGAAGATGGGATGATTTAGGGTAAGTTTACCCTAGGGCCCAGGTTAAAACCCTAAAGGTGGACTTTGGGGGTTTGTGAACGACATAGGGGCAAATGCCCTTGTATGGCCTTGAGATTTGGTGGAGAGGTTGTTAATGAGTTTGTAACTCTCTGGTTGTAATGTTAAAGAATTTTGATGTAGGTAGCTACCTCAAAACTTGAACCCTAGTTTTAGGGTAGAAGGGATTGTAGGTCAAAACAGTATCTTAAACTGTTTTAAAAGCCATGAAATTGGGGTGGTATGTTTCTAGGGTAGTTAGGACCCTTGGATAATTTTACTAGAATTTTTGGATAGGTATTTCTAGTACTTCATTCATGAATGTGGGTATAGCCCTTTTTGATGTTTTATTTATTAAAGATTTTTAATTCAAATAAGGCCCCCTTGAAACTCTGGAATTAGATGTTTTTGGCCAGTAGGAATGCCCATGAATTTTAGTTCAATTTTATGTTGATTAAATAGAATAGTTCCTTCACAAGTATTATTAAAGGGCTCTATGTTTTAAAAATATTTTATGGCATAAATAGTCTCTGGAAAATTATGAAAGTTAGTACATAGTGTTTTAAAATCATTATGAATCAGTGGGATTTTTCTCTGGATTTTTGGAGTTATGGATTTTGTACTTGATTCACAAGCATGCTGGATTAGGATTTTAGAAAATGATTTATTATAAATTAATTTCCAGCAGGAAAATTATGAAACTTTTATAGTACTATTTTCATGGTATTTCTAATATCCTGTAATTAATCCAATTTATTTGGAAGAGAATTTGATGTAGTTTATTCATTAGACATGAAGGAAATGGATTATTGCAAAAATAAGTTTAGGCCCTTAGACCATAGGAAAAATTGCCAAACCTTGGATATGTCATTTTTAGATACATTAATGTTTGTCTTAAATTTATTATGATTTATACATGACTGAAAAATATAATCCTTGTACAAATTTGGAAGACCTTGGGTTTTAGTAAAATTAATTAATTATTAGATTAATTGGGAAAATCGTTATTATCGAAAATCGATTCAATAATGTCATGATAGGCCCCCAGTAATTAACTTAGGCTGTTCGGAAGAAAACACAAAGGACATCCTATCATAGACATTACTTAGTATAAGGTGGTCTGTAGTTAGTAACTTTGGGAAATGAGTAACAAGATAAGGTTAGGGTTAGCGTAAGGACAGCTTGTGTTGGATTGGATTTAAGGAAAGAGGATGGATCACCATAGGAGGTTTCAAGTGTGGTGAGGAATGAGTTGATGCGCTCTAGAAGGTGCGCGGGACCGACGAAAGATCACCGTCCCCGTAGGAGTGAAGAGTCAAATCCACCCTAGGCTTAGTTTGATGCAACTTATAGAGAGAACGGGTAAGGGAAAAACAACCAATAACAATAAGTGCCTTGCGAAAGGGAACTTTGGGCCGTAATGCCGCCGTCTTGGTTCCTAGTGCCCTTTGAGAGCCCTTCACGGGGTATGCCGGGGGCAGTCCTGGGCTAACGTAAATCTTAAAACAAACGAAAGAGTAATTAGCCTAATAGGGATTCACATTGCACACACTCATTAGTTAGGGATGGTAATGGTTAAGTCGTCCCGAGGTGTTCAAGGGGGCGCCGTCCCGTGGTGTTCTAAGGGATGAAGTCTGGAGATGAGCCGGACGGTTTAGTCCGGGGAAGTTGGTCTCGGATGTGGTTTATACGGACGGTTTAGTCCGGGAGTTTGACACTTTAAAATTGTTATATATTAAACGACTGCATGTTCATAAAAATAGGAAAGTTTAAGGTGGTGGGTTCTCGATATCGGGGAGTTCGATTGCACCGACACCGATATCGTTGACTCGGCAAGGTGACTAGCACTTAGCCAAGGTTAAGTCCGGCGGACCAGTCGGCAAGAGTACGCAGGAGTCCGCCTCGTGCACCAGGCGTTGAGGGCGTACGATAGGTCAGACCAGTGGTGCTTTTACTGGTTTTGAGGTGGGCGAGGCCCAACCCACCGCTTCCGTCTGCCACTACGGGAGTATCCTGGGAGTTATCTCCAGAAAGGGGGAACTAAAGGTTTGTGTACACAAAGTTGGGTGTGTGAGTTGCACTGCTTGATCATCATACCCACCATATAGCTGCATGCCATAATCATTCATAACAACCTTGACACCTAAAGTATAAGTGGAATGGGACGCTTATACTTTAGGACTTGCAAAACGACCCCTTGGTCTATAAGCTTGTGTGGGCAAGTTTATAAATCAAAGGTTAATTTCAATATATATATATGCTGCTGTTTGATAACCGACACCCCAACGTATAAGTGGTATGAGACACTTTATACGATGGGAGCCTTGCAAAAGATCCCTTGGCTTATGTGTACTCACATAAGTGAAGGTTTAAATTACCTTACTTATTTTCCTTCTTGTTTGACCTATTACAACACTTAAGATTAATTGCTCCCCGAATACACAACTGCAAGTTAGGTCCACCGTCATTTGCTTTTGACTAATCTCCACCTTCATGTCCTTCCCTTTCTTCCTATCCGCTCGGTGCCTTAGGGCATGGGGGAAGGGGTGGGGGATGATAGGGCTTAGTCTTTTAGACTAACGGTTTGCGAACCATATCATTTTAGGGGATCGCGGAGCCCAGCATGGAGGAGCAGCCCAGGAGGCCGGTACGCTTGGAGACGGGACAGTCTAGCACAGGAGTCCAGACTACGGGGACTGTGAGTCCCGGCCCTTCGTAGAGATTTAGCTTTGTTTCCGCTTTTGAGTGATCTTGTAGTGAGGATTTGATGTACCGGGCATGAGCCCTTTTATTTCCAGACTATTTATACTCTGATGATTTTCTGTGGACACTCCCTTCGTGGAGTTTTATTTTATGTGATATTCTCTTTTGGTGGACTTGCTTCTCTCTTGCTTGCTACTCATTGTGATCGAAAAGGCCGACAGAATCGGCGCGTTGTAGTGACGACCTTCCCGGGTGCGAAGGTTTCACCGCAAAGCGGCGGTTCTAGGCATAAGACCCCGGGTTTTCAAAAAAAAAAGGGGTCTTACAACAGTGCTTGGTGTTGTAGTACTTAGCTTGCCAATTCTGAGCAACCAATAATCACTCCCAGATCAATTGTATCGTCGAATTTTCCTCATCGACATCTTTTTGTTTAAACAACTTTGTTTCGCCTGTTTCTGCCCAAGCTAATGGGGTACGACACTTCCTACCGTATGAAGCCTCAGAGGGAACCATTTGTATACTCGTTTGATAGTTGTTATTGTAGGTGAATTCGATCATAAGAAGATAGTACTCCCACCTCTTACTGTAATCCAAGGCACACATATGGGCATATCCTCTATTGTCCTGTTAACTCTCTCGGTCTGACCATATGTTTGAGGATGAAAGGCGGTGCTGAACTTCAACTTGGTACCTAATAGTTGGTGGATTAGCCTCTAATCATTGATATAAAGCGCTCATTTCATTCACTTACGATGCTATGGGACACACCGTGTAATCGTACTATGTTTGTCAACATATTTGCCAATTTTCCACTGAATCGTCCATTGAGTTCAGAATAAAGTGTGATACCTTTATCAATCGGGTTATGATCACCCGAAGGACATCATTCCCGTTCTGTGATCTCGGCAAATCATGCACGAAATCCATCGAAATGTCATCAAACTTCCATTTGGAATTGGTAATGACTTCAGGAACCCACCAGGCTTCTGACATTCTACCTTCACAAGCGAGTAAGTATGACACTTCACCACATAGAGAGCTATGTTTTTCTTCAAACCTGGGCACCAGAACAACTTTTCATATCTGTGAACATCTTTGTGCTCCCCAGATGGATTGAGTACTTTGTGAAATGTGCCTCGCACATCAACTCCTTGCATAATTTGCCAACATTCGGGACGCACAATCGACTGTCTTTCTATAAAAGACCATTATCAACAGAAAACTGGGAGTTTGACTCATCCAGTCTCTGTCATGTAGAGCTTCATTCTTTCATCATGCTTCAATGCCTATTGAATCCTATCCACAAGGACATATGGTACCCCCGTCTAGTTTAGACATGCATTCACGCTAGTTCTCCTGTCCATATAAGTGATCTCCAAGGCCTCCAAGTCATGAATAAGACGCTCATCATTAATCTGTATCCAGTTTGCCTGTGCTAGAGCCCTGCAACTTAGCCCATCCGCAAAAACATTTTCCTTCCTGGGAGTGTAATGTATCTCGAAGGTATAGTCCACAAGGAACTCTATCCACCTCCTCTATCGCATATTTAGATCCTTCTGATTCAACAGATACTTTAGGCTCTTATTGAAAGTGAGACCTACACCTTATTCTAGATATTTTTCATACACAGCACAATATGCAGAAAATAAAGCAGCAAAAGTAAAGGAAATAAAAACACATAAGACACAGAAAATATAGTGGTTCCCCTCAACTGGGTACATCCACTCTTCTACCACCCCTGGTAGGAATCCACTAGCAGGAATAGTTGATCAGGTGTCCTGGGCACCAATGGGTTTTTGATAAGGTGCCCCACACCATAAGGTTTTTGATCAGGTGCCCTCACACCAAAGGGTTTTTGATCAGGTGCCCTCACACCAAAGGGTTTTTGATAAGGTGCCCTAACACCAACACTTAACTTTTGAAGGGAGTTATAACCCTGTACAAGGTGGGAAAAAGAGTAAAACAAAAAAGGGTGAAAGGTGTTCTTCTCTCTCTCTGGCTCTGAGAGAAGACTAGTGGATTCTTGATTGTCAAAGCTCCCCCTGAAGTTTGGAGTTGGTTCAGGATGAAGAAACTTTGTTCTTGGGGTGTGGTAGGTCTTCTAGTTGCAGATAAATCTGAAGATTCAGATTGCTTGTTGCTCTTGAAGCCTGTATGAGACTGAAGGAGGAGACTCCTTCTTCTTCTTGCTGTGAACAAAAGGCTCTCTGATGAGGATTGATGAGAGCTGCTGTGTTGTTCTTGTATATATGAAAATATGTTGTTGTCCTGTGTGTATCTCGTGTGTCTTTTTTTTACTGAAAGCCGGAATGCACATATATATAATGAATTGATTCAAATTCTCAAATCTTGTGAGTATTATTTTATTCCATTCTCGGAACTCATGACAACTATTCAGCCTTTAATCCTTTTCCTTTCCCATAGTGACTTTGCATTGATAGCTGGCAACGGCTCTTTGGTTGAATGCTGACATAAATGTCAGGGAATCTGACCGTTGAAGAGTACTTTAGCTTTTATCAATTCCTTGGCAAATCGTCGACCTGAGATGGACGATCGTCGACCTGGGTTCGACGATGCGTCGAGCTGGGTTCAGAGATCGTCGACCTGACTTGGCTGTTCTTCAATTCTTTGGTGATCGACGAGCTGAGTTCAAGGCTTGAGTCGTCGAGCTCACTTTATTGTAGAATCGTTGAGCTGACTTTGTTTAGATATATTTGAACGTCGAGCTGAGTTGGCCTGCAGATCGTCGATCTGAGTTCGACGTTCGTCGAACTCAGTTCAACTATCTTTGAACGCAGTTTGATCATTGCCTGATTCTTTTGTAATCTTTAGTCAGATCCATGCTCTCTTTGATGAAGTGTATCCTTGCCCAAATCCACAACCGGGGTTGTTCCAACAATCTCCCCCTATTTGGGTTAGGGTACACTTCATACTTTTATGAATGTTTTGTAAAGTTTGGCCCTGTTCTTGATCATCTCTTCATGTTGGAAATTTTGAGTCTGTAATCCTGCAAAACAGAAAACAGATCAAGTGCAAAGGGAACAAGAAGAGATGCAGTTTTTGCTTTTGTGCATGAACAAAAATGAATGAAGCAAATCTTGAAGAAGAAAAGAGTGAGGGCAGAGAGGATATGCAGAGGAATGCAATTTAATGAGCACAGCACTCATTAGGATTATCTGAAAAAGATTTTGAAGAAAATTTTTAAAATCAGAAAGGCACTGTCTGATAATTCCCTTCCTATAGAATCACTTTATCACAAATAAAAACTTCAACACGGTGTGATGATCCACTGGATCAAGTCTGTGTTGAGTTTTAGTGTAGATAATTTTGTGAAAAATCTGTAAGGATGTAGAATAATCTTACTATGCCTCTTTGAGATCTAAGATTCATCAAAAAGGAAAATTTTCAGACCATAAATGTAATGAGGTTTTATTGGTTTATTAAATAAATTTTTCAAAAAATATTTCATGTATGTTTGAAAAATTTGAGAAAACTTTTGAAAAACAAAATCAATGTTGTTGAATTTTCTTAATATTTCTCTTGAAGGTTTTCTTATTGTTTCCTTAAAATGAGTGTGGTCTGCATGTGGATTGATGACGAATGGGAGTAGGCTTTTAAGGAAATTCATATTTTCTTTAGGTTTAGTTGCATCCAAGTTAGAAAGTGATTTAGGATATTTTGAAATGTAGTTAGTATGGGATATCACCTGATATTTTCTAAGTTCTGATTCAGGCTTTTCCTTGTTGTTTGATGCATTTATGGCCTTTAAGCAGAAGGCTACTTCATCAGCAACATCTTCTTCATCACTTAAATAAGATGAATCATATTGTGGTTCATCTGTGTTTGATTTTGGTGAAGATTCAGATGCTGATTCTTCTTTACTTGATTCTGCAACCATCTTGATGAGGGATTGCCATAGCTCCTTGGCTGTGGTGCAGTGCATCAGATTTTCAAAGATGTCATCTAGCATGGATTGTGCCAAGATGTTCATTGCTCTAGCATCAGCATCCTTAAGTAACTTTTGTGCATCTTTGTTTGATGCTGTGGGTGCTATAGGACCTGTCATTATAACATCAAAAATGCTTTCATCAAATAACTTCATATAACATTTTATCTTTGACTGCCATAGTGCAAATGTATTGAGGTTGCACATAGGAAGTTCTGCCATGAGTGAAAAAATTCTAGAATGAAGTAAGATCTGTTGGATCTTTTTGGTTCAGGTGTTAGCCTGTGATTTTAACCAACCTCCCTCTGATACCAATTGAAAGTGAGACCTACACCTTATTCTAGATATTTTTCATACACAGCACAATATGCAGAAAATAAAGCAGCAAAAGTAAAGGAAATAAAAACACATAAGACACAGAAAATATAGTGGTTCCCCTCAACTGGGTACATCCACTCTTCTACCACCCCTGGTAGGAATCCACTAGCAGGAATAGTTGATCAGGTGTCCTGGGCACCAATGGGTTTTTGATAAGGTGCCCCACACCATAAGGTTTTTGATCAGGTGCCCTCACACCAAAGGGTTTTTGATCAGGTGCCCTCACACCAAAGGGTTTTTGATAAGGTGCCCTAACACCAACACTTAACTTTTGAAGGGAGTTATAACCCTGTACAAGGTGGGAAAAAGAGTAAAACAAAAAAGGGTGAAAGGTGTTCTTCTCTCTCTCTGGCTCTGAGAGAAGACTAGTGGATTCTTGATTGTCAAAGCTCCCCCTGAAGTTTGGAGTTGGTTCAGGATGAAGAAACTTTGTTCTTGGGGTGTGGTAGGTCTTCTAGTTGCAGATAAATCTGAAGATTCAGATTGCTTGTTGCTCTTGAAGCCTGTATGAGACTGAAGGAGGAGACTCCTTCTTCTTCTTGCTGTGAACAAAAGGCTCTCTGATGAGGATTGATGAGAGCTGCTGTGTTGTTCTTGTATATATGAAAATATGTTGTTGTCCTGTGTGTATCTCGTGTGTCTTTTTTTTACTGAAAGCCGGAATGCACATATATATAATGAATTGATTCAAATTCTCAAATCTTGTGAGTATTATTTTATTCCATTCTCGGAACTCATGACAACTATTCAGCCTTTAATCCTTTTCCTTTCCCATAGTGACTTTGCATTGATAGCTGGCAACGGCTCTTTGGTTGAATGCTGACATAAATGTCAGGGAATCTGACCGTTGAAGAGTACTTTAGCTTTTATCAATTCCTTGGCAAATCGTCGACCTGAGATGGACGATCGTCGACCTGGGTTCGACGATGCGTCGAGCTGGGTTCAGAGATCGTCGACCTGACTTGGCTGTTCTTCAATTCTTTGGTGATCGACGAGCTGAGTTCAAGGCTTGAGTCGTCGAGCTCACTTTATTGTAGAATCGTTGAGCTGACTTTGTTTAGATATATTTGAACGTCGAGCTGAGTTGGCCTGCAGATCGTCGATCTGAGTTCGACGTTCGTCGAACTCAGTTCAACTATCTTTGAACGCAGTTTGATCATTGCCTGATTCTTTTGTAATCTTTAGTCAGATCCATGCTCTCTTTGATGAAGTGTATCCTTGCCCAAATCCACAACCGGGGTTGTTCCAACACTTATGATCCGTAAAAATATCAATCTTCACACCATATAAGTAATGCCTCCCAACTTAAGGGAAAATATCACAGCCGCCAACTCTAATTCGTAGACTGGATAGTTTCTTTCATGCACCTTCAGCTAGCAAGAGTCATAAGCAATAACCTTCTGGAACTGAAGAAGAACGCAGTGTAAGCCGCTCCCTGAGGCATCGTTATAGATCTCATAGCCTTTTATTCCACATGATGAGCAAAAAATAGGCGTCATGGTCAAACGACTCTTAAACTCTTCGAAAGCTCGTGCGCACTCTAGTGTCCAAACGATCTTCTGTTCCTTCCTTGTCAAAGCAGTGGGAGGTAGTGCTATCCACTAAAAGTTTTCCACAAAGTGCTTATAGTAGCCGACAAGTTCAAGGAAACTTCTGAGTCCTTACTTCTGCTACGGTAGCCAAAAAATGTCACTCCTATATTGTAACTATCTTCATCGGATTCACGACAATACCCTCTCTACTAACCACGTGACCAATAAATTCCACTAATGACAGTCAAAACTCACACTTAGATAACTTGGCAAAGAGTTGAATCCTCCTCAGGGTATATAGAGCAACTCGCAAATGATTCACATGATCTTCTTCTGACTAAGAGTACATGAATATATCATCTATACAGACGATCACAAATATGTCTAGGTACTCTCAAAAGGTTCTGTGCATCAGATTCATTAATACTGATGGCGCATTTGTTAGCCCAAACGACATCACAGTGAATTCATAATGTCCATAACATGTACTAAATGCTGTCTTGAGAATATCACTTTCCCTAATCCTCAACTGATAATAACCGGACTTCAAATCCAGCTTAAAGTACATAGTTGATCCGACCATTGATCAAACAAATCATCGATTCTTGGAATTAGATATTTGTTCTTCTCCGTCCACTTATTCAGTTCATGGTAGTCGATACAGAGATGCAAGCTTCCATCCTTTTTCACAAAAATACCGGTGCACTCTAAGGAGACATACTCAGATGTATATAGTCTTGTTATAGTAACTCTTTTAACTGAACCTTCAATTCTGCCATCTCTTTCGGCACTAACTGGTACGGTGAGTATGACACAAGTTTCACACCTCGCACCAAGTCAATAGTAAATTCGATCTCATGCTGAGGTGGAACTCTATGGAGATCTTTAGAAAAAACGTCTGCAGAATCGAACACAATAGGAACATCACTCAAACTAGGATTTTGTTGGGTATTATATCCACAATTACCTGGATTTGAGGAAGCCACTTGTCAAGCTAAGATGAATTCACAATGTATTTGATGATATATCTTTAAGTTGTGCTTGCAGTTACTCCACTCTAAGTACACACCAATGTCAGGGTGCAGTAGGTCAATATACACGGGTCTGCGCAACGTAATCCCTCGTTGAGCAGATCAGTGTGTTGACTTACGTGTACTCTCTCTATTGGAGTGTACTTATTTTCAAGTATAAGGCTGAGATAGATCAAGAGCAGACAAGGACCAAGGATGGGTCAAAGCAACTCACAGGAAGAAAGACGAGAAATCGTCTAAGTTAGATTCGACGAGAATCACTAAGTGATTCTTGCCGATTCGACGAGCATCACTAGTGATTCTCGCCGAATCGTCGAGAATCACTCACCGATTCTCGCCGACTGCATCCGGCTGACTCAACACTTTCAACGCCTTCAAGGATTCTGCCAAGTCAGAATCGGCGAGAATCACCTGGCTGATTCAACGCCTTCAAGGAATCTGCCAAGTCAGAATCGTCGAGAATGACTCTGCATTCTCGACGATTCGTCGAGAATGGATGATGATTCTAGCCGATTCACTCCGGATGGCTTGCTTTTCAGCTAGAAATCCTCTAAGTAGAATTCGACGGGAATCATTAGTGATTCTCGTCGATTCGTCGAGAATCACCAATGATTCCCGCCGAATTTGCCTTAGGCGATTTTCGTTGGCGCGCTGGACCGGACCAAATGTACAGGCGCTGTTTTGAACCGAATTTAGGGCTACTTTTAGTGGGGCCCACAACGGTCATAAAGGATGACCTACAGTATATATATTCGTATATTTTGAACAGTAAATAGCAGCGAACACCAAGAAAAGGATCGGCCGCCTCGCGTGACCTAATCAATCGCGGTATTTCTTCCGCCGCCGTCGCCGCTCGTGAAGGTGGTCGCCGCCGCTGATCGTGGATTCTTCCTGATCTCCCGGTGATAGAAGCTTAGCCAAGCAACGCGTCTCACGTATCTATCTTGAGATCCTTTGTCTCTTGATTTGTTGAACGGGAATACCTTCCCCTTCCGAATCGATTGAGACGATCGATCCAAGTAAGACCGTTGGTAGACCTTGCTAGCTTTGCTACGAAGGTTGGATCTCGAAAGAATCGCCGCCACAATCTTTGCCGCCGCCGATCTCGAGGAGATCCTTTCCAAGTGAAAGCTAAGGTCGTGGACTCTTCGTCTTCTTCAAGAACGCATCATCGAACGAAGAGGGACACCTAGCGCTCCAAAAGTAGTTTGTATTTTATACATTCCATATTTACTTTTGTTGTAAAGGAACGTTGGTTCCTCATTATAAGGGTTGGGTGCAACCCGTGATGGAGGAGTGGTGACTCCTTCGGTTGGAAGGGTTCCTTCCATTAGTGTGAGGATTGGATATTAATCCGGTTGGTGAAGTGACCGAGTCGTCCCTTGTTGGGAGATAGGTCGAAGGGGGAAGTGGACGTACCCAAATCGGGGAACCACTATAACTGCCTGTGTCTTTCTGTGCTTTGTTTGTTTTCTTTTATTGTGCAGGTAAAATTTTAAATCCGCAAAATGACTGCACATCACCTATTCCCCACCCTAGGTGAAGATAGTTGACACTATTGTGACTTTCAAGTGGTATCAGAGCCAGGTTCCTCAGCAATAAGGTTAACACCTTAAGTAAGATCCCGGTTCTAGTGTCAATAAGAAGATGAGACTCAAGCATGGAGCTGGAATTTGATGTCCCTCCTCTTAGACTCCCTGCTTGCACAACGGAGTATTACCCCATATGGAAGATGAGAGTTATGTTTCATTTGGAGGCCATTGACCCTCGCGCATCACTCATTTTGAAAGAGGGTCCTTTCATTCCCATGAAGGCTTCCACCCCAGGAAACAATCTCCAAATCCCCAAGAGTCTCGAAGAGATGTCTGAGACTGAGCTCTCACTTTTCAACCTAGACAAGCTGATTCGTCAGATCATCTCTGATGTCTGGTCTAGATTTCCTCATTCAAGATTGGACAAGTGCAGGACTGCCAAGTCTATGTGGCAAACCATCTCAGACCTCATGGAGGGATCTGAGAAAGCAGGGACCAGTTGTCAGCAAGAGGATGAAGCCTATGTGGGGGTCATCACTTCTGAAGATGAAGGTCATGATCAATCTGTCAGTATCAGGGCTCCTGTGTCCTTGTCAGAGACTGAAGAAGAAGTTGAGGAAAGCAGTTCTGATGAAGCTGACTCAACAGTCTCTGCCGATCTTGACGGTAACCCTAAACAGCAAAGCCTGGAGCAGGTAACTTCTTCATCATGCCCCTCTCCTCTTTATATTCCTGAAGACAAGAATAGTTCAGAGGGTTGTCCCTCTAGTGATGTAAGGGATATGGATAGCTTCAATCAAAAGATTGAAAATCTTGATTCCCTTGAGAGTGCCCTTCAGACGAGCAACCTTTCTTGTTGAGGAACAAGCTAAGGATATTGTTTAGCTGAAGATCTTGATGAATCTCCAACTAGAATCCATCAAGGTAAAGGACTCAAAGATCTCGGATCTAGAGAGTCATCTAGAGACCGAGAAGAGGATAGTTTCTAACTTTTCCAAGATAGATGCTATCAAGAGAAAAGCAGAAAATGGGTGGATCTCCCAAATTATTAATTCATGAAGAAATGGGGAAACTGTGTTCAGACCCCCCACCCCGAGTAGGAAGGGCACTCATCATGCTTTCAGGTATGAACACAGGAACAACCATGGTTACTGCAAGAATGATCAGCCCTCAGGTGGAAATACCCACAGTGCAAGAGCTGACATGGCTACCCATGAGAGAATACCCAAGGCTCATCCTGAACCCTTCGTATTCTCGGCCTCAGCCCCAACTCATCATGAATCTGCAGGAACCAGCTCTCACTGCATCTCTTTCCACCCTATGACACAGGAAAGGGGGGTCAGGAAACATGTGGTAAGTACCCATGGGGCCTCTGGAAGTGTGCTGACTGAAAGGAAGGCACCACCTCCCAGGCCTCATGACACTCACCTCATGCATTCTTTCCACTCTCCCACGTGTCACGGTGGAAAAGGCAAATTTGTGAGCAGAACCGGCTCTATCCCGTTTAGACCTAAGATCATGACTACCTCAGTCAACAGATCAGGTCAGAAACGGCGATACAACATTCACGAGTGTTGGTGCTGTGGCAAGGTGGGTCACTTTGCCATAGATTGTTGGCACAATCCCTCTGTGCCAAGGGCTAGGGTATGTCCACTTCCTCTGGGCAGAGCTAGCCTTCCTGACAGGATTCCTGTAGGAAGGCATTCGATATTTTATGCTGACAAGAACCTAGGACCCAATACATATTGGGTTCCTAAGGTAGGGTAATTCTTTTTCGCAGGATAGTCTAGGTTCCCGTAAATATGATGGGAACTAGACATGTGATGTTCCAAGAATGACTTGGAACAAGTATTTGGAATAAGAGTAGTGCTAACTACAATATCATACTCAAATTTGACATCTGGTGTATTTCAAATAGAGGATCTGCATGATCTATCTTATGATCCCAGGAACACGCATCCGTTCAATACTTGAGTTATATTATATTGATGCTTATATATGTTTATATACGTATATCCACACGAATATGTCATTTCATACTCTAAAAGAAAATGTTCATATAGACATATAAACACATAGACATATATGTTTACACGCTTGATGAACGAATGCAACTGCTAAATGACACTTAAGTACAATTTGAAGAATTCCTTTTAATTACATATTTATGTAATTGATAATGAACCTCAATGGGTGTAAATTAGTCCATTTGAAATCAAGAAATGTATAGGGCTGGTATACCGATCCACTTGATCGAGGGTTCGTGATCAAGAATCAAAATGGGGGAAAAGGCGTGAAATTAACGTGCCTCGGTTATCTTGCATAGAAATGTCGTATTCTTATTAGCAAACAATAGTTGGCTAAGGAAAATAGCATAAAATCCCTCATGACTCTTCATATTCAGGAAAATAGCCGTCTGATTTCTCCTTAGCCGCGCAAAAGAAGCAATTGGAAAATCCCGCCTAATCCCACCGACTGGTATCAGAGGCGACGATTCACATCCCACCGACTTTCCCCCCGGTTCATAATAATATAAATAGCTTAAATCCCGCCGACCCTTCACATCCCGACGATTCGCATCCCTGCTTCTCGCATAGTTCCGTCGACTTCCCGGAATCGCAAGCATCCCGACGATCTCGGCGACGATTCACATCCCAACTTCTTCCCGAGCTCTTCCAAGTTTCCCGTCGATCGCGGCTTCGACCTCTGTGTTTCCGTCAAAAAAGTCCCAAGGATGCAAGAGCTTCAGACTCCTTCTCCGTCGACTTCTTCCCATCAGGCGATCCCGTCGATCCCGTCGCCGTCGTCCCGCCAACCATTCAGTGTTAGGGTAACGTTTCCTCCTCCTTGAAATGGCTTGTCTGAAGTGTAGCTTCTATACTAGAATGACTAATAAGGTTTAGACACTTGGGTACTTCCTACTTAGGTTTGAAATGGCTCCAAGAACCACAGCAGGCCTTGTCACTGGATGCGAACTGGTTCGAACAGGCTTCTCTCATGCCTCGGATGAATTCAGGAATATAATACTCATGCTTGAATAGGCCGAACTCACTTTCATCCTGGAGCATCCTAGCAAAATTCTGGACAAGGAGGTGTTGGAATTCTTTGCTACTGCAAAGCTACGTCATGAGGACACAATAATCAAGAGTAAGATTGCCGGAGATCTGATAAAGATGACAGCAGGAAAACTGTCAAGATATCTGCAGCTCTCCAGCTTTGATCAAGAGGATTATCTGGAAGAATAGGATTGAGCCAGGACCCTTCTGTTCTGTGGACTAGCTAGAGGAACCAAATCTATCAAGAGGATGGAAATGAATGAGGAAGGGAAGCTTCTGTCAGATATCGTCGGGAAAGTCCTGATCTGTAAACCAGGCTCCCACGATCATATCTCGGGAAAGATGTTCAAGATCCTAGTAGTCATAGTCTGTCGGAAGAGATTCAATTGGGGGGCCATGTTGTTTGAGAGAATAAAAGATACTCTGCGAATCCCCAATTTTGGACGGATTATTAGTCTTTATCTCAACCAACTGGATGGAGACAAGTTTGATATGAGTAAAGGAGTTCCCCTACATTATCTGAAGAAAATGGATTCGAGTGTCTTTGATAGATGGGAAAGAAGAATTGGTCAAGCAGCCGTTGCTGAAGAACATGATGAATCCCCGGCTAAGTCCCATGGGGATGAGGACAACAGAACTCTAGCAGATTCCGTGGCTGAACCCAGTGAAGTTCCTGATCTGCTGGCTGCAGGAACCGAGGGGGAGTCTCTACCCCCTACTTATGGAACTCACATGACAGATCTCTCAGTACCTACTGATGTTGTTTCTGATATCTCACAGATAGCCAAAGATGCAGTTGACACCCTGGCCACTAACCTAGGTAATGAGGAGGAAGACCAGGAGGATTTGGACGATGCTGCAGTTGAGAATGAGGATATGGAAGATGAGTCTGATGAAGAAGAGAATGATGAAGTTGAAGATAATGCTGAAGTTCCATCTGAGGTACAAGCTCCAGTGATAGATCATGAGAAATCTAGTGCACCAATGGAGGGGGAGTCCTCTCAGCAAAGACTGATGAGCATTCCTGAGAAATCTACAGAGGCTGTCCCTATCCCCCAAGTGGAGACAGTGCATGTATCAAGCTCCCCTAGTGAATCTGCTGAAGAGCCAGACCAAGGCTTGCCTCAGGGACATCCACTTCGATCTAATCTAGCAAATCACACAGTGAACGTCATTCAAGGCATAGTGGATGAGCTCAAACTGTCTTTTGAGCAAGCACAGAACAAAGTGTTGAAAAGGAATAAGAAATCTGAGGATCTAATGCTCAATAACGTCGTGGAAATTAATCACAAGCTTGATGTGATGGAAAAGAAGTTTGAGGCCAAGTATACAGAGGCTGGCACTGCTGTTACTCTTCTCATGCAAGGACTCAAAAAGAACACGGATGACCTGACAGTGGTTAATCAGAATGCACATGTTGTGGCTAATACCATCCAGAAATTCGATGCCAGCATGGTGACTCTGAACGCAAATCAACAAACCCTGCTGAATGAGTTTCCAAAGACTATAATTCGCATCGATGAGTCACTGCACACTTATGCAAACTCAATTGCCCTCGAAGCCAAAAAGAGGGAGGAAGATTATAAAGCTAAGATGGCAGGGCTTCAACAGATAATCATTGACAACTTTGATCAATCCAATAAGTATGTTTTTGAGAGTTGTCATTGGTTAGTACAACAGGCTTCAGGCATTCACGTTCCAGTTGCCCCTCCGGAGGAGGTTTATACTGCTGCTGACGAAGAAGTAAGTGTTGAAGAAGTTCCACTTAGTGAGGCTGAGACTAAAAAGGCTGCTAAGGCTGCTTCCAAAGCTACACTCAGTACCATGTTTGACCAAGTAGCCTTAGCAAAAGCAAAAGGAAAGAGGAAACTCCAAGAAGGGACATCCAAAGAAACTCCAACCGAAAAGAAAGTAAGATTGAAGGAGGATGAAGTTAGAAATGAAAGATGGAGTCCTGTTTCAAGGAGTATTATTTTGGATACTTTTATGCTACAACAAAAGGGGGAAATCAATCGGAATGATGTATACAGTCAGTATGAGTGGGAGCTGCACAAGACATATGAAGCTAAAAGGAACATCTTTTTCAGGTCCAACATCGTGGCAAATAAAGCTCCTCCTCCCAGATACTATCCAAAGCCCAAAGAATACTTTGAGAGACAGAGTAGGAAGCACTTGGCGCAACAATTGAAGGATGAAATTGCTAAGGAAAAATAGAATTAGGACTTGGGCATATCTACTTTTTATTGCTTATTTGTCTGCTCATGTTAATCATTTGAACAATTCTTGTGGATATATATATATATATGATTTTATGATTGACACAAGTATTGTTCTGATTGCCTTTATTTCTTTGTGTCTTATCTCTGTTAATATGCTGTATATATTCTCTGGAAAATGGTATTCAACTTAGCTAGTAGGATTTTGGCTTCGTCAAATAGGGGGAGATTGTTGGGTATTGTATCCACAATTACCTGGATTTGAGGAAGCCACCTGTCAAGCTAAGATGAATTCACAATGTATTTGATGATATATCTTTAAGTTGTGCTTGCAGTTACTCCACTCTAAGTACACACCAATGTCAGGGTGCAGTGGTCAATATACACGGGTCTGCGCAACGTAATCTCTCATTGAGCAGATTAGTGTGTTGGCTTACGTGTACTCTTTCTATTGGAGTGTACTTATTTTCAAGTACAGGGCTGAGACAGATCAATAGCAGACAAGGAGCAAGGATGGGTCAAAGCAACTCACGGGAAGAAAGACGAGAAATCGTCTAAGTTAGATTCGACGAGAATCACTAAGTGATTCTCGCCGATTCGACGAGAATCACTAGTGATTCTCGCCGAATCGTCGAGAATCACTCACCGATTCTCGCCGACTGCATCCGGCTGACTCAACGCTTTCAACGCCTTCAACGCCTTCAAGAATTCTGCCAAGTCAGAATCGGCGAGAATCACCTGGCTGATTCAATGCCTTCAAGGAATCTGCCAAGTCAGAATCGTCGAGAATGCGGAGTCATTCTCGACGATTCGTCGAGAATGGATGATGATTCTCGCCGATTCACTCCGGATGGCTTGCTTTTCAGCTAGAAATCCTCTAAGTAGAATTCGACGGGAATCATTAGTGATTCTCGTCGATTCATCGAGAATCACCAATGATTCCCGCCGAATTTGCCTTAGGCAATTTTCATTGGCGCGCTGGACCGGACCAAATGTACAGGCGCTGTTTTGAACCGGATTTAGGGCTACTTTTGGTGGGGCCCACAACGGTCATAAAGGATGACCTACAGTATATATATTCGTATATTTTGAACAGTAAACAGCAGCGAACACCAAGAAAAGGATCGGCCGCCTCGCGTGACCTAATCAATCGCGGTATTTCTTCCGCCGCCGTCGCCGCTCGTGAAGGTGGTCACCGCCGCTGATCGTGGATTCTTCCTGATCTCCCGACGACAGAAGCTTAGCCAAGCAACGCGTCTCACGTGTCTATCTTGAGATCCTTTGTCTCTTGATTTGTTAAACGGGAATACCTTCCCCTTCCGAATCGATTGAGACGATCGATCCAAGTAAGACCGTTGGTAGACCTTGCTAGCTTTGCTATGAAGGTTGGATCTCGAAAGAATCGCCGCCGCAATCTTTGCCGCCGCCGATCTCGAGGAGATCCTTTCCAAGTGAGAGCTAAGGTCGTGGACTCTTCGTCTTCTTCAAGAACGCGTCATCGAACGAAGAGGGATACCTAGCGCTCCAAAAGTAGTTTGTATTTTATACATTCCATATTTACTTTTGTTGTAAAGGAACGTTGGTTCCTCATTGTAAGGGTTGGGTGCAACCCGTGGTGGAGGAGTGGTGACTCCTTCGGTTGGAAGGGTTCCTTCCATTAGTGTGAGGATTGGATTTCAATCTGGTTGGTGAAGTGACCGAGTCGTCCCTTGTTGGGAGATAGGTCGAAGGGGGAAAGTGGACATACCCAAATCGGGGAACCACTATAACTGTCTGTGTCTTTCTGTGCTTTGTTTGTTTTCTTTTATTGTGCAGGTAAAATTTTGATTTCGCAAAAAGACTGCACATCACCTATTCCCCCCTAGGTGAAGATAGTTGACACTAGTGTGACTTTCAGATTTGGCTCTGAAGTCTCCAATAGCGTGAATAATAACTCTGCGCCTTTCCGAACCGCCTTGACCACTTGGAGAATAGACATCAATATCTTACTCGATCACTGCATACTAGCAAACTTAGTCTCGCTTCCGGTGTTCTGCCCTAGTGTGACTTCCTTTGAGTTGCAATCAATACATGCACGCTGCTCCAAAAGTCAATCCATGTCAAAGATCACATCAAACTCTAATATTGGTAGTACAGATGCTTCCAATCCAAACTCATGACTTCTTATCCACACCTTAACACAACAAACTCTATCTGCATGGATCAAGCACCCGTTCGACAGAAACACATCCAGCCTATCTATCGATATGAATGATGGAATTCCGATCCGCAATACAAAGTCCTCAGACAGAAAGGCACGAGAATCCCCTGTATCAAACAGTGCTCTCACCGGATAGTCCAGAATTAGGACAAAGCCTAACAAAAATAACATTAAACAAGCAATTCACAAGGTAGCAAGTATATAAAACAGTAAAAGTCGTATACTAAATCGTACATGTCACCACATCGCTCTGTTTAATGGCCTCCTACAGACCAAGATTACAAACTTTGGGTTGAGTTAGAGCATAATGGGACGCAGTTGATTCCACTGCCTTCATCATCGAAAGACCACTGCGACCCTCTCAAGTAAAATGTTCTAGCTTGCCACAAGTATAACAAGTGAGCGATCCTCGCCCAGTAATTGCTCCAAAAGCCTCAAAAGAAGTTATCCCCAAAGAACTAGACTTCTTCCTCCATCTACTCTGCCCAGACTTTGCACAGTTCAGTACTTTTAACTCTGACTTTTTAACCGCTAAGTCCATCTTGTGTTGGACCTGCTTCATAACCTGCTCCAAGAATCGAGCTATATTCACTAAGGTCAGAAAACCTTGTGTCATCAGACCTGATAGAAGTAATCTCAGATTATCCTGCATACGTTCATAAAACATGTTGCTCTTACGCACCTCATCAGCAAACATGGAGCCTACATAATGCCCAAGTGTGGTAAACTCATGCAGATAGTCATCCACCAAACTATAACCCTAAGTCAACCTCTGGAACCGACTCTCCTTCTCAATTCGCTGAGCAGAAGGGAAATACCTAGCTAGAAATAATATCAAGAACTCCTTCAATGAAATATCAGTCAGTTACCTGTCTGCAAACTGATACATCTCTAATTTGTCCTACTAAAGCCTCGCCTCACCATCCAATAGGAAAGTAGCTAAGGTGATTTTTAGTCCTTCCTCCGTCTCTGTTGCCATCAAGTTTCTCTTTATCTGAGAGTGCTAATCTTCGTTTTGATTTGGGGATCCAGTAGCCATAAGCACAAGAGTATTGAAGCTCAAAAAGTGCTTTAGTTGTTTCTCTATCGCTCATCTTGCTGTTAATGGCTCTTCAGCCACTTGTCTCACCATTACAAGCTCAACTACGCCAACCGGCGTCGGGGCCACTGCAGGAGTAGGAGGTTGTTCCAGTTTTCCTGATTGCGCATTGATCATTGTAAAGAAGGTTTCAACTACTAAACGAACAGTCTCAGCAGAAGGAGTAGGTGTAGACACATCAGCTGGTGCACTACTCTCAGTAGAGTGTTAGGGTTGAGATTACCCCGCACCACTCCTAGTCATATATAATTGTGAAACACACAATTAAACGACTATTAATACTGAAAACATCAATCATAGGAACACGCAGGTTCCTCACACATGTATATTTTTCATTCCTAAGTGAACATTCATAGGTTATTTTATGTTGTAACGGTAACGTACACACGTGTTCACCACCCCTTAAAAGAATTCGACCATGAATTTGAAAGAGAAGGGATCGACACCAGAAGCTGATACCAAATTATAACACCCTGTCTGTCACGAAGAATATAACAAAAGGTCCTACTTTGGCCCCACGCCATATTCCACGAACAGACAAAAGTGATATGAAATTGAAAACCAAACATCTTTGTAGCTTAACAAAAATTTATATTCTAGCGGAAGCAAAGGAGTAAACATAACTCACAATACGGAATGTCCACTATATTGATATAACATAGAATAATTGTATACACAAACGTTTGGCCTTAAGGTCTACATGATTATACAAAAAGGTGATTTGCATACATCGACACACATGCCAACAACACATGAAAGCAGTAATCAAGCACTTGGGCCTTCGAGGGCTAGTACAGCAAAAGGGCTTCATCCCACTACTTCTCGCTCGGCTCGCCAGCACGTGTACAAGTCCAGTCTATAAAGACGTGTCAAAATAAAGAAACTATTAGCTTTAGCTGACCACAATTATAACGACCCATCTCCATTCCAGGTGTTGGCACGCACGACCACACATCTCACACACTCAGGGCACATTATCGGTGTACTGAAATTCAAGTCCCACATCTGTCCTAAGTATCCACCACTTAGACAGACATTGAGCTTTTACCCTCAAGGCCACCTTTACCGGCCTCACGAACTCTCCCAAAATCAGAAGCTACACCTAGGAGCGACCTCTTCACCAACCAGTAAGGGATGGATTTGGATCAGCTTTTCCCTTGCTCAAATCGTCGGAATCTCACTATCACGACGCGGGTACGGTTTCACCTCGGTCCGTTAACAAAACGATAACCAACATTATCTATTATAGTCGGCACACAAGGCCACCAAGATAGGAACTGTAGGCCTCACAGATTAATGTTACACACCTGAACCTCAATACCTAGGCTTTACATCCATCACATCAGCTCACTGGGAGCTATCGACAGCGATATCGCAATTGCGGGCGATAACAACAAAAATTTGTTTTTTTGTTGCAATCTCGAGTGTTTCCTGGAGACACCCTCCAGTACTTCTGTAGCAACCTACATCACCCCAAAACTATGAAATCTATTTTTTTTCTAGAGTATTCTCTATCACGCAAATCAATACATCACCAATCTAGACAAATTTGTCACAGATGGGCTTCACACAACATGCTTATGTATGTACAGTGATATGTACTCTAAATGCAAATTTTATGGTGTTGAACCCGGAAACAACGATTAACCGAGGAGTACGAACCTGGGGATAGCTCGCCTTTACTTCCCTCAAGCTAATGCCTCGACCGTGGACTTAGAGTTCGGAAACCTCCCACCAGAATAACCTTAAACAGACCCCAAGTCGCAGCGAGGAGGTCCCGCCACACACCCGGAAGATCTTAGATTGCTCCCCTCCCAAACCAAAGTTGGACCGAGCACCTTTGGAGTGCCAAGGGAGCTTCCGACCACCCACCCGAAGACGACGATGAGTGATGAGTGATGAGCTGAAGCTCCTGCCGACCAAAGCTAGCCAGGGAGAGGAATACTCGAAAAGAGGTCCTTCCCAAAGGTGCCCTTGGGGGTCTATTTATAGTTTTTTGGGGATGGTATGCCGATTGTGAGATCCCGTCTTTTGGTAACTGTTAAATGCAGCACAAAGTGGTATGCCAATATCATAACTCCGCTGATTGGATGGGCTAATGACAGACCACCATAGAATTATAGATAAACATAAAAATGGAAAAGAATATCCACTGATGGTGAGTCGATGCACTTCAGCCAACTCGCCTCAGCGGCGAATGCCCGATGATGATGGGCACTCGCCACCCGCCAGGCCGGCGAGCACCCAATGAGGCTAGGGACTCTCCATCATATCTCTCTCCCATAGTAAAGACTTCGACTCGCCGCCTCTGCTCTCCCGTTTGCCTCCGCCGCCCCTTCTAGGGGAGGCCTCCCTGCGGACCGAAACTGGCAGCCATTCGACCTCCCGTTCGCCACCACTTCAAGGGGCGGCCTCCCTGCGGCCCGAAATGGGCGGCCATTCGGCCACCCGTTTGCCTCCGTTGCCCCTTCCAAGGGCTGTCTTCCTGTGGCCCGAAACGGGGTCCATTTGGTGGCCCGTTTGCCACCGCTCCTAGTTAGGGGAGGACCCCTCTTCTCCTAGGCTGGGCAGCCAAATTGGTCGCCCTTCCTTGGCTCCCGACCCTCTTTGGTCGCCGCACTTCCCAGTCGCTCCTCACTCGTGGGAGGAACGGTTATTTTCCGGCAAGGGAGGTTATTTTTCTGACCGAGGGTGTTTTTGTCTTTTGCGTAATTATGGCGATTTGTGTGATCCAAACGGAGCGATCGTATTTGTCCTACCGGTGGTTATGAGGGGAAATTACAAGCCTGTCCCTCTTGAAAACTATAAATAAACCCCTCTCTCTCTCAATTTTATCTCTTCCTCGGCCAGAAAATCCTCATACTGATTTTCTCTCTCCTCTCTCTTTCTCCTACGATTTTCTCTCTCCACCGCTTCAGTGCCTGCCTCTTTCGTGCGCGCCTATTAAGTGCGCGCTTCCATGCAAGCCTCTTCCGTGCGAGCTCCCGCGCGCGCCTCTTACGTGTGCGCTTCCATGCATTCCTCTTACGCGCTTCCACGCGCGCATCTTCTGTGAGCGCTCCCGCGCATACCTCTTCCGTGGGCGCTTCCGTGCGTGCCACTTTCGTGTGCACTCCCGCGCACGCCTCTTCCGTTGGCGCTCCCGCGCCCTCTTCTTTCGCGCGCGCTCCCGCGCACGCCTTTTCTGTGCGTGCTCCTGCTCGCTCCCCTTCCGTGCGCGCCCCTCCTGTGCGCACCCCTCCCATGTGCGCCACTTCCGTGGGCGCTCTGGTGCATGGCCCTTCTGTGCGAGCTCTTGCGCGCACCTCTTCCTAGTGCTCTCCTATGCGCGCCTCTTCCTTGCGCGCTCTCCTCCAGCAAGCGCCACATGCGCTCTCCGCCAACGAGCGCCACATGCGCTCTCCGCCAATAAGAGCCCAGTTAGCTCTCCGCCAACAAGCGCCCCGTGCGCTCTCCGCCAGCAAGCGCCTCGCACACTCTCCTCCAACAAGCGCCCCACGCACTCTCCCCAAGCAAGCACCCCACACGCTCTCCGCCAGCAAGCGCCCCATGCGCTCTCCTCCACCAAGCGCCCCACACGCTCTCCTCCAGCAAACGCCCCACGCGATCTCCGCCAGCAAGAGCCTCACGCGCTCTCCTAAAACAAGCGCTTCACGCGCTCTCCTCCAGCAAGCACCCTGTGCGCTCTCCTCCAGCAAGCGCCCCTCGCGCTCTCCTCCAGCAAGCGCCCCACGCGCTTTCCTCACTAAGTGCACCTCTGCGCGCTCTGCCATCAATACCATCCAAGCGCGCCTCCGCACACCCCGTCGTCAAGATTGTCTAAGCTCGCCTTCGTGCACTCTGCCGTGACCACCTAAACTCCTCAGTGTTAGTAGACCAAGCGCGCCAGAGCACCTAAAGTTCGTGTATCCCACACCGCTAGCAGTTTGCAACAACAACTTTAGAGCCCGCCAAAGACCGCTCAAATGCAGTCCAACACGCAGAACGCTCAGCATTCCCAGCACCCTCGACTCAGCAGCAAGCTCGTCGGACGACATCAAGTCTGCCACTTTAGACTCCACTGAGCGAAACAAGGGACAAACCACTACGGATAAGCCGCGCGAAGCGCGCTGTCCAAGCTTCCATGCCCCTGACATCAGAACGCAAAAAACTACTCCCGCCTTCAAGCTAAAGTCAAAGACCTCAAAGCCTCCACAAGCGAAGCTCCTAATTGCAGCGGGAAACAATTATAGCTCCGTGAAGGGTGTCCTGTCACCCTCCGAGCACAACTCTCTCTCTCTCAAATTGTAACGAGAGGCGGTATGCCGCCCCCGAGTTCTTCAAAGAAGCACTGTACAACACCCAACAAATAGTGGAGGTTTGGTCGACGCAGATCCGCCCATGTGGTTTTTCACCCGGTTGAAGGGTTTTTCCACGTTACAAAAAATTACCTTTTCA
Organism: Platanthera zijinensis; assembly: GCA_039513925.1. Classification (NCBI taxonomy): domain Eukaryota; kingdom Viridiplantae; phylum Streptophyta; class Magnoliopsida; order Asparagales; family Orchidaceae; genus Platanthera; species Platanthera zijinensis. Next base: position 246,421,341 of record CM077078.1, on the reverse strand, counting down.
ACTTTCCTTTTCCTGTGACTGTTTGCGCGCTCGACCGCTCTCGGGCTTAGTCCGGTCTACCGGAACCTTGAGCGATCTGCAACAATGTTCATGTTATGTAATAATCACTCTTACTCTAAATCTCAAAAATTTTATTTCTTAAAATTCAATTGTTTGTTTTTAGAATTATATAATTGATTAGTAGCTGTTATTTTATCATTTTCTATTAAATAGAAATAAATCCAAATTAATCAATAGGTTTGATAAGTTTTGTTTAAGTTAGTTATATCGCAGTTCCAGTTCGATACAGAATCCATTTGGAGACGCTATTTTCTCATCATAATTTATTACTTATGCGATAGGTGGACTGACAGATTTATTGCATGTGTGTTAAACAAGGACATCAGCTGGTTACATATTTAGCTAGATGGTCGTGAATCATAATCGGTCGAATAAGCTCTTGCTCATCTAGAAACTAAGGCCCGGTTTGGCGGGGCGGATTCACGCCGGTCATGTGGACAGCTTTGCCCGGTGTTTTCAGGGCAGCAGCTGGGCATTGGGGTTACGCCCCCGCCAAGCATTTTTTGTGGGAGTCCCTCGCACGAAAGCGGCCATGGTCACGATCACTTCCACGCGGATTTTCTCCGCTAGAAATTCGCTGCGCCAAACAATGCCTAATACAAAAAGGATTCGTGTATATAATTCACAGAAATGTAGAATTAAAGTAGGTGATAAGGTAGTTGGAAGAAATGGGAATAAGGGTATAATTTCTAAAATTTTGTATAAACAAGATAAGCCTTATTTGCTTGATAGAACGCTTGTTGATAGGATATTAAACCCACTAGGGGTCCCCCACGAATGAATGTGGGATAGATATTTGAATGTTTGCTTGGCTTAGCTGGGAATTTTTTCACTGAAAGATATTTGCACTATTAAGGCTCTGTTTGACACGGAGGAGGTGGTCATAAACACATGGATTAAAACGTGATTTGTTAAGTATCACCAAACAAATATCATCTATTTGAACATAAAAGTGGATGAAGATTCTTATGTGGGCGTTAACAAATAACAATTTAACCCCGTGTTCATGACCACCACAACCAAGTCAAACCGAGCCTAAGTTAGTCTGATTAAACATACTTGAGAAAAAATTATAATGGCTAGACTTAGCCCATAAAAGAATACTTAGCCAAATTATCAGAGAAAACAAGTAAACTTTTTTACAATAAAAAATTCATAACAAACACTTAGAAATTAATGAGAAAATTGAAATGCATATTTATTTCATAAGTGATGAATATCATAAACAAAAGATTTCAATAAAGCTTAAATTCGAGAATGTGATGAAAAAGTCTCTTTTTTGAATTCACCGGTCCTTCTCTCAAAGACTGGTCGGCTAAAGCCTATCTCTTCCTAAATACAACAACTAGCCTCCCCCTAGATCTCACCACGACCTAGTCGATGCACAAACGGTGGCGATTTCCCCCTAAACTACACACAGACCTAGTCATCACTCATAAGGCGGCGAATTCTCTAAAGATTACAAAGTCAATGAAAAAGAAAAAGAAATCTGAGAATAACAACTCCCTCAGTTCTTGAGCGCTAAAGAGGACAAAAAATCCTTGCGAAGATCGCCGGAGATGAGAAGCACGAACGGTCACTTCTTTGCTCTTGAGATTTCATGAACACTCAGGAGTTTTTCTGGTTCCACAGAGTTATCTGCTGGAGATGCATGGGATCAAGGCTCCGGGAGGTTTATAACCTCAAATTACCGAATTTCAGCCCTTTTATAGTTTTTCCACTATTGTACGGCGATATCGCGATATCGCTTGTGTTATCTCCAATGGCTGCAATGTGTCCCACTCTGTAATAATCGCACCGAGATGCTGGAGATCATGTACGATCGTGAGCCTATCGTGCCGCGATAGCACGATATCGCCTGACGGTATCTCCAATAATGCACATCGTGCTAACTGTTTAGAATCGTAGCCTACGTCACGGTTGACGTCATTACGCTAACGCGGGGTGGTTTTAAATATCGCCCGCGATATCTCAACTTTGTAAAAATTGATGTTTGTCGCTCATCCAAAATTATCAGAGTGTTGTACCTATTATATCTGCACATCACGAACAAACTATGATCAAATACATTCGTAATTTGTTATTTTCAAACCAAGAAGCATGGAACGCATGCTCCAACAATCTCCCCTTTTGATAATAACAAATCTTCTTAGAAAGAAATCTTCTATGATTTATAATTAGGTGTACATTATATGATAAACAACATAAGTACTTGAAGTGCACATACTCTCCCTAAATGGATGAGTCATGTCTTACAAATATGTTCATGTTCATGAAATTTAAGAAGTACATAATTACTCACCCTTAATGTAAGCTACCCACCATTAACAATAGAGTTCTTTCGATATTCTCCCCCTTTTGTTATTAGCGAAAGATATGGAAGCGAAAACGTGAAATTTAGGAAGAATTTGAAAAGAAAGCGTATGAGAAGCGGAGTAGTAAACATACTTGACATAAATGGACAATAAAATGTTTGTTTGGAATTAAATATAAAGTGAACAATGTGTATGATGTAAAGTATCAAGTAATCATAAATATTGATAGATTCATGCCAAAAATATCTAAAAGAAGGATGAAATGTGATATAAAAATGTGGAAATCATTTTAGGTCCAATTTTCATGAGAAGAAATTTTACAATTGATAATGATGTGTACAACGATGCTTTGGTAGAAAGAATAAGCGAGGTAATTAAAAATGTCCTAAAAATGTGAAATGTAAACACATAACAATGATTATACAGAGACAACTTTGTGGTCATGTATGAATCTGTTGCATGATAGAGAAAAGAATATGGCCAAAAGTGTGTGCACAAGGTACTTTACGATTTTTCCAAGGTGCTCAACCTCATAATGCTCATTAAGACTTATCAGGAGAGTGAGTAGTGTTTGGTGAAGTAACATGAGCATATTATTTGAAGAATAAATTTTGTAATTATTTTTTTATATCACAATTTTGTTTTCTTTTTCTCTTTTTTTTATTATCATTCAGGACTCTAAATCCACTTGTATAACACAACATAATTTTTTTTAATGTCATGTCAAGTAAGAAAAAAATTAGATTCAATGATAAACAAGTTGTGGTATGTATATCAAATTTGTAATGTGAAACAAAAACACATTCATGTAAATTGAATTTTTTTTAAACATTTGTATTGTACCAAAATGTTTAAGTGTGAAGTAATTATCATGTATAAAATATTACTCATACTTAAAGACATGCGAAAATGATTTGAAACATTTACTAATCACAAAACCATTGTAAAAGGGAGATATTTGAAGCATGGAAAAATGTTCACGAAGTTATATGAAACTTGAAAAATGAAAATCACATTGAACAACTTTCTGGAATATATAACCCAACTTTAAATATGTCAAAAATATGTGAAATATACAGGAAATTAGAGGGTAACAAAAAATTGAAAGAATGATATGGAAATTCACTATCGTGAGCGATAGCGATATCAAATTTTGGTATAAAAGCGAATTTTCAGAGAGGAATTCCTTGCACTCCTCTTTTCCTCAAACCCTATCGCGAAAAACTACCGTGTCACCGACAGAAGCTTCGAATCCAAGGTAATCTTGATGGTTTTGGTTGAAATATTTTTTGTATGTTGATTTTGGTTGCATTTTGGAAAGTCCTTTGTGATTAAAAAATGTTTTTATGATGGAAATTTCTGGATTTGAGGTTATTTGAAAGAGTTTTGAAAAAACTTTAGGGTTAGGGTTAGATTTGCATGGATCTAGTAGTGTTGACCCATAAATCGATGATCCCTCCCAAGGTAGCCAGCTCGCAAGTCGTGGCCTACTCCAGGTTCCCCCTGGAGTTCGCGGCATGCCTCAGCCCTCTCTTTGGGCGAGGTGGATAGAATGTTTTATCCACTCAGGCCGCGCGGCTAGGGTGGTCTCCCCTGTCTGGCCACCCAGATCGCACAGCAGCTGCAGTCTGCAGGGGTGCGGATTACTTCCGCAGTTCATCTCCGCAGGCCGCGCGGTTAGCTTAGGCTTACCGCGCAGTACCTACTCCACCAGGGGCGTACTCTATCTTCAGTCCGCCAGCTCGTCGTATAATAGCAATGGCGACAAGCCTCCAGGCTACTAGTCAGCAGTGGCGACCTGCCTCCAGGCTGTCCACCATCAACAACGGCGACAAGCCTCAAGACCGCAAGTCAGCAGTGGTGACCTTCCCCTTCTATTCGCCAATAGTGGGCGAACTCGCTCTCAGTCCGCTTGAGGGAGGACTTGGCAACAGGACTCCGTCAGGCCGCGTGACACAACGCAGACTCAACTCCAGCCCGCCAAAAGGAGGAGAACTTGCTTCATCCAACAACAGAGGCAGACTCGTTACTTAGTCCGCCAGAAGATGGCGACCTACTCCTCCAGCTCGCCAGCAGAGGCCGACCTGCCTCTTCAGTCCGTAGCATGTCACAGACTCGGTCAAAGCTCACCGCCCTACTGGGGGTAACGTTACCCGGACCATCTCCGGCCCGAGCCTATAAATAGTCCCCCATACCTCTCATTCGAGAGAGCACAGTTGAGGGCATCAAGACAGCATTCAGCCAAGGCATCAGAACCTGCGGACTCCAACTTTAAGTCCGCGCGACCTCCATAGTCAAGCCCTTATGACCTGCTTTGGCTTCAACAACCTTAGCTGTCCTCTCAGCCTGATCGCGCAGTCCGCCTCGAGTAGCGAACTGCGGGATCAACTTTCCGCGTGGTTTGCCACCCTACTTTGTCAAACCGCGCGGGCCTCTGGCGCCCTCTTCCCTCTAGCCTCCAGCTTCCCCCTTTGTACCATTTATTTGCTTTCCATGTAAAGGTGCAATCTCAAGCTGTAATATCAATTCATAATCAAAGGAAAGCCCGTCGCAGGAGTGACATTTAAGCTGAAAGTATCTAGCGTTTACTACATCCACCTATGGGGGGGGGGGGGGAATAAGTGCCGTGCGGTCTTTTGCGAAATTAAATTAACCTGCACAAATTAACAAACACAGCGCAGAAAACACACAAAAGTTATAATGGTTCCCCGATTTGGGTACGTCCACTTTCCCCCTTCGACCTATCTCCCACCAAGGGACGACTCAGTCACTTCTCCAAACGGATTAAAATCCAATCCTCACACTACGGAAGGAACCCTTCCAACAAAGGATTCACAACACCACCACGGATTGCACCCAACCCTTACAACTAGGAATAAAAATTCCTTTACAAAAAAACCAAAATAGAATGTATAAGAAAATACAAACAACGCTTATGGAGATTCCAATGTCCTTCTTCGTTCGTTGAGGCTTTCTTGAAAGTAACGAAGAGTCCACAACCGGATTTCTCTCTTGGAGAGGATCTTGACAAGATCGGCGACGGCAAGTGAATGTGACGATGATACTTTGTAGATCCAAACTTCTTGACGAAGCAAGCAAGGTCTACGAACGATCTCAGTCGGATCAGTCGTCTTCACTGATTCGGAATGGAGAACTAGTCTCATTCAACGAATCGAGAGACAAGAGATCTCAATAGAGATGCGTGAGACGCACTGCTAGCCTCGGTGCTATCGCCGGAAGATCAAAGATGACCGGAGATTATCGACGACGACGAACTGCGAGCGGCGACAAGCGATCGGCGGTTTCCGCGATCGGCTAGGGCACGACGTCGGCTGCTTTTGATTTCTCGTGAATAGTTGTCGTAGAAGTTCAAAATACGCGAGTATTTATACATGAGGCCAACCCTAAAGTCCGTTGTGGGACCCACAAGGAGAAACCCTAGCCCCGGCCGAAACAGCGCATGGCCTCTTGGTTCGGTCCAGCGAACGGAGGAAAAATGCTTAAGGCAAAATCGGCGAGAATCATTGGTGATTCCGGTCGAAGTCGGCGGGAATCACTCACGATTCCCGTCGATTCTGCCTTGGCCGAATTCCAGTTGGAAACCTTGTCAGTCAGAGGAAATTAGCAGGAATGCAGACTGATTCTCGTCGAATCGGCGGTAATCACTAACGATTCCCGTCGAAGACGGCGAGAATCACTTAGTGATTCCCGTCGATTCTGCCTTGGCAGAATTTCTGTTTGGAAAACTGATAGTTGGAAGAAGTCGGCGGGAATGCAGACTGATTCTCGTCAAATCGGCGGGAATCACTAACGATTCCTGTCGAAGTCGGCAAGAATCACTTAGTGATTCCCGTCGATTTTGACTTAGAAGAATTTCTCTTCCTTCCTTTGAAGACTTGATCTTTGACCCATCTTTGCTCCTCTTCTGCTCTTGATCTACCTCGACCCTGTACTTGAAAATAAGTACACTCCAATAGAGAGAGCACACATGAGTCAACACACTGATCTACTCAACGAGGGATTACGTTGCGCAGACCCGTGTATATTGACCCACTGCACCCTGACATTGGTGTGTACTTAGCATGGAATAGCTGCAAGCACAACTTGATAGAAGATCATCAAATACATTGTCAATTCAACTTAGCTTGTTCATGGGCTTCTTCAAATCAGGTACATTGTGGATACAATACCCAACAATCTCCCCCTATTTGAAGAAGGCTAAACCCTACAAGCTAAGGTGAATAGAACAGATGGGAATGAAAATCATAAAATGAAAATTCAGCTGAGAGTGAAATTCATTACCATTTTCCTGAGAGCATACTTAATATTAGCAGCCACCTTAGCCTTAACCGAGAGGGTAATCTCGCCCTTTTCGGCTTCTCCAAATCTGGGATTTCACTTGGAGCACAAATCTCCCCCTCAGTTCTTACAACTGTGCTCAATCTTGAATTTATAGCAGATGCCCCCCCCTTGAACCAAGAGCCTTGAGCCCTTCAGTCTTCAATCTTCATAGTTCAGCATGCCGAGTTTAGTTTTGAAGAGACTGAACTTGGCCTCGTCTAGGGGCTTTGTGAAGATATCTACAACCTGCTTATCCGTGGGGACATAACAGAGAGATATATCTTTATTTTCAACATGCTTTCGAATGAAGTGGTAGCGCACTTCAATATGCTTTGTTCTGCTGTGGGATACTGGATTGTTCGCAATTGCTATTGGGCTCGAGGAGTCGCAATACATAGGAACTTCTCTGAACTGCAAGTCATAATCTTCGAGTTGATTTCTTATCCATAGAAATTGTGCGCAATAGCTGCCTGCTGAGATGTACTTAGATTCAGCCGTAGAGGTTGCAACACAGTTCTGCTTTTTACTGTTCCACGATATAAGCCGTCTTCCGAGGAATTGACACGTCCCGAAAGTGCTTTTCCTATCATCCCTGATTCCTGCAAAGTCAGCATCAGAAAAGCCTATCAGCTCGACATCATTGTTTCTTGGGTACTACAAGCCAAGATTTGGTGTACCTTTAAGGTATCTAAGAATTCACTTGGCAGCGACATAATGAGATTCCTTAGTGTTCACCTGATATCTGGCACAAACGCATGTGGAAAACATAATATCCGATCTACTCGCAGTAAGGTAGAGCAGGGATCCTATTATGCTTCTGTATTTGGTTTCATCAAAAGGTTTCCCTTTCTCATCCTTATCCAGAGACATAGTGGATCCCATTAGAGTCCTCATAGAGGTTGCATTCTCCATTCCGAATTTCTTGAGGAGTTCATTTGTGAACTTCGTCTGAGAAATGAAAATTCCATCCTCAGACTGTTTCACTTGAAGTTCCAAGAAATACTTTAGCTCTCTCATGCTGCTCATTTCAAACTTTCCTTGCATAAGTTTAGAAAACTTCTTGCAAAGATTGTTGTCCGTTGAGCCGAATATTATGTCATCAACATAGATTTGCACCAGCAGAATCTTGCCTTTGACTTCCCTAAGAAATAATGTCTTATCTATTTTTTCTCTCGAGAACTTGTTCTCAAGAAGAAAACTAAACAGAGTCTCATACTAAGCTCGAGGAGCTTGTTTTAAGCCATATAATGCTTTATTAAGAAAATAAACATGATTAGGGAGTGATGGATTAATAAAACCTGGGGGTTGCGCGACATATACTTCCTCTTTCAAATTTCCATTTAGAAACACAGATTTCACGTCCATCTGATAGACAGTGAATCCTTTGTGAGAGGCATATGCTAGGAACAATCTGATCGCCTCCAGCCTTGTAACTAGTGCAAAGGTTTGGTCGAAGTAAATCCCCTCCTCCTATCTATAACCTTGTGCAACCAGTCTGCCCTTGTTCTTGATGATGACACCGTGTTCATCCAGTTTGTTTCTGAAGATCCACTTGGTGCCAATCACATTCTGTTTCTTTGGTCTGAGAACAAGCGTCCAAACGTTGCATCGTTCGAATTGATGCAGTTCATCTTGCATTGCCAATATCCATAATGCATCTTTGTTCGCTTCGTAGAACTTCTTTGGCTCAACCTGTGACAGAAAACTAAGGTGCAGAATCTCGTTAATTGTACCTCTGCGAGTTCTGACACCGTCACGAGGATCTCCTATGATCTGATCTCTAGGATGATCCCTCACGTGTCGGAGCTCTAAGAGTCTGGCATATGGAGCTCTAACAGCTTCTCGGGCTCCTCCTTCTTATGGGAGATTCTCTCCATCCTGATCGTCATCTTCTCCATTGACGTGAAAACCTTGACATACTTGGGATTTGCACCTTTAGCAGTCTCATCGAGACTTAGCTGTTCAAGCCTTGCACCATAACCTCTGGTGACTCCTCGATCAGATCCTCCAAAGATGACTTTGGGTCCATTTTCGACTGGGGAGTAATCACGCAACAGGCTTCTTGTCCCGGTCATATGCCGGGAACATCCACTGTCCAAGTACAAGATTGGCGTTTTGGTGGCCTTTGGACATACCTGCAAAACAGAATTAGTTTCCCTTAGGAACCCAATTGAACTTGGGTCCTAGATTCCTTGTTAGCACACTCCCCCTTGGGTGGGTAACCCTACGAGTGGTCGGCCTCGCATTGCTAACATGAGGAGTATCGTTGAATCTTGGATTAAACCAGCAATCCACAGTAAAGTGACCAACTTTGCCACAGCACCAACAGTCAAACCTGGTTTACCGTTTCCTAGGCTCCTGCTTCACCCTTGGAACAGTGGGTCCAGCCGAGGCCTTGGATCTGGAGGTGGAGGCAACATAATGACAGCAGTCACATGATTTCTTCACTTTCTGTTCCTTCAGTATAACAGGCTTGGCCTTTGGTGCCTGCTTCCTATTATGGCCGCTAGAGAAGTGGCCATAATTATCCACTTGGATTTCCTCATAAGGTGCCTTGAAGACACTCTCACCGTAGTTTCGAGGGAAGGTCCAACCATCATACCGGCTCTTGGGCTTTTCAACCGAGGGCCGGAAGAAGTGGCCATAGGTTGACTTAAAGTCCTGCTCATTGCAAGGAAAGCAAGGCTTTCTGAATGAAACAGGATTGAGTGGGGCCTTTCCCTTTTCTGCAGCAGAGGCCTTCTTAGCAGCCTTATTTTTCCTCTATTTTCTGTTTCTCCGGGATGATTTACCAAGCACACCCATATGCCTTAAGCCAGCCCCCTTAGCCTGAGCAGAGAATTCATCAACCAGAGGAAGAACGGTCTTGGGCATAGAGAAGCTTTTGACAATCTTCCTTTCTGCCGCAAGCTATTCTTCCAACTTGTTGATTTCTTCCTATTTTTGGTCAAGGAGCCTTAGAGACTCTGAGTGCTCAGAAGTTAGGTCCAGGTGTTCCTGTCAGAGAGAAATCAAGCTAGTGATCTCTTCTCTTAGGGACACACCCTCAGCCTTAAGGAATTTGACTTCCTTTTTCTGAGCCCTCAACCTCTTGCGACATTCCTCAAAGGTATTAAGCAGAAGCTCATACTTTTCGAGGAGCTCAGCTTCACGAGCAGATGGGCTGTCCTCGAGATCATCATCAGGAGACTCAGAGTCAGAGTCAAAGAGGGGGTACGATCTTTTACCTTCCTAGTAAATGGGGGGCAGTCTCCTTCTGAGTCGGAGCGACCCATTAGCCCGAAGTAGGCTTCCTCATCATCACTAGAGTCTTAAGAATCAGATTCACTCAGTGTCTTTGGCTTTTTAGCAATGTAGCTCCTTTCCTTCTTCTTATCTCTAAAGGACCTATGATCCTCTCCCTTCCCCTTATCTCTCTTGCTTTGGTGGCAGTCAGCAACAACATGGCCTGGCTTATTGCATCCAAAGCAAATTATGTCAGCAGAGCGATGTTTGTTCTGTTTGGATTCATACCTATCAAAAGAGTAGTTCTTCTTCTGATGTCTGGAGGAGGAGCCGTCTCTCTTTCTTTTATTCCTCAACTTGAGGAACTTCTTGAACTCTCGAGTGATGAAGGAGAATTCTTCTTCAGATAGCTCTGAGCCGGAAGAGCATGGCTCAGAGTCTTCTTCCTCATCCTTTTTCCAGGAGTGGGACGAGGCTGCACCCTTGCCTTTCCTTGAGTGATTGGCTTTCAGGGCTATAGTATTTTCTTTGGCAGTGGCTTTATCGGCTTCTTCTTCAGCTTTTCTGGTGTTCGGCTGAAGCTCATAGGACATAAGCTTTCCAAACAGAATCTGGGGATCAGTTTCTGCCAGCTTGCCAAACTCTCTGATGGCACAGATCTTGGTGTCTCATTCCTTAGTAAGGGATCTAAGGAATTTGTCATTTAGTTCACCATCGGTGAACACTCTGCCATAACCCTTCAGGGCATTGTCGATCTTCAGGAAGTTCTCGAATGTCACTCCGATTTCTTCCTTGGGTCCTTGCCTGAAGGCCTTATACTTTTGGTTCAGAAGGGATCTTCGATCATCCCTTACTTCATCTGTGCCTTCCATCAGGATGATCAGGTAGTGCCAGATGTCCTTGACAGCCCTGCAGTTGCTGAAATTCTGTATCATGGAATCATCGACGGCGCTTACAAGAATGTTCCGAGCTTTCTTGTCTAGTCCGACAAGCACCATCTCATCCTTATCAATTTCGGAGAGCTTCTTGGGCACCATCTTGGTAGGATCAATGGTGGAGGCCTTAGTGGGGATATAAGGGCCCTCCTCCACTACCATGAAGAGTCGAGGGTTGACTGCTTCCATGTAGAACCTGATCCTTTCCTTCCATATGGGAAAGTTCAGCTTGGTGCACACTGGGATCTTTCCTGAATAATTGAGTCCGTCCATTCCAGAGATCTTCTTTCCTCTTGACACTAGACACAGGATCTTACTCAAGGTGTTAACCTTATTGAAGAGTAACCTGCCTCTGATACCACTTGAAAGTATCTAGTGTCGACTAAATCCACCTATGGGGGGGGAGAATAGGTGTCGTGCGGTCTTTTGTGGAATTAAATTAACCTGCACAAATTAACAAACACAGCGCAGAAAACACACAAAAAGTTATAGTGGTTCCCCGATTTGGGTACGTCCACTTTCCACCTTCGATCTATCTCCCACCAAGGGACGACTCGGTCACTTCTCAAAACGGATTGAAATCCAATCCTCACACTACGGAAGGAACCCTTCCAACAAAGGAGTCACAACTCCACCACCACGGGTTTCACCCAACCCTTACAACTAGGAATAAAAATTTCTTTACAACAAAACCAAAATAGAATGTATAAGAAAATACAAACAACGCTCATGGAGAATCTGATGTCCTTCTTCGTTCGTTGAGGCTTTCTTGAAAGTAACGAAGAGTCCACAACCGGATTTCTCTCTTGGAGAGGATCTTGACAAGATCGGCGGCGACAAGTGAATGTGACGGCGATACTTTGTAGATCCAAACTTCTTGACGAAGCAAGCAAGGTCTACGAATGATCTCAGTCGGATCAGTCATCTTCACTGATTAGGAATGGAGAACTAGTCTCGTTCAACGAATCGAGAGACAAGAGATCTCAAGAGAGATGCGTGAGACGCACTGCTATCCTCGGTGCTGTCGCCGGAAGATCAAAGATGACCGGAGATTATCGGCGACTACGAACTGCGAGCGAAGACAAGCGATCGGCAGTTTCCGCAATCGGCTAGGGCACGATGTCGGCTGCTTTTGATTTCTCGTGAATAGTTGCTATAGAAGTTCAAAATACGCGAGTATTTATACCTGAGGCCAACCCTAAAGTCCGTTGTGGGACCCACAAGGAGAAACCCTAGCCCCGGCCGAAACAGCGCACGACCTCTTGGTTCGGTCCAGCGAACGGAGGAAAAATGCCTAAGGCAAAATCGGCGAGAATCGTTGGTGATTCCCGTCGAAGTCGGCGGGAATCAATCACGATTCCCGTCGATTCTACCTTGGCCAAATTCCAGTTGGAAACCTTGTCAGCCGGAGGAAATCGGCTGGAATCCAGACTGATTCTCGTCGAATCGGCGGGAATCACTAACGATTCCCGTCGAAGACGGCGAGAATCACTTAGTGATTCCCGTCGATTCTGCCTTGGCAAAATTTCTGTTTGGAAAACTGATAGCTGGAAGAAGTCGGCGGAAATGCAGACTGATTCTCGTCGAATTGGCGGGAATCACTAACGATTCCCGTCGAAGTCGGCGAGAATCACTTAGTGATTCCCATCGATTTTGACTTAGAAGAATTTCTCTTCCTTCCTTTGAAGACTTGGTCTTTGACCCATCTTTGCTCCTCTTCTACTCTTGATCTACCTCGACCCTGTACTTGAAAATAAGTACACTCCAATAGAGAGAGCACACGTAAGTCAACACACTGATCTACTCAACGAGGGATTACGTTGCACAAACCCGTGTATATTGACCCACTGCACCCTAACATTGGTGTGTACTTAGCATGGAATAGATGCAAGCACAACTTGATAGAAGATCATCAAATACATTGTCAATTCAACTTAGCTTGTTCAGTGGCTTCTTCAAATCAGGTACATTGTGGATACAATACCCAACATAAGCCGTGGCGGGCGAACTCTATTGTTTCTACTGCAAGTGACCTCTCTTTTCTCCTCTCTCGGTCTCAACCATCAATCCCAACCATCAAAGTAACCGTCTGCTCATCAGTTCCTCATCAACCTTCTTTTTATCCCTGCATCCCAGGATCGATCGTGCTCCACTCTTGAGCAAGCTAGCGGAAGTTCGCATTTTCCATATCAATAAGTAGATCTAAAACATATTTTGAATTTTAAGATTGATTTTCGAGTTTATGTAGACTTAAAAATATAGATCTGAGATTTTGATTGAAATTTCAGTATGGAGATGCATAACAGCTATCGCCCGACAACAATCACTATCGCTCGACGGTAGTAAAAATTCCGCCTTTTAATTAATTTTTCAGATAATTGAAGGAAGGGCCTTCAGCGCAAGAGCACGCAAGAGTTCATCCAGCAACCCTCACTCTAGATATCAATCCTATTCTGCAATCGAGAAGACCGCTATAGAAATTGCTAAGATCGTGGAATTTGATTTACCACGAGATGCACACATCTATAATCTACTAGTACAGGAAGATATAATGTCCTTAATCATCCCTTATATGTTTAGCTCGGTCTTTATGCGAGAATTCTTTAATCATTTAGAAGATCCTTCTTTCATCGCGCTAAATGGAAGAGAGTGATCACACATTCAAAGAGAAATTGTAGAGATAATGCATGAGGATTTGCGAAATGAATTTGGACTCATAGATTGTGGTAATAAACTGTATATAGTTGAAAATTACCGAAAAGATAGGGATTGGACACAGACCAACCTGCTACTTCATGGAACATCCAGAAAGACACTTATCAGTTCTACAGCCAGCCTTACTTCTAATGCATATATGGTGCAACATATCCTAAGGAATATAGTGTTGCTTAAAGCAGGGGATACTAGGACGATTACTACATAACTCACTTTGGTGACTCAGATGATTTAACGAAAGAGCCATTTGATGTAGCTGATCTAGTGTTATCAATAATTCTTTACACACATAACCTGAAAGATCTAATGAGAAAAAGGATCAACACACTTCAATTTGGAAGCATGATTCACCGAGTGATATACTCGAAGTATAAATGGATCCACCGAAGTCTATAAATAGACAACTATATTCCGCCTATTTACAACACAGAGATGACTAGATTCCTGAATGGACATGGTGAAGCATCCTCTTCAGCCATACCACAACCGACTCGAGGAGAAGCCTCTACATCAACTGTACCTCCACTTACTCGAGGTGGATCGCTGTAAGAAAGAATAGATGGCCTATATGGCTTGGTGGAGACGTGACATGCCGAGAGGACTACAAGGCTGAAAGTAATGAAGAAAATTATGAGATTCATTGCTTGAGGTTTGAAACTCAAAGCGACCCCCACAGAAGAAAAAGAGTGGGAGAGTCCAGTGGAGCATTCTCCTAGTCAATTAATTAGATGTATGAGATGACCAATGCAACAATGAGACTAGAGCAGAGCGAGAACCAGTAACCACCAATGAAGATTTGGAAGGTTAAGGTTACTAGAGCTATCGCGGGGCGATAGCAGCTGTCGCCCGGTGACAGTGAATTATCCTTTATTCAGTTTTGTGTTGTGGGACAAGTTGTGTTGATGTTTAATTGCTTTTTGAAGACTTTTATTTGTGTCATTTTATGTTAAGACTATCTGGATGGTTTAGATTACTCTTGATGATGTGTGCGATGATTATCTTAACGCTTGTTAATTCTTATCTTTTTATTAGTCAGTTTATTTAGTTTTTTAATTGCACTTATAGTTTAAGTTTGAAATATTTAAGACGCATAACTTTAGACTTAGTGTAGAAAAGCGTAAATCAGGAAGTGGCTTAATGAAAATATCGACAGTTGTGAATTAGTTCCTATAAAATTGATTTTAATATTATCTTTTTTAATATGATCTCTAATAAAATGATGTCAAACATCTATGTGTTTAGACCGTGAATGATGTACCAGATTGTATTTTAGATCGATTGCACTTTTTATTATCACATCTCAATTCTATAGTTTGTTGTTTTACGCCAAAATCTTTTAAAGTTTGTTTCATCCAAAGGGCTTGTGCACAATAACTAGCTAATGCAATGTACTTGGCCTCAGTGGTGGAGAGGGCAATATAATTTTGTTTCCTACTCGACTAAGAAATAAGTGAATGGCCTAAAAAATGACAAGCGTCACTTGTGATCTTACGATCTAAAGAACGACTAGCATAATCAGAATAAGAATAACTATGTAAGATAAAATCATCATTATGAGGATACCATAAATCTAATTTTGAAGTACCAATAAGGTATCTAAAAATTTGTTTAACCATTTTTGATTGAGATTCTTTAGGATTAGCCTAAAATCTAGTACATAAATAAACTGTAAACATAATATCAGGTCTATACATGATTAAATATAATAATGATCATATCATTCCTCTATATAAAATTTGTTCAATAGAAATACCACTTTTATCTTTTCCTAACTTTAATGAAACACTCATAGGAGTACTAGTTTGCTTAAGATGTTCAAATCCAAATCTTTTAAGAACATCATAAATATATTTTGATTGGCAAATAAAAATACCATCATGTTTTTGAGTAATTTGGAAACCTAGAAAATATGAGTTATCCTACCATGCTCATTTCAAATTCACTTTTTCATAACATTCACAACATCATTACATAACTCTTCATTAGTGACTCCAAAAATAATATCATCAACATAAATTTGTAAAACTATCAAATCATCATTAACATACTTAATTAAGAGTGTCCAATCAACACTACGAATTTTATAATCATTCTTTAACAAATATAAAGTTAATCTTTCATACCATGCACGATGTGCTTGTTTCAAACCGTAAAGTGCTTTTTCTAATTTATAAACATGATTTAGAAATTTTTCATTCACAAAACCTGGGGGTTGTTCTACATAAACTTCTTCCTTAATGTACATGTTTAAAAAAGCAGTTTTCACATCCATTTGAAATAATTTAAATCTTTTGAAACAATCAAAAGCAAGAAAAATTCTAACTACTTCAAGACCTATTACGAGTGCAAAGGTTTCATCAAAATCTGTTGGAACCCTTGTTCTGATTTGGGCTAGGATCTCTATTAGGTTGTTTAGTTTGTTTTTAGTAGTTTTAGTTTTTGAAAGACTTAACCCAAATAGGGGGAGATTGTTGGTACCCTAGTTTGGATTTGAGTTAAGACTTTCCTTTTAGTCTCTTGACCCAAGATTTATCTATGGTCAAAGTCTAGTTGTAGAATATTCTCTTTTCCAGTGAAATTCTGGTCAAGGAATTTCTGGTTCGACTATAGTCGAACGCCGATCGACTATCGTCGATCAGCCGATCGACTATCGTCAATTAGCCAATCGACTATCGTCTGTCTCCTGTCAGCTCGACGTTCTGCTAGATCGTCGAGCTCTGGTCGACTATCTGTCTAGATAGTTCGACCATCTGCTGTGTGATAGGTTGACTATCAATTGATAGTTCGACTATCCGCTCTTGCTTTGAGCTCCAGTCGACGCTTTAGCTTTGAGCTAAAGCTCGACGTTTTCTGTCAGCTAAGCTCGACGTTCTCTGTCAGCTTCGCTGGACGCTTTCTGAGTCGGTCGACTATCTGCCTGGATAGTTCGACTTTCCGAGTCGGTCGACTATCTGCCTGGATAGTTCGACTTTCTGAGTCGGTCGACTATCTGCCTGGATAGTTCGACTTTCTGAGTCGGTCGACTATCTATCTGATAGGTCGACGATCTCAGTGGGTCGGTCGACGATCTCCGAGGATCGTTCGACTATCTCTTTCCTGCTTTTATTTATAATATTATATGCGTTTTATTCTGTGTTTTATTTCTATATATTATCTGATAGATTTACTTCATATACTTCAAGCAATCCTTGCTATTCTTATGCTTAAGTCTTTCCTATCAGATAAAGTGTGTTTGTCTTATTAGTTGACTTTCTGACTGCTTTATCTGTAGCTGTCCTTTATAGCCGTTGGCTGTAAAGAGTTTTCTGATATGACTTTATCTAATATCCTTATCAGATTGCAGCTGCTGTAGCTTTTCTTTATATAGAAATATATATCTGCAAGATTTGTTTTGTCTTTATGTTAATTGCAGCCCAGATTCAAGATCTGAGATGAAGACAAAGCTCAATTCAAATATTAGAGCCGTTGCTGCTGCCATTATATTAAGGAGTTCTTTTGAAGAAGAAGAACAAGGCTGGCTAGCAGCAGGAAGAAATACAATACAGCAAGGCCTGCTACCAGCAATATACAGCAGTAGAAGGAAGAAAGCAAATAGCTACTCTCAGGATTCAACTGAGAAGATACAGCTGCTCTCAGCAATCATCATTCATCTGAGAAGATATCTCTTCTGCTCTTCTTCAACCTGAGTGCTCCTGTTCCAGGAAGATACACTCAGAGATATTGAAGAAGAAGAAGAAGAAGGAAGCTGAAGAAGAACATTCTCTAGTCTTCTTCAAGCTTTTCCTTCAGAACTTCAAGACAGTATTCTGTCTTGAATTCTGAAGAGGCCTTGTGCTTCTCTAATCTGTATTTACAATAGAGAAGACATTCTAACCCTCTTTCCCCCTCCTGTAAAGGGTTGTTTACTCCCTTCAAAAGTAAAGCTTGGTTTTTAGACACCTGATCAAAAGTCTAAAGGGTCTCTAGATCTACCTGCAGTAGATCTTGTTGGTGGCAGGGCACCTGATCAAAAACCTGTAGTGGATTCCTACCGTGTGGGTAGAAGAGTGGATGTACCCAGTGTTTGGGGAACCACTATAATATCTTGTGTCGTCTGGTTGCTTGATTTATTATTTGCATTGTGACTGTGATTAGTTTTAACTAGGATTGCTAGTTGCTGATTAGGATCCAAGCCTTAACTATAATTACAGTTAGCTTGAGTTTGTGCACAACACTTATGTTAGGCTTTTAGGGTTATTCAATATCTATAATCTTTAATTCCGCAATTGTATCTATCCCTTCTCTTTCAATTGGTATCAGAGGGAGGTTGACTCACTGAATAGGCTAACACCTAAGTCACAAGATCCTGATAGATACCAAGGATTATAGATATTCTCATTCACTTTCATGGCCCAGTACAATGAATATTTTAGCACCAGACCTCCAGCTTGCAACTTAGCTGAGTTCAGCATCTGGAAGACAAGAGTCAAATTATATATGAACTCTTTTGATGAAGAAATATAGGCTTACAACTCAAATCAGTTAAGAACCTACAGTGAGAATAAGTTTTGTTGATGATGAATGCCTCCAGAGAATTTATCTCTGAGACAGCCTTTTCCTGAATTGAGAAGACTCAGTCCTATCTTCTTCATAGCACCAAGAAAAGATGTTCAAGAATGGTTTTGCTTGTGCTGAGAAGTAACATCATAGATTGATTCTTCTTTCTCAGAAAGTAATCTTCCTGATCTTGCTGTTGAGAGATGATTTGATCTTCAGAGAAAAGTTCCTTCAACAGTAAACTCTTTCTATGATTCACATACAACTTTTTAGCAAGCTCTTTCTTCAACTCAGTCCAGAGGAAGAAGATGACTGATTTTCTCCCGTTAAGTTATTTTCTAATTTTCACGGAACTATCATTTTTATCCCGCTGCTCAACGGCTCTATGCACAGTATGGGCTGGCCGAAAATGGAAACTCCACCATCAAATTTTTCATTAACAACTATACTAAATTATGCGCCGCCTTTTGTCTTCTTGCATGCAAGTCCCACAATATTTGAATTTCTACCGACTTCAGTATGAGTCAGCGCTTCTGGACTTTGTAAATTTCAGACAGACTGCACAGGCATTGAGTGAATCCTTGTCACTCAACGCAAAAGAACTTATAAGAATTCCGTGACTTTAGGCATTGAGAGCATTGAGTGAGCCTTCCTCACTCAATGCATATAGACTTTTATAGTCTAATAGCTTAGGCATTGAGTGAGCCTTCATCACTCGATTCTTCTAGACTTAGTTTGATTTCTCTGCATATAGGCATCGAGTGCATCTTCTTCACTCAACGCTTTCTACCTTTGCTAGGCTTCTTGATGAGGCGTTTAGTGAACTGCCTTCACTCAACGCTTCTGTCCTTAGATAGAATCCTTGTCGAGTAAGCGCTGAGTGAACTGCCCTCACTCAACGCTTATGTACTTAGATAGAATTCTTGATAGCAACACTACAGCTTTTACTGTTGGATGTACTGTAGATGATTTTGCTTCTTGGCATTAAGTGAACTGCCTTCACTCAACGCTTCTAGACTTAGCCCGATTTTTGTTTTGGCAATACAGAGGCTTTGACTGCCTGATCATCAATCAACGCTTTTAGCCTCTTAGAATTGAGTGAACTACCTTCACTCAATGCTTTTAGACAGCCAAATTTCTGCTTTGCCAGCTACCTGACATGAGCCCATCTGTATTTATAACTCAGACAACCTGTCAAATCAGTTCAACAGAGAACTACCTGCATTCATTGAACTAAGGGCATGCTTCAAATACATTCATGTGTATACCATTGACTTGTGGGCCTTCTTCAAATCTAGAACATTATGATCAATGAACCCAACAATCTCATTTATGTGAAAGGCCAACATACCCCCATTTTTGGGGAAATGCCTAAAGACATAGATCTAACTAAGTGGAAGGTGTAGCACCAGAAGCTATGTAGATTCATCAGATGGTTTGTAGAGCTGAACATCTACAATCACTTCATGAGCATCATTGATGCGAAGATTCTTTGGAAGTCTCTTAAGATGCTATATGTCAAGATTATCGACATTAACATGCTATATCTACCGAAGAAGCTTGAAGAGTTCAAGTATAGAGATAGATCACCTATCTTATATCATGTGAACAAATTCCAAGTTATTATTGATCAACTTACAGCTATGAAGGTGACCTTTGAGGATGAGGTCAATGCACTGTGGCTGTTAAAGTGTCTTTCAGACTCTTGGGAGATGGTTAGAGTTTCTCTAATCAACTACTCTCCCGAATGCATCATTACTATGATGATTTCCAAGAGCGACATCCTGAATGAAGAGGTGAGAAGGAAGTCTCAAGGGATATTAGGCTCTTCTTCACAAGCTGACATCCTTTTTACTGACCTAGGGGGATGGATAGGAGCAGGAACAAGAGAAGGAATAACGAGAGGAGCCAAAGTAGGGGAAAGTCTTAATCACATTATCAAAACATGGAGTGCCACAATTGTCATAAGAATATGTATATTCAAAAGTTTTGTTATTCTCGAAAAAATGACGAAATAACGAAATGAGTGGTTACTAATGATAGGAAGGAGAGTCACATTATAGCTATTGTATCTACAATGGAGGATGATGTCATTATTATTAAAGATAATGTCATGGCTACACTCTCATGTGAAGATCAAACCTGGAATTTTGATTCAGTGGCCTCTGCACATGTCTCTCATAGTAGGGACTTATTCACTACCTATATCATTCACGATTGTGGGGTGCTTAGGATGGGAAATAGTGACACATCTAATATCATCGAGAGGGGAGACATGCACTTGAAGGAGAGCACGAGAGGTTTGTTTATTTTGAAGGATGCGCGACACATTCCCAACATTCGCTTCAACCTAGTTTCAGTTGGGAAGCTAGGTGATGTGGGACACTTGAGTGTCTTTGGTGGAGATTTTTTGAAGTTACTCAAAGGGCTGCTAGTAGTAGCCAGAGGTTATAGAGATAATAGTCTATACTACTTTGAGGGTAGGTCTGAATCTGCTAAGACCAACACTGTTAAAGATTATGTATCCACGTCCCTATGATATAGAAGACTGAGTCACATTAGCTAGAAGGGCCTGAGATGTCTTATTAAAATGAAGATGATATCTGATCTATTTGTAGATCAATTAGAGAGATGTGACCATTGAATGGCTAGGAAGAAAAATAGAGTATCATTCCAAAGCCACACTTCCACCAGAAGATCTGAGCCGCTAGAGCTCATACACAAAGATGTCTGCGAGCCTTTGAAGGTCCAAATAAGAGGAGAAGCATCTTAATTCGTGACATTCATTGATGATTATTTGAGGAAACTTTGGGTCTATGATATTATGACTAAATATGAGGTCCTCGATACCTTTCGAAGATTCCACGCTGAAGTGGAAAGACAATCTGGTAAGAAGTTAAAATGCACCAGGTCCAATAATGAGTGAGAGTATATTGGTCCCTTTGATGAGTACTGTAGATAGCAAGGGATTAGACATGAAAAGACTCTGCCCAAGATACCATAGATGAATGAAATAGCTGAAAGAATGAAATGGACACTAATGGAGAGGGTGAGGTATATGTTGTCTGAGTCAAAGCTACCTGGTATGTTTTGAGACGAGACTTTATACACAGCTGCACATATTATCAACCTCTCCCCAGCTATATATTACAAGATGATGTTCCTGACAGGTTTTGGTATGGGAAGGACCCTTCATATAGTTACCTGAGGGTCATTGGTTATAGAGCCTTTGTGCACATCCAACGAGATGAAAGATAGAAGTTAGAGTCCAAGACCCAACATTGCATATTTTTAGGATATGGATGTATGGAGAGCTTGAATATAGGTTATTTTATCTAGTTGAGAAGAAACTTGTACGCAACTATGATGTTATATTTTTTGAGTATTAGATTATGGTTGATCCTGTGAAGATTGAGAGGGACAACTCTTACATTGATGCATAGTCTCCTATGATTGGAAGTGATGATAATGAGAAGGCTACAGAGCCTAAGGCGATATATGACACTGAGCCACTTCCAAATCATGAGGATATTATTGATAGAGAGCATATAGAGGATATCACCGATGATGTGTATACACCACCAGCTGAGCTCGCTCCATTAAAGTTTGATAGAGACAGACACCCATCTTTGAGATACTCCACAAAAGAGTATATTCAGTTGACTGATGCAGGGGAGCCCGAGTGCTTTAATGAGGCAGTACAGAGCTCGGATAATAAATAAGGGATGATTGCTATGCACGAGGAGATATAGTCTCTACATGAGAATCATTCTTATGATTAGGTGAGATTGCCTAAGGGAAAGAAGGCTTTGAAGAATCGTTGGATTTTTAGATTTAAGTAGGGAGACCCCTCGACACCACTAAGATACAAGTACAGATTAGTGGCAAATGATTTTAGTTAGAAACATGAAGTAGCTTTTGATGAGATCTTCTCTTCTACTATGAAGATGTCATTTATCCGGGTAGTTCTTAAGCTTACTGTGAGGCTATAACTAGAGATCGAGTAGATGGATGTCAAGACTGCCTATCTGTATAGTGATCTTGAGGAGGAGCTTTATATAGAGCAACCTGATGGATTCGGGGTCAAAGATAAGGAAAGTTTAGTATGACACCTGAAGAAGAGCTTGTATGGCTTGAAGCAGGCCCCACGATAGTGGTACAAGATATTTGATGCTTTTATATGAGAGATCGAATTCAGGAGAACCACCCTTGATCACTGCATATTTGTGAAGCAATATTATCCATAGGATTTTATCATCTTACTCCTCTATGTTGACATGCCAATAGTTGGGAGGAGCACTACTTGTATTGTCGTGATGAAGCGGCAATTGAGCTCCACATTTGCAATGAAGGACTTGGGAGTTGCGAAAACCATCCTAGGGATGAATATTCAAAGAGATAGGCGCTCTAAGTTACTTTGGTTATCACAAGAGAGATACATCAAGAAGGTGCTACAGAGATTCAGTATGGTTCAAGCGAAGAAGGTGAGCATGTCGTCTATAGTTCACTCCAGACCTACTACTGACGAGTGCCCGAGCACACCTAAAGTGAAAGAGGAGTTGCAGAAGGGTCCATACTTCTATAGTTGGTAGTCTTATGTACGCTATGGTGTGCACACGCCTGGATATAATACATGTCATTGGCATTGTTAGAAGGTTTCTATCTAATCCCGGTAGAGAACATTGGAGCATTGTGAAGTGAATTCTATGATATCTACATGGGACGTCATACTTGACGTTAAAGTTCAATAATGTACATTTAATGACAAAATTAATTGTCACTAAATATATGTATATTTAATGAAGAAATTAATTGTCACTAAAATTATACATTTAGTGATGAAAATTAGTTGTTATTAAAACATACATCTAGTGATAAAAACTAATTTAGTCACTAAATATATTTAGTGCCGAGCCTTTTGCAATCATCTTATGACGAAATAAATTTGGGTACTAAATGACTTTAGTGACCAAACAACAATATTTAGTGAACAAATTATTTGTCACTAAATGTCAATTTTCTTATAGTGAGAGATAGTAAGCAAGTGATACTAGGCTATACTGATGCTGCTATGACTAGAGATTTGGACTCCAAAAGATTGACTTCTGGATATCTGATCCTATTTGAAGGTGGAGTCATGGCAGTCTAGATTATATAAGTGTGTCACACTGTCTAATACAGAGGTATAGTTTATTGCACTCATTGAGCCAGGGAAAGAGTTTCTTTGGATGAAACATTTCATCAAGGATCCGGGTTTAACTCAGGAGCGCTACACACTCCTTTGCGATAGTACTAGGGTAATTCATTTAGGGAATAACCCCACCTTCCACTCAAGGTCCAAGCATATTGACACAGTATCATTGGATACACGATACTTTAGAGTAGAGAGAGCTAGATTTGCAGAAGGTGAACAAGGATGACAATGAAGCAGATAAGCTTACTAAGACCATGTCGAGAGGGAAGTTTGAGCACTGCATGAGAACCACCGACATGGCAGTTTACTCTACATAAAGCAAAGGGGTATTAGCTGTTAGTTACAATTCCTATCCTTTATGGAGAAAACTGTTAGCTTAAATTTAGTATTGCTGACCAAATGTTGAGACATGTTTGAAGATTTGAAGGAAGATTGTCAGAAGGACAAGTTTCTTCACTTTGTCAAAAAGGGAGAGATTTGTTGAGATAATTTTCTCCTAACTATGAAAGAGGCTACCCAACTTTGACCATGCTTTTCAAGCATGACAAGTGTGAAAAGGGATAGCCTCCTTTGATCTTTAAACCAACACATGATTTTGAAGAAAGTTTTTAGGAAAGTGGCCAAAGGAAGCTTCATGACATGTGCTTTTGACTTAGCGAAGCTTCATGGAAGCTTCATCTACATGCCATCTACCACCTCTACCTCCTTTGTTTTGGAGCTATAAATGTGGATGAAGGAGGAGGGTAAGGCATCCACTTCTCTCCAAGCTCATGCATTTGAAGTTTTCTAGAGAGGCCTTTGTGACATTCATCTTAGCTTGAGAGTGCTTTCGGGCAACGTTCTACGATGTTGATGAGTAATACTTTGCTTTTATGGATTGGATCTAAAACAGATTTAGGTAAGATTCAGAGAGGCATCTTGGAGAGGATTTGTTTAATCCGTCATGTCTGCCACTATAGGTAACTTGCAATTTTTCTTCCACTGTTTTTTGTGTAATATTGTGTGGTGCGAGGAGGGAAAGCCTTGTAATTTCCTATTCTTTTCATACATTTCTAGTATAATCTTTCTTGGTTGGACTCTAATTGTCATGTGATTTTTACACTTTTAGGTTTCCACAATAAATCTCCGTGTCATTTTTATTATTGTTATTTTGTGCCATGTTTTGGTTTTTATTGGCATATCGCTAAAAGGCCATGAAAGAACTTGCTTGAACTAATTTACAGGGGCTCTGGTCAGGCTTACATGCTCTCTAGCCAAACAACTAATTCATATTTATCAATATTTAGGTAAGAGTAGAAGAAATGGAGAAAGCTTTTGAAGAAAAAGAAAATGAAGTCTCCAACAAAAATGAAGATAGCAGACATCGGTGGGACATAGGAAATTTGGAATAGGTGAGTTGGGGCAAGAGGAGATCTAGATTAAATGAGGGCTATATGAGATATGGAGAATATGACTAGAGGAGAGGAGATCTGGAGAGGAGAATCACCGAACTAGAAGCAAGAATTAGAAGTCATTTGGTTCGTCTAGAGATCTTTCACTGTCAAAGAGGATCGACTCATCTTCTTTTAGAACTAAAGAAGGATGAATCGTCTGGAGAGGGATTGCTAGCCTTCGATAGTTTCCCCAACTTTCACCTCCAGAGAAGGATTGCTCTCGTTACTAGCCCCTGCTTCTTTCTCGCGTCGAGGTGTTAGGTTAGGGAAAAAAGTGGTAGTGACAATTTGTGAAATGCAGCTATATTAGTAGTATTACGCGAAACTTTTGACCCAGGCACATGCTCGAATGTGCCTTTTACTGGGTCTACCCCTATTCGTTGCAGTTGGGATTGTTTCCCAGGCATCCATGCGGGCTTTGCTCGCATCTAAATGTACATCACCCATATGTTTGGTTTGAGAGCACGCAAACTCGACTTGAGCACCTAGTGAATAAAAGAAAATCAAGAAAAAAAATAAAATAGAGATAGTGTGCAAGTAATTTTTAATGTGGAGACTCAGTTCGGTGAAAACCAAGAGATAATCAGGGTACAATCCGAAAGCCACCACTAAAACATTTATAAAACACACAAAAATACTAGCTTTCTCTCCTTAATCCACAAAAAATCTCCACCACGACATTACATAACCAGAAATTACACAAATTATAATTACTAAATTGCGAGGCACCAGTTAGATAAAATGTCGGATTTGAGAAAACCTTTTTGGTGAACCTCCTCGAATTTTTGCAGTTCTTAGTGAATCCAATTTGTGTACTGAGACCATGTCAATGTCATTGAATGACATACAAACAACTTCTCAAACAACAAAGGAGGTGGAAACTTCCAAACAGTGGCTTCGATGACCTCTAAATGGTAATGGTGGTGGCAGCTTCCCAAAAACAGTGATGGCTACTATAGCCTTCCAACAACGGCGATGTTAACGACAGCCTCCCAATGATAGAGGATCTCCTATGCTTCGCTTTCACGAACGCCCCAATGTCGGCGCTACTTGCATGCCGCAAAGAGATGCAAGAACTTTTCTAGTTGAATGCTTGGATATCTACTTTCTACCAAGAGATTTATCCCCTCACTTCTTCATTAGAGTTCCACCGATGCTTGATACTCAGGCTTTATGCATGCCATCATAATATATATGTATATATATATATATATAAAAATAATATTATAACATTTCCTCGTGATTTGCATGCATTGAGGAGAATTAAAAGGTGGCAAACTTCTTTGAATTCCATTCTTTTGGCACATGTGCTACTGCATATGGGGGAGTCAACGGTTCCAAGCTTTTAATTATATATATAGGAAAATTTTAGAGAGAAAACTGGTTTTCTCCCTATGCTCAAAAAACTGCGATCATAGTCATCTGTGCCCCCTCATTTATGTATTTAAGATTGCGGTACGATGGGCGCGGATGATATGATAGCAGTTTTCTAAGTTTTGGGAGAAAACTTATTTTCTACCTAAAACTTATATATATATATAACCTTTTTATAATGGCTTCTTTGATCAGAAAGGGATTAAACAATTCCTGCATCCATTGTTTTTGGCTTTAAAATTACAAGCTCGGCATAATTAAAGCCTGATGATTTTCTCTGTATCGAATGAGAACCACACCCCAACAAATGTCCCCCTTCACAATAATGAGGAGGAAATTACCATCCCGGTGTTTCTCATGCAGTGTTCAAACTTCCCCCTCAATATTAACTTTGTGAGCTTATCAGCTCCATTATCATCAATTTGTACTTTTTGCAGGTCCAATTCCTTCTATTCTAAAATGTTGCATATCCAAAGATACCGCATATCAATATGCTTCGAGCTCAAATGAAATGTTGGATTATTCCCCAAATGAATTGTACTATGACAATCACATAGGTGAGTGTATCAAACCTGAGTGAAACCCAACTCCTTGATAAAACACTTTATCCAAAAAAGCACTTTTCCTGCCTCAGTGATCGCAAAATACTCTGCCTCCATAGTTGATAGTACAATACAATTCTAGAGTCTCGACTGCCATAAAACGGCTCCCCCAGAAAATAAGATCAGGTACCCAAAGGTTGAGCTTCTAGAGTCCAAATCTCCAGCCCTTTTTGCATAAGTGTAGCCTAGTAGGTCTGGATCACTATCTCCAAACTTTAACATCAAGTTCGATGTCCCCCGTCGGTTCCTCAAAATCCACTTCACAGCTCTCCAACGTTCTCTCCTAGGATTGGAGTGAAATTTAATAATATTCCCCATAGCATGCACTATATCAGGGAGGGTGCACACCATTGTATACATATGACTACCAACTGCACAAGTATAGGGGACCTTCTACTTCTCCTAATTTTCTTCAGGCGTGCTCAGACACTAGTCACTGGTAAGTATAAAGTGAGTTGCAAGAGGCATGATCACTTTCTTTGTCTGATCCATTCTAATTCTCTATTAAACCTTCCTGATATATCTCTCTTGCGATAACCAAAGTAACTTTGGAGCGTCGATATCTTTGAATATTAATTCCTAAGATGGTTTTTATGCTCCCAACTCCTTCATATCAAACTTAGAGCTTAAATGTCGCTTCAGCTCAGTAATGCTTGTAGTGCTCCTCCCGACTATCAGTATATTGTCAACATACATAAATAGAACAATAAAATCATTTGGAGCATACCGCTTCACAAATATGTAGTGATCAAGTGTGATTCTCCTGAATTTGATCTCCCCAATAAAAGCATCGAACTTCTTGTACCACTATCACGGGGCCTGCTTTAGGCCATACAAGCTCTTCTTTAGGCAAAAAACTAAGATCTCCTTCCTTTTCACCCTGAAACCCTTAGACTGCTCCATACAACTCCTACTCAAGGTCACTATGCAAAAAGGCAGTCTTGATAGCCACATTTTTTATCTCTAGGTCTAGCATTGCAGTAAGGACACGAACAACCCGAAAAGATGATATTTTTATAATATGAGAGAAGATCTCATCAAAATCAACTCCCAATTTCTGACTTAAACCATTCACCACTAATCTGGGCTTGTATCTAAGTACCGTTGAAGGATCTCCCTACTTTACTTTGAAAATCCATCAATTCTTTAGAGCATTTTTGACCTTAGGCAATCTCATTAAATCACAAGTGTGATTATCTTGCAGAGAATACATCTTCTCTTGCATAACAACCATCTATTCTTTATTCTCCGAGCTCTACACTGCTTCATCAAAGCACTTGGTCTCTCTCGCATCAGTCAACATAATAATACTCGTGAAAATGTTAGGATAGTCTAAGCAACAAATCACCTAGAGGGGGGTGGGGGTGGGGGTGAATAGGTGTTTTGAGCTTTATGATCTTTTAAAGATTTATTAACTATTTTAGCAAAGAGAGAGAAAATAAAGTACACCACAGATGCACACATGAAATTTATAATGGTTCCCCAATTATGGGTACATTAACTTTCGCCCTCCACCAATCTAGTAGTGTGCTAGTCTCGACCAACTTCTCTACTATCTTAGATTAAATAGATCTTACAACTCATATCCACACCTTGTATCTTACAGCTTAGAGTGATTCCACTCCTACAACTTAGATTTTAAAGAATCCTACCTCAGATTCACCCTTGAACCTTAGATCAAGCCTTCAGCACATTCCCCACACTCAGATCTAATAGATGGATCCTACCTTAGGTCCCCAGTAGAACCCTACCTCAGACCAAAGCAATCCCTACAATAAGATCCTAGTGGGACCTTACAATAATAGTAGAAAGAATGGTATGTTATAGCAAAAATAGACTTAATATAGATTTCACTTTGAATCTTTTAGTCTTCTTAGGTTTTGTAGAGTGAAAGTATCTTTCTTGTTTAACAATAAATCTTTAGTAAGTCTTCTTCGCGAGATTGGAACTTTGCTAAATCTCGAGATAAAAATCCTTCTTCTTTGCTCTTGAGAGATTTGAATCAGAGATCTATAGCAATTTTCCTTCTTCAGAATGAAGCCTTCTTCTCAATGAACTTAGTAGTCTTTTCTTCTTATTTAGATTACCGTTCTATTAGTTTTGATAGCTAGCTAGAAAGGTTTTCAAAGTTTTCCCCAAAAATTTGGGTTTACTGGTTCTTTCTTCTCCTTTTATTGGTTTCACATCTCTAATGGCTGGGAAGAAAAAAAGTGTGCCTTACGCCTTTCTAGAAGAAACAAATTTTATTTCTGCTTTTGCGTGGTTGTAAATTTAAAAATTCCATAATTTGAGTTTAATATAATGCTAAGTTCTCATCATACAACACATTCTGACTTACCCATTCTTTTTGTCTTGAATATAGTAGGAACACAATGTCATTGAACACGGTACCTTTTCTTCTTCTTAGACATTGTGTGCTAAGCTTTAACACAGCACTAACATTGTGTGATTCACGACGCTTCTATACTTGGAATAATTCTAGGAGCCAGTTGAGATCTCCTTCTGAACTATGAGAAGATGTGGCATTGTGTAATGGCTATTAACACGACGCAACTTGCCTTGGAACTTTTTTCTGATTTCTGTGATGTTGAGGAAACGTGTGATGTCCCTTAACATGATGCTTCTGTGCTTAGAACTTTTCTTGCTATGATAGTAAGCTAATCCTGCGTGTCTTCACAATGCTTATAATGGCTGAACGCATTGCTTTTGCATCTCACACGACACTTCTGCAATTAGACCAATTTTGTGAAGTAATTGAGTTTTATCTTGGTCTATTTTGATCTCCTGACTCATTTATATATATTAATATGAAATTAAGATATACCTACAAAAGCCAAGTTAGATAATCATTTAATACAACATGTACTTATCATTGACTTGAGAATTTCTTCAAATCTAAAATATTATGAGCAAAGTTTCCAATAATCTCCCCCTATTTAAATAAGTCAGCAACACCATCAATGAAGTACTTCTAGAAAATAATGACTGAGAACAAGCACAAAAAATTAAACTAATAATGACATGGACAATTAGTTATATCAAGAGAATCCAAAATGATTTTTATATAAACAACTTAAAATGTTTATATTGGATTTAACACAAATATTTGCCCTCTATCAATCTATTATAATTCCCTCTCGTTTATAAAATATCACCCTTAGCTTTCTTGGTTCCTTTTTCATCGACTTCTTATTTTTTCTACTTCTGCCTTGTGAATTAGCCATATGGCTTTCGGTTATATATCTGGATGGTTCTACTGCATCTGCTGGAAGTTTTACTATATCTGCTTTGGTTTATAATGGGTTATATATGCTGCTTTAGGTTCTCTTGAAGATCACTTATTTTATTTTTTAGCATGTTGATTCAACCAGTGAGTTGATTCTTTGTTTCCAGCCAATGTTTATCCATATCTTGGTTGCAGAAATCAACTCTTTCCAAAATGTTCATTCTATGCTCTGTCATGTTGTTTGTTGTGGTTTTGAAAACATTATACATATTATCAGAGGTAAAATTTTTATTTACAAGGATGCCATTCAACCCATAATGAGTGAACTTTAGTTGCTTTACAGTGTGGTATACTGCTGGGGCTGCTCTCATGAAGAAGTTGAATATATTTTTTCTTAGGAGATTCATCTTAATTTTCCGCCCAATAGTCTCACTAGATAGGTCTCTTCTTAGAACATTGACTAGAACATCAAGATAATATTCAATCTGTCTTCTTTGCTCATCCAATAACATCTTTATATGATCCAACTTGGAGAATGAAGACTCCTCAGGAATATGTCCTTTGGATGCTCTAGGATTTTCTGAATTTTACTTAGCTAAATTCCTTTTAATTTCTTCCAGGAGTTCTAACACATCAGCCTCTTCATGCATAGAAGAGGGAGATCCTCTTGCAGGAACTAGTTTGACACCTTCTTCAGACTGATTTCAACTTCAGGAGAAATAATCTGATTGCAGGTGTTCTCCAAAGATTTCTCTATACAACCCCATATTCGCTGAGTGGGACCCCCCGACGAAGTTAAGGATCCTCAGGTTAAAGATGGTCAAAGAAGGAGAGTTGGGTAGGAATGCCAGCACTCACCCAGAGAGATTAAAGGTCTTTTGCCAAAAAATTCGGAAGGTCTCTCGCCAAAGTGTGGAAAGGCTCCTGCCAAATCAGGCGAATGGCATGCAAATCTCGCACTAGCCTTTAAGGAGCAGTGGGGGGGGGGGGTAGCGAATGCTCAGCTCACCCTAGTACTCACTTCTTAAGGTGAGTGGTTCCTGCATGGACCACTCACCCAGTGGGGTCCAGAGGTAAAGTTACTTCGATGCCCCTGAGAGTCTACAGATAGCCTTTCAGAACAACGGAGTTACGCTGTTGGTAGACCCAATTGGGTTTCATATAGCAAAATGGGACAACGGAATTATGCTGTTGGCTGACCAAGTTCAGGAATCTATAAATAGACCTTGTGGGCACCTTTGGAGGACAGACCATTCATTTTTTTGGATTCCTCCTCCTTGGATTATTTTGGTTCAGCTATGCAAGCTCTCCAAGGTGCCCAGCTCAGCTTTTTGGCTTGGGAGGGCAAGTACTTTAGAGATCTTATGGGTGTGTAGTGGGACCTCCATGCTATAGCCAAGGGTTAGTATTTTAATTCCTAGCGACTAGTCGGGAGCATAATTTTGGGAGAAGTAGGTGCAAGCTATCCCTTTAGGTCCAAACTCTCGTTGAGGACAAATTTTGGCTTCAACATTCTCAATTATAGGAGGTGCCCCTAGATTGTCCTTCTTAAGTGCATCAACACCACTTTCTCTCTAATCATCCACTACCATGTTCTTTTGGACTTCCACACCAGTATGGGTGACATCCTTAACCATTGGAATCATGTCAGTCATTTCTATCTCTTGAATAGGGAGCTCAATGTGGGACTCCCCTTCATCTTCAACACCATCATTCTCTTTAACATATGCTACCAGATTCTGTTGGACTACAAACCTAGTTTGGGGGCATCCTCAACCGACAACACCACATCCATCCTTTCAAAACCAAGAGTAGGTAGATTAAAGTGAGACTCCGCCTCAACATCTACGATAACATCAATAATCTTCTTTAGATTCATCATGGCTGTGTCTACTTTTATGGTCTCCCCTTCAACCTCTTCATCAGTTTGATGTACTGTCTTAATTGTCTTGGCTGAATTATCTAGAATCTCTATTATTCTTTGCTCTAATGTTTCAGGTTCTTTCAGGTACTCCCCCTGAGCTTAAGCACTTCTTCCAGTATTATTACTCACTTATTTATCAATTCCACCTTCAGATGTTTAAGTAGCAAGTTCATGTCCAGAAGAAGACACTTGTTCCGTGATGTCTCTCTGTGTTTCCTACACCACAGTGCTTGAAAGATTTGGGTCATGTTCTTGCTCACTTCCTATAAAGGAGCTTTCTTCTTCACTTTCTTTAGCCTTAAAGATCCACTTTCATTTTTCTCACTTCTTTTCTTTCTTATCCTTTGGGTGTTTTAACACTACCTTTTCCCATCTCTGCAGGATCTTGATGTAAAATCTCTTCATGTGGTGAAATTTAAGCCCCAATTTGTTGATGAGCTTTTATGGAATGGCGTTTAATATGTATAGAGATATGATCCTACCAAAATTCTGTGTGTTCTGACTTTTTCGAATCATTGTAAACAACATCCTTGCCCTATAGATTTTCTTTACCAAGATTACCCTTACCATGATCTCAAACATAATCTTAGATATTTTGTCATGTAATACTGGCTGAAAGTATCTAGCATCTACCTAAATCACCTAGAGGGGGTGAATAGGTGATGTTTCCGTCTTTTTGTGGAATAAAAATATTTAAAAGATAAGAACACAAACACATAGATTTTTATAGTGGTTCTCAGGATTGGGTACGTCCACTGACCTGCCTCACCTATCTACCCCAAAGGGTAAGATTCGACTACTTCACCTTTCTCAGATTATACCGATCTTACACCTTAGAGCAACGCTCCTACACCTCGATCCACAATGGATCTACACACTCGATCTACGAGTCGGATCTACACCTCAATCCACAAATCGGATCTACAAACTCGATCCACTAACGGATCTACAACCTCGGAGATAAAAACTCCTACAAACTCGGAGACAAAGCTCCTACAAATGTAAAAACAAATTACAATAGTAAAGAAAATGTTTTACACTTCAGATCTGAAATCTTCTTGAATCTTCCTTCTTGAAAATAGAATAATTTAATGAAGAAGGTTGAGTAAGAAACCCGAGAAGATTGATCTGAAAGCTAGGAACTGACCCAATCAAATAGAAGTTGAAGAAGCTGAAGATCTAGGATCAGTCGAATCTTGTCTTGCCTTGAATCGCTGGATCTGGAGAAGGCGATATAAGGGATTGGCGATGAAGATGATCAGCTTTTCTCCCGAAAATGGAAAGTGCTTCAGCGATTCTAATTTTGTGAAAAAATTATTCTTATTGAATGATTCTCCTTCTTATTATGTTCATCAAATCCTTGAAATGTATTTTTATATATCATCGACCGACGGTCAATCGTCATTAAGACTGGATCCACATAATTAAGGAAAGATCAAACTTACTAAACTTAGGTTAATTTTAATTCCTGTCAGAAAACTTGAAATGAAAAATTTGTAAGTCCGTTTCTCAAGAAGAAGTATATTTCTCGAGAAATGACTAGATTTCTCGAGAAAAAGACTTGGCTTCTCGAGAAAGAACTTGAAGAAAATTTTCTGTGAAGTAAACCACTGATTTCTCGAGAAGGACAATATTTCTCGAGAAAATAATTTGATTTCTCCAGAAACAATACGGCCTCTCGAGAAATTGACTTAGCGCAAAATTCATGAAGTGAAGAACTTGTTTCTCGAGAAGAACAAGCTTTCTAGAGAAAAGAATTTCTTTCTTGAGAAATCATAGGGCTTCTCGAGAAATTTACTTAGCGAAAATTTCTGGATCTGAAGACCGATTTCTCGAGAAGAAGGCTTAGCTTTCTTGAGAACAACTTGCTTTCTCGAGAAATGTACTAGGCTTTTCTCGAGAAAATGACTTAGCACATATTTCAGGTAATTTCCTGAGAATTCTTGTAGTTTCTCGAGAAGAGCAATGCTTTCTCGAGAAAAAAAATTCGACTTCTCGAGAAATAAATGCCATTTCTCGAGAAAATGACTTAGGGAATTTTCAGTGAACTTTTTCTTTTCTTCTAAGTGAAATCAGCATCCCTTCTTTTCTTCCATTTCCTTAATACTTGAAAATGAAGTGCATCCCAATAGAGAGGTTATACATGAGTCAACACCATGGATCACACAATTAATGATTGAAAGATAGGGTAGGCTCTGACAAACTCTAGAGGGGGGGGGGGGGGGTGAATAGAGTTTTTAAAATTTGTTTGATTTATACAGAAATAAGAAGTCTTTAATAAAATATGTTACTATGATATAGGTGTATGAGTGTACAA
This sequence comes from Platanthera zijinensis, assembly GCA_039513925.1. Classification (NCBI taxonomy): domain Eukaryota; kingdom Viridiplantae; phylum Streptophyta; class Magnoliopsida; order Asparagales; family Orchidaceae; genus Platanthera; species Platanthera zijinensis. Next base: position 246,387,144 of record CM077078.1, on the reverse strand, counting down.
GTGTAGCAGATGAACAAAAAATAACTAAGCTACACAATAAAGCATATCATAACATAAGCACACAGGAAGATCACAATAACACAAACAACACAAGAATTTTTATAGTGGTTCCCCAAACTTGGGTACATCCACTCTTCTACCACCCTAGGTAGGAATCCACTACAGGTTTTGATCAGGTGACTACCACCAATGAGCTTTTGATCAGGTGCTCAAAAACCAACCCAAGTCTATTGGAAGGAGACTTGTAACAAGAATAAATTTGAAGGGAATTAAAACCCTGTACAGAGGTGGGGAAGAGAGGTTGATGGAAGTATTCTTTTCTCAAATCAAAATGAGAAGACTCTGTGGATTCTGTGGTGTTGTCAAAGCTCCCCCTGAAATCTTGAATGGTTCAGGAGTGGAAGCTTTGCTAAGGGTGAGTAGGCCTTCTACTATATGATCAACTCTTCAAAGATCCTTTGACTGATTTGAATGTTCTTGTTACTTGTGATCCTTGGAAACAAAGAAGGTGAAGAAGAAAGACTCTTGATTATTATTGTTGTTCTTTCTTCTTCCTTTGTGAGCAGTTGATTTCTTGAGAACTGTGTACACTGCACTTGTTTTTTTTCTTTTCAAAAGGGTTTTCTGTATGTTCGCTTTTTTCTGGCAGTGAGATTCTCAGATTGATAACTGTATGTAGGTCGAATTCAAAAACCTACAATAAATGCTTAGCCAAAATCTAGGGAAATGAAAATGGAAAGAATGCTGTCATATATTCTATTCTATGTCTGTCCCGAGATATAAGCAATTAATTCCATAGAGGATATTTGAATTGAATGCTGCTAGTAACGGCTCGATTCAAAAATTATGAGTGCATTGATTATCCAGGGAATTAACGGCCTATAGTAGATATAAAATAAGGAGACAGAAAAGGAAAGAATAAGTACCAATATGTCTTACAGTTTTCGTCGACCAGAGAACAACTTTTGTCGACCAGAGATCAGCTTTCGTCGACCTGAGGTCAGCTTTCGTCAACCTGTAAACTGCAAACAACTGCTCTGCATGAACTGACTGATACTGTGCTCTAAGTTCGTCGACCTGAGAATATGAAATTAGTCGACCTTAGAACTTGGTCAAACTGACGGTGTTGAGGTAACAACACATCTGGTGTTTAGTCGATTGAGAGCATTGAGTCATTGATAGCATAGAGAGCGTTGAGTAATCCTTGGCTCTAAGTAAGCTTTGGATTTGATTGAATTAAGGCACTGAGTCGATTATGGCACTCAGTGATCTTTGGCGCCGAGAGTTGAAGTGTTAGTCGACCTGAGAACAGAGTTCGTCGAGCTCAACTCAGAGAATTTTATCTCTGATTTAGTCGAGCTGAGCACGACTGGTGTAGGGTACGTCTCGAGTCGGAGATCTCCACGAAAACAACGCTTCCTACGCACTACACGTCGTAGATCTACCGCACCTACACAGCACCTATCGCCCACAATATTTCCTCGTCGCAACGCAGCATTAAAATAACAAGGAGGAATGGTCGACTCAAAAATAGCGATCGAAACTTTGAGTCGGATTATTCCCCAAATCAACACAAAGGTTGCCACTCCTTTTTGAGAGCGAAATCAAGGCTATAGGCCAAGATCCGCTCCGGCAAATAGGATCCACCCGATCCGGAAATAAAAGCCTAGCAACGGCGATTTCGAAATGAAAGTGCAGCGATTAGAGTAACAAAATGGATAAAATGACTTGCATATTCCACCACAACTAAGAAGAAGAATCGCGAAGATGGGGGATGAGAAGTTACCCAACCGGAGAGCGTTTCACACAAGATAACTGTGGGAGATTCACTCTCTCCACGGATCCACCGGCGTCACACCGAAGGGTTGTAACCTTCTTCCAAGGAGTCGCACCGAAGGAAGCCGCGCCGGAGTCGCACCGAACGGATGGAGGAGGCAAGGGGGCGACGGCTTCACACCACAAGAGGGGGGCGGCGGTAGAGGGAGAACCTCCTTGGCCGAATTCTCAAAGAGAGGGATTTAGGGTTTCAATCTTCACTCATGATCTCATAATAAGGCCTCCTTAAATAGGAGTTACAAACAAGCCTTAACCATTCATGATGGAGATGTAATCTCATCCATCCAAATGGTTAAATGCACACCAACATAAAATATTGTCCAAATGAAAAATAAACTTGCAAATATTGAATATAAAATTATCACTTCAAACTTGGATAATTTTATATTCCTAAAATAGAAATAAAGTGCAAGAAAGTAGGGAAATATTTTAATGCGTCGCGGCGGATGTTGTACGCCGCGGGCGGAGGTTGTAACGTAGCCTTCCGTTAGCGTCACCATGACGCCTCACATCCTTGAGTTGAACCGCCTCAGCAACCGGATCAACAGCATCGCCAGTATCGTCTCCAAGTAGAGGTGGCGGAGGTGCGCCATCAATCCGCCCCCGCTCAAAATCACGCATCTCCGTAGCGTGGTCCAAGAGATAGCGGTGAAGGAGATCGGTATCCAAACTTCGCAGCTCCAACTCGAGTACCCAAGAGTCATCCGAAGGGGGGTGGTCACGCCAATGGATGAGAAAACGGCGGGTGTCGCCATCAGCAGTGGTAACCGGCTCAGCATCAAGTATCATCTCTAGGGTGGAAAACGTCCGTGGAAACCTGGGGAACATATTAGCAGTAGGCAAGAAAGAAGACAACGTACCATCCGATGAAATACCTGTGGGGACCGTAAGAGAGAGATCATCCGTTCTACCACTCCCCAACCCATGAGAATTTAAAGTGGGAGGAGAAGACGACAAAGAAATCAACTCTTGTGGTGGCGACACAAACATCGTTAAATCCGAAACGTTAAAAATGGGGGAGATACCCCAATCAGCAGGCAAGTCCAAAACGAAAGCGTTGTCACCTAACTTCTTAATGATCCGAAAAGTGCCGGCGCGCTTTGGTGCTAATTTTTTAACGGTGCCAGTTGGCAAGCGTTCGGGAACTAAACGGACTAAAACCAGATCGCCAATTTTAAAGTTTGATACTCTCCTATGTAAATTAGCATGCGCCTGATAAGAGTCGTACTGTGTATTCAAAGTGGCCCGTATACGTGCATGTAGATCATGGATGTGTTGGGCAAAGGATTGTGCAAATTGACTTGCCTTGTACGTTGGGGGCAACGGCACCAAGTCAAGCGGCACAGGAGCTTTATAACCATGGACAATCTCATTCGGAGACATACCTGTAGACTGATTTTTGGAATTATTGTAGGCTAATTGGGCGTGGGGCAAGAGAAGATCCCAAGTGCCCAAATGATCGCTCACGAGGCATCTTAACAAATTTCCTAAACTCCGATTAACCACTTCCGTCTGTCCATCCGTTTGGGGATGATAGGCGGAGGAAAACAATAATTTTGTCCCCATTAACATCCATAGAGTTTTCCAAAAATAGCTAGTGAATTTTACGTCTCGATCCGAAACTATGGTCTTTGGCACTCCGCGATGACTAACGACTTCTTTAAAATATAATTTAGCGACGTGAGACGCATCGTTTGTTTTACTGCATGGGATGAAATACGCCATCTTGGAAAACCTATCCACAACTACAAAAACGGAATCATGACGGCGTTGGGTAGGGGGAAGGCCTAATACAAAGTCCATACTAACATCTACCCAAGGCATGGAGGGAATAGGCAAGGGTGTATATAATCCTACATTGGTTTTACCACCCTTAGAAACCTGACACGTTCGGCAGCTACTCACTACTCTTCCTACCATAGCCTTAAGTTTGGGCCAATAAAACTTTTCCTCGACTAACGTAATCGTCTTATCTCTACCGAAGTGACCACTCAACCCTCCACTATGCAATTCCCAAATGATATGTAGACGTAACGATGACTGCGGAATACATAGCTTTCCGTTCCTAAACAGGTAACCGTCCTTAATGACGTATGCAGATATCGTCGTGGGGGAACTATCCTGGGCTGATAAATAGAAGTCTTGGAAGTCAGGACACGTAGCATACTCATCCTTAACCCGCTCAAATCCTATGACATGTACTTCCATAGAAGTGAGTAAAAGTGTTAGACGACTAAGGGCGTCGGCGACTCGATTATCAGCTCCCTTAAGGTGTTTGAGATTAAATGTGTATCCTTGTAGGAAAGCTACCCACTTAGCATGTCGTGGGCTGATTTTATGCTGGCCGTTAATGAAATGTAAGGCCTCATGATCGGAGAGAATCACGAACTCCTTGGAGAGGAGATAGTGTCTCCAATGGTGTAAGCATCGGACTACAACATAAAATTCCCTATCGTAATTTGAATAGTTCAGCTTGGGGACTGACAACTTTTCGCTGAAATAACTAACGGGATGGCCCTCTTGGCTCAAGACACCTCCAATCCCCACCCCAGATGCATCACATGTGAGCTCAAAGACTTTAGAAAAGTCTGGTAGACGTAAGACAGGTGCCTCAGTCATAAGTTTCTTTATTTGTTCTAAAGAATAGGTGGCGGACTTCGTCCACGTAAACTCTCCCATCTTCATACAGTCGGTAATAGGTGCCATAATACTACTGAAGTCTCGCATGAAACGACGATAGAATGTGGATAACCCATGGAAACTACGCACCTCACGTAGGGTGGTTGGCACGGGCCAGTCCTTGATGACCTGAACCTTACCCGGGTCAACTCGAATACCCTCAGACCCGACTATATAGCCTAAGAACTCTACCTCCGAGGCATAGAAAGTGCACTTCTTAAGATTGAGAAATAAAGTTTCTTTCCGCAGGGTGGAAAGGATCACTCTCATGTGGGAGATGTGCTCGGCGGTAGAAGTGCTATAGATCAGAATATCGTCAAAGTAGACGACAACGAACTTCCCCATGAATGGCTGAAAGACGTGGGTCATCATCCGGGAGAAGGTACTCGGGGCATTGGATAACCCAAAAGGCATCACAAGCCACTCGTACAGACCATCCTTTGACTTAAACGCCGTCTTCCACTCATCGCCCTCTCGTATCCTAATCTAGTGATAGCCACTCCGAAGATCTAATTTGGAGAATATGGTGGCTCCAGACAAGACGTCCAATAATCATCCAGACGGGGAATAGGGAACCTGTATTTGATGGTGATTTTGTTGATAGCTCGGCTATCAACGCACATTCTCCATGTACCGTCCTTCTTGGGGGAAAGTAGGGCGGGTACCGCACACGGACTCATGCTAGTCCTAATAAAACCCTTCTCAAGCAAGCCCTCTATCTGGGTTTGCAACTCCTTGTGTGCCGCGGGATGGAGTCGATAATGGGGCTGATTTGGCAAGGAAGACCCCGGGATGAGATCTATCGCATGCTGGATATTTCTAAGAGGGGGTAATGTAGACGACAACTCATCTGGGTATACGTCCTTATGCTCTTCCAACAGTACCCGTAACTCACTAGGTAGCTCATCCAAAAGACTAGATTCGGGTTTCGCACTCAGGAGAACGAGCGCATACATGATCCCATCATAAAACGGGTCACTCGTGAACTCCTTCCGACCAACAAGATTCAACGTCTTCCTCTCTACAGGAATGGTGGTATCCTTAGCCAAAACTACGGGCTCCTTGGGGATGGTGGGCCTCAACGTGATGGTTTTGCCATTGAATTTAAATTCATAAGAGTTGGCTCTACCAAAATGAGTCACATCACGGTCGTACAACCAAGGGCGGCCTAACAACACATGACAGGCGTCCATCGGAAGAACATCACACCAAACCTCATCAATATAAGATTTGAATGAGAGAGGTACCAGGCATCTCTTGGTAACAGGTACGGAGATCTTGTTGACCCAAGCAACCTGATACGGGGTCGGGTGTGGTTCCGTGGTCAAGGACATACGTGCTATGGCATTCTCAGATACAACGTTCACACAGCTACCACTATCAATAATAAGCTTACAAAGCTTTTCGCCACTCTTAAAGATCAGAGAAAATATACTCGTCCTCTTCCAGTCATCTAACGGACGAGGAGTGGTCAAGATACAACGCATCACCATAAGGGGGTGATCGTCCTCTAAATCACTTGGGACCCCTTCTGGGTCGCTCTCCTCAGCAGCCTCATAAACATAATCCGCAAGATCGGTCGTCGACTCTAATAGGGCTATGGCTTTAGTTTTCGTTGGGCATTCGAAGGCATAATGACCTTGAATGCCGCAAGAGTAACATGTAGCGTTAGTCTTGTTAACCTTTCCTATGGGAATACGTTCGCTCGCGGGGTTCTTGGCATTCCTAGCAGTGATTACTACGGACTTGGACTCGGTCGACCGGTACTTCCCTTTGTCCTGATATGTGGAGGAAGATGCTCCGGTAGAGGATTTTCCCTTCGCATGGGAGTAACGGGAGTAAGCCTTAGAGGCTAAATGTTTCTCAATGTCGAGGGCGGCATTGAATGTCGTGTTCAGATCTGTGTGACCATAATGCAAGAGCTTCCGCCGAATATCGGGTTGAAGCCCCTTACGAAACCTAGAAAGGGTGACTTCGGGGATCTCCCTCAGGTTACAACGCACCAACCGGTCCTTTAATTCTCCCATGTACTCTGATACAGAATTGGAGCCTTGCCGCAGGGAGGCGAGCTCGTCAAACATTTGTGTCCGATGGTATGCGGGGACGTACTGATCGGTCAACAAATTCTTCATGACGGTCCATCCGATAATTGGGTCTCCGTCCCCAGTCCCTAGTCTACGCTCTTCATTCAGCCAATAAGTTTTGGCGCGACCGGTTAGCTTCATCCTGGCAACTTGGACCTTTTGGGGGTCCGTAAGATGGTGCCAATCATAATAGCATTCCATATCCACTATCCATATGAGGAAATTCTGTGGATCTCCCATACCATCGAAAGTGGGGGCATCAATTTTGATGGCCCTTGTAATATCAAACTCTCGCCCGTGGCGATTGCCTCGAGGGGGCACTCGTAGGGAGTCGCCATCCGAATCCGAATCGGAAATATGTTGGCGCCGGTGGGGCAACTCAACATTAGTGGGAGGTGGGGGTGGCCTAGCTTGATTTTGTAAAATCTGTGCTAAGGTGGCCCTAAGCTCCGCCATATCATTACGTAGACCTGCTATCGCTTCAGCGTTATGACGTTCATTCCCGTTCTCAGCCATCCTAGACGTAGACGGCGCCGTATATTCCGTGCCTAGCCTAGTGCGCATGCAAGACCCAGAAAATTATGAAAGATGATTTTTCCTAGGGCTGTAGCTAGACTGAAAATAAAATATTTATATAAAAGTTTGATGTCAAGAATACGTAGATCGTTAAATTTTTTTTTTGAAATTTTGCTGAAAAATAAAAATTTCAGCCTGCTATTTGCAGACCAACTAGACAGATTTGGACAGAATTACGATATTCCAATTTGCAGGCCAACCTAACGAGGTCGAATCGACAAATTTTCTGTTTTAATGTTGCTGGAAATAAGGTTAGGAAGCTACAGAATTTTTTTCAGATTTTTTTTGACAAGTTTTAAAATTCCGAAGGATTTACTAAATGCAGACCAAACCGAAAATTTCAGATTTTTGAAAGTTCATATCAACCAACGAAGAACGCAGAGAGGATGTTTGCAACTTGGGAGTTGAAACGACCGCCTCTGATACCAAATTGGTGTAGGGTACGTCTCGAGTCGGAGATCTCCACGAAAACAACGCTTCCTACGCACTACACGTCGTAGATCTACCGCACCTACACATCACCTATCGCCCACAATATTTCCTCGTCGCAATGCAGCACTAAAATAACAAGGAGGAATGGTCGACTCGAAAATAGCGATCGAAACTTTGAGTCGGATTATTCCCCAAATCAACACAAAGGTTGCCACTCCTTTTTGAGAGCGAAATCAAGGCTATAGGCCAAGATCCGCTCCGGCAAATAGGATCCACCCGATCCGGAAATAAAAGCCTAGCAACGGCGATTTCGAAATGAAAGTGCAGCGATTAGAGTAACAAAACGGATAAAACGACTTGCATATTCCACCACAACTAAGAAGAAGAATCGCGAAGATGGGGGATGAGAAGTTACCCAACCGGAGAGCGTTTCACACAAGATAACTGTGGGAGATTCACTCTCTTCACGGATCCATCAGCGTCACACCGAAGGGTTGCAACCTTCTTCCAAGGAGTCGCACCGAAGGAAGCCGCGCTGGAGTCGCACCGAACGGATGGAGGAGGCAAGGGGGCGGCGGCTTCACACCACAAGAGGGGGGCGGCGGTAGAGGGAGAACCTCCTTGGCCGAATTCTCAAAGAGAGGGATTTAGGGTTTCAATCTTCACTCATGATCTCATAATAAGGCCTCCTTAAATAGGAGTTACAAACAAGCCTTAACCATTCATGATGGAGATGTAATCTCATCCATCCAAATGGTTAAATGCACACCAACATAAAATATTGTCCAAATGAAAAATAAACTTGCAAATATTGAATATAAAATTATCACTTCAAACTTGGATAATTTTATATTCCTAAAATAGAAATAAAGTGCAAGAAAGTAGGGAAATATTTTAATGCGTCGCGGCGGATGTTGTACGCCGCGGGCGGAGGTTGTAACGTAGCCTTCCGTTAGCGTCACCATGACGCCTCACGTCCTTGAGTTGAACCGCCTCAGCAACCGGATCAACAGCATCGCCAGTATCGTCTCCAAGTAGAGGTGGCGGAGGTGCGCCATCAACGACTATCGTCGACCGGAGATCGACGAACGTAGATCTCCTTTTTCTAAAACTTTAATTCTATAAGTCTTTAGTCTTGAGCAGTGTTGGAGGCTGGTCCTTTGTACTGTTGACTCTAAGGACATGACCTAGACTCTAGAAACACATAAAACTTGACCCTTCTATACAACATGGGTCACTACCTAAGAAGAGAACCTAGCCCAAATCACCTAGGGGTTCCAACAATCTCCCCTTATTTGGGTGAGGTTACTCCAAACATAAACAGAGAAAACATTACAGGACAAAATGAAGTAGACATAGCATAAAACATAGATAACTGATAGAGTAAATTGTTGGAGTTACCATGGTGATCTAGAAGTGTTCAAACATATAATCTCACTGCCAACGCGATATGAGCCTGCAGGGTCGCACATAAGAGATGTGGAGAAGTTGGATGATTGACTGTGTTGGTAAAGGTTACCAATCACCGACCTTGAATGGGGTTATGGGCAAAGTGTTGCCTTAGACGATCGTCGGGTTGGGCAAAATGTTGCCTTGAAAAGGTTTGGTCAGAATAGTCGACCGAGGGTCGACGATAGTCGACTGAAGGTCGACGATCGTCGAACGCGGGTCGACGAGTATCGTCTAACGCGGGTCGACGAGTATCGTCGACCGCGGGTCGACTATCATCGACCGAAAGGTCGACGATCGTCGACCGCAGGTCGATGATTATCGTCAACCCACGTTCGACGTGAATCGTCGAGTATTGTACTCTGATTCTCGTCGACTGAGACTCGTCGACTGATTCTCGCCGATCCTATGAGATTCTCGCCGATTTATTCTCACCGAATCTGCTAGGTGATTCTCGCCGATTCTGGAACCCTAATTTTCTGGGTGGTCTGCAGATAGCGATATTCCTAAGTCTGTTTATGCCTTTGGTATAAATAGATACTTAGGGTTTTCGGGAATAAGTTCTGATCGAATCGAAGCGATCGTTGGCCCTTTGACCGAGACGAATCCGACGGAAGTGTTCCGCCGTTCTTCGTTCGCTCCGCCGATTACCGAATCCAGCCGGACAGAAACGTTCTACCGCCGGCTGTTCGCTCTGCCGACCACCTCCTCTCCGGCGACCGTCGCTGGTCTTGCTTTCCCTGACGCGGACCTAGCAGTCCGTGGGAAGTGCATAGGTGCGGCCAATTTTCTTTCCGACCATCCGTGTGACGGAAGTTTGGAGTTCTCCCGCTCGTGTGGATTTCTGCAGAGACGTAGATATTATTCTACTTGGAACTCGCCACAGACAAGGAATCACATTTGGAGCATCTTTGTTGAGTTGTGACTCAACACCCAAGAGGTAATTTTTGCCTTATTGTATTAACTTCTTGATTCAACATGCATGGCCCGGTCCAATCTCTTTGGGTTGTTCTAGATTTTATTACTTCCGCTGCGTGCACAAGTGTTGTGACAGCCTCTTAGAGAAACCCAATAGTGGTATCAGAGGGAGGTTTCAGCCATGTTTGTTGTATTGGAAGTTAGGTCATTCTAGTACGTGTAAACCTAGGGATTTATAAGTGTTCTAAATGTCTAGATTTAATCTTGGCACCCCGCCGGGAACGTCTGGAATTTTGTAGTAATTTCTAATTGTTAGGAATTACTGTCTCCTTAGCAGTAACCATCCCTCGATTTTGTTTTGGATTTTGAATCCAACAAGGAGAGATGAGCTTGTCTACTGCTTGAAGTTGAGTTGCCTTTGTCCCTTGTCCAATGCATGTAAACCTGAAGATTTGGAAGTGTCTAGATGTTCAGATTTATCCCTTTTCCTCTATCAAATGTTGATAGTGTTCTGTTGTGCACATAAGGGATGCATGGGGATTTTAGTGAAGTGTTTTTCTTTGGATGTGCACATTGATCAAATGTTGATCATGGTTAATTGTTAACCTATTATCAAAAAATCCCTTCATCAAATATTAAGTGTTCGGATGCCTTCCGATGGATGACACTCTTCCTGCCTCGATCGATGAAGTGTGGGCTTGCCAAAGCAAGGTGCATTAATCTATCTTGGTAAGGGTGCGAGCGGATAATTGTGATATCCCACTGTCAGCATCGGGTCTAGCTTAACTAGGTGACCTCAAAGGTTGAGTGCCTAGAGGCATGGGGTTGGCATGCACTATGTGATGGATGCGAATAAGGAGTTATTCACCAACCATACAAGAATTGCATGAGGATGCAATTGGCAAGCGTTGCCTACCTAAATAACCACATCGTGAGAGGAAAGCCAAAGCTGACTCATTGTGTTGGTGAAATACGAATCTTGTCCACTAAGAGAGTAGCTCGCATGAACTCTCCGAATTGATAGTGAGGGCTATTATTTCGAATAAAATAGTGGGAGTTTTAGTTGAAGTCCAAATTAAGAAAAATAATTGTATTTTGAAATTTTGGTACTGATTTATTCTGCATGAATTTGTGTAGAATTCCATGGCAAGTAGTTCGCACTCCACGTTGTCTCTGAGAGCCATCCTTGAGAAGGATAAGCTCAGTGGGACTAATTATATGGACTGGTACAGGAACCTGAGAATTGTTCTCAGGCAAGAGCGAAAGCTCTATGTCTTGGAAGAGGAAGCCCCCGAGGTGCCGACCGGGAATTCTTCCCGTGCTGATAAGGATACTTATAAGAAGTATACTGATGATGCTTTAGATGTCGAGTGCCTTATACTTGCCACCATGAACTCTAAGCTTCCGAAGCAACATGAGAACATGGGGTGCAAGGAGATTGACGAGCATCTCAAGAAAATGTTTCAAGGGCAAGCTCGTCAAGAGAGGTTTGACGTCACAAAAGCGCTATTTCAGTGCAAGATGGGAGTTCGAGACTCAGTAGGGACTCACGTACTCAAGATGATTGGGTATATAGAGAACCTTGAAAGACTGGGTTTTCCTCTGGGTCAAGAGTTGGCCACAGATCTGATCCTGCAATCGTTGCCGGACAGTTACGAGTAGTTTGTCTTGAACTACAACATGAATGAGATAGACAAGACACTGCCCGAGCTCCTAGGCATGTTGAGAACTGCCGAGATCAATATGAAGAAGGCCATGTTGGGTACATTGGAAAATGTGTACCTGATTTGAAGAAGCCCAACCTAGCTCAATGATATACATCATGTTGTATTTGATGTTGTTTTGAGTTGACATGTGCAGGTAAAGAATTGTTAAAGTTTACAGGAAAAAATTCTAAGTCCAAGTGTCGACACAAAGGAACATGTGTCGTCACATAGAAGAAAGTTGTCGACACAACACTGGGAAAGTGTGTCGACACAGAAGGTGTAAGTCGACACTACTCTGGGAAAAAGTGTCGACACATAACATAGTCTACAACAACACTGGGAAAAAGTGTCGACAAAGAAGAAGTAAGTCGACACAACACTGGGAAATTGTGTCGACACAGAAGAAGTAAGTCGACACAACACTGGGAAATTGTGTCGACACAGAAGAAAAACGTCGACCTCAACATTGGGAGAATGCGTCGACACTGAAGAGTATAGTCGATCTCAAGTTTGTCGACATCATCTGAATATGTCGACACAGAAGAAAATAGTCGACCACAAGTTTGTCGTCACCAGCAGAATGTGTCGACACATAGTGAGTAAGTCGACACATTATAGCAAAGCGAAAAAAAAAAAAATGAATGTGTCGACACCTGAAGGCTAAGTCAACACTTACTAAAGTTATGATTCTACAACAACTGTGTCGACACACAGGACTTGTGTCGACACACTGCAGAGTCAAAGACCAAGTTAGTTTCAGAAGAAGATGTGTCGACACATAGTGAGTAAGTCGACACATTATAGCAAAGCGAAAAAAAAAAAATGAATGTGTCGACACCTGAAGGCTAAGTCAACACTTACTAAAGTTATGATTCTACAACAACTGTGTCGACACACAGGACTTGTGTCGACACACTGCAGAGTCAAAGACCAAGTTAGTTTCAGAAGAAGATGTGTCGACACAAAGGCAATTTAGTCGACATCACTGAAGGCAGTGTCGACACCAAAGTCAATTGTGTCGACACAAATAGACAGATGGTCTCGACACTTTCTGACAGACTGTTTCAACACTAAGGCACAGGACTTGTTTGAAGACTTGACAGCTGTGAGTTATCACCAGTTAACTGAAGTTGTCAGACTTGTCAGAAAACGGTTAGAAACCGGATCAGCCGGTTACCATGAAGAATGTCTATAAATAGACAGATTCAGAAGGAGAAAAAAAAACACACACTGAAGAAGATCTTCTCCGGGAGATCTAAGAAGACTATCTAAGGGTAGATCTAAGAAGAGTTCTAATCAGAATTCAGAAGAATCATTCAAAGTTCTGGATAGAGAGAGATCAAGTCAGAATTTGAAGAAGAAGAAGGAATCCACCAGTGGATTCTCAAGAAGCTGTTTGGAATCAACTCAGCTAAGTACATTTTCAAGAAGCTTTGAAGAAGGCTAAGAAATAGTTGATTGCATCAGCTGATTAAGAATTGTCATTGCCTTTTCTCTCTCAACTTGGCAAGACAATTTAAACAATCTTTTCTATATTTCTGTAGGATCTGTTTATACAGATCTGAGTTGTAAGCCTATGTTATAAAGGCTGAGTGTAGGAGTGTTGAACTCTGAGTGGTAGGGCTGATTGCCTGAGTGTAGGAGAAGGATATTCTCTGAGTTGTAGGCCTTGGGGCAAGGCTGAGGTAGGGCAGTTGTGCCTGAGTTGTAGGAACCAGTTGGGTTCTGAGTTGTAAGATCTATTGATCTGAGATAAGTGGAAGTTTGGCCGAATCTAGCATACAGCTAGATAGGTGAAGGGGGAAAGTGGATGTACCCAGACCTTGGGGAACCACTATAAAACATAGTGCAATCTGTGATGTTTTGTTTTCTGTGATTGCTGTGTTCTTATATTAGTTAATAAATTGAATTCTGTCTAGAAGTTCAAGAAAGAGAAGCAGAACCTATTCACCCCCCCCTCTAGGTGTTTAGGCTGCCTTGAAAGTTAAACTATCAAGTGGTATCAGAGGGAGGTTCCTCAAAAAGGACTTAACAGTCTGAGGTAGATCTGATAGGCAGATTCAAGAATCAAGAAGATGGGTTCTGGAGAGAATCATAAGGAGCTAGGGTCAATGAAATTACCCATATGCAAGAAGGAAATCTTTGGGATCTGGAAAGAAAGAGTCAGATTGTTTATGGAAGCATCTGACCCAAGGATTTACATCACAGTACAGGAAGGCCCCTTCATACCAATGAAGATATCTGTTCTTGATGCAAATATCCAAACACCAAAGACTTATTCTGAAATGACCAAGGATGAAATCATCTTGGCAACCATGGACAAAAGGGCACAGAACATCATTGTCAGTGCCATAGATGATTCAACATTTCAGAATCTGATTCACTGCAAGACCTCCAAGGAGATGTGGGACACATTGATTGTCTACATGGAGGGATCAGAAGAAGTAAGGCTGGACAGAAAATCTATGCTAAATCAGGAGTATGAAAGTTTTAGACAAGGAAAATCTGATAGCATAACTGAGTGCTATAAGAAATTCTATAGAATTGTGAATGAGCTACTTTCCTATGGAAGAGTCTTCAGTACCTATGAACTGAATGACAAATTCTTAAGATCCTTATCAAAGGATTGGGATACAAAGATCTGTGCCATAAGAGAAGTGGCAAAATTGGCAGAGATATCTCCTCCAACTCTGTTTGGAAAGTTGCTATCCTATGAAATGCAACTTATGGTAAGGAAGGAGGAGGAAAGAAACTCAAGAGGAGAGCATAGAGAAAAGACTGTGGCATTTAATGCTGAAGCCACCAGAAAGAATAGGAGGAAATCACCATCTCCTCCTAAGGAAGTTGAAGAAGGTAGTTCTGAAAATTCAGATAAGGGTTCAGTCAGCAGTGATTCAGATGCAGACTTTGCTGCATTCACTAGGCAATTTCAAAGGTTCTTGAAAAAGAAGCAATGGAAGTCTAGGCCTTCCTCATCACAGCAAGTAGATGACTATTATCAGAAAAGAAGGTCATCTAGGAAAGAGAAAAGCAGGTCAAAGCCCAGCAAAGCCACTACTTCAAAGATTGTCTGCTATTGTTGCAATAGGCCTGGACATGTAGTGGCTGATTGTCCTGACAAAAGGAAGGAATCTTCAGAAAAGAAGAAGACTTATCAGAAAGGCAAGAAGGAGAAATTCTTTGTAGCAAAGAAAGATAAAAGTCTGTCAGACCAGTCAACTTCAGAATCAGGATCTGAAGCTGAAGCATATATTGGATTATATGCTGCATCTGAGGAAGAGGAGTTTATGCAGTTGCTAGACTCCATCAATGAACATCAATGCATGGGTTTGATGACTAGATCAGAAGAGGACCTATGCCAGAATCAGTCTGGTCCTAATGAGGTAAACTGTCCTTCCAGTACATATGTTTGTAGTACAAGTGAAGAATCAGCTACATCTGCATCAAGTGATGAAGATGCATCTGAATCTGAAGGAGATGTCTATCAATTGATAGACAAGTATGGGGACTTGTTGCAGGCCCTTAAGAAAAGCAAGAACCTGGTTAAATCACAGGCTCAGGAAATTGCTGATCTAAGGGTTGCAACAACTGAGTTAGAAAAAGTCCTTGATCAAAAGTTAGCTGAAATTGCCAAGCTGAAGAATATAACTATTATTCAGATGGGCACAATTAATTATACTAATGATCAAGTGAAGAGTCTGGAGGACAGACTGAGAATTGAAAGGGATTTAGTGGCTAGTTACTCTAAGCCAAAATCTGTCTTACCCTTGATAGATGAATTTGTCACTCAGAAGGGTAAGGCTGGATTAGGATTTAAGGGTAACTCCAGGGCTGGCAGATTAAAGAGGAAAGGCAAAGCCCCTATTCAGCCACTAAACCTTTCAGTCCCCATAAGGTTTGGTAAGGAGAAAGTGCCTTCTAACATATATGATCATGAAGACATTCAGGATCATATCAAGACAAATGTTCTGAAGAACAAGGGTGTTAAGGCAAGCAGGCCTACCTATGGTCATAAGCCCTATGGTTTTAAGAAACCAGTAGGAGAAGTTGCAACAGCACCAGCAATGAACAGAAATGCTTCTGACAAGGATGTATCTAGATCTAGATACAATAAGTTTGAATGTTGGTGCTGTGGCAAGAGGGGTCATTTTGCATTGGACTGCTGGTATAACACAAGTGTTATAAAGAATAAGAGTCTACCTGTTAGAAGAGGTTATGATAACTTTATTAAGGCTAACCTGAACCAAGGACCCAAGACTTACTTGGGTTCTAAGGGTAAGTAATTCTGTATTGCAGGTGAATCCTAGTTACCATGCCCCTATATGGTACTTGGATAGTGGTTGTTCCAGGCACATGACTGGAACAAAGGGGCTGCTGAAGGAGTATTCATCTGTCAAAGATGGACATAAAGTGATCTTTGGTGGATCTGAAAAAGGAGTCATCAAAGGATTTGGTAACATCTCTTCAAACCTAATTACTATCACCCAAGTGGCCTATGTAAAAGGTTTGAAACATAATCTAATAAGCATAAGCCAGCTGAGTGATCTAGGATATGACATTTCATTTGGTAAGGATGGATGTCATATCAAAAGGTCAAGTGATCAAGAGATCATATTGACTGGGTATAGGAAGAGAAATGTGTATTGCCTTAACTTTGAATGTGAGAATAAGGCATCCCCCATTTGTCTTGTAGCTGATGACAATGCTTCTCATTGTGTTAAGTGGCACAAGAGATTGGCTCATCTAAACTACAAGACAATTGGCCAACTCTTTAGTAAAGAACTAGTGAGGAATGGGCCTCAAGTTAAGTGTATAAAGGAAGGGGTATGCTCAGCTTGTCAAAAGGGCAAGCAGACAAAAACCTCATTTCAAAGCCTTGAAAACAAGGATTCTGTGAGGTGCTTATACCTCTTGCATATGGATCTTTTTGGTCCTATGCCAGTTCACAGTCTAGGTAGGAAGGTCTACACACTAGTGGTTGTAGATGACTATTCTAGATTTACATGGGTGTTCTTTCTGAGACAAAAATCTGAAACCCCAAGTGTATTATTTAAGTTTGTAAAGCAAATTCAGAATGAACTGAACAGTACAGTGGTCAAAATCAGAAGTGACCATGGTACTGAGTTTCAATCTGAAAGCATAACAAACTTGTGTATAGACTTTGGGATTTTCCAAGAGTTCTCCTCACCTAGAACACCTCAGCAAAATGGAATTGCTGAAAGAAAGAATAGATCATTAATTGAAGCTGGTAGAACTCTATTGAGTGACACCTCTCTCCCAGAATATTTTTGGGCTGAGGCAGTTAACACTGCTTGTCATGTCATCAATAGGGCTTCTATCACCAAAAGCCACAGGAAGACTCCCTATGAGATTGTGAAAGGCAGAAAACCAAATCTATCCTATTTTAGGATCTTTGGCTGCAAGTGCTATATACTTAACAATGGTAAGTCTTATTTGACTAAGTTTGCTGCCAAATCCCAGGATGGGATATTTGTTGGGTACAGCACAAATAGTAAGGCCTATAGAGTCTTCAACTTAACTACTCAAGTTGTTGAAGAATCTGTGCATATTGTATTTGATGAAACAAGATTAATCAATTGTGAATTGTCTTGTAGATCAAATGACTCAACAGGTATAAGCAAGAAGATGGACAAGCTCTCCATTGCTGAAGCTTCAAAGGAAGAGGGAGCATTGGAAAATGAAGGCTGCTGTCCAGGGGGAGTACAAGAGATAATGGAAGCTGATGAAAACCAAGAGGAACAGCAGAATGAAGAAGCTGGAGATGCTCAACCTGAAGGGAATCTACCTCCAGCTATAAGATATCTAAGAGATCATCCTACTGATCAGATAATTGGTGATCCAAGACAAGGAGTGCAAACTAGAAGCAGAAATCAAAGCACAGTTTTGCATTCTAGTTTCTTGTCTCAAATGGAACCTAAGAAGTTTGAAGAAGCTATCCAAGACCAGCACTGGATTGATGCTATGCAAGAGGAGCTGAATCAGTTCAGAAGGTGCAAGGTCTGGGAGCTTGTTCCTAAACCAAGAGGCCACAACATAATTGGGACTAAGTGGATCTATAGGAACAAGCTAGATGAAAGTGGAATAATAATAAAGAATAAAGCAAGATTGGTTGCAAAAGGATACAGGCAGGAAGAAGGGATTGACTTTGATCAAACCTTTGCTCCAGTAGCAAGGCTGGAGGCAATCAGAATGTTCCTTGCCTATGCAGCCTACCAAGACTTCAAAGTATACCAGATGGATGTAAAGTCAGCATTTCTGAATGGTGATCTTAAAGAAGAAGTATATGTAGAGCAGCCATCAGGTTTTGTAGATCCTCTTAAACCTGATTCTGTGTATAAGCTTAGGAAAGCTTTGTATGGGTTAAAACAAGCTCCAAGGGCTTGGTATGAAACCCTGTCTACCTTCCTCATTGAGAATAAATTCTCAAGAGGAAAGATAGACAAAACTCTATTCCTTAGGGAATCCAAAGGAAAGATCATCTTAGTCCAGATCTATGTTGATGACATAATCTTTGGATCTACTGAAAACAACCTTTGTAAAAAGTTTGCCAAACTTATGCAAGGGAAGTTTGAGATGAGCAGTATGGGAGAACTTAAGTTCTTCTTGGGACTCCAAGTAAGACAGACTGATGATGGATTGTCCATATCCCAGTCTAAGTTCACCAAGGAATTAATTAAAAAATATGGTATGGAGTCATCCTCCTCCATGAGAACTCCTATGGGCACAAGTATGCCAATATGCAAAGATGAGGCAGGTAAACCTGTTGATGAATCATTGTATAGAGGAATAGTTGGGTCACTACTATATCTCACTGCTAGTAGACCTGACATTATGTATGCAACATGTGTCTGTGCTAGGTACCAAGCCTGCCCTAAAGAATCTCATTATACTGCAGTAAAAAGGATTCTGAGATATCTAAAGGGCACTCCTACTCTAGGTCTTTGGTACCCTAGGAATAGAGATTTTCAACTAACAGGCTATTCAGATGCAGATTTTGCAGGATGTAGAGAGGATAGAAAGAGTACTACAGGTACTTGTCAATTCCTGGGAGGAAGACTAATATCTTGGAGTAGTAAAAAACAGACTAGTGTGGCAATTTCCACAGCTGAGTCAGAGTATATTGCTGCAGGAAGCTGCTGTGCACAGCTATTATGGATGCAGCATCAGCTTAAAGATTATGGTATTCAGGTAAGTAGAACACCCCTTTTATGTGATTCTAAGAGTGCTATTTCTATTGCTAATAATCCAGTTTCTCATAGTAGAACTAAGCATATAGAAATCAAATATCATTTTCTTAGAGAACATGTAGAAAAAGGTGACATCTCATTGGAATTTGTAAAAACAGATTATCAAATAGCAGATGTATTTACTAAGCCTTTAGATGAAACCAAATTCAATAAATTCAAAATTGAATTAGGTATGTTAACCATTGATTAATGTATTAAACAAAATCATTAACAATGCTATTGAAATGGTTTATAAGTAAGTAAAAGTAGTAACAACAATAATCAAGTGTTAAAAAGGACACATTGAAGTTACAGAAATTGGCTAAGTAAGAATGTGTCGACACATTCAGTAATAATGTGTCGACTCAGAGAAATTATGTCGACAAGTCAGAAATATTGTGTCGACACAGAGAATATGTGTCGACACTTAAGAGTTTTATTGTCGACTTAACCAGAAATGTAATGTCGACTCAACCAGAATTATGGTGTCGACACTTACAAAATATGTGTCGACACTTGTCCTTAGTGTCGACACAGAATTTCTGTCTTTCTACTATGTATCCAAGGTGTCGACATAACCACAAATTGGTGTCGACACATAGTAGGCTGAAGAAATGTCGAGTTAATAGAAGCTTGTGTCGACACATTCCGTCTGTGTCGACACATTTAGACTGTTTTTGGCGCCTTTTGAACTTCTTTCAACAGAAGCTATAAATAGGTCAAAAGCTCTTTGTGTCGACACGCTTTCAAGGTTTTCGAGACTCAAACCCTGTGTCGACAGTCTTTCTTTCTCTCTTCTCTCAAGTTTTCTCGACACAACGATGGCGCCAAGGATTGAAGATAACATCAATGAAGGATATGAGTTAGTGCGCCAGGCCTTTGCAGAGGCGCCGCCTGATGTTCAAGGAGTTATCACCCTTCTCTCTGCATCAGGGTTAGAATTTCTCATTTCCGAACCAACTAAGATCTGGAAGAAGGAGGTGCACGAGTTCTTTACCTCTGCATCAGTCCATTCTACTGACCTCAAGATTAAGTCCACTATTCAAGGGACGAAGGTAAAGATTACTCAAAGAAGTTTACGAAAGATCTTCCAACTGCAAGTGGTTGAGAATGAAGAGGCAGTTCCTATATCTAAGACAAGGGAAGCCCTTCAATGGTGTGGCCTGGATTCAGGATTGAAGATAGGAGCTGCATTCAACAGAAAGGGAATGAATCAGCAAGGGAAGTTCTTGTCGGAAGTTGTTGGAAAGGTAATCCTCTGCAAGACAGGTGGACATGATAGGATTTCTGCCTATATGTTCAGCCTGATGACCAGGATAGTTTTTACTATTCCTACTGATTGGTCAAGAGTACTCTTTGACAAGATCAAAGAGGGAATTAAAAAGCCTAACATGGCTAGGATCATGAGTCTATACTTCACTGGGGTGATTCCAGATGTGATGCAGCAGCTGCAAGGGAGTAAGATTAACCATATGAGAAGAATGGATATGAGACTATTCACCAGGTGGGATAGGGTGCTGTCAAAGGATGTGCCTGAAGAGAGCAGGCCAGACACCCCTGTGCAATCCTCTACACCAAATCAAGAATCTGAACAAGTACAAGAAGGGACACAGCTTGCCTCAACTGTGGTCCAGGAAGTATCAACACCTGCCCAGATGCAGGGGGAGCCAGTTTCCACTTCTGCTCCAAAGGTATCTACTCCTGCTTAGGTTTAGGGGGAGCTAATGTATTTTACTATAAAAGACATTGCTCAAATTATTATTACTGCACAGGTTCAGGGGGAGCTAGTGTCCACACCTCCTCCTGCCACTACAAATATTGAAGTGCAAGTCCAAGAAGAAGCACAGTTAAACATATCTCAAGATTTAACTGCTGCAGATATGACCACTCAACTGGAATTTACTATGGAGGAGTTATTCCCAGATGTTGATACTGCTGCTGATAAAGAAGGAGGTGGACCAGATATTGAGAAGTTCATAGGAATGGACATTGATCAGGAAGCTGCTGTGGAAACACAGGTTGAGGATGAGCCAGTGGATGTTGAAGCTGAGCAACAACTCCCTGGCACAGAAAGAATTCATATAGATACTTCCTCTGACACAGAAACTGAAGAAGCCAGGGTGGCTAAGAAAAGAAAACTTGTTGTCTTTAAGAGAAGAAGCAAGAACTACAAGCAGGCATTGCAGACAACAACTCCACAAGTTTCTCCAGCCTTTGATTACAATAAATTTATGGTAGATCTTCAAGTAAAATTGGATGACCAAAGGATGGCTCTGGAGAAGTATGTTGATGAAAATAGCAAGTCAGTTCAGTTTGACTTAGCTCAGGACATCAAGTCCATCCAATTTCAAGTCAACTTGCATAAAACTGAAATGACAGATTGCTTCCACAAGGGTGGCAATGCTGTAGTTTATCTGGCTAAACAACAGCAGGCTATCTCTACAAAGGTGGATGATATTGCTTTGAAGCAAGGTTATGTTCTGGAAAATCAAATAAGAATGAATGACAATTTAACTGAATCTCATAATGAGATCATTCAAGAGGTGAAGAAGATTGTCCAGGGATGCCTGCAAATAGAGCCAAAGAAATGGAAGAATTTGATAAGAATTTTCAGGCTGCTATTGCATCTGTTAAGACTGCCATCACAACCTCTCAACAGGAAATATCTGAAAAGCTTCAAAAGTTAAGACCATTTTTCAAGGAGGGAGTGAATTATTTGGATGGCCAAATTCGATTCCAGAAAGAAGATCTTAGAGATCATGTATCAAGAGAAGCCATAAAGGGGGAGAGGATGCTAATTCATGCAGGCTCTGAGCATGCCAAATGGGTGACCAATAGTATAAGAGCCACATTGGGATATCCACCATTGTGTGATGATAACATGGTGGCTGAGTCAGGTCTACAAACAGGACTACTTGAAGGTGACCAACCTGAGGTTGCCCAAGTCATATACCCCCCTCCAGATTTTGATATATTGGATCAGCAAGTGCAATATATGTATAGTCCTTCAAAGGAGGTTGTAAATGTTATCTTTGGAAAGGTTGATAAGCCTGAGGTAAATTTGCAAGAACAGCAAGATGCTCTACTGTCAAAGAAAAGATTTAGAGAGCAGGCTGAGCTGAAGCCAGATTTTGAGCAGTGGAGTCCTACTTCCAGAAATATAATACTCACTGCATGGAAAGCTGTCAAAGATCAAGTTCATGAAAGGGGCAAGTGGTACAATGAGCAGGAATGGCAGAAGTATGAGGCAAGACAAGAAGCCATTGTACAATTCAGAAGGAAAGCTAAGCTGGGAAGACTTCCACCTGATGCTATGGAGCCAAGCAAATACTTCCCAAAGCCTTTTCACTATTTTGAAAGGCAAAGGCTCAAGGAAGAAGCTAAGAAGAAAGCTGATCTTAAAGGAAAAAAGATGGCTGAAGAATCAGAAGCTCCTGTGACAGCTAAAATTAAATCTGGCCAAGGGATTGTTATTAGAGAGCCTGATCAATCCTGATAATGTTTTAGTTCTTTCATAATGTTTTGTAATGATGTAATGTGATCAGTCAAAGAAAAACCATGTAATCAAACATTACCCAGTAATAAACAAAATATTGTTAAATCTGTGATAGATTGTTTTATCCATGATGTTCTTATTATTTTGTTTATAATTAAGTATCCCTGTGTATTGTCATATATCATCATTTTATACTATTTATAAATGGTGTATATCATTGGCTATAAGGGTTATGACTTCTCCAAATAGGGGGAGATTGTTGGGTACATTGGAAAATGTGTACCTGATTTGAAGAAGCCCAACCTAGCTCAATGATATACATCATGTTGTATTTGATGTTGTTTTGAGTTGACATGTGCAGGTAAAGAATTGTTAAAGTTTACAGGAAAAAATTCTAAGTCCAAGTGTCGACACAAAGGAACATGTGTCGTCACATAGAAGAAAGTTGTCGACACAACACTGGGAAAGTGTGTCGACACAGAAGGTGTAAGTCGACACTACTCTGGGAAAAAGTGTCGACACATAACATAGTCTACAACAACACTGGGAAAAAGTGTCGACAAAGAAGAAGTAAGTCGACACAACACTGGGAAATTGTGTCGACACAGAAGAAGTAAGTCGACACAACACTGGGAAATTGTGTCGACACAGAAGAAAAACGTCGACCTCAACATTAGGAGAATGCGTCGACACTGAAGAGTATAGTCGATCTCAAGTTTGTCGACATCATCTGAATATGTCGACACAGAAGAAAATAGTCGACCACAAGTTTGTCGTCACCAGCAGAATGTGTCGACACATAGTGAGTAAGTCGACACATTATAGCAAAGCGAAAAAAAAAAAATGAATGTGTCGACACCTGAAGGCTAAGTCAACACTTACTAAAGTTATGATTCTACAACAACTGTGTCGACACACAGGACTTGTGTCGACACACTGCAGAGTCAAAGACCAAGTTAGTTTCAGAAGAAGATGTGTCGACACATAGTGAGTAAGTCGACACATTATAGCAAAGCGAAAAAAAAAAAAATGAATGTGTCGACACCTGAAGGCTAAGTCAACACTTACTAAAGTTATGATTCTACAACAACTGTGTCGACACACAGGACTTGTGTCGACACACTGCAGAGTCAAAGACCAAGTTAGTTTCAGAAGAAGATGTGTCGACACAAAGGCAATTTAGTCGACATCACTGAAGGCAGTGTCGACACCAAAGTCAATTGTGTCGACACAAATAGACAGATGGTCTCGACACTTTCTGATAGACTGTTTCAACACTAAGGCACAGGACTTGTTTGAAGACTTGACAGCTGTGAGTTATCACCAGTTAACTGAAGTTGTCAGACTTGTCAGAAAACGGTTAGAAACCGGATCAGCCGGTTACCATGAAGAATGTCTATAAATAGACAGATTCAGAAGGAGAAAAAAAAAACACACACTGAAGAAGATCTTCTCCGGGAGATCTAAGAAGACTATCTAAGGGTAGATCTAAGAAGAGTTCTAATCAGAATTCAGAAGAATCATTCAAAGTTCTGGATAGAGAGAGATCAAGTCAGAATTTGAAGAAGAAGAAGGAATCCACCAGTGGATTCTCAAGAAGCTGTTTGGAATCAACTCAGCTAAGTACATTTTCAAGAAGCTTTGAAGAAGGCTAAGAAATAGTTGATTGCATCAGCTGATTAAGAATTGTCATTGCCTTTTCTCTCTCAACTTGGCAAGACAATTTAAACAATCTTTTCTATATTTCTGTAGGATCTGTTTATACAGATCTGAGTTGTAAGCCTATGTTATAAAGGCTGAGTGTAGGAGTGTTGAACTCTGAGTGGTAGGGCTGATTGCCTGAGTGTAGGAGAAGGATATTCTCTGAGTTGTAGGCCTTGGGGCAAGGCTGAGGTAGGGCAGTTGTGCCTGAGTTGTAGGAACCAGTTGGGTTCTGAGTTGTAAGATCTATTGATCTGAGATAAGTGGAAGTTTGGCCGAATCTAGCATACAGCTAGATAGGTGAAGGGGGAAAGTGGATGTACCCAGACCTTGGGGAACCACTATAAAACATAGTGCAATCTGTGATGTTTTGTTTTCTGTGATTGCTGTGTTCTTATATTAGTTAATAAATTGAATTCTGTCTAGAAGTTCAAGAAAGAGAAGCAGAACCTATTCACCCCCCCCCTCTAGGTGTTTAGGCTGCCTTGAAAGTTAAACTATCAGGCCAAGCCTGCCAGCCCCATACTGATGGTGCATAAGGGCAAGGGCAAGGCCAAGGGCTTCAAGAAGACGAAGGTGGGACCTAAGTCACATCTTGAGCCCAAGTCTTCTGCCCTGATGAAGAAGAAGAGCACGATGAAGGAAGGGAAATGCCACCACTGTGGCAAGGCTGGTCATTGGAGGAGGAATTGTCCTTCTTATATTGAGGGTCTGCAAAAATTGAGGGGAGGTATGACTTCCGCTTCAAATGTTTACGTTATAGAGATAAACCTTTCTGCTCCTTCCTCTTGGGTATTGGATACCGGATGTGGTTCTCACATTTGTACAAATGTGCAAGAACTGGGAAGGAGAAGATTGCTGAGTAAAGGGGAGGTGGACCTCCGCGTCGGTAATGGAGCAAGAGTTGCTGCTGTAGCCGTAGGGATTTACCATCTTTCTTTGCCCAGTGGGCTTGTAATAGAACTTGATAATTGTTATTTTGTTCCGGCCATAACTAGAAACATTATATCCATTTCATGTTTGGACATGATTGGTTTTTCTTTTATAATTAAGAACAACTGTTGTTCGATATTTAAGAATGATGTTTGTTATGTTGTAGCCCAATTGTTTAATGGTCTTTATGTTTTGAACTTGGACCATCTGATCTATAATGTAGAAAATAATAAAAGACTAAGAACAAATGACTCAAACCCTACATATCTCTGGCATTGTCGTTTGGGCCATATAAATGAGAAGCTCATATCCAAGCTCCATAGAGATGGACTTTTGGACTCATTTGATTATGAATTATTTGAGCGATGCGAATCTTATTTGTTAGGCAAGATGACTAAAGCTCCTTTCACGGGCTATACTGAGAGAGCTGAGGATCTCTTGGGTGTTGTACATAGTGATGTATGCGGACCCATGAGTTCCATGGCTAGAGGTGGGTATTTCTACTTTATTATATTTACTGATGATTTCAGTAGATACGGATATGTGTATCTTATGAAGTGCAAATCCGAGACCTTTGAAAAGTTCAAAGAGTTCAAGAATGAAGTAGAAAACCAATTGGGTAAAAGGGTTAAAGCACTCCGATCTGATCGAGGTGGCGAATACCTGAGTCATGAGTTCCGTGATCATCTGAAAGAGTGTGGTATTGTATGACAGCTCACTCCACCTAGGACACCACAGCATAATGATGTATCTGAGAGGAGAAATCGTACTCTGTTAGACATGGTACGTTCGATGATGAGTCATGCAGATTTGCCTGTTTTCTTTTGGGGTTTTGCTTTAGAGACTGCTGCAATGACACTGCATCGCGCTCCAACAAAAACGGTTCTGAAGACACCATATGAGATATGGACTGGGAAGCATCCTTGTATGTCGTTCATTAAAATTTGTGGCTGTGAGGCATACATGCGACGTCAAATGCCTGACAAGCTGGAACCCAAATCGGATAAATGTTATCTGGTGGGATATCCTAAGGAAACGAAAGGGTATTACTTTTACCTACCGTCCGAGGGCAAAGTGTTTGTCGCAAGGACTGGCGTCTTCTTGGAGAAAGAGTTCTTATCAAGAAAGACTGAAAAGGTAGAACTTGAAGAAGTTCAAGAACCACAGGTAGTGAATGAATCGGAATTGGATTCTGAGATAGGACTACAAGATGTTGTAGCTAGAGAACCTACTCAAGAAGCACAAGTCCTACATAGATCTGGTAGACCAAGATTTGAGCCTGAGAGATATGGATTTCTCGGGTCTCAAATAGGTAATGTGTTGCTTATGGATCATGATGATGAGCCAGCAACCTACCAAGAGGCTATAAATGGACCGGACTCCGACAAATGGCTTGAGGCTATGAAATCCGAAATGGACTCCATGTATGCAAACCAAGTTTGGAACTTGATAGAACCACCTGAAGGGGTACGACCCATAGGGTGCAAATGGGTCTTCAAGAAGAAGATCGACATGGATGGGAATGTACAGACATTCAAAGGGCGACTGGTGGCTATGGGTTTCAAGCAAATTTATAGTATTGACTATGATGAGACCTTTTCCCCTGTTGCCATGGTTAAGTCCATAAGGATATTGCTTGCTATTGCTGCGTATTATAACTACGAGATCTGGCAGATGGATGTCAAAACGGCTTTCCTTAATGGAAACCTCCTTGAGGAAGTGTACATGACACAACCCGAGGGTTTTGTATCCCCAAATGAAGCCACTAAAATATGCAAGCTGAATAGGTCCATCTATGGACTGAAACAGGCCTCTCGAAGTTGGAATCTTCGTTTTGAAGAGAAAATCAAAGAGTTTGGTTTCATCAAGAATGAAGATGAGCTTTGTGTTTACAAGCGAATCAGTGGGAGCATTGTTGTCTTCCTGATATTGTATGTAGATGACATACTTTTGATTGGGAATGACATTCCTACCCTGAAAGTTGTTAAGAACAACCTAGGGAACTGCTTTTTTATGAAGGAATTGGGTGAAGCGACTTACATACTCGGTATTAAGATCTATAGAGATAGGTCGAAGAAGTTGCTGGGTTTGACCCAGAGTACGTACATCGAAAAGGTGTTGAAGCGGTTCAACATGCTTGAGTCCAAGAAAGGATTTTTGCCCATGTCTCATGGTGTGAATCTCTCTAAGGACCAGTGTCCAAAATCTTGTGAAGTTAAGGACTGCATGAAGTTGATTCCATATGCTTCGGCAATTGGATCAATCATGTACGCGATGTTGTGTACTCGACCCAATGTCTCCTTTGATTTGAGCATGACTAGCAGGTATCAGTCAGACCCCGGTGAGTGTCACTGGATTGAAGTCAAGAATATCCTGAAGTACTTGAGAAGGACTAAGGATGCGTTCTTGGTGTATGGTGGAGAGGAAGAGCTCGTTGTAAGTGGTTACACGGATGCTAGCTTCCAAACTGATAGGGACGACTCCAAGTCTCAGTCATGTTTTGTGTTTTGCCTTAATGGAGGAGCTGTGAGCTGGAAGAGTTCCAAGCAAGAGACAGATGCTGATTCTACAACAGAGGCCGAGTATATCGCTGCGGCTAACGCAGCGAAGGAGGCTGTATGGATTAGGAAATTCATCGGCAAACTTGATGTAGTTCCTAGCATTGTTGGTCCCGTAGTTCTCTACTGTGATAACAATGGTGAAATTGCACAATCTAAGGAACCTAAATCTCATCAGCGCTCCAAGCACATAATTTGGCGGTTCCATCTTATTCGTGAGATTTTCGAATGAGGAGATGTGAACATTTGCAGAGTGCCGACTGAGGAGAATATTGCGGATCCACTGACAAAGCCTCTCGCACAGAGAAAGCATGATTGTCATACTAGATCAACGGGTATACGATACCTAAATGATCAACTCTAGTGAGAGTCTTGTGGGTTGCATGTAAACATATATTCTGTTGGCTGTTTATTGTTTATTCATATGATGAATCATGTACCTAGATTTTTCATTTTACAATTAATGGCATGTTCTTTTATTATGGTTTCTCTATGCGATAGTTAAATGTTAACATAATAAATACCCTTAGAATGTTTGCTTCCATAGGACATCAAGTACGTGACTTGAATGTGAGAGCCTATGATTTATTTGAAGCTTCATTCTTAAAAGGTCCCTGGTCGTTGTATCATCATAGAAACTAAGGGTGATGATGATACCTTAAGACTAGCACGTGTGTTGACTGATGAATAGTTCTCACAGGTCATGATATTGTGATATCAAGTCATCACGTGGGTACTTGTTAGTGAACAAGTTGTACTGGACAGACCCCACCTGAGACTACTCTGTAGATTGTCATTCAATCGTGTCACGAGTAAGTCTCAATTGACAATGGTGTTGTGGTCCTTTGACCTGAAGTCACAGCATTCATCAAGTGAGGAAGAGCGTGCTTTGATGCTATCTAAAGTCTTCCTTGAGAAAGGTTGATGATAAGGGTGGTTGTTGGGCATGTTATGAATCATTTGGGTGTTTGTATGTGAGCAGATATGGAATTTGTCCTCCTATATAACAGGAGTTGCATCCATGGGCCCCTTGATGGAACTGGACTGAGAAATGCATGGCCATGCTTGGTTGAGTCAATATGTGATATTGGACTCACCATTCTCTGGAAGTACGTCCTGAATCAAGAAACTTAGATTGAGCTATTATGAGGGTGACACGGTCCATGCCTCTAGTTCTTTCCGGATGTAAGGGACAAAGGGACAAAGACAACGCTGATACATTAGTCATGAAGGCTTATGAGTTATGAACTCTTATTGCTTGGGGAGCAATGATGCATTGCTAGATGCCGCTCATTGTTTGTGAAATTCTTGGTTTGATACTTTCAAGATCAAGTGGGAGACTGTTGGAGTTACCATGGTGATCTAGAAGTGGTCAAACATGTAATCTCACTGCCAACGCGATATGAGCCTGCAGGGTCGCACATAAGAGATGTGGAGAAGTTAGATGATTGACTGTGTTGGTAAAGGTTAGCAATCACCGACCTTGAATGGGGTTATGGGCAAAGTGTTGCCTTAGACGATTGTCGGGTTGGGCAAAATGTTGCCTTGAAAAGGTTTGGTCAGAATAGTCGACCGAGGGTCGACGATAGTCGACTGAAGGTCGACGATCGTCGAACGCAGGTCGACGAGTATCATCGAAGGCGGGTCGATGAGTATCGTCGACCGCGGGTCGACGAGTATCGTCGACCGCGGGTCGACGAGTATCGTCGACCGCGGGTCGACGAGTATCGTCGACCGCGGGTCGACGAGTATCGTCGACCGCGGGTCGACGAGTATCGTCGACCGCGGGTCGACGAGTATCGTCGACCGCGGGTCGACGAGTATCGTCGACCGCGGGTCGACGAGTATCGTCGACCGCGGGTCGACTATCGTCGACCGAAATGTCGACGATCGTCGACCGCAGATCGATGATTATCGTCAACCCACGTTCGACGTGAATCGTCGAGTATTGTACTCTGATTCTCGTCGACTGAGACTCGTCGACTGATTCTCGCCGATCCTATGAGATTCTCGCCGATTGATTCTCACCGAATCTACTAGGTGATTCTCGCCGATTCTGAAACCCTAATTTTCTGGGTGGTCTGCGGATAGCGATATTCCTAAGTCTGTTTATGCCTTTGGTATAAATAGATACTTAGGGTTTTCGGGAATAAGTTCTGATCGAATCGAAGCGATCGTTGGCCCTTTGACCGAGACGAATCCGACGGAAGTGTTCCGCCGTTCTTCGTTCGCTCCGCCGATTCCCGAATCCCGCTGGACGGAAACGTTCTGCCGCCGGCTGTTCGCTCTGCCGACCACCTCCTCTCCGGCGACCGTCGCTGGTCTTGCTTTCCCTGACGTGGACCTAGCAGTCCGTGGGAAGTGCATAGGTGCGGCCGATCATCTTTCCGACCATCCGTGTGACGGAAGTTTGGAGTTCTCCCGCTCGTGTGGATTTCTGCAGAGACGTAGATATTATTCTACGTGGAACTCTCCACCGACAAGGAATCACATTTGGAGCATCTTTGTTGAGTTGTGACTCAACACCCAAGAGGTAATTTTTGCCTTATTGTATTAACTTCTTGATTCAACATGCATGGCCCAGTCCAATCTCTTTGGGTTGTTCTAGATTTTATTACTTCCGCTGCGTGCACAAGTGTTGTGCCAACCTTTTAGAGAAACCCAACATAAATAAGCTATCAGTACCTTTATAAAGCAATGCACCCAAATTGTTCACAATAATAGTAGAGACTAAAAATAAATAACCTAAATGTCCTTGGGAGAATCAGAGGGTTTAGCAAATATAATTACTCTGTTAGGATCTTTTGCTTTCTTTACTGTCATAGTCATATCTACATCACAAAGTGTCTTTTGAGAAGTAGTTCTAGGAACAATAGCTTCAGGATGCAGATGCATGTATTCTTCAGCATTAAATAACTTTCCAACTTGATATCTTTCAAATTCCTTTTTCCTGTAGCTTGACATTGTTGAGAATTAAGAGGGATCCTAACCCTTTTCTCTGGCTTGCCTTATCTGAGAGAGATCCACAGATTCTTGGAATCTAGCCATTCTGGTAGTTGGGCTAGTCTCAGGATCATAGGCTGGAATTGGAGGTCTTTAAGGGCTGTTTGCTTTGCCAGGAGATGAAGGAGGAGAGAATGTTGGCTTGGGGGCAAATTACTGAGCACTAGTTGAACTTCTAGAGGAGAGGTGATGTCTGTGTTAGTGCTGACTGTCTCTAGAAGATTGAGAAGGTCTTCCTTGTCTCTGATAGGTTTTGGTGAATGCAGGCTTGGGAAGTGCATCTGAGCTTTAAGAGATGGTTCATGAAGCACCTGCAGCTGGAGGAGGAGGAGGATGATGATGCCTTTTGTATCTATGAGCTGGTGGAGGAGAGTATCTGCTTCTTTTCTTCCTTGCCTTCATTCATTTTTGAATAGCCACATCCATGCTGGCATACCCTTATATGGAGTTATATTGTGCAGAATGTAGTAGGGAGTATCATTTGTTGGGTTGAATTTTGGAGCAGGAGGAGGAGGAGCTTCTCTTTTCTTTGAAATTTTCTTCCTCTTTAGATCCTCATCAGATTCATTATCATTATCATCATCATCATCAGAATATTGTGGATTGTCATACATATCATCAATCTGGCTTATTACATCCTTGGAGATTTCTTTACTTACTAGGGTAGGGATAATTTCAGCCTGAGCTGCTTCAGTTTCCATGGCAATGTCTTGAGCCATAATGTCATCCAGATTTGGGAGTGGGCTATCATCCATGATATAGGATGGCCCAGGTGGGCTAGATCTCTAAGCATACAATATTTCTGGAGTAGCTGTCAAACTTTTATTTACAATGTCTAACACCTCTGAGCTGACAGGAGAAGTGTAGCACACTATTGCTCTTGATGGTAGAATGGGCAAGGTAAAAGAAATATAGGATCCAAATATTTTTAGCAAAGCTGCTAAATTTGCTTTGGGATTGATAATATAAACCCTTCCAGGCAAAATTTCTGGCAGGATGACCTCTTGAGTATTTGATACTATAATATCTGTACAATAAATATCTTGAGTATTTGACTCCATGTCTATTTCAATAGCAGCTTATGTTCCTGCTGCTAGCACTTCTGTTGTTGTTGCTGTTGCTACTACTATTGCTACTGCTGCTTCTGCTTCTGTATCCATTGCAACTGGTTCTGCTATATCTGATACCTGTTCAACAAATTCTGTTGCTGCTGCTGCTTCTTCATGAAGTATCCCCCCCTGCCTGGTTTCAGTAAATACTGAAGCCAGGCCCCTTTCTGAAGAGAGAGCAGTGGTTAAAGCAGAAACTTGAGCAGATAGAGTGGAAATTGATGCAGCAAGAGGGGAAATTGCCTCTGCTAAGATGGTCTAGAGGAGTGGTTTGAGAAGTTGAAGAAGGGATTGTAGGATGGAGGGATCTAATATTGTAGAGGTAGAGGTTGTTGCAGAGTCTGGCGGAATAGGGATAGAGGTAGCAGCTGGTGGTGAAGGTGGAATGGAAGTGTCTAGAGGGGAGTCATGTTGAGGAGAGGGAGTGTTTAGTGGGGATGATAATAAATTGAAGGAGGGGAGATCATTAAGATGAGATGGAAGTGGGGATTGGGGAGGTGTAGGCATTGGTGTATCATGTTGGGGGGAAGGTGTAGAGGAGGAGATATGTGTTGGAGATTGATGAATAAGGGATGATGAAGGTAGGGGAGTAGAGATTGGAAGATGAGTTGAAGCTGGGGTGTGTTGAGTTGTTGGCAGAGATGAAGATTGGAGAGCTGGAGATTGAGGATTGGCTGGGGGTAATGTTAGATGGAATGATGGTGGATGGGATCTCTTCAGAAGGGTGGGAAGTAGCTGGATTAGCCCTTGTACTTTCAGAAGCTTGGGTGGCAGAGGATGAAGCCTTACAGGGCTTTGTGATTGTCCTCTCCCACCTGCCAAACAAGGAACATGTGAGCTTTTTGCTTGCATTTATGAATGTGGTCTGGGAGACCAGTGATTCTACAACCTTCTTTGTCAAAAAGATCCCTAGGATCCTTCCAAAGTTTACTTCTTTCTTACTGTTCCTTTTCCTGATGAGATCAAAGATGATCTGTGCCCAGTTCACTTGCCTCTGTTTTACCACTGCACACATAACCAGAAATTGATGTCTGGTTATATAATCGTGTGCAGTGTGCTTGCCCAGCAAGACTTTCCCAGCAATATCTGCGAGAAATTTGAACTCGGCAGATAGGTGCTTCTTCAGCAGTTTATTAGGGTTATCTCTAGAGTAACCCATCATACTTAGCATCATGTCATATTCCTCATTATCAATTTCTAGATCTTCTTCTCCATTCTCTAATCCAAAGATTTCAGTTAATACATCGGGAGAGAGAGATGGCATTACCCGCTATTGATCCAGTTATCGTATTGTCCTCGGTTGTAGACGCAGTATATACCCACTCTCTGATTTCAGTGCTGGGTAACTTGATTCTAATGAATAGCAGATTTTTCAATTTCTGGTCTTCCAGCAGTTGCAGAATGTGGAGGAAGACTGGATCGGAGTGCTGGAAGGAGTCGAAATCGATGTCGAATCCGGTATCAAACTTCATTGCCGCAAGAGTGCCTGCTGGAATTGCCATGAGTGCACCTACAAGAGAAAAAATGAAGATCATGTGCAAAGGGAACTAAAAGCGTGGGATGGAGGTCGAAGAAAACCTAAATATAAGTTTTTCCGGAATATGAAACGACAAACTCCGGTCCACTAAAAATGAGAATATCTTCGTTTTGAGGTCGAAGAAATAATTTAGGGTTAAACAGTTCATCGAACTCAGTTTGAAGGTTTGAAGACATTTCGTCGATCTCTGGTCGACGAAAGGTT
Source organism: Platanthera zijinensis (assembly GCA_039513925.1). Classification (NCBI taxonomy): domain Eukaryota; kingdom Viridiplantae; phylum Streptophyta; class Magnoliopsida; order Asparagales; family Orchidaceae; genus Platanthera; species Platanthera zijinensis. The sequence continues at coordinate 246,353,676 of CM077078.1, read as the reverse complement.
TCAGAAGTAAGTTCGTCGATCTCAGTTCGACGAAAGTTACTTCACAAAGAGATTTTGTCTATCTCAGGTCGACGAAAAATCTCAAGAACAGTTATCAGTTCATAGATCTCAGGTTGATGAACAGAGACAATTCTTTGACCATAGACAGAGCATTAGATTAAATCCTGACCATTTATCATACCAAGCTGATTGACAAAGAACAGATGCTTGGATGAGTCAAAGGGCTTAGTGAATATATCTGATCTTTGCAAGTCAGTAGAGATAAATTCAAGTTTAATCTTTTGTTTGTCAACAAAATCTCTAACGAAATGATGTCTAATGTCTATATGCTTTGTTCTAGAATGCAATACTAGATTTTGTGCAATTGGAATAGCACTAGTATTATCACATAAAATAGTTGAATTATTTAAGTTGACACCATAATCGAGTAGTTGGTTTTGTATCCATAAGATCTGTGAACAGCAACTGCCTGCAGCCATATATTAAGCTTCAGTAGTGGATGTTGAAACAAATGTTTGCTTTCTACAAAACCAAGATACAAGTCTGTCACCAAGGAACTGACAAGTTCCAGAGGTGCTTTTCCTGTCTACTCTACATCCAGTATAATCAGCATTAAAGAATCTAGTTAACACAAATGCTGATTCTGTGGAATACCAGAGGCCTAGATCTGGACAACCTTTTATATATCTTAAAATCCTTTTTAAGAAAATAAGGCGAGATTCTTTAGGGTTCACCCGGAACCTAGTACAAAGACATGTGACAAACATAATATCTGGTCTATTAAATACAGTAGGGATCCAACAATGGCCCTATACCTGGTCTGATCAACTAGTTTTCCAGATTCATCAGCATCTACAAAAACATTGGCAGCCATGGGAGTTTTCATGGCAGAGGCATCATTCATCCCATACTTCTTAATAAGCTCTTTAGCATATTTAGACTGAGAGATGAAGATCCCATCAAAGGTTTGTTTCACTTGGAGACCAAGGAAATATGATAACTCACCCATGCTACTCATCTCAAACCTTGAGTGTATTAAGTCAGAAAATCGTTTGCACAGATTTGGATCAGTCGAACCAAAAATTATGTCATCCACATATATTTATACTAAGAGAATTTTATCATGATGCAACTTTGTAAAAAGGGTCCTATCTACCATGCCTCTTGAAAAACCATGCTCTAAAAGAAAGCTGGCTAAGGTCTCATACCAAGCTCTTGGAGCTTGCTTTAAACCATAGAGAGCCTTATGCAATTTAAAAACATAAGAGGGATGAGATGGAGAGATAAAACTTGGAGGTTGTTCAACATACACCTCTTCTTTGAGTTCTCCATTTAGGAATGCACTTTTCACATCCATCTGGTAGACTTTAAACTTTTTGAATGCTGCATAAGCTAAGAAAATCCTTATAGCTTCAAGTCTGGCAACTGGAGCAAAGGTTTGATCATAATCAATCCCTTCCTCTTGCTTGTATCCTTGAGCAACAAGCCTTGCTTGTATCCTTGAGCAACAAGCCTTGCCTTGTTCCTCAATATCACACCTTGGGCATCAAGTTTGTTTCCGAATACCCACTTAGTCATAATTACTAGATAGCCCCTAGGCCTTGGAACTAAGTCCCAGACTTTACACCTCTCAAATTGGTTGAGTTCCTCTTACATTGCAGTGATCTAGTTTGGATCTTGCTCTGCATCAGATATGGATTGAGGCTCAATTTGAGAGAGAAAATAGGGAAGCATTGCATCAAGGTTGAGTTGATTCCTGGTCTGCACTCCTACTGATATGTCTCCAATTACTTGAGATCTAGGGTGATCCCTAATTGTGACAAGATCATTAGGTGGAGTTGGTTCAGTGACAGTTATTTGATTTAATTCCTCTTATTGAATTGTATCAACTATTGGAGAAAATTGAACTGCTTCCACAGTCTCTTCTTCACTTTCAGCTTCTGATATAGCTTGTGGAGAGGGATGTGATTCAACCCTTGCAGTGATCCAGTTTAGTCACTTTCTTGAATGTGATAGCTCCATAGTTGAAATCTCCATTGCCTTCTATCAGTCCAAAGCCTGAGTCCCCAAAGATTACTTTAGGTCCAGTCTTGGCTTTATAGTTTATTAGGCATTCCTTGCAACCTGTCATATATTTAGAGCAACCACTGTCCAGGTACCACTTGTTTTGAGTGACAGGGTTCTCTTCTATCTACAATGAGGATTAGCAGTTTTTGACCCAGATTACCTTGGGTCCTTGTTGTTTAACATAACTGAAACTTTAAATAAATGAACATTCAGGACTATCCTTATAACCTAAAGGATGATACCTTCTAGGAGGTATGGCCCACTAACTAAAGGGATTAAAGGATTTATCAGTTTTTAGGTTACTCTTGTTATGAACTGAGTTTGACAAATTTGAGTATGTTCGTCGATCTGAGCTCGACAATCTGGGTTGAGTTCTTCGATCTCTGCTTGAAGAATGGAGGTATCCATTCTCAGAGCCCCTGAAACGTTGATCTCTGGTCAATGAACCATACTTGTTTCGTCGATCCCAATTCGAAGAATAGTTTACATTATTATTTGTATTCAGAGTTCGTCGTTCTGAGGTCGACGAACCATACCCATTTCGTCGTTCTGAGTTTGACAAAATATGCTGAGCATAGTTATGTTGTTTATTTATCTTTTTCTAATTGGTTTTCTTAAGTTCTAACTGTTTAAGAACTTCATTAACCTTGTCTACCTGTTCAGTATTTTTTTTTCCATTTTCAGAGATGAAGTTAATAGGTTTTGATACTTGATTTTTCTGAATTAGGATTGGTTCACTAGATGAGGCTCCTAATCCTAGTTTGTTATTGTTAGATCTTTTTATTAACTGTGCTAGTTATATTCAACAGTTGTAAACTTCTACCATTCAAGAATTCTTCTAGTTTCTTAGTCTTACTTAATTCAGATTTCATAAAAAACTATTTGTTGATTGGCTAAGCTTAATTCTTCAGTTAACTTTTTATTTTCAGCAATGATTTTGTCTTGTTCTAAAAGTTTTTTCCTGAGAAGTTTGATTTCCTTCTCAGATCCTATTAGGTCTAAACTCAAGAGTTTAAATTCAGATTGAAATTCTTTAGATTGAAAGTCATAGGAAGCAATTACCTGATCCTCTTTAGAGAAGAATTCTTCATCATCTGATTCTTCTTAATCTGATCTGCTGCTTCCAGCATCTATTTCCATAAGGCAAATTTCCCTTACCTTCTTTTCTTCTACATCATCTTCACTGGAACTGGAGGAGGATGTTTCATCTTCAGTATCATTTCAAGTTTCAGCTACAAAGCCCTTCTCCTTATTTTTATACTTGTTGGAGGAGGTCTTGCAGTGCTGATGTCTTCTTGAATCATTTTCTTGTCTTCTGTCTTTCTTTTGGACTTCTGGGCATTCTGAGATGAAGTGTCCAGGTTTCCTGTACCAAAAACAGACAACCTCTTTAGAAGGGGTCTTGTCATACTTGGGTTTATCTTCATTCCTTGAGGGCTTCCTCCTGAAGTCCTTCCTTACCATTTTATATAATCTATTAGCAAAGAGACCCATAAGATCTTCAATGGCTGGCAAGCTGGGAGATTCTTCTGCAGCTTTGAATGCTAAGTTCTGTTCTTTCCTGGTAGGTGTTGAAGCCTTTGGTTCAACTGCAGGTTCTCTTGACTTGATCAATTTCTCATAGGATTTGAGCTTTTTAAGAAAAGATTCTGTTGAAATTTCAGCCATGCTTCTGGCTTCTCTGATGGGCCAGATTCTGTAGTCCCAAATGCTAAGGAAGCACATGAGGATCTTGTCATTGACCTCAGTTAGAGTAATTTCCTTGTCCAATGTTCTGAGCTCACTTATGATGGAGCTCAGCCTGTTGTACATTACTTCCACAGATTCTGCTTCATCTTTCCTGAAATTCTCATATTGGGATATGAGGTTGGATCTCTATCCTTCCTCTCATCAGCAGAGCCAGCTACCATTTGGTTGAGGGAATCCCAAATGGCTTTGGCAGATGTACATTCAGCAACTTTCTGAAATAGTCATCTAACATAGTTTGGGCCAGTATGTTCATAGCTCTAGCATCAACAATCTTTACTTTCTTATATGCATCAGCTTTGTCTGGAGGAGGCACTGCACTGAGATTTACTGGAGTTGAAGTAGAGGGCACTGGAGCTAGTGGTCCTGTCAAGATGGAATTAAAGATATCCTCATCAATAGAGTTCATATACAACTTGATTCTTGCCTTCCAGATCCCAAACTTTTGCAAGTTGTAGACTGGAGGTCTGGTGCTGGCATAATCCTTATTTTGTGTCGTGTTATCAGAAAATCAAATAAAATTAGAGAAACTAATAAGACTTATTTAGAGTTTATCCCGAGGATCTTGTTTAATCCAGGTGTAAGCCTGTATGATGTGATTAACCACCCTCTGATACCAATTTAAAGATAGGGTAAGCTCTAACAAACTCTAGAGGGGGGGGGGAGGGTGAATAGAGTTTTTAAAATCTTTTTGATTTATGCTGAAATATGAATTCTTTAATAAAATATGTTACTATGATATAGGTGCACGAGTGTACAAGTGCAGCAGATGAATAAAAAATAACTAAGCTACACAGCAAAGCATATCACAGCACAAGCACACAGGAAGATCACAGCCACACAGACAACACAAGATTTTTTATAGTGGTTCCCCAAACTTGGGTAAATCTACTCTTCTACCACCCTAGGTAGGAATCCACTACAGGTTTTGATCAGGTGAATGCCACCAATGAGCTTTTGATCTGGTGCTCAAAAACTAACCCAAGTCTTTTGGAAGGAGACTTGCAACCATAATAATTTTGAAGGGAATTCAAACCCTATACAGAGGTGGGGAAGTGAGGTTGATGGAAGTCTTCTTTTCTCAAATCAAAATGAGAAGACTATGTGGATTCTGTGGTGTTGTCAAAGCTCTCCCTGAAATCTTGAATGGTTTAGGAGTGGAAGCTTTGCTAAAGGTGAGTAGGCCTTCTGCTATATGATCAACTCTTCAGAGATCCTTTGACTGATTTGAATGTTCTTGTCACTTGTGATCCCTGGAAACAAAGAAGGTGAAGAAGAAGGACTCTTGATTGTGATTGTTGTTTTTTCTTCTTCCTTTGTGAGCAGTTGATTTCTTGAGAACTGTGTGCACTGCACTTGTTGTTTTTCTTTTCAAAAGGGTTTTCTGTATGTTCGCTTTTTTCTGGCAGTGAGATTCTCAGATTGATAACTGCATGTAGGTTGAATTCAAAAACCTGCAATAAATGCTTAGCCAAAATCTTGGGAAATGAAAACGACAAGAATGCTGTCATATATTCTATTTTATGTCTGTCTCGAGATATAAGCAATTAATTCCATGGAGGATATTTGCAATCAATGCTGCCAGTAACGGCTCTATTCAAAAGATATAAGTGCATTGATTATCTAGGGAATTAATGACCTATAATAGATATAAAATAAGGAGACAGAAAAGGAAAGAATAAGTAACAATATGTTTTACAGTTTTCGTCGATCAGAGAACAACTTTCGTCGACTTGAGATCAGCTTTCGTCGACCTGAGGTCAACTTTCGTGGACCTGTGAACTGCAAACAACTGCTCTGCATAAACTGACTGATACTTTGCTCTAAGTTCGTCGACCTGAGAATCTGAAATTAGTCGACCTTAGAACTTGGTCAAACTGACGGCGTTGAGATAACAACACATCTGGTGTTGAGTCGATTGAGAGCGTTGAGTCATTGATAGCATTGAGAGCATTGAGTGATCCTTGGCTCTGAGTAAGCTTTGGCTTTGAGTGAATTAAGGCGCTGAGTCGATTATGGCGCTAAGTGATCTTTGCCGCAGAGAGTTAAAGTGTTAGTTTACCTGAGAACAGAGTTCGTCGAGCTCAGCTCAGAGAATTTTATCTCTGAGTTAGTCGAGCTGAGCACGACTATCGTCGACCGGAGATCGACGAATGTAGATCTCCTTTTTCTAAAACTTGAATTCTCTAAGTCTTGAGTCTTGAGAAGTGTTGGAGGCTGGTCCTTTGTATTGTTGACTCTAAGGACATGACCTAGACTCTAGAAACACATAAAACTTGACCCTTCTATACAACATGGGTCACAACCTAAGAAGAGAACCTAGCCCAAATCACCTAGGGGTTCCAACAGGGATTACATTGCATGGTCTTGTGTTTGGTGACTCATTATAAACTGACATTGGTCTACTCTTAGCAATATTGACCTACAAGCACTCAACTAAAAGATGGCATCAAATACAACCTTAATTCATCTTAGTTCAAGGGTGACTTCATACAAATCTGGGTATTGTGGATACAATACCCAACATTTTCTCCCTATTTGTAGAAGTCAGAACCCTCTACACAAAGGTGAATTACATCAAGATAAATAAAGAAATAACAAGTAAAGCATGGTATGTATGTAAAGAAAGATAGCAAATAACAAGTTCAACAGAATTCAAAATTTTATATATATATAAGATTTGTCCACAGAAATGTCTTAGCACACAAAATTCAATAGGACTGATGAACATAGACTCATTTAAAATTCTACTGTTACTGCCTTTCTTTCTTCTCTTGCTGTCTCTTTTGATAACTGTAAGGTTTGGGGTAGTACTTTGCAGGTTTAGGAGGAGCATTGGTATTATTCCTGCCATGCTCTCTATCATAGATCCTCCTCTTAGTCATAGATTTTTCATACAACTCCCACTCTCGGTAACTGTAATGAGCATTTCTATCTTCATTGTAATCCACCACCAACTTTAGATTCTCAAGAATAAGTGACTTGGAGGTTGGGCTCCACACTTCAGCAAATTCTTGTGCTTTTCTTTTCTCAGCTTCATGAGTTGGAATGGATCGACTGGCAGAGGCACCCTCACCATACTTACTTCTTTTTGGTACTTGCACTTCAGGAGGAATCTCTTGAGGATGCTCTTGAAGATCAGAAGTCCATATATGAGAGTAGTCTTCAGGAGGAGCTTCATAAAATTCTGGTCTTGGAGAGAATGTAGGCTTGCTGCCAGTTGGGTTAAGTTGACGAGGTGGAGCCTCATATGGTTTGACTGGAAAGGTTGGACGTATTTGATTATGCATTCACTCAGCATTGTCATAAGTATGAAACTTTACACTATGAATATGTTTCTGTAGATTTATACTTATCTCTTTCAGCTTGGCTTCCCATTGGGTCTTCATGTCTTTAGAGGCCTTTGATAGATATTCTTTTACTTTTTCCTCCCCTTTTATGACTTCTACAGTAAGGGTTGCTATAACATATTCTTTGAATTTCCCAACTTCCTCACATGTTTTGAAATTGTGTTCTTAAATTTTCTTCTCCAGTTGAATCTTGATTGTTGGCCAATGTGATTGATTGATCCATGACTTGACCAATACTAGTGATAGTATGGTCTATGACCTTTCCACCAATTTGCAGTAGTCTCTTAAACTCATCTGTATTATGTTTTATTTTAGCAAAGCCTCTGCTAATCTCTTTCTCTAGATAGTGACTTTTTCAGTAACTTCCTTGAGAGACTTATCAAAGTACTCTCGTTGTTGAGTCAGCATTGATTCAATTTTACCCAATAGGGTATCATCAGGAATAGTATCAGTAGGAGGAGGTGGACGAGAAAGAGCTGGAGTGGTCCAGATAGATACTTCTTCAATGACCACTTAACTTTGAGCTCTTTTGAAAGATATAATCTCATCTCCTTCCTCACCTAGGATAGTGGGGAGAGAGAAATCCAAAATCCTCATGGGAGGTTCTACAGGCTCTGGAAAAATTTCTTCTTCATCAGTTTGCAAAACTGTAGTCTCACCCTTAATATGTGTATGGGGTTATGAGTCTTCTGGTATCTCTTCTGGACGATTTTCTTCAGGGGTCTTATCAGGGATAAGTTCAAGGGACTTTGTAGTAGTCTTCTCAGGAGAGATGAATGGGGGGACATCTGAGTTGAGTTCTTCTATCATCTTATTTATGTCCTCTGTAGAAGCTAGTAGAGTGGCTTGGTCAGGGGAGGAGTGAACACTCATACCTGAGCCATTAGCATGTGTAGGGGTGCTTTGCTCATCATCTGACTAATCTATGTTTTCCTCTTCCTATGCAACATCAACATCAACCACTTTCTCTTGAACCTGGGCTGCAGGAACATCTGATTGAATCATTATCTCTGGTATCTCAGCTTACTGTACATCTACAAGAACTGTAGGAGCAAGCTCCCCTTTAATAGTTGCACTAGATGTGTCAGCTGTATTAGTGTGAAGAGGAGATGGGATCTTGTCCTCATCATCAATAATGATTCTATGGGCTGTAGGAGCTTGTCTTGGCCTTGGGATTCTGATCTCCCATCTCTGGATGGAGGAATATTAGTGTGAGAAGGAGATGGGATCCTGTCCTCATCATCAATAATGATTCTATGGGTTGGAGGAGTTTGTCCTAGCCTTGGGATTCTGATCTCCCATCTCTGGATGGAGGAAATAGATATTTTCTTTAGGTGTTGAATTGCCACACCTTTGGAAATATCAAAGATTTCTGGGTGAGCTTGATTCAAGTACAGAGAAATAATTCTACCAAAATTTGGCGCCTTCAGACTCTCCTTGATCTTTTCAAATAGAAGGCATCCCCACTAGAACTTCTTTCTGCACACCACTGCAGTTATCAGATCAAAGAACTCTGTAGAAATAAATCCAATGGACCCAGTTTTGCATAGGAGAACCTTTCCTAGAATATCTGCCAGAAGTTTGCTCTCATCTTACATGTTCTGTATCTTAACTGAAGTGGAGGTTTCTGGAAGTCCACAGAAGGAGAAGGCTCTTGAATAATCAACTTCTTCCAGATAGTCTTCTTCATTTATGGATGGGAATTGCAGAAACTCTGTGATGGAAGATTGCTTGATTTTGAGTTTCATACCTCTGATGGAAGTTTTCAACAACTTCCCGCTTCTCTTGATCTTGGCATGATGGAAGAATTCTTCAACATAAGGTAATACGACCTTGCAAGGATGTTCCAGGTTGAATGAGAGGTGATAAGTTATAAATATACGTATTTTATAGTACTTTATTTAAGTCATTTTAGTTCATTTTTGTTTTATTTATTTATTTTTGTTCAATGAATTGCTTTTTGTAAATATTTCTCTAACATAAGTTTATTTGATTTTCTGAAATTTTTCAGAAAATGTCAAAAATTCTCAAGGCACACGCTCGTGTCCCAACCTCCGACACGCCCGTGTCACGCCTTCAACGTTCAACCTTCGTCGATCCCAGCTCGACGTTCGGCCTTCGTCAACCCGACCAGGACACACCCGTGTACCAATGCCTGACACACCCGTGTTACGCCACCAGTTCCAGATAAGTTACTGCATACATCAAGTTGCAAGGTATCCCGACACGCCCATGTCACGCCTCCCGACATGCCCGTATCTGACACGTGTCCCGTCCAGATCCTTCCAGAAATCGGCCAGTCAACGAATTTTGACTTCTCCAACACACTAAACCCGACACGCCCGTGTCCCAATACGCGACATGCCCATGTCACCCCCTCTTTTTTGTCTATAAATAATAGTTTTCTGTATGAACTCTTGTTCTATTTTTTTGGACCATTTTGTCTGGGGTTGTGTTGCTTAATGTATTCCAAAGCCTTGTAAGGGAATTTTCTCCCCCTCTCCATAGCTTTTGTTTTAGTGTCTTTGTAACTCATTCTTTTATTTAATAAAATATGTTTTTTTCTTCTCTTTATATGATTTTGGAATGCATCTGAGCGCCCTTCCTTATGCAATCTTATTTTTCTTCTGTTTTATCTTTATTTTTCTCGTCTTTAAAATGGGTGTGTGCATGTATGAGTATAGATTTGTCCTTTTTTATGTTTTTGTTATTTATTTTACCTAGATTCATTTAGTCTTAGGATTTTTTCGTACTCTTTATATTCATCCTTATGAAACTATAAAATGGTTATAAAAGTGGTTTTGAATTTTTTTACTTGGTCTTTTTATTGTTATTGTTGTAAAACTTTTCGTCATTTTACTCTTTATTCCACTTTTTAAGCGTTTTTATGGAGTTATAAGAATGGATAAATTGTTGTTTTAATTTTTCGAGCACTTTGTTTTCGATTTTAATTTTCCAAACTTTTTGCTCGTTTAATTTTTATTTTCTCTTTTTAAGCATTTCTACCACGTTCTAGCGATAGAAATATAGTTGTTTTAATTTTTCAGTCACTTTGTTTTTCTTATTTTCATGTGCGTGTGTGAGTGTATGAGTTAGCTTTTTATTGTTTTATTTATGTAGAGTGTGTGTGTGTGTTTTATTTCTGTAGAGTATGTGTGTGTATTAGATAGGTTTTTCAGCTTTAATTTCCCGTCTACTCATTTGAGTAGGACTCATAATTTTCAGCTTTAATTTCCTGCCTACTAGTTTGAGTAGGACTTGTCATTTTATCACTTTCATTTCCCGCCTACTCGTTTGAGTAGGACTTGCACTTTTGCTGCTTTCATTTTCAGCTTTCTTTACTGCTTTAATTTCCCGCCTACTCATTTGAGTAGGACTCGCTTTTCAATTATGCAATTTTCTTTTCTTAAGCCGTCCCCATTCCGATGAGTGGCTAATCGCTCTTAGCCCACAGTATCGAAGAGCTTTGGGACAGATAAAATCGCTTTAAATAATTAAATGTCTCATTTTACGCTTTAATTAAAGCACTTATGGTTTGCCCTGGGTATACGATGCGCAGGACCACATATCGATGTGTGGCTTAATTTTCGTTGTCCATACCCTAGCTTGCAGAGAGGCCGTGCGTATGGACCGATTACCCTTGGGTAAAGAGAATTTTGTACATAACCTTGAGAGAGGAGAAGCATAATTCTACCGAATTGGGTTCCCCACCCAATAACGGGGTTCTTAGCGTAATGCAGGCATTAAGAGGAATCCTTCGTCGGACTAGCGTTCGGTCGAATAGTCTTAATGTTCAGGTGAGCGATATCCCTAGAGATAGGTGAGCTCATTCTTTTGGAGCCTCCACAACCGAGTCGTCCTTTAATTAATTTGAAATTTAGGATCTCTAGTTATTAAAAGTCGTTTTCGTTCAAATTCCTTCTGTACCATTGCGCTATTTCTTCATCGGCATTTTCTGCTTTTATTTTCTGCATTTTTATATATATCCGCCATTAATTAAACAACATCGACCCAAAATATTATCGGTGAAATAATAGTCCCTCCAGGGAAAGAGTAGAAATAGTCAACCTGAACCCAAGAACAATACGACCCTGATATTCCCCACCGAAATATCCTGTACTACACGTGATAGGTGCACTTGCCTCCTTTTGTTAAAACTTTATTTCAACTTTTTATAGATAATAAATCCGCGCGCCCCATCCTTCCAAAATAAATAAACACGACCGCTTTTATAACTCAAAATAAACCCTCGGAGTGCCGTGAGTTTTAACCATCAAGAGGCCGGCGGAATCCAGAAGTTTCAGAACATTTTTGAAATTGTCGGAAATTTCTTCTATGCTGGCGCGAACAAATTCACTTCCCACACAAATCTTAGAGGAAGGAGCCATCGAATGCAGAGGCAGAGAAATTTCTGGTTTGGGGGAGAAGAAGCAGTGGGTTTTACAAGAATAATGGAGGTGGCCTTCGCGGAATGGAACCGACTTTCTCGGGAAGATATTTCGAATTTTTGGGTTCAGGAATTTCTATGGACTTATCTTTTATTTATATAAAATTAAAATTTTTGAAGAATTAAAGAAATGCATACCTGAGTAGCGATTTGAATTCTTAATCAAAAGGAGAAATAATCTTGAGGAAGAGTGCATTTCTTGAGAAAAGTAGGCTTCTCGAGAAATCAATAAGCATTTCTTTAGAAAACATACTCCATTTCTCGAGAAAAAGAATTCATTCCGAGAAGTCCATAAAGCATTTCTCGAGAAATGTAGAGTCTTTCGAGAAATCTAAGTCTTTTTCGAGAAATTTACATAATTTTCCGAGAAACATTAGATCTTCATAGAATTTTTCCTTGACTTCAGAAAAGATCACTTCAGGATTCAATGTTGAGCATGCCAAGTTCTGTCTTGAAAAAGGAGAACTTGGCCTCGTCTAGCGGCTTCGTGAAAATATCTTCCACCTGCTGTCCGTCAGGACATAGTTGAGGGCTATGTCCATATTCTACACATGCTCCCGGATGAAATGGTAGTGTACTTTGATGTGCTTGGTCCGACTGTGAGAAACTGGATCGTTGGCGATAGCTATTGCGCTGGAAGAGTCGCGATACATTGGAATTTCTCTGAACTTCAAATTATAGTCTTCGAGTTGGTTCCTGATCCATAGAAGTTGTGCGCAACAACTACCCGCAGAGATATACTCTGACTCGACAGTAGATGTTGCCACATAATTTTGCTTCTTTTTGCTCCAAGAGATAAGCTATCTTTCGAAGAATTGGCATGTCCCAGAAGTACTTTTCCTATCATCCTTGCTTCATGCAAAATCAGCATCTGAAAGACCAATTAACTTGACGTCATTACTTCTTGGGTACCATAAGCCAAGATTGGGTGCACCCTTAATGTATCTTAAAATTCGCTTTACAGTGACATAATGAGATTCCTTAGTGTTCACCTGATGTATGGCGCAGACACATGTTGAGAACATTATATCTAGTCTACTAGTAGTTAGGTAGAGCAAGGATCCAATTATGCTTCTGTACTTAGTTTCATCAAAAGGTTTCCCTTTTTCATCCTTGTCTAGAGACACCATTGAACCCTTTGGAGTCCTCATAGAGGTTGAATTCTCCATTCCGAATTTCTTAAGAAGCTCCTTTGTGAACTTTGTTTGAGAAATGAAAATTCCATCCTCAGATTGCTTCACCTGAAGTCCTAAAAAATACTTCAGCTCTCCCATACTGCTCATTTCAAACTTCCCTTGCACAAGTTTAGAAAACTTTGTGCAAAGGCTGTCTTCCGTAGATCCAAATGTGATGTCATCGACATAGATTTGCACTAGCAAAATCTTGCCTTTAACTTCCCTAAGAAATAATGTCTTGTCTATCTTTCCCCCTATGAACTTGTTCTCAAGAAGAAAGCTAGAAAACGTCTCATACCAAGCTCGGGGAGCTTGCTTTAAATCATATAGGGCTTTATTTAAAAATAAAACATGATCAGGGAATTGAGAATTGACAAAACCTAAGGGTTGCGCTATGTAAACTTCTTCTTTCAGATTACCATTGAGGAATGCTGACTTCACATCCATTTGGTATACGGTGAAGCCTTTGAGGGCAGCATACGCTAGAAACAACCTGATCGCCTCGAGCCGAGCCACTGGAGCAAATGTCTGGTCGAAGTTGATCCCCTCTTCTTGTCTGTATCATTGTGCAATAAGCCGGGCTTTATTCTTGATAATTACTCCATGTTCGTCCAACTTGTTTCTGAATATCCACTTGGTGCCGATTACATTATATCACTTTAGATGGGGCACAAGCTCCCAGACTTTGCACCATTCTAACTAGCTGAGCTCCTCTTGTATTGCCATGATCCAAGAGGCATCTTTGTTCGCTTCCTCGAACTTCTTCGGTTCAACCTGAGACAGAAAACTCAGATGAAAAATTTCGTTAGCTGTACCTCTTCTAATTCTCACACTGTCGACTGGCTCTCCAATGATTAGATCAGTTGGGTGATCTCTTAGGTGTTAGAACCCTAGATTACTTGCCCTCTCTCTAACAGTCTCTGCATCATCTTATACAGCCTTTATTGGTTGAGGCACTTCTTCCTCTAGAGGTTCTTCTTCCACCAAGCTTGGATCAATGATCTTTACTGAGCTTGGACCGTCTTCCTTGACAACTTCATCCAAGCTTAGCTCCTTGAACCTGGTACCTACATCTGCACCATTAACACTAGACGAGCTGCTCTGGAGCAGGCTAGTCTCATCAAATATAATGTTTATTGATTCTTCTACCACCAGAGTTTTCTTGTTGAAAATCCTATATGCCTTACTATGGCTATTATATCCTACAAAAATGCCTTCAAAACATTTTTCACTAAACTTAGTTCGATAATGCTTCCCATTATTAAGTACGAAGCATTTGCTTCCAAAGATTCTAAAGTAGGACATAGTCAATTTTCTGCCCTTCAATAGCTCATAGGGGGTCTTACAGTAGTTTCTGTTGGTTAGTGATCTATTTTTCACATGACAAGCCGTGTTGATTTCCTCAGCCCAGAAGTACTCTGAGAGTGAAGCATCGTTCAACATGGTTGTATATGCTTAAATCAGGGTTCTATTCCTTCTCTCAACAACTCCATTTTACTGTGGAGTGCATGGGGAGGAAAACTCATGAAAGATACCTTGACTTTCACAGAACTCTTTCATGGCACCAGACTCAAAATCTATTCCGTGGTCACTTCTGATTTTGACCACTGAGCCGTTCAGTTCGTTCTTAATTTGCTGGACAAAATTAGTGAAAGAATTGAAGGTGTCAGACTTGTGTTTCAGAAAGAACACCCAGGTGAAACATGAGTAGTCATCAACAATTACTAATGTATAGACCTTACCTCCTAAGCTGTGAATAGGCATAGGACTGAATAAGTCCATATGAAGCATGTAAAAGCTTTATGAAGAATCTTTCTCAGTAATACCCTTGAAGGTAGCCCGTGTCTGCTTATCCATTTGACAGGAGTGACATGGACTCTCTTTAAGGCACTTAATGCTGGTGGCATCGCACACTAGGTTGTGAGAAAATAGCATATTTAAGGTTTTGAAATTAATATGTGCTAATCTCTTATGTCATTAGTCACAGAGACAGACACTACTTTTTGCCATAAAATACACTGGGGTAGAAGTGTCTAAGCACAGAAAATTTAAACAGAAGATATTTCTGCTCCGAGTGCCTGTTAAGACCATCTCAAAATTTGCAGACGATTTTATCAAACACTTATCCTTGTATAAATCAATGATATAGCCTTTGTCACATAGTTGACTTATGCTTATAAGATTATGGTGTAATCCTTCAACATAAACAACGTGTGTGAAAGAGACTACGCCATTAGAAATCACACAATAACCTTTTGTTGTTCCCCGGTCTGAACCTACAAAGATGACTTTTGGTCCGTCTTCGACTAGGGTATAATCACACAAAAGGCTTCTTGTCCTGGTCATGTGCCGAGAGCATGCACTGTCTAAATACCAGATCAGAGTTCTATAAGCCTTTGGACATTCCTGCAAAAATAAATCCGTTTACCTTAGGAACCCAAACGTATTTAGGTCCTTGATTCCTGATCAACATACTCGCCCTTGGAACATTAGCCTTGCGAGTGGTCGGTCTCACATAGCTAACTCTAGGAGTTACAAGATTGTCAGGGTTATACAACCATTCTGCGCCAAAATGACTAATTTTGTCGCAGCACCAACAATAAAATCTGTTGTGCCTCCTTTTATACTCCTGCTTTATCATTTGAATGTGAGGTCTAGTAGGGGTAGAGTTCTTATAGGTGGAGGCCTCCTGGTTGTTGAAAACACAGGGGATTCCCATCTCCTTAGCCTTAGGCACAACAGATGTAGCTTTTGGTGTCTTCTTATTGTAATGGCCATGCACATATGGACCATAACTCTTCATCTGAATTTCCTCAAATGGTGCTTTGAACACGCTGACACAAAAATCATGGGGATGGGTACATCTCTGGTATCTGTTCTTGGGCTCCACATGAGTAGGCCTAGCATGATGACCATAGGACGACTCAAGGTTAAACTTGTTCGTCGGAAAGATTACTTTCCTGAACAAAGGTTTATCTATGGGTGCCTTCCCCTTTTCTTTGGTGCTAGCCTTATTAGCAGCCTTACCTTTTCCACCGATGTGGCAAAGACCACCACCCATCTTCTTAGCGGAGAACTCATCTATGAGAGGAAGAATAGTCTTCAGCTTGGAGTAACTCTCAATGAGTTTTCTCTCCACCGTGATCTTTTCTTCCATCTCATCAAGATATTTTTCCTTCAGTATTAACGTCTCAACCGAGTCCTCGAGTTCCTCTTTCAAGGAGTGGACTTCATCTCTGAGAGGAAGTAATTATGCAATTTCTTCCCTCAAATTTTCTTCCACTGCCTTGAGGGATGCAATCTCTTTAACTTGCTTTCGGACTACCTTTCGACATTTATCGAAAGCCTTTAACAAGTTCTCGTGCTGAGCCATCTACTCTGATTCGTTCCATAAGAGGAGTATTTTTCATGACCATTGGAGGAAGTTTAAGATTCTGAAAGAATGGTGTGCAAGTTTACTTTCCCATGATATTTAGAGTCGCCCACATCTTCGTCAGATTGAGCCATATGCCCGAAGTAAGCTTCTTTGTTTTTAGAACTTCACTCGCTCGAGTCACTATCGCTGAGAGTCTTCAACTTTTTGGCGATGAAGCTCTTTTCTTCTGTCTTCTTCCCTTTGAATGATCTCTTATCGTCCTTCCTAGAGCTATCCTTCTTCTTGTAAGGACACTCCGCAATCTTGTGACCTAACTTATTGCAACAGTAGCAAACAATGTCAGAGGAAGAAATTTTATTAGGTTTCGATTTATACATGTCCTCCTTATTGTAGCTTTTCTTCGTACGATCACCATCACGATATGATCTCCTGGAATCTGAAGAGAAAGACTTATTCTTCATTTGTGTTCTCTTGCTCAGCAGCTTCTTGAACTGCTTGGAGATTAGGGAGAACTCTCCTTCCGATAGCTCAGAGCCTGATGTGCTGAGCTCAGATTCTTCAGGAGTGTCAGGAGCTCATGTCCTTATGGGTGACACAGCTTTGGACTTCCTTGAACCTTCAGCCTTTAGGGCTGTAGACTTCTCTTTACTTGAAGATTGGTTGGCTTGCTACTCTTTCTTTTTGGTGTTCATTTGTAGTTCATAGGAGATCAATTTACCGAAGAGATTCTTAGGTTCGATCTATGACAACTTCCCGAATTCTCTGATGGCAACAACTTTTGTATCCCAGTACTTTGTCAAGGATCTGAGGAATTTGTCGTTCAGTTCACCATGAGTGAATTCACGGCCATAGTTCCTGAGGCCATTGACTATCTTGAAGAACTTCTCAAAACTGTTAGCTATAGAGTCATTGGCACCTTGTTTGAAGGCTTCGTACTCCAGATTCAACAACGATCTACGATCATCTCTCACTTCTTTAGTACCTTCCATAAGTACAACTAGGTAGTCCCATATCTCCATGGAAGATTTGCAGTAGAATAAGTTATGGAGCATTGATTCGTCCATCACACTAGCTATTATATTCTTCGTCTTCTTGTCCAGGGAGACTAGGGCAATCTCATCCTTAGTGAGATCCATCATCTTCTTGGGAATCTGAATTGTTGGATTTATAGTTGAAGCCTGGGTAGGGATGTGTGGTCCTTCTTCCACGATCTGAAAAATTCTCGGATCTGCAGCTTCCATGTAGAACCACACTCTTTCTTTCCGCATGGGAAAGTTCTCTTTGGCGCACACTAGTAGCATCATGGAAGACATATCTTTGCTTCGATCCATGGTGACTGAGCGGAATCTCTTAATTCTAGATCAGGGATCTTGATCAAGGTGTTAGCCTTATCGACCAGAACACCCCTCTGATACCAATTGAAAGTATCTAGCATTAACCTGAATCACCTAGAGGAGGGTGAATAGGTGATGTTTGCGTCTTTTTGTGGAATAAAAATATTTAAAAGACAAGCACACAAACACATAGATTTTTATAGTGGTTCCCCGGATTGGGTTGTCCACTGACCCACGTCTCCTATCTACCACAAAGGGTAAGATTCAGCTACTTCACCTTTCTCAGATTATACCAATCTTACACCTCAAAGCAATACTCCTACACCTCGATCCACAATGGATCTACACACTCGATCCACAAGCTGGATCTACACCTCGATCTATAAACCGAATCTACAAACTCGATCCACTAATGGATCTATAACCTCAGAGATAAAAACTCCTACAAACTCAGAGACAAAGCTCCTAAGAATATAAAAACAAATTACAACAGTAAAGAAAATGTTTTACACTTCAGATCTGAAATCTTCTTGAATCTTCCTTCTTAAAACTAGAACAACTTGATGAAGAAGGTTGAGGAAGAAACTCGAGAAGACTGATCTGAAAGCTAGGAACTGACCCAATCGAATAGAAGTTGAAGAAGTTGAAGATCTAGGATCAGTCGAATCTTATCTTGCTTTGAATCGCTGGATCTGGAGAAGATGACAGAAGGGATTGACGATGAAGATGATCGGCTTTTCTCCCCAAAATGGAAAGTGCTTCAGCAATTCAAATTCCGTGAAAAAATTATTCTGATTGAATGATTCTCCTTCTTATTAAGTTCGGTGAATCCGTGAAATGTCTTTTTATATGTCATCGACCAACGGTCAATCATCATTAAGACAGGATCCACGCAATTAAGGAAAGACGGAACTTACTAAACTTTGGTTAATTTTAATTCCTGTCAGAAAACTTGAAACAAAAAATCTGTAAGTCTGTTTCTCGAGAAGAAGTATATTTCTCGAGAAATGACTAGCTTTCTCTTGAAAAAGACTTGGCTTCTCGAGAAAGAACTTGAAGAAAATTTTCTGTGAAGTAAACCACTGATTTCTCGAGAAGGAAAATATTTCTCGAGAAAATAATCTGATTTCTCGAGAAACAATACGACCTCTCGGGAAATTGACTTAGCGCAAAATTCATGAAGTGAAAAACTTGTTTCTCGAGAAAAGAATTTCTTTCTCGAGAAATCATAGGGCTTCTCGAGAAATCTACTTAGCGAAAATATCTAGATCTAAAGACCGATTTCTCGAGAAGAAGGCTTAGCTTTCTCGAGAACTTTTGCTCTTCTCGAGAACAACTTGCCTTCTAGAGAAATGTACTAGGCTTTTCTCGAGAAAATGACTTAGCATATATTTCAGGTAATTTCCCGAGAATTCTTGTAGTTTCTCGAGAATAGCAATGCTTTCTCGAGAAATAAACATTGACTTCTCGGAAAATACATGCCATTTCTCGAGAAAATGACTTGGGGAATTTTCATAGTACTTTTTCTTTCCTTCTAAGTGAAATTAGCATCCATTCCTTTATTCCATTTCCTTAGTACTTGAAAATGAAGTGCATCCCAATAGAGGTGTTACACATGAGTCAACACCATGGATCACACATGCGACATTGGAGAAGTACTCCATCACTTCACTTTTCATTGTCAGAGTAGGTTCAGAGAACACATATTCTAGGTCATTGGCATCGAGTAATTTAATAACTGTTTTGATTTCTTCACTTGCATCCTTAAATCCACCTCACACTACCTCATATCCCAAATTAACAGAATCATTGCCTTTCCTTGGAGACATTTGAGAGAAAATAGACTAATTCTTGTTATGAGTTCTAGGGCATGGTGTGAAGGTGACTAAAGGCAAATGAAAGCGCAATCTCATTTTAGACATTTGTCCTATTTATAGTTTATTATATCTTGAAATATGAAATGACGCATACCTGGAGGCGCGATTGAATTGAGATCTAAGTGCTGAGATTAATTGAACTAGTGGAATTGATTTGAATCTTATTGTAATCCCAACATCGAGTTAACACATTGCCACAAAAATGAACTCAAAGCTGCAGACTTGTTTTCTATTCAACCCCTTGCAACTTTCTTAATTCCCTCCTGCACATCTGGTTAGTATTCTAGAACCTCCTTTTTCATAACTAAATGACTTTTAGGATAGATAACATTTACCTCACAACTTTATTTTTAGTTAAATTTAGCTTGAAGTGGAGATATAGTGAAGATATCTTGTCTAGAGGTAGAATCCTTGAGTGGAAAGCACTTAAAGCTGGACCTAGTTTGCTTGCATATTTAGCATGTATGGCCAGGCCCATCTTCACTTTTTTTAGAGTTTGATTCATCTCTAACAAGATTTTTTGAAGTCAATTTATTTATTATCTTGTAGTTCAAGTGAGATAATCTCCGGTGCAATTGCATGCAAATAGATTCCTTTTAATTTGACACAAGCAAAAATATCATAGAAGATTCTAAATAAAGAAAATTCAGACAATGCATAATTCTACTTTTAGTGCTTATTAGAATTATCTCAAGGTAAATTGATCTTGGGTTCAATTTTTTTAAGGGTGTGGTTTCTTAGATGGATTCAAGTCACAATCTAATGCCCGATGTAGCCACTGTCCAACTACCATATTGGCATTTGATTGGCCTTTGGATAAACCTTCAAAAAAATATCTAGTTTACCTTAGATAGCCAAAGAGGCATGGGTCCTTGGTTACTGTTAGCTTTGGGAGAAGATTTCTGAATAAAAGAGTTATTATTTAATTTAAGATTCTTTGCCTTGGAGACTATTGGGCTGTACTAATAGTCCAGAGCAAAGTGGCTTACTTTTCCACAACACCAACACTCATATATGTTGTACCTTTTCTTATGAACCACTTTAGGGGTGGAATGTGCATGTTCATGTTTAGTAGAGTAGGTATTATCATTCTGTTGGAACACCCTATTACTAATTTGGGTAAGGATCACTATGTTTGTCTTAGGAAACCAGGTTGACCTAGTTGTATAGTTGTAAAGGTCAACATTAGAATGAGTCTAGGGCTTAGAACTTAGGTTTGAAGCTGCCCCCAGGACCATTCCAAGATCAAGGTTGAAGAGCTAAGTCTAAGGCAATTCTCGTCGAGCTCAGGTCGACGAAACGTCGAACTCGGTTCGACGCTCTCTGAGCTCAACTTGTTGAAGCGTCGAACTCCGGTCGACGATCTTCGAGCTCAGATCGACGATCTCTCTTCAGTTATTCTACAGGACGCTGAGCTCGGGTCGACGATCTTCGAGCTCAGGTCGACGTTTTCTGTCTGCTTGATCTCATTCTATCTCTGAGCTCAGTTCGACGATCGTGGAGCTCAGATCGACGATTCCTCTGAGAGATCGACGTCTTTTAAGGATTCAAATGCTGTTATTCTTTGGAATGTTTTTGAATATTATCAACATTTATGACAAGAAGATCTGCCAGCCGTTTGTCTTTATTCTGGAGCAAGTTTCAAGGTATTATTCAGAGAATGTTTGCTGGACTTTCCTCTAGAAGACAAGACTCCTTATGGAAGACTTTTATGACTGCCAACGGCTACTTTGGACAAAGAATTCTTCAGAGAATAAGATCTTCCTTCTTCAATAAAAAATATATACAGAAGAATACACAATATACAGAATACTGATAGCAAAAGAAGAACAGAAGAACTGTGACATAAGAATCTTCTTGTTTACTAACAAGCATTCACAACTTCATCAAAAGAACTCCAGACACCTCATTTCTCAGTCTTCTTGCTGAAACAATCTTTTGCTGGAGATCAAAGTTCTGAAGACCTATCACCCTAGAGCAAAGCTTCCCTTCCTGAACCAGTCTACATCTCAGGGGGAGCTTTGACAACAAAGATCCACTAGTCTTCTCTCATTTGATTTGAGAACAGAGAAGATAACTTCATTTCCTTTTCCTTTTTATTTTCCTGCTGTAAAAGAGTTCTTGAACTCTCTTCAAAAGTTCTATCTGGTTCTGAGAACCATGTCAAAACTCAGTGGTGGCAAGACACCTTATCAAAAAATCCAGTTTTGGTTTTTGAGCACCTTGACAAAAGCTCATTGGTGTCAGGACACCTGATCAACTCATCCTGAGTGGATTCCTACCAAGGGTGGTAGAAGAGTGGATGTACCAAGGTTTTTGGGGAACCACTATATTTCCTTATGTCTTCTAGATTGTTTGTTTGATTGTTGCTGTGTGCTGTGCTATTAGTTTCTTGCTTCTTTAATTATTTTCTAGCACTCTACACTATAGTGTAAATTAAATTTTATATGTGTTGATATTTTCAAAGCTGTGAAACTTATTTGAATAAACTCTATTCACCCCCCCTCTAGAGTTGAGATAGATCTTACCCTCACTTTCAATTGGTATCATTCTTTTCATTTCTTTTGGATATTCTTGTGTTTGTGTGTATGATGTTAATGGACTGCACATCCACTTAATTTTTCTTAAGGACAAGCCTTTGTAGGCTGCCATTCCCTTTACCCTTGAGTGTGGGTGTTGTTGAGCCAAATTCAGAAGGTCCATGATTTTCCATTTGCATTTCTTTATGAGAAACTTTAAATTCACTAGACCCAATGTCCTTTATTTCTTTCTAGTGAGGTGCATTGCTTTACACATTGGAGGAGCATCCATTCTTCTAATGCCCATATAGGCTATCTTGGTCATAGCTGTTTGATGGCAGCAAAACCTTGTATAATTTGATTGATTGCATTTTATTTTTTTCCTTTACTATTTTCTTTTTCTCCTGCCTCTTTGAAATATGTTACACCACTTCTATATGGTGTAGAGAAGCTATATATTTTAGGTAGTATAGTTTGTGGCTTGAAGAACCTAGCCACTAGCTTCCTCTCATTGAGGAGCTTCTCCTCAAGATCCTTGATGGCATGTTCTTATGACTTATAGTTCCAATTTCAATGATTTGCATCCTCTTCAGCTTGTTGAGATCCTTACTAATTTGAGTCAACCTTTTAGCTTTCTCAAGGCACTCATAATTAGCAAGCTTAAGGGATACAATCTCCATAACTCGCTTCTTAACAATCTTCTTACTTTTCTTCCATACTTCTAGGAGAGCATGTTGGGTCCGGCGTTCCTTCACTTAACCCGTGGCGCTCTGCTACTTATATAAAAAATTAAGTTGCGCCCTCTCCAAGAGTCCGGGCTTTTGGTGCAGTTGGGTATGCGCTTGATCCTTCAATTGGTATTAAAGGAGGTCACGGGTTCAAGACCAGGGGGGGGGGGCGCTATTAAATCCTAATTTTTCCCTTCTACCTGTATGGGTCCGGTGGGTCAGGAAACCGTGGACATGTGGTAACCCCACCTCTGAGCCATGTGGGCCATGTGGTAACCCCACCTCTGAGCCGACGGGTTGTGCTGGACGCCCGGGGGGGGGGGGGATTATTGGGTCCGGCGTTCCTTCACTTGACCCGTGGCGCTCTGCTACTTATATAAAAAATTAAGTAGCGCCCTCTCTAAGAGTCCGGGCTTTTGGTGCAGTTGGGTATGCGCTTGATCCTTCAGAGCATCATATTTTTTCAACCAGATCATTAAATCCTTTCTGTGATTTAGATTCACCCTAATCATTAGATGATGAGCATGACTCTAATTTAGCACCTATTTCACACTCAGATTTAGATAAAGATAAAGATGCTTTAGTGTTTACCTCATCAGGATGAGAGTCATCCCGATCTTCCTCATCTGACATGGCCATGAGGCCATAATGGTCTTCATCTTCATTATCACTATTAGATAGTGATATAAGAGCCCTGATGCCCACCCTAGTATAAGTTATTTGAAATGAGAGAGCAGTTGACTAAATCCTTAGAGTTTTCTTTGGAGGGTGGGGGTGGGGGTGAAAAGAGATTAAATTTATATTTATTTTAACTATACTTTTCACAAAATTTTTATATACTCTGATTATCAACCCAAATTTATGTTAATTAACTATAAACACAACACATCAAATAAGTAATCACAGAAAAATACATAATCACAGAAGATATAAGAAATCTAACGGTTCCCTAAAATCTGGATACATCCACTCTTCTACCCCCTTGGTAGAAATTCACTATCACTATGCCCGAGTCTTTTGATAAGGAGATTCTTAGAACAAATCACTAGATCTTTTAATAAGGAGATCTTGAACCAATACAGTTTGAGTCTTTTCGTAGGGAGACTCTCAAAACCTCTATCTGAATCTTTTGAAGAGGGATTCTTAAAACTCTTTTCACAAACTAAAAAAGTTCAAAAAACAAGAATTAGAAGAGAATATGAATATGTAGTAATCGTCTTCATGAGTCCTCTCAACAGAATCCTTATGACTTGTTGGCACTAAGTAGATTGACTTCTGGAACTCTGATGAATCCTTGAATGAGAAGATCTCAAGGATTATTAGCCCTTTATTCCAGATATGCTTTAATATTCACTAAATTTGATACAGGAATTGGTAATCTTTTGAGAAGAAGAAGAATTGATTCTTTATTCAGATTAAATAATAAGATGATGATCGACTGATTCAAGGAAGAACTTCAATTGTAGATGATAATCTTCCAAATCTTCTCTATCGAATTCAATCTTCCAAACCACGATCTTTTTTGTGTAATGATTGTTGTAGCTTATTCCTCCTCTGTGTTATTTGAAAGATTTTGTTTTCAAGAGTAGCTAAAACACCTGGGGGGGGGGTGAATAGGTTTTTGTGTCTTTTTCTACTATCTTGTTACTTATGTGTGTTGTGACTTATTATTATGTTGGCTTTCTATAATACACAATCAACATATAAATATTTATAGTGGTTCCCCAAGATTTGGATACATCCACTGTCCCTCCCACCTTTCTAACAGTGTGTTAGACAAGGCCAACTTCTCCAACTCGGCTCAATGAGCTTACAACACAGATCCCTATGGATATTTCAGACTTTTCCAAGTCCTACCTCAGTCCCAAGGCCCTACACTCATAGAAATATTCTCCTACTCTAAGTGATATACTCTAGAACACCTACCTCAAACTTTAACTCAAAGTCATACATTAAGATCCACCACTGGATCCTACCTCAGAGAGAAACTCTCCTACAACTAAGATTCTCAACTAGAATACTATAATTCAGGCACAAAGGTCCTACAACTCAGATCTACAGAAAAGATCCTACCTCAGCCTTTATAGTTTAGGCTTACACTCAGATCAATTAAGTTCTTATAGAAGGAAATGTTGGTTGTTGATATAGATTGACTCCTGAGAAATAATCTCTGAGTCTGTATCTTCCTAAACTGACATAACTCATTCCTATCTTCTTCACAGCTCAAAGGATGGATCTTCAAGAATGTTTTGCTTGAGCTATGAAGTAAGTGCAACTAGGGCTTTCTTTGTTCCTTCTTCTACCTCATAGAGATAACTCCCTGAACTTGCTATTGATGGTGAGAATGACAACAACTTTCTTTCTTGAACTTTGAGATCAACAACAAAGGTAAGTTCTTCAAGCTTTACAACTCTGTTCAGAGAAAGAAGACGAAGCTATCAATTTCCAAAAGCTAATTTCTTCTTCCTTGGAATACTGCTTTTGTATCCCGCTATCCAATGGCTCTTTGAGCAGTGGGACCACCTGGAGTTGGTAGCTACAACTTATCTTTAGCATTTATTGTTGTACAACAGGAAAGCGGTGCCATTTTTTGTCTACTGTTCTATTCCCACAACAGTTGAAATTCTACTGACATCATAATGACTCAACTCCTGTGGACTTAGCCAAATTCAGACAATTCTATATAGGCATTGAGTGAAGACTTGTCACTCAATGCCCAAACACTTAGGAAAAATTCTACAGCACCAGGCATTGAGTGATCATTCATCACTCAACGAATATCGACATTACAGTTTAACTATCTAGGCGTTGAGTGAGCCTTGATCACTCAATGCATCTGGACTTAGTAGATTTTCTCTGTATTAAGGCATTGAGTGAGTTGTCTTCACTCAATGCTTTCTGCCATTGCCTATTTTATTGAATAGGCATTGAGTGAACTGCCTTTACTCAATGCTTCTGTCCTTAGATGGATTTTCTGTTGAATAGGCGTTGAGTGAGTTGTCTTCACTCAACGCATTTATCCTTAGATAGATTTCCAAGTCATACAACCCTACAACTCTGACTGTACTGTGTTCTATCAACACTTATTCTTCTAGGCGTTGAGTGAACTTCCTTCACTCAACGCTTCTAGACTTAGCCAGAATTCTTGTCAGCTTCTCTCTGGCTTTGACTGTTTGAGCTTTACTCAACACATCTCGCTCTAGGCATTGATTGAACTTCCTTCACTCAACGCTTCTAGACTTAACCAGATTTCTGCTTTGGCTATGCTGTGGCTTTGACTGCCTAGGCTTTACTCAATGCTTAAAGCCATCTGGCGTTCAAGGAACTGTCTTCACTTAACGCTTCCAAGCTTAGGCAGATTTCTTCTCTATTATCATCCTGTCTTGTGTCCACCTGTCATTATTGTTGAGACAACTTGTTTAAACTGTGAACAAAGAGAAAACTGCATACATGAAACTTTGAGCATGCATCAAATACAATCCTATGTATACCATTGTCTTAATGGCCTTCTTCAAATTTGGGATATTGTGACCAATGGACCCAACAATCTCCCCTTATTTGAAGAAGTTAAAACCTTAGACAATGATATACACTAACACATATAGAAGTTTGATCATATATAGAAAATTGAGAATAGAAATTGAAGTACACAGAAACATATGAATATATTTAAAGGCATTAATCATAAATATCTAGTATGCTTAAAATAATGTTCACATTATAAAAAGCCCTTAAGGAAAATTTCAAAAACACATCATGTTTCTGGTTCCTTAATTACTATCCCCCTGTTTGGCTTTTTTGTACTCTTTGCTTCATCTTCTCTCTTTTCCTTCTACCTCTCAAAGTAGCTGTAAGGCTTGGGGAAGTATTTGCTTGACTCCAATGCATCTGCTGGTAGAACACCTGACTTCTTGTCTCTTCTGTACTTTCTCCTTGCTTCTTCATTTCTCTCTAGCTTTGCCCATTCCAGGGAGCCGTAAAGCTTTCCCCTCTCAGTTTTCTTGGACTTAACTTGGTCCCAATAAAACAAAATTATAGTCCTAGATTGAGGACTCCATTGCTCAAATTCTGGCCTGGATTCCATTTTGATGCAGGCTAGTCCCACCAACGCGACTTAGATGACCGGAAAACTCACAACTTGCTCTCTCACGCAAGTAAGACGTAACCACACCGAACTGCATTATTATCAATCGCAGGCTAACTCGAAAGATCGCCAATCCTCTAGAGATGAAATAAGGGCTATTTGCCAATATTTGCTCAAGCGAAAGGGACCTACACGATCCGAACGATTGTGTTATACCAAAAGAGATCCACTAAAAATAAATCGATGCACGAGGTGGTTTATCTCTCCCAACAAAAGAAAAGCCACAAAAAACCAAATCCTTAGGACGGCTAAAAATCAAGAGTGCCAACAACGAATCAACCGAAGAAAACCCACAAGCAATCTCTATGTCAAAATCAACGCCACCATTTTTCTTCACAAGAAATATGCTAAGGGAAGAATCAACCACGAGAGGAGGTGAGAAAATCATTACCCACACTCGAGGAAGTTATCATAAGGTAGATTGCTCTATTACAGCTCTACGGGAGTTCCACCGAATGGAGGTCTAGGCTCTCCAATCTCCACAAAATCACGCCAATGAGCTCCGAAGGGAAGCAAATCGGGAAGGAGGGGCGCAGTTGGGTGCTCGTGTAGGAGCTCGAGTCGGCAAGCGCGGGTAGCAGCTCGAGTTTCGAAGGGGGTGACAGCTCGGGATGGAAGGAGGCCGCATCTCGGGATGGAAGGAGGCCGTAGCTCGGGTTGGAAGGAGGCCGTAGCTCGGGTTAGAAGGAGGCGGGTCGCTGGAGTCGCACCGACGAGTGGAGGCGGCGAGTCACACACCGAGTAGGAGGGGCAGCAGCAATATCACACTGCACTCAAAGGCAATCCCTAGGAAGAAAACTTTACGGTTTCTTTTCTTTGTTTAAATCCACAAATGCTTTTTAATTTCCTTTCCCAGGATTATAAAGTTTTACATTTAATAACTAAAACTAACAAATATTAAACAAGTATTAAAATTAACTTAAGCTAACAAATATTAAGATAAGGTTAAACTTAGAGCTGCATATTAAAACTATGAAATATGCCAATAATAGCCATTTTGAGCTAAGCGGCCGCACATGACCGTGCATGAAGGTCATAGCGGCGAAAATCTTCATTTTCTTGATTGTTGCGTCGACGCTGCCGCGAATGGAGGTTGTAGCGGAGGATATCTTCAGTCATTGGCAGGTTAGTATCACCAATCCTCTCCCGGTCAAAAGCACTCATCCCCGATGAGTGGTCACGTCGATAGTGTTGGAGGAGTGCAACATCCAAGCATTCCAAATCAGCCTCGGGAAGCCAAGAATCATCCTAAGTGGGGCGATCCCGCAAACGAACAAGATATCGGTGGAGACCACTGCCAGCGGAGGTAACAACTTTATCGTCCAGAATCTTATCAGGCATGAAGGTGGTTTTAGGAAACCTTGGAAAAGCATTAACAAAATCAAATTCCAGCATACCTTCGGTAGAAGCCTTAGTAGAGAGCGATCCGGGGATAATCTCACCCCCCAACCAAGGAGTAGAAGTGGAGGAAGACGTGAATGAAGGGGAAGATATTTCAAGTGGCGGAGAAATATATGACGTTAAATCCAAAACTTTGAAAATAGGGGATATACCCCAATCAGTGGGTAAATCCAGAAGATTAGCATTGTCTCCTAATTTATTTGTAATTCGAAAAGGATCGGGTCTCTGATTAGCTAATTTTTTTTATGGAGCACGAAGGCAACCGTTCAGGGATGAGACGAACCAAAACCAAGTCATCAATGTTGAAGTGAATTGCTCTCCGATGAAAATTTGTGTGCGCTTGATAAGACGTTTATTGAGTGGCCAACGTCTCTTGAATGTGTTTGTGCAAGTCGCAAACATGTTGAGCGAACTCCTGTGCAAATTGACTTGACTTATACGATGGTGGTAAGGGAATCAAGTCAAGTGGCACCGGGGCCTTATAACCATGCATGATCTCGTTGGGGGACAACCCAGTAGATCTATTTTTGGAGTTGTTATAAGCTAGTTGGGCGTGGGGAAGAAGTAAATCCCATGTGCCCTTATGGTAACCCACAAGACAACTCAATAAGTTTCCAAATATTCTGTGTACCACTTCCGTTTGGCCATCTGTTTGCAGATGATAGGCTGAAGAAAAAAAAATCTTGCTGCCCATTAACTTCCATATAGTTTTCCAAAAATAATTAGTAAATTTAACGTTCCTATCAGTAACTATAGTTTTAGGAACACAACGATGTCCGACAACCTATTTAAAATACAACTTAGCGATATGAGACACATCACTAGTTTTATCACACAGAATAAAATAGGCCATTTTTGAAAAGGGATCTATCACCACCAGGATGGAATAATTACGTCGAAAAGTGATCCGCAGACCTAAGATAATATCCATACAAACGTCCTCCCACAGAATGGATGGAATCGGGAGAGGTGTGTATAGACCCGCATTAGTCTTATTCCCCTTGGCTAATTGGCAAGCACGACAACTACTAATGATTTTACTAACTAATGGCTTGAGACCGGGCCAATAAAACTTGTCCTATACAAATGTGATAATTTCGTCACGACCAAAGTGACCACCAAGGCCACCGCTATGCAACTCCCACACAATAAGGTGGCGCAAAGAAGAGAGTGGGATCAACAACTTCGCATGCTTAAATAGATAACCGTCCGTAATATTATATTCTGAAATTGTGGTGGGTGAATCGCTTTGAACGGATAGATAAATATATTTAAAATCAGGACATTTAACATACTCATCCTTGATCCTCTCAAACCCGATAACCTTCACTTGTAATATAGACAATAATAAGGATACACGGCTAAGGGCGTCAGCTACGCGGTTTAGGGTCCCCTTAAGATGTTTAATGAGAAAGTATATTCTTATAGATAGGAAATCCATTTAGCATGACGTGGACTAATTTTACTTTGTGAGTTAACCAATCTTAATGCGTCATGGTCCGATAGGAGAATAAACTCCTTGGGAAGGAGATAATGCCGCTAATGTTGGAGGCATCGAATTAGTGCGTAAAATTCCTTATCATAATTTGAATAGTTTAACTTAGGGCCAACAAGCTTCTTACTAAAATAACCAACCGGGTTGCCCTCTTGACTCAACACACCACCAATGCTTATCCAAGAAACATCACAGGACAACTTAAAAACCTTGCCAAAATAAAGCAATTGTAGAATAGGTTCTTCCGAAATTTGGTTCTTGATAGTTTGAAATGCGTTAGTGGCCGATGCGGTCAAATTAAAATCTCCCTTCTTTAAGCACTCCATGATTGGCGACAAAATACTACTAAAGTTACGAATGAAGCGACGATAAAAAGTGGCAAGACCATGAAAACTTCTCACTTCACGTAGGGTTGTGGGCTCGGGCCAATCTTTTATGGCTTGGAACTTCTTTGGATAAACATGAATACCCTCTAAACTCACTATATACCCAAGAAACTCTATGGAACTTACCGAAAAACGTAGATTTTTTTATGTTAACGAATAATTTTTCCGCCCTTAACGTCATAAGGAGTAATCTTAAGTGAGATTCATGATCATGCAGAGAAGTGCTAAAAACTAAGATGTCATCAAAATATACCATAATAAATTTGCCCAAGAAGGTTTGTAGCACATGAGTCATCATCCTTAGGAAAGTGCTTGGAGCATTAGATAGTCCAAACGACATTACTAGCCATTCATACAACCCATCTTTGGATTTAAAAGCCATCTTCCATTCATCCCCCTCTTTAATTCGGATTCGGTGATAACCACTCCTAAGATCCGGCTTGGAGAAAATTGTGGCCCCCGCTAACATGTCAAGTAAGTAAACGAGGGATGAGAAACCTATATTTAACGGTGTTCTTTTTATAGCTCTACTATCTATGCACATTCGCCACGTTCCGTCTTTCTTTGGGTCTAACAGGGCGGGAATGACACACGGGCTCTTACTATGCTGAATGAGTCCCTTAGATAATAAATCTGAAAATTGTGTTTGTAATTCCTGATATGCGGATGGGTTCAACCTATAGTGAGGAAGATTTGGCAAAGAAGACCCCGGGATGAAATCTATTGCATGTTGGATATCGCGCATGGGAGGTAGCATGGAAGGTAACTCATCCGGATAGACATCTTTGAATTCTTCTAAAAGCTTCCTCAACGCTACAGGTAACTCGTGAAAAGTAGAGACTTCAATCTTAGTTTGCAAACAAACCAATGCATATAATATTCCACTCATAAAGGAATCTCTAGTAAACTCTTTCTTGCCGATCAAACTCAATGTCTTCTTCTCTATTGGGATAACCGTATCTTTGGAAGGAATAGTGGGGTCCTTAGGTGGGGTGGGCTTGAGAGTGATCTTTTCCCATTAAATTTAAATTCATAGATGTTGTCACCTCCATAGTGCGTAACATCGTGGTCAAAAATCCATGGATGACCCAAACAACACGTGGCAAGCATCCATTAGGATAACGTCACACCAAACTTGTTCTGAATAAGCTTTGATGGTAAGAGGAACTAGGAAATGCTTAGTGATCGGAAGGGAGGTTTTGTTAACCCACGCGATGTGATAGGGATATGGGTGTGGTTCGGCGGATAACGACATACATGTAACCGCCTTCTCCGAATTGACATTCATACAACTACCGCTGTCTATAATCAACTTGCACAGTTTCTCACCCCTCTTAAAAATCAAGGAAAATATATTAGTTTGGTTCCAATCATCCAAAGTGCGAGGCATAGTCAAAATACATCTCATCACCATAAGGTTATTGTCCTCTTCCATGTCACTAGGGAATCCGCCCGGCTCCAACTCATCTGTAGCCTCGTAAATAAACTCGGGTGTTTCACTAGTAGGATCGACTATGGCCAAGGTCTTCATCTTAGTTGGGTATTCAACGACGTAGTGACCGGTTACTGTCACAACCCGCATTTTCTCCGAATTAAGAATTATCAGAGTAAGAGAAAACACGCGTCATGATGCCACGTCAAGCAGGGGATAACTGCTGACGCTCAGGCAAAACTAACTACAATCTTTATGCAAGAAAATCATGTGCTTAATGAATAAAAAATCAGTTATGATTAGAGTCCGTATCCCCCGGCTCAGTGGATCATCTAGTCCACAAAAGAAAAACTATATTAATACGCTGCGGAAAAAATACTTTATTTAGGTTTAACATCCTAAGGAGCGCATAAGGGTTCCAAGAGAACCACTCATGCTATGCAAGACTCTACATTAAATTTATGTAATATATAAGAAAATGGTCTTTATACGTGATTTGGAAAAATAGTGATTTCGCTTATAAAACATGCTGATCATGAGCTTTATTTATAATAACAATTATAGTTTAAAAATAACTAGCAACCTAGCATAAAACCTTCTCAGAGCAAGTAGACTATCTCCAGAAAATGGTAGCAGCAATAGTATATATCTAGTATGAGGTAAAAACTACCAGTGGGCGCCAACAACCTGACACGAACCCACTAGCACAAATATATGTCTGTAAGAAAGTACTGAAAACAACCTCACTAACAAGGTAAACAGAACTCCAAGGCCCGGGAGTCCACCAACAACACCACCTCCAACTAGCCACCAGACTGGCTACAACTCAGAACCTGGGGTATTCCAAAAGAAAACAGAATACCTCAGCAAGCTAAACAAAGAAAAACTGCATGAAAGAGTCAACCAAAGGACAAAGTAACAGAAAAAAAACATGCAGTAGAAAGAGTCACAACTGTCCAAAGCAGGACCACAAGAAATGCACAACGTGCAAAGCAACAACAACGACCCAGCCCAGGAACCACATCCTGCAGGGCCTACTAGGCTTCCAAGAGCCAGAATGTTGCAAACTACCAAAGAAGAAACTTCTAACACCCTAAACTGTGGGAAGTGATAGTAGCAAAAACAACAACGAGGAACCGGATCGAAGGCAAATGCAGTCCCCCAATCCACCATGTCCAAGTCAAAAGCTCGAGGGTCAACACGTGAAAACACAAGGGACCTTCCACCCGACATGCCCAGCCCGTACCTAGAGCAAGAAAAACATGGGTGGCCTTGGCTATATCACACAACTCCACCCCCATAAAGAGCTACAACCACCACTACTAACCACGACCCACGATTCGGCCTTTAGGAAAATAAAGAAAATGGCCGACAAGAAAAACCCAGAAATACAACTGGAAATCCACTCGAAAACGAAATACAAGGTAAAGGAAGAGTGTTGAAATAAACCAACACGACTAGGCGTTGAGTGAAACCCACTCAGTGCCTACCTAAACTTTGGCGTTGAGTGAGCTAGCCTCACTCGCCGCCAAAATAATACCACTACCCACAAGCCCACTAAAGAATACGGAGCTCGACGACAGTCGAACGACCAGGGCCGAAGATCCAGAACTCGAGTAGTTGCCTGCCACTTGAGTATCGAAACTCCCGCACTCGAAACCAGCTAAATTCGCCTAGCAAAAGAAAACATACAAAGCGCACGATCAGTGACGCACGATCAGTGGTCGTGCGCACTCATCGGCTGATGATCGTGCGAAGCGAACCTGGAAAACCTGACAGAAAACCTAGCAACTACGCACGATCAGTGTCGTACGACCACTGGTCGTGGGCACTGTTGCCAGCGCTCGTGCGATTTTCCGAGACAGAACTTTGGAAACTGAAAGACAGCCGCGCACGAGCAGAGGCACACGACCAGTGGTCGTGCGCCCTAACGGTTGATGACCGTGCGCGGTCAACCCGTACCATTTGGAATTTCCCGAATGACACCGGAACGCGCACATGACTCACGCCACTGCAGTAGCAGCAGACAACTATCAACGTCGCGCACCACTACCATACGGACTATGCCTAATCATTCGAGTAATACCTTAACGAAGAAAATCGGCAACCACACCCCCTCCTAACTCTCCCTCTCGGCTACACCCGAATCAGAGCAACAATCAAAATAAAGGAAAACAACGGCTCCACGCTGACAATTTGGATTCCAATCATCACAAAATAGGGGGGGTTCAGTAGGAAGAACTAAGCCCTATAGTTAGCAAGAAAATGAGAACAACAAGGCCTCTAACCTGGGCTAATCGGGATTTCAATTTCAGCAAGAAAATTCAAAAAAAAAACTTGGCAAGGGCAAGAATACCATTTGCCTCAATTCACAGCGAAGCTTTGGACTGCTTTCCTCCTCTTCGCACGGATCAAAACGGCCGCAACACCTAAAACAAACACTCGGCCATTAATGGCGGAAAACTTCCAAAACCGAAAATTCCAATCCTCCCAAAACTCCACGAAAATCGAATTTCTTACCGCAGGAATGAAGGTCTTGACGAGAGCAATCCGAATCCACTCTCGGAATCGAATTCCGTCCACAATTGCTCCGGGAATCGGCGTCCGAAGGCAAGGCTCGGTGGTTTCTCCGTTCTCTCGTACAGGGCCGGCGGTTTCAAGCGGGGAAGAAGATGATGCGTGCCTTTTCATAAACTTTATATATATATATATAATTATATAATAATATAATTAATTACAAATTTACATAAAGCACCAAATCGACGCGAAAACCGAACTACCTCGGAATTCGACGAAATTCGCACCGTAGCTAAATACCCATGCTACGAACACAACGGCGAAGTCGAAATTAATTTTCGACGAACAGAACTCGAGTTATACCCAAATAAAGTCAAACACCAACATCCCCCCGAGAGGCCACACCGGGTCACCCAAAACGACTCGGCTTGCTAGGGAGATCTTGCCAACAGGCTACAGAATAGGGCACTCAGTTCTAAGGAGCTAAACCACACTCCACAAATGGCACAAGCCACGGAAACGCGTCATCGTAACGCCAAACGAGAATAAAAATAATCGCTGAAAAAACGGGGCGTTACAGTCACTCCCCCTAAAAGAAAGTTTCGTCCCGAAACTTTACGCACAACCCTCCTACTAAAGAAGGAAGAGTAACAAACAGAAGTTACAAAGGGAAACATACCGATCAAATTAGCGAAACAGGTGAGCGTACGCCCTCCTCATGGCCGACTCTAGCTCCCAAGTCGCGCTCTCCAAATCCTGATTTTTCCATAGAACTTTCACCATCGGTATGGACTTCTTTCGCAGCACACGCTCCTGAGTATCCAAAATACGAACTGGCACCTCAACAAAAGAGAGGTTGGGCTCCAACTGGGGCACAACATCCAAGAGTTGCCCACTGCTGCGCACACACTTCCGCAACTGGCTAACATGAAAAACATTATGAACACCAGGGAAGTTCGCTGGCAAATCCAATCTATAAGCAGACACACCAATCCGCTCCAAAACCTCGAACGGGCCCACATACCTTGG
Source organism: Platanthera zijinensis (assembly GCA_039513925.1). Classification (NCBI taxonomy): domain Eukaryota; kingdom Viridiplantae; phylum Streptophyta; class Magnoliopsida; order Asparagales; family Orchidaceae; genus Platanthera; species Platanthera zijinensis. Next base: position 246,318,653 of record CM077078.1, on the reverse strand, counting down.
GTCCAATTTCTGATTTTTACCAAATCTTTTCACACCAACCATTGGAGAAACCTTGAGGTATACATGATCCCCTACTAAAAACTCCAAAGCAGACCTACGCCGATTGGCGTTCTTTTCATACCTCTCCTGAGCTAAACGAAGCTTTTCACGAATAAGCTTCACGGCGACTTCCATCTCTTCCAGAGCATCTGGACCCAACAAAGGCTTCTCACCAGCCTCAGCCCAAAACAACTGAGTCCTACAGCGCCTCCCATACAAAGCTTCGAACAGAGCCATCTACAAGCTTTCCTGATAACTGTTATTGTAAGCAAATTCCATGAGTCGCAGACGCTCATCCCACGCTCCACCGTGGTCTAAAATATAGCACCTGATCATATCCTCAACAATCTGATTGACCCGCTCCGTCTGCCTATTGGTCTGAGGGTGGTACGCAGTAGAATACCTCAGATCCGTACCCAAACCCTCCTGCAGACTCTGCCAAAAACGAGAAGTAAACCGGGAGTCTCGATCAGAAATGATGCTAACCGGCACACCGTGGAGTCGGATGACTTCATTCAAGTACAACTCCGCTATCCTCCTCATCGGGTAATCAATCTTATAAGGTACGAAGTGAGCACACTTCGTCAATCTATCCACTATAACCCAAACAGAATCATATCCTCTCGGGGATTTAGGCAAACCCGTAATGAAGTCCATAGATATACTCTCCCACTTCCAAGTCGGGATCTCTAGCGGAGTCAACTTACCACCAGGCCTTCCATGATCGGCCTTCACACGCTTGCAAGTGTGACACTCAGCAACAAATCGGGCTACATCTCCTTTCATACCATACCACCAGGCAATTTGCCTTAAGTCACGGTACATCTTCGTAGATCCTGGATGGTAGGCAACGCTGGAACCATGAGCCTCACTGCAAATCATACTCCTAATGTCCCCAACAGCGGGAACGCAAAACCTGCCGCGGTACTTCAAAGTACCCGCATCATCAATAGCAAAATCTGGCAACTCTCCCTTCTCTGTCCTGGTAAAAAGGTGCAACAGATCCGGATCGTCCTTTTGATGCAGTCTAGTCAAAGAAATCCAGGACGGCTCTGCCACTGACAAACTACTCTACAAACCACAGCATCCCACTGAAATATCCATAAGGAGGAACTCCTCAACTAACCGATCGGCGGAGAGGTTAAAGATCTTTCCCGTCTTTCGGCTCAGGGTGTCGACCACCACATTGGCCTTGCCCGGATGATACTGGATTTCTACGTCATAATCCGCCACATACTCAAGCCACCGCCGCTGACGCAGATTTAACTCTTTCTATGTGAACACGTACTTTAGGCTCTTATGGTCAGTAAAAAACTTGCACTGAGCCCCATAAAGTAAGTGCCTCCACAACTTCAACGCATAGATAACCGCTGCAAACTCAAGGTCATGCATAGGATAATTCTTCTCATGAGTCTTCAGCTGCCTTGACCCATAAGCGATTACTTTTCTATCCTGCATTAATACGCATCCCAGACCTACAAGCGAAGCATCCACATACACATCATAATCCACGCCCTCAGTAGGAAGGGTCAGAACGGGAGCAGTACACAATCTCCTCTTTAACTCTTGAAAAGCTTCTTCGCACTTCTCGCTCCAAACAAAAGCCACATTCTTCTGAGTCAGCTTGGTCAAAGGTGCGGCTAGAGAAGAGAAACCCTCCACGAATCTCTTGTAATAGCCAGCCAACCCTAAGAAACTTCTGATCTCCTTAGGAGTATTCGGCCTACTCCAATCCATCACTGCTGCAATCTTTTCTGGGTCAACCGAGATCCCATCCTTGTTCACCACGTGGCCTAGAAAAGAAACCTGAGACAACCAAAATTCGCACTTGCTCAACTTGGCGAATAACTTGTGGTTCCTCAATTCTGATAGTACCAAGCGCAGATGCTGCTCATGCTCCTCAGCACTGCGAGAATAAACTAACACGTCATCAATGAAGACCACCACGAACTTATCTAGGAAATCCTTGAATACCCGATTCATTATGTCCATGAAAGCTGATGGTGCGTTGGTCAAACCAAACGACATCACCAAAAACTCAAAGTGTCCATGCCTCGACCTAAACGCAGTCCGTGGAATATCTACCTCACGGATCCTGAGCTGATGATAGCCCGAACGAAGATCGATCTTGGAGAACACCGTGCTACCACGCAACTGGTCAAATAAATCATCGATCCTCGGCAGAGGGTACCTGTTCTTGATAGTGACCTTGTTCAACTCTCTATAGTCGATGCAAAGCCGCATCGACCCATCTTTCTTCTTTACGAACAAAACATGAGCTCCCCAAGGTGACGAACTCTGCCTGATAAAACCTTTAGCCAACAACTCATCTAACTGAATTCGCAACTCCTCTAACTCACGAGGGGCCATCCGGTACGGCGCCTTAGCAATAGGACGCGTACCCGGCTCCAAATCAATAACAAACTCCACATCCCGCTCAGGAGGGATACCAGGAAGATCATCAGGAAAAACATCGGCGAAACCACGAACAATCGGAATCTCCTCCAAGCGTGGCATGCTAACAACGGTTCCAACCGCCGAGACTAAACAAACACAACAATCAGAAAGAAACAATCTCTGAACACATACCGCAGAGAGAACAGGAGAATCCTGACACGGATCCGCATACATGCTGCCGGGCTGACCGTCGTCCCTGATGAAGTCCCAAGCGCTTTCCTTTGCACTAAATGACCGCATCATACTGAGAGAGCCAGTCCATGCCCAAAATGACATCGAAGTCCTCTAGATCAATCATCTTCAGGTCCGCCTTCGCAAGAAAATCCCCCAACAAAACCGGGCAATCCAAAATACCCAAATCTGACAACACAGATTCACCAGAGGGAAACTTGACACGGAAGGAATCCCGAACACGATCTAGAGACAATCGATGACGCTCCACAAAGGCTCTAGCCACGAACGAGTGGGTAGCGCCAGAGTCAAATAGAACACGCGCCCAGCGGTTCTTCACCTTAAATTTCCCTATAGGAACGCACAAAGCTAAGGAGCTAGCACAACAGTACCGCAAATAATCTAGCAACTAAACTACCAGGCTAGAAAGAAAAACAACAAACAACTAACCTGAGATCACCTGGGTCGAAGTCTGAGCCTCCTCGGAAGAAATCACGTTCAGCTTCCCTTTTCCCTTGTCCAGACGCTGAGGTGGAGGTAATGCCTGCAACGGAACTGCAGGAAGAGCTAACTGGACCAGAGGACACCTCGACGTAATGTGACCCTTCTTCCCACACTGAAAGCAGACTTTATCCTTGGTCTAACACTGGGCCGCATCATGGCCGGATCGCTTACAAACAGAACAGGAGGCATCTCTCCTAGGAGCACCCTGAATCGCATGAACCTGCTCCTTCTTCTGAGCTGCCGCCTTTTTGAAACACCTCTCTACAGGATGGCCTGACCGGCCACAAAAACTGCACACCACCCTGCTCCTCTTTCCCGGAACAGCATCGGGTACCAGGGGTTTCTTCTCCTCTACCAACTTCCTCTTATCCTTCTTCAACTGCTGGCCTCTGCTCTTCGCCGTCTCAATAGCCTCAACCTTAAGAGCAGCCTCTACAACTCCAGCATAAGACACTGACCCATAGGCACTGGCCAACTGCTGCACCTCACTCCTCAAACCACCGAGGAATCGCTTAACTCGATCAGCCTCAACGCTGACCAATCCAGGGGCAAAACGGCTCAACTTGCTAAACTCTATCTCATACTCACCCACCGTGAGCTGCCTTTGCTTCAGATGGAGGAAGTCGTTCATGAGGCGGTCACGCTCGACCGAGGGTAAGAACTTCCTCAACAGCATCTCCTTGAACACTTCCCAAGAGCATCCGGCTACCAGGCTCTCCTTCTCTCTCAGCCACCAAATCTTAGCCAAACCTTTAAGCTGATAGGCGGCTATCATCACCCTCTGATCATCTGCAATCCCTGAGTACGAGAACATCTCCTCCATGGAGATCAGCCAGTCGTCTATCACCATGAAATCTGCCTTCCCATCATAAGTGGGAGGGCTCAGCCTCTGAAACTGCGAGATGAAGGCCATCTCTGCTGGCACCACCACTGGAGGTCTCAAGGGTGCAGGAGGAGGAGGAACAGCTAACCCCCCAGCAGGAACATGCGCACCCTGAGCCTGTCCTGCCACAACTGCCACCAAAGACTGAATCTGGGCTTGCACCTCCTCCAACTGCCTGCCCATAGCTTCGCTACTCTGATGCAGACTCTCGATCACCGCATCGTTCTGAGCTCCAGAAGATTCACCCTCAGACAGGGGAGTCGATCGAGTAACAGGACGCCTAGCCATCCTAAAAATCATTACAACGCAAATCAGATCCAAATCCCATGACTAGAACCGATTACCAGTACAGACAATACATATGTAGATATAGACTTAAAGCTGTTAAACTTGCTCTGAGAGTTTATCTTCTTCACAAAAATTAGATGATATGCCCTAACCTAGGATGGTTAACCACCACCTTACTAACTCTTGTGCGTAGATCGGATGCATGAACTTATGTTAATTTGAAAACTCAGGTGTGTACATATGTCATCCTGCAAATCTTTAGCTCGGCGCGTTGTGCTTATGCAATGATATGATATGCATGATTGTGCTATGCATTCTAAAAAAAAGGCCCTAATGCATGTTATGAGCGGCGTACGCATGAAAATGTTATACATCCCATACTACATAACATTTCCATGCAACGAAAAAGAAACGTGCTAGTCGCAGTCATGTGGTGAGGTTATGCATCCCATACTACATAACCCTCACATGTAGCCCCTATGGTGGATCCATATACGAACACATATTATGCATCACATACTACATAATATGCCCCGTATACTTCATGTTATGCTATGAGTGTAGTGTTCGTGCGTTTTCCAAGACGTGCTGATGACATATCGGTGTGTGAATGACATGATGCTGAACTACTAATAAGCGAACAAAGGAAGGTTGCTCAACTAACTTGTCAAGCAACCTCCCTCTGATACCAACTGTCACAACCCGCATTTTCTCCGAATTAAGAATTATCAGAGTAAGAGAAAACACGCGTCATGATGCCATGTCAAGCAGGGGATAACTGCTGACGCTCAGGCAAAACTAACTACAATCTTTATGCAAGAAAATCATGTGCTTAATGAATAGAAAATCAGTTATGATTAGAGTCCGTATCCCTCGGCTCAGTGGATCATCTAGTCCACAAAAGAAAAACTATATTAATACGCTGCGGAAAAAATACTTTATTTAGGTTTAACATCCTAAGGAGCGCATAAGGGTTCCAAGAGAACCACTCATGCTATGCAAGACTCTACATTAAATTTATGTAATATATAAGAAAATAGTCTTTATACGTGATTTGGAAAAATAGTGATTTCGCTTATAAAACATGCTGATCATGAGCTTTATTTATAATAACAATTATAGTTTAAAAATAACTAGCTACCTAGCATAAAACCTTCTCAGAGCAAGTAGACTATCTCCAGAAAATGGTAGCAGCAATAGTATATATCTAGTACGAGGTAAAAACTACCAGTGGGCGCCAACAACCTGACACGAACCCACTAGCACAAATATATGTCTGTAAGAAAGTACTGAAAACAACTTCACTAACAAGGTAAACAGAACTCCAAGGCCCGGGAGTCCACCAACAACACCACCTCCAACTAGCCACCAGACTGGCTACAGCTCAGAACCTGGGGTATTCCAAAAGAAAACAGAATACCTCAGCAAGCTAAATAAAGAAAAACTGCATGAAAGAGTCAACCAAAGGACAAAGTAACAGAAAAAAAACATGCAGTAGAAAGAGTCACAACTGTCCAAAACAGGACCACAAGAAATGCACAACGTGCAAAGCAACAGCAACGACCCAGCCCAGGAACCACATCCTGCAGGGCCTACTAGGCTTCCAAGAGCCAGAATGTTGCAAACTACCAAAGAAGAAACTTCTAACACCCTAAACTATGGGAAGTGATAGTAGCAAAAACAACAACGAGGAACCGGATCAAAGGAAAACGCAGTCCCCCAATCCACCATGTCCAAGTCAAAAGCTCGAGGGTCAACACGTGAAAACACAAGGGACCTTCCACCCGACATGCCCAGCCCGTACCTGGAGCAAGAAAAACATGGGTGGCCTTGGCTATATCACACAACTCCACCCCCATAAAGAGCTACAACCACCACTACTAACCACGACCCACGATTCGGCCTTTAGGAAAATAAAGAAAACGGCCGACAAGGAAAACCCAAAAATACAACTGGAAATCCACTCAGAAACGAAATACAAGGTAAAGGAAGAGTGTTGAAATAAACCAACACGACTAGGCGTTGAGTGAAACCCACTCAGTGCCTACCTAAACTTTGACGTTGAGTGAGCTAGCCTCACTCGCCGCCAAAATAATACCACTACCCACAAGCCCACTAAAGAATACGGAGCTCGACGACAGTCGAACGACCAGGGCCGAAGACCCAGAACTCGAGTAGTTGCCTGCCACTTGAGTATCTAAACTCCCGCACTCGAAACCAGCTAAATTCGCCTAGCAAAAGAAAACATACAAAGCGCACGATCAGTGACGCACGATCAGTGGTCGTGCGCACTCATCGGCTGATGATCGTGCGAAGCGAACCTGGAAAACCTGACAGAAAACCTAGCAACTGCGCACGATCAGTGTCGCACGACCACTGGTCGTGCGCACTGTTGCCAGCGCTCGTGCGATTTTCCGAGACAGAACTTTGGAAACTGAAAGACAGCCGCGCACGAGCAGAGGCACACGACCAGTGGTCGTGCGCCCTAACGGTTGATGACCGTGCGCGGTCAACCTGTACCGTTTGGAATTTCCCGAACGACACCGGAACGCGCACACGACTCACGCCACTGCAGTAGCAGCAGACAACTATCAACGTCGCGCACCACTACCATACGGACTATGCCTAATCATTCGAGTAATACCTTAACGAAGAAAATCGGCAACCACACCCCCCTCCTAACTCTCCCTCTCGGCTACACCCGAATCAGAGCAACAATCAAAATAAAGGAAAATAACGGCTCCACGCCGATAATTTGGATTCCAATCATCACAAAATAGGGGGGGTTTCAGTAGGAAGAACTAAGCCCTATAGTTAGCAAGAAAATGAGAACAACAAGGCCTCTAACCTGGGCTAACCGGGATTTCAATTTCAGCAAGAAAATTCAAAAAAAAACTTGGCAAGGGCAAGAATACCACTTGCCTCAATTCACAGCGAAGCTTTGGACTGCTTTCCTCCTCTTCGCACGGATCAAAACGGCCGCAACACCTAAAACAAACACTCGGCCATTAATGGCGGAAAACTTCCAAAACCGAAAATTCCAATCCTCCCAAAACTCCACGAAAATCGAATTTCTTACCGCAGGAATGAAGGTCTTGACGAGAGCAATCCGAATCCACTCTCGGAATCGAATTCCGTCCACAAACGCTCCGGGAATCGGCGTCCGAAGGCAAGGCTCGGTGGTTTCTCCGTTCTCTCGTACAGGGCCGGCGGTTTCAAGCGGGGAAGAAGATGATGCATGCCTTTTCATAAACTTTATATATATATATATATATATATATAATTATATAATAATATAATTAATTACAAATTTACATAAAGCACCAAATCGATGCGAAAACCGAACTACCTCGGAATTCGACGAAATTCGCACCGTAGCTAAATACCCATGCTACGAACACAACGGCGAAGTCGAAATTAATTTTCGACGAACAGAACTCGAGTTATACCCAAATAAAGCCAAACACCAACATCCCCCTGAGAGGCCACACTGGGTCACCCAAAACGACTCGGCTTGCTAGGGAGATCTTGCCAACAGGCTACAGAATAGGGCACTCAGTTCTAAGGAGCTAAACCACACTCCACAAATGGCACAAGCCACGGAAACGCGTCATCGTAACGCCAAACGAGAATAAAAATAATCGCTGAAAAAACGGGGCGTTACAGTTACCCCGCAAGAATAACAAGTGGCATCAGTCTTACTAATCTTGCCTACGGGAATGCGTTCCCCAAGGTGGTTCTTAGCGTCACTAGCCGTAATAACGATGCTAGAGGAGTAATTAGTTTTAAATTTCCCCTTGTCCTTATAGGTAGAGGCGGAATAGATAAACGTAGCTTTGCCTTTATAGGAGTTGTGCATAGGTTTGGACTTAGAGGCTAAGTGCTTTTCAATATCTAGGGCAGCGTTGAAGGTGGTGCTCAAGTCGCTGTGACCATAACATAGGAGCTTCTTTTGGATGTTGTAGCTAAGGCCCTTAACGTAGATAGTGTAACTTTCGACATCTCCTGGACCTCACATCGGACCATCTTATCCTTAAGATGTCCCATATAGTCGGCTACAGACCTATCGCCATGCCAAAGGGTGGCTAACTCATCAAACATTGGGTGCAATGATAGGCGGGAACATATTGATACTTGAGGAGATTTTTCATAACATGCCAACTGATAGGGGGAACACCATTCTCATCTCCGAAATGTTGCTCCTCATTAAACAAAAATACTTTGGCTCGTCCCGTTAACTTCATCCTAGCCACTTGAACTTTTTGTGGGTCCACTAGGCGATGCCATTCAAAATAGTCTTCCATATCCATAATCCAATTCAGAAAAATTTACGACTCGCCTAAATCGACGTATGTGGGGGCATTTATTTTAATTGTGCGGGTTAGGTTGACATCTCGATCAGGGCAACGATATTTTGGACGAGCACGTGAAGATAAATCACCGTGGTCGTCGTCTTTATGGTGGAGGTGACGGTTGGGTTGCCTATGACCTCTAGGTGGTGATGGGGGTTCGGTTGGCCAAAAGTTGGGCCATCATTCCCCAAAGTTCCCCCAATTGTTGATTCATCTCAAAGCAAAGTGAAAGATATGGTAAGCTCTGAAAACGCTAGAGGGGGGGGGGGGGGGGGGGCGTGAATAGAGTTTTTGAAACCTTTTTAAATTTTTGCTGTATTAAAGAATCTTTAATAAAATAATTTACTATACTATAAGTGTATAAGTGTGCAGGTGCAGCAGATAAAGTAGAGATATACATCTAATCTACACAACACATAAGTATCATAGCACAAGCACAGAGAAAAATCACAGCAAACACAGACAACACAAGAATTTTATAGTGGTTCCCCAAACTTGGGTACATCCACTCTTCTACAACCCTAGGTAGGAATCCACTATAGGTTTTGATCAGGTGATTGCCACCAATGAGCTTTTGATCAGGTGCTAAAAAACCAACTCTCAAGTCTTTTGGAAGGAGACTTGCAACAAGAATAATTTTGAAGTAAATTTAAACCCTGTACAGAGGTGGGGAAGAGAGTTTGATGAAAGTCTTCTTTTCTCAAAACACAGTGAGAAGAGTATGTGGATTTGTTGGTGTTGATGACAAATCTCCCTCTGAGACCTTGAATGGTTCAGGAGTGGAAGCTTTGTAGAAGGGTGAGTAGACCTTGACTGATTTGAATGTTGCTGTCACTTGAGATCCTTGAAAACAAAGAAGGAGAGGAAGAAAGACTCTTGATGGTGATGGTTGTTCTTTCTTCTTCTCTTGAGAGCAGTCAAATTATTTGAGAGATGTTTTCCTGCACTTTTGTATGTTTTCTTTTCTATAACTTTATTGATGATGGATTGCCGTTTCTGTGTATGTATTCTCTTGTTGTTTTCTTAGCAGGGAGATGTATATCAGATAACTGCAACTTGGTCAAATTTCAAAAACAAACTCTACAATAAATGATCAGTCGAAATCTTGGGAACAAAAAACGGCAAGAATGCTGTCAATTATTCTATTCTATGTCTGTCCAGAGATATAAGCAATTAATTCCATAGAGGATGTTAGCAATCAATGATGCCAGTAACGGCTCTCTTCAGAGAATATAAGTGCATTGATTAACAAGGGAATTAATAGCCTATAGATATAAAGTGATGAGACAGAAAGAGAAAGAATAAGTAACAAAATGTCTTACAGTTTTCGTCGACCTGAGATCAGATTTCGTTGACTTCTGATAAGCTTTCGTCGACCTATAATTCCGTCGACCTGTGATTTCGTTGACCCGAGCTCTGCGAACAACTGCACTGCATAAACTGAATGATTCTATACTCTGAGTTCATTGACCTGAGATCAGCTTTTGGCTTTGAGTGAATTATGTCACTGAGTCCATTATGGCGCTGAGTGATTATGGATCTGAGTGATCTTTGGCATTGAGAGATGAAGTATTAGTCGACCTGAGAGCAGAGATCGTCGAACTCGGTTCAGAGAATTTTATATCGGAGTTAGTTGAGCTGAGTACGACTATCTTCGACCTGAGATCGACGAACGTAGATCTCTTTTTCTAAATCTTGATTTCTCTAAGTCTTGAGTCTCTAGCAGTGATGGAAGCTGGTCCTTTGTACTGTTGACACTAAGGACATGGCCTAAACTCTAGAAACACATAAAATTTTACCTTCTATACAACATAGTTCGCAACCTAAGAAGAGAACCTAGCCCAAATCACCTAGGGGTTCCAACAATCTCCCCCTATTTTGGTGAGGTTACTTCAAAACAAAAAAAATAATGATCACAAGACAAAATGAAGTAAACATAGCATGAAAACTGAGATAACTGATAAAATAAACAAGCTATCAGTTCCTTTTTAAAGCTATGTACCCAGATTGTTCACAGAAAACACAAAAAATAAACAATTTAAATGTTCTTGTGAGAATCAGAAGACTTAGTAAATTTGATTGTCCTGTTTGGATCTTGAGCTTGCTTCATAGTCATGGTCATATCAGCATCCCCAAGAGTATTTTGAGAGGTGGTTCTTGGAACCACAGCTTCAGGATGTAGACTCATGTATTCATCAGCATTAAACAGTTTCCCTACTTGATATCTTTCAAACTCTTTCTTTCTGTAGCTTGACATGGTGGAGAACTGAGAAGGATCTTGGCCTTTTTCTTTGGCTTGCCTTATTTGAGAAAGAGCCACAGATTCCTTGAATCTAGCCATTCTTGTAGTTGGACTAGCTTCAGGATCATAAGCTAGAATTGGAGGTTCTTCAGGGTTATTAGTGTACAACCTCTACCCGTCAAGACGAATATAATAGAGGGTCCGACTGGGGCCCCACACCATATTCCACAAACAGGCGGAGACGCTACGAAATAATATCAAAACACCAATGCATCCTAACACAGAGCATTCTAGCGGAAGCTTCACGGTTGAAAACTTGAACTTAAGTACAACAAGAACTGTCCACTAAAAACATAGGAATGTATAAAACCAAAGTGTCTCGCCTTAAGGCCTTACAAATTTCTCTTAACAAGGTGTGGTTTACAGACATCGGCACGCAGGCCGGCCACACATGAAAAACAAGAAACAAAACAAAGCCTTCGAGGGCAACAACGCAGCTTGGGCTTCAGCCGCTAAGTCCCGCTCAGACCAGCACCTCCAGCACCTGTAAGAAGCAATCCACCAAGCGGTGGCAAACAGGGCAACGGTCAGCATTCAGCTGACCAATTATAACGACCTTGCCCCTGGTACGGGGCAGCGGAATTCCAGCCCTGCATAGCATTTTCCAATATGATATATATATATATATAGCAAACCACGCAAGACGTGCACGACTGCACAGTCAATACATATCACAAACGTCGGCACGATGACCCGACGCTCCGTGCACTCAGGGCACATTCGGGTGTACCGGAAACACTGGATCCCACCAATGAGCATTCTAGTCATGATCGGTACGCAAGCCGTCGACTCTCGCTATGTGTTCCTAACAGGGCCTTAAGCACCCAAGGTTAAACAACCATAACGCGGGTACAGATCCGCCTATCCCGTTGCTCACATCGTCAGACGCAAGGCTGGCCTGACACGGGTAGAGCTTCACCTTTCCCGTCCACCACAAGAGTTGAACTCAACTTGCACAATTTCCTGGACTTCCTCTAGTACTTCCTGCTGCACCAAGCAACAGGTATGCACCACAGATTGTACACAAACAATCAAATTCTCGGAGATTCCTCCGAATGCATGCATCACCAATCCAGACCAACACGTCCAGATGGGCTTCACACAACATGCCTAGATCCGTACTCCAATTCCGGACTCTAACAAAGGGGACTTCACATATCTACCCCAAGGGACATCACAACCCACCGCACACTCGCGGGGATGGATTTTCCCTATACAAATGCAGGAAAGTAGGACTTCACATGTACAAGACGGAAATCGTTACCCTTGGAATTCGCCTCGGAGCCATGGAGAAAATTGAGATGGATGAAAGCCTTCGTAGCAGCCTTGCCTTCGTAAATCCGAACTCGGCTCACGATTTGGACCACCACAATACCACCGGCGGCCGGATTCCTCGTCTTCTTCCTTGCCTTGCTCTCCCCTGTCTCTTAACTTTAGAAAGAGAAAGATGAAACTCAAATGAGCTTTCTCCTCTTTAATCCCGGCCTTATCAACCCAGGGAAGAGCCTAGACCATTGGATCTTGGTCAAAAAAAATGAACGGATTTGATAAGCCCTGAATTTGATTTCCTGGGCCGAACACGGGTAGTGACACGCTCGTGTCACATGCCGTGTTCCTGAAGCGGTGCACAACCGACTTAAGCCAAAACAGAACAAGGGTGTCGACACGCCCGGGACACGCCCGTGTCGACACCTGACATGCCCGTGTCGAGGGGCGTCTTTCTCCATCAAGACGGAAATCAGCATTTTCCCCCGAGACCACACGGGCACTGGACACGCCCGTGTGACAATTTGACACGCCCGTGTCATGTTCGACACAGCTGGGCCTCCACGCCGTGTCCTTCTCGGGACAAACTAACTAATTTTTGGGAATGACACGCCCTAGGACACGCCCGTGTCCCAGGCCGTGTCGATGTGTCGATACTCAACGATCGTCGACTCAACGATCGTCGACATTGAAGAACACGCCCTGGGACACGCCCGTGTCCCAGGCCGTGTACCCCAGACATGCCCTGGGACACGCTCGTGTCCAAGGCCGTGTCAGCCAGCCTGAACCTCAATTTGACCTGTTGAGATTTCTGGGGTGTTACAATCCTCCCCTCCTTAATTAAATTTCATCCCGAAATTTGAAGACAGCAGGGAGAAAATAACATAACACAATCAGAGACATATATGTGTTGATTATATATACAAATGAGCGAACAGGTTACGAAAATAACTCGGGAAACTCGGCTCGCATGGTCTGCTCATGCTCCCATGTTAGCTCTTCTCGGCCACAATTGTCCCACCAGACTTTGACCATCCCGATCGTTTTGTTCCGCAACTGTTTCTCGGCTCGATACTCGATCTGAATGGGCCTAACCTTTGTCGTTAGCCCATACTGAATAGGCACCCGATCATTCTCAATTACTTGAGCTGGATCCTTGACTGTTTTTCGTAGTACTGAGATGTGGAACACATCATGCAGTCCTCCCAATTTCGATGAAAGAGCTAGCCGATAGGCAGCTTCCCCAACTCGCTCCACCACTTCAAACAGACCAAGGTATCGCGGACTTAGCTTTTTCAACCGCCGAATCCGAGATACGCCTTTGAAGGGTTTAATCTTTAAATAGACCCAGTCACCCACCGTGAACTCCACGTTCCAGTGCTTAGCATTATAATACTTGGCTTGACGATCCTGGGCTATTAGTAGTCTTTCTCGAATAGAGCATATTGTTGAGTTAGCATCCTCGACTGCCTTTTGTCCCAAAAGTTTGGATTCGCCAGTTTCTGCCCAAGCTAATGGTGTACGACACTTGCGACCATACAGAGCTTCAAATGGTGCCATGCCGATGCTCGCTTGGTAACTATTATTGTAGGAAAATTCCATCATAACAAGATGATCTTCCCACTTCTTGCCGAAGTCCAGGGCACACATACGGAGAATATCCTCCATTGTTCTGTTGGTCCGTTCAGTTTGGCCATCCGTTTGCGGATGAAAGGCCATACTGAATGCTAACTTCGTGCCCAATAACTGATGAATTAGCCTCCAATCCTTTGAAGTAAATAGCCCATCACGGTCACTGACGATGCTTCGGGGAATACCGTGCAATCGAACAATCTGCTCCATATAGAGTTTTGCCAATGTTTCCACTTAATCGTCCCGTTTGTTCGGTAGAAAGTGAGCAAGCTTTGTCAACCAGTCTACAATCACCCAAATTGAGTCATTCCCACGTTGCAATCTCGGCAACCCGTGCACGAAATCCATGGAAATATTCTCAAACTTCCACTGCGGAACTGGCAATGATTCCAGGAAACCACTCGGCCATTGACATTCTGCTTTTACCAAAGCACAAGTACGACACTTAGCCACATACTTGGCTATGTCCTTCTTTAAACCAGGCCACCAGAACAATTTCTTCATGTCCTTGTACATCTTTGAGCTCCCAGGGTGAATTGAGTACTTTGTAAAGTGTGCTTCATATAACAATTCTTCTCGCAATTTACCCGCACAAGGGACACACAGTCGGCCATCCTTCCGTAATAACCCATCATCCCAGGAGAATTGGTCACCAGACCCTTCCTTGGCATAGCGTTGGAGACTTTTATCAAGCTCCGTTGCCCGCCGAACCCTGTCCGCAAGGTCATATTGAACCTCCATCCAGTTCAAGCATGCATCGGTCGAAGAATCCCTGTCAACATAAGATATCTCCAAAGCTTCCAATTCCTGGATTAGACGCTCGTCATGTATCCGCAACCAACTTGCCCGCACCGAAGTCCGACGACTCAAGGCATCAGCGACCACATTTCTCTTTCTGGGAACATAGTGAATGTCGAAGGTATAATCCCTTAGGAATTCCATCCACCTCCTTTGTCGCATATTTAAATCCTTTTGATCGAGCAGATACTTCAGGCTTTTATGATCTGTATAAATATCTACCTTCACGCCATAAAGATAGTGCCGCCACAACTTTAGCGAAAATATTACCGCCGCCAACTCCAAGTCGTGGACGGGGTAATTATGCTCATGCACCTTTAATTGACGTGAGCCATAAGCGATCACCTTGCCAAACTGTAGGAGAACGCAGCCTAAGCCGCTTCCTGACGCATCGCTGTATATCTCAAAACCGTCTGTACCACAAGGCGACGTCAAAATAGGCGTCGTGGTCAAACGACCTTTTAGCTCCTCAAAAGCTCGCGCGCACTCCGACGTCCAAACGAACTTCTGATCTTTTCTCGTCAACGTAGTTAAAGGCAAAGCAATCTGGGAGAAGTTCGCCACAAATTGTCTATAGTAGCCTGCCAGTCCAAGAAAACTCCTTACTTCGGCCACCGAAGACATCACTGGCCAATCACGAATGGCACTTATCTTTGCCGGATCCACCTCTATGCCATCTCCACTTACCACATGGCCCAGAAAAGCCACCGACGAGAGCCAGAACTCACACTTAGAGAACTTGGCATACAGTTTATTTTTCCGCAAGGTTTGCAATACTAACCGCAATTGGTTTGCATGATCTTCCTCCGACTGAGAGTACATGAGGATATCATCAATGAACACAATCACACACAGATCCAAGTATTTGCAAAACGTTCAATGCATGAGATCCATTAATACCGAAGACGCATTACATAAGCCGAATGACATCACTGTGAACTCATAATGACCGTAGCGTGTGCCAAACGCTGTCTTGGGAATGTCACCTTCCCTAATCCGCAATTGGTAATACCCGGATTTCAAATCCAACTTGGAATAGACGGTTGAGCCTACTAGCTGATCAAACAAGTCATCGATCCGTGGAATCAGATACCTATTTTTCTCCGTCAGCTTATTCAGTTCGCGAAAATCAATACATTATCGCAAACTACCGTCTTTCTTTTTCACAAAAAGAACAGACGCGCTCCAAGGTGACATACTTGGGTATATGTATCCCTGCTCCAACAGTTCTTGCAACTGAACTTTTAGTTTGGCCATCTCTTTTGGCGCTACCCGATACGGCGAACGGGCCACAGGTTTCGCACCCGGCACCAGCTCGATAGCGAAGTCGATTTCCCTTTGGGGAGGTAACCCTGGAAGGTCCATTGGAAACACATCAGCATACTCTGACACAATCAGCACGTCACTCACACTGGCCTTCGGCGCCACCGCCTCTACGAGTGTGAAGAACAACTCCGCACCCTTCCGAACTTCCTTAACGACTTGGAGAGCAGATAACAACATCCCACTCATCCCTTGTATACCAATGAACTTGGTCTCTTGTTCGGTATTCTGCCTAAGTGTGACCTCTTTTGACGTGCAATCTATACATACACGCTGCTCTGACAGCCAGTCCATACCAAAGATTATATCAAATTCCTTGATCGGCAATACTAGTGTTTCCACCTTGAACTCCCGACTCCCTATCTTGACCTCAAGACTGCAAGATTTATCCGCGCACATCAAACATCTGTTAAGTAACAACACCTTTACACTATCTATCGTGGTCCGGATAGGTACCCCAACATGAAAGACGAACTCTTCAGACAGAAACGAATGTGAAGCACCTGTGTCAAACAGTGCTCGCGCAGGATACTCTCGTATAAGGACAAACCCTAAAACATCACAATCAAAACAAGCACAGCTCACAGGATAAAATAACATTAAAAACTGTGCGTACCTGTGACGACATCCGCCTGCTTAATGGCCTCCTGTTGTCCAAGGTTGAAGACCCTGGGCTGCGCGTGCGAGGCAGAAGACTCCACCACAGTCTTCCCTTTCTCCGCATAAGACGCTCCCGTCTTCTTGTCACCCTTTGGAGGACCAACTCGACAATCACGTTTGAAGTGTCCCAACTTCCCACACGTAAAACAAGCACGAGATCCATACCAAGATGTCTCTGTCACAGTCGCAGAAGGAGCTTGTCCAGTAGACTTGGACTTCTTTCCCGATCTATTACGGTACCCAAACTTCTCCGGATGCGGCGGCTTGAACTCTTGCTTTGTCACAGCCAAGGTCCCTCTTTCCTGCTCCCTTTTCATGTCCGTCTCCAAAGACCGAGCCGTACAGACTAAGGCTTGAAATCCATGACTCACAGAACTCGAGAGCAAATACCGCAGCTCATCTCGCAGTCCCGCATAAAACCTACTTGTCTTACGCTCTTCTTCGGCAAAGATGGTACCCGCATATCTTCCCAAACGTGTGAATTCATTAAGGTAATCATCCACACTATGATCTCCTTGAGTTAACCGCTGAAATTCCATTTCCATCGATAACCTTTGCTGCATTGGTAGATGTTGTGCCAAGAACAACCGAGAAAATTCATCCATCGAGACTTCTGCAAGTTGTCTACCGGCCATGTGATGCAGTTCAATCTCATCCGACCAACATAAACGAGCCTCTCCTTCCAGTAGGAAAGTGGCCAGCATAACTTTCTATCCCTCCTCAACCTTGATCGCTCTAATGATCCTCTTGATCCTTGCAAGCCAATCCTCTGCTTGGGCCGGTGACCCTGCCCCAGTAAATTATGGAGGATTAAAGCTCAAGAATTGCTTCAATTATTGATCTGCTTCTCGCGGATCAACTACAGCTTTTACCGGTTCTTGCCATACCCCAGCATGCGTTGACACTACTGCAGGACGTGCCTGCCCAGCCTACTGAGCATTTATCACAGCAAGTACCGTTTTCGTGATGAAACGTACCGTTTCAGCAGATGGAGGAGGTGTGGGCACCTCAGCTGGTGCCGCACTTTCGACAGAATGTTGAGGTTCAGATTGACCCGCAACACTTCTAGCCACCTATATGTGAAAAACACACAATTTAGCGACCAAGTAAAACGGCAAACATACAAAAAGAATACACAAGTTAACCAAACAAGTGTATTTGCATTCCTAAGTGGACATTCTTGAATTCAAGTTAAGTGTTATAACGACAGCACTGACACGTGCTCGCCACCCCTCAAAAGAATTCGTCTGTGAATTCGGAAGAGATCGACCAACAAGCTGATACCAAATTGTAACACCTCTACCCGTTAAGAAGAATATAATAGAGGGTCCGGCTGGGGCCCCACACCATATTCCACAAACAGGCGGAGACGCTACGAAATAATATCAAAACACCAACGCATCCTAACACAGAGCATTCTAGCGGAAGCTTCACGGTTGAAAACTTGAACTCAAGTACAACAAGAACTGTCCACTAAAAACATAGGAATTTATACAACCAAAGTGTCTAGCCTTAAGGACTTACAAATTTCTCTTAACAAGGTGTGGTTTACAGACATCGCCACGCAGGCCGGCCACACATGAACAAGAAGAAACAAAAAAGGCCTTCGAGGGCAGTAACGCAGCTTGGGCTTCAGCCGCTAAGTCCCGCTCGGACTAGCACCTCCCACTTGTAAGAAGCAATCCACCAAGCGGTGGCAAACAGGGCAACGGTCAGCATTAGCCTGACCAATTATAACGACCCTGCCCCTAGCACTGGGCAGCGGAATTCCAGCCCTGCATAGCATTTTCCAATATGATATATATATAGTAAACCACGCAAGACGTGCACGACCGCACAGTCAATATATATCACAAACGTCGGCACGACGGCCCGACGCTCCGTGCACTCAGGGCACATTCAGGTGTACCGGAAACATCGGATCCCACCAATTAGAATTCTAGTCATGATCGGCACGCAAGCCGTCGACTCTCGCTATGTGATTCTAACAGGGTCTTAAGCACCCAAGGTTAGACAACCATAACGCGGGTACAGATCCACCTATCCCGTTGCTCACAACATCAGACGCAAGGCTGGCCTGACGCGGGTAAAGCTTCACCTTTCTCGTCCACCACAAGAGTTGAACTCAACTCGCACAATTTCCTGGACTTCCTCCAGTACTTCCTGCTGCACCAAGCAACAGGTATGCACAACAGATTGCACACAAACAATCAAATTCTCGGAGATTCCTCCGAATGCAAACAAGCATCACCAATCCAGACCAACACATCCAGATGGGCTTCACACAGCATGCCTAGATCCGTACTCCAATTCCAGACTCTAATAAAGGGGACTTCACATATCTACCCCAAGGGAAATCAAAACCCACCGCACACTCGCGGGGACGGATTTTCCCTATGCAAATGCAGGAAAGTAGGACTTCACATGTCCAAGACGGAAATCGTTACCCTTGGAATTCTCCTCGGAGCCATGGAGAAAATTGAGACGGATGAAAGCCTTCGTAGCAGCCTTGCGTTCGTAAATCTGAACTCGGCTCGCGATTTGGACCATCGCAATACCACCGGCGGCCGGATTCCTCATCTTCTTCCTTGCCTTGCTCTCCCCTCTCTCTAAACTTTAGAAAGAGAAATATGAAACTCAAATGAGCTTTCTCCTCTTCAATCCCGACCTTATCAACCCAGGGAAGAGCCCAGACCATTGGATCTTGGTCAAAGAAAATGAACGGCTCTGATCAGCCCTGAATTTGATTTCCTGGGCCGAACACAGGTAGTGACACGCCCGTGTCATAGGCCGTGTTTCTGAAGTGGTGCACAACCGACTTAAGCCAAACCAGAACACGGGTGTCGACACGCTCGGGATATGGCCGTGTCGACACCTGATATGCCCGTGTCGAGGGGCGTGTTCCCCCATCGAGATGGAAATCAGTATTTTCCCCTGAGACCACACGGGCACTGGACATGCCCATGTGACAATTTGACACGCCCGTGTCACGATCGACACGGCTGGGCCTCCTCGCTGTGTCCTTCTCGGGACAAACTGGCTAATTTTTGGGCATGACACGCCCTGGGATACGCCCATGTCCCAGGCTGTGTCGATGTGTCGATACTCAACGATCATCGACTCAACGATCGTCAATAATGAAGAACACACCCTGGGACACGCCCGTGTCCCAGGCCGTGTACCCCAGACACGCCCTGGGACACGCCCGTGTCCCAGGCCGTGTCAGCCATCCTGAACCTCAATTTGACCTGTTGAGATTTCTGGGGTGTTACAATTAGCTTTGCCAAGAGATGGAGGAGGGGTAAATGTTGGTTGGGGAGCAGACTGCTGAGCACTATAAGAACTTCTAGAGGACATCTGATGTCTATGTTGATGCTGACTACCTCTAGAGGATTTAATTGGTCTTCCTTGCCTTTGATATGTTTTAGTAAGAGTAGGCTTGGAGAATGCTTCTGAACTTTGAGATAAGGTTTCATAGGCTCCTGCAGCTGGAGGAGAATGAGGAGGAGGAGGGTCCCTTTTGAATTTCTGTGATGGAGGAGAGTATCTTCTGCTTTTCTTTCTGCGCTTTTATTCATTCTTGGATTGCCACATCCAAGCTGGCATACCCTTATAAGGAGTTATGTTTTGCAGAATGTAGTATGGTGTATCATTTGTAGACTTAGGTTTTGGAGCAGGAGAAGGAGGTGCTTTCCTTTTCTTGGAGATTTGCTTCCTCTTTGGAGCATCATCAGAATCATCATCATCATCACTCACATCATAAAAAGACAAAGGATTGTCATACATAGCATCAATCTGACTTAATACATATTGGGAAATCTCTTTACTAGATGGAGTGAGAATAACTTCAGCTTCAGCTGCTTCAGCTTCCATAGCCATATCCTGATTTATCAGATCATCCAAATTAGGAATGGGGCTATCATCCATGATAAAAGTTGGCCCAGGAGGGCTAGATCTTTGTTCATATAATACTACTGGAGGAACTATCAGACTTTTCTTTATAATATCTAATACTTCTGAACTTGCAGGGGAGGTTTAGCACACAATTTCCTTTGATGATTGAGTGGGAAAAGAGAGGCAAAAATGAATATAAGATCCAAAAATTTTCAGCATAGTATGTAGATTTACTTTTGATTTAATAAAGTAGACCCTTCCAGGCAGAACTTTTGGCAAGCTGGTCTCTTTAGCATTGGATAATACAATATCTGTACATTGATTATCTACATCTGCTACTGATTCAGTTATCTCTATATCATCTGATTCCATATCAGTATCAAGAAAATTTTGAAAATCTGTTTCCATGTCAACATTTATTCGTACTGCTGCTGCTGGTTCTACTGTTGCTGCTTCATCATTAAGTATCTCCCCCTGCCTGGTTTCAGTAGGAATTGAAGCCAGGCCCCCAGATGAAGAGAGGGTAGAGGTTAGGGTAGAGATTTGAGTAGAGAGAGATGACATGGAGATAGCCAGAGGGGAAATAGCCTCTGCAATGATGGTTTGGAGGATAGGCTTTAGGAGCTAAAGAAGTGGCTGGATGATGGAGGGATTCAAAGATGTAGAGGCAGATGTTTGGGCAGGAGGTGGTTGAGAAGGTATAGAGGTAGTGATGATAGTTTCTGGAGGAGATGGTTGATTGGAAGTGTCTGGAAGGGGGTCTTGTAGAGGAGATTGTTGAGGAGAAGGAGTGTTCAGAGGAGATGAAAGTAAATTGAAAGATGGAATTGAAGAGAGAGTGGAGAGGGGGATATCAACAAGATGAGATGGAAAAGGAGATTGGGGAGGAGTAGGGATGGATGTATCAGGCCTAGGAGAGGGAGGATTGGATGGAATATATATAGGGGTAGAAGGAATTGGAGATGCTGGTGGTGTAGGGGTATGTATTAAAATAGAAGTGGAGGCTGGGGTTTGTTGAACTTGAGGCTGAGATGTAGCTTGAGAATCAGGAGGAGGTGGAGGGGTGGATGGAATCTCTTCAGAGGGGTGAGGAGTGGCTGATGCAGCCCTTGTACTTTCAAAAGATTTTGAGGAAGAGGACTTGCCCTTAGATGGCTTTATGATAGTCCTCTCACATCTGCCAAAGAGGGAAGATGTGAGCTTCTTAGATGCATTAATGCATGTTGTCTGAGATAGTAGTAGTTCATTTGCCTTGGCTTTCAGAAACAAGCCCAAAATTCTTCCATAGCAAACCTCCTTTTTGCTATTCTTTTTCCTGATTAGATCAAAGAAAATCCGCGGTCAGTTCACATTCTTCTTACTGACCAACGTGGCCATAACCAGGAACTGTTGCCTGGAAATATAGTCATGTGCTGTATGCTTAGCAAACAACACCTTCCCAACGATATCCACAAGAAATTTATATGTCGGGGAAATTTTTTTCTTTAACAGTTTATTAGGGTTTTCGCCGAAGTGACCCATAACAGACAGCATATCCTCATATTCATTATCGTCCATCTCAAGATCATCTTCTCCAGTTTTCAAATTGAAAAGTTCAGAGAGAATGGAGGGAGAAAGAATCACCTGATTACCACTGACAGTCCCAGTCATTTCAGTCCCTGTTGAATAAGAAGAGCCAACCCATTCCTTGATTTCCATCATAGGAATCCTGATTCTCTCAGTCATGAACTGCTTCAGATTTTGTTCCTCAAATAGCTGTAGAATATCTATGAAAATTTGATCTGACTGTTGGAAGGATTCAAAATCAATATCGAAACCATGATCGAACTTCATTCCGGTTGATCTAGTAGCATCCATTTGCGATGTTAAGATCGAATGAGAGGGAGAAGGAGCACACCTGCAAGAGAAAACACAAGATCAAGTGCAGGAGGGGAATTCTGAAAGAGCGGGATTGAGGTTGAAGAAGAAAGCCTTAATAAAGGTTTTCGGAATATGAATCGCCAATCTCAATTTGACAAAAACACAAGATTCTTCGATCTCAAGTCGACGAAAAATTTCATTCAGGAGAAATTTGTCGATCTAAGAGCGAAGAGAGGGAAAGTTTTCGTCGTTCGTATAAAACTTTAAGAGACAGAATTCATCGTTCTCTGGTCGACGAATGCGCTCAACTAAGAGATTTCGTCGATCTATGGTCGACGAAAAGTCTTCAATAACATTTTTCAGTTCGTCGATCTCAGGTCGACGAACAGAAGCAATTCTTTGACCACAGACAGAGCATTAGATTAAGTCCTGACCATTATCATACCAAGCTGATTGATAAAGTACAGATGCTTGGATGAGTCCAATAGATTCGTGAATATGTCTGCTCTTTGCAAATCAGTAGAGATAAATTCAAGTTTAATCTTATGTTTGTCAACACAATCTCTAATGAAATGGTGTCTAATGTCTATATACTTGGTTATAGAATGCAATACTTGATTTTGTGCAATTGAGATAGCACTAGTATTATCACAAAGAATAGTTGAATTATTTAAGTTGACACCATAATCCAGTAGTTGGTTTTGTATCCACAAGATCTGTGAACAGCAACTGCATGCAGCCATATACTCAGCTTCAGCAGTGGAGGTTGAAACAGATGTTTGCTTTCTACAGAACCAAGATACAAGTCTGTCACCAAGGAACTGATAAGTTCCTGAGGTGCTTTTCCTGTCTACTTTGCATCCAGCATAATCAGCATCAAAAAATCAAGTTAACACAAATGCTGATTCTGTTGAATACCAGAGGCCTAGATCTTGAAAACCTTTTATATATCTTAAAATCCTTTTTAAGAAAATAAGGTGAGATTCTTTAGGGTTCACCTGGAAACTAGCACAAAGACATGTGGCAAACATAATGTCTGGTCTGCTTGCTGTTAGATACAGTAGGGATCCAACAATGTCCCTATACTTAGTCTGATCAACTTGACTTCCAGATTCATCAGCATCTATAACAACATTGGCAGCCATGGGAGTTTTCATGAAGGAGGCATCATTCATCCCAAACTTCTTAATAAGATCTTTAGTATATTTAGACTGAGAGATGAAGATTCCTTCAGGGGTTTGTTTCACTTGAATACCAAGGAAATATGATAACTCACCCATGCAACTCATCTCAAACCTTGAGTGCATTAGATCAGAAAATCTTTTGCACAGATTTGGATTAGTAGATCCAAATATTATGTCATCTACATATATTTGTACTAATAGAATTTTATCATGATGTAATTTTGTAAAAAGAGTTCTATCAACCATGCCTCTTGAAAACCATGCTCTAAAAGAAAGCTGGCTAAGGTCTCATACCAAGGTCTTGGAGCTTGCTTTAAACCATAGAGAGCCTTATGCAATTTAAAAACATAAGAGGGGTGAGTTGAAGAGATAAAACCTGGTGGCTGTTCCACATATACCATTTCTTTTAGTTCCCCATTGAGAAAGACACTTTTGACATCCATTTGATATACCTTGAATTTCTTGTGAGCAGCATAGGCCAAAAAGATTCTGATGGCTTCAAGCCTTGCAATAGGTGCAAAGGTTTGATCATAATCAATCCCTTCCTCTTGTCTGTATCCTTGAGCAACAAGCCTTGCCTTATTCCTCACAATCACACCTTGGGCATCAAGTTTGTTTCTGAATACCCACTTAGTCCCAATTAATGGATAGACCTTATGCCTTGGAACTAAGTCCCAAACTTTACACCTCTCAAACTAGTTGAGTTCCTCTTGCATTACAATGATCCAGTTTGGATCTTGCTCTGCATCAGCTATGGATTGTGGCTCAATTTGAGAGAGAAAGCAGGAAAGCATCACATCAGGGTTGAGTTGATGCCTTGTCTGCACTCCTGCTGATATATCTCCAATTACTTGAGATCTAGGGTGATCCCTAAGTGTGTCAAAATCATTAAGAGAAGTTGGTTCAGCAACAGTTATTTGATTTAATTCCTCTTGTGGAATTGTATTAACTGTTGAAGGAAGTTGGACTGCTTCCACAGTTTCTTCTTCACTTTTAGCTTCTGATAGATCTTGTGGAGAGGGATGTGATTCAACCTTTGAGGTAAGGTTGAGATCACCCAAGCTCTCTCACAAATTCTGTACCTGCAAATGACTGTTGGTAGAGATATCTCTCTCCTTGTAAAACATGTTAGATTCATCAAATTTCACATGCATGGATTCTTTAATTTTTAGTGTTGATTTATTAAACACCCTATATGTCTTGCTAACTTGGGAATGCCCTAAAAAAATTCCCATTGCAGCCTTAGCTTCAAACTTTCTAAGATATTTCTTGTCATTATTGTGAATATAGCATATACATCCAAATACTTTAAAATAGGTTATTATAGGTTTATTCCCTTTGAGTAGTTCATAGGGAGTCTTGAGCTTTAGTTTGTGTATAAGGCTTCTTTTCAGGACATAGTTTGCTGTGCTTACAACTTCTGCCCAATAGGATAGAGGTATGTAGGCATCTGCAAGTAATGTACCTGCATCTTCAATGAGTGTTCTATTCTTCCTTTCAACTACCCCATTTGGTTGAGGAGTTCTGGGAGTTGAGAAGCAGTGTCTTATACCTTCTTTCCTACAGAACTCTAGCATAAGAAGAGACTCAAACTCAGTGCCATGATCATTTCTGATCAATGCAACTTGAGTAGAATACTCAATCTGTATGTTCTTGAGAAAATCTGTAAGAACTTGAAAGGTATCTGACTTTGCTCTCAAAAAGAAAACCATGTGAATCTGGATAAGTCATCCACAATAACTAATGATAAGACTTTCCTCCTAGACTTTGTACAGTAATTGGACCAAAAAGGTCCATATAGAGCAAATCCAAAATTCTAGGTGAATCATTCTTATTAATGGATTTGAAACTAGATTAAGTTTGCTTGCCTAGTTGATAAGCCCTGCAGAGGCCTTCCTTCTTGTAGGGACCAGAAGGTAAACCTCTAACAAGATTGTCCTTAGATAACCTAGCTATATTCTTAAGGTTTACATGACCTAGTCTTTTGTGCCATAAGCTAGTTTGAATGCTAACAGAATTGAATAGACAAATTTCAGAATTAGCAGATTCAAAATTTACTAAGTAGATGTTGCCTTGTCTAATTCCTGTTAAAATAGTTGTGTTGTTTAGAGAAATAATGCACAAGGAGTTAGTAAAGCTTACTTGATTACCTGTATCACATAGTTGGCTTACTGATATCAGGTTATGCTTTAGACCAATTACATAAGTCACCTTTTTGAATGTGACAGCTCCACTGTTGAAGTCACCATAGCCTTCTATCAATCCAAAGCCTGAATCCCCAAAGATTACTTTAGGTCTAGTCTTGGCTTTATAGTTGATTAGGCATTCTTTGCAGCCTGTCATGTGTTTAGAGCAACCACTATCCAGGTACCATTTATTTTGAGTGACAGGGTTCTCTTCTACCTGAAAAGAGGATTAGCAGTTTTTGACCCAGGTTACCTTAGGTCCTTGTTGTTTAATATAGTTGAAGCTTGGAATAAATGAGCATTCAGGTTGATCCTTATAACCTAAGGGATGATACCTTCTAGGAGGTATGACCCACTGACTAAAGGGATTAAGTGATTTATTAGCTTTTAGGTTACTATGGTTATGAACTGGATCTGACAAATTTGAGTATGTTTGTCGACCTGAGATCGATGATCAGGGTTGAGTTCTTCGATCTCTGCTCGAAGAATGGAGATATCCATTCTAAGAACCCTAGAAACGTCGATCACTGGTCGACAAACCATACTGGTTTCGTCGATCCCAGTTCGAAGAATAGATTACATTATTATTTGCGTTCAGAGTTCGTCGTTCTGAGGTCGACGAACCATACTTATTTCATCGTTCTGAGTTCGATGAAATTTGCTGAACATAGTTATGTTGTTTGTTTTCTTTTTCTGATTTGCTTTCTTAATTTATAATTGTTTAAAAACTTTATTAACTTTGTCTACTTGTTCAGTATTCTTCTTACCACCTTCAGAAATAAAATTAATAGGTTTTGATAGTTGATATTTCTGAATGAGAACTGGTTCACTAGATGAGGCTCCTAATCCCAGTTTGTTATTATTAGATCTTGTATTAACTGTACTAGTTATGTCTATCAATTGTAAACTTCTACCATTTAAGTTTTCTTCTAGTTCCTTAGCCTTACTTAATTCAGATTTTAAAAACACTAATTGTTGATTAGCTAGGTTTAGTTCTTCAGTTAATTTTTCATTATCAGTAATGACTTTTTCTTATTCTAACAATTTTTCCATGAGAAGTTTGATTTCCTTCTCAGATCCTATTAGGTCTAAACACAATAGTTTAAATTCAGATTGAAATTCTTTAGATTGAAAATCATATGATGCAATTACCCGATCCTCTTTAGAGAGGGATTCTTCATCTTTTGATCCTTTAGAATCTGATTTGTTGCTTTCAGCATCTATTGCCATAAGGCAAACTTCCCTTGCCTTCTTTTCCTCTATATCATCCTCACTGGAGCTGGAGGAGGATGTTTCATCTTCAGTATCACTCAAGGTTTCAGCCACAAAGCCCTTCTCCTTCATTTTGTATTTGCTGGAGGAGGCCTTGTTGTGCTGATGTCTTCTTGACTCCTTTTCTTGCCTTTTGTCTTTCTTTTGAGCTTTTAGACATTCTGAGATAAAATGTCCAGGTTTTCTGCATCCAAAACAGACAACTTCTTTAGAAGGGTTTTATCATACCTGGGTTTATCTTCATTCCTTGAAGGCTTCCTCCTAAAGTCCTTCCTTGCCATCTTATAGAATCTCTTTGCAAAGAGACTAATAAGTTATTCATTGGTTGATAAGCTGGGAGATTCTTCGACAGCTTTGAGTGCTAAGCTTTGTTCCTTCCTGGTAGTTGTTGAATCTTTTGGTTCAACTGCAGCTTCTCTTGACTTGATCAGTTGCTCATAGGATTTGAGCTTTCCAAGAAGAGATTCTGTTGATATTTAGGCCATGCTTCTAGCTTCTCTGATGGGCCAGATTCTGGAGTCCCATGTGCTAGGAAAGCACATGAGGATCTTGTCATTGACCTCAATCAGAGTGATTTCTTTATCCAATGTTCTGAGCTCACTTATGATGGAGCTCAGCCTGTTATACATTGCTTCTACAGATTCTGCTTCATCTTTCCTGAAGTTTTCATATTGGGAGATGAGATTTGATCTTCTTTCCTTCCTCTTATCAGCAGAGCCTGCTACCATTTGGTTGAGGGAATCCCAAATAGCTTTGGCAGATGTGCAATCAGCAACCTTTTGAAATATGTCATCTGACATAGTTTGAGCCAGTATATTCATAGCTCTGGCATCAACAATCTTTGCCTTCTTATGTGCATTAGCTTGATCTGGAGGAGGCGCTGCACTGAGATTTACTAAAGTTGAGGTAGAGGCCACTAGAGCTGGTGGTCCTGTCAAGATAGAATTGAAAAAATCCTCATCAATAGAGTTCATGTACAGCTTGATTCTTGCCTTCAAGATTCCAAAGTTTTGCAAGTTGCAAACTGGAGGTCTAGTGCTGGCATAATCCTTTTTTTGTGCCATGATATCAGAAAATAAAAATAATTAGAGAGACTGCTAAAGCTTATTCAAAGTTTATCCTGAGGATCTAGGTTAATCCAGGTGTGAGCCTGTATGATATGATTAACCTTCCTCTGATACCAATTGAAAGATAGGGTAAGCTCTGAAAACTCTAGAGGGGGGGGGGGGTGAATAGAGTTATTGAAACCTTTTTAAATTTTTGTTGTATTAAAGAATCTTTAATAAAATAAGTTACTATACTCTAAGTGTATAATTGTACAGGTACAACAGATAAACTAGAGATATATATCTAATCTACACAACACATAAGTATCACAGCACAAGCACAGAGAAAAATCACAACAAACACAGACAACACAAGAATTTTATAGTGGTTCCCAAAACTTGGGTACATCCACTCTTCTACTAACCTAGGTAGGAATCCACTACAGGTTTTGATCAGGTGACTGCAACCAATGAGCTTTTGATCAGGTGCTCAAAAACCAACTCTCAAGTCTTTGGGAAGGAGACTTGCAACCAGAATAATTTTGAAGGGAATTAAAACCCTGTACTGAGGTGGGGAAGAGAGTTTGATGAAAGTCTTCTTTTCTCAAAACACAGTGAGAAGACTATATGGATTTGTTGTCGATGATGACAAAGCTCCCCCTGAGATCTTGAATGGTTCAGGAGTGGAAGCTTTGTAGAAGGGTGAGTAGGCCTTGACTAATTTGAATGTTGTTGTCACTTGAGATCCTTGAAAACAAAGAAGGAGAAGAAGAAAGACTCTTGATGGTGATGGTTGTTCTTTCTTCTTCTCTTGAGAGCAGTCAAATTATCTGAGAGATATTTTCACTGCACTTTTGTATGTTTTCTTTTCTGTAATTCTGTTGATGATGGATTGTCGTTTCTGTGTATGTATTCTCTTATTGTTTTCTTAGCAGGGAGATGTATATCAGATTACTGCAACTTGGTCAAATTTCAAAAACAAACTCTGAAATAAATGATCAGCCAAAATCTTGGGAACGAAAAACGGCAAGAATGCTGTCAATTATTCTATTCTATGTCTGTCCCGAGATATAAGCAATTAATTCCATATAGGATGTTAGCATTCAATGCTGTCAGTAACGGCTCTATTCAGAAAATATAAGTGCATTGATTTACAAGGGAATTAATAGCCTATAGATATAAAGTGATGAGACAGAAAGAGAAAAAATAAGTAACAAAATGTCTTACAGTTTTCGTCGACCTGAGATCAGCTTTCATTGACTTATGATCAGCTTTTGTCGACCTGTAATTCCGTCGACCTGTGATTTCGTCGACCTGAGCTCTGCGAACAACTGCACTGCATAAACTGAATGATTCTGTGCTCTGAGTTCATTGACCTGAGATCAGCTTTTGGCTTTGAGTGAATTATGTCGCTGAGACCATTATGGCGCTGAGTGATTATGGCGCTGAGTGATCTTTGGCATTGAGAGATGAAGTATTAGTCGACCTGAGAGCAGAGATCGTCGAACTCAGTTCAGAGAATTTTATCTCTGAGTTAGTTGAGCTGAGTACGACTATCTTTGACCAGAGATCGACGAACGTAGATCTCTTTTTCTAAATCTTGATTTCTCTAAGTCTTGAGTCTCTAGCAGTGATGGAAGCTGGTCCTTTGTACTGTTGACACTAAGGACATGGCCTAAACTCTAGAAACACATAAAATTTGACCCTTCTATACAACATGGGTCACAACCTAAGAAGAGAACCTAGCCTAAATCACCTAGGGGTTCCAACACAAAGTTCATCAACCGGAGTGGAGTTTTGATTTGGGTGTTGTTCCTCGGCCATACTCGACGAGGATGCGTGATAATCGTCTCCAGAGATGGTGTGATACTCGTGACCGGATCTAGTAGGCATATGATGGGTGAGAAAATAATTTTTTTTATAGGAAAATAAAATTTTGGAGCACAAGTGAGACCTAGCGTGAAATAGTGCGGACCGGAGCCAAGTTAAGAAATTGGCCAACCTGTCTCTGATACCAATTGATGCAGGCTAGTCCCACCAATGCGACTTAGATGATCAGAAAACTCACAACTCGCTCTCTTACTCAACTAAGACGTAACTACACTGAACTGCGCTGTTATCAATCGCAGGCTAACTCGAAGGATCGCCAATCCTCTAGAGATTAAATAAGGGCTATTTGCCAATATTTGCTTAAGTGAAAGGGACCTACACGATACGAATGATTGTGTTGTACCAAAATAGATCCACCAAAAATAAATCGATGCACAAGGTGGTTGATCTCTCCCACCAAAAGAAAAACCACAGAAAACCGAATCCTTAGGACGCCTAAAAATCAAGAGTGCCCACAACAAATCAATCGGAGAAAACCCACAAGCAATCTCGATGTCAAAATCAATGCCACCATTTTTCTTCACAAGAAATATGCTAAGGGAAGAATCACACATGAGAGGAGGTGAGAAAATCATTACCCACACTCGAGGAAGTTGTCACGAGTCAGATTGCTCTACTACGGCTCCACCGGAGTTCCACCGAATGGAGGTCTAGGCTCGCCGATCTGCACGAAATCACGCTGATGAGCTCCAAAGGGTAGAGGATCGGGAAGGAGGGGAGCGTATGATGGCTTGGGCAGTAGCTCAAGTCGGCAGGGGCGGGTAGTAGCTTGGGTACGGAAGGGGGCGACAGCTCGGGATGGAAGGAGGCCGCAACTCAAGTAGGAAGGAGGTGGGTCACCGGATTCGCACCGACGAGTGGAGGCAACGAGCCACACACCGAGCTGGAGGGGTGACGATAAAATTGCACTGCACGCAAAGGCTAACCCTAGGAAGAGAACTTCACGGTTTCTTTTCTTTGTCCAAATCCAAAAATGCTTTTTCATTTCCTTTCGAAGTCTTATAAAGTTTTACATTTAATAACTAAAACTAACAAATATTAAACAAGTATTAAACTAAACTTAACTAAAGCTAACAAATATTAAGATAAGGTTAAACTTAGAGCTGCATATTAAAACTATTAAATATGCCAATAATAGCCATTTTGAGCTAAGCGGCCGCACGTGATCGTGCGCGAAGGTCGTAGCTACAAAAATCTTCCTTTTCTTCATTGTTGCGTCGATGCGGCCGCGATCGGGGTTTGTAGCGGCGGATATCTTCAGTCATTGGCGGGTCAGCATCACCACATTTCTTCTCTGTACATCTTCTTACTGAGCCTGACCTCTTCTTCTTCTTCAGCAATATATTTGCCTTTGACCCTGAATATTTTCTCAACAGTAGGGCTGAAGGTGGGAATTTCAGCAGCAACAGATTCAGCCCACTAAGAACCTTTTTGAATATCATATTGATGTGTATCATATTACTCTGCAAGCTAAGTATCATACTGACCCATCATTCCATCATGCAGTGCTTGATGAATCTTGGTAGGAACAACAGGGATGTTATGATATGTTATCTTGTCCAGACCAAGAGATCCTCTGATCATATTTGTAGTCCTTACAACATTTATAGTGTTAGTTCTGATCACTTCCTTCTCCCCCTTTTTTGACTTATTTTGAGATATCTTTAGTCAGGGAGGTACTGGCCTTTGTTAACTGACCATACAAATAGTAAACACTAAGGGTGACATGGACCTTGAGCTTGAGCATGTGATCATCAAGGACATGGGCGCATGCAACCATTCTTCTTTCAAGAATAGTCTTGTGTATCTCCATCAATTCATTTTGGGCATTGTGAACTGCTAGCATGTTGGCGACAGTAATAGTCTGTTTTTCAACGATCCCAGTCTGGATATTACTGATTTCAGCCAGCTTGCTTTCTGTAAAGGTAAATGCAGGTGAAGCCTTATGGAAGAATGCAATAGTGTTGGTCTGTAATACCCCCATCTATCAAATAATATATATCAGAAGGTTCGGCCGGGGCCTGATGCCATATACTACAAACAGTTAGTGGAGTTACTTATTGAGACCAAAATCCATAAACGCGTCCTAACTCAGAGTGCATTCTAGCGAAAGTAATTTAAGATTTTAATTAGAACCCAACCAACTGAATAACACAAAATTGGAATGATAAACCAAATATGCAAATAGTATGGGCCTTAAGGCCTTATAATGTTCAACTTAGAATAAATTGTCTTGCATACATCGACACGCAGGCCGGCAACACATGAACAATAAAGTAAATGGGTAATTCTCTTTGGCCTTCAAGGGCTAGCTTAGCAATCCCGGGCTCAAGCCCACTATTTATGGCTTGGCTCGGCTGCACCTGCATGAAACATTCCACCGTAATGGTGACAAATAATAACAACGGTCAGCATTAGCTGAGAAAATTATAATGACCTCACCCCATACTAGGGTAGCAGTGCTCCTTCCCTATAGGCATTAGCATATGAAAAACTTAGCAATTGGAACGTGGTAATTAAGCACCATTCGCCACATACATTTGCCCAATTCCCAATGCCCATGCTCTCAGGGCACTTTCTTGGTGCACATGAACTCATGGGTCACACCTCCGTTATTTGTAATGGCCAGCAATGTTTGAGCTTTTAATATTTTGGAAACAAAGTCGAAGACAATGCCCCTAATCTTTGACAAATTCATGATGATCTCCAGATGCACACTATGACTCCCCACAAGTCGAACGACTAGGGTTAGGTACAATTCAGCTATTTTCCGTGCTCAAATCGTCAGGCGTTTCAACCACAAAGCCGGTCAGCATCCCCTTTCCCATTTCGTATGATCCATAACCCCATTATAATCCTAGGCTAGCACTCACGGCCACCTAACCTGGGCCACAAAGGCTCTCAACATCACAAATTGGCCCCCAGGTCATCAAGAGAAAGGCCTCAACAATCAATAGCCCCCAGGTCTCCTAGAGACAGGCTTCCACAATCAATATCTCTCGGGTATCCCAGAGACAGGCTTTACAAACAAACATAGCTCATTGGGAGTTATCGCCGAAGGTAGCGCTACCGCCTTGCAGTAGGGGACAAACAATTAATTCTTCCCCCTTTCGCGTGCTTTCCTAGAGACCACCTCTAGTACTCTCACTACAGCCATCTGCACACCCCATGACTCTGAAATCTATGCGACTACGACGGATTCTTCTCCGACATACAAGCGTACAAATAACACCAATCCAGACCAACCTGTCCAGATGGTCTTCACACATCATTCTTATTCCAGACTTCGATTCCGGATCTAAATGCAACACAAATGGGGATACACCGATCTGCCCATCAAGAGACCTACATCCACGTGTTCATGGAGCATCTATCCTCAAATGCCAAAATTAAGGACTTCACATGTCCAAGGAAGAGGATCGTTACCCTAGAAGTCCGTTTCAGTGCCAAAAGAGAGATTTTAGCCAGATGGAAACGATCGCTTCGGCTTTGCCTTCGTAGATCCGAACTCGTCTCGCAAATCCGAGCTCTGAAACTCCAACGGCGGCGAGATCTCTTTTAAAAGAATCTCCTACTTCCTTCTCAAGCCGCTCAACATTAGAACTCTAAAAGAATGAAGGGAAAATGACACTTGCAAGTTGCTTTCAGCACAAGTCTCTTCATCCTTATTACTGTGAAGCAGTTTAGCTGAGATTCCTTCAGCTCAGGTAACAGCTAGTTTTACTGCAGTCACTTCTCAATTCCAGCAGGAAATATCCCTAGTACTGTGAAAAAGAATTTAAGACTGAGTATATCTCAGTTCAAGTAAAGGTAGACTGAGGAAATATATTTCTTGAGTTAAAGTTTGGCTGAGTCTATCTCAGTCAAGGTAGATTGGCATAGAGAAATTTCTCTTGTTTCCAATCAAGAGTCACCAACCCACCTCCATCTTGTAGGATAAAACTAGATCTGAGCTGTAGGGCCACTGGCATAAGGTAGGTAAATATTTCCTGAGTGGTAGGAGAGAAAACCTCTCTGAGTTGTAGGATCCTCTTAGATCTGTGTGGTAGGAGCAAGCTTGCTTTGAGGTAGGATCCCTAGTGGATCTGAGGTAGGGATTATTGGATCTAGTGGCCAACCATAGAGGGGGGGGGGGTTGAAAAAGATTTGTGAACGTTTATTGAATTTAAAAATTTTCACACACCAAAAAAATCACAGAGAAAAGAATTTCATTGCATTAAATCAATAATGAAAAACAGTACAAGATGAGTATACGTCAAAACTTGATCTTCATGTCGTTAAAGATAAGAGATGAAGAGAATAAAGATTCTTTTGGTTTATATATCGACCAAACTATGACCGGATGGCTCTCACCCTTTCCCTTCAGGAAAGGAGTTCAAGCCCACTCTTCAAATCAACACAAGGAAGGGTCTTAGAGCCCACTCTTCACCTCCACACAAGGGAGGGTCTTAGAACCCACACTTCACCTCCACATAAGGGAGGGCCTTAGAGCCCACTTTTCACCTCCACACAAGGGAGGATCTTAGAGCCCCGCTAGATCCTTAGATCTAGATGTCCCAAATCTCAGGACGATTTACTGCGGAATCGTTCCCGGATTCCGATGATCCTCTCCAGTCGATTTTCCTCACCGAAAACTAAACAAAAAATAGATAAAGAGTACAAAGATTAAAATTAAAAATGATAAGAAAATGAAGTTTTCCCTCTTGACGACTTCTCTGGTGTGCGATCAACGGCCGGTGCTTGAGATCTTCATTGGATAGCAACCGATCGGTTCTCAGTGGCCGATGAAGATTCTAGATCGCCGGAGTTCTTCATTCACGAATGGGAGGGAGAAGGCTTCCTTCAACTTTGACGAAGACAAGTGGAGACGGGCTCAAGGAGGCGGCCGAAATCTGGAGTTCAGAAACCCTTCGTCAAAATTCATCTTGGAGACGTCATGACAACAGGAAATGCAGCGGCTTTTATATGTCTTCATGAAAACAGGCTACCGCCGACGGTAAGACTAGTGCATGCGGTAGTTTCACACGCTTATTGTGAAAGCTGTCCTCCAAAACTGGAAAATAGTCACCGGAACGATCTTTTGCCTTTTCATTTGAGCTAGCGCCGAGCAGTAGGGCCTACCACCGTACGGTAACATAGGATGAAACATTCTTGAAAAGACAACATCTGTTTGACATGGCTAGCGCCGCGCGGTAGGTGCTACTGCCGAAATCTTCCAGAGTGCTAGGACCGAATAAATCATTAAGTTACCGCCTGTGGTAATCCAGTTTCCTGGCGGTAGCGCTGAGCTTGACATTTCTGCCTTCGAAACTCCTTGAAGACCTAGCGTGGCGTGGTAGAGCTAGCGCTGAAACCATCAAGAGCTCTAGGTCTAAATAAATCGTTGCGTTAGCGCCTGTGGTAGTACTAATGCCTGGCGATAGCCCAGAGTATCGAGTCTTCTTCTCTTGACGTTCATCGTCGGGTTAGCGTGGCGTGTTAGTGCTAGCGCCTGGTGGTAACATACATATAAGCCATCTCTGTTTCTTGCACCTGACAACCTACACACTCTATCAACATACAACATGATCAAATATAATCGGGGATTTGATATTCTCAAACACAGGGAATATGAAACATCGGTTCCAACAAACTCCCCCTTTTGATAATATCAAATCCCGTTCATGATAAATAATACATGAGATAGAGTGCATATAGAAGATAGGAATTATAAGCTAACATCAAGTTGCAGGATATATGTGGCTCTACACATTCGACTTGCTCCCCCTATCTATGTGCTGCTCCCCCTATCTATTTTCTGCTCCCCCTATTTATGTGAACTCAATTGAACCATGCTCCCCCTATATTTGACCTCTCCTAACCCGTGATGCATACTCATGACCAAAATCATAAACCAATTTATTATCCCCCTTTGATAATATCAAAAGGGCGGGCAAGGCCTACACGATATGCATGATGAAAAATAGGAGATATTATGACGATTTAGACAAAAAGCAGATAGTGCACAGACACGGTAAGTTTTTAAACAATAAGCATAGAGGGGACCCAAAACTAAAAGCAAATCAGAGAATTGAAGACGCACGGGTCAAAGAATAGAGCAAGATAGATAAAAATAAGTTTCAGATTTAAGATGAATTGGACATCATAGACTAAACTAAGCACACAATGAGAATGACTACAATGCTAGATGAGTTATGAGGGAAATCATGTTGAACAAACATTGTAAATGTCATGAGTGTAAATCGAGTGCTAGCATGTGTTGTGCACTGAAAGTTCACCTAGTGTCAACTACCTTCACCTATGGGGGGGGATAGGTGACTTTTAACGTATTTGCGGAATTAAAATTGTACCTGCACAAGAA
Source organism: Platanthera zijinensis (assembly GCA_039513925.1). Classification (NCBI taxonomy): domain Eukaryota; kingdom Viridiplantae; phylum Streptophyta; class Magnoliopsida; order Asparagales; family Orchidaceae; genus Platanthera; species Platanthera zijinensis. The sequence goes on along the minus strand of CM077078.1, from coordinate 246,282,285 downwards.
AACAAAACAACACAGCACAGAAAATAACACAGGTAATTTATAGTGGTTCCCCGATTTGGGTACGTCCACTTTCCCCCTCCGACCTATCTCCCAACCCGGGACGACTCGGTCACTTCACCAACAGGATTGAAATCCAATCCTTGCACTATCGGAAGGAACCCTTCTACACGTAGGAGTCAACACTCCCACAACACGGGTTGCACCCAACCCTACAACTAGGAACCAAATGTTCCTTTACAATGAAAAAGAAATTGGAGTGTATAAGAAATACAAACAACTTGAAGATCTAGGTGTCCCTTTTCGTTAGACTACTTGTTCTTGTAGGCAAAAAAAAGTCCACAACCCTTGATCTTTTCTTGGAGAAAATCTCCCCGAGACCGGCGGCGGCAAAGGGCGGCGGCAAGGCTCTCGGTGTTGGCGGCGGCAACTGAAAACAACGGCGATGCACTGGAGATTCAATCTTCTTAGCGAAGTCGGCAAGGTCTTCCAACGGTCACACGAGGATCGATCGTCTCGATCGATTCGGACGGGGATGGATTTCCCTATCTCAAATCAAGAGACAAAAGATCTCTGGTTAGACGCGTGAGACGCTGTGCAAGACTTGGCTTCTATCACCAAGGATCTGGAGGAGATCGAGATCCGCTACGGTGACTACAACACGAGTGGTGGCGGAGACGATCGACGGAGCTAGTTCGCGAATTTAGGGTTTGACGGCGGCTCGGCTTTCGTATTCTGTATTCGTAAAAAACATTGTACACCAATACTTGTGTATTTATACACTAGGTCATAAAGATGACCGTTGTGGGCCCCACCAAAGCAAAGACCTAAGTCCGGTTCGAAATACCGCTGGAAACCTGGACCGGTCCAGGAAATGTCGGAAATTTGCCCAAGTCAAATTCGGCGAGAATCGTAGGTGATTCTTGACGAATCGGCGAGAATCACTTACGATTCTCGCCGAATTCTACTTGGCGAATTCTGGCTGCACAGGTTATAGAGGCCGGGGAGAATCGGCGGAAATCACATTTGATTCTCGCCGAATCGTCGAGAATGCAAAGTCATTCTCGACGAATCGGCGAGAATCACTTAGTGATTCTCGACGATTCTGCCTTAGAGAATTTTCTGACTGCGTCGAGACAGCCGGCCCAACCTGTCGAGAATCATCTAGTGATTCTCGACGACTCGTCGAGAATCACTAGTGATTCTCGACGAATCGGCGAGAATCACATAGTGATTCTCGACGATTTACACTTAGACGATTCTCGTCTTTCAACCCGTGAGCTGATCTTTGGCCCATCCTTTCTCCTTGTCTGCTCTTGCTTTATCATAGCCCTATACTTGAAATTAAGTACACCCCAATAGAGAGAGTACACGTAGGCCAACACACTGATCTGCACAACGAGGGATTACGTTGCACAGACCCGTGTATATTGACCTACTACACCCTGACATTTGTGTGTACTTAGCAATGACTAGCTGCAAGCACCACTAGAAGAAATTCATCAAATATATAGTGAATTCATCTTAGCTTGATAGGAGGCTTCCTCAAATCCAGGTGATTGTGGATACAATACCCAACATGCACAAAACATATAGTGAAGTTTCAGTCCAATTCTTATGCATGGAAGCGTTAAATAAGGTAATGCCATGTGAATGTGTAGCATCAAAAGAGAGAAAACACTAATTAGAAATATCATAGTTTACATGTTTATCTCGATCCGATAAACTACTAACCCAAGAGAAATGAAGTGAATGATCAAGTCACATGTCTACCTAAGGCATACCAAGATTTGAACTAGGGGCACTAAGCATAAGGTTTGGTCTATGCAGAGGATCGAAACGACTTTTTGATTCAAGGTGCTCATCCTCACAATGCTCAAAAATACTTATCAGGAGGAGTGAGTAGTGCTTGGGGGTCCTTTTCATGTGATATTATAGGCACCATATTATTTTTGATTGTTGTTTTGAGCTATCACATTTATCTCTTTTGAATACAAGGAACACCAAGTCAATCGAAATCTACCCACATAGGTAGATACACTTTAACTTGTAAGCATAAGACTTTAGCACTAAGATTTGGCCCGCAGTTTTAATCTTAATAAAACATATGTGTATTGTGACATTGATTATTCAACATATTTCTAACGCGTTAAGATACAATGTCACGAGTTATGGCATATAGATCTATAATTTCTTCATGAGTGCTCCGTCTAGGGATGTGTGAATAGTGAAGTCATTCCCCTATCTAAATCCTCTCACATACTTAGAGGCATAGTCAACTTACACGCACATGTAATGTCGCACTCAATAACTAAGCACTTATAAATTAAGCCCACATTGACCGGAGGAATAATGTTTGGATAGATTAACCGTCTAAACTCTTACATTGTACGTACGCGTTATCGTCTAAGTCACAGTCATGTGAGCCCAAATCATGCGTTGTAGTTTTTTAACATTTTTTTGTTTTTTTTTGAGAGAGGAATACATGTTTTTTTAAATTAAATATATATATATAATTTTAAAACGGTTCAAACAAAATATAAAGATGCAACATGCACACACACATAACAAAAAAAATGAAACATGCAAACACAAGTAAAATGATGCGAGCAAAGATAAATAAAAAACGGTGAACACATATAAAGGTCGATGAGAAAAAAATCAAGAAGAAATGAGGATAGCGCGATAGCATGTTATGCATGTGACTATGAGGTATGGAGACAACGCTTGTGCTATGAATAGAGTAGTCATGAGAATATTTATGACATACTTGATCCAAATACTATGTCATCACCCTAGCCCCGTACTGAGTGACGGATGTGCATGAGGAGTTGCATAAACGTCGTAGGGTGGGGTGTGAATCCTTTATGCCCGCATAAGAAACCACTCAACCTAACACTCTTTCCCCCCAGTGTCACACAAGGACCTACTGGAACCCTCCCCGGTTAAGGACAAGATGTGGATTACAAGTTAGAGTCCCTAATGACGACACACCTACGCCCCGCTATAGTGATACATTGTGAAAGGAGTCAAGCTGATGTTTTTATTAATGCTGTGGTTGCATGATTTTGGTAGATTGGCACCAGGACAAAAAGGACTATTATCGCCGATGCTATAGGTACCGCCCCACGGTAGCTTTGGAATATTTAAGCCTGTAGTCAATTCTAGATCCGCACCTTCACTCATTCCTTCTCTCAGCAGCTGACACTCTCCTCCCTTACAGGTTTTCTTCCTTCACTCAAGGTAACCACTTCTTCTTCTCTCTCTTTCTCTCTCTCTATCTTATATTTCTTGTATTTTAGAACACAAATCAATGGGTTTTGAATCCTCATGTTTTTGAGTGCAATCTGCGATGAACTTTGGGCACAAAGCCCCCCCATTTTTTAAATGTTTATATCGTTTGATAGGGGGATTTTAGGTGAAAAAATAGGTTTTGAGACCGATCTGATTTAAGAGGACAAAGTACAATTCGTTACGCTACCGTTGGCGGTAACACATTATTACCTGCAGTAGGTTTTAGAGATCGGTGCAGCCTATTGATCTTCTCATTTTTTATATCCGTTGTTGAGACGATTTTATGTTTGGTTTACTTGCAGGAAATGACTTCATCAAGCTCTCAATATTTTCGCCGCAGTTTCTCAAAGAGATCACGGGTGCCAGTCTCTACCCACCCAGCTATAGATGACGCCACTGTGAGCATACCCATGATCATAGAAATTGATGAATGCTATACTCATATCTATGAGTATCTAGAGGAGTCTGGTGTGCTTGCAGATATATCATCTGGTTCTCACTTCTCTTTTGTCATCACACGTGAATTGTACAATAATCTTCAGGATCTTGCTGAGATGCACCTAGGTGGGGGTGTCCAATCTTGCATTTGTACTGAGATAGTCACCATCACTCATGCCGATCTCGACATCAAATATGTTTGGCCTTCCAACTGCCCATTCCTTGATATCATGGAGTCCTTTAGGACTATAAGGGACTGGAGGGAGATGAACGAGCTTCTTCACGGCGTGGAGGGGCGTTCAGATCTATTTACCTCGGTGGACACCCTCACTACCAATGCTCGTATTATCCAGGATATCCTATGTCACTCACTCATGTTCAAGTCCGGGGACACCCGGAAGGTCACGACTCAGCTATCTACGGTGACGTACTAAATCCTAGCCCATAAGCCCTTCAGCATATCAGACCTCATTCTCTCCATAATGTGATTTATGTTCCGCCTGAAGTCTCCTAATCGCCAGTGGATGAACACCTTGCCTCTGGGTGGTGTGATCCAAAGCATCCTGATGGACAAGTACCCGACCATTGACTTGACCGCCTATCCCATAGATAGTTTCCCGCAGTCCTATCAGGTGGGGGTAGATTCCCATTTCCTCACAAGTGTGGACATGGGTACCTCCATCGCAACCACCAATGCACCGCTAAGGGTCCCTCATGGAGGCCAGTTGGGACATCCAAAGTCTGGTGGAGGATCAAGGTCGAGAGATCAAGACGACCACCAGAGAGGAAAAGGGAGTGAAGAAGATGCTGAAGAAAATCATGACTAAGCTTAACATCTCACCCCCATCTTCTAATGACTAGACTCGGTCCAAAGTCCCCCCCCCCTTTTTTTAAATTTGGACATTATTATCTCATTTTGTAATAATACAGGTGCACACCAAACAATGACTGTAGTACTTTAATATGTGATTTGATTTATGCACCCATGAGCTTGTTGTGATCTTTTATTGCTGTACTAGTGTCCATGACATGTTGGCTAAAAAAAATACAACAAAAAATAATGCAAACACACAGTAAAAATAGAGAGAACATTAAGCACATCGTGAAGTAGATTATCGAGTAGTTTTGTTTGAATTACCTTGTACTTCATGCAATAGGATCGTGTTAATGGATAGGATATTTAGGTATCCAAAAGGAGTCACGTGTTGCGGTTCCTTTGGGTACCCAAACATGACGTGATAAACCATGAGAAGATACTAGTGAATGTGCCCTTTCGAGTGGTATAAGTGCGTCCTATTTGACTTTGGGTCTCCATTCATACTTTGGCTTGGTGTGGTTTTTATGTTGTAAGTTTCCATGTATATTTCTATGAGTCTTTATGTGATGATCCTCACTTGAATAATATTGCGTTGGAGGTTTAACTATATTAAGACTATTCTTCAATTTAAAATTATCTCGCTTAATATTAGGACTCATAATATAATAGTTGTTGACAGGAAATCTACATTCCTTTGTTTTTGAGTTGGAGTAATTTGTTTTTCCAAGTGAGAGTGATTTCTACAGTTAAGATTTTCATTCGCACTAGCTTGAGATTTTATACTCCCTTTGATTTGCTTAACTAATGTGTGAGAGCTTATGTTCAATGTGCTTCTAGCTTTTGCTTGATATTGAAAGTTTATGTCTTATGAATTTTTCTTAATAATTTCCTTAAACATGTTGATTTTCATTTCCAAATCTTTATTCCTACTTTGGAGATTCACTCTAGCTTTATTGTAGGCAATTCTGCTATTCTTAAGAACATCGACTATAGAATTGATATGTGCTTCATACTCATTTCTATATTCTTCAAACGTCTCATTCATCTCCATAATTTCAACTTTATAGTCTGCACTTCTAGCCCAATCTCTTTTTAACGATAAGTTTTCTAGACGTAGTTTCGTAGTTTGTTCTCTTACAGTGAGAAGCTCTTTCTCAAACACCTCTTGTTTTTCTTTTAATGTATCACAATTTATACATGATGTATAATTATTATCTGAAGAGCATGCAAGAGAACTGGGTGCGATAGCGGTAGATTCTAAGTTGACTTCTCTTAAAAGTTTATTTTCTAAACACAGTTTTAAATTAATATTTTTCAGTTTCTTAATTCTACGTTTAGCCGCATCTAGCATGTTCAAAGTAGAAATAGAATTATGCGCAATAAAAAGGCTCGGCTTTCTTATAGTGCTTTTGGATGTGGCAAGATTTGAACACAAGGTTCCTTTGTCATCTTCTTCTTGGCTTGATGTGTTTGATGTGTCCGTCTCCAGGCGTAAGTCTTCGTTCGACCTTTCACTAGGATCCATAAGGCACTGCTCTATTTCATGATCTGTAGAGGGAGAACTATACATTAACTCAAAAAATTTCTAGATATCGTATGCAGTTGGAAGCATATAGATAAGTTTGAAGATGTCCTGTCCAAGCCCACAGAATAGACTATTCATATCTTTGGCATTCAAATAGCATTCGTGCTTATTTAAATTATTCGGGGGCTTGACACACGTCATGTTCCAAACTTCTACATCTATTAATGTAAGGAATTTATTCATAAGTGTTTTCCATTCGTTATAATTCAATCCTATGAATAAAGGGGGTGAAGAATTATTTTCAGTGTATACTTTTTCATCCCCACTCGTCGATTCAAGGTCAGGGTTGGTCATTATTCCCGGTGGTGAAACCGATTTGGTATAACCTGCCGCTGATACCACTTGTTGGATCTAATGTGTTGGTACCCTAGTTTGATTTGAGTTTAGTCTTGTCTTTTTAGTCCCTTGACCCAAGAAATATCTATGGTCATTGGTTAGTGGTCTAGCTGTAGAGTCCCCGCTTTTCCAGATGAAGAATTTGGTTAAGTAGGTTTTTCGTTCGACTATAGTCGAACGCCACTCGACTATCGTCTATCGGCTGATCGACTATCGTTTATCAGTTGGTCGACCCTCTGTCTGCGTTGATAGCTCGACTATTTGTTGATAGGTCGACTATCTGCTTGGTTTGGTAGTTCGACTATCTGTCCTGATAGTTCAACTATCTGATAGCTCGACTATCTGTTGATAGGTCGACTATCTGTTGATAGGTCGACTATCTGTCGTCGTTGATAGTTCGACTATCTGTCCTGATAGTTCAACTATCTGATAGCTCGACTATCTGTTGATAGATCGACTATCTGTTTTGTTTTGATAGGTCGACTATCTGTTGATAGGTCGACTATCTGTTTTCTGTGATAGGTCGACTATCTGCTGGATAGGTCGACTATCTGTTTGTGTTTGATAGTTCGACTATCTATCCGGATAGATCGACTATCTGATAGTTCGACTATCTGCTCTGATAGGTCGACTATCTGCCGAGGTAGTTCGACTATCTTCTTTGATCGGTCGACTATCTGGATCGTTCGACTATCTGCCCGATAGGTCGACGATCTCCGTGCGTCGGTCGACGATCTCCGTAGGTCGTTCGACGTTTTCTGTCTGCCTTTTTATTTTGTATTTATTTATTCTATTTAATAAATTAATACATTATCTGGCATTTTATTTCAGTTGTTTTATGATAATATTTCCAGGCAATATATGCTCCATTCCTTTTGCCTGAGTAAAATCTTTTCAGATAAAGTTGTTTGTCTTATTAGCTGTCATTATAGTTTACTTTATCTGCTGTAAGACCCCCTTTTTTTTTCTTTTTCAACCACCGGGGTCTTAGCCCAGAATTGCCGCTTTGCGGTGGCACCGACTCACGGGAAGGCAACCACTACAAAACGCCAATTCTGCCGGCCCTTTTCGATCACAAGAGAGAGAAGCATTTATACAAAAATGTAAACAAGTCCACAGAAATATGTAAATAAAAGTGAAATCATGACCAGTCCATCAATAGTAACAATAGGAAAATAGATAAATGGGCTCGAGCCCAGTACATCAGAGTCCTCACTACAAGTCACTCATCGCGGAAGCTAAGAAAATACTAATCACTCACGGAGCTGGTCGCAGGTGCACCGGTGCTAGACTGTCCCACCTCCATGCGCACCGTACTCCGCTGGTGCTGGTCCCTGTCTCCCATCCGGAGCTCCTGTAATGTTTGGTTCGAAAACCATTAGTCATAAAGACTAAGCCCTATCATCCCCTACCCCTCCCACCACGGCTCCTAAGTACCGGGCGGAGAGGAGGAAAGGGAAGCTACAAAAGTGGAGAATAATCAAGCAGGTGACGGTGGACCTAACTAGCAAGTTATAACGGGTGAACAGTGTAAATGTTGTAATAGGTAGAGCAATTAATAAGTAGCAAATTGTATAAAAAGGCAGCTAGAGAACAGTAAGTAAACAAACAAGTAAATAAGTATGTAACCTTAACTTATATGAATGCCCATACAAACTTATAAGTTAAGGGATCTTCTGCAAGGCTCCCATCGTATAAAAAGTCTCATACCGATTTATACATTGGGGTGACGGTTGTATGCAATTATGAGTGTAGTGATATGCTATGCCATGATTCATGCAAGTGCAACACACGCACACGACTCTATGCGCACAGACCTTTAGTTCCCCCCGTTCGGACAGCTAGCTTCACTCCCAGGAACCTCCGTAGTGGCAAACGGAGACAGTGGGTCGGGCCCCCCACTCCTAGGAGGGCATCCACACTACCAGGCCTAGCCCTTCCGTACGCCTCTAGAAGAACACAAACTAGAGTATCCGCGTACTACTGCTGGCTGTACCCACCAGACTTTCTTTGGCTAAGTGTCCCACACCGCCGAGTCAGCGTACCGATGTCGGTGTGAACGACAATCAGATACCGAAGACCCACCACCTTTATTCTGTACTCCAACCCTCGAGCCCTCGGCCCCCCGGACAGTCCCGTCCGTGCATCTACCTTCAGAGCTACTGTCTGAATGGCAACCAGTCCTATTATTCTACTTTCCTAGCTATCGGGGAGTGTGCATGTGTAACCCTAGTTATACAAGTTGCTCTTTTAATTTATTATTCCTACGGTTTACGTTAGCCCAGGATTGCCCCCGGTATACCCCGTGAAGGGCTCTCAAGGGGCACTAGGAACCAAGACGGCGGCATTATGGCCCGAAGTTCCCTTTCGCAAGGCATTTATTATTATTAGTTGATCTCCCTTAACCCGATCCACTTTTAGTTACTTTAGTTCTAACCCTAGAATATTAAGACTCTTCCTCTTCTTCCCGGGATGGACGATCTTTCGTCGTTCCCGTACTCCCTTATCCTAATTATCCTGACTTCCAATGATGAACTCAATCTTAACTTGCCCTACCAACCATCATCTACCAGAATTCCGTGGCTTTACTATATGCAGACCATCCTAAGCTATATGAGGTACACAAGGGGAGGTACACCAAATTATATTCCAAATCTCCTATAATATTTACTGGAGGTCTACCATATCATAATTTGTCTAAATCCAGAAACTTATAATTTTCCTAATTAATCTGATATTTATTTAATTTACCCAAAGAACGGGCCATGGGTCATTTTAAACATGAACTACAGGATATTCTTAAGTAATGGCCACCCAAAATTTATGATCACTAAATAACAGCAAGATAACCTCAAATTCAAATTTCCAAAATTTTACAGAAAATATTTAGCCTCTAAATAATTTATCCAGTATAATCACGTTAATTCTATGTAATGAAGGAAGTACTAAAATTACTCATCGGAAAATTATAGAAAATTACTAATCAGTAGCATGGTATAAAAAGATCTTTGTGCAAAGAATCATAATTTTTCCAGCTTGTTAAACACCACTATTGATTTAATCAAATATTCAAGGTAAAACATACTTAATGAAGTAAGCCTTAGAATTAATCATCCAAAAATCCCATAAAAATTTACAGAGATTTAAATTCATAATAAACGTTCTCTGCCTAAATCTCATCAATTTCCAAGAAGTATATATTCCGTAATAAATTTTCTAAGCAAATCATACAAGCTACTACATCGTTAATGAAGTATCCAAAATAATGATCTTAAAATTCATAGAAAAATATCCAGAGCTTGTACCATCCCTATAACTCAGTCTACCTAAATCTCAACACTTTTCAATGTGTTTTAGTGTCATTTCCTATCTCTACAAGTTTTGCACCCTAAACTAGGGTTAGATTTTTAGGTATCCCAACGGTCTCCAAATCTACTAAGATTTCGTCCAGAGAACTATATTGGCCCTATGGTTCTCTTCTCCCAATTTCGGGTCAATCCAAGGTCATTTGACCACATGACCTTCACAAACCACCAAGATCCATCCTTAGGGTTTGGCCTTGGTTCTTAGGGTGAACTTATCCCGATCCGCCTCAAACTCTATGAGGGGGTGCTAGAGAATATTACTAGCCAGTGGTAAAAATCTCAGCCTCTGTTGTGGTGATCCGATCACTCAAATCTCAAAAGTGCACTTTTAACCTAAGACCCCTTATTAGGGCAAAACTTAGGATTGATCATTTCTAATCCAAACCATCTCTAAATGAGATGAAAAATTATGCAGAACCTTATGGTGAACCCAGGGACCACTCACCAAAATTTGGGAGGGTTTGGAAATTATTTAGCCATCTAATTAAATTAAACTAGGATTATTGAATTTTTCTCAAAACTATAGAAAAATATTTCCCAAAAATTCTCATTTTTGGATCGTACCTAGATATAGGTAAGATTATGCCACACCCCAAATTTCAAGTCATTTTGATGACTGGATTGGAGTGGGGAATTTTCCTAAGGTCAAGACGGCCCTCTGGATAGACCTCACCAAAAAGGGTGCTGTGGTCTAAACAGGATTCCAAATCGAGTGAAAACAATTTTAGATTAAACTAGACTTCAAGGGCAACATTTTCTATGTTGACCACTTTTCCTTTAGGAGCCTCTAGATATTTTTCCCAAATTATTTAAGGTGACAGATAGTTTCATTCAGAAAATTGCTTCACAAATAAAATCTAATTAAATGGTACTGTTCATCTTCTTCCACAGCCCGAAACAGAGCCCTGAAAACCTAATTTCCTATAGCTTTTCCAAGCTATTTCCCGGCCATCCAGCCATCTCCCTGGCCGGCCACCACCACCACCACCTCTGTTGAGGTGAGGGCTATCGTCGAGCGGCGGCACGGCCGCCGGAGAGGCGGTTTCCGGCGAACCCGCCACCATGAAATTTTCGGAAAAACCACAAATACGCTCACCCAATCTGGCTCTTTTGAGCCCGATATCTCTCCTAATGATTTCTAAGATCTATCCGCAGAAGAAGAGGGAGGGGAGGACCTTGTTTGCGGGCTGAAGGCGTGCAGAGCGTCGGGAAGCCATTGGCGCGGTGGTGGCGTCGCCGGAAGTTCTTCAACAGCAAGGGGGAAAATCTGAAACAGTTTGAGGGAGAGTGTAACCTTTTCCTCTTGCTCTTAGGAGTCTTTTATAGATCAGCAAGTGGGGAGGGGAAAGGATGAAACGTCCGCGGCCATTAATAATTCCCTTAATGACGTTTCGGTTATGACGAATTTCAGTTGAAACGCTGGAGATGAAGAGGTGCTCGCCAGGTGGCGATTTCCTATTGGACCAACATTTCCTTAATTATTTAAATAATTAAAGTAGGAAACGGCCCATAAATACCCTTGGTTTAAATTCCCATAATCAGAATTTATTATTGCGTCGGTTACGGAAATTTCCAGTCTGGCTGTCGTTTCGGCCTTGGTCACGGGCGTGACACATAGGTCACGGGCATGACAGGCCCGGTAAGCCAATTCTGGGTTCGACGATCGTCGAACTGAGATCGACGATCGTCGAAGGGTGGTCACGGGCGTGACACCCGTGTCACGGGCGTGACTGGCCCGTGTGGCCAAATTCTGGGTCGACGACCGTCGAACTGAAATCGACGATCGTCGAGCGTGGTCACGCCCTATGTCACGGGCGTGACATTATGAGTCACGGGTGTGACAGGCCTTGAGGCAAATTCTGCACCCGACGATCGTCTACCTGGGATCGACGATCGTCGAAGGAGTCACGCCCCAGGTCACGGGCGTGACACCTGGGTCGCGGGCGTGACAGGGCCGGGTGGAAAATTTTGCGCCCAACGATCGTCTACCTGAGATCGACGATCATCGAGGGAGTCACGCCCCAGGTCACGGGCGTGACACTTGGGTCACGGGCATGACCAACCCATGACCCGAAATCCTGGTCGATTTATTTCAACTTTTGGGCTCCCTAGGGTTCTACCACAACCAACCGACTCTTAGGGGTCTAGCCGGAAATGGGATGTTACAAATCCCAATAAACAAAACAAAGATTTCATCCCCGAAATCAAGGTTAAGCCTACGGGACTCTAATCGGGAAGAGAAGCTTGTAACATCCCATGAGAATTAAAGAAATTATTTCCCTACGTTATGTTGGCTTTATGCGGTTTCAAATCTAAGATTAATTCGCCCACTTAACTAGATATATACAACCCAATAAACAAAATATTAGCCCCTATTCTTGAAGTTTCAGTCCCATTGATTTAAAACAGGAAGGTAAATTAATTGTCCAGGGGGGGTTGTGAGGTATACCTGACGAAAAAGTTCCGGGTATTTTTGCCGCATCAAGTCCTGTGGCTCCCATGTATGCTCCTCCTGCCCATGATTGTTCCACAGAACCTTGACCAACGGAACCTTCTTCCGTCGCAAGACACGCACTGCTGTGTCGTCAATCCTGATAGGCTCCAAGTTGACTGACCGATCCGAGGCTACCGGGCCATCTGCCGAGGAAATCGGCTGCTCAGGGCGTAGCAGAGCCCTCCGAAGTGAGGAGACGTGGAAGATGTCATGCAATCCCGCTAACTCCGGCGGTAGCTCTAGTCTATAGGCTAAGGGGCCGATCCGCTCCAGGATCCTATAGGGCCTCATATATCTCGGACTGAGCTTCTTCCGCCCGCGAACCCGCGAGACTCCGTGCATCGGCCGTATCTTTAAGAAAACCTGGTCTCCTACCTGGAACTCTACCTGGCGATGCCTCGCATCGTAGTATTTCGCCTATCTGCTCTGGGCTTCCAACATCCTGTCTCGGATCAATCTAATCTGAGCATCTGTATCTCCCACAAACTCCGAGCCTAGTGCCTGCGGATCCTCATCCCGAACCCATGATAGTGGGGTTCTGCACCTCCTTCCGTACAATGCTTCGTATGGAGCCATGCCTATGCTGGACTGATGAGCGTTGTTGTACGAAAACTCGACCAGTGGCAGCAATCTCTCCCAAGGCTCGCCACTGTCCAAAATACATAGTCGCAACAGATCCTCCAGTGTATGGTTGGTGCGCTCTGTCTGTCCATCGGTCTGAGGGTGAAAAGCTGTGCTTAATGTCAACCGAGAACCCAGATGGGCTTGGACTGACCTCCATTCCCTGGATGTAAACCGCCCATCCCGATCCGAAACGATAATTTTGGGCACCCCATGATAACGCACAAACTGCTCCATGAACCTCCGTACTAATACACTGACTGGTGCGCCCTTTGCCACTGGAATGAATCTGGCCACCTTCGTTAGCCTGTCCACTATCACCCAGATCGAGTCATTCCCCGCACGGGATCGAGGTAGCCCATGTATGAAGTCCATGGCTATATCCTCAAACTTCCACTCCGGCACCGGAAGCGGCTGCAGTAAACCTGCCGGGTTCCTACACTCCGCCTTCACGAGCTGGCAGGCCTCGCAATGCGTCATAAAATACGTAATATCTTTCTTCATACCCGGACAGTACATCGTCCTCTTTAAATCCTTTACCATCTTGGTGATCCCCGGGTGTACCAAATATCGGCTGCAATGAGCTTCCGTCAAAATATCCTCCCGGATCCGTCCTCCTGCTGGTATGTAGACTCTGCCTCGGAAACACAGGAGCCCATCCCTCAAAGAGTAATCTCCCGTCGTGCCTTCCTCCAAGGCTCGGAATATCAGCTCAGCTCTCTCATCCAGCATCTGCCCATCTCTGATGCGGTCCCGAATGTCATCAGTAGTAGCCATCGACCCCAGGTACTCCATGTACAGCTCCGGGTCATCCTCAGACATTAGCGAAATCTGCATCTCCTCGAATGATCTAATCAACTCCAAGGCCATCAGCTGCGGGCCTACTCCTGTCGTACTCGCTCTCCGGCTCAGAGCATCTGCGACCACGTTCGCCTTCCCCGGATGGTAGTGTATGGTATACTGGTAGTCCGACAGAAACTCCACCCAGCGTCTCTGTTTGATGTTTAACTCCTTCTGGGTGTCGACGTACTTCAGATTCTTGTGGTCGGAGAAGATATCACAATGTACTCCGTAGAGATAGTGTTGCCAGATCTTAAGAGCAAAAATGATTGCCCCCATCTCTAAATCATGCACGGGGTAGTTCTGCTCGTGCTGCTTCAACTGACGGGAGGCGTAGGCTATTACGTGCCCGTTCTGCATCAGAACGGCACCCATCCCCTGATAGGAAGCATCTGTATACACCTGGAATCCCTCCTTCCCTGATGGAAGAGCAAGGATGGGAGCCGAGGTGAGACGATCTTTTAGCTCCTGGAAGGCAGATTCGCATCGAGGCGTCCATATAAAAGGGGACTCCTTCTTCGTCAGAGACGTAAGAGGGAGGGCAATCTGAGAGAACCCCTCGACAAACTTCCGGTAGTAGCCGGCAAGTCCCAAGAAACTTCGAACATCCGTGGCCGACTTTAGCGATGGCCAATCCCGTACTGCCTGGATCTTTGCAGGATCCACTGCCAGACCTGCTCCACTGATGACATGGCCCAGAAAGGCCACCTCCTTTAGCCAGAACTGGCACTTGCTGTACTTGACATACATCTCATGCTCACGCAGCTTTCCCAAGGTCAAGGCCAGATGTCTCGCGTGCTCCTCCTCCGTCCTTGAATAGATGAGAATGTCGTCGATGAATACAATGACAAAGACGTCCAGATACTCCTCGAACACCCGATTCATCAAAGTCATGAATGCGGAGGGTGTATTCGTGAGCCCGAACGGCATCACGGTAAACTCGTACAAGCCATATCTACTGCTGAAGGCCGTCTTCGGGATGTCCTCCTCCCGAATACAAAGCTGGTAGTACCCTGACCTCAGATCCAGCTTTGAGAACCAATGGGCTCCCTCCAGCTGGTCAAAAAGCTCGTCTATCCGTGGTAAGTGATACGTGTTCCAGACTGTCAACCTGTTCAGAGCCCGGTACTACTAGAATATCTACAATGGAGTCCTTGGCTACGACCGCCTCAAAGAGGACCTGATAAACCTCTTCCCCCTGTAGGTGGGCCTTAACCGCCTGCACAGACGATTGCAAGGTACGGGGTGCTGGTATAATACCTTCGATAACAATGAAGGAGTCGCCGTGCCTCACGGTGATCCTCTTCGCCACGCAATCGATCTGGGCATGGTTCCAATACAGCCAAGTCATGCCCAGGATCAGATCGTAATCTGGCATCTTCAGAACCGTCGCTGGTGCCTCAAACGCCTTTCCGCCGATCCTTGCTTCCATATTACAATGAGCAGAGGTCAATATCTCTGACCCGTCGGGTAGGCGCACCCTCATCATCTTCCCGATGAATGGCTCCACTCCTGCCAGTCCTTTCACGAAATCCTCCGACACGAATGATTGCGACACACCAGTGTCGAAGAGGGTGTGAGCGGGCTTGCCGCTCACGAATACTATGCCTGGGGTAATTAAATGTCTTAGTATTCTTATTGTAGTTTATCTTCTCTTAATTTCTAACCAGGTTATGTTTAAAATAGTAGTTTATATGAAGAAAATCTGAAAAGTACTGCCATACCTGTGATAACCTGCTCCGGGTTCCGGGGCTGTGTCAGGTCTAGAGCATACACCTGCTCTCTCTCTGGCCTACGACCTCGATCCTGAAATCCTCATCCTCGGTCCTGTCCTCGTCCGCCAAACTGTCGGGGAGGTGGAGCGCCCTTATGTGTTGGTTGGGGTGCTCGCCTCACAGGGCAGTTCCTCTTGATATGCCCTGGCTGGTTGCACTGAAAGCATACCGGTGGCTGCTCTGCCGTCCTTGGCATTTCCAGCATCTGTATAGGCTGGGGGGGCCAATACCCCCTGACTCCTTTTCTCCTGCCCAAACTCTTGACGAGGCTGATCCCCGTTCCTTCTCTCT
This sequence comes from Platanthera zijinensis, assembly GCA_039513925.1. Lineage (NCBI taxonomy): Eukaryota > Viridiplantae > Streptophyta > Magnoliopsida > Asparagales > Orchidaceae > Platanthera > Platanthera zijinensis. Next base: position 246,266,432 of record CM077078.1, on the reverse strand, counting down.
CCAATAACCTGGCCTCGAGGACGGTCTCTACGTCCTCCAATCACTGAATCATCAGCCGGTCTCTTCCGGCTCCTCACTGTAAGCTGATCCGCCTCCCTCTTCTTAGCCATCTCCAGAATCCTGGCCAGACTCCCCTCTGAGACAAAAAGGAGGGCCTGCCTCATGTCATCTTGCAGCCCCTTATAAAACCTCCGGGCATAGCCAGCATCGTCTAACTGGTAAGCGTCCGCATAACGGGCCAGGTGAGTGAACTCCTGATAGTACTCCACCACAGTCCTGTTCCCCTGCCTCAACCGCAGGAACCTATCCTCCAGGTCATCTTTCGCCGACTGAGGTACAAAATGTCCCAAGAGCGCTGCTCTAAACTCCTCCCAAGTAATATCAGCACAGTCCATCCCTGCAAAGGTGGTGTCCAGCTGAGATTTCCACCATCTCTTTCCATGTGACTCTAAGCAGGAGACTGCCAAAGCGACTGCCTCCTCCGTGGGGCATCGAATCCCTGCCAGCATCTCGTAAATAGTGTCCATCCGCTCCTCCGTACGTACTGCAGACTCCGTCCCCTGGTAGGATGGAGGGGAAAGTCCCCGGAAGACATTCATCCAATTAGCCCCGGGGTTTGGCTGTGGGGCCGGGGCTTGCTGGGCTCTGAAGGCCTCCAGGATGGCCGTCAGTGTTTGCCCCATCTCCGTATGCTGGAACGGAACTGGTGCTGGCGGAGTCGGGACCATATTTGGAGCCTGAGGTGTCCCCTGCTGCGATGTAGGGTTCGTCGCAGGCTACAAGTAAAAATTCCATTTGTTAGAGATCAAATGAATGGAATTTAAGAAGAGTTAGGATGGACTTTCACATGTGATTTCCCTCATGGGCACACCACTGCTTCCGCTGCTAGTTTGTCTGCAAACTAAGCTCGCATGGGGGTGGCCCAAGGTTTTTGTGGACTACTTCTCTTTCGATCGAGGTCTGCTCTAATACCACTTGTAAGACCCCCCCTTTTTTTTTCAACCACCGGGGTCTTAGCCCAGAATTGCCGCTTTGCGGTGGCACCGACTCACGGGAAGGCAACCACTACAAAATGCCAATTCTGCCAGCCCTTTTCGATCACAAGAGAGAGAAGCATTTATACAAAAATGTAAACAAGTCCACAGAAATATGTAAATAAAAGTGAAATCATGACCAGTCCATCAATAGTAACAATAGGAAAATAGATAAATGGGCTCGAGACCAGTACATCAGAGTCCTCACTACAAGTCACTCATCGCGGAAGCTAAGAAAATACTAATCACTCACCGAGCTGGTCGCAGGTGCACCGGTGCTAGACTGTCCCATCTCCATGCGCACCGTACTCCGCTGGTGCTGGTCCCTGTCTCCCATCCGGAGCTCCTGTAATGTTTGGTTCGAAAACCATTAGTCATAAAGACTAAGCCCTATCATCCCCTACCCCTCCCACCACGGCTCCTAAGTACCGGGCGGAGAGGAGGAAAGGGAAGCTACAAAAGTGGAGAATAATCAAGCAGGTGACGGTGGACCTAACTAGCAAGTTATAACGGGTGAACAGTATAAATGTTGTAATAGGTAGAGCAATTAATAAGTAGCAAATTGTATAAAAAGGCAGCTAGAGAACAGTAAGTAAACAAACAAGTAAATAAGTATGTAACCTTAACTTATATGAATGCCCATACAAACTTATAAGTTAAGGGATCTTCTGCAAGGCTCCCATCGAATAAAAAGTCCCATACCGATTTATACGTTGGGGTGACGGTTGTATGCAATTATGAGTGTAGTGATATGCTATGCCATGATTCCTGCAAGTGCAACACACGCTCATGACTCTATGCGCACAGACCTTTAGTTCCCCCTATTCGGACAGCTAGCTTCACTCCCAGGAATCTCCGTAGTGGCAAACGGAGACAGTGGGTCGGGCCCCCCACTCCTAGGCGGGCATCCACACTACCAGACCTAGCCCTTCCGTACGCCTCTAGAAGAACACAACCTAGAGTATCCGCGTACTACTGCTGGCTGTAACCACCAGACTTTCTTTGGCTAAGTGTCCCACACCGCCGAGTCAGCGTACCGATGTCGGTGTGAACGACAATCAGATACCGAAGACCCACCACCTTTATTCTGTACTCCAACCCTCGAGCCCTCGGCCCCCTGGACAGTCCCGTCCGTGCATCTACCTTCAGAGCTACTGTCTGAATGGCAACCAGTCCTATTATTCTACTTTCCTAGTTATCGGGGAGTGTGCATGTGTAACCCTAGTTATACTAGTTGCTCTTTTAATTTATTATTCATACGGTTTACGTTAGCCCAGGACTGCCCCCGGTATACCCCGTGAAGGGCTCTCAAGGGGCACTAGGAACCAAGACGGCGGCATTACGGCCCGAAGTTCCCTTTCGCAAGGCATTTATTATTATTGGTTGATCTCCCTTAACCCGATCCACTTTTAGTTACTTTAGTTCTAACCCTAGAGTATTAAGACTCTTCCTCTTCTTCCCGGGATGGACGATCTTTCGTCGTTCCCGTACTCCCTTATCCTAATTATCCTGACTTCCAATGATGAACTCAATCTTAACTTGCCCTACCAACCATCATCTACCAGAATTCCGTGGCTTTACTATATGCAGACCATCCTAAGCTATATGAGGTACACAAGGGGAGGTACACCAAATTATATTCCAAATCTCCTATAATATTTACTGGAGGTCTACCATATCATAATTTGTCTAAATCCAGAAACTTATAATTTTCCTAATTAATCTGATATTTATTTAATTTACCCAAAGAACGGGCCATGGGTCATTTTAAACATGAATTACAGGATATTCTTAAGTAATGGCCACCCAAAATTTATGATCACTAAATAACAGCAAGATAACCTCAAATTCAAATTTCCAAAATTTTACAGAAAATATTTAGCCTCTAAATAATTTATCCAGTATAATCACGTTAATTCTATGTAATGAAGTACTGAAATTACTCATCGGAAAATTATAGAAAAATTACTAATCAGTAGCATGGTATAAAAAGATCTTTGTGCAAAGAATCATAATTTTTCCAGCTTGTTAAACACCACTATTGATTTAATCAAATATTCAAGATAAAACATACTTAATGAAGTAAGCCTTAGAATTAATCATCCAAAAATCCCATAAAAATTTACAGAGATTTAAATTCATAATAAACGTTCTCTGCCTAAATCTCATCAATTTCCAAGAAGTATATATTCCGTAATAAATTTTCTAAGCAAATCATACAAGCTACTACATCGTTAATGAAGTATCCAAAATAATGATCTTAAAATTCATAGAAAAATATCCATAGCTTGTACCATCCCTATAACTCAGTCTACCCAAATCTCAACACTTTTCAATATGTTTTAGTGTCATTTCCTATCTCTACAAGTTTTGCACCCTAAACTAGGGTTAGATTTTTAGGTATCCCAACGGTCTCCAAATCTACTAAGATTTCATCCAGAGAACTATATTAGCCTTATGGTTCTCTTCACCCAATTTCGGGTCAATCCAAGGTCATTTGACCACATGACCTTCACAAACCACCAAGATCCATCCTTAGGGTTTGGCCTTGGTTCTTATGGTAAACTTACCCCGATCCACCTCAAACTCTATGAGGGGGTGCTAGAGAATATTACTAGCCAGTGGTAAAAATCTCAGCCTCTGTTGAGGTGATCTGACCACTCAAATCTCAAAAGTGCACTTTTAACCTAAGACCCCTTATTAGGGCAAAACTTAGGATTGATCATTTCTAATCCAAACCATCTCCAAATGAGATGAAAAATTATGCAGAACCTTATGGTGAACCCAGGGACCACTCACCAAAATTTGGGAGGGTTTGGAAATTATTTAACCATCTAATTAAATTAAACTAGGATTATTGAATTTTTCTCAAAACTATAGAAAAATATTTCCCAAAAATTCTCATTTTTGGATCGTACCTAGATATAGGTAAGATTAGGCCACACCCCAAATTTCAAGTCATTTTGATGACTGGATTGGAGTGGGGAATTTTCCTAAAGTCAAGACGGCGCTCTGGATAGACCTCACCAAAAAGGGTGCTGTGGTCTAACCAGGATTTCAAATCAAATGAAAACATTTTTAAATTAAACTAGACTTCAAGGGCTACATTTTCTATGTTGACCACTTTTCCTGTAGGAGCATCTAGATATTTTTCCCAAATTATTTAAGGTGACAGATAGTTTCGTTCAGAAAATTGCTTCACAAATAAAATCTAATTAAATGGTACTGTTCATCTTCATCCACAGCCCGAAACAGAGCCCTGAAAACCTAATTTCCTGTAGCTTTTCTAAGCTATTTCCCGGCCATCCAGCCATCTCCCTGGCCGACCACCACCACCACCACCTCTGTTGAGGTGAGGGCTATCATCGAGCGGCAGCACGGCCGCCGGAGAGGCGGTTTCCGGCGAACCCGCCACCATGAAATTTTCGGAAAAACTATGAATACGCTCACCCAATATGGCTCTTTTGAGCCCGATATCTCTCCTAACGATTTCTAAGATCTACTCGCAGAAGAAGAGGGAGGGGAGGACCTTGTTCGCGGGCTGAAGGCGTGCAGAGCGTCGGGAAGCCATTGGCGCGGTGGTGGCGTCGCCGGAAGTTCTTCAACAGCAAGGGGGAAAATCTGAAACAGTTTGAGGGAGTGTGTAACCTTTTCCTCTTACTCTTAGGAGTCTTTTATAGATCAGCAAGTGGGGAGGGGAAAGGATGAAACGTCCGCGGCCATTAATAATTCCCTTAATGACGTTTCGGTTATGACGAATTTCAGTTGAAACACTGGAGATGAAGAGGTGCTCGCCAGGTGGCGATTTCCTATTGGACCAACATTTCCTTAATTATTTAAATAATTAAAGTAGGAAACGGCCCATAAATACCCTTGGTTTTCATTCCCATAATCAGAATTTATTATTGCGTCGGTTACGGAAATTTCCAGTCTGGCTGTCGTTTCGGCCTTGGTCACGGGCGTGACACATAGGTCACGGGCGTGACAGGCCCGGTTAGCCAATTCTGGGTTCGACGATCGTCGAACTGAGATCGACGATCGTCGAAGGGTGGTCACGGGCGTGACACCCGGGTCACGGGCGTGACTGGCCCGTGTGGCCAAATTCTGGGTCGACGACCGTCGAACTGAAATCGACGATCGTCGAGCGTGGTCACGCCCTATGTCACGGGCGTGACATTGTGAGTCACGGGCGTGACAGGCCTTGAGGAAAATTCTGCGCCCGACGATCGTCTACCTGGGATCGACGATCGTCGAAGGAGTCACGCCCCAGGTCACGGGCGTGACACCTGGGTCACGGGCGTGACAGGGCCGGGTGGAAAATTTTGCGCCCGACGATCGTCTACCTGAGATCGACGATCGTCGAGGGAGTCACGCCCCAGGTCACGGGCGTGACACCTGGGTCACGGGCGTGACCAACCCGTGACCCGAAATCCTGGTCGATTTATTTCAACTTTTGGGCTCCCTAGGGTTCTACCACAACCAACCGACTCTTAGGGGTCTAGCCGGAAATGGGATGTTACATCTGCTGTCAGTCCTTTGTAGCCGTTAGACTGAAAAGTCTTCCTTTTGCTATAAAGAGTTTGTTTCTGATGTGATTTTATTTAGTACTTTATTATTAGATTGCTTCCTACAGCTTCTTCGAAAGAGGTTTATTCCTTTTATAGAATGTTTTTGCTGCAGAGTTTGTTTGTCCTTTTGATATTTGCAGCCCAGGTTTCAAGTTTCAGAAGAAGACAAACAGTTCAAATTGAAGAGAGCCGTTGCTTGTTGCTGTTATAAAAGGAATCCTTTGGAGAAGGATTTCAGCTAGCTAACCAGTTATTCATTTAAGCATTCAAGCCTTCATCAAGCTCAAGTTCTTTGCTCTCAGCAATATTGATTCAAATGAGAAGTGTTAAGCTCTTCTGCTCTTCTTCAACCTGAGATCTCCTGTTCCAGGAAGTTCTAACTCAGAGTTCGTTTGAAGAAGAAGAAGAAGAAGACAGCTGCTTGAAGATTTCTAATTTTATTATTTATTATCTTCTTGTAGTTTTTCCTTCAGATCTTTCTGAAGAGTTTTCTGCACTGAAGCAAGACTTCACCTGGACATTCTTTGAGCCAGGGGGAGCCTTGATTCCTTTGAGCTTTCTAGCTCAGTGCAAGTCTTTGTGCTTCTCTAATCTTTGTAAAATAGAGAAGATATCTTAACCTTCTTTCCCCCTCCTGTACAGGGTTATTACTCCCTTCAAAAGTATCCCTTGGTGGCAGGGCACCTGATTAAAAACCTGTGTTCGGTTTTTAGACACCTGATCAAAAGTCTAAAGGGTTTCTGGATCTACCTGAAGCAGATCCTGTTGGTGGCAGGGTACCTGATCAAAAACCTGTAGTGGATTCCTACCGTGTGGGTAGAAGAGTGGACGTACCCAAGTTGTTTGGGGAACCACTATAAACTCCTTGTGTCGTCTGGATTGCCTTGTTTAATTCCTGCATTGTGGCTGTGAATAGATATAACTAAGTTGCTAGTTGCTGATTAGGTTTTCCAAGCCTTAACTATAATTACAGTTGGCTTGAGTTTGTGCACAACACTTGTGTTAGGCTATAGGGTTAATTCTATATCTATAATCTTTTCATTCCGCATTTCACTCCAAGGGAGTTGGGCAGACTATTAAGTTTTGTCTAGTGCAAAATTTGATAACTCTATTCACCCCCCCTCTAGAGTGGTATCTATCCCTTCACTTTCAATTGGTATCAGAGGGAGGTTGACTGACTGAATAGGCTAACACCTAAGTCACAAGATCCTGATAGATACCAAAGTTTATAGATAATCACTATCACTATCATGGCCCAGTCCAAGGATTATTCTAGCACCAGACCTCCAGCATGCAACTTAGCTAAGTTTGGCATCTAGAAGGCAAGGATAAAATTATATATGAATTCTATTAATGAAAGCATCTTTGCTTCTATTTTGTCAGGACCCCCAAGAGCACCTGCTGCTTCTTCTGCCTCTTCATCTGATTTGAGTGCAGTGCCTCCTCCAGATTACAATGACGAGTACAAGAAGGCAAAAATAGCAGATGCCAAGGCGATGAACATTCTGGCTCAGACAATGTCTGATGAGGTTTTTCAGAAGGTTGCTGACTGCTCCTCAGCAAAAGCCATGTGGGATACACTGAACCAGATTGTAGCTAGTTCAGCTGATGAAAGGAAGGACAGGAGGTCCAACCTTATCTCACAATATGAGAACTTCAAGAACACTAATGCTGAATCAGTTGAAGCCATGTACACCAGGCTCAGCTCAATCATCAATGAGCTGAGGACCCTTGACAAGGACATATCATTGACAGAGGTCAATGATAAGATTCTTATGTGCTTCCCTAACACATGTAATCTGAGGATCTGGCCCATCAAGGAAGCCAGAAGTACAAATGAGATCTCAACTGAAGCCCTTCTCGGCAAGCTCAAGTCTTTTGAGCAAGTGCTGAAGACAAGGGAAGCAGAAGCAGAAGCAAAGACCCCTACTCCAACAAGAAAAGAGCAATCTCTAGCTCTTAAGGCTGCTGATGCTTCTGAAGGCAGCCAATCAAATGAGGAACTAATGGCATTGTTTGCCAAGAGGTTTCTCAAGATGGGGAGAAAGGAATTCAGAAAGAAGTCTTCTCGCTATGAAGACAAACCAAGGTATGACCGTTCACCTGCTAAAGAAATTATTTGTTATGGTTGCAGGAAACCTGGACACATTTTACCTGAGTGTCCAGAGGAGAAGAACAAAGACAAGAGGAGAGAAAAGGAATAACACAGGAAGCACTCCAAGCCATCCTCCTACAAGAACAAGAAGAAGGAGAGAGGTTTCATTGCTGAAACCTGGAGTGATTCTGATAAAGAATCCTCCTCCTCAAGCTCCAGTGAGGATGAGGAAGAGAAGAAGGCAAAGGAAGTTTGTCTGATGGCAATAGATGCCTGCAGCAATCACTCTGCTGCAGAGAGTTCAGACTCAGAAGAAGAAATGCCAACAGAAGATGAGGTACTATCTTCTTATGACTTCACTTCTGAAGAATTTAAATTAGATTTTAAATCCTTATGCTTAGACTTAATTAGTTCAGAAAAGGAGATTAAAGAACTTAGAAATAAATTAGCTGACTCAGAATTAATTGCTACAGAAAATATTAAGTTAAAGGAAGATCTCACTACTTGTAGTGAAGAAATTAAATTTCTTAAAATAGAGTTAGCTAAGTCTAAAAGGTTAGAGGAATCTTTAAATGGTAGAAGCCTTAAGTTATTAGAAATAACCAGCATGACTAACACCAGGTCAGGTAATAACAAACTAGGCTTAGGAGCTTCTCCCAGTGAACCCCTAGTTATTCTTAAAAATAATCTTTCAACTCCAGTGAACTTCATTTCAGCTAGTGGAATGAAGAACACTGAGCAAGTAAACCTAGTTAATAAAACTTTAAATAAAGCTAAGAGAGAAAAGAGAAAGAAATTTTTTAAAGAAATGCAAAGAGCGTCGAACGCCGCTCGACGATCGGAAGCTCAATGGTCGAACGAAGCTCGACGATCTGAGCGCCCATCGTCGAACGTCGATCGACGTTTTCAATATGATTTTCAAAATCATAATCAGTACCATAGAAACCTAAATGGAAATAGAAACCCTAGATTTGTTGACCCATCATCTGCATGGAGAATTCCACCTAGGAGATCTCACCCATTAGGTTATCACCCTCAGCCTGCATTTTCATTTATTTCTAGCTTTTCTTATGTGAAAAACAAGGGACCCAAGGTTACCTGGGTCCACACTGTCTAAATTAATGTCTTGCAGCTGAAGGCCTATCCAATCACTCAAAATAAGTGGTATTTGGATAGTGGATTCTCCAAGCATATGACAGGAAATAAAAATCATCTGTCAAAATTCAAAGCTAAGCTCGTCCCAAAGGTTATCTTTGGAGATTCCAGCTATTGTCAGACAGAAGGCTATGGCAGGATTACAATTGGAGATGTTACTTTCAAGAGAGTTGCATATGTGACAGGACTGAAGCACAATTTGATCTCAGTCAGCCAGCTATGTGATGCTGGCTACCAGGTTTCATTTTCTAACTCTTCTTACAATATTACTTTAAATAATAATGTTGTTTTAGTAGGCATTAGAATAGGTAATATTTATTTAGTAGATTTCAATTCATCTCATTCTGAAATCTGCCTGTTTAATGAAGTAACACTTAATAATAATTCTTTGTGGCATAAGAGGCTTAGTCATGTTAACCTTAAAAATATATCTAGGTTATCTAAACACAACCTTGTTAGAGGTTTACCTTCTTGCCCCTATAAGAAGGAGAGCCTATGCAAGGCTTGTCAGCTAGGCAAGCAAACCAAAAATTCTTTTAAATCTGTAAATAAAAGTGATTCTCCTAGAATCCTGTATTTATTACATTTGGACCTTTTTGGCCCAATAAATGTACAGAGTTTAGGAGGGAAGTATTACACCTTAGTAATTGTAGATGACTTCTCTAGGTTCAGTTGGGTTTTCTTTTTGAGAACTAAGGCTGATAACTTCAAAGCCCTTACAGATTTTCTACTATGTGTGCAGACTGAGTACTCTACTCATGTGGCCTTGATCAGAAGTGATCATGGTACTGAGTTTGACTCTCTTCTCATGCAAGAATTCTGTGAGAGAGAAGGTATCAAACATAGCTTCTCAGCTCCTAGAACTCCCCAACAAAATGGGGTAGTTGAAAGGAAGAACAGAACACTAATTGAAGCTGCTAGTACATTGTTAGCAGATGCTAATATGCCTCTCTCCTATTGGGCAGAAGCTGTTAGTATAACCAATTATGTCTTGAATAGAAGTTTGATATACAAGCATAAGTGTAAAACTCCTTATGAGTTACTTAAAGGAAAGAAACCTAAAATTAATTATTTTAGAGTTTTTGGCTGTGTTGTGTATATTCATAATAATAATAAAGAATATATTAGAAAGTTTGAAGCAAAAGCTTCAATGGGAATCATGCTTGGATATTCCCAAGTAAGCAAAGCTTATAGGGTTTATAACAAATCAACCTGTAAAATTGAAGAATCTGTGCATATATCTTTTGATGAGTCTCAGATGTTTTACAAGGAGAAGGAAAATTCTCCTTCCCCCAGTTCATTGCAGGTACCTGATGCTACTCAAGAAGTTCTTCAACTATCAACTCTTCAGATCACTGAATCAGATAGTGATGAAGACATTGCTGAAGCTGTTGTTGTTCCACCAACAGTAGATCAAATTCCTCCTGAGGAATTAATCCCAACTGTTGCTGAAGATCACATCCCACCTGCTGATGTTGTCACACTTAGAGATCACCCTACAACTCAAGTGATTGGAGACATATCAGCTGGTGTGCAAACAAGACATCAATTAAGACAGGATGTGATGCACGCTTGTTTCCTCTCACAGGTTGAGCCCCTCACCTTTAAAGATGCAGAGCTAGATCCCCACTGAATCATTGCTATGCAAGAGGAACTCAATCAGTTTGAGAGATGTAAAGTTTGGACTTTGGTTCCAAGACCTAAAGGCCAACTGATCATATGCACCAAGTGGGTGTATAGAAACAAGTTGGATGCAAATGGAATTATAGTAAGGAATAAAGCTAGGCTTGTAGCTCAGGGCTACAGACAGGAGGAAGGTATAGACTATGACCAAACCTTTGCTCCTATTGCAAGGCTAGAAGCAATAAGGATCTTCTTGGCCTATGCAGCCTTCATGAAGTTTAAGGTCTTTCAGATGGATGTCAAAAGTGCATTCCTAAATGGCGAGCTTAAGGAAGAGGTGTTTGTTGAACAACCACCAGGGTTTGTTTCTTCAACTCAGCCCTCACATGTGTTCAAGTTGCAGAAAGCTCTTTATGGACTAAAGTAAGCCCCTAGAGCCTGGTATGAGACTCTAGCTAGTTTCTTGTTAGAGCACAACTTTACTAGGGGAGTAGTTGATAGAACCCTTTTCGTCAAGCATCACAAGGACACAATCCTGTTAGTTCAGGTGTATGTAGATGATATTATATTTGGTTCCACTGATCCCAAACTGTGCAAAAAGTTTTCTAACTTGATGCATTCCAAGTTTGAGATGAGTAGTATGGGTGAGCTGTCTTACTTTCTTGGTCTCCAAGTTAAGCAAGATGCTGATGGTATCTTCATATCCCAATCCAAATATGCCAAGGAATTGGTAAAGAAATTTGGGATGATTGATGCTTCAGCAATGCCTATACCTATGGCTACTAATGTAGTTATTGATTCTGATGATCACGACAAGCCAGTTGATCAAAAGAATTATAGGGCCATTGTTGGTTCCCTATTGTATTTAACTGCAAGTAGGCCTGATATAATGTTTGCTACATGCCTTTGTGCTAGATTCCAGGTCAACCCCAAGGAATCTCATCTGATTCTTCTCAAGAGAATCCTGAGATACCTGAAGGGATGTCCAAATCTAGGACTTTGGTACCCAGCTGAGTCAGAATTTGAATTAATTGGATATTCTGATTCTGATTATGCTGGTTGCAGAGTTGACAGGAAGAGCACCTCAGGAACTTGTCAGTTCCTGGGAGAGAGATTGGTCTCTTGGTTCTGTAAGAAGCAGGCTTCTGTCTCAACTTCAACTACAGAGGCTGAATATATAGCAGCTGCTAGTTGTTGTTCACAGATCCTGTGGATTCAAAACCAACTTGTGGATTATGGTTACTCACACAAGAACACCAAAATCATGTGTGATAGTACCAGTGCTATCTCAATTGCATAAAATCCAGTGCACCACTCTAGAACGAAGCACATTGAGATTCAGCACCATTTCCTGAGAGATTGTGTGGAAAAGAACAAGATTTGTCTTGTGTTCATATCCACTGAGTTTCAGAGAGGTGATATATTCACCAAGCCCTTAGATGAACAGAAGCATCTGTTCTTTTTAGTTCAACTAGGCATGATCAATGGACGAGACTAAGTGTGACTATATCTGCCAATGTTGAAACTTGTTTGAAGATAGTCGAACGACGTCCGAAGATAGTCGATCGGGTCAAGCCCATCGTCGACCTATGGTTGATGAAAGTTTGTCTGTTTGAAGACCGTCGACCGGCGTTCGACCATAGTCGAACAAGTCGAGCTCATCATCGATCCCTGGATGACGACAGCTTGTTGTTTGAGAAGCCAGAAATAGTCGAACGATTGATCGACTACTCTGCTTCTGGGCCGATCGTCGAACGGACGTTCGACCATCGGGTCCAGTATCTTTTAAATAGATCGACTATCTCCGGTCTAATATAAAGCCGATAGTCGACCTAGGTTAAAAGATCTTTTGTTTTATCGTCGACGGAGCGTGACTTTTCGCATTCTGTCTTCCCGCTTGCGATTTTCTGCCGCTTCGTCTCCTTCGTCTTCTCCGTCTTTCTCGCGCATTCTCCAGCAATTCAATGGCGGTTTCTCCAGCAGTGCTAGCTGTCGTGAAGTTCGATGCAGGTTTCAGCGTTGATTTTGACGCATTCAGTTGCTGTGAAGCAGGGATTGTGGAAATCCTTCAGTTATGCTAGGATCAAGGTCTAGAAAGATTAATGTCGACAAGGATAAAGATAAATGTTCCCGAAATTAAGGAATGGGCTTTCACTTCGTCCTCCTCTAACGATTCGATGACTGGCACCATTGGCGGAGAAGAGGTAACTTTAACTCCAGCCGTCTTGACTGATGTTTTTGGTTTAATAAATGGTGAAGAAGATTATGAGCAAGATGCTCAAGAGTTTGGAAGAATGCTTACTGAGCTGGGACATGCGGAGGGCATTCCCACGAAGCTGCTCAAGGTAAATTTCCCATTTAAGATTAAATTTCTTGCTGAGATAGTTGGAAAAGTGCTCCTTGGGAAGCACTCTGCTCATGACAACATTACAAGGCAACAATTTGCACTGATGTGTGCAATTGTTAATCAGAAAAAGATTGATTGGGCAGGAGTAATGTTTGATCTGATAAGGAAAAAGAATAATAAGAAGGAAGTTACCCTCGGAAGGGTAATTGGAATTTTTCTGAAGGAAAAGTATCCTCAGCTGCTGGTCTCCATTGCAACAACCATAAATGCGAGTAAGAAGATGGACCGGAATCTGTTCTCCAAGTGGAAGAGAACATTTGTGAAGCCCGCTCTCACAGGGGTTGCTCCAGCGACATCAGAGAGCACTAGGACTGTTTCAGTCGCTCCTCACCCTCTAGAAGCTGGCTCAGCTCTTCCCTCTCTTCCCTCCTCTTCTTCTGCTATGCAGTCTGCTTCAGTTGAAGTTCCATCAACTTCAGCTGAAGTACGACTTTCCCCTTCTCCTGTTTGAGAAACAACCACGGTTGTTCTTCCTTCTCCTCCAGCATCTCCTCTTCCTTCTCATCTGGCTAGGATATCTGCTCCTAGTTTTGATCTGTTAGGATCTGAGAGGTTTCCAACACCTCCTCAGTCCCCTTTTCAGTCCCCTATTCATTCTCCAGTTAACACTCCTGTTAACTCTCCAGCTCCATCTCAAATTCGATCTCCAGTCCACATCACTTCTCATCCTAACACTTCAACCATCTCTACTGCATCTCCATCCACTGCAATTCCATCATCTTTTAAGATAACCCCTGAATTCATTTCCAGCATTTTGGAGTTGATTACCCCTTCAATCAAAATCATGATTGAAGAGGCAATTGCTCCACTTGCCTCCTCTATTGCTACCTTGACTGCCTCCATCCAATCACTCTCTAAATCTGTTGAGCCCTCTTCTTCAAGGGGCCTGGTTTCAGTTTCCACTGAAATCAGGCAGGGGGAGATGTTCTGTGAAGATGTCTCAGAGCCTCCAGCCTCCCTTCCAGCAGTTCTTCCAGTAGTTCAAGAAGAGACTGCTCCAGCTCCAGCACAAGATCAATCTGTTTCAGTGTTATCTGACAAAGAAATATCTGATGCTATTATGTTATCTGAATTTACTGTGAAAGTCTGTTTAGATGATCTCACCACTCCCTTGGTTGCCCATTTTCTAGAAGGGATTATTACATCCTATCTAGATGAATCCTGGGAGTTGGTAAAATATGAAGGTAATTCACTCATCCGCTTTATTGACGAGTCAATTAATTTGCTAGCTTGTGAATACCTAGAAGGAATGATTTTAGCTTATTTAGCAGATTTGTGTTCATAAATCTACAGATTATATTAAAGAAGATATAGCTGCTCAGGTTATAGTAATTGTTTCAATAGCTGCTCCAGATGTTCCTGATATTCAAATAGATCCAGAACTGGATTCTTTTTTAGATGATATAGAAGATGCGTCTGAAAATCAAGAAGAGAAAGCAAGAGAGGCTTGGAATCAAAGAATTCTATCTTTGTTAAAAGAGAAAGAAAAAGATTTGCAAGTTGAAAAGTCGACTGTTTGGGATGATTCCCCAGGACTTGATTTGGATTTCCTTCTGGCTCAGGATGCCATAGAAGAGGAAAAAGAGAAAGCTGATCTGAAATTAAAGGAAAAGGCTGTTTCTGAAGCCTATGACCCCTATGACAATCCTCCATCATCTCACTCTGAAGATGAAGATGATTCTGATTTATCTGAGAATGCTAAGAAAAAGAAAGCTGCTCAGAAGAAAAGAAAAGCTGTTGCTCCTCCTCCCAATCGAGAAAATGATACTCCATATTATATTCTGAAAGGAATTGACCCCAAATCAAAAGAGTTTCAACATTGGATGTGGTTCTCCAAGAACCAGCAAAAAGAGAGAAAAAGATCTAAGAGGTATGATAGTCCTGTTTCAAGATGGACTCCCAGAGGTCCTCCTCCTCCACCTCCCAGTGTAGGAGCCTCTGGCAACCTTTCTGCTAATCCATCTGCCTCTTCTAGAAAATCTGCACCTTCTCAGCCTCAGTCAAGGAAAAGCTCTCAAAGTTCCCAAGGCAGATCTTATTCTGGTTCTCAAAGACATGTTACTGAAGTGAGAGAACAAGTGAAGGAGGTTGTGTATCAAAGACCAACTTTTTCCCCTCCTCCTTCTCCAAAGAAAAGAGTTTCATCTCCAATGCCAGTGCAGTCTGAAAAAGTTGTTTCAAAAGGTAAGTAGTTTATTTTGTTTAAAAATTCTAGCAAGAACTTTGCTAAGTCTGCTCCCATGTCTTATCTAGTTAATCAAGATAAAGAACCAGAGGTTACTCCTTTTGAGAATGTTTATGAAAGTCCTGAGCTTGATCCTAACTTTAGGATGGCTCGTTTTCACGAATTGGTTGGAGCAGCTCAAATCAGAAAAGCAAAAGCTGAAGGAAAGGATACCACTGGATTAACCACAATGTCTACATTCAGAAAGAAGGAATTCGAAAAGTTCTAGGTTAGCCCTGATGTATTTGACCCTTCAAAGTATATGGAAAAGTACCCTGAAGCAGTTGTTCCAAGGGCTGCAGAATTAAAGATTATTGGTGAGCGGGACTTGAAGATGTCAAAGAAAGAGGCTATTGATCCTCTGAGGAAAATTTCTTTTGTTCCAAGTTCTTCTGACCCTATGCCAGATTCTGTAGACTCTTAATATTTTGATTAACTGCTGTTTATATCTGACTGTTTGATAATTGCTAGTTAATTGTTATCTATTTCCTGTATTGATTATAGTGTTCTATAGCTAGCTCTGTGTTTTAGTTTTTAAGAGACTTAACTCAAATAGGGGGAGATTGTTGGTACCCTAGTTTGATTTGAGTTTAGACTTGTCTTTTTAGTCCCTTGACCCAAGAAATATCTATAGTCATTGGTTAGTGGTCTAGCTGTAGAGTCCCCGCTTTTCCAGATGAAGAATTTGGTTAAGTAGGTTTTTCGTTCGACTATAGTCGAACGCCGCTCGACTATCATCTATCGGCTGATTGACTATCGTTTATCAGTTAGTCGACGCTCTGTCTGCGTTGATAGCTCGACTATCTGTTGATAGGTCGACTATCTGCTTGGTTTGGTAGTTCGACTATCTGTCCTGATAGTTCAACTATCTGATAGCTCGACTATCTGTTGATAGGTCGACTATCTGTTCCGCTTTGATAGGTCGACTATCCGTTGATAGGTCGACTATCTGTCATCGTTGATAGTTCGACTATCTGTCCTGATAGTTCAACTATCTGATAGCTCGACTATCTGTTGATAGATCGACTATCTGTTTTGTTTTGATAGGTCGACTATCTGTTGATAGGTCGACTATCTGTTTTCTGTGATAGGTCGACTATCTGCTGGATAGGTCGACTATCTGTTTGTGTTTGATAGTTCGATTATCTGTCCGGATAGATCGACTATCTGATAGTTCGACTATCTGCTTTGATAGGTCGACTATCTGCCGAGGTAGTTCGACTATCTTCTTTGATCGGTCGACTATCTGGATCGTTCGACTATCTGCCCGATAGGTCGACGATCTCCGTGCGTCGGTCGACGATCTCCGTAGGTCGTTCGACGTTTTCTGTCTGCCTTTTTATTTTGTATTTATTTATTCTATTTAATAAATTAATACATTATCTGGCATTTTATTTCAGTTGTTTTATGATAATATTTCCAGGCAATATATGCTCCATTCCTTTTGCCTGAGTAAAATCTTTTCAGATAAAGTTGTTTGTCTTATTAGCTGTCATTATAGTTTACTTTATCTGCTGTCAGTCCTTTGTAGCCGTTAGACTGAAAAGTCTTCCTTTTGCTATAAAGAGTTTGTTTCTGATGTGATTTTATTTAGTACTTTATTATCAGATTGCTTCCTGCAGCTTCTTCGAAAGAGGTTTATTCCTTTTATAGAATATTTTTGCTGCAGAGTTTGATTGTCCTTTTGATATTTGCAGCCCAGGTTTCAAGTTTCAGAAGAAGACAAACAGTTCAAATTGAAGAGAGCCGTTGCTTGTTGCTGTTATAAAAGGAATCCTTTGGAGAAGGATTTCAGCTAGCTAACCAGTTATTCATTTAAGCATTCAAGCCTTCATCAAGCTCAAGTTCTTTGCTCTCAGCAATATTGATTCAATTGAGAAGTGTTAAGCTCTTCTGCTCTTCTTCAACCTGAGATCTCCTGTTCCAGGAAGTTCTAACTCAGAGTTCGTTTGAAGAAGAAGAAGAAGAAGACAGCTGCTTGAAGATTTCTAATTTTATTATTTATTATCTTCTTGTAGTTTTTCCTTCAGATCTTTCTGAAGAGTTTTCTGCACTGAAGCAAGACTTCACCTGGACATTCTTTGAGCTAGCGGGAGCCTTGATTCCTTTGAGCTTTCTAGCTCAGTGCAAGTCTTTGTGCTTCTCTAATCTTTGTAAAATAGAGAAGACATCTTAACCATCTTTCCCCCTCCTGTACAGGGTTATTACTCCCTTCAAAAGTATCCCTTGGTGGCAGGGCACCTGATCAAAAACCTGTGTTCGGTTTTTAGACACCTGATCAAAAGTCTAAAGGGTTTCTGGATCTACCTGAAGCAGATCCTGTTGGTGGCAGGGCACCTGATCAAAAACCTGTAGTGGATTCCTACCGTGTGGGTAGAAGAGTGGACGTACCCAAGTTGTTTGGGGAACCACTATAAACTCCTTGTGTCGTCTGGATTGCCTTGTTTAATTCCTGCATTGTGGCTGTGAATAGATATAACTAGGTTGCTAGTTGCTGATTAGGTTTTCCAAGCCTTAACTGTAATTACAGTTGGCTTGAGTTTGTGCACAACACTTGTGTTAGGCTATAGGGTTAATTCTATATCTATAATCTTTTCATTCTGCATTTCACTCCAAGGGAGTTGGGCAGACTATTAAGTTTTGTCTAGTGCAAAATTTGATAACTCTATTCACCCCCCCTCTAGAGTGGTATCTATCCCTTCACTTTCATAATGGCAAACTTTAGAGGTGGGGGGGGGGGTGGGAATAAGTTTTGCGAACGTTTATTGAATTTAAAAATTTCACACACTAAAACAATCACAGAGAAAAGAATTTCATTGCATTAAATCAAAAATGAAAAATAGTACAAGATGAGTATACATCAAAATTTGATCTTCATGGCGTCAAAGATCAGAGACGAAGAGAATAAAGATTCTTTTTGTTTATATACCGACCAAACTATGACCGGTTGGCTTCACCCTTTCCCTCCAGGAAAGAAGTTCAAGCCCACTCTTCACCTCCACACAAGGAAGGTTCTTAGAGCCCACTCTTCACCTCCACACAAGGGAGGGTCTTAGAGCCCACTCTTCAGCTCCTCATAAGGGAGGGTCTTAGAGCCCACTCTTCACCTCCACACAAGGGAGGGTCTTAGAGTCCCACTAGATCCCTCGATCTAGACGTCCCAAATCCAGGGTTGATTTACTGCAGAATCCTTCCCGGATTCCGACGACCCTTTCCAGTCGATTTTCCTCACCGAAAACTAAATAGAAAATAGAAAAAGTGTACAAAGATTAAAAGTAAAAATGATAAGAAAATGAAGTTCTCCCTCTTGACGACTTCTCTGGTGTGCGATCTACGGCCAATGCTTGAGATCTTCATTGGCTAACAACCGGTCGGTTCTCAGTGTTTGATGAAGATTCTAGATCGTCGGAGTTCTTCGTTCACGAACGGGAGGGAGAAGGCTTCCTTCAACTTTGACGAAGATAAGTGGAGACATGCGCAAGGAGGCAGCCGAAATCTGGAGTTCAGAAACCTTTTGTCAAAATTCCTCCTAGAGTCATCATGACAACAGGTAGCACAACGGCTTTTTTATGTCTTCATGAAAATAGGCTACTGCCGATAGTATGACTATAGCCTGCGGTAGTTTCACGCGCTTATTGTGCCAACAGTCCTCCAAAATTAGAAAATAGTCTTCGAAATGATCTTTCACCTTTTCATTTGAGCTAGCACCGCGCGGTAGGGCCTACCACCATGCGGTAACATAGGATGCGACGTTCTATAAAAGGCAACATCCGCTTAAACAGGCTAGCGTTGTGCAGTAGGTGCTACAACCGAAATCTTCCAGAGCGCTAGTGATAGAATTGATTTCAAGATAACCCAAACACCTAGAGGGGGTGGGGTGAATAGGTTCTTTTCTTTTTTATTACTTAAGACAGAATAATTATTCAGATCTAATATAGAATCTAACTATTCTATAGCAATCACAGCACAGAATCCACAATCACACATACATCACAGATTGCACACAAGTTTATAGTGGTTCCCCAAGGTATGGGTACATCCACTTTTCCCCTTCACCTATCTAGTAGTGTGCTATATTCGGCCTAACTTCTTCCTTCTTCTCAGATCAACAGATCTTACAGCTCAGAACCCTGAAAGGTTCCTACAATCTCACAACCTTATAAGGTTCCTACAACTCAGAGTTTAACCACACTCCTACAGCTCAGAAAAATAGCCCTACCTCAGCCTTCCCACAAGGCCTACAACTAAGAGAAAAATTTCTCCTACACTCAGGCTCAAAAGCCCTACCACTCAGAGATCTATATCTCCTACACTAAGCCTTTATAATATAGGCATACAACTCAGATCTATAAAAAGATCCTACAAAATTTGATAAGTGTTTAGATGGACTCTTACCCTTGTTGAGAGAGAAGGGATAAGAGGTTTCTTTATCAGCTTCTTGATAAGACTGATGACTGAAATCAACCTGTTCTTAGCTTTCTTCAAAGCTTCTTGAATCTAAACTCAGTAGGGTTGATCTCCTTTGAAGTTGACTGCCTGACAGCTTCCTTCTTAGATTCCAGAATAGATCTGAATCTTTCTTAGCATATTAGTTCAAGATCTGCTTCTTAAGAGACTTTTAAATGTCTCCTCCTTTACTTCAACAGTTGGAGATCTCTCTCTCTCTCTCTCCATAACTTCTGAAGTTTCTTCAGAATTCTTGCTTGAATTCTTCTTAGATCTTCTCATGAAAATCTTCTTCTGTGTGACATGCACTTTCTTGTTGTTGTATATGTTGTTCACTCTCTTTCTAGATTTGACAGAATCCATCTATATATAGACTTCATCCATGGTAACCGGCTGATCCGGTTTCTAACCAACTTCTGACAAGCCTGACAGCTTCAGCAAACTTGTTAGAATACACAGCTGTCAAGTCTCAAGTCAGTTCTTGAACCTTTGTCTTTGTCAGCAAAGCGTCGAGACTGATTGTCATTATGTGTCGACACAAGTAGATTAAGTGTCGACACAAGCTTTGGTGATGTAGATATAACTCCTTTGGTGTTGACACTTCTTCTTGACACTGCATCTGTAGAATGTGTCGACACTGCCTCTTTGTGTCAATACAGACACTTCTTTACTTCACAACACTCAGCATTATTGAAACTCTGCTGTGTGTCTACAAAAGTCTTGTGTGTCGACACAAGTCCTGTGTGTCGACACAGTTGATTTAGTCTCAGAATTTGTGTGTCGACACTGCCTCTAGGTGTCGACACAGTTGATGTAGACTAATACTTCTGTGTGTCGACACTGCCTCCCGGTGTCGACACAGTCGATGTTGACTAATACTTCTGTGTACCGACACTGCCTCCCGGTGTCGACACAGTTGATGCCGACTAATAAATTCTGTGTGTCGACACAGTTGCTTCAGGTATCGACACAGCTTTTCCAAGTGTCGACACAGACTTCCTTAAGTGTCGACACATGGACTTAGAAACTTTTTCAACATTTTGGCAAATACTTAACCTGCACATATTAACTCAAAATAACATCAAATACACTTTGATGTATATCATTGAGCTAAGTGAGGCTTCTTCAAATCAGGTACACATTTCCCATATACCAAATAGCTAGGACCGAATGAATCGTTAAGTTACCGCCTGCGGTAATCCAGTCGCCTGACGGTAGAGTTGAGCTCGACGTTTCTGCCTTTGAAACTCATCGAAGACCTGGCGCGGCGCGGTAGATCTAGCGCCAAAATCATCCAGGGCACTAGGTCTAAATAAATCAACGCGTTAGCGCCTGCGGTAGTACTAATGCCTGGCGGTAGCCCAGAGTCTCGAGCTTCTTCTCTCGACGTTCATCGACGGGCTAGCACGGTGCATTAGTGCTAGCGCCTGGCGGTAGCATCCATATGAGCCTTCTCTGTTGCTTGCACCGGACAACCTGCACACTCTATCAACATACAATATGATCAAATACAACCAGGGATTTGATATTCTTAAACACAGGGAATATGAAACATCGGTTCTAACAGGGATGTCCTCCCAGCCTGAGTGTAGGGATTTTGGCCTGAGGTAGGTGATCAACTGATCACTAAGTTGTAGGCCCTTGTGGCTGAGCTATAGGTCTTGGAGGAGACTGAGAGATCCTAAGGGATTTGAGGTGTAAGCTCTTTAGAGCAGAGATTTGGAGAAGTGCCTAGTCCAACAAGATAGTTGAATAGGTGGCAAAATACCTAACATGCAACCTAGCATAAACCATTCCCAGCAGCAAGTAAACAACCTCCAAAACAGGCAAAATAACAGTTATTAGTTCAAATATAGCATCACAAGTAAACCACCAGTAGGCGTGAACAACCTGACACGAACCCACTAGTGAGTATGTATATCTAGAAAGAAGCAAACTACCTCACAAGGTCGAAGAACAACGATCTCAGCAACCCAGGAGGTCACAAGCAAGCTCCACCAAAACACTAGCCGCTAAACCGGCTACAACCTGAACCTAAGGTATTCAAAGAAAGAACACCTCAGCAAGTAAATAATCAAATGAAACTAGAGCAGTAAAAAGAAGGGCTTACCAACCCAACATCAAGTGCTATTAAAAGAGCAAAATGGAACTGAACAATACAGTAAGGGTAATAGACTGCCCAAGGCAACAACCAGAAATACAGTAAGGGAACTAAAAAACATGCCATGCTAAAAACTACAGAAGCACAAGGCGAGCATATGCCAAAATAACCACTTTAACGACCGGGACTAACAGTTTGAATCATTAGCAGTAATAGAGCCATCTGGTTTGGTGACCAAAAATAATCCTCATCCAAACACCCAGACCATAAATACTCAAGGGTACAATGGTGGCAGCCTAAAGGTCAAACACACCCACAAAACAGCCCAAACCAGGGCAAAAATGGTACCAACACACCAACAAAACAAGCCCAAACCAGGGCCAAAATGGTACCAACACACCAACAAAACCAGCACAAACCAGGGATAAAATCGTGTGACCACAGCTCTACACCCAAACCACCCCTTATAAAGTCAACAAGCAAACACTTGCTATAATTCACGACTCGGCTTGCATACTCGGCCAAAAATATCAACAAATCTACATAAACCCACCCTAACCATACTCGGGAGAAAACACCATCTTAAGGTAAAAGCGTCGAGTCCACTCGACGTCCAAACGCTAAGCCAGAAATGGCGTCGAGTCCACTCGACGCCAAAAGACTTAGCCGCAAAAGATGATGGTGTTGAGTGAGTTCAACTCACACAATGCCAAAAGACTTAGAGAAACGTCTTCTGGATAGATGGTGTTGAGTGAGTTCAGCTCACTCAACGCCAAAAGACTTAAAAAATTGACTGGACAATGACGGTGAGTGAGTGCACCTCACTAAATGCCAAAAGCAGATGGCGTTGAGTGAGCTCCACTCACTCAATGCCAAAGGACTTAGAGAAAAAATTTGGCTAGATGGCGTTGAGTGAGTTCAGCTCACTCAACGCCAACTGATTGGACAATGACATTGAGTGAGTGCAGCTCACTCAATGCCAAAAGCAGACGGTGTTGAGTGAGCACCACTCACTTGGTGCTCACTCAATGCCAAAAGACTTAGGCAAAACCATCTCTGGACAATGGCGTTGAGTGAGTGCACCTAACTTAATGTCAAAAGCAGACGACGTTGAGTGAGCTCCACTCACTCAATGCCAAAAGACTTGGCAAAACTTTTCTGGGCAATGGCGTTGAGTGAGTGCACCTCACTCAATGCCAAAAGAAGATGGCATTGAGTGAGCTCCACTCACTCAACGCCAAAAGACTTAGACAAATCCTCTAGTAAGATGGCATTGAGTGAGTGCAGCTCACTCAACGCCAAAGGCTGACGGCGTTGAGTGAGCTCCACTCACTCAATGCTATTGGACATAACTTCCAGAGCAAATAGTCAGGCGTTGAGTGAGCTCCACTCACTCAACTCTTTTGGACTAAGACGCAAAACCACATCAGCTAGGCACTGAGTGCGTCCACCACACTCAACGCTTTTGGACGTAGCTAAAAATCCACTAAAATCCTGCCACCCGAGAGCTATTACTTGGCTAAAAAAATTCCTTTCTTCTACTCGGCTACAACTATCTACCAAGCTGGGATAAACTTAGTAAACTTACCAGCTACCTCCAATCACTGCCTGGACACACTTGGACACAAGGCCAGCATCAAAGAGAGGGATAAAAAATTAAATCTGGGCAAAAAAATTGGGCTCTAGACAAAGCTGGCAGCAACCCTCGCTTCTAAAGTGAACCCACGAAACAACATCACTAAAAATACATATGTATGGTATAGCTTGGCAAGGGTAAAGAGCACCACTTACCTCCACCTTCCGGATAGCAGCTGCTCTCCCAATCTAGCACAGTTAGGCCACAAACCGGCCACAAAACAACAACCTGAAGCTAAAATAGGGGGAAAACCTGAGAAATCCGACAGCCTCAAGCGTCTAAAATAGCTCTAGAGCACGAAAAACATACCTAGAATTGAAGACCTAAGAGAGAGCAGCCCAAATCTGCCTATTCCCGAGGAAACCGAGCTTGAACTCTCGCAAAAAAGTCGGCCAAAAGCTGCAGAAATCTACTGCCCGATACTAGAGATGGAGGCTAACTGATTTTCTCTTTGGGGAAGAAGAGGGATATATTAAACTAAGCTAGCAGCTATATTATATATTATCACCAGCCACCAAGCTAATAAAATAATGCTAGTATAATTTTATAATATAGTCTTAGTCGGCTACAACTGCTACAACCACCAGCTAGATGATATTACAGCCACTTTGCTAATAAAAGAATACTAGTCAGCTACTAGTTATTAAAATATGCTATATTATTAAAGTTACACCCACTTGCTGCAACAATTAACCAAATAACACGCCAAAATGATGTGAAAATTCCAACTATCTCGGAATTTAACGAAATTCACACCGTAGATAAATATCCACGCTATGAATCTAGTGGCGATGTCAAAATTGTCATCCGACAATCCAAAACTCGGGCTAATATTTCTCGAATCCAAAACACAAGCATTCCCGAAGAGGCTTCACCGAGTCACCAAAACAGACTCCAGCTTGCTAGGGAATCTTGCAAACAGATTACAAAACAGGCACTCAAGGGCCTAAAGAGCTAAGACCACGCTCTAACAATGGCAAAGGCCAAATATATGCCAACATAACGCCAATAAAATATTAAATAGTCACAGAAAAACTGGGGTCATTACAGTCACTCCCCCTAAAAGAAAGTTTCGCCCCAAAACTTTACGCACAACACTTCTACCAAAGAAGGACTATAACAATTAAGAGGTAAATAGAAGAAAACATAAGAAACTAAGAGGGAAACATACCAGGTAACTCTAGGAAACAAATGAGGTTGAGCCTTCCTCATAGCCTACTCCAACTCCCAAGTCGCGCATTCCACGTCCTGGTTCCTCCATAAAACTTTTACCATAGGAATTCTCTTCTTCCGCAACACGCGATCTTGCGAATCCAAAATGTGGACAGGCATCTCCACATAAGAAAGATTTGGCTCCAACTGTGGAACAAAATCCAAAACCTATCTGTTGCTTAACACACACTTCCGCAGTTGGCTTACATGAAAACGTCATGAACACTAGGGAATTTTGCGGGCAACTCCAGCTTATAAGCTGACACACCAATCCGCTCAACAATCTTGAACGGTCCCACAAACCTTGGGTCAAACTTCTGATCCTTTCCAAATCTCTCTATGCAAACCATCGGGGAAACTTTAAGAAATACCAAGTGCCCCACAACAAACTCCAAATACGATCTACGCCGGTTGGCGTTATTCTCATAACGTTCTTGAGCTATCCGAAGCTTATTTCGAATAAGCTTTACAATAACTTCCATTTTTTCCAGCGCATCCGGACCCAACAAAACTTTCTCGCCAACCTCAGTCCAAAAGAGGGGAGTTCTGCAGCGTCTCCCATAAAGAGCTTCAAAAGGAGCCATTTGTAGGCTTTCTTGATAACTATTGTTATACGCAAACTCCATAAGCCGCAAACGCTCATCCCACGCTCCTCCGTGGTCTAAAATGTAGCATCTAATCATATCCTCCACTTTTTGATTCACTCGCTCTGTCTGATCATTGGTCTGCGGGTGGTATGCGGTAGAATATCTCAAATCCGTACCCAAACCTTCTTGCAAACTCCTCTAGAAGCGAGATGTGAACCGAGAGTCTCGGTCTGAAATGATACTGACTGGAACACCATGCAATCAGATAACCTCATCCACAAACAGTTCAGCTATCTTCTTCATCAGATATTCGAACTTATAGGGGACGAAGTGAGCACACTTTGTTAATCTATCCATAATCATCCAAACTGAATCATATCCCCTAGGAGATCGCGGTAGACCTGTGATGAAGTCCATCGAAATGCTTTCCCATTTCCAAGTTAGAATCTCCAACGGTTTCAACTTGCCACCAGGCCTTCCATGATCGGCCTTCACACACTTGCACGTATAACACTCTGAAACAAATCTAGCTATATCACTCTTCATCCCATCCACCAGGACAACTGCTTCAAGTCATGATACATCGTTGTAGATCCTGGATGATAGGAAACGCTCGAACCGTGAGCTTCTCTTCATAACGTATCTCAAATGTCCATAATAGCGGGGATACAAAATCTGTCGCAGTACTTCAACGTACCTGCATCATCAATCGCAAAATCAAGTAACTCCCCTTTCTCAGCTCGAAGATATAAATGCAGTAGATCTGAATCATCTTTCTGATGTAATCTTGTCAACGCAATCCAAGAAGGCTCTGCTGCCACCAAACTGCTCTGTAAATTGCAGCACCCCACAGAAATTTCCATCAAATGAAATTCTTCCACCATCCGCTTGGCAGAGAGATTAAAAATCTTCCCTGTCTTTCGACTTAGGGCATCTGCCACTACATTAGCCTTGCCCGGGTGGTACTGGATTTCAACATCGTAGTCATCAACATACTCTAACCATCGCCGCTGGCACAGATTTAATTCCTCCTGGGTGAAGACATACTGTAAACTCTTATGATCAGTAAAAATCTTACACTGAGCGCCATAAAGTTGATGTCTCCAAAACTTCAGAGCAAAAATTATAGCTGCAAACTCCAAGTCATGCGTAGGGTAGTTCTTCTCACGAGTATTCAATTGCCTGGAACCATACACAATCACTTTCCTGTCTTGCATCATCACACACCCAAGTCAAACATGTGATGCATCAACAAAAACATCATAACCCATGCCCTCCGTAGGCATAGTCAAAACAGGAGTAGTGCATAATCTGCTCTTGAGCTCAAGGAATACTTCCTCACACTTATCATTCCAACCAAAAGACACATTTTTCTGAGTCAATCGAGTCAACGGTGCAGCTAAGGTAGAGAAACCTTACACAAATCTTCTGTAATAGCCGGCCAACCCTAAGAAGCTCCGAATCTCCTTGGGTGTGTCAAGTTTCCTCCATTCCAACACTGCAACTATCTTCTCTGGGTCAACAGAAATCCCATGCCTATTGATCACATGGCCCAGAAATGAAACCTGAGGCAACCAAAACTCGCACCTACTCAACTTGGCGAAAAACTCATGGTCCCTCAAGGCAGATAAAACTAAACGCAAATGCTAGTCATGCTCCTAAGCATTGCGGGAATAGATCAGAACATCGTCGATAAACACGACTACAAATTTATCCAGGAAGTCCTTGAATACCCGGTTCATCATATCCATAAAGGCTGAGGGCACGTTGGTCAAACCAAATGGCATAACCAGGAATTCAAAATGCCCATGCCTCGATCGAAAAGCAGTCCATGGAATATTTGACTAATGGACCCTGAGCTGATGATAATTAGAATGAAGATCAATCTTTGAAAACACTGCGCTACCACGCATCTGATCGAACAAATCATCGATCCTTGGCAGGGGATACTTGTTCATAATCATGACTTTATTTAGCTCCCGATAATCGATGCAAAGCCGCATTGATCCATACTTCTTCTTAACAAACAAAACAGGAGCACCCCAAGGTGACGAACTTGGCCTGATAAAACCCTTTTCTAACAACCCGTCTAGCTTGATATGCAACTCTGCCAGCTCTCGCGGGGCCATCCGGTACGGCGCCTTCGCAATAGGACGCACACCCGGCTCCAAATCGATCACAAACTTAACATCTCGATCAGGTGGAAGACCAGGAAGATAATCAGTAAACACATCAGCAAACTCGCGCACAACAGGAATCTCTTCAAGACACGGAGGAATACCAACGGTACCAACAACTGAGACCAAATAAGCAAAACAACCAGCAACTAACCACGTCTGAGCACATACTGCAGAAATGACTGGAGAATCCTAGCGCGAATCACCATAAACACTCCCAGGCTGACCGTTGTCCTTTCTGAAGTCCAAGCGCTTGCCCTTGCACTGGATCACAACATCATACTTGGACAACTAGTCCATGCCCAAGATAACATCAAAATCTTCCAAGGCAATCACCTTTAGATCTGCCCTTGCTAGAAAATCCCCTAACATAATCGGACAGTCCTGAATGCCCTGATCTGAAGCCACAGAATCACCAGAAGGGAACCTGACATAAAAGGCATCCCTAACTCGATCTAGATCCAACCGGTATCGATCCACAAAGGCTCTAGCCACAAACGAGTGGGTAGCGCCAGAGTCGAAAAGAACACGCGCCCAACGGTTCTTTACCTTAAAGCTTCCTAAAGGTTGCGCATGCATCTAAGGAAACAATAACTATAACGACAAACAAAAAAATTTTAAATAAGGGAAAAATTCTAACCTGAAATAACATGAGTTGAAGTTTACGCTTCTTCTAAGGAAATCACGTTCAGCTTTCCCTTACCTCTATCCAATTTTTGAGGCGATGGCAATGCCTGGAGTGGAAATGCCTAGAGTGCCACTGGCTGCATCACAGGCTGGAGGTGTGGGCACTGAGCCTTGATGTGTCCTTCCTGACAGCAATGAAAACAACTTCTTGTCTTCATCTTGTCCTTTCCCCAGCAATGGACAACATCATGCCCTGCTTACATGCCGAACAGAATAACTCTTTCCTAGGAGTACCTTGAATTGCATGCACTAGTTCCTTCTTCTGCGCTCCTAACCTTTTGAAACATCTCTCAAAGGGGTGGCCTGACCGACCACAAAAGCTACAAACCTACTTGCTCTTCTTCTTAGAAGTAGCACCAGGTACCTGAAGGCTCTTTCCTTCAACCAACTTCCTCTTATCTTTTCTCATCAACTACCCTCTTTGCTTGGCATTCTCAATTGCCTCAACTCTCAAAGCAGCTTCCACCACTCCAGCATAGGTTGTTGATCCATAAGAACTTGCTAATTGCTGGACATCACTTCTTATGCCACCAAGAAAACTCTTAACTCGATCCGTCTCAGAACCTACCATGCCAGGGGCAAACCGACTCAGTTTGCTGAACTCGATCTTATACTCACTAACTATGAGCTGTCTCTGCTTCAAATGTAAGAACTCATTCCTCATGCGGTCCCGCTCGACCGAGGGTAGAACTTTCCCAATAGCATTTCCTTAAAGGACTCCCACGAACATCCTTCCTTCAAGCTCTCCTTTTCTCGCAACCACAACCTCTTTGCTAGCCCCTTAAGCTGATATGCAGCGATCATCACTCTCTAATTGTCTGTGACTCCAGAATAAGAAAACATCTCCTCAATTGCTATCAGCCAATCATCCAAGACCATAAAGTCTGCTTTTCCATCATAAGTAGGTGGTCCAAGACGCTGAAATTGAGAGATAAATGTCATCTCTAGTGGAACCGCTACTAGAGGTACCAGAGGAGTAGGAGGGGAAGGAACAGATGGACCCACCACAGGGTTCTGCACTCTCGGAGCTATCCCAGACATAACTGATACCAAAGACTGAATTTGGGACTGCACATCAACAAATTACCTGGAAAAGGCCTCATTGCTCTGTCGCAGACCTTCTATTATAGTATTGTTCTGAGCCCTCGAAGACTCGCCCTCAGATTGGGGAGTCTTCCTTATCGCAGTACGCTTTGACATCCTATAATCAAATTAGCACGAATTAAGACCTAGCCCAATAACTAGCACAAAACTACCCAGTATAGACAAACATACTACAATATGAACTTTAACTACTAACTTTCTCTGGGAGTTTCAATGATGATGTTATGCCTAACCTAAGATGATTCACCATCATCACATTAACTCATGTTCCTAGACCATGAATGCATGAATTTATCTTCCTTTTGACTCAAAACCCATGTGTGTACATGTGTCATCATGTAAATCTTTAGCTTGGCACATTGTGCTTACACTATGTTATGCTATGCATGTGGTACTATGTAGTCTACAAAGGCCTTAATGCATGTTGTGAGCGACGTACACATGCAATGTTATGCATCCCATACTACATAACATTAAATGCAACGATAAGAAAAAATGTGCAAATGGGCATTCATGTGGTGAGGTTATGCATCCCATACTACATAACCCTCACATGTTGCCACCTATGGTGGGTCTATATAAAAACACATATTATGTATCCCATACTACATAATATGCCCCGTATACTTCTTATCATGCTAATGAGTATAGTGCTCATGCTTCAGCCTAGATGTACTGATGAAACATTGGTGTGTGTATGATATGGAACTAAACAACCAACACTAACAAGGAAAGGTTGCCCGACCAATTGTAAAGCAATCTACCACTGATACCAACTATCACAACCCGTATTTTCTCAACAATTATATAATATCAGAGCAAGGGAAAATACATGTCGTGATGCCACGTCGTGCAGGGGATAACAACACACGCTCAGGCCAAACCCCAGACTCTATCCCTTTAGAGAAATTAGAGTTAAATATGAAAGAAAATCATTTAGGTTTGCTGGCCGTATCCCTCAGCACAGTGGATCAGCTAGTCCACAATTAAAAGTATATGTATACGCAGCGGAAAATACTTTAGTTAGCTTGATTTGATCTCCTACATGATTATAAACTTCCCCAAAGGACAACTCATGAAATGCAGGACTATAGATTTATCATAGTATAAGAAAATAGCTATTACATTCTTTGGAAAGTAATACTTTAGGTTTTATAAATATGAGATGCATGAGGTACATATTGTAATACTTTTAGGTGTCAAAATACCTAACTTGCAACCTAGTATAAACCATTCCCAGCAGCAAGTAAACAACCTCCAAAACAGGAAAAATATCAGTTATTAGTTCAAATATAACATCACAAGTAAACCATTAGTGGGCATCAACAACCTGACATGAACCCACTAGTGAGTATGTATGTCTATCTAGAAAGAAGCAAACTACCTCACAAGGTCGAAGAACAATGATCTCAGCAACCCAGGAGGTCACAAGCAAGCTCCACCAAAACACTAGCCGCTCAACCGACTACAACCTAAACCTAAGGCATTCAAAGAAAGAACAACAACCCAACGCATCAAATGAAACTGGAGCAGTAAAAAAAAGGGCTTAACAACCCAACAACAAGTGCTATTAAAAGAGCAAAAAGGAACTGATCAATACAGTAAGGGTAAAAGACTGCCCAAGGCAACAACCCAACGCACCAAGTGCGAGAACTAAACAACATGCCCTGCTAAAAACTACAGAAGCACAAGGCGAGCATATGACAAAATAACCCCTTTAACGACCACGACTAACAGTGTGAATCATTAGCAGTGGTAGAGCCATGGATCAGGGTTGGTGACCAAAAACAATCCTCATCCAAACACCCAAACCATAAATACTCAAGGGTACAATGGTGGAAGCCTAAAGGTCCAACACACCCACAAACAGCCCAAACCAGGGCCAAAATGGTACCAAGACACCAACAAAACCAACCCAAACCAGGGCCAAAATGGTACCAACACACCAACAAAACCAGCCCAAACCAGGGCTAAAATGGTGGGACCACGACTCTACACCCAAACCGCCCCTTATAAAGTCAACAAGCAAACCACTTGCTATAATTAACGACTCGGCCTGCATAACCAGCCTAAATATCAACAAATCGACATAAACCCACCCTAACCATACTCGGGAGAAAACACCAGCTTAAAGTAAAAGCGTCGAGTCCACTCGACGTCCAAACGCTAAGCCAGAAATGGCGTCAAGTCCACTCGACGCCAAAAGACTTAGCCACAAAAGATGATGGCGTTGAGTGAGTTCAAATCATTCAATGCCAAAAGACATAGAGAAACGTCTTCTAGATAGATGGCGTTGAGTGAGTTCAGCTCACTCAACGCCAAAAGACTTAGAAAATTGACTGGACAATGACTGTGAGTGAGTGCACCTCACTCAACGCCAAAAACAGACGACGTTGAGTGAGCTCCACTCACTCAACGCCAAAGGACTTAGAGAAAAACTTTGGCTAGATGGCATTGAGTGAGTTCAGCTCACTCAACACCAACTAACTGGACAATGGCGTTGAGTGAGTGTAGCTCACTCAATGCCAAAAGTAGATGGCGTTGAGTGAGCACCACTCACTTGGTACTCACTCAACGCCAAAAGGCTTAGGCAAAACCATCTCTGGACAATGGCGTTGAGTGAGTGCACCTAACTCAATGCCAAAAGCAGACGGCGTTGAGTAAGCTCCACTCACTCAACGCCAAAAGACTTGGCAAAACTTTTCTGGGCAATGGCGTTGAGTGAGTGTACCTCACTCATCGCCAAAAGCAGACAGCATTGAGTGATCTCCACTCACTCAATGCCAAAAGTCTTAGACAAATCCTCTGGCAAGATGGAGTTGAGTGAGTGTAACTCACTCAACACCAAAGGCTGACGGCGTTGAGTGAGCTCCACTCACTCAACGCTTTTGGACTTAACTTCTAGAGCAAATAGTCAGGCGTTGAGTGAGCTCCACTCACTCAATGCTTTTGGAGTTATACGCAAAACCACATCAGCTAGGCGTTGAGTGTGTTTGCCACACTCAATGCTTTTGGACTTAGCTAAAAATCCACTCAAATCCTGCAATCCGAGAGCTATTACTTGGCTAAAAAAATTCCTTTCTACCCCTTCTACCCGACTACAGCTATCTACCAAGCTGGGCTAAACTTAGTAAACTAACCAGCTACCTCCAGCCACTACCTGGACACACCTGGACACAAGGACAACATCAAAGAGAGAGAAAAATAATAAAATCTGGGCAAAAAAATTGGGCTCTGGACAAAGCTGGCAGCAACCCTAGCTTATAAAGTGAACCCTCAAAACAACATCACTAAAAATACATATGTAAGGACAAGCTTTGCAAGGATAAAGAGCACCACTTGCCTCCACCTTCCGGATAGCAGCTGCTCTCCCAATCCAGCACAACTAGTTACAAACCGACCACAAAACAACAACCTGAAGTTAAAACAGGGGGAAAACCTGAGAAATCCGACAGCCTCAAGCGTCTAAAACAACCCTAGAGCACGGAAAACATACCTAGAATGGAAGACCTAAGAGAGAGCCGCCCAAATCTTCCTATTCCCGAGGAAACCGAGCTTGAACTCTCGCGAAAAAGTCATCCAAAAGTTGCAGAAATCTACTGCCCGAAACAAGAGATAGAGGCTAACTGATTTTCTCTTTGGGGAATAAGAAGAGGGATATATTAAACTAAGCTAGCAGCTATATTATTTATTATCACCAGCCAGCAAGCTAATAAAATAATACTAGTATAATATTATAATATAGTCTTAGTCAGATACAACTGCTATCGCTACAACCTAGATGATATTACAACCACTTTGCTAATAAAAGAATACTAGTCAACCACTAGTTATTAAAATATGCTATATTATTAAAGCTACACCCACTTGCTGCCACAATTAACCAAAAACACGCCAAAACGACGCGAAAATTCCAACTATCTCGGAATTTAATGAAATTCACACCGTAGCTAAATATCCACGCTACGAATCTAGTGGTGACATCAAAATCGTCATCCGACAAAACAAAACTCGGGCTAATATTTCTCGAAGCCAAAACACAAGCATTCCCGAAGAGGCTCCACTGAGTCACCAAAACAGACTCCGGCTTGCTAGGGAATCTTGCAAACAGGCTACCAAACAAGCCACTCAAGGGCCTAAAGAGCTAAGACCATGCTCTAACAATGGCAAAGGACAAATATATGCCAACGTAATGCCAATCTAAGATTAAAGAGTTATAGAAAAACTGGGGCGTTACAGAAAGTGGATGTACCCTTGTTAAGGGAACCACTATAAATCTGTTTGTTCTTTTCTGTGTTGTTTTCCTTGTGCAGGTTGCATGTCTTGAAAGCAGAATTTAATCAACTAATAAAGCATCCAACACAAGAAAAATAATAGATAGTCATTAAAAACTAAGAAACCTATTCACCCCCCATCTAGGTGATTTAGCTATCCTTGAAAACAAAGGCTTTCAGCGTCGAGTGAACCTTCATCACTCAATGCTTTTGGACTTAGTTGAATTTTCCTATATGAAGGCGTTGAGTGAAGCTTCTACACTCAATGCTTTTGACTCTATTGAATTTCTTGATGAGGCATTGAGTGATCCGTCTTCACTCAACACTTTTGTACTTAACTAGAAATCCTTTTGAGTAGGCATTGAGTGAACTCCTTCACTCCATACTCCTATCTATAGAAAGATTTCAAGTCAGCAACATTGAGGCTATGACATCTTGATCATCTGTCAGCGCTCTCAGACTCCTGACGTTGAGTGAAGTGAGTTCACTCAATGCTTCTATACTTAGCCTGTTTTCTGCTTCTCCAACATCCTGTCTTAACTCAAACTATCATTATGACTCAGACAAAATTTACAATCAATATTACAGTATACAAGCTCCATATAATGAACTTTGAACATATATCAGATACAATCATGTGTATACCATTGACCTAAGAGCCATCTTCAAATCTAGGAAATTGTGATCAATGGATCCAACACAACCCAAGTGCTACCGGTGCCACGACTGACCTACCCGACCGGCTAAGGCTGCGCCTCGTGGACGTATGGCAGTGGACGTAAGGTGTGGTCGGTGCCACGACTGTCCTCCCCGGCTAGCCGCGGTCGTGCTTCATATTCGTAAGACTATGGTTGCAAGGCGCCGCAACCGTCTTCCCCAGATTGTGTGCCCATGGCCGGTCTATGGGCCTGCCATGCCTCTCCCTCCCTCGGAGGGCGCCCACTGGAGGGGACTCGCCACATAGAAGCCACCAACGATAGTCTCCTATCCTCCATCTGATCATCCCCCTTTGATCAGCACTGATCATTCCACGGGTAACCACCTGCGTAACAACAAACATAACCACCATTATGGGTCGGGGCCAATAACCTAATAATTATGGTCTGTGCATAATAATAATGTAAAAATAATGTATGCCTTAGACTATTAAAAATGGTCTGTATTTAGTAATTTGGGTGGTTACGTTCTGCGGATAGCTGCATGACTTCTGAAACCACTACCGGGGGCCTATTAATAGGATCCCAGACAACCTCTCATTTCTAACTTTTCTCCTCCCATCTTTCTTTTCCTACAAGCCAAAGCTCTGCCGTAATCCTCCTACGAGTCGCATTCCTCCGAGTACGTCGAAGATTTTCCTAAGTCCACGATGCTCTAGTGTGCAAGGTGATTCACCAACCTCTTTAGGAATTCTCCTAGATGCAAGGCACTTCGATCGATCACCTCAATAATTGTCCTACATGTCGCCTCCAACGCACAACAACCATTCAGCGATCACACACATTCTACTTCGCTAGAAGGAGACAAAGTCGATGCTTCGTGAGTGGTGATTTATCACCCTCCATGCGCTCTGCATTCTCTCCTCCCCAAGCTGTAACAAGCAGCGGCATGTCACCCTTAATTCCTCCCAAGCTCCGTAAACCACATAAGATAGTGAAGTTTTACTGGCACAGAATCAGTCATGCCGTTGTTACCCAGTTTATGGGTTTTCCATGATAAAAACTTGCTTGTTCATTTCTTTACTTTCTTTATGACTGTGTCGCACTCGACTGCGCTACGGGCTAAGGCAGTCTAGTTTTGTCCGGTCTATCATGAGCCTCGAGCGATACGCAACATGACTGAATCACTATTTTGCATATTTTTGCACTGATTCTAGCAAATTTTAGGGTAATGTGTCAACTCCTAATTCTCTCAACGACTGTCTGGGGAGAACGCAATTTTTTCTTGGTATAACCATGTGCATGTTGTACAGTTTCAACCTAAATCCGAAGCATCAAAAGGGAGGATTTTTGGGAATTTTTTTCGGTCTGGCCCTATCTTCTGATTTGTAGACAGGGGCCATTGCGATGCAGCCATGTGGGAACTCATATTACATACACATTTGCATTCATTTTTTTAATCACAATGCGATTGCTTTTGATTATTTCCCTTTCACAATTTGATCACATGCGTTAACAATAACATTTTGATTACCATGCGATCAAAATTGGACTTATTACGATCATAAGCTATTTGCAATAATCACACAAAATATATTACTTGATATCATTTATGATATCTAAGCATACACAAATTAAGCAGGAATATCATATATGATATCCCGACAATCAAATATGGACATAGTGACATAAAATTGGATTCCAAGACAATCAACATGTTGCTTATGCAGACAAATATTATATGGGTTGCCACATGATAGCATCGCAAGGGGCCCCATCTTCAAATATGAAGACAAAATCAGACCAAAAATTTTTCCTGAATTTTTGACCTGAGAGTGAGGCTATGTGATTTCGAAGCATTGCATGTTATTTTTTAAGTTTATGAATGATAATTACACAAACACCATGGTAAGATCTCAAAGTTCGGTTAAAACTGTTTTTAGCTCTAGAAAATTTGGAGTATAAACGTAGTTACCATATTTATCATATATTAAATCGATTGAAGCTTAATAAATGTTGCGTAAAGAAGAGTAGATGATTAAACAAACAAGAAATCAAACTATGAAACACAAAAATTTACGTGAATCACAATAAGATTATTACGCTCATGGACAACAATAGTCTGTTTTTCGCTAGATCAAGCACAAAGATAGTGAAAAAATTGTCCAATTTCATATTTCTGAATACATAAATTGAGGAGTTTATATAGCATTTCATGCATGTACAAAATGCCCTAAATATCCATGATAACAACCCCAAAAATCTTAGGCTAAACCCGTGGGCAAAGATCAGCGCCAACTTTATCTTTGGTTATAATTTAAGAAATAATTAACAATAATTCGAATGAGATAGGGAGATGTTCATGTGATTTTTGATATGAAATTGAAAGTTGATAAGCTCAATATTGGAAAATAGAATTAGAAAATATCTAGTTTAGCAAGCATAGTGTTAAAATTTGAGATGGCTAGCTAATAATTTTGTATGGCTTGTGACTTGGGAGTTAAAGATTGTAGTTAATATTTAAAGATCTCAAATTAAGTAAAAAAGTGCATCACAATGTACCAAGATTTATAGAAGTCCCAAACCGCATACAACGAAGCTACTGGGTTCTATTTAAAAATAAGTACTGATGGGGGTTCTCCCAAAAGATACCTGAGTCAAATCGGAAGAACTTCAACCAAAACACGTAACCAATCTAACCCCGCCAAGCGAACCACGTGCACAGACCCCGCTTGCTTGAAGGAACCCAAAATCATCCAAAAGGCACCTGCATGGACGGGAGCGCGCATTGCGCATGCCCCTCGGGCACACACGCAAGCCCCGCTCACGGGCACGCACATAAGCCCCACTCACGGGCACGCATCGCCCGAGCGAGTTCAACGCCCTTACAGAGGCACGCACATCACCCTGGAGAGCGCACGCGAAATGCACAAGTGCGTGCACTCACAACACCCGAGCAAGCACGCCTAGTGCCAAGGAGCGTGCACGCAAAATGCCTAGTTGCGAGCGCTCACAGCACCGGGGCACACACGTATAGTGCCCAGGAGCGTGCGATACCTAGTGTGCGCAAGCATAACTCCCAGTAACTGGCGAGCAACGCTCAGCCGCGGGCACGCGTGTAGCACCCGGGGGTGCGCGAGGCATAGCCCTCTTGGGAGAGCGCATGGCGTGTGGGAAGCGACAACCACCACCACCTAGCCGAGCAACCTGCTCGGGCATCCTGGATATCCCAGACCGCCTGGGGGGCATGCCTATCATTTCGTGAAAATTGGTGATCCAGGTGACTGAAACGGAGCAATGTCAATCACCAAATCAAGACTCAACCAGATATAATTGTTGGGAATAATGCCCGCAATGCTCCTAATTTGAAAAAAATTCTCATAATATAGATGATCACACATGTATTTGATGAATGTGTATTCTTGTTGTGATGCAGATATGTACATAATAGTACAAGCCCAACATAGGTATAGTTGTCATGGTTCCGGTTCTATTAAGACCGTGAACAGAAGAACCGCTAACGTAACAGTTCTTCAAATTAGAACCAAAACTTTATTTGATTTGATCGGTTCTGATTCCGGTTCCAGTTCCAACATTTGTTTTGGAACCGTCGTATCAATAGTTCCGGTTCCAATTCAACAAGAACAAAAATCAAATCGGCCACTAACAGTTTGGTCCGATTTCAAGCAGTTTGGTTCTATTCCAATCAGTTCTGTGTTGTTGTTTTAATCAATTTATAGCTTTACATTTTGAGTCATTAGACATATACACAAAAAAGTATTCTCTTTAAAAATGTATATTTGAAAATGAGATTAAAATTCAAATGATTTGAGCAATAATTTTATAATTACTTAAATCTAAATATCTTAAATTTGTACTAATACAAATTTGTATTCAATAATATCTCATTTGACGCACTAAATAGAAAAAAAAAATAAGATTGTATGATTACAATAAACCTGATTCTAATTAACATAAACATGACCATTAGCTTTGATGGGCAACAAGTAACATTGTAATACTCGATGCTCAGTAAAAGCAGTCATTTTATCGAAGTAGCCGAGAAATAACAACCATAAAATACACAAAATAGATAATATAATATCAATAAAATTAAATAACAACCATCAAATATCATTTTTGTATGTTAGCAGGGTTCATCAAAGAGTACAAATGCAATCAGACATCGCTACAATCAAACAACAGATATAAGTATAGTCGTATAGATAATAAATCTATTATTAATATTATAAAAAATTATAACATCAATAATAAATATATATAATATAAATAGTAATAATAAACGAATTGTGCTTTGGTTATTCTTTGACATGTTCCAGATCGGGTCTAAAAATTCAGAAACTGCTCGAGACATTTATGTTGTAGTTTCGGTTCCGGTCCGGATAATAAAACGAAGGAATCACACCCGGACCATTGTTATTTATGATTCCAAAATTCAAACCAGAACCTAAATAATCCACGAACGGTTCAGTACGATTCTTTACGGTTCCGATTCGGTTCCAGTTTGTTTTACGCTTTTTGATTTTAAGTGATAGCTCTAAACATATGGCTAAACTTATTGTCATGAGATACAATCTTGTCAATGTAATCCTTCATTATTTAAGACATCATGTCAACCTAAGTTCTAACTAGGTTGGACTTGCTACTTACTCTGAAAAAGACCATTCAACCAAGTTTAAGAAGTATCAGGTTGAGCAAAAAACAATTTCAAAAGATTGAATTTCAGTTAAGTCAAAATTCAACTGGATATCAAGTCGATCGATTAGACGATCTAGTCGAATGGTTAAATAAATATAGTCAAATTATGCTCATCGTCAACGCATTGGAATTGCAATCGAGCACTGATTCGACTAGACAGTCAAAATGAATGAAAATGTTATAAGTCTTATTTGAAAATCTCATTGAATTGGCTAAGTATAGAATCAATTAGAAAATCAAGTCACTCATTCAGAAAAGTTGAAGTCGATTCATGAAGTATTGTGAAGGTCAAAATCAGCTTAAGTACAGATTCAGGCATAGATCAAGTCGATCGTATTGAATGAGCAAGTCGGTCATGCTGAATGATCAAGTTGACTCTGGTTGTTGTTCAAGGAAGAAGGTCTGAGAAAGTTCAAAGGACTCCGACAAACATGTAAAGATGAATCAAGCTGAAGGAAGATTTGATATGGTAACTATATTGTCAGAAAATATGGAGTCCTTGCGGTCTAATGGACAGGAGTGGAGGACAAGTCTGGCGGTCTGGAAGGTAGGTTGGTGGTCTGGCGGTCTAGGTCTGACGGACTGCCTCTCTAGTAGTTTGACTGTGTTACTGCTTGGATGATAGAACTGTAGTTCTGGTAGTTTGGCATTTGTCCTCTATAATTGTACCGGGTTACTACAATACGGTCTAACGATCAGCAAGGGTCAACTGCAGCGCAGCCTGGTGGTGCGGTCTGAAGGCTATCATGGTCTTCCTGCTATTCTGATTAGAGTGGAGTTTGGTAGATAGCTGAGGATAGCCACAGTTGCAGCCTGACAGTTAGTACCTGCTTAACCGCCACTGGTAGCACTATATGATAACTGCAACTGTGCCTTTTAATGATCAGTAAAGCCTTGACCCCTATTGAGGTTTATCAGTTTCTAGGTTGTATCTCTTTTGTGGCCAAGAAGTAAGAATAAGTCTAACTACATCTCCCTGAAGTAGTCCGCTGCATCCAGACGGATAGAGATTAGAGCGAACATGTTGATATTTCAAGTTCTGTAACTGTATAGTTAACTTGTCTAACCGCACAACCCACGTGGATTGTTTTTTATCTATCTGCCTAGTTGCATGTGATAGGCGTTGTGTATTTTATCTCTATATCCCCCCATTTTCTATAAATAGGGGGACATACCCTTGTATTATTCATCTTTTGGAGGAATAAAAAATCCCTTAATTTACACTTTTTTTACATGATATCAGAGCTAATCTGTCCTTTTCTCCAGTTTATGCTTTCTCGGGTGTGAGGCAGTGCAAGCGGTCTCCTAATTTTAACCGCCTGCTCTTCCCTCTTTTCTCCCCCCGATTTTTTTTATTAACCGCACCTTTCTCTTTTGCCCTCCTTCCCTTCCCCTTACTTTCATCTTCTGCGACAAGTTTCTTTGCTGGCCTCTCCCTCTAACCGTGCAGTTAGACTTTCTCTGCCAGCCTTGGTGTGTTTTATGAG
Source organism: Platanthera zijinensis (assembly GCA_039513925.1). Lineage (NCBI taxonomy): Eukaryota > Viridiplantae > Streptophyta > Magnoliopsida > Asparagales > Orchidaceae > Platanthera > Platanthera zijinensis. Next base: position 246,226,240 of record CM077078.1, on the reverse strand, counting down.
CAGTCTCCTTTTTTTAGCCGCGCGGTTAGATCTTTCTATCCATTTTCTCCTTTTTCTATTGAGACTCATACCCTCTCTTCCTCTACTCTATCCGCGCCTCCTACTCTAACCGATCCTTCTCTCTCCACTTCTTCCGAAAATTTGGGTACTACTTCTAAACTCATTGACCCAAATTATCCTGACTGGAGTGTTTCCTTTGTCTTTCTGTTATGCTCTCAGTGTAAGCTCCATCATATAACTAATGACCCTCCTATATATGGGTCTTCAGCCTTTGATGACTTGGATGCCAGTAATGCTCTGGTTAAAACGTGGCTTGCTAACAGCCCGTCTGAGGAGTGCCTTCCCATCATTCGACATGATACGGTGGTTAAGGTTGCTTGGAATCATCTTAATGCTTTATACTTCACGGGAGCTCAAACTTAATATTTATATATGTTATATGTAGATATATTTGCTCGACTTATCATGACTCCTACTGCTGCTTATCAGGAAGTGCAAGCTCTTGGTGCAGAGCTTCTTCAGCATTGCCCTTTGTTGGGTACATTGGAAAATGTGTACCTGATTTGGAGAAGCCTCACTTAGCTCAATGATATACATCAAGGTGTATTTGATGTTATTTTGATTTTATATGTACAGGTTAAGTATTAGCTAAAATGCAGAGAAAAGTTTCTAAGTCCATGTGTCGACACTTAAGGAAGTCTGTGTTGACACTTGGAAAAGCTGTGTCGACACCTGAAGCAGCTGTGTCGACAGACAGAATATATTAGTCAACATCAACTGTGTCGACACCGGGAGGCAGTGTCGACACCCAGAATAGTTAGTCGACATCAACTATGTCGACACCGGGAGGCTGTGTCGACACACAGAATTCTTAGTCTACATCAACTTTGTTGACACACAACAGAGTTTCAACATAGTTGATTACTGTGGAGTGAAGAAGTGTTTGTGTCGACACAAATACTCTATGTCGACACATTCTTAAGATGCAGTGTCAAGAAGCAGTGTCGACATAAAGGCAGCTATGTCGACTCCACCAAAGTTTGTGTCGACACTTAAGTCACATATATCGACACATATTGACAGTTTGCCTCGACATATAATGACAGTTAATGTCGACGCTTTACTGACAGAGACAAAGGTTCAAGAGCTGACTGGGGACTTGACAACTGTGCATTCCAACAACTTTAATGAAGCTGTCAGACTTTTCAGAAGTTAGTTAGAAATTGGATCAGCCTGTTACCATGGATGAAGTCTATATATATAGATGGATTCAGAAGAAGAAGAAGGAACAACAGATCATACACACACAACTAACACAACTATTGAGAGATTGATCGTTGATCAAGAAAGTGCAAGTCACAGAAGAAGGTCTTCGTAAGAAGATCTAAGAAGACAATCTGAAGTGATTATCCACTCATATTTTGTCTAAGGTGAATTCATTAAGAATTCAGAAGGAACTTTAGAAGATTTGGGGAGAGAGAGCTCTAGCTATTTTGAGGTCAAGAGGGAGACAATCACAAGTCTCTTAAGAAGTAGATCCTGAACTAATCTACTAAGTAGATCCAGATCCATATTTGGAATCCAAGAAGGAAGCTGCCAGTCAGTCAACTTTAAAGAAGATCAACCCTACTAAGTTCAGATTCAAGAAGCTTTGAAGAAAGCTAAGAACAGGTTGATTTCAATCATCAGTCTCATCAAGAAGCTGATCAAGAATTATCTTTTCCTTTCTCTCTCAATAAGGGTAAGATTCCATCAAATTACTTATCAAATTCTGTAGGATCTTTTCAAAGATCTGAGTTGTAAGCCTATGTTATAAAGGCTGAGTGTAGGAGATTTTGATCTCTGAGTGGTAAGGCTGATTAAGCCTGAGTGTAGGAGAATTTGTTCTTTGAGTTGTAGGCCTTATGGCAAGGCTGAGGTAGGGCTGTTAGCCTGAGTTGTAGGAACCTTATAGGGTTCTGAGTTGTAGGAACCTTTCAGGGTTCTGAGCTGTAAGATCTGTGGATCTGAGAAGAAGGAAAAAGTTAGGCCGAATCTAGCACACTGCTAGATAGGTAAAGGGGGAAAGTGGATGTACCCAGACCCTAGGGAACCACTATAAACCTATGTGCAATCTGTGATGCTTGTGTTATTTTAGATTCTGTGATTGTATATGCTGTGTTAGCTGTAGAGATTTGAGATTTATATTAAAGAACTGAAGCTATATTCTGTCTTAGTTTAAAACAAGGAAAAGAACCTATTCACCCCCCCCCCCTCTAGGTGTTTAGGTTGTCTTGAAGTTAAATATATCAAGTGGTATCAGAGGGAGGTTACTCAAAGAAGGACTTAACAGTCTGAGTTAGATCCCTAAGGCAGAATCAAGAATCAAGAAAATGGGTTCTGGAGAAAATCACAAGGAACTGGGTTCTATGAAACTACCCATCTACAGGAAGGAGATATTTGGTATATGGAAAGAAAGAGTCAGGTTGTTTATGGAGGCTTATGACCCAAGGATCTATATTACAGTAAAAGAAGGTCCTTATATTCCAATGAATGTGTCTATTCTAGATGCAAATCAAAGAACTCCTAAAGATTTTTCTGAGATGACTAAGGATGAGATCATCTTGGCAACTATGGATAAAAGAGCCCAGATTATCATAGTAAGTGTCATAGATGATTCAACCTTTCAGAATTTGATTCACTACAAGACCTCCAAGGAAATGTGGGACACCTTGATAGTCTACATGGAGGGTTCTGAAGAAGTTTGACAAGATAGAAAGTCTATGCTAAATCAGAAGTATGAAAGCTTCAGACAAGGGAAGTCAGATAGCATATCTGAGTGCTATAAGTTATATAGAATTGTAAATGAACTGATGTCTTATGGAAGGATCTTCAGTACATATGAACTTAATGATAAATTCCTAAGAACCTTGACAAAGGATTGGGACACCAAGATTTGTGCCATTAGGGAAGTAGCCAAACCTGCAGATATTTCTCCTCCAACTTTATTTGGAAAGTTGCTATCTTATGAAATGCAACTAATAACTTGAAAGTAGGATGAAAGAAATGCTAAAGGGGAGCATAAATAAAAGTCTGTGTCCTTCAAGGTTGAAGCCACTAGAAAGAATAGGATGATGTCTCCATCACCTCCTAGGGAAGTTGCTGAAATTACCTCAGATAATTCAGACAACCAAAATTCAGATAGCAGTGATTCAGATGCAGATTTTGCTGCCTTTACAAGGCAGTTTCAGAGATTCTTGAAGAAGAAACAGTGGAAATCTAGGCCCTCAACATCACAGCCAATTGATGACTATTATCAAAAGAGAAAGTCATCAAGGAAGGACAGGAGCAGGTCTAAGCCTAACAAATCTACAACATCAAAGATTGTTTGCTACTACTGTAATAAGCCTGGACATGTTGTGGCTGAGTGTCCAGACAAAAGAAAGGAGTCTGCTGATAAAAGGAAGACTCAACAAAAGAGTAAGAAGGAGAAATCCTTTGTTGTTAAGAAGGAGAAAAGCTTGACAGACCAATCAACTTCAGAGTCTGATTCTGAAGCTGAGGCATATATTGGTCTTTATGCAGCTAATGAAGAAGAAGAGTTTATGCAATTGTTAAACTCTATCTATGAACAAGAAGACCATCAGTGTATTGGATTGATGGCTGTATCAGAAGAAGATAAATGCCAGGATCAGCCTGGTCCTAGCAAGGTACAATATTTGTCTAGTAATTCAGTTTGTAGTACTGGAACAGAGTCAGCTACATCTGCATCAAGTGATGTGGATGGATCTGAGTCTAAAGGTGATATTCATCAGCTGATAGATGAATATGTGGACTTGTTGTAAGCACTAAAGAAAAGTAAGAACCTTGCCAAAACTCAGGCTAAGGAAATTGTAGATCTTAAGGTGGCTGCATCTGGTTTAGAGAAAAATTTGGATCAAAAATTGAATGAGATTGCCAAGCTGAAAACTATAACTGTTATTCAGGTTGGCACAATCACATACAAAAGTGATCTAATTAAAAGTCTAGAAATAAGACTTCAAAAGGAGAAAGATTTGGTGGCTAGTTATTCCAAGCCAAAATCAGTTTTAGCCTTAATATATTAGTTTGTGGCTCAAAAGGGTAAGACTGGAATAGGCTTTAAGGGTAACACCAGGGCTGTCCAATTCAAAAGAAAGGGCAAAGCCTCAGTCCAGCCACTGAATTTTAAAGTCCCTATAGTTTTTAGAAAGGTACAAGTGCCTTCTAACAAGTATGACCTTGAGAATACTCATGGTCATAGTAAGACTGAAGTTCTGAATGGCAAGGGTGCTTATGTCAATAAGGTAGCCCATGTTCATAAACCTCATGTTTGTGAGAAACCAGTGGGTGTAGCTGCAGCAGTACCAGCACAATACAAGAGATTTGTTATCAATCAGACAATCAAGAATGTATATAAAAATAGATATAATAAGTATGAATGCTGGTGCTGTGGCAAGACAGGTCATTATGCCATAGATTGCTGGCATAACACTAGTGTCAGGAAGAACAACAGTCTACCTGCTAGAAGAGCTACAGGTAGATTTGGTAAGTATGAAACTAACTTGAACCAAGGACCCAAGACTTACTTGGGTTCTAAGGAGAGGTAATTCTTTATTGCAGGTGAGTCCAAGTAACCATACCCCTATATGGTACTTGGACAGTGGATGTTCAAGGGACATGACTGGAACAAAGGGATTGCTGAAGGAGTACTTGCCTATTATAAATGGGCCTAAAGTAATATTTGGTGGCTCTGAAAAAGGAATCATCAAAGGGTTTGGTAACATTTCTAGTAATCAGATTACTATCACTCAAGTGGCCTTTGTGAAGGGTTTGAAACACAACCTTATAAGCATAAGTAATCTGAGTGATTTAGGATATGACATTTCATTTGTTAAGAATGGATGTCATATCAAAAGGTCAAGTGATCAAAAAGTCATTTTGACAGGTTATAGAAAAAGAAATGTGTACTGTCTTAATTTTGAGTGTGAGAACAAAGGTTCTTCTATTTGACGTGTAGCTGATGAGAGAGCCTCTCATTGTGTCAAATGGCACAAGAGGCTTGCCCATCTTAACTACAAACAAATTGGCCAACTCTTTTGCAAAGAGTTAGTGAGGAATGGTCCTCAAGTTATGTGTATAAAGGAAGGGATATGTTCAGCTTGTCAAAAGGGCAAGCAGACAAAATCCTCCTTTCATAGCCTTGAAAATAAGGATTCAGTGGGGTGTCTATACCTCTTACATTTGGATCTTTTTGTTCCTATGCCATTTCATAGTCTAGGTAGGAAGGTCTACACTTTTGTGGTGGTAGATGACTATTCTAGATATTCCTGGGTGTTCTTTCTGAGACAAAAATCAGAAACCCCAAGTGTTTTACTTAGTTTTTTCAAGCAAATTCAGAATGAACTTGACAGTACAGTGGTCAAAATCAGAAGTGACCATGGCACTTAATTTCAATCTGAAAGTATGACAAGACTGTGTGAAGAATTTGGGATTTTTCAAGAGTTCTCCTCACCTAGAACACCACAGCAAAATGGTATTGCTGAAAGGAAGAATAGAACATTGATTGAGGCTGGTAGAACTCTATTGAGTGACACTTCTCTCCCAGAATATTTCTGGGCTGAGGAAGTAAACACTGCATGTCATGTGATCAACAGGGCTTCTATCACCAAGTGCCACAAAAAGACTCCCTATGAGATTATGAAAGGTAGAAAACCAAATTTATCCTATTTTAGGATCTTTGGTTGCAAGTGCTATATCCATAACAATGGCAAGTATTATCTAACTAAGTTTGCTGCCAAATCCCAAGATGGGATATTTGTTGGGTACAATAATAATAGTAAGGCTTATAGGGTCTACAACTTGATTACATAAGTTGTAGAAGAATCTTTACATGTTGTATTTGATGAAACTAGATTGATCAACAGTGAGTTGCCTTGTAGTTCATGCAGTCCAACAGGTATAAATGAGAGAATGGACAAGCTTTCCATTGCAGAAGATTCAACTGTAGAACAAGAAATGAAAAATGGTGGCTACTATTCAGGGGGAGTACAGGACTCTCTAATAGCTGAAGAAAACCAAGAGGTGCAACACATTGAAGAAACTGGAGGTATTTACCCTGAAGAAAGTCTACCTCCAGCTGTTAGACACTTAAAGATCATCCAGTAAATCAGATAATTGGTGATCAAAGACATGGAGTGCAAACCAGAAGCAGGAACTTGAACACAGTGCTGTACTCAAGCTTTCTGTCTCAATTAGAGCCAAAGAAATTTGAAGAAGCTATCCTAGACCCACACTGGATTAATGCCATGTAAGAAGAACTAAATCAGTTCAGAAGGTTCAAGGTCTGGGAGTTAGTTCCTAAACCAAAAGACCACAATATCATTGGAACAAAGTGGATCTTTAGGAACAAATTGGATGAGAGTGGAATTATTGTGAAGAACAAAGCAAGACTTGTTGCAAAAGAGTACATGCAGGAAGAGGGAATAGACTTTGATCAAACCTTTGCCCCAGTAGCAAGACTGGAAGCCATAAGAGTTTTCCTTGCCTATGCAGCATATCAAGGATTCATAGTATTCCAAATGGATGTAAAATCAACATTCCTTAATGGAAATCTAAAAGAAGAAGTGTATGTAGAGCAGCCTTCAGGTTTTGAAATTTCCGATTCTTTCTAATGTAAATCCTGAAGATCATTCATGATCCATTCATTTTGTACCATCATTTTCTTTTATTATTCTTGTTATGTTTATAGACTTAGGAAAGCTTTGTATGGGTTAAAGCAAGCCCCAAGGGCTTGGTAAGAAACCATGTCTACTTTCCTTATTGAGAACAAATTCTTAAGAGGGAAAATAGACAAAACTCTATTCCTAAGGGAGTCTAAAGGAAAGATAATCTTAGTCCAGATTTATGTAGATGAGATAATATTTGGGTCTATAGAAAGCAACCTTTACAAAAAGTTTGCTAAACTTATGCAAGGGAAGTTTGAAATGAGTAGTATGGGGGAACTTAAGTTCTTCTTGGGACTCCAAGTAAGACATACTGATGATGGCTTGTCCATATCCCAGTCTAAGTTCACCAAGGAGTTAATTAAGAAGTATGGTATGGAATAATCCTCCACCATGAGAACTCCTATGGGAACAAGTATGCCTATATGTAAAGATGATGCAGGTAAACCTGTAGATGAGTCTTTGTATAGATGTATAATTGGCTCACTACTATATCTCACTGCTAGTAGACCAGACATTATGTATGCAACATGTGTCTATGCTAGGTACCAAGCATGCCCTAAAGAATCTCATTACACTGCAGTAAAGAGAATTTTGAGATATCTAAAGGGCACACCTAATCTAGGCCTTTGGTACCCTAGGAATGGATATTTTCTACTAATAGGCTATTCAGATGCAGACTTTGTAGGTTGTAAAAAAGATAGGAAAAGCACTACAGGCACCTGTCAATTTTTAGGAGAAAGATTGGTGTCTTGGAGCAGTAAGAAGCAGACTAGTGTGGCAATTTCCACAGCTGAGTCTGAATATGTGGCAGCAAGAAGTTGTTGTGCATAGCTGTTGTGGATTCAGCACCAGCTAGAAGACTATGGTATTCAGGCAAGTAGAACACCTTTGTTTTGTGATTCTAAAAGTGCTATATCTATTGCTAATAATCCTGTTTCACATAGTAGAACTAAGTATATAGAAATAAGATACCATTTTCTTAGAGACCATGTAGAGAAAGAGGACATCTCACTAGAATTTGTTAAGATAGATTTTCAAATTGCAAATGTATTTACTAAGCCTCTAGATGAAACTAAATTCAATAGATTTAAAATTGAATTAGGAATGTTGACCATATGTTAGATTAACAAAAGTGGCTAAGTAAAATTGTGTCGGCTCATTCTGTAATAAAGTGTCGACACAGAGGAGTTGTGTCGACAATTCAGGGAAATTGTGTCGATAATTCAGGGAAATTATGTCGACACAGTGTCGTTGTGTCGACACCTAAGGGTCAAAGTGTTGACACTTCCAAGAAAGTAGTGTTGACACATCCAGAGGAGTGATGTCTACACCTTCAGAATTTGTGTCGACACTTCGAATAAGTGTTGACACAGTCTTTCTGTTCAACATCTACATAAGTCGGGTGTCGACACATCATCAATTGGTGTCGACACATAGAGGTCAACATTGTTGTTGAGACATTAGAAGTATGTGTCGACACATTTCAACTGTGTCGACACATTTAGACAGTTTTTGCCCGCTTGTTGACCTTCTTTGTTTGAAAGGGTATAAATATGTCCAGAACAAATTCTGTCGACACGCTCACCAGGTTTTCGAGACTAAAACCCTGTGTCGACAAACTCTCTTCTCTCCATTAAAGCTTTCTCTTCGTCCCAATGGTGCCAAAGGTTGAAGACAACATTGACGAAGGCTATGAGCTAGTGCTCCATGCTTTTGATGATGCGGCGACGGAAATTAAAGGGGTTATTACTCTTGTTATTGATAATGGATTGGAGTCTCTTGTATCTGAACCTACCAAGCTCTGGAAGAAAGAAGTATTTGAGTTCTATGCTGCTGCAACAGTGGACTCCACTAGACTTAAGATTAAATCGACAGTTCATGGTAATAGAGTCAAACTTTCTCTGAAGAGTTTGTGAAAGATTCTTCACCTTCCAAGAATTCAGGATGAAGAAGAGGTCCCAGCCTCAAAGACAAGGGAGGCTCTCCAGTGGTGTGGATTAGATCGAACCATGAAGATTGGAGCAACCATAAACTGAAAAGGAATGAATCAACAAGGAAAATTTCTATTTGATGTGGTAGGGAAGGTGATTTTGTGTAAACCAGGAGGCCATGATAGGATCTCTGCCTTTATGTTCAATCTGATGACCAGGATAATCTATAAGATTAACACAGATTGGTCTGTAGTTTTGTTTGAGAAGATAAAGGAAGGAATTAAAAAGCCTAATTTGGCTGGATTAATGAGTTTATACCTGGCTGGAGCAATTCCAGAGGTAATGCATTAGCTTCCAGGATCTAAAATAAATCATATGAGAAGGATGGACATCAGGATAATATCCAGATGGGATAGGGTTCTCTCCAAGGACACACCTGATTTGGATAACCAAGAGACTGCAGAAAAATCACCAGTCGATGACATTACTGATCATGATCATGTGCAGGAGGACACAATGAATGCACAAGTGCAGGGGGAGCTAGTTAGGGAACGGGTCCAGGACCTGACTGAAACTGCCCAAGTCCATGAGGAAACAGTTACTACACAGTTATAGGGGGAGCAACATTCTGCACAAGGACAAGGGGAAGAAAGCATTCACTTGGCAAGTGAAATGAGTTCACAATCTATTCTTGAAACACCTCATGTCATCAGTCCAGCACTAGATGTGATCATGGAGGATACATCTATGGTTACTGATGCTCCAGAAAAAGCAGTTCACACTCAACAAGAGTTCACCCTGGAAGAATTATTTCCTGACATAGAGGGAGTAGTTTAGGGGGAGCAAGTTAACCTTGAGAAGGTGGAGCATAGGACTGAAAAGGAGATGCCTCCTAGACCCAAAGAAAGAGTAAATATTGACAGTTCCTCTGATTCAGAGGATGAGGAGATAGCAAGTTTAAAAAAAAGAAAACTGATGGTTTTTAAGAGGAGAAGCCAGAACTATAAGAAGGCTTTGCAAGCTACTACTTCACAACCAGCTCCTGAGACAGATTACAACAAATTTTGGTTGATTTACAAGTGAAATTTGATGAGCAGAGATTGGCTCTTGAAAAATATGTGGATGAAAGCCATAAGGCCCTCCAATTTGATCTAGCACAAGATATAAAATCCATTAGATTTGAGGTAAATCAGAATAAGAAAGAGATGACAGATTGCTTCCACAAGGGGGGCAATGCTGTGGTATTTCTAGCAAAGCAACAAGCAGAAATAAAGAAATAAGTGGATGATATTGCTGTCAAACAAGGCTATGTCCTTGAAAATCAAATAAGAATGAATGACAATCTAACTGAATCTCACAATGAGATAGTCACTGAAGTAAGGAAAACAGTTATTGCAATGACTGAGGCAAGAAATAAGGAGAAAGAAGAATTTTATAAGAAGCTACAGAAGCCTTAGATTCCTTTAAGACAGCTATTACTACTTCTCAGAAAACAATTTCTGATCAGCTTCAAAAGTTAAAGCCATTCTTTAAAGATGGAATCAATTATCTGGATGGGCAAATCAGATTTCAAAAAGATGATTTGAGAGATCATGTGGCCAGAGAAGTCATAAAGGGGGAGAGGGTGTTAGTATATGCAGGCTCTGATCATGCCAAATGGATAACCAACACTATTAAAGCCACTCTGGGATATCCACCCTTATGTGATGATGATAATGTGACTTAGTCAGTTATGCAACCAACTCTACTGAAGGTGATCAACCTGAGGTTTCCTAAGTTATTTACCCCCTACAGATCTTGAAATGATACATCAACAAGTTCAGTCTATGTACATCCCTCCACAACAAGTTACTAATGTTATTATTGAAAAGGTAGATATGCCAGAAGCTGGTGTGAAAGCTCAGCAAGATGCTCAATTATCAAAGAAGAGATTCAGAGAGCAGGCAGAGTTAAAACCTGATTTTGAGCAATGGAGCCCCACTTCTAGAAATATCATATTAACTGCCTGGAAAGCAGTAAAAGACCAGGTTCATGAAAGGGGTAAATGGTATAATGAGCAGGAGTGGCAGAAGTATGAGGCAAGGCAGGAAGCCATAGTTCAAGACAGAAGAAAGGCTTAGAGTGGGAAACTATCTCCTGATGCTCAGGAGCCTAGCAAGTATTTCCCTAAGCCTTTTCATTATTTTGAAAGGCAATGGATTAAGGCTAAAGTTCAAAAGAAGGCTGAGTTGAAAGGTGATGATGATTTTCTAGAAGTTAAATTACAACCAAACTAGAATCACGAATAGGCAAGCGTACCTATCGAAATGTAGTATAGGAAGTGTCGTATTGCGATTCGGGGCCTGTTGAGTACTTGTACTCACAAGGAAGAGCTATTATTTTATCTAACGGAAAAGTTGGTTTGGTTATACTAGATAATAAAACTAAAGCTGAAGCTAAAGAGAAATTCAAATATGAGGAAGCTAGCACTTGATCTAGAATCCCCTTGGACTAAAATAAATCTTCTTGAAAAATAATAAAATGCGAGTTCTTAATTATACTCACTCGACCGTGGAGGTTTCTAAAATATAGAAGCGTCTCTCTCGAGCTCATGCTTCTAACTAACCTTAGGTTGATCGATTAAGACCTCTCGGCCAGTCGAAACCCCTAAGCTTGCTTTATACGGTGAACCCCACTATTGGATTTGACTCCAATCCGGAAGATTTACGTCGTCCTCTCTCGAGGAGTGCGTTCAACTCCTTTTATCTTTGAGTGATCTCCTCGTATCTGCAACCTCTCGGTCATTTAGGATACGGATCTTAGATCGAAGATCATATCTGCGTAATATGAATTCGATGAAATAAAAATCAAAGATAAATCGTAGCGAGAACAATTAAGAACAAGACACTTAATAAGAAGGAGAAAGATCTATTTTATTCTAAGGTTCATCATGATCAAGTGCTAAAAGAAGATTAGCTACTCATCATGGTTAGGGAAATACAAAATAAAGTAGGAAAAGACATGATTGAAATGGAAATAACTAAAATTAAAGTTACAACAAAGGTAAATCTAATCTTAGAAATGAGAAAATACAGCAAAAGAAACAGAAAATTACAAGACTCTAACTCCCAAAATTCGACTCCTCAGCATCTAAAGCTGTCTGGAATTTATAGAAAAAATTTCTGTTTGGTCACGCCCTAGGTCACGCCCGTGACCTAGGGCGTGTCAGGCTCGAAACCGTCGTCTTGAAACCCCGGGAACGTTGGAGGAGAAACCGCCAAAATTGGTTAACTGACGGGTCACGCCCCTAGGTCACGCCCATGACCTAGGGCGTGTCACGGCTGTTTCTGGAAACGGCGGGAAACTGAAAACGGCGGGAGTAAACTGGTCTTCAAGGAGGGGTCACGCCCCCTAGTCACGCCCATGACTAGGGGCATGTCTTGCTGTAACGGAAATCTGGTGGCAACGGCTGGAACGGCGCGTTAATGCCTGGAAACTTCCTCGACACGCCCTGGGTCACGCCCGTGACCCAGGCGTGTAATCTTAATCCGACGTGGCAGCGGTCAACGGTTCTTCCACGGCCCGTCACGCCCCGTGTAAGGGGTACACGGGCGTGTCGTCATCCGATACAGGCATGTCAAGGCCGGTCGACGATCTTTGGGCGCGGGTCGACGACTCTAGCTACAAGCTTAAATTTGCGTGTCACGCCCCTGTGTCACGCCCAGGTAGGGCGTGTCACAGGGCGTGTCTAGGCAGAAAACTGGAAGATTTTCATTTTGCTCCAAATAACCTGTAGATCAACCCTGCAAGATTAAAAATGATTTTATTAGAATAAATAAATTTAAATTATAGAAACAAGTTATAATAAACTTAATATTATAAAATTAATATAAAATATCTAACTATTAATATAGAAAAATAAATAAAAAGATAGAAATAAATAGAGTTATCAAATACCCCCATACTTATCCGTTTGCTAGTCCCGAGCAAACAACTTTCTATAGGGAGTAGAAAAATTTTAAATGTTAGAAAAGAAAATTGAACCTAAGGAGTAAAATGCGAAGTCTTATGCCTATGTTTGTAGATATTTTTGTAGAAAGACTTACTCAGCATACAAATTAGGTTTTTATTTTCCTTAAAATGCGTTTTCACTATTATTTTTACTTTTAAGATGAAAATCCGGTAAATCTTAAAATTTTATTTAGGGAGAATGTAGCGTGCGTACTAAGATAACATTGCACAAACAAAGATTAAGATACCCTCCAAAGAAATCCATCAATGTCGATGGCCATAGGCTTGCCCTTTCACACTCTCGCCACGGCACTAGTCTAACTTATAAACATAAATCAATAGGGCTTAATTAGGTTGAAATGTGGGCTTAGGTTTTTAGTGAGGGTAATCAAAGATAAACACGATGGCTAGTCACACCAAAACCTAGAGAAGCTTGTACATAAAGATTTGCTTTGGCTCTTATAACGTAGCCAAATTCCTATTTCTTTTGTTTCTTTTCTTAATTTTTTAACTCTCTCATCATATTGAATTTTTTTTTCTACCTCTTCATTTTTTTTAATGATAATTTTTTTTCTTTATTTTGAAGAGGAGAGAAAAATAAATCAACTTTTGTTTTTATAAGAAAAGAGCCATCAAAAATGAAAAGGCTCCTAATCACTCACAAAAATTTTCTACATTTGTTCTTTCAAGCTCGGATTTAGGTGTGTAATTAGGATGCTTTTTAGGCTTTGGTAAATCATTTTGTGGAGCTAAAACAAAAGGAAAAGGTAATAGGCTCAAATTGGCTAAGCAAAGTTAAAATTTTAGGTGCGGGTACAAAAGCTCAAACTTCCCAAAAGAAGTGCCTAAATCATATTTATGCTAATGAGTTTAACTTATGCAAAGTCTTGAGAATAGTTAGAGGGCAAGTTCTAGACATCAAAAAAGAATAACTCTCTCTTGGTCCGCGAAATATCTCTCTAGCAAACTTCTACTTACTCACCTAAATTATTTTAAAGTTTTACCGGTTTTCAAAATTAAAGTAAAATAAGTTGTTTCTACGCATTTAGAAAAATGAAAATCTAATTATATGCTGAATATTTAGATCTACTAGAAATTCTACTTACACGTGCACTTAACTAGAAACACAGCATGGCCAACAGTTCTACTCCAAAATTCAACATTCAATTAAAACATCAAAATTCTCTAAACACTATAAACAAGTTGAATTACTAGGAATTTTGCATGTGAATAAATATAAAAATAAAGACTTCTCTAATTTAATTTTTGATTTTCTATTTTTTTTAAGTTTTGTTTTTGAAAAACAAAGTACATAAAACAAAAAAAATTTTTTAATTTTTGGATATAAAATTTTTTGTTTTTTTTTTTCAAAAAGAGTTTTTTTTTTGTGGATTTTGTGTTTTGATATATATTTTTAAAGTTTGAAAAAGATTTTTTTTATATATTTTGCTTGAGAAATATCCCTCCCCCATACTTAAACTATACATTGTCCTCAATGTAAAAATTAAGAAAATACAAGAAGAGGAAACTTCCCTGAGAAGCGCAAACCAGCATCAAAAGATACCTGTAAGAGAGTAGCAAAGCAAAACATAATATTTTATAGATATTTTTTTTTTCATAATAAAAACAGATACATGAAAGTAAAATAAAGATACAGATACAAAGAGGCGACCGCCTACAAGTCCAAAGAAATAAAAAAGCAGCTACTCCTGGTCAGAAACGTCCTCGTGCTCCTGATAGAAAGTCCGCATGTTCGCGAACTCGCGAGTAATATGTGCTATGGAGGAAGTATGGTTGCGCTCGAACACGGTGAAGCACGCATCAAAAGAAGCAAAGCGACCGTCAAAATGGGTTTGCATCTGGTCTATGCGAGTATGGAGCAACCCAAATTGACGGTCCCAATAATTTGGAGGATCGGGCGCTGGAGCCGAGTGCAGCGGTGGTGGCAGAATCTGCGGGGAAGGATGAGTACCGCTGGGACCGGCACCATGATCAAGATCAAGATCACCCCCACCAACGAACGGGGGAATAGCCTCAAACTCGCCGTCGCGTCGGCGAGCTAAACCAAGCGCAGAAGGGTCGGGAACTGAAGAGGCTGCGGCGTTTGCATGCAAGTGAGCCGCGGAAGAGCAGCCCACACGCCGGTCTGCTTGGCGAGGAAAGTGATGAAATTCCCGCCGTGCACCGCTCCCAATCTCACATTTTCGGCCTGGTGCCGAAAGAAAATGGCGAGCATGTAACCAAGGTTGAGTGGGACCCGGTAAAACATACTATACAAGTATAGTAAGTCTGCCCGAGTCACCACGCCGTGGCTATCGCCGCGCCCGGAAATGGTAAAAGAGAGAAGGTTGTGCAGAATACGTAAAGCAGGGGAGATGAGGTGGCTACCCTTAGATTTCTTTGGAGTGTAGGGGCAATGTCATTACTAATTTCCGACCAAAAAGTAGGGAGACTGAAGTCGGGAGGGAAATCAGTTTTTAGGTCGGGGTAGGCGGGGGAAGTGGAAAAGGCCTCCGAGCAAAAGCCCATGGCCACATTGAGTTGGCGGATGGTGAGCTGGTGCATCATCCCTCTCAGGCGAAAGAAGATGAAATCATCTTGCGCCGCCCAACGGAACTCAAATGAGGCCAAGAACTCAATGGTGAGCTCGAGGAAAGCAGGCTCAGAAATGGAGAAGAGGGGATCCCACCCTTGGGTAGAGATGAGCTCTCGAACTAGCTCCGCTGCTCCGAATTGGGCGAGGATGGCCCAATCCAAGATCCGGAACACGCCAAAGGGTTTGGCGCGCAGTCTCTCGCTTCGATCTTGTTGGGTTGCATTCTCGAAAAGAAGCATGGCCTCCGCCGAGGCTGGATCAGCAGGGTGCTCGGAGGAGGAAGCGGTGGATCGAGCGTGGTGGCGAGGCATGGTGAGAAATGAAAAGAAAATTTCGGCCAAAGGGAGGAGAGAAGAGAGGGGTTGAAGGGATGGAGGTGTGAAGAGAAGAGGGGAGAAAAGTCTATTTATAGATTTTTTTCGGGTTGGTCACGCCCCCCTGTCACGCCTGTGACAGGGGGCGTGACAATCCCGGGTCAAAGCAGAAAGGAATCCGAGGCGGACTGCCTCAGATTCGGGGGTCACGCCTCAGAGTCACGCCCGTGACTCTGAGTGACACGTCCGTGACGTCGGGCGTGTTAGGGAATCCGAAGAGCACCGATGCGAAGGCATCGGATTCTTCAGTCATGCCCCAGAGTCACGCCCGTGACTCTGGGCGTGTCAGTCAAATCTGACACTTTGAGAAGGAATCCGAGGTGTGACTGGTCAACGCCTCGGATACCCGCGACACGGGCTCGACACGCCCGTGACAAAAAATGTCACGCCCGTGTCATGTCCGAATGATGGGCGGGAAAACCGAGGGAGGAGGAACCTCCCGCAGTCTTGGCAAATCACGCCCGGGACACGCCCGTGACCAATGGGTCACGGGCGTGACGGACGCGTGTACGAATTTTTTTTTTATTTTTTATTTTTATAAATATACTATTTTTTTTATTATTTTTCTGTTTTTTTTATAACATCATTATGTTAAAGAGCCTAATAAAAATAAATTAAAATTTACCGACTTGTAGAAATACGAAAATTCGACGTTCGTCTCGACCCGATCGTCATGCAGCGATGTCCTTCAAGCCTGTAAAAAATAAACTTAAAAAGAAAAATAAAAAAATAAAAATAAATAATAATAATAATAAAAAAGAAAAGATAACCGTAGGGTGCCTCCCACGAGCGCTTTGTTTATGGTCGGTGAGCTCGACCATAGTGACGCGCTCGCTACATTATTGGATTTTCAGATGGGTAAGCCGGCGCATTAACAGGACGTTTGAAACCATTCGCTAGAGTTGAATTTTGTAAATGATTGGACATACGTTCACGTTCTAAAAATGGAGGTTTGTCAAATGAAGTTCTTAAGGGGTCACCACCTAATTCAAGAGGTTCTAAAATAGATGTGTGTGTGACCAAATGAGTATCACTAAATTCATGAGAAATTAAATTTAAAGTTTCAAAATTGCCATCATGAAAAACAGGTGAATAACAATTTTTAGAAAATAAGATGGAGTATTCTTTAGGAGAAGCCTCCAAATAGTAACATGAGTCGTCATCCGAGAGCGAATTTTTCATGGACGAGTCAATAGTAAAGGTAACTTCTTCATCTCCGACTCTAAGGAGAAGTTTACCGTTACTAACGTCTATAATGGCGCGCGCAGTGGCAAGAAAAGGGCGACCGAGAATAAGTGGTACCTCGGTGTCCGCTTCGATGTCAAAGATGACGAAATCTACCGTAAAGATAAATTTGCCAACTTTGACAAGCACATCCTCTATGATCCCCATAGCGAGCTTGACAGACCGATCCGCCAATTGAATGCTTATTCTTGTGGGTTTAGGCTCTCCTAAACCCAATTTCTTAACTAAAGAATAAGACATTAAATTTATTGAGGCGCCTAGATCGGCTAACGCACGTGTTACTAATAAATCGCCAAATAGACAAGGAATGGAGAAACTACCCGGATCAGGTAATTTCCTAGGCAATTTATTAAGTAATACTGCCGAACACTCCGCGTTCAATTGAACCGTGGAGAAATCCTCGAGTTTCTTTTTATTCGATAAAAGATCCTTGAGGTACTTGGCATACTTTGGCATTTGTGCGATAACTTCGCCAAATGGTAAATTTATTTGGATTTGTTTAAACATATCTAAAAATTTTCCATGATGCTCATCCACCCGGTCTTTGTGCATTCTAGACGGATAGGGAAGTGGTAGTTGATAAGCCTTTGCTTTAGTATAGTTAGAAGGCTTAGGAGGAAGAGAAGGTGCAGAAATTGTTACCTCCGTATCAACCGGATTTGGAGAAGGTGTTACCTCCTTCCCGCTTCGTAGAGTGATGGCATTGGCGTGCTCCCTTGGGTTGGGCTCCGTATTGCCCGGTAGCGCTCCTTGTTGGCGATCGGAGAGCATCTTAGCGATTTGCCCAATTTGTGTCTCCAAATTACGAAGAGATCCGGTGAGATTCCGGATATTGGCATCATTTGTACTTGTATATTTGGAGAACAACTCCTCGAGATTGGGAGCTTTTGGAGCTTGTGGTGGAAAATATCCTGGTGGGATTGTGTTTGGTGGGCGAGCCGCGTTCCCCGGATTACTCCAAGAGAAGTTGGGGTGGTTCCTTATACCCGGGTGATAGGTATTACCATAATTAGTATTACCCGGATTAAAGGGTGGCCGATTCGGATTACCCAAGTAATCCACATGCTCGGTAATATTGGAAGCGGCCCAATATTGGGGTTCACAGGTAGGTGTAGACGAGGAAGCAGGCATCTCGTTCATCTGTTTTTGTAGTTTCTCAACCTGTAGAGACAAACTAGAAACCGTATCGATTTCGTACATCCCGGCTGGTTTAAGTGATTTAGACCGAGGTGTACTCCATTGATAGGTATTCAAAGCCATACCTTCTATAAGCTCTTGGGCGGCCGCTGGTGTTTTGTTATTAAGCGTTCCACCAGCGGCGGCATCGATATGTTGCCTAGTTTGAGAATTTAGGCCGTTATAGAAGGTTTGTATTTGTAACCAATCCGGAATTGCATGATGAGGACATCGACGAAGCAATTCCTTGAAATGCTCCCAAGTATCATATAACGTTTCCGAATCAAGTTGGGAGAAATAAGTAATATCATTGCGCAATTTAGCCGTTTTAGCCGGCGGGAAGTATTTCGTAAGAAATCTTTCCGTCATTTCAGCCCATATTGTGATTGATCCTCTTGGTAGAGAACTCAACCATTGCTTGGCTTTAGTGCGCAATGTAAATGGAAATAACCTTAGCCGGATGGCATCATCGGATACACCATTAATTTTAAAAGTATCGCATATTTCTAAGAAATTAGAAATATGCGCGTTTGGATCTTCATCTTGAAGCCCATCAAATTGTACATATTGTTGCACCATTTGGATGATGCTTGGCTTCAACTCAAAATTATTGGGGGCAATAGCGGGGCGAACAATACTAGATTGAGCCTCGTCCAAGTTTGGACGGGCATAATAGGACATAGTCCGTTGTTCGACCACATTTGGCTCACCCATATTGGAAGAAGAAGAAGAAAGGGATCTAGGAGAATGAGAAGAAGAACTAAATGAAGAAGGAGGAGAAGAAGAGGGTGACAGAGATAGAATTAAAGAAGGATTAGGAGTGTCTCCTAAGGATTCCGTATCTTGAAAATTCGGAACTCAAAATTGTAAGCGGTGCCGAAGGGTTCGCTCGATTTCCGGATCCAAATCAAAAAGAGGTGACGGATTCCCTCGGGTCATACACAAGAAAAAAAACAAAAGATAAAAGTTTTAAGGTTTAAAAACTTATAAAATAGAATTTCTCGGACTTCCCAAGGGCTACCCAGTGACGGGTTCGCAAGGTACTAGGCGGTATTGCGGGATGAAAACCCGACACGGCCCTTTCGCAAGAAATTTTAAATATAAAAATTTAAAGATAAAACTTTTGAAAGAAAAAGTTTTTTTTTTTGAAATAAAAGAAAAAAAAATGTTAAAATTAATAGATCCTTGCTTTCAAAATATCAACAAAGAAAAGTCCCCGGCAACGGCGCCAAAAACTTGATGATGATTTTCTAGAAGTTAAATTACAACCAAACTAGAATCTCGAATAGGCAAGCGTACCTATCGAAATGTAGTATAGGAAGTGTCGTATTGCGATTCGGGGCCTGTTGAGTACTTGTACTCACAAGGAAGAGCTATTATTTTATCTAACGGAAAAGTTGGTTTGGTTATACTAGATAATAAAACTAAAGCTAAAGCTAAAGAGAAATTCAAATATGAGGAAGCTAGCACTTGATCTAGAATCCACTTGGACTAAAATAAATCTTCTTGAAAAATAATAAAATGCGAGTTCTTAATTATACTCACTCGACCGTGGAGGTTCCTAAAATATAGAAGCATCTCTCTCGAGCTCATGCTTCTAACTAACCTTAGGTTGATCGATTAAGACCTCTCGGCCAGTCGAAACCCCTAAGCTGGCTTTATGCGGTGAACCACACTATTGGATTTGACTCCAATTCGGAAGATTTACGTCGTCCTCTCTCGAAGAGTGCGTTCAACTCCTTTTATCTTTGAGTGATCTCCTCGTATCTGCAACCTCTCGGTCATTTAAGATACGGATCTTAGATCGAAGATCATATCCGCGTAATATGAATTCGATGAAATAAAAATCAAAGATAAATCGTAGCGAGAACAATTAAGAACAAGACACTTAATAAGAAGGAGAAAGATCTATTTTATTCTAAGGTTCATCATGATCAAGTGCTAAAAGAAGATTAGCTACTCATCATGGTTAGGGAAATACAAAATAAAGTAGGAAAAGACATGATTGAAATGGAAATAACTAAAATTAAAGTTACAACAAAGGTAAATCTAATCTTAGAAATGAGAAAATACAGCAAAAGAAACAGAAAATTACAAGACTCCAACTCCCAAAATTCGACTCCTCAGCATCTGAAGCTGTCTGGAATTTATAGAAAAAATTTCTGTTTGGTCACGCCCTAGGTCACGCCCGTGACCTAGGGTGTGTCAGGCTCGGAACCGTCGTCTTGAAACCCCGGGAACGTTGGAGGAGAAACTGCCAAAATTGGTTAACTGACGGGTCACGCCCCTAGGTCACACCCGTGACCTAGGGCGTGTCACGGCTGTTTCTGGAAACGGAGGGAAACTGAAAACGGCGGGAGTAAACTGGTCTTCAAGGAGGGGTCACGCCCCCCTAGTCACACCCGTGACTAGGGGCGTGTCTTGCTGTAACGGAAATCTGGTGGCAACGGCTGGAACGGCGCGTTAATGCCTGGAAACTTCCTCGACACGCCCTGGGTCACGCCCGTGACCCAGGCGTGTAATCTTAATCCGACGTGGCAGCGGTCAACGGTTCTTCCACGGCCCGTCACGCCCCGTGTAAGGGGTACACGGGCGTGTCGTCATCCGACACGGGCGTGTCAAGGCCGGTCGACAATCTTTGGGCGCGGGTCGACGGCTCTGGCTGCAAGCTTAAATTTGCGTGTCACGCCCCTGTGTCATGCCCAGGTAGGGCGTGTCACAGGGCGTGTCTAGGCAGAAAACTGGAAGATTTTCGTTTTGCTCCAAATAACCTGTAGATCAACCATGCAAGATTAAAAATGATTTTATTAGAATAAATAAATTTAAATTATAGAAACAAGTTATAATAAACTTAATATTATAAAATTAATATAAAATATCTAACTATTAATATAGAAAAATAAATAAAAAGATAGAAATAAATAGAGTTATCAAAAGGCAAGAAGCCCATTGAAGATACAGAACCTACTATGCAGGCTCAGATTAAATCAAGGAAAGGAATAGTCATCAAGGAGCCTATCTAGCCTTAGTTTAGTTTTACTAGCTTTTTCAAGAACTATGTATTTCTTAGTTTTTATAGAAGTCTATATAAACAGTGTTAAGAAACTTTTTGATATAATAAACAAAACAATGTTCCATGTTCATTTAATTTGCATCCTTATTCTGTGATGATAGTTTATTATTTGTTTTGTTTATAAGTTACCCTGTTAAAAATGCTTATACACATCATCATGTTTATTTATCATAAGTGGTGTATATCATTGACAAAAGGGTTATGACTTCTCCAAATAGGGGGAGATTGTTGGGTACATTGGAAAATGTGTACCTGATTTGGAGAAGCCTCACTTAGCTCAATGATATACATCAAGGTGTATTTGATGTTATTTTGAGTTTATATGTGCAGGTTAAGTATTGGCTAAAATGTAGAGAAAAGTTTCCAAGTCCATATGTCGATACTTAAGGAAGACTGTGTCGACACTTGGAAAAGATGTGTCGACACCTGAAGCAGCTGTGTCGACACACAGAATATATTAGTCGACAACAACTGTGTCGACACCGGGAGGCAGTGTTAACACCGAGAATAGTTAGTCGATATCAACTGTGTCGACACCAGGAGGCTGTGTCGACACATAGAATTCTTAGTCTACATCAACTGTGTCGACACACAGGACTTGTGTCGACATACAGCAGAGTTTCAACTTAGTTGATTGCTGTGGAGTGAAGAAGTGTTTGTGTCGACACAAATACTCTATGTCGACACATTCTCAAGATGCAGTGTCAAGAAGCAGTGTCGACATCAAGGCAGCTATGTCGACTCCACCAAAGACTGTGTCGACACTTAAGTCACATATGTCGACACATATTAACAGTTTGTCTCGACACATAATGACAGTTAATCTCGACGCTTTACTGACAGAGACAAAGGTTCAAGAGCTAACTGGGGACTTGACAGCTGTGCATTCCAACAACTTTAATGAAGCTGTCAGACTTGTCAGAAGTTAGTTAGAAACCGGATCAGCCGGTTACCATGGATGAAGTCATTATATATTGATGGATTCATAAGAAGAAGAAGGAACAATAGATCATACACACACAACTAACACAACTATTGAGAGATTGATCGTTGATCAAGAAAGTGCAAGTCACACAGAAGAAGATCTTCGTAAGAAGATCTAATAAGACAATATGAAGTGATTATCTACTCAGATTTTGTCTAAGGTGAATTCATTCAGAATTCAGAAGGAACTTCAGAAGATTTGGGGGGAGAGAGCTCCAGCTGTTTTGAGGTCAAGAAGGAGACAATCACAAGTCTCTTAAGAAGTAGATCCTGAACTAATCTACTAAGTAGATCCAGATCCATATATGGAATCCAAGAAGGAAGCTGCCAGTCAGTCAACTTCAAATGAGATCAACCCTACTAAGTTCAGATTCAAGAAGCTTTGAAGAAAGCTAAGAATAGGTTGATTTCAATCATCAGTCTCATCAAGAAGCTGATCAAGAATTCTCTTATCCTTTCTCTCTCAACAAGGGTAAGAGTCCATCAAATTACTTATCAAATTTTGTAGGATCTTTTCAAAGATCTGAGTTGTAAGCTTGTGTTATAAAAGCTGGGTGTAGGAGATTTTGATCTCTGAGTGGTAAGGCTGATTGAGCCTGAGTGTAGGAGAATTTATTCTCTGAGTTGTAGGCCTTGTGGCAAGGCTGAGGTAGGGTTGTTAGCCTGAGTTATAGGAACCTTATAGGGTTCTGAGTTGTAGGAACATTTCAGGGTTCTGAGCTGTAAGATCTGTGGATCTGAGAAGAAGAAAGAAGTTAGGCCGAATCTAGCACAATGTTAGATAGGTGAAGGGGGAAAGTGGATGTACCCAGAACTTGGGGAACCACTATAAACCTATATGCAATCTGTGATGCTTGTGTTATTTTAGATTCTGTGATTGTATATGCTGTGTTAGCTATAGAGATTTGAGATTTATATTAAAGAACTGAAGCTATATTCTGCCTTAGTTTAAAATAAGGAAAAGAACCTATTCACCACCCCCCCTTTAGGTGTTTAGGTTGTCTTGAAGTTAAATCTATCACCTTTTTTCTACTGATCTCGCTGAACAACATAAACACTTTCAGGAACTTCTGGGCATGTGCTATTTGCTTGGTTTTCCAGAATTTTATGATATGATTAGATAACAAATTCTTGGAGAGGCTGACAGTCCAACTCTTGATGGCACTGCCATACAAATTTCAGCTATTACTACTTTTCTTCAGCATAATTTGCTTGCCTCTTTGCCTCCTCCTGACACTATTACTCATCCAGCTAGTCAAGACATTCCTAGTAGCCGTAGAGGCCACTCTGGTGGACATGGTCCATCTAGATATCTCTATTTTCACTTTGGCAAGACCAGTCACCTTTGGTATCTCTGTTGGGTCAAGCATCCCCATCTTCGACCTACTAAAGGTGACACTACCTCAAGAAGTCCACTTATTTTGCTACCTCTTCAGGTAGTGAACATATTGCCACTATGGGTAGATGACTCATTGACTCTAGTGCTACTAATCATATGACAATCAATCCTTATCTTTTCTCTCATCTGGTCAAACATAACCGATCATCTCTAATTTTTATTGTGGTTGGTTCTCCATCCCCTGTGTGCGGATCTGGAACAGTGAATGTCACTCCATATCTCCAACTTGAGGACACACTTTACGTCCTAACTTTTCTATGCAACTTACTTTTTGTTACCTCTCTATGCAAAAAATTAAATTGCACAACTACTTTTATCTCAACTACTTGTTCTTTTTGGAATCCTAACTCCAAGGAGATGATTGATACTAGGGTTAAAAGTGGCAGCTTATTCTACCTTGATAATTTGTGTAACACCCTTGCTCGTTCCAAATGATATAACAACAGGTTCGGACGGGACTCCACGCCATATAGAATGAACAAAATGAAAGAGTTACTAGATGATTATAAATCAAACCCTATACACAATGCATAACATATTAATACGCTAACAGAAACAATTAATAAACTTGAAACCAGAATGTCCATGACTCTAATAGGAATGAATAACAACAATACATTGTCTTGCTACGGCCTTAAATCTTTACAAATAATAAATTATTAACTAAAACATGGATTCCATAAACCGGCACGTAGGCCGACAAAACATGAAAAACTAAAGCAAAAAAATTGGGCCTTCGAGGGCCGACATAGCTTTGGGCTCCAGCCCGCTACTTACCGATCGGCTCCGCAGTACTGCAAGCAAATATTCCACCAAGCAGTGACAAACAAGGCATCAGTTAGCAAGAACTGAACAAATTATAATGACCCCACCCCTTTCTCGGGGTGGCGGTGCTTCTTCCCTGCAAGCAAATGTAATGTTTACATAATTAGAGGAATGTGTGACTTAAGCACTGTACGTCACAAACGTTGGTGCAACTAGCCAAACATATCATGCACACAGGGCACCTTAACGGTTTACCGAGTTTCTCTGAGTCCCACCTTTTGCCATTACAGGCATACAATAGTGCATAAAGTATGCCAATAATGAACTAAGTGAGTCCACCACCATTCTTAGTCCCGGGCTGGATGGTTCCGCTCGAGCATTACAAAACAGGCCTATAGCCTCGAATCACCCTTATGCTAATGATAATTGCCACGTACTTTAGGTCTATTTAGCCGAACGACATAGAGTGGGTACAGTTCAGCTCTTTCCCATTGCTCAAATCGTCATGCTAATTTACGATAATAATGTGGGTCAGCATCACCTTTCACGTACACGACATAACCAATGTTATGTTCCAAGGTTGGAACTCGTGGCCACCGAAGCTGGGCACCCAAAGCGCACAACTCAATACGCTAACACACAGTCTTGGATAGATTAGTTATGTACAAACACAACAAAATCTCCCCGGCAGCTAATGCTAATGATACAACGATCCAAAAAATACATTAGGGTGTTTCCTAGAGAACACCTCCACTACTTACTATTGCTCAATATAGACCCCAATATTCAAAACCATATAACTTCCACGGAGTCTTCTCCAGGAACCCATAGAACATCACCAATCCAGACTAACATGTCTAGATGGGCTTCACACAACTTTCCTAATATGTACTCGCGCTTCCGGATACTAAATGCAAATAATAGCATTTAATTTCAAACTTTAATTTCAAGGTAGTTAAACACCTAGATGGGGGGGGGGGGTGAATAAGTTTTCTAGTATTTTATTATTATCTTTTACTTAGTGTGTTGTGAGTTAGTAGATTTATGCTTTCAAGACAAAATATAAAGAACACACAGAATTTATAGTGGTTCCCCATATTATGGGTACGTCAATTATCCCTCCCACCTTTCAAACTTCTTGTTAGACAAGACACTTCTCCAAAAACTCAGCTCCTTAGAGCTTAAACCATAGATCCCTCAGGATCTCTCAGTCTCCTCCGAGATATAAACCTCAGGCACGAAGCCCTACCTCAAAGCAAACTTGCTCCTACAACTCAGTGATCAACTGATCACCTACCTCAAACTTGAACCCAAGTCCTATAGCTATGGCTATGGAGGATAGCCCTACCTCAAAGAGAATGTCTCTCCAACAGCTCATGCATAAGGCCCTTCCTCGGATAACAATCTAGATCCTACCTAAGACCCAAAGGTCCTACACTCAGAGATAATGACTCTCCTACCTCTGGAAAAACTGCCCTACTTAAGGCTCAAAAGCCATATAGCTCAGATCCACACAGGATCCTACCTCAGACCCAAAGGTTCTACACTTAGATCCAAAATTGGATCCTACCTCAGGCAAATATGCCCTACCTCAGGCACAAGGGCCCTAAATTCAGATCTACAACTGGATCCTATAGAAAATAAAAGGGTTTGTTTGGCGTTGATTTTACACAGAGAAATTTCTCATTTTCTGCTTCCTGAGCTGAGTTAACTTAGACCTAACTTTCTTCACTACAGCAAGAGTAATATCTTCAGTAAGTAGTTGTATGTGCTTTAAGAACCTCAAAAACTTATTTTTTAACTTGCTGAAGAAGACTGAATATTTGACAGTTCTTGAGTTCTGTAATCAGCTAACTTGGATCAGTAGAAACTTGAAAGCACTGCGCTTTCTCCTTAATAAGAACCTTATCAGAATTTTATATAGCAGAAGAACTTTGCTACAGCTAACTTGGAAGAACTTTTAGTTCAGCTGATTCAACTTCAAGCTTGGGCTCGACAATAATGGCAAGGAAGATGAAGTTCAGCCGTAACGTTACGAAATCAATAAAACCCTAAAGGTTAAGTTCCTCCTTTTTAACCCATCCATATATCTTCCGATGATTAACGACTCAAAGAACTATGGGGACCACCTGTGATTGACAGATGCACCTTCCTTTAATGGAAGAAGACATACAGTAGGCCTTTGACGCTATTTAGCGTGTTCTGTAGCTTTCCCGCAACTAATTTGAACTTTGTTAACTTTGGCTGATATCAATTGTGGACTTAGCCAAATCTTCAGATTCAACTCTAGTCATTGGGTGCGTTGAGCGAATGGTCTTCACTCAACGATTTTGGACATAGTAAAATTATTTGTACCATCAATTATTGAGTGTGTTAACCCAGAAATTGGTGATCCCTTCCAAGGTAGCCAGCTCGCAAGTCACGGCCTACTCCAGGTTCCCACTAGAGGTCGCGGCCTGTCTCAGCCCCGTTCTCCAGGTCAAGCGGATAGATTTCTCTATCCGCTCAGGCCGTGTGGCTAGGGAGGTCTCTCATGTCTAACTGCCAAGGCCGCGCAACAGCCGTTCATTTTGTAGGGGCTGCGGCAGCTTCCACAGTCCGCCTCTACATGCCGCGCGGTTAGTTCGGCTAACCGCACAATTGTTCTCTATATTCCAACAGGTGCGAACTACACGACTAGGTGGCAGACTCGCATTTCTATCCGCCTAGACCGCTTGGTAGCCTCATGCTTAGCAGGAAGCACGTTCTGCTCTCTAGCCCGCTCCTGCAGGTCGCAAGGCTACGTTATCGTCAGGCAACCACCCTTTCTACAAGTGCGGATAGCTCTCCTCTACATCCTAGTCTGCCAAGAAGTAGGTGACCTGCCTCAAGGTAGCCCAACAATACGCGACAAGCCTCATGTCGCCAGACAGGTAATAACTCCTAAGGTCGCCCAAGCGGCAAGCGTCAGGCTGCCCAGTAGGGGCGACAAGATGGTCAATCTAGCAGGAGACAGACTTCAGCAGCAGTGGCGACCTTCCCCTTCAGTCCGCCAGGTCGCCCAGTCGGCAACCAACTCTTTAGTCTGCCAGCAGGTGGCGGACTCGGTCTCAGTCTGCCTGAGGAAGGACTTAGCACAAGGACCGATAACTCTTCACCAGACCACACAACATAGTGCAGATTCAACTCCATCCCGCCAGAAGGTGGCGAGCTCACTCCTCAAACTGGGGCGATCTTCTCCTTCTACACGCTAGTAGATAGCAAACTTACTCCATCCAGCAGTAGAGGAAGACTCATCCTGTCCGCCGCAAGCTAGGCGGACTCATTTTGAAGTCCGCTAGAAGCACTTCAGCTTCCCCATCGTCGGCTTCTTCTCAATAGTTGGCGACCTGCCTCCTCAGTCCACAGAATGTCGCAGACTCAATCGTAACTCACCTCCCTATCAGGGGTAACATTAGCAGAACCATCTCCAGCCCGAGCCTATAAATAGGCCCCCATACCTCTCATTTTTGGGAGGATGATAGACACGACAGTCGAGGACCAACCAGCGCAGCAAACCCTGCGGCCTCAGTCTTTCTGTCCCCCAGTACTGCTCACGGACTGACCCCTGTCCGCGCGGTGAAGCCTTCTCGGCCTGGTTCCCAGCTTCGGCTTCAGTGACCTCATCGGTCTTCTCAGCCTGATCGTGCAGTCCGCTCGGCTAGAGTAGCGAGCTGTGGGATCAACTGTCTGCGCGATCTGTCGACCTCTTTGGTCAAACCGCACGGTCTCTGACATCTTCTTTCCTCTAGCCGTCAGCTTACTTTTGTACCCTTGTACCCTTTATATTCTCATGTAAAGGACTCAACTCAAGTTGTAATACTGATTCATAATCAAAGGAAAGCCCATCGCAGGAGTGACATTTTAGCCACGGTGGGTAAAGTCTGCTATTGCCGCTGTCAGCAACCCCCTCTCTCTCTTTCACCCTCTCGATCTTAACCATCAAAGCTAACCGTCAAAGTAACCGTCTGCTCGACAATTCCTCATCAACCTCTCCTCTATCCCTGCAATCTCTCCACCACACTCGTGAGACCAAACACCCGTTATTTGCTGGTGCACCCATTTATCGCATCAATAATTAACACGCGACCTTTAGATCTCGAACAGACGGTGAAAATCAATGGTTACTCATGTAATACCATCAACCAGCCAAGAACCATGCTCCTTCTAGTCCTAGTGAAGATCCTCTCTGGGAAGCCTTGGAGCGATCGTGTCAAGAAATTTCCCAACAGTTCCAAGCAATCAACTATACTTTACCTACAATCATGCCGCGATTAGAAGTGCAACCTATAACAGTGCCAGTTCCTCAAGTCAATCTAACACCAACATTGGAGAATCCACAAACTTATCCACCGGCTTATCTGCCGGTCTATCCTCCTGTTTACCCACCAACCTATCTGTAAGGACTTGCAACCCCTTTGCGATCTCAAAATGATGAGTTCATAGCTCGTCAAAACTTTTTCCGGGAAGCTGCCCGGGGAAGTCCAGCAAGATTTCTAAATTTTTTGGGAAGTCATCCCTATCCTTCAGCATCTGCCTTTGCTCCTCCTGCAGCAGCTTTTCCCATCTTTTTTCTTGCTCCTTTTCCAGCTACATCTTATACTCCCTTTTTTCCTTATGTTCTAGGAGGGCATGAAGATCCGTCACCATTTTCAGAGTGTTCAGCATGAACCAACTCTAGCTTACTTCAGAGAGTCGTGGAGGCCAATTTACACTGGAGAAGGACATTGCAAAGTCCCCAAAACTCCTCACAACCATGGCCAGTTGCTTTTACTTCTCATTCTTCAAACATTTTCTCTCTAAAAACACTTCTAAGTGTTCTTTCATTCATTTCAATAAATTTTACGTCAGAGATATTGTACTGACACTTTTCCCTTTTTGGAGTGCCTCCTCCTCTATTTTCTCTTTTCCAAAGGGATCGCTGAACCACTGAGATATCACCGAGTCTTGTTGTTCCATCCATAGATTGTTCTCTTGCATAAGGCCACAATGACCATATATAGTGGGGAGTGTTCGCATATATACAGTGGGTGCCGTCCAATCTATGTAGATGGACTTCAGGGCTTTGGATCCTAGCTGATATCTAACACACAACGTGTATCAAGGGAGGTCCTAGTGTGTTAGCTTTATTGTGCTCTGCAAGTGATATATTACAGTTAAGATGATCTTTGCTTGAAAAGCAATGGCGATCAAGTGTAGCCTTGTCTCTTCGATCATCTCATGACTGTAATAATCGAATACTCTAAGGTACTCTCAATCCGTGCTTTCATGGGGCCCACAACATTGCTGATCTTTCCAAAGACAAGCAATGCTATAGACCACTTGGCGCACCTAGTCTAACTAATCAACACTGTTTTTACCCCGAGGCATGAGAGAAGTGTATCTATCGTTCCTTCTCAGGATTTTGTGTATTTTTCTCTTTTGTTCCCTTCTAAGGGAACGCAGATAGTTCGCTCTAGGAAGGACTACACTCTTGATGACCCTTCATGGGCAGGCAATGCTTAAGGCCCCCGAGGAACACCTGGAGCGCATCCGACATTTTTTGGTCATCTTCGAGTGTAGACCTCCTTTTGTCAACTGCCTTCTTATAGATTAACAGGTTAAATCCGACCTATCAAAAGGATTTGCAACATTTTTTTTTGCTCATGCTCATCTTGTATACTCGGCTTGCATAAAGCTTTATCAGATGATGGTTAACAATGTCTCCACTACTCTTATTGGATGTTTCTGGCACTAATTGATAATTAGAGAATCTGGTTCTCTTTATTGACAAACTATTCAGCTGAAGTTTAGTCAGTTCTTTCATCTTATTGATTAGGATTTCATATTGGGATATAATATATGACCAAGTAAGAAGCTTATTGTTGTGTCTTGATCTCTACTTGATTTTGCTTACTCAGTCAATAACAGGATTTCGTGGATATTCCTTTTGTCATCTAATCATATCTATCTTATCACAATAACTTTTAGTAGAAGATTTATCCATAAACTCCTCAGGTACCCGACTTACTATTCTTTCATATCTGCTACTCACTCTTCTTTTGGCAGAGATTAATAGATATTTGCAAGTTCCCTTCAGGTATTTACAGCTTAGTTTTCTTTCATATCTGTTTGTTACTCTTTTCTTGTAGAGATTAGCAGATATTTGCAAGTTCTCATTAGGTACTTGCATCTTAGTTTTCTTTCATATTTACTTGACGTAGGGATATCAGTAGATACCCAGCGATCAATGGAGTCACGAAAATAACCTCTCGATAAACTGACTTATATCCGCTCCCGACCCTACGTCCGCACTTTCCACAACGTGAAACCAAGCAACAACTAAAATACGGATAGCCACCCGTAGTGTGAAATGACAAAGGCGATAAGCCAGGATCCGATCACGCTAAAGGGACGAATATTGCGTCCGGATGAGCGAGTTGTAGCAAAGGAGATCAATCCAAAATAACGATCAAGACAAGGAAGATCTCCCCCAACAAAAATAGCGAGGTTCGCCAAACCCAAACAAATTTAAATCAACTAGAAAGTAAATGATAATCGATTAGAGGCTATTACGACGCATTCAATGCTACCGAAATTACACCAACGCATAGCCACCACAAGAATATCAAGAAGGAAATCACAAGCGGTAGGAGTTTCGTTACCCAAGTTAGAATAGGTGATTCTAACTATCTAATCTCGATCACCCGTTCATGGTTCTTTCGGAAGCGAGGAGGATGAGATGAGGATCTCCGCCGTAGAAGCGTCACGCCCAAACTGAAGCTGTTGCAAGACTTCTCCGACCACACGAATCCTCTAGGAGAGAGGGAAGCCGACCGTCGAGGGGTTCTCGGTTTTCTTGAGGGAAGAGGAAAGGGGCGGTCGGGTTGAGGCCAAAACGGGAGAGGGGAATAGGAGGGGGTGGCGGCTTGTTGGAGAGGGAGAGGTGGCCGAGAGATATGGAGGAGAGGGGACGTGGTCGGATAGGGGGAGGCGGCGATCTGTAGAGGAGAGGCGCGGGGTGCGGCCGAGAAGAACGAGATCGGGAAAAAAAAAGAAGGGCGTAAGGCCGGCGGCTAGAGAGGGGGGAGAGGGGATTAGCAAGAGGGGATTTTAGGGCTTTCTATTTCCTTTTTCATTCTACCAAAATAAAACAACACTCAAGCCTATATATAGGCTTGAATCAAAATCCGGCTATTTGCAGCCCAATAGCAGAAAATTAAAAAGTTCTGAAATACGAAAATAAGTGCTCCCAAACAATGAGCAATATAAATAACGACTTCTAAATTATTTATCGGGAGTGTTGCGCCGTGGGCGTAAGTTGTAGCGTCTCAAATCCCTTGGTGGAGACGAAGGGGGGTCTTCCGCGTCCGTGTTGTCGTTTGCCTCCGCATGTTGTGGGCCGTAGTCTCCATCAACCCTCCCCCGCCCGAAATAACTCATCACCGATGAGTGGACTTGAAGGTACTGGCGTAGGAGAGCATCATCCAACCGGGCCAACTCCGACTCAAGAACCCAAGAATCATCGGAGGCCGGCCGATTGCGCCATCAGATCAAGAAGCGGCGCACGTCACCATCTGGATAACATAGTACATCATCTTGAAGAATCCTGTCCGGCATGTAGTGTGTCCTGGCAAAACATGGAAAAGCGTTAGGCAACAACTGCGGAAAATCTTTTTCATCATCCAACCACGTACCTCCGTTGGAGACCAATGAAGAGGGCGATCGAGAATTACACTCACTCCCCGTCCCAATAGATTGTTCAGTGGAACTAAACGGAGAGAGAGATAAATCATGTGGCGGAGCAACATATGGTGTTAAGTCAGAAACATTAAAAATAGGGGAGATTCCCCAATCGTGTGGTAACTCTAACAGAAAAGCATTTTCCCCTAGCTTCTTTAAAATTCGGAAAGGTCCCGCTCGCCGGTTCGCCAATTTTTTTATGGTGCCCGAAGGCAACCGTTCAGGGATTAGACGTACCATGACCAGATCGTCAACCTTTAAAACAGACGCTCTCTTATGTATGTTAGCTGAAGCTTAATAAGACACGTATTGAGTGACTAACCTTTCCCGGATGAGCGTGTGTAAGTCATGAATATGAGACGCAAAATCCTGTGTGAATTGACTTGATTTATATGACGGTGGTAAAGGGACTAAGTCAAGAGGCACAGGTGCCTTGTAACCGTGCACGATCTCGTTAGGGGACATTCCCGTAGACCTATTCCGGGAATTTTTGTAAGCTAATTGGGCGTGGGGAAGGACTAGGTCCCAAGTACCTTTGTGGTCTCCCACAAGGCAACGTAATAAACTGCCCAAACTTCGATTCACAACTTCCGTTTGCCCATCCGTTTGCGGATGGTAAGCGGAAGTAAACAGGAGTTTGGTGCCCATAATACGCCAAAGGGTCTTCCAAAAATAACTCGTAAATTTTACGTCCCTATCCGTAACAATAGATTTCGGAATGCCACGGTGACCCACTACTTCCTTAAAATATAATTGCGCCATGTGTGATGCGTCGTTGGTTTTATTGCAAGCTATGAAATAGGCCATCTTGGAAAAATGATCTACCATAACTAAGATCGGGTCGTGACGTCTAAAAGTGACCGGAAGGCCCAGAACGAAGTCCATACTAACGTCAGACCACGGAATAGAAGGAATCGGAAGAGGAGTGTAGAGCCCCGCATTTGTCTTGTCCCCCTTAGCCAATTGGCACACACGGTAACTTCCTACAACTTTATTAACCATGGCCTTAAGACCGGGCCAATAGAACTTATCCTCCACTAACGTGATCGTCTTGTCACGGCCAAAATGTCCCCCTAACCCTCCACTATGCGATTCCCACACAATAAAGTGGCGTAGGGAGGAGCGGGGAATGCATAGCCTCGCATGGTTGAACAAATAACCGTCACGAATATAAAACGAAGTAATGGTTGACGGCTCGTTGTCTTGGGTGGAGAAGTAGATATCCTTGAAATCCGGGCAGTGGGCGTACTCATCCTTAATTCGGTCAAAGCCAATCACCTTAACCTCTAACGTGGCTTGTAATAATGATACACGACTCAGGGCATCGGCCACGCGGTTTAGGGTACCCTTAAGGTGTTTTATGATAAATGTGTACTCCTGGAGGAAGGAGACCCACTTGACGTGCCTAGGACTGACCTTGGATTGGGAGTTAATAAACCTTAGCGCCTCATGGTCGGATAAAATGACAAATTCTTTAGGCAACAAATAATGTCGCCAATGTTGGAGGCCTCGGATGACTGCGTAAAACTCCCGATCGTAATTAGAATAATTGAGTTTCGGGCCTGCCAATTTCTCGCTAAAATACCCCACGGGGTGGCCTTCCTGGCTCAGCACACCACCAATTCCCACCCCTGACGCATCACATGACAACTCAAAAACCTTGGAAAAATCAGGTAGTCGGAGAAGGGGGGCCTCCGACATACGCGTCTTAATTAATTGAAACGCCTTAGTGGCTGAGCTTGACCAAATAAAGTCACCCTTTTTCAGGCACTCGGTTATGGGGGCCATAATGCTGCTAAAATCCTTAATAAATCGCCGATAGAATGTGGCGAGCCCATGGAAACTACGAATGTCCCTAATGTTGGCGGGCTCGGGCCAATCTCTAATGGCTTGCACCTTCCTAGGATCCATGTGGATTCCCTTCGTGCTCACTATGAAGCCGAGGAACTCAACCGAAGACACGTGGAACGCACACTTCTTAATGTTCACAAACAATTTCTCCGTTCTCAACGTGGTAAGGATGATCTTCAAATGTGTTTCATGGTCGATCATGGACGTGCTAAAGAACAAAATATCATCAAAATATATCACGATAAACTTTCCCATAAAGGGTTAGAAGACATGGGTCATCATCCTTGAGAAAGTGCTGGGGGCATTAGAAAGCCCAAACGGCATGACAAGCCACTCGTAGAGCCCTTCCTTAGACTTAAAAACGGTATTCCATTCGTCACCTTCCCTAATACGGATCTGATGGTAGCCACTCCGAAGATCCAACTTGGAGAAGATCGAGGCTCCGGCCAACATATCTAACAAATCGTCTAAACGGGGAATGGGGAAGCGATACTTGACAGAGATCTTATTGATCGCTCTACTGTCCACACACATCCTCCACGAACCGTCCTTCTTGGGGGCAAGTAAGGCGAGAACGACACGGGCTCATGCTGTGGCGGATAAAACCCTTCTGCAATAAATCCGAAATCTAGGCTTGTAACTCTAGGTGCGCGGAGGGATTTAGTCGGTAATGAGGGAGGTTGGGTAAAGAGGAACCCGGGATAAAGTCTATCGCATGCTGGATGTCTCTCATGGGTGGTAGCTCGGACGGAAGCTCGTCCGGATACACATACACAAACTCCCCCAAAAGTTCTCTTAACGTCGGGGGTAAACCCTCAAAAGAGACCACCTCTTCCCTAGCTTGTAGGCACACTAGCGCATATAGGACCCCGTCCATGAAAGAGGTTCTCTTAAACTCCTTCCGGCCTATTAAGCTTAAGGCTTTCTTCTCAACCGGGACGACCGTACCCTTGGAGGGGACCGATGGGTCCTTTGGCGGGGCGGGCTTCAAGATGACGGTGCGGTCATGGAACTTGAACTCATAGGTGTTTGCCCTACCAAAATGGGTGACGTCGTGGTCATATAACCAGGGGCGACCCAACAACACATGACAGGCATCCATAGGGATGACGTCACACCAAATCTTCTCTGAATATGCCTTGATGGTAAGGGGCACCAAACATCGTTTTGACACCGGGAGGGACGACTTGTTCACCCAGGCCACCTTATATGGGTGTGGGTGGGGTTCAGCCGATAGAGACATACGCTTCACTGCAGCCTCGGATATGACAATCATACAACTACCACTGTCGATGATCAACCAACACCACTTCTCACCACACTTGAAGTTCAAGGTAAAAATATTCATTCTGTTCCAATCGTCCAACGCTCTGGGGGTCGCCAGGATACACCTCATCACCAGCATATGGGAGTCATCCTCCATATCACTAGGTATTCCGTCTGAATAACTCCCTTCCTCCGCCTCGAACGTAAGGTCGACCGACCCGCCAGTGGAATCTAGCAAGGCTAACGGTTTGGGCTTGGTAGGACAGTCACTAGCGTAGTGCCCCTGAATACCGCACGCGAAACAAGTGACGTTCGTCCGGGTGACCCGACCCACGGGGACTCTCTCACCTGAGGGGTTTCTATTATTTCTAGCCGTTACCACAATAGAGGCCGAATCGGGGGATCGATATCTTCCTTTATCTTTCGTGGTGGTCGCGGGAGGTGGGCCTAAGATGGACTTTCCCTTCTGAAACGGACGCGTCTTACCCTTAAGCATATTATGTTTCTCAATATCTAAGGCGGCGTTAAAGGTGACGTGCAGGTCGGTGTGACCATAACGCAGTAATTTTCCCTGGATGTCGGAGTTTAGTCCCTTTCGGAACCTAGAGAGGGTCACCTCGGGCATCTCCTTAACGTCACACCGAACCATCATGTCCTTTAGCAGGCTCATGTACTCTGAGACCGATCTATTCCCCTGAGTGAGGGTAGCTAAATCATCGAACATTTGGATTCGATGGTACGTGGGGACATACTGCTCGGTAAGTTTGGCTTTCATTTCATCCCAACCTATGGGCAAAGCCCCATTCTCTATCCTCAGACGACGCTCCTCATTTAGCCAAAATATTTTGGCGCGCCCAAATAACTTTATTCGTGCTACCCTCACCTTATCCGCATCACTCAGTGTATACCACTCAAAATAACATTCCATCTCCATGATCCAGTCCTGGAAGACTTGGGGGTCCCCCAATCCATCGTAGGAAGGTGGTTTGACTCGAACGGCTCGAGTGAGATCAAACTCATACGGTGCTCGCTGAATATACTCATTTGGAGGGTTGGGATTAGGATTGGGATAAGGAATGTGGTTTCCTCCCATCCGAGGGTTAGCGGGATGATTACGTGGTCCCCCTTGCGCTAGACCCATTCCGTGAATCGCTTCCCTAAGGGCCATCATTTGCTCCGTGAGGTCTTGTCGGAGCACCTCAATCTCCGTGAGATCACGAACATCATCCCATTCATCCGCCATGGTGGAAGATGTGGGGGAATACTCAGCCCCTGACCTAGTGCGCATGCAAAACGGAGACACAAGTTTGAGACAAACGTAGCTGAATTTAAAACCCCTTAATTACTAGAATTTTTTTTTGATTTTGACTACTAACAAGCAAGCAACGATGCGGAAGGCGGGAGTCGATTAAGAAATCGACTTCAACCTGCCTATGATACCAAATTGACGTAGGGATATCAGTAGATACCCGGCGATCAATGGAGTCACGAAAATAACCTGTCGATAAACTGACTTATATCCGCTCCCGACCCTACGTCCGCACTTTCCACAACGTGAAACCAAGCAACAACTAAAATACGGATAGCCACCCGTGGTGTGAAAGGACAAAGGCGATAAGCCAGGATCCGATCACGCTAAAGGGACGAATATTGCGTTCGGACGAGCGAGTTGTACCAAAGGAGATCAATCCAAAATAACGATCAAGACAAGGAAGATCTCCCCCAACAAAAATAGCGAGGTTCGCCAAACACAAACAAATTTAAATCAACTAGAAAGTAAATGATAATCGATTAGAGGCTATTACGACGCATTCAATGCTACCAAAATTACACCAATGCATAGCCACCACAAGAATATCAAGAAGGAAATCACAAGCGGTATGAGTTTCGTTACCCAAGTTAGAATAGGTGATTCTAACTATCTAATCTCGATCACCCGTTCATGGTTCCTTCGGAAGCGAGGAGGATAAGAGGAGGATCTCCTCCGTAGAAGTATCACGCCCAAACCGAAGCCATTGCAAGACTTCTCCGACCACACGAATCCTCTAGGAGAGAGGGAAGCCGACCGTCGAGGGGTTCTCGATTTTCTTGAGGGAAGAGGAAAGGGGCGGTCGGGTTAAGGCCAAAACGGGAGAGGGGAATAGGAGGGGGTGGCGGCTTGGTGGAGAGGGAGAGGTGGCCGAGAGATATGGAGGAGAGGGGACGTGGTCGGATAGGGGGAGGCGGCGATCTGTAGAGGAGAGGCGCGGGGTGCGGCCGAGAAGAACGAGATCGGGAAAAAAAAAAGGGCGTGAGGCCGGCGGCTAGAGAGGGGGGAGAGGGGATTAGCAAGAGGGGATTTTAGGGCTTTCTATTTCCTTTTTCTTTCTACCAAAATAAAACAACACTCAAGCCTATATATAGGCTTGAATCAAAATCCGGCTATTTGTAGCCCAATAGCAGAAAATTAAAAAGTTCTGAAATACGAAAATAAGTGCTCCCAAACAATGAACAATATAAATAACGACTTCTAAATTATTTATCGGGAGTGTTGCGCCGCGGGCATAAGTTGTAGCGTCTCAAATCCCTTGGTGGAGACGAAGGGGGGTCTTCCGCGTCCGTGTTGTCGTTTGCCTCCGCATGTTGTGGGCCGTAGTCTCCATCACTACTACTCACTCTTCTTTTGCAGAGATTATCAGATATTTGCAAGTTCCCTTCAGGTACTTGCAACTTAGTTTTCTTTCATATCTGTTGCTTACTCTTTTCTTGCAGAGATCAGCAGATATTTGCAAGTTCCATTCAGGTACTTGTAACTTAGTTTTATTTCATATTTGCATCTCTCTCTTCTTTTGTAGAGGTTAGCAGATGTTTGCAAGTTCTCTCCAGTACTTGCAACTTACTTTTATTTCATAACTACTACTCACTCTTCTTTTGTAGAGATTAGCAGATATTTGCAAGTTCTCTTCAGGTACTTGCAATTTAGTTTTCTTTCATATCTGCTTCTCACTCTTCTTTTGTAAAAGTTAGTAGATGTTTGCAAGTTCCCTCCAGGTACTTACAACTTACTTTTCTTTCATATTTGTTGCTCACTCTTCCTTTTGTAGAGGTTAATAGGTGCTTGCAAGTTTCCTTTAAATACTTGCAAGTTATTATTCTTCTATGCCTTCCTCTCACCTTTGTTTTGTAGACCCACAATGGAAGAAATTTACATTTTCTTCTTTTTGCAAAAGCAACTCAAGTACACACAAGATGTGCCTCTTTTTGCCTGCATTAACTTTTCCTTTGCATGAAAAAGATAGACATTAGCAAACCTTTTCTGAGGAGAGACATAAAGTTCTATCTCTCCCTGCCTCTTATTTTTTCTGAGGGGAGGATCATGATTTTCGTTGGTCTCCTACTTTTTCGAAGTTCCCATCGGAACTTAAAAAAGTGCGGGGATTATGTTAACCCAGAAATCGATGATCCCTTCTAAGGTAGCCAGCTCGCAAGTCGCGACTTGCTCCAGGTTCCCAGTGGAGGTAAATGACTTTCTCAGTCCCCTTCTCTTGGTCAGGTGGATAGATTTCTCTATCCGCTTAGGCCACACAGCTAGGGCGGTCTCTCCATTCAAACCGCCCCGGTCGCGTAGCAGCCGTTCATTCTGTAGGGGTTGTGGACTGCTTCTACAATCCGCCCCTGCAGGCCACGCGGTTAGTTCGGCTGACCGCGCAATGGTTCTCTCTATTCCAATCGGTGCA
The DNA here is from genome assembly GCA_039513925.1 of Platanthera zijinensis. Taxonomy (NCBI): domain Eukaryota; kingdom Viridiplantae; phylum Streptophyta; class Magnoliopsida; order Asparagales; family Orchidaceae; genus Platanthera; species Platanthera zijinensis. The sequence goes on along the minus strand of CM077078.1, from coordinate 246,187,409 downwards.
GACTACCCAACTAGGTGGCTGACTCACATTTTTAACCCCCCACACCGCTCGGTAGCCGCATGCTCAGCAGGAAGCGCGGTCTGCTCTCCAGCCCGCTCCTACAGGTCACAAAGCTACGTTTTAGTCAAGCGACCACCCTTTCTACAAGTGCGGACAACTCTCCGCTACATCCCAGTCTGCCAAGAAGTAGTTAACCTGCCTCTAGGTCGCCCAATAATATGCGACAAGCTTGATGTCGTTAGGTAGGCAACAAATCCTCAAGTTGCCCAAGCGACAAGCGTCAGGCCGCCCAGTAGGTGCGAAAAGCCTGTCCATCCAGTAGGAGACAGAATTTAATAGAGGAGGCGACCTGCCCCTTCAGTCCTCCAGGTCGCCCAGTCGGCGACCAAACCTTTAGTCCGCCAGCAGGTGGCGGACTCGGTCTAGGTCCACATGAAGAAGGACTTGGCAGCAGGACCGACAACTCTTCACCAGACCGCACAACACAGTACGGATTCAAATCCATCCCTCAAGAAGGTGGCGAGCTCACTCCTCAAGTAGGGGTGATCTTCTACTTTTACCCGCTAGTAGATAGGGAACGTACTCCATCCAGTAGCAGAGGCGTACCCATCCTGTCTGTCGCGAGCTAGGCGGACTCATTATGCAGTCTGCTAGAAGCACTTAAGCTTCCCCAATGCCTGCTTCTTCATAGTAGTTGGCGACCTGCCTCTTCAGTCTGCAGCATATCGCAGACTCAATTATAACTCACCTCCCTACCGGGGGTAACGTTACCTAGACCGTCTCTTGCCCTAGCCTATAAATAGGCCCCCATACCTCTAATTTTTGGGAGGACGACCGATAAGACAGTCGAGGACCAACCAGCGCAGCAAACCCTGCGGCCTCAGTATTTCTATCTACCAGTGCTGCTCGAGGACTGACCACTGTCCGCGCAGTTAAGCCTTCTCGGATAGGTTCCCGGCTTCATCTTCAGCGAGCTCAGCGGTCTTCTCGGTTTGATCGCGCAGTCAGCTCGGCTAGAGTAGCGAGCTGCAGGATCAGCTATCTGTACAGTCTGCCGACCACTTTGGTCAAACCATGCAATCTTTGACATCTTCTTTCCTCTATCCACTAGCTTCCCTTTGTACCATTGTACCCTTTATATTCTCATGTAAAGGACTCAACTAAAGCTATAATACTGATTCATAATCAAAGGAAAGCCCGTCGTAGGAGTGGCATTAAAGCAGTGGTGGCCGAAGTCTGCTGTTGCCGCTGTCAGCGACACCGTCTCTCCCTCTCTTTCACCCTCTCAGTCTCAACCATCAAAGATAACCATCAAAGTAACCGTCTGCTCGATAGTTCCTCATCAACCTCTCCTCTATCCCCATAATCTCTCCACCTCACTCGTGAGACCGAACACCCGTTATCTGCTGGTGCGCCCATTTCCCGTATTAATAGAGTGCGTTGAGTGAACTGGCTTCCCTAAATACCTCTAGACTTAGTCAATCTCTTTTGTACTGCCAGACATTGAGTTCGTTGAGTGAATTGGCATCACTCAACGCCCCTGGACTTAGCTGTAACTCTTTATTTGCTAGGCGTTGATGGCATTTAGTGAAGCTTCATCCCTCAATGCTTTTATACTTAGCCACTTCTCTGAAGTCTGCCAGCTTGCTGAGGCATTAAGAGCATTGAGTGAAGCTTCATCATTTAATGCTTTTGTACTTAGACGCTTTATGTCTTCATTATTAGGCTTTGACTGCAGCAGCATGACTCAATGCTTCTGCTGTCTTGCATTGAGCTAACTAGCTTCACTCAACTCCTGTGGACTTAGCTGCAATATTGTCTCTACAACCTGCTGGGCTTTGATTGTCCTGTCTTTACTCAGCACTTTTGGTATCTGGCATTGAGTGAACTGGCTTCACTCAATGCCTGATGACTTAGCCGCTTTCTTTGCTTAACAATACTGAGTCTTTGATAGACTCAGCTATACTCGACGTCTTTTGATATATGGCGTTGAGGGAACTATCTTCACTCAATGCCCGTGGACTTAGCCGCAGAATTTCTTTGCAAACTACTGGGGTTTGACTGTCCACACCTTACTCAGCGCTTTTTGGCATCTGACATTGAGTGATCTGGCTTCACTCAATGCCTGTGGACTTAGACAGATTTTTGTCTATCAACTTCTCCACCTTGTGACCACCTGTCACCACCTCTTAGACAACTTGTCTAAACTTGTTCCATGGAACATCCTGCACATGATGAGCTTGAACAACATCCAATGCAACTTTGCTCATAGTGCTTATGGTGATGCCTCTTCAAATCAAGACTAGGGAACATTGAGGGCAATATTCCTGTGCGAATAGGAAAAAAGTAGACTGAAAATTGGGACTAACCGAACTTTATTATCTAAAAAATGTAATTATTACAAAGGTATAACCTCCCTTTTATTGAATGGAGAAGAGATGAGAGATTACAAATAAGAAATGTGAGACTAATTATTATAGGAACAAGCAACTATACAAGCCACACACGCCGCACAGTTAGACTAATTGCCCGACAACCATAATGAAGAGAAGACAAGCCGACACTGTCTTCAAGTCGTCTGTGTCAAGCCGACAGACCGCCCGGTCACCAATCAGCAACAACCAACTAGCAAACTACTGGAGAGGAACTGCCAGACTACGCAGTCTCCAAGCCGCCAGGAGCAGACCGCCAGACTGCCCGATCTCCAAGCCGCCAGGGGTAGACCGCCATACCGCCCGGTCATCATACATCAATAATTCCCAACAATCTCCCCCTATTTTAAGAAGGCAGAACACCAATCAATACTAAGAATCATTAACATATATATTTAATGTACTCCATTTTAACTGCATTGACTCAACTTGTCAAGTCAATGTATTCTCATACCACTTGAACAATTGCTCAAGTAATATGCACTCTCCTTATACCACTTAAAACTCAAATGGAGCACCACTTGAAGAACTTTCCTTATAATATGCACTGACTCAACATGGCTCAACATATAGTCATTGCATTCTTCATACTACTTGAATCTTTCCAAGTAATATGCTCTTACTCAACATGACCAAGTCATGTCAAGTAATTCCTCTACATCTCCAATCTCCCCCATTCCAAGTATTATCACACATCTCCCCCTTTCTGGATTATTCTATAGGCATATTGAGGGAGGTGATAGGATCATGAGAGAATTTATCTCTTGATCCTAGCCTACTTTTTCTATAATAGTGATCAACCTAGTTAACTGGAGAACATAACTCTTGTGTTGATACCACTGATACAATACATCACTACAGCCACTTGACACTTGAGTGGTCCATTGATCCACTTGAGCTAGATGCTTTCATTGATCCACATGGCTATTCCTCTTCTCCTTTTAACAGTAGCAGTTAATTCATAATGGCAACAGTGATGATCTTTGATCCACTATAGCAGCTGCTGGACATGCTCCCCCTTAACATGAGCATCTGGACTTGCCCCCCTCAATAGGAGCATCTACTATCTTCTCTTTACTAGATAGTTGAGTTCATCTTATTCTTGATACCTTTTAATATCACTTGAAAGACTTATCTACCTGCAAGAAGAGTAAATCTTGCAACAATAACAACACAAGGAGCAACTAAAGCTTTACCAAGTTCAACATACCCATATCAAATATGAAGCATTTTAACTTTGCTTCATATAGTGGCTTAGTGAAGATGTCAGCCACTTGCTTATCTGTAGGGAAAAACTCAAGACTGATATCTTCACACTCCATATGCTACTTAATGAAATGATATATAATCTCAATGTGCTTATTATTAATATGGGAGATAAGATTCCTAGCAATTGAGATTGTACTAGTAGAATCACAATATAAGGGAGTTCTACTTTTTTGGAGATTATATTCCTGGAGCTGATGCTGGATCCACAATAACTGTGCAAAGCAACGACCTTTTGAGATGTATTCTGACTCAACTGTTGAGATTGAAATACTAGTTTGCTTTTGCTGCTCCAAGACACTAGTCTTCCTCCCAAGAACTAATAGGTTCCTGAAGTGCTCTTCCTGTTCTCATTGCAGCCTGCAAAATCTACATCTGAATTGCTTGTCTATATGGAAAAACTCAAGACGGATATCTTCATACTCCACATGCTCCTTAATGAAATGATACCTAATCTCAATGTACTTATTCCTGCTACGAGAGATAGGATTCCTAGCAATTGAGATTGCACTTGTAGAATCACAATATAAGGGAGTTATACTTATCTAGAGATTATAATCCTGGAGCTGATGATAGATCCACAACAACTGTGCAAAGCAGCTACCTGCTGAGATGTATTCTGACTCAGCTGTTGAGATTGCAACATTAGTTTGCTTCTTGCTGCTCTAAGATACTAGCCTTCCTCCTAAGAACTAACAGGTCCTGAAGTGCTCTTCCTGTCCTCTTTCCAACCTGTAAAATCTGCATCTGAATAGTCTGTTAGTTCAAAATCCCTATTTCTAGGGTACCATAGGCCAAGATCTGCTGTGCCCTTAAGATACCTCAAAATCCTCAAAGCAACAGAGTAGTGATATTCTTTAGGGCTAGCCTGATACCTAGCACAAACACATATAGCATAGATGATGTCTGGCCTACTTGTAGTAATATATAGAAGGGAGCAAATTATCTCTCTATATAAAGTTTCACCAACAGGTTTCCCTGTCTCATCTTTATCTATAGGCATACTTGACCCCATGAGAGTTTTCATGGTGGAGGCATTCTCCATTCCAAACTTTTTGAATAACTCCCTGGTAAACTTAGACTGGGATATGGACAAGCCATCATCAGTCTGTCTTACTTGGAGTCCCAAGAAGAAATTAAGTTCACCCATACTGATCATCTCAAACTTACCTTGCATAAGTTTGGCAAACTTCCTTCAAAGGTTATCATCAGTAGATCCAAAGATAATGCATCTACATATATCTGGATGAGGATGATCATACCATTAGATTCCCTTAGGAATAGGGTCTTGTCTATCTTCCACCTTGAAAGTTTATTATCATTGAGGAAGCTAGACAATGTCTCATACCATGCTCTAAGGGCTTGCTTCAGCCCATATAGAGATTTCCTATGTCTATAAACAAATTCAGGTGAGTTAGAATCAACAAAACCTGTAGGTTGCTCAACATAGACTTCTTTATTTAAGTCACCATTCAAGAAGGCTGACTTCATATCCATCTAGTAGACTTTAAATCTCTCAAATGCAGCATATGCATGGAAGAGTCTGATGGCTTCCAATCTTGCTACAAAGGCAAAGATTTGATCTAAATCAATACCTTCTTCTTGTTTGTACCCCTTAGCTACTAGCCTTGCCTTATTATTGATTATAATGCCATTTTCATGAAGTTTATTCCCATAAATCCACTTGACTCCAATATATTATGTCTTTATGGTCAAGGAACCAGCTTCCAGACCTTGCATCTCTTAATTTGGTTCATTTCCTCTTGCATAGCTCCAATCTAGAACGTATCTATGTTGGCCTCTTCAAATCTCTTGGGCTCAACCTGTGATAGGAAACTTGCATACATTATTGTATTAATGTTCTTGCTTCTTGTCACCACTCCTTATTTTGCATCACCAATAATCTGGTGTCTTGGATGATCTCTTAGATGCCTGACAGCTGGAGGCAATCTTCTTTCAGCATCAGCTTCATCAACAGCTTCTTGTTGATCTTCATCCACTTCAAATGTGCCTTGCACTTCATCTGGAATATCCACTCCATCTTGGACTTCTGGAGCAGCTTCTTTGATGGTTAGCTTATCCATCATCAGCTATGTACCTACAGTACAAGAAGAGGAGCTTGGCATCTCACTACTAATCATTGTAGACTCATCAAAGACTACATGCACAAACTCTTCTACAACTTGACTTTTCAAGTTGTAGATCCTATAGGATTTACTATGATTATTGTACCCACCAAAAATCTCATCCAAGGACTTGGAAGCAAACCTAGTCACATAGGACTTACCATTATGAAGCACATAGCACTTGTTGGGTATTGTATCCATAATGTACCTGATTTGAAGAAGCCCCTGAACAAGCTAAGGTAAATAGACAATGTATTTGATGAATTCCTTCAAGTTGTGCTTGCAGTTATTCCATGCTAAGTACACACCAATGTCAGGGTGCAGTGGGTCGATATACACGGATCTGCGCGACGTAATCCCTCATTGAGCAGATCAGTGTGTTGGCCTACATGTACTCTCTCTATTGGGGTGTACTTAATTTCAAGTACAGGGCTAGGATGAAGCAAGAGCAGACAAGGAGCAAGGATGGGCCAAAGACCAGCTCACGGGTTGAAAGAGGAGAAATCGTCCAAGTGTAAATCGTCGAGAATCACTAAGTGATTCTCGCCGATTCGTCGAGAATCACTTGTGATTCTCGCCGGTTGAGGCCAGCTGACTCAACGCCGCCAGAAAACTCATCTAAGGCAGAATCGTCGAGAATCACCAAGTGATTCTCGCCGATTCGTCGAGAATGACTTTGCATTCTCGACGAGTCGGCGAGAATCCAAGGTGATTCCCACCAATTCTCCCCGGCCTCTATAACCTGTGCAGCCAGAATTCTCTAAGTAGAATTCGGCGAGAATCGTAAGTGATTCTCGCCGATTCGTCGAGAATCACCCACGATTCTCGCCGAATTTGACTTGGGTATTTTTCCAACTCTGTCTGGACCGGTCCACGTTATCTGTAGGATTTTGAACCGGTCTTAGGTCTTTGCTTTGGTGGGGCCCACAACGGTCATCTCTTGACCTATTGTATAAATACTCTGGTATTGGTGTACAGTAAGACACGCATATACAGAATACAAAAGGAAGCGGCCGACTAACCCTAATCTCGCGAACGTGCTCCGCCTCCGTCGCCGTCGCCGATCACCGAAGCCGATCTCGATCTCCTCCAGATCCTCGGTGATAGAAGCCAAGTCCTGCACAGCGTCTCACGTGTCTAACCAGAGATATTTTGTCTCTTGATTTGAGATAGGGAAATCTTTCCCCATCCGAATCGATCGAGACGATCGATCCTCGTGTGACCGTTGGTAGACCTTGCCGACTTCGCTAAGAAGATTGAATCTCCAAGTGCTTTGCTGCTGTCTTCAGTTGCCGCCGCCAACACCAAGAGCCTTGCCGCCGCTCGTCGCCGCCGCCGGTATCGGGGAGATTCTCTCCAAGTGAGATCTAGGGTTGTGGACTCTTTGTTGACTTCAAGAACACGTCATCGAACGAAGAGGGACACCTTAGTATCCATACGTTGTTTGTATTTCTTACAAGCTATTTTCAACTCTTTGTAAAGGACCGATTGGTCTCTAGTTGAAGGGTTGGGTGCAACCCGTGTTGTGGGAGTGTTGACTCCTACGTGTGGAAGGGTTCCTTCCGATAGTGCAAGGATTGGATTTCAATCCTGTTGGTGAAGTGACCGAGTCGTCCCTGGTTGGGAGATAGGTCGAAGGGGGAAAGTGGACGTACCCAGATCGGGGAACCACTATAAATTACTTGTGTACTTTCTGTGCTGTGTTGTTTTGTTTTCTTGTGCAGGTAAAATTTTAATTCCGCAAATACGCTACAAAGACACCTATTCCCCCCCTATAGGTGAAGGTAGTTGACACTAGGTGGACTTTCAAGTGGTATCAGAGGGAGGTTACTCATCAAAAAGGTTCACACCTTGAGTAGAATCCTGCCACCAGTGTCAAGAAGAAGACCGATATCTTCCATGGACGGACTCAAGCACTCCGGCAAGATCCCAGTATGCACCAGACTGAACTTTCCTATCTAGAAGGAAAGAATCAGATTCTACATGGAAGCAGTCGACCCCCGGCTCTTCATGATTGTGGAGGAGGGACCTTACATTCCCACTAAGGCCTCCACCATTGATCCTACCAAGAAAGTACCCAAGAAACTTTCAGAAATGGACAAGGACGAAATGATGCTGTTCGGACTCGACAAGAAAGCTCAGAACATCCTGGTAAGCGCAGTTGATGACTCTATGATGCAGAACTTCAGCAATTCCAGGACAGCCAAGGATCTCTGGAGCTGTCTGATCGTCCTAATGGAGGGCACATATGAAGTGAGGGATGATCGGAGATCCCTCCTTAATCAGAAATATGAGGCCTTCAGACAAGGGCCAAAGGAGGAGATCGGAGTTACCTTCGAAAACTTCCTCAAGATCGTCAATGCACTCAAAGGATATGGAAGAGTGTTCACTGACGGTGAACTCAATGATAAGTTCCTTAGGTCCCTCACTAAGGAATAGGACACAAAGATCTGCGCCATCCGCGAGTTTGGCAGACTTGCGGAAACTGATCCACAGATTCTGTTCGGGAAGCTCATGTCCTATGAGCTTCAGTTGAATACAAGGAAGACTGAAGAGGAAGCAGAGAAAGCTGCGGCCAAGGAAAAGACGGTGGCCCTGAAAGCTATTCAATCCAGAAAGGTCAAGGGTGCCACTTCTTCCCGTGCATGGAAGAGGGATGAAGAGGAAGACTCTGAGCCAAGCTCCTCCGACTCAGAATTATCTGAGGAAGACTTATCCCTTATCACAAGGGAGTTCAAGAAGTTCCTTAAGCTGAGGAATCAGAGAAAGAGAAATGGCTCCTCGTCGAGGGATCAGAAGAAGAACTATTCTTCTGACAGGTATGTTTCTAAACCGAACAAACATCGCACATCTGACATTATTTGTTTTGGTTGCAACAAGCCAGGACACGTCGTGGCCGACTGCCATTAAGGCAAGAGGGAAAAGGGAAAGGGAGAGGAGCACAGGTCCTCAAAAGACAAGAAGAAGGAGAGGAGCTACATCGCGAAGAAGCCAAAGACGCTGAGTGAATCTAACACATCAGATACCAGCGATGACGAGGAAGCCTACTTTGGGCTAATGGGTCACTGTGACTCGGAAGGAGATTGCCCCCCATTTACGGGGAAGGTAAAAGCTCACACCCCTCTCTCCGACTCTGACTCTGATCCTGAGTCTCAGGATGATGACCCTGAGGATAGCTCTTCTGCCCGTGAAGCTGAGCTCCTCGATAAGTATGAGCTTCTGCTCAATACTTTCCTGGAGTGTCGAAAGAGACTGAAGGCTGAGAAGAAGGAAGTAAAATTCCTTAAAGGTGAGAGTGTATCCCTGAGGGAAGAGATCACCAGTTTGATCTCCCTCCGATAGGAGCACTTGGACCTGACTTCAAAGCATTCAGAGTCTCTTAAGCTCCTTGATCTTAAGCAGGAGGAAGTCGACAAGTTGGAAGAACTACTTGCGGTAGAAAGGAAGATCGTCAAGAGATTCTCTATGCCAAAAACTGTTCTTCCATTAGTTGATACCTTCTCTGCTCAGGCCAAAGGAGCTGGCCTGGGGCATGTAGGGGTATCCGGTTCCTCATCCAGGAGAAACAGGAACCAGAGAAAGAATAAGGCCGCCAAGAAGGCCTCTGCTGCTGAAAAGGGAAAGGCCCCACTCAGTCCTGTTGAGTTCAGAAAGCCTAGCTTGACCTGCAACCAACATGACTTTGAGTCAACCTTTGGTCATCATTTCCGGCCCTCGGTTGCAAAGCCTAAGAGCCGATATGATGGTTGGACTTTTCCCCGCAACTTCGGTGAGAGTGTCTTCAAGGCACCTTATGAGGAAATCTACTTGGGTAATTATGGTCAATTCACTAGCGGCCATAATAGAAAACAGGCACCAAAAGCCAAGCCTGTTATACTGAAGGAATAGAAGGTGAAGAAATCATGTGACTGCAATCACTATGATGCCTCCACCTCCAGATCCAAGGCCCCAGCTGTACCCACCGTTCCCAGGGTGAAGCAGGAGCCTAGGAAGAGGTACAACAGATTTGACTGTTGGTGTTGTGGCAAAGTTGGTCACTTTGCCGTGGATTGTTGGTTTAATCCAAGGTATAACGAGACTCCTTATGTTAGCAATGCGAGGCCGACCACTCGTAGGGCTAACCAATCGAGGGGGAGTATGCTAACAAGGAATCTTGGACCCAAGTTCGATTGGGTTCCTAAGGCAAATTAATTCTATTTTGCAGGAATGTCCAAAGGCCAACAAAACTCCTATTTGGTATTTGGACAGTGGATGCTCCCGTCACATGACCGGGACAAGAAGCCTGCTGAGGGAGTACTCTCCAGTCGAGGATGGACCCAAAGTCATATTTGGGTGATCTGATCGGGGAGTCACCAGAGGTTACGGTACGATTTCCAACGGTATACTCTCTATCACTAATGTAGCTTATGTTGAAGGGTTAAATCATAACCTAATCAGCGTAAGCCAGTTATGTGATAAAGGGTATGACGTTAAGTTCTGCAAGGATAAATGCCTAATAATATCATGTGACTCTTCGGAGACCGTATTAACAGGCATTAGGAGCAGAAATATTTTCTGTTTAGATTTTCTTAGTTTAGATTCTTCTACCCCCGTATGGCTAGTAGCAAAAGGCAGTGCATCTCTTTGTGAACAATGGCACAAGAGATTGGCACACATTAATTACAAGACAATTAATATGCGGTTTTCCAAAGACTTAGTAAGGGATGCTCCCATTATTAAGTGCATCAAAGATAGTCCATGTCCTGCATGTCAGATGGGCAAGCAGACTCAGGCTACCTTTAAAGGAATCCCAGACAAAGATTCCTCCAGATGTCTACATCTTCTGCACATTGACTTGTTTGGTCTTATGCAAGTTCATAGCCTAGGAGGGAAGTCGTATACACTAGTGATTGTAGATGATCACTCTCGGTTTACGTGGGTGTTCTTTTTAAAACACAAGTCTGATACGTTTGACATCTTCACCCATTTTGTCAAGCAGATACAGAACGAACTTAACTGCTCAGTGGTCAAAATCAGAAGTGACCACGGAACAGAGTTTGAGTCTGGGGCTATGACAGAGTTCTGTGAAGAACTTGGTATCTTTCTTGAGTTCTCCTCCCCTCGTACTCCTCAACAGAATGGAGTGGCGGAGAGGAGGAATAGAACACTCATTGAAGCGTGCACGACAATGTTGAATGACGCTTCTCTCCCAGAATACTTCTGGGCCGAGGCGGTCAATACGGCCTGTCATGTACAAAACCGGGCGTTGGTTAACAAGAGCCATCGTAAGACTCCTTATGAGCTACTAAAAGGCAAGAAACCAACCATGTCCTATCTGAGGATTTTTGGCTGCAAATGTTATGTACTGAATAATGGGAAGTACCCGCGTACTAAGTTTGGTGAAAAATGCTTCGAAGGCATATTCATGGGCTATAGTAGCCATAACCGGGCTTATAGAATTTTCAACAAGAAAACTCTAGTGGTAGAGGAATCAATAAATGTTGTATTTGATGAAGGAAGTTTGCTTAATTGCAAGACTTCTAGTTGTCTTCCTGAAGTTGCAGGTGCCAGACTCGAAAAGCTACAACTGGATGATCTTGAGAAAGAAGCAACTCCAAAATATGTCAAGGTCTCTACATCAACGCCGATCGGTGAAGTTGAAAATCAAAATGAGGCAAATCCTTTAGAAGACGGAGATGCCCAAGAAGTAGTCGAAGCTCCTAATGCAAGACTTCTAGAGCTCAGACACGTGAGGGATCATCCCAGAAATCAAATCATTGGAGATCCCCGAGACGGTGTCAGAACTCGCCGAGGTACTTTTAACGAGATCTTGCATCTTAGCTTTCTGTCACAGGTAGAGCCAAAGAAGTTCGACGAAGCGAACAAAGACGCATCATGGATTTCGGCCATGCAAGATGAGCTGCATCAATTCGAAAGATGCAAAGTCTGGACGCTGGTTCCCAAACCGAAGACGCAGAATGTGATTGGCACCAAGTGGATCTTCAGAAACAAGTTGGATGAACATGGAGTCATCATCAAGAACAAAGCCAGACTGGTGGCTCAAGAATACAGACAGGAGGAGGGGATTGACTTTGACCAGACATTTGCACCAGTTGCACGGCTCGAGGCAATCCGGCTATTCCTAGCCTATGCCTCTCACAAAGGATTCACAGTCTATCAGATGGACGTGAAATCGGCTTTCTTGAATGTAGATTTGAAAGAGGAAGTATACGTTGCTCAACCTCCAGGTTTTGTCAATCCTACTTATCCTAATCATGTATGAAAGTGCAGGATAAGATCAATCCTAACTCTAGAGGGGGGTGAATAGAGTTATTTAAAATAATTTTGCCAATAAAAACTTGTGTGCAGAGAAAGTTTGACTTTACTTAGTGTAAGGTGCTATAGCAAATAATCAGAGTAAAAAGAAATTCACAGCACAAAGCAAAACACAAAGAAACAAGCAATCCAGACGACACAAGGAGCTATAGTGGTTCCCCAAATCTGGGTACATCCACTCTTCTATCACCCTTGATAGGAATCCACTTCAAGATGAGTTGATCAGGTGTCTTGATCACCAGAGAGTTTTTGATCAGGTTCTCACAAACCAAAGGAGCTGATTTTGACCAGGTTTCAGCAAAACCAAAAGTAACTTTTGAAGGGAGTTAAAACCCTGTACAGAAAGAAAAAGAAAAAGGGATGAGGTTGTCTTCTCTATCAACAAGCAGAGAGAAGCAAAAGTGGATCTGTAGTTATTGTCAAAGCTCCCCCTGAGATCAAGAAGAAGTTCAGGAAGGAGAGCTCTGCACAAGGGTGACAGGTCTTCAAAGATCTGATTTGCTCCAGCAAGAGATGATCCAAGAAGGTTGGATGGTTGTGTCTGAAGCAATCAGAATTCCTGTGAGTGAGCTTTCAAAACAATATCACAGAGAGAGCAGCTGAAGTGCTGTATTGTTATTCTCTGTATTCTGTATTTTTTTCTGTATTCTGTATATTCTCTGTATATGAAAATATGAAAGAATGAATAATATAACTGAGTCTTCTTCTTCCTTTTCTTTGATAGCCGTTGGAAGTCAGCATTAATTGCTTTCCTTAAATGTCCATGCCTCAAAGGAAATGACAGGCATACATTCCTTAGAAAATTCCTTGAGCCATGCACCAGATATGCTGTAACGGCCAATAAATCTTCAGCATTAATTGTCTGACAGAAGGAATTTGAATTCCTATTCAAAACTGACGGGAGTCTGGAAAGCGTCGAGCTCACAATAAAACGTCGATCTGAGCACGACACACGTCGGCCAGAGAGAGTTTTCTGTAAGCAGAACTGGGTTCGACAGAACGTCGAGCTGGGGTCGACTCCACGTCGAGCTGAGGTCGACTCCACGTCGAGCTGAGGTCGACTCTGCGTCGAGCTGAGATCGACTCTGCGTCGAGCAGAGGTCGACTCTACGTCGAGCTGAGATCGACTCTGACTAGCCTATGTGACCTTTATAACAACAAGGAGGTCACAACACAAAATCCCTATAGAAGTATAGTCATCCTGGTCCAAATAGTAATAGGGTGTTCCAACAATCTCCCCCTATTTGGATTAGGATTACTATTTACATGAATTTAGGGATTCAAAGAGAAATAAAGCAAAAATACAATACAAAATAACCAAACATATGACAGAATAAAAAGCAGCATATATATAACACTATATAGCAGCAGTAATATGTTCAAATGTCCTGAGTCCAGCATATAGAAAGAATTAAAGCATCTTACTTTACTTTCCCTTTGGGGCTTTGTCTTGATCACTCTTCTTGAAGATGATTTCTCTGTTTGGATTTGAAGCTTCCTTTTTAGATCTGTATTCATCAGCTGCACCTAAAGACTTTTGATCTCTTGCACTGGGTGGTACAGCTGCAGGATGGAGTTGCATATATCTGTCTGAATCAAAGAATTTCATAGAATTATATTTCTCCAATTCCTCTTTTCTTTGGTCTGACATTGTACTGATATGAGAGGTGTCCAGACCTTTTTCTCTAGCTTTATTAATCTCATTTAAAGCAGCCATTTCTGTCATTCTAGCTTTCCAGTAGGCAGGAGTTTTGGTGGGATCTTCAAAAGGTACTGCTGGTTCAAATCTGTTAGAGAAGAGTTCTTGAGAGGTAGTTGGGGTGAGGTCAGCTCTGGGTCTATAAGGATAGGGACCAGAGGTTGGATCAAAGGCTCTTCCCCTTTGATAAGGTTGAGAACCTGATCTTCCTCTGGACTGCCCGCCTCTATAGTTTCCTCTTTGCTGACCTCCCCTTTGCTGACTGTCTCCTTGATATCTTCTTGCTTGATATGTCTTTCCATGTAGAGCTGAAGGGGCTGGATTGGAAGATAGACTAGCACCTGCACCTGCATCTGGAGGAGGTGGAGGTGGAGGCCGATGGACAGGTTTGGATGGTCCTTCATTGAATTTTCTTTTCTGTTTCATTGCTTTTCTCTGATTTTGGGAGAACTGCATCCATGGCTCTGTGATTTCACAATTGTATTTGATATAGTAGGGAATGTCATGGTCTGTAGCTTTGGCAATTGGTACTCTTTTCATGGCTTTTGATCTAGCTTTCCTCTTCCTTGCAATAGTTGCAGAGGAGTCATCAGAATCTGTAGCAAACTCATCTTCTGAACTTTGAGATTCTTCATATGGATCTATGTACTTCCTTTTAGAGATAGGAAAACTGATGGAGTCTGGAGCTGCTGAGGAGGAAACTGAAGGAAGATCTGCTGTCAGTGGGGAGGAGGAGTCTACCACTGCAGGAGAGGGAACAGCCTCAGGAGCCATGGAAAGGTCTTCTTGAATCCGAGCTGGAGGGGAGAAGCTCTGGACAGAAGCTGCCAAACACTGAAGGTCTAAGGCACTGCTGATGAGCTGAATTGAAGCTGGAGGAGGAGCCTCAGATACTATCTGAACTTCTGCAACTGATACTGTCTCTGAACATGTCTGAACAAACTGAACTGTAGAAGGAGGCAGCTCTTCTTCTGCAGACATCTCCCCCTGCCTAGAATCAGTGGCAGCTGACTCTAGGCCCCCAGAAGGAGGGCATGCCAGATGAGAGGAGAGGGAGGAGACAGAGTCAGAGAGAGTTCTCAGGGAAAGGAGGAGAGGAGCCAGCTTGGCATCCAAGAGGGAGGAGAGCCTAGGGGACAGAAGATCAAAAATCTGATTGGCCAAAGGCAGGAGAGCTACTTGCTCAAGGGGAACTTGAGTAGAGGTAGATGGAGTAGCAGAAAATGTAAATGGGGAAGATGTTGAGGGTGGTGTAGACAATGGAGGTGTAACTGGTTCATGGATGGAGGAAAAGAGTAGCTCTGAAAAAGTGGATGGATGGTGAAAGTCATGAGGAGAGGAGGTAGAGGCATCCATGAAGGAGTCTTCATGAATGTCAAAGGAAAAGAGATCCTCATGAGGGGTGGAATCCAAGCATATGGGAAGGAAAGTTGTGTGAGGTGGAAGGGAGGAGGCAATGGTAGAGATGGAGGAAGGTAGAGGTTGAGAGGATGAGAGGATTGTGGTTGAGGGGATGAAAGTGGATGGGAGGGAGAGGGAGGGAGATGGCAAAGTCCCTGCTTCTGGACTAGTGGACTGAGGGAGAGTGACCTCTACAGTCCTGGTGTCTGCAGAAGACTTCATTGCTGCTGCTGCCCTGGGATTCATAATTCTTCTGTCCCACTTGCCAATTAGGGCACATGTGAGCCTCTTGGAAGCATTGATGTGCTTCTTGGAGGACACAAGCAGTTGGGGGCAGCAATGGTTGAGAATCAACCCAAGAACTCTTCCAAAGTAGATAGAGTTTTTATCCAATTTTTTCTTAATCATTTCAAACACAATCAATCCCCAGTTGGGATGTTTCTTATCCATAAGTGTAGCCATAAGGCAAAACTGATGCCTAGTAATTGCATCATGTGCAGTCCTCTTTGCACAGATCACTTTGCCTGTAATGTCTGCTAATAACCTATATTCAACAGCTAGGTTAACTTTGAGGAGTTTAGAGGGGTTACCAGCAGCATGCCCCATCCTGTCCAGCATCAAGGCATACTCTTCCACAGATAGTTCTATGCCATCATCTCCAGCAGCAAAGTTGAAAACTTCTGAAATGATTTGAGGTGAGATGGCTACCTCATTTCCTGAAACTTTCCCAGTCAATGTATTGTTATCTAAGATAACTGCTGTAAGACTCCACTCTTTGATTTCTGACTCTGGGAGAGGGATCCTGGTTGACATAAAGTTAACCAGTTGCTGCTCCTTGAAGAGGTCCAGTATATCCAGAAAGTATTGTGGAGATCCATCAAAAGAGTCGAAGTCGATATCGAATCCAGAATCGAACTTCATGGCCGCCAGAGCTCCTGCTGTGATTGCCATTTTCCTGCAAAAAGAATACCTTCCAAGATCAAGAGTAAAGTATTTGGAGGGAGAAAGCTGGAGCAGAAAGATATGAAAGCGCAACTGCGAACGACGGAGAAAAAATGATTTTATACTTAGGGTTCGACGCAGAAAAGGAAAGAACGTCGAGCTCAGTTCGACGCTCTAAGGCTCTAGGAGAACTGAAACGACTCAACAGCATCCAGCTTAGGTCGACGTTCGACGCTTTGGCTGAAGCTATATGTCGAGCTCAGGTCGACGTTGAACGAAGACGTCGACCGGAGAGAGAGAAACTCAAGAAGCCAGGGAGCTGTGAACTTAGTTCGACGCTAGAAGCTGAGTTCGACGTTCGACGCTTTTGAGGGCGACGGACCGTCGATCTCCGTTCGACGCAGCGTCGAGCTTAGTTCAGAGCTCAGAGAAACCACTCAGACAGGGAAATTTTAAAATGAAATTTTTTCTATTCCTGTTAATTATGGGTTTCAAAATCTTGGAGTTTTATTTTATGCTGTCTCCATCTAGCATTCCCAACTGATTGAGGAAAAAGAAGTGCTTTTTTTCATCCAAGGGCTTGGTGAAAATATCTCCTCTTTGTAGTTCAGTGGAAATGTATTCTAGTGCAATTTTCTTCTTTTCTACATTATCCCTTAAGAAGTGATGTCTGATCTCTATGTGCTTGGTCCTACTATGGAGAACTGGATTTTGAGCAATAGATATTGCACTGGTATTATCACAAAAGATTTTAGACATCTCTAAGTTGTAGCCATAGTCTAGGAGCTGGTTTTGAATCCACAAAATCTGTGAGCAACAACTGCCTGCAGCCATGTATTCAGCTTCAGCAGTTGATGTGGACACAGAAGTTTGTTTCTTACAGAACCAGGAGACAAGTCTATCACCAAGAAATTGACAAGTTCCACTGGTGCTTTTCCCGTCTACTCTATATCCAGCATAATCAGAATCTGAAAATCCAGTTAGATCAAATCCTGAGTCATGTGGATACCAGAGACCTAGATTAGGACAACTTTTTACATACCTAAGAATCCTCTTAACTAATGTGAGGTGGGACTCTCTAGGGCTTACTTGGAATCTAGCACAAATGCATGTGGCAAACATTATATCTGGTCTAGTAGCTGTTAGATAAAGTAATGAGCCAATGATTGCTCTATAGCTTGTCTGATCAACTGGTTTTCCAGATTCATCAGCATCTAAAACAGCATTTGTAGGCATAGGTGTTTTCATAGAGGATGCTTCAGACATTCCAAATTTCTTAATCAGTTCTCTTGCATACTTGGTTTGAGAAATGAAAATGCCATCCACATGTTGTTTAACTTGCAATCCTAGAAAGAAAGCAAGCTCACCCATGCTACTCATTTCAAACTTTGAGTGCATAAGTTGTGAGAACTTTTTGCATAAGTTTGAATCAGTAGACCCAAATATGATATCGTCTACATAAACTTGTACTAGTAGGGTATGGGACCTATGGGTTCTAACAAAGAGAGTTTGGTCTACTCTACCCCTTTTAAAATCATTTTCCAGCAAAAAACAAGCTAAGGTCTCATACCATGCTCTAGGAGCTTGCTTGAGACCATATAAAGCTTTATGCAGTTTAAAAACATGATCAGGAGAGGTTGGAGAGATAAAACCTGGAGGTTGCCTTACATAAACCTCTTCCTTGATGTCTCCATTGAGAAAAGCACTCTTGACATCCATCTGATATACCTTGAATCTCTTGTGAGCTGCATATGCAAGAAAGATTCTTATGGCCTCCAACCTTGCAACTGGTGCAAAGGTTTGGTCATAATCAATCCCTTCTTCTTGGCAATATCCTTGTGCAACAAGTCTTGCCTTGTTTCTCACAATTATTCCTTGATCATCCAACTTGTTCCTGAATACCCATTTGGTTCCAACAATTTGCTGGTTCCTTGGTCTTGGTACTAATTCCCAAACTTTATTCCTTTCAAATTGATTCAACTCTTCTTGCATTGCAATGATCCAGTTTGGATCTTGCTCTGCATCTTGTATGGTTTGAGGCTCAATTTGAGAAAGAAAGCAAGTGTGCATATTATTTTGATTAACTTGATTCCTTGTTTGCACACCCACTGAGATATCTCCAATTACTTGTGAGATTGGGTGATCTCTTGTTGTTGCAAGATCAACAAGGGGTGTTGATGATGCACCAACCTGTGTTGTTGTTTCCTCTTGTGGAACAACAACTGGTTCTTCACTTTGTTGGCCTTTTGAACTTTCCAAAACCCGAAATTCCTCTTCATTGTCACTGAGTTCAGTGTCTTGCTGAATTGGTGAAGGTAATGACCCTTTGTCTGTGATGGTAAGCTGTTTCAGATTTTCTGAAATTGAATGTTCCTGCAAATTGCTTATGGTAGAAGTCTCCTTCTCCTTATAAGACATGTTAGTTTCATCAAATGTAACATGCATGGATTCTTCAATTTTATTTAAGCACTTGTTAAAAACCCTATAAGCCTTGCTAGTCATGGAGTATCCCAGAAACACTCCTTCATCAGCTTTGGCTTCAAATTTAGCTAGGTATTTCTTGTCATTATTGTGAATGAAGCAAATGCAACCAAAAATTTTGAAGTAATTTACTTTAGGTTTCTTCCCTTTGAGTAACTCATAGGGAGTCTTACCCTTTAGTTTGTGTATCAGGCTTCTATTCAAAACATAGTTGGAGGTGTTCACAGCCTCTGCCCAAAAGGTTAGAGGGAGGTGAGCATCTGTCAATAATGTTGTGGCAGATTCAATAAGGGTTCTGTTTTTTCCTTTCAACTACCCCATTTTGTTGAGGAGTTCTTGGAGCTGAGAAGGTGTGCCCGATACCTTCCTTCTGGCAGAACTCTAGCATAAGAAGAGAATCAAACTCTGTCCCATGATCACTTCTGATCAGGGCAATGTGAGTATTGAACTCAATCTGTATGCCTTTGAGAAAATCTGTCAAAATCTTGAAGTTATCAGACTTCTTTCTCAGAAAGAACACCCAAGTGAATCTTGAGAAGTCATCTACAACTACTAAAGCATAAGATTTCCCTCCTAGGCTTTGTACATTAATTGGTCCAAAAAGGTCCATGTGCAATAAGTACAAAATTCTAGGTGAGTCACTCTTATTAAGTGACTTGAAACTGTTTTTAGTTTGCTTGCCTAACTGACAGGCCTTGCAAAGTCCTTCCTTCTTGTAGGGACCAGAAGGTAGTCCTCTAACAAGGTTGTCTTGGGATAACTTAGCAATGGTTCTAAGGTTCACATGTCCTAGTCTTTTATGCCAAAGTTCATTAGGTTTGCTAAGGGAGTTAAATAAACAAATATCTACTTTAGATGAATTGAAATCAACTAGATATATATTATCTTGTCTATTACCAATTAAAACAATGTTGTTATTTAATGCAATATTACATGCTGAGTTGGTAAACCAAACCTGATAACCAGCATCACATAGCTGGCTGATGCTGATTAAGTTGTGCTTTAGTCCTTCCACATAGGCCACTTTCTTGAATGTAATTGACCCTATTTTGACTTGGCCATAGCCTTTTGTTTGTCCAAAATTTGAATCTCCAAAGATTACTTTGGGTCCATGTTTGGCTTTGAAGGACACAAGGTTCTCCTTGTTGCCAGTCATGTGCTTTGAGCACCCACTATCCAAGTACCACTGCTGGTTCTCAATTGGATAGGTCTTTATCTGCACATACAACAAATCAATTGTTTTTGACCCAGTTTACCTTGGGCCTTTCTTGATATCCTTTAAATTCTAAAATAAAAGACATCTCAGGTTGACTCTTATAGCCTACAGGATGATATCTCCTAGGAGGTATTATCTATTCAGCATAAGGGTTAAAGTGATGAGATGTGGAGCTGGAATTAAATTTTGAATTAACCCCTGAGAACTGACTTTTGCTCTGAGCTTGGCTCGACGCACGTCGAGCTTCGGTCGACGGACTCTGGTGAGTGCGTCGATCTCCATTCGACGGCGAAGGCTTGCTTTGTTCAGAAGGTAGAGGGCGTCGACCTGAGTTCGACGTTCTCTTGCGATTACGTCGAGCTCTGGTCGACGTCCGTCGAGCTTCGTTCGACGCTTTTTGTCCAGTTTCCTGGGTTAAGTCAGCATTCTTCCTAGCCACTATCAAGACTCCTTTACCTTTCTCACTGGTAAATTTGATTGGAGTTGTCAGCACTATGGGTTGGCTGGATGAAGCACCCAAGCCCAGTGAACCATTCAATCTTGAGTTCACTGTACTTGTGATGTCCATCAATTTGATACTTCTCCCATTAAGGGTTTCTTCAAATTGTTTGGCCTTAGATAGCTCACCTTTCAGTGAAGCTATCTCCTCCCCACACTGCTTCAACTCTTCTAAGAGTCTAAGATTATCTGAGTTAATGGATTTGCATTCAATTAATTGTTCTCTTATAGTTTTAATCAACTTTTGAGACTCAATCAAGTCAATGCACATAGATTTAAACTTAGATTTAAAATCATCAGAAGTAAAGTCAAATGAATCTATTACCTGATCCTCAGTGAGTTCCTGATCAGATAGGTAGTCAGCATCAGGCTCTGAATCAGTGTTCTTTTGAGATGCACTGATGGCCATCATGCAGAATCCTTTTTCTTCTGCATCATCCTCATCATCACTAGAGCTGGATGATGAATCAGACTCATCAGAGTCACTCCAGGATTCAGCCACAAATCCTTTTCTGGTGTGCTTGCTGTTGCTGGAGGAAGGCTTGTCATGGTATTTCCTTGACTCCTTATCCTTCCTTTTATCCTTTCTTTCCTTCTTGTCCCTTCTGTCTTTATCTTGATTTTCTGGACAGTTGGGGAAAATGTGTCCTGGTTTCTTGCAGCCAAAGCAGATAATATCTTTATTAGTAGATCTGTCATACCTTGGCTTGTCTTTGTCTTTGGATGACCATCTTCTGAAGTTCCTTTTATTCAGCTTATTGAACCTTTTGACCAGTAGGCTCATAAGCTCTTCATTTCCCAACACCTTTTCTTTAGGTTCTTCTTCCTGTGCTTTGAAGGCAATAGTTTTCTCAGCCTTCTCTGTTGGTGTGGATGTCTTCTGCTCTTCTTCTCTCTTCTTAATAAATTGCTCATAGCTCTTGAGCTTTCCTAGAAGAGCTTCTGTGGATAACTCACAGACATTTCTTCCATCTTTAATTAACCATATTCTTGAGTCCCAAGAGCTAGGGAAACAAGTCAGTATATTGTCATTTATCTCAGTGAGAGATATGTCCTTCTCTAGTGATCTAAGCTCACTTATGATCAGACTCAGTCTGTTGTACATGTCAGCAACTGACTCAGACTCTGCCTTTTTGAAGTTCTCATACTGGGTGATGAGGTAGGATCTCCTATCCTTTCTTTCATCTGCAGAACCTGATACAATTTCTGAAAGTTTTTCCCAGATCTCTTTAGCAGTATTGCAATCAGCTACTTTCTGGAAAATGTCATCTGACATGGTTTGAGCCAAGATGTTCATGGCTTTAGCATCTGCTGCCTTCCACTTCTTTATGTCAGCATCAGTTCCTGAAGGAGGAGGAACAGCTGATGTACTTGTTCCTGTGGGAGGTCTTGGACAATCTGTCAACACAGAATTAAAAATGTCTTCATCAAAAGAGTTCATGTAAAGTCTAATCCTTGCCTTCCATAGTGCAAACTTAGAGAGATTGCACATAGGAGGTCTGGTGCTAGCAAAGTCCTTGTTTTGTGCCATGAGTTTTAAAGATAAGTAAAACTAAGGAAAATAACCCTTTGAGAGAAATGATCTTATCAGGGATCTTTTGATCCAGGTGTTAGCCTGTATGAATGATCGAACCTCCCTCTGATACCAATTGAAAGTGCAGGATAAGATCAATCCTAACTCTAGAGGGGGGTGAATAGAGTTATTTAAAATAATTTTGCCAATAAAAACTTGTGTGCAGAGAAAGTTTGACTTTACTTAGTGTAAGGTGCTATAGCAAATAATCAGAGTAAAAAGAAATTCACAGCACAAAGCAAAACACAAAGAAACAAGCAATCCAGACGACACAAGGAGCTATAGTGGTTCCCCAAATCTGGGTACATCCACTCTTCTATCACCCTTGATAGGAATCCACTTCAAGATGAGTTGATCAGGTGTCTTGATCACCAGAGAGTTTTTGATCAGGTTCTCACAAACCAAAGGAGCTGATTTTGACCAGGTTTCAGCAAAACCAAAAGTAACTTTTGAAGGGAGTTAAAACCCTGTACAGAAAGAAAAAGAAAAAGGGATGAGGTTGTCTTCTCTATCAACAAGCAGAGAGAAGCATAAGTGGATCTGTAGTTGTTGTCAAAGCTCCCCCTGAGATCAAGAAGAAGTTCAGGAAGGAGAGCTCTGCACAAGGGTGACAGGTCTTCAAAGATCTGATTTGCTCCAGCAAGAGATGATCCAAGAAGGTTGGATGGTTGTGTCTGAAGCAATCAGAATTCCTGTGAGTGAGCTTTCAAAACAATATCACAGAGAGAGCAGCTGAAGTGCTGTATTGTTATTCTCTGTATTCTGTATTTTTTTCTGTATTCTGTATATTCTCTGTATATGAAAATATGAAAGAATGAATAATATAACTGAGTCTTCTTCTTCCTTTTCTTTGATAGCCGTTGGAAGTCAGCATTAATTGCTTTCCTTAAATGTCCATGCCTCAAAGGAAATGACAGGCAGACATTCCTTAGAAAATTCCTTGAGCCATGCACCAGATATGCTGTAACGGCCAATAAATCTTCAGCATTAATTGTCTGACAGAAGGAATTTGAATTCCTATTCAAAACTGACGGGAGTCTGGAAAGCGTCGAGCTCACAATAAAACGTCAATCTGAGCATGACACACGTCGGCCAGAGAGAGTTTTCTGTAAGCAGAACTGGGTTCGACGGAACGTCGAGCTGGGGTCGACTCCACGTCGAGCTGAGGTCGACTCCACATCGAGCTGAGGTCGACTCTGCGTCGAGCTGAGATCGACTCTGCGTCGAGCAGAGGTCGACTCTACGTCGAGCTGAGATCGACTCTGACTAGCCTATGTGACCTTTATAACAACAAGGAGGTCACAACACAAAATCCCTATAGAAGTATAGTCATCCTGGTCCAAATAGTAATAGGGTGTTCCAACAATGTATATTTTCTTAATAAAGCGCTATATGGCCTAAAACAAGCTCCTCGAGCTTGGTATGAGACATTGTCTAGTTTTTTTCTTGAGAACAAGTTCTCTAGAGGAAAAATAGATAAGACATTGTTTCTCAGGGAAGTCAAAGGCAAGATTTTGCTGGTGCAAATCTATGTTGATGACATTATATTCGGCTCAACGGACAACAATCTTTGCAAAAAGTTTTCCAAACTTATGCAAGGAAAGTTTGAAATGAGCAGTATGGGAGAGCTGAAGTATTTCTTGGGACTTCAAGTGAAACAGTCTGAGGAAGGAATCTTCATTTCTCAGACGAAGTTCACAAATGAACTCCTCAAGAAATTCAGAATGGAGAATGCAACCTCTATGAGGACTCCAATGGGATCCACCATGTCTCTGGATAAGGATGAGAAAGGGAAACCTTTTGATGAAACCAAATACAGAAGCATCATTGGATCTCTGCTCTATCTTACTGCGAGTAGACCGGATATCATGTTCTCCACATGTGTTTGTGCCAGATATCAGGTGAACACTAAGGAATCTCATTATGTCACTGCAAAGCGAATTCTCAGATACCTTAAAGGTACCCCTAATCTTGGCTTATGGTACCTGAGAAGCAATGATGTCGAGCTAATAGGGTTTTCATATGCTGATTTTGCAGGAAGTAGGGATGACAGGAAAAGCACCTCCGGGACGTGTCAATTCCTCGGAAGAAGGCTTATTTCATGGAACAGTAAGAAGCAGAATTGTATAGCAACCTCCACTGTAGAGTCTGAGTACATCTCGACTGGCAGCTGTTGCGCATAACTCCTATGGATAAGAAACCAGTTAGCCGACTATGACCTCCAGTTCAAGGAAGTACCAATGTATTGTGACTCCTCAAGTGCAATTGCTATTGCCAACAATCCGGTATCGCACAGTAGAACGAAACATATTGAAGTACGCTACCACTTCATTCGGGAGCACGTGGAGAACAAGGACATCTCTCTCTGCTATGTCCCCACGGACAAGCAGATTGTAGATATTTTCACTAAGCCCTTAGACGAGGCCAAGTTCAGTCTTTTCAAAACTGAATTGGGGATGCTCAACTATGAGGAATGAAGACTACAGAAGCTCATGGCTCGTGCATCTAGGGGGAGCATCTGCCAGGCACTCAAGTGTAAGCATAGGTGCAAGAATTGAGGGGGAGCATGGGGTCATATGCACCAGACCCCGATTTGCAGAAGCCGAAAAGGGGGAGATTACCCTCTCGGCTAAGGTTAAGGTGGCTCCAAGTTTGCTCTCAAGTAATTGGTAATGAATATCTCTCTCAACTCAATTTTAAGTTTATGAGTTTCATTCCTATTTGCTCTATTCACCTTAGCATATAGGGTTTAGGCTTCTTCAAATAGGGGGAGATTGTTGGGTATTGTATCCACAATGTACCTGATTTGAAGAAGCCCCTAAACAAGCTAAGGTAAATAGACAATGTATTTGATGAATTCCTTCAAGTTGTGCTTGCAGTTATTCCACGCTAAGTATACACCAATGTTAGGGTGTAGTAGGTCGATATACACGGATCTGCGCGACATAATCCCTCGTTGAGCAGATCAGTGTGTTGGCCTACGTGTACTCTCTCTATTGGGGTGTACTTAATTTCAAGTACAGGGCTATGATGAAGCAAGAGCAGACAAGGAGCAAGGATGGGCCAAAGACCAGCTCACGGGTTGAAAGAGGAGAAATCGTCCAAGTGTAAATCGTCGAGAATCACTAAGTGATTCTCGCCGATTCTCGCCGGTTGAGGCCAGCTGACTCAACGCCGCCAGAAAACTCATCTAAGGCAGAATCGTCGAGAATCACCAAGTGATTCTCGCCGATTCGTCGAGAATGACTTTGCATTCTCGACGAGTCGGCGAGAATCCAAGGTGATTCCCACCGATTCTCCCCGGCCTCTATAACCTGTACAGCCATAATTCTCTAAGTAGAATTCGGCGAGAATCGTAAGTGATTCTCGCCGATTCGTCGAGAATCACCCACGATTCTCGCCGAATTTGACTTGGGTATTTTTCCAACTCTGTCTGGACCGGTCCACGTTATCTGCAGGATTTTGAACTGGTCTTAGGTCTTTGCTTTGGTGGGGCCCACAACGGTCATCTCTTGACCTATTGTATAAATACTCTGGTATTGGTGTACAGTAAGACACGCATATACAGAATACAAAAGGAAGCGGCCGACTAACCCTAATCTCGCGAACGTGCTCCGCCTCCGTCGCCGCCGCCGATCACCGAAGCCGATCTCGATCTCCTCCAGATCCTCGGTGATAGAAGCCAAGTCCTGCACAGCGTCTCACGTGTCTAACCAGAGATCTTTTGTCTCTTGATTTGAGATAGGGAAATCTTTCCCCGTCCGAATCGATCGAGACGATCGATCCTCGTGTGACCGTTGGTAGACCTTGCCGACTTCGCTAAGAAGATTGAATCTCCAAGTGCTTTACTGCTATCTTCAGTTGCCGCCGCCAACACCAAGAGCCTTGCCGCCGCTCGTCGCTGCCGCCGGTCTCGGCGAGATTCTCTCCAAGTGAGATCTAGGGTTGTGGACTCTTTATTGACTTCAAGAACACGTCGTCGAACGAAGAGGGACACCTTAGTCTCCATACATTATTTGTATTTCTTACAAGCTATTTTCAACTCTTTGTAAAGGACCGATTGGTCTCTAGTTGAAGGGTTGGGTGCAACCCGTGTTGTGGGAGTGTTGACTCCTACGTGTGGAAGGGTTCCTTCCGATAGTGCAAGGATTGGATTTCAATCCTGTTGGTGAAGTGACCGAGTCGTCCCTGGTTGGGAGATAGGTCAAAGGGGGAAAGTGGACGTACCTAGATCGGGGAACCACTATAAATTACTTGTGTACTTTCTGTGCTGTGTTGTTTTGTTTTCTTGTGCAGGTAAAATTTTAATTCCGCAAATACGCTGCAAAGACACCTATTCCCCCCCCCCCCATAGGTGAAGGTAGTTGACACTAGGTGGACTTTCAGCACTTGCTACAAAAGATCCTAAGATAACCCAGGTTTGATTTTCTGCCCTTCAAGATCTCATAGGGAGTCTTCTTGTGGCTCTTGGAGATAGAGACTCTATTAAGGACATGACTTACTGTATTTACTGCCTCAACCCAGAAATATTCTGGGAGAGATGTGTCACTTAACAAGGTCCTTCCAGCTTCTATGAGAGTTATATTTTTCCTCTCAACAATCCCATTTGCTGGGGTGTTCTGGGAGAAGAAATTTTTGCTGAATCCCCAGCTCTTCACAAAACATTTTCATGTTATCAAGCTAGAATTTAGTTCATGGTCACTTCTTATTTTGACCACAGTACTATCAAACTCATTCTAAATTTGCTTGACAAATTTCATAAAGACATCAAGAGTTTTATTCTTTTTCTTAAGAAAGAACACCCAAGTATACTTAGAATAGTCATCAACCACCACAAGGGTGTAGACTTTCCTACTTAGACTATGAACTAGCATAGGAACAAACAAGTCCATATACAAGAGGTATAAGAACCTCACAGATTCTTTAGTCCCAATGCCCTTGAAGGAAGCCTTGGTCTGCCTGCCCTTTTGGCATGCTTAGCATAAGCTTTCCTTGGTGCATTTCTGAAAGTGAAGGGATAGATACTACTCTAGAGGGGGGGTGAATAGAGTTATCAAATTTTGCACTAGACAAAACTTAATAGTCTGCCCAACTCCCTTGGAGAGAAATGCGGAATGAAAAGCTTATAGATAAGGAGATAACCCTAAAGCCTAACACAAGTGTTGTGCACAAACTCAAGCTAACTGTAATTACATTTAAGGCTTAGAAATCCTAATCAGCAACTAGCAAACCTAGTTATATCTAATCACAGCCACAATGCAGGTAATTAAATTAAGCAAGCCAGACGACACAAGGAATTTATAGTGGTTCCCCAAACAACTTGGGTACGTCCACTCTTCTACCCACACGGTAGGAATCCACTACAGGTTTTTGATCAGGTGCCCTGCCACCACAAGATCTGCTTCAGGTAGATCAAAAGACCCTTTAAACTTTTGATCAGGTGTCTAAAAACCAACAACAGGTTTTTGATCAGGTGCCCTGCCACCAAGGGTTACTTTTGAAGGGAGTAATAACCCTGTACAGGAGGGGGAAGGGGTTAAGGTGTCTTCTCTATTTTACAAAAGATTAGAGAAGCACAATAACTTGCACTGAGCTAGACAGCTCTAAAAGAATCAAGGCTCCCCCTGGCTCAAAGAACGTCCAGGTGAAGTCTTGCTTCAGTGCAGAAACTCTTCAGTAAGAACTGAAGGAAGAACTACAAGAAGATATAAAATAATAAAAGAAAATATAATCTTCTAGCAACTATCTTCTTCTTCTTCTTCAAAAGAACTCTGAGTCAGAACTTCCTTGAACAGGAGAACTCAGGTTGAAGAATAACAGAAGAGCTAACACTTCTCAGTTGAATGAGGATTGCTGAGAGCAGTGAACTTGGACTTGATGAAAGCTTGAATAACTCTTTTAATAACTGGTTAGCTAGCTGAAATCCTTCTCCAAAGGATTCCTTTTATAGCAGCAACAAGAAACGGCTCTTTCAATTTAACCTATTTGTCTTCTTCTGAAACTTGAAACCTGGGCTGCAAATATAACAAAGACAAACAAACTCTGCAGCAAAATATTCTATAAAAGGGATAAACCTTTTTCAAGGAAGCTGCAGGAAGCAATCTGATAATAAAGGTACTAAATAAAATCACATCAGAAACAAACTCTTTATAGCAAAAGGAAGACTTTTCAGTCTAACGGCTATAAAGGACTGACAGCAGATAAAGTAAAATACAATGACAGCTAATAAGACAAACAACTTTATCTGAAAAGATTTTACACAGGCAAAAGGGATGGAGCAGATATTGCCTGGAAATATTATCATAAAACAACTGAAATAAAATGCCAGATAATGTATTAATTTATTAAATAGAATAAATAAATACAGAATAAAAAGGCAAACAGAAAACGTCGAACGACCCTCGGAGATCGTCGACCGGCGCACGGAGATTGTCGATCTATCGGGCAGATAGTCGAACGATCCAGATAGTCGAACTATCAGAGAAGATAGTCGAACTACCTTGGCAGATAGTCGACCTATCAGAACAGATAGTCGATCTATCAGATAGTCGATCTATCCGGACAGATAGTCGAACTATCAAACACAAACAGATAGTCGACCTATCAGGCAGATAGTCGACCTATCACAGAAACCAGATAGTCGACCTATCAACAGATAGTCGACCTATCAAAACAAAACAGATAGTCGATCTATCAACAGATAGTCGAGCTATCAGATAGTTGAACTATCAGGACAGATAGTCGAACTATCAAAGACGACAGATAGTCAACCTATCAACAGATAGTCGACCTATCAAAGCGGAACAGATAGTCGACCTATCAACAGATAGTCGAGCTATCAGATAGTCGAACTATCAGGACAGATAGTCGAACTACCAAACCAAACAGATAGTCGACCTATCAACAGATAGTCGAGCTATCAACGCAGACAGAGCGTCGACCAACTGATAGACGATAGTCGATCAGCCGATAGACGATAGTCGAGCGGCGTTCGACTATAGTCGAACGAAAAACCTACTTAACCAAATTCTTCATCTGGAAAAGCGGGGACTCTACAGCTAGACCACTAACCATTGACCATAGATATTTCTTGGGTCAAGGGACTAAAAAGACAAGACTAAACTCAAATCAAACTAGGGTACCAACAATTTCATCTTAGGACTATTCCTAACTAGCTCTTCAATAAAGAGCTTGCCAATAGTCTTGTAATTCAAATGAGCTAGTCTATTATGCCATTGCACACAATAAGAAACTTTCTCATTTTCCACTAGACAAATAGGAGAGTATGTATCTAGATAAAGGAAATTTAAGCAATAAACATTTATACTCCTAATGCCTGTCAAGATGACCTCTTGGTCACTTGACCTCTAAATTTGGCACTCATCCTTGTGGATGACAATGATATAGCCAAGATCAGAGAGTTGGCTTATGCTTATAAGGTTGTGTTTCAACCCTTCAACATAAGCTACTTTTGAGATGGTGACTATGCCATTTGTAATCTTACCATAGCCTCTTATCACTTCTCTATCTGAACCACCAAAGAAAACCTTGGGTCCATCTTTCACTGGAGTGTACTCCTTTAAGTTGCTCCTTGTCCCAGTCATGTGCTTGGAATAACCACTGTCCAAGTACAATATAGGGTTATGTCTACTTGGACTAACTTGCATCACACAATTTATTTTACCTTAATACCCCACTATCTATTGGGTTCTAGGTGCATGTTAGTCTGAAAATGGACTTGTCTACCAGCAGGTTTTCTGACTGGTAGACTAACACTAGCTCTCAGCATAGTAGGATTGTGCCAGCAATCTAAGGCAAAATGCCCCACATTACCACAACACCAACACTCATGTACATTATACCTTCTTTTTTGAGCAGGTCCTGCAGTTGGCTTAACTGCTGACTGAACAGAAGGAAGAGGTGCAACAGCCTTCTTCAAATTCCTTATAGCAAGGATCTGACTAAAGGTAAGTCTTTCAGTAGGTTTTCTTGTCTTGATCTGAATGCTATTTACAATAGTCTTCTTTATAGATGATATTTGGTTTATAACATCAGAGATAGATAGATCTAACTTGCTGATAGACTTGCCCTTGGTCTGGGTCTTTGCTGGATGGCCTTAAGAGTTAGCCACTACCTCTTTCTTGAGTGAAGGGGTTGGTGCACCAAACACAAATGGTCCATGATGGGCCATTTGGATTTCCTCATGGGGAGCCTTAAAGGCACTCACTCCCCTACTATACCTTCCACTATAGTTGTGAACCTCTTTGTTCAAACTAGTGGATCTACCATTCATCCAGTGACTATAGATGTTGAAATACTTTGTTTGCAAGGGTAGCTAAACTACCAAGAAGGGGGGGGGTGAATAGGTTTCTAGGTTTTTAGTGTGTCTTTTAACTTTTATAATTTTAGGTTGTGAGAGGTGATCTACTTCCTAGTGCTTTCAAGATATTAACCAAGATGACACAGTAGTTTATAGTGGTTCCCTAGATTATGGGTTCGTCCACTGTCCCTCCCGCCTTTTAATAGTGTGTTAGACAAGGCACTACTCCAATATCTTTGCTCCTAAGAGCTTACAACACGATCCTGGAGGACCACTCAGTCTCTTACAAGACTGATAACTCGGGCACATAGCTCTACAACTCAGTGGTCAAAATACCACCTACCTAAGGCAAAAATTCCCTACCACTCAGGTTGGGTGGTCAACCCTACAACTCAGATCCAGAGGATCCTACAACTCAGGCCAAAACCCTACCACTCAGATCTATACAAGATCCTACAAACTCAGCCTTTATAACACATGCTTACAGCTCAGATCCAAAAGGATTTTACAGAGAGAAAAGGAGTTGGTGTTAATTTGACACCAGAGAAATTATCTCTATGTCTTACTCCTTCTGTCATGAGAAAAATCAGTCCAGATTTCTTCTTCACAGCTCCAGAAATTATCTTCAGGAATTGCTCAGCTTGGGCTATAAAGTGGCCACACCTAGGGTTGGCCTTACTGCTCCTTCTTTCTTGCTATTGATGATGAGGACGACAATAAATAACTGGAAGAACTTTCGGGTCGATCAATTTGAGCTTTTTGCTTCTTGTCTCAACAATAAGAGTGAGAAAAATGATGACAATCATCTGCTTTTCAAAAAGAGAAAGCCCTAAAAGTTCGTGATTCCGTCTTCCAATTTTCTTCCTTTTATCTATCGCAGATTAATGGCTATATGACATGTGGGCCCATCTTTAATTGTTGGTATAACGCCTTCCTTGTACAAAATATATTATATAGCTGGTCGTCGGCGCCATTAATGGGTGATTCTAGATTTCCTGCACTGAATTTGAATTCCGTTGACTTTTGTTGACTTTGGCTGATGTAAGCATCTATTGACTTAGCCAAATCTTCACTTCCATCCCAAGCATTGAGTGAACAAGCTTCACTCAACGATTCTGGACTTAGCCAATCTCTTGCTTCCTCAGGCATTGAGTGCGTTGAGTAAACAAGCTTCACTCAATGCCAAAACCCTTAGTCAACTTTCTGAAGCATTATGCATCTTAGGCGTTGAGAGTATTGAGTTAGCCTTCATCACTCAATGTCTCTGGACTTAGCCAAATTCTGACTTTCATAGCCCAACATTCTCTGCACGATTAGGCGTTGAGTGTGTTGAGTGAACTGGCTTCACTCAACGCCTCAGTACTTTCTCCAGTTGTTAAGCATTGCGTGCGTTAAGTGAACTGGATTCACTCAACACCTCTGGACTTAGTCAATTCTTCACCTATATGAAGGCGTTGAGTGAGCTGGCCTCACTCAACGCTTTCTGCCTTTGACTGCCTTCTTTATTTGACGTTGAGTGAACTGACATCAATCAACGCCTCTAGACTTAGTTGATTTATGTCCTCAATCTTCTTAGGCTTTAACTGTAGCATCATGAATCAATGCTTTTTTGTCTTGGCGTTGAGTGCGTTGAAATCACTCAACGCTTCTGTACTTAGTCGATTTTTGTCCTCAATCTTCTTAGGCCTTGAGTACAGCAGCATGACTCAACGTTTTTTTAGTATTGGCATTTAGTGCATTGATATCACTCAATGCTTCTGGAATTAAGTCTTTTTTCTTCATTGTCAATGCAAAAGCTTTGACTGACTGTTCTTTACTCGATGCTTCAGCTCATCTGGTGTTGAGTGAGCTGTCCTCACTTAACGCCTCTAGACTTAACCAGAATTTTTCCTTTGTCAACTGCTCTTCTTGACATCTGGCATTGAGTGAGCTAGCTTCACTCAACGCCTGTGGACTTAGGCAAATTTCTGCCTTTCTAGCCAGCTCCTCTTTGTCCACCTATCATTGTCACTTGAGCCACCTGTCCAATCAATGTGACAAAGAGCAACCTGCATGCATGAACTTGAACATACATCAAATAAAACTATGTGTATATCATTGACTTGTTTAA
Organism: Platanthera zijinensis; assembly: GCA_039513925.1. NCBI lineage: Eukaryota > Viridiplantae > Streptophyta > Magnoliopsida > Asparagales > Orchidaceae > Platanthera > Platanthera zijinensis. The sequence goes on along the minus strand of CM077078.1, from coordinate 246,155,030 downwards.
CTTCTTAAAAATATGGTACATTGTGATCATTGGATCGAAAAAATACTATGTTGGTCATACCTGTTTGAAGGTAACTGAACTTTCCTAAAAGGAATAGGAGGCTTGGAAGGCAAAGGATGAACATGAGCTTTTCCCTTCCCTTTGGAAAGGGCAACTCTAGTGTTTCCCTTAAACCCCACCCATTCTTACCCTTTTGAGAGGAGGAGTCTATTAAGGGAAACACTGTATTGGGCTTAGAGAAACTGGCCACAATTCTCTTCTCCCTCTAGATCTTCTCTTTAAGGTACCTTATGAGACTATTCTTGAACTTGATGGAGCCTATCTGGATTAGATTCAAGACCTTAATTTGGCTAACTTCCCCATCCTTCTGATCCAGTAAAGATGTTGTCTCAGCATGTTGGGCAGCAGCTTGAAAAAGAGAGGCTATCTCCACAGCTTGTTTTTAGTCAACTTCTTGCACTTCTTAAAGGCATCCAAAAGTTCATCATATTTGTCAATGAATTGATTGAGATCTGCTTCTGATTCAGAATCATCTTCACCACTAGATGAAGAGGCTTATATATAGGGACTAGTCTCATACCCAGACTCAGAAGAAGAACTAGGTAGAGAATGTACTTTACTTTCACCAGGCTGATCCTAGCAAGATTCTTCATCAGACATTTCCATAATCCCATAATAGCTGTAGGCATCTTCATCATCTCATCATCCACCTCTGAATCACTGTCTGAATATGACAGAGGGGCCCTGATCCATATTCTGGTAGCAGGATAGTATTTAGCTTCTACTTCAGCAACAAAAGTTGCTAGCCCAATATAGGCCTCTTCTTCTTCAGACTCTGATTAAGATGAGTTTGTCCAGCTCTTTTTCTTCTTTGCAATGAAGGACTTATCCTTCTTTCCCTTGTGCTGGTGAGCCTTTTTCTCACCAGCCTCTTTTCTCTTCACTAGGCAGTAAGCTATAACATGCCTAGGTTTGCTGCAATAATAGCAAACAACTTTATATGAAATATGTTTACAAGGGTTTGAATCATACCTGTCAGCCTTGGAGTGATTCTTCTTGCGATGAGAAGAGGTGGAAGGTCTACTCTATAACACCCCTATCCATCACATAGTATGTAACAGTAGGTCCGGCCGGGGCCCGACGCCATATAATACGGACAGACCGGTTGGTTACGCGTTGAAACCATTCAACCAATCACAACGTCCTACACAACACCTAGCGGAAGCAATTTATTAGAGTTGCAAAGAATAAAGAACCCTGCCAAGCATGAATGTCCACTACTCAAACCCATAGGAATGTATAATACACAAAACGGAAATAGCCTTATGGCCTTACAATAGTTTGCTTAATAAGAGCGTCTTCCAAACCTCGGCACGCAGGCCGGCCACACATGAGTACAAAAGGGAAACACTCAAAACTTGGCCTTCGAGGGCCAGTACAGCAACTTGGGCTTTAGCCCGCTAATTACCTCTCGGCTCCGCGGTACCTACAAGCAACAATCCACTGCACGGTGGTAAACAAAGGCAAAGGTCAGCTATGCTGACCAAATTATAACGATTCCGCCCCCAAACCGGGGCGGCAAAGCTTCTTCCCTACACTTGTTAGCAAGACAAGCAACACAGTAAAACAAGCATCTCATCATAGGTGCACGCTCTCACGGCCGTACACCCCATGCTCTTAGGGCACTTACTCGGCGAAGCCAGTCCGAACCCCGTCCGGTCCTCGACTCCACCACCACCCCCAGGGTGGAAATCTTTGTGAGCATTTAGTCTTCTCAGCCGTAGCCTAGAATCGATCTCCAAACCTCGGTAAGTCCCACGTAAAACTTTAGGTCGCTTTAACCGAGCAGGTGGAGCGGTTAGGGGTACACTAGCCCGTTGCTCACCCCACCATTTCCATTTGGCCACTGATGCGGACTAAGCTTCCCCAGTCACAAATATCGATCAAACATGGTACATAACCCTGCTATATACCCGGTTGGCTCCCAGGCCACCGATATTACAGAAATGCATTTCCGTCCAGATTTCCGGGTGCACCTCGGGGTTAATCCCCCAGATTCCCTGATGCATTCTACCGCATAGCAACCCGAAAACAATCAAAACGCTCAGAGTCTTCTCCGGCCAACAAATGCACATCAAATCATCACCGATCCGGAAAACACGTCCGGGTAGGCTTCACACAGCATGCCTATGTCCGTACTATGATTCCAGACTCTAACAAGGGGGACTTTACATATCTACCCCAAGGAATACCACGATCTCGCCGCACACTCGCGGGAGAGGGGTTTTCCCATGCAAAGGAAGAAGAGCTTCACATGCTCAAGAAGAGAATCGTTACCCTTTCGCTTTTTCGCGGCGCCATGACATTCTAGCCAGATGGAAAGCACCGTATCGGCCTCGCCTTCGCGGATCCGGACTCGGATCGCGATTCGGAGCTCCGAAGCTCCTCCGGCGGCCGGATCTTGGTCTCCAACCCCTCACCTTGCTCTCCCTTCTCTCTAGGATTTAGAAAGAGAAAACCCAAGTGAAAATGGGGTTTGCAAACCCTATTTTTGGGTTTAAGCTGCCAGCAATCACTCCCAGCCATCGGATCCCAAGCCAAGGAAATGAACGACCACGATTAGGCCTCAAAATACAAAATCTGTGCCGAACACGGGTTGCAACACGGTCGTGTGCCTGGCCGTATCACCCATTCGCCATCTCGATCGAGTCGAAAAACCAGCACACGGCCTTTGACACGGCCTCCGACACGCCCGTGTCACCTGCAACATGCCCGTGTCGGGACCCGTATCACGCCCCCCGTGTGCAATCGACCAACGCTTCACAGTCAGAGAGGTACACGGCCTTGTGACACGGCATCCGACACGCCCGTGTCAAATTTGACACGGCCGTATTTGTGCCCGTGTCACGGCCCGTGTAGCACACTTGCAGAATCCCTGGAGTGACACGGCCTGGGACACGCCCGTGTCCTAGGCCGTGTTCTACAACTCGACTAGCGTCGACCGCCAAAGCGTCGACCGCACGACCCGAGGCCGAACACGCCTATGTCACGCCCGTGTCACGCCCATGACACGCCCGTGACACGCCCGTGTCACGCCTGTGACACCTGCTCCAAAACCAAACTGGGCTCAAAACATCACCCGTCCCTCTTTTGAGTTTCGGGGTGTTACATGCTCTTCCACTATTTCTTCTTCATCAACTTTTGAAAATGCTTAGAGAAGGCAATAAAGTCCTCATCAAACATGCTGCAGTCTGATGTATCTGATTCTAAGCTATCTTAATCAGCTGGCCTCCTTGGAGGAGAGGGAATGCTCTCCTTACTCTTCTTGGCACTGTCTGCTCTGAAGGCCAAGGTCTTTTCCTTGGCCAGGGATGTTCTAGTGGCCTCCTTCTCTTTCCTAGCAGCCAACTGCATCTCATAAGAGAGCATCTTTCCAAATAATGTATGAGGAGGAGTATTAGCTAGCATGGCAATTTCTTTGATGTCACATATCTTAGTATCCCAGTCTCTAGCAAGAGACCTTAGGAACTTGTCAGTACTCTCATAATGACTAAAGACCCTCCCATAGGTCCTTAATTTATTTATTATCCTGAAAAAATCTTTCATAGCAAGCTGTTATGTTCTCTTTCTAGGACTGCCTGAAAGCCTCATACTCCTGATTGAGCATGGACTTCTTTTCATCTCTTACCTCTTCAGTTCCCTCCATGTAGAACACAAGAGTGTCCAATATTTCCTTGGAGGTCTGGTAGTGAACCAGATTATAAAAGGTTGAATCATCTATGGCACTAATAATAATGTTATGTGCCCTCTTGCCCAAAGTAGCCAAGATGACTTCATCCTTTGTAATCTATGAATATATCTTAGGTGTGTGGACATTGGCATCTAGAACTGAGACCGCCATAGGAATGAAAGGTCCCTCTTTGACTGTCACAAAGATCTTTGGGTCATAGGCTTCCATAAATAGCCTGACCCTCTCTTTCTAGATTCAAAAACTCTCCTTACTACAGATGGTGAGTTTCATGGAACCTAGTTCCTTATGGTTCTCTCTAAAACCCATAAGTATAGAACTTATTTCAACTACCCTTCGAGATCTGCTCTGACTGTTAGGTCCTTCTTGAGCAACCTTCCTCTAATACCACTTGAAAGTCTTTAATTTTAAGATAGCTAAACACCTAAAGGGGGGGGGGTGAATAGGTTTTCTAGTCTTTTATTATTATCTTTTACTTAGTGTGTTGTGAGTTAGTAGTTTTATGCTTTCAAGACAAAATACAAAGAACACACACATAATTTATAGTGGTTCCCAAGATTATGGGTACGTCCACTGTCCCTCCCACCTTTCTAACTTCTTGTTAGACAAGGAACTACTCCAAAAACTCAACTCCTTAGAGCTTACACCACAGATCCCACGGGATCTCTCAGTCTCCTCCAAGACTTAAACCTTAAGCATAAATCCCTACCTCAGAGAAAACTTACTTCTACAACTTAGTGATCAACTGATCACCTACCTCAGACTTGAACCCAAGTCCAACTGCTCAGGCTATGGAGGATAGCCCTACCTTAGAGAGAATGACTCTCCTATAGCTCAGACACAAGTTCCTACCTCAAATCTAAATCTAGATCCTACCTTAGACAAAAAGGTCCTACACTCAGAGAGAATGATTCTCCTTCCTCAGTCTAAACTTCCCTACCTCAGGCTCAAAATATCTATAGCTCAGATCCATATAGGATCCTACCTCAGTGCCAAAGGTCCTACGCTCAGATCCAAAACTAGATCCTACATCAGGCAAATCTACCCTACCTTAGGCATAAAGTCCATACACTTAGATCCGCAGCCTCAACAAAGAGGGGTTGGCCTTCTCCTAGACGACGATGGCCAGGACAGAGAGAGGGGAAGTGATCGGGTTTCTCTTTGTTAGCGGCGCTCGGGACAGAGAGAGGGCAAGTCAGATTCTTCCTTATCAGCGGCGAGCGGGACGAAAGAGAGGGATTGTGAGGGGGAGATCGGGAAATAGGGGGATCCTCTTCCTTCTTCCAGCGGCACCGAAGAGAGTGAGATGGCAAGAGGGAGAGGGATAGGGATGGGGGCGACTGCTCGAGCTCTCCTCCTTCCCGTCGGCCGGGTGTAGAGAGGCATTAGAAGAGAAGAGGGCGAGAGATGGAGAGAGATCAGGAGAGGGATGGTTTATGAGAGGGATGGATTTAATTTAGGTTTTATATAAAACCCTAGCCCAAAAATCCTATCCGCAGACCGCACTCTCTAAACGCACCCCAAAAATAAGATTTAAGTAAAACTAGGGCATTTTAAATCTCCTCCTTAATGAAATTTCTTCCCGAAATTTACACATACAGGATGATTGCAAAGAAGTGCAAAATATATTAAAATTTGTACCTCAACGGAATATTTTGGGGAACTCCTTAAGAATGGTTTGCTCGCGCTCCCAAGTAAGTTACTCACGGCCACCGTTGTCCCAATGGACTTTGACCATCCCGACCACCTTGTTCCATAACTGCTTGATCTCCATATCTTCGATTCGAATGAGCTTGAATTTCATCTTCAACCCACTATCGACTGACACCTGATCAACAACAATGACTTGAGTAGGCTCTTGTATAGACTTTCATAACATCGATATGTGAAACACATAGTGCAAACCACTTAGCTCTGCTAAAAGAGCCGACCGATAGGCAGCTTCGCCCACTCGTTCAATAAACTCAAAAAGTCTAAGATATATCAGACTTAGCTTTTTCAAGCGTCGAATCCTAGAAACACCTTTGAACATGTTGATCTTTAGATACACCCACTCACCAACTGCAAGCTCAACATTTTGGTGCTTGGGATTGTATTACTTTGCCTGTCTATCCTGAGTGATCAATAGTCGCTCCCGAATCAAACGTATCGCCGAATTTACATCTTTGACCTCTTTTCATTTATACAACTTAGACTCGTCTGTTTTTGCCCAAGCTAAAGGTGTACGACACTTCCTACCATAAAGGGCCTCATAGGGCGCCATCTGAATACTCACTTGGTAGTTGTTGTTATAGGCAAATTTAACCACGTAGAGATGGTCCTCCCACCACTTTCCGAAATCTAGGGCACACATATAGAGCATATCTTCCATCATCCTATTGGTACTTTCTGTCTGACCATCCGTTTGAGGATGAATGACAGTGCTAAACTTCAATTTTGTACCCAACAAATGATGGATTGGACTCCAATCATTTGAAATGAAATCCCATCTCGGTCACCTACGATGTTACGGGGCACACCATGCAATCATACTATGTTATCAACGTAGAGCTTTGCTAGCTTTTCCACAGAATCCTCTTTCCAATTTAGAATGAAGTGTCACACCTTTGTCAAACGGTCTACGTTAACCCCGACAACGTCATTCTAAGGCTACGATCTCGACAACCCATGCACGAAATACATCGATATGTCGTCAAACTTCTATTCTAGAATCGGCAAGGACTTTAGAAATCCTCCCGATTTTTGACATTTGGCCTTCACTAGTGCGCAATTATGACATTTTTCCACATAGTGAGCTATGCATTTTTTCATACCTGGCCACCAGAATAGTGTCTTCATGTCCTTGTACATCTTTGTGCTCCTCGGGTGGATTGTGTATTTGGTATTGTGAGCCTCATACATTAACTCCTCCCGTATATTATCAACCTTTGGGATGCACAAATGATTACCCTTTTATAAATGATTGTCTTCATACAAGAATTTATCATTAGACCTATCCACGGTCTCCGCCACATAGCGTTCCATGCTCTAATCATGCTTCAAAGCCTGTCAAATTCTATCCGCAAGTTCACATTGCACCTTTGTCCAGTTTAACCATTCATTCGTTGTTGTGCTTCTCTCGGCACAAGAGATTCCCAAGACCTCCAAGTCACTAATTAGATGCTCATCGTGCATCAAAATAAAGTTGTTCTGTGCATAAGTCCACCTACTCAATGAATCCGCCTCAACATTTCGCTTACCCAGAATGTAATGTATCTTGAAGGTGTAGTCCCCAAGGAACTCTATCCACCTCTGTTGTTGCATGTGAAAGTCTTTAATTTCAAGAAAAGCTAAATCACCTAGAGGGAGGGGGGTGAATAGGTTATTGGTCACTTTATGAATTCTTTTCCTTTCTTTTAGTTTGCTGCTTGAGGGGTTGATTAATTTCTTCTTTCAAGATGATTTACCATGCACAAAGAAAACAACACAGCAAAGCACACAAATATTTATAGTGGTTCCCCAACTGGGTATATCCACTCCCCCACCTATCAAACTGTCTTGTTAGACTAGACACTTCTCCAAAATGCTCTAAGGAGTTTACACCTTAGGCTCTAATCCTTACACTCAGATTCTTCACAGAATCCAAACTCAGAACCACAAAGGTTCCTACCTTAGAGCCCTGTAGAGCTCCTACAGCTCAGTGATCCACAGATCACCTACCTCAGACTTATTTCTAAGGCCAACAACTCAGGCTCTATAGCCCTATAGCTTCAGGCACACATCCCTACTCTCAGAGTGTTGTGGCACTCTTATAAATCAGTACCCTTTCAGGTACCTACAGCTCAGATCCAGGTAAATTGAATCCAACAGGATGAAAGTGGGTTATTGTATATGCTTGACATAAGGGATATTTCTCTGTGTCAAGCTTCTTGACTGAGATAGACTCAATCTAACAATGACTGCAGGAGATTATTTCCTGAGTCAACCTTTACTGAACTAAGATATACTTAGTCCTAACTACCTTCACAACAACAGGTAATTACTTGTGCTGGAAGCCACTTTCAAGAACCATGTTCTGCCCTTCTCTTTCCTTGGTTGAGGTGATTCAACCCTAACTTTGACTCCTGAGTAATAGTCCCCTTAGCCTTCTTTCAGATCTCTATTTCTTCAAGATTTCTTCTCTTCATAGCTTCCAGATAAAGATCTTCAGGTGCTTGAGTTGATGGAACTGTGAAGAACCTGCAGCAAGGGCCGAGCCTTAGCTGCAATCTTGTGCTAAGAGAAGTTATTCTGAACTAGCTTGCTGGTGTAGGTGAGAATGACACCAGCTATCTTGCTGTTGAAGAAGATGATTCCAATAGCTAACTTGCTCTTTTTCTTTCTCAGCTTGAGCTTCCTGTTCTATAGCTCAACGACATTGGCTGGGAATAAGAAACCTGTTACATCTTTTATGTATTGATACCCAACGACTCTTTTAGCAATGGGACCCACACATTTAATGTTGGCTGCAAATTTGCTTTAACACCAACTATCGTACATTAGGTCTGCGGCAATCTTTGTCGCGTATTGTAGCCATCCCTTCATTAATTTGAAATAAGTTGACTTGTTGACTTACTGATGTCACCAACTGTGGACTTAGTCAAAAATCAAGCATCAGAGAATAGGCGTTGAGTGAGTAAGCATTACTCAATGCCAAAACACTTGGATAGATTCACTGTCTTTTGGCGTTGAGTGAGTCACCTTCACTCAATAGCAAACTACTTAGAATATTAAGACTGATTCTAGGCATTGAGTTATTCACCTCCACTCAATGCCAATCTTGCTTTATCAGCTTTCAACTATTTGGCGTTGAGTGAGTAAGCATTACTCAACGCCAAACCCCTTTGACAAAATTCTGTCTTATCTAGGTGTTGACAGCGTTGAGTCAGTAACCTCTACTCAACGCTATTTGCCTTAGTCAATTTTTCTGCTTATTCAGCAACATAAGCATTGAGAGTGTTGAGTGAACAGGCCTCACTCAACGCTTTCTGCCTTAGCCAATTTTCTGCTTATTCAGTAGCATGGTGTTGAGAGCGTTGAGTGAGCATGCCTCACTCATTGCTTTCTGCCTTAGCCTATTTTCTGCTTATTCAATAGCATGGCGTTGAGTTTGTTGACTTCACTCAATTCTTGTGAGCTTAGCAATATTTTAGCTCATTCCAACTTCAGGCTTTTATTGCTGTAGCCTGTCTCACAGCCTTTTGCTGTATGGCATTGAGTGAGTTGAATTCACTCAACACCTATGGACTTGGCCATTTTCTCAGCTTGCCACTGTCTTGGCTTTGACTGTATTGGCTTCACTCAGCACTAAAATACATCTGGCATTGAGTGACTTATCTTCACTCAATGCTTGTGGACTTAGACAGTTTTCTATCTTTCAACTACTTAGGTAAGAACTTACCTGACTTAGACACTTAGGCTACCTGTCCCATCATATCTTATCAGGACATACTGCAATCAATCACTTTAAACACAACTTAGATTAGAACCTGTGTATACATTGTTTTGCTAGTCCTTCTTCAAATTCAGGACATTGGGATCAATTGACCCAACAATCTCCCCCTATTTGAAGAAGTCAAAACCTAAGCCAATGTATACACTAAACATACCTATGTTATAACTATTTAGATCATATCATCACATCATAATTTAGATAAATCATAGACATAATAATCATAGTATAATTCAGATAAATCATAGATATATCAAATGGTATAGCAGATAAGTTAAAGACATACCAAATGATGAGTTAGACAGATCAAGGTTATAACAAAAGTTATTCTATTTAATCATATAGTGAATAAATGTTTGAGCAAAATAAACACAGTGTTTCATCCCTAGCCCTGAAAGCAGAACCTGAAACATTTTAAGTTTCAGGTTCTCTTATCATAATTCCACTGCCTATGGATTTCTTTGTGGGTTTGTCTTCATCTCCATCTATATTCTTCCCTTTCTTATCAGCTCCATCAGCAGCCTTAGCCTAAATAGCTTCATCTTCAGCTTTATCATTTTGTCTCTCAAAATAGCTGAAAGGTTTGGGAAAGTATTCGGATGGTTCCACAGCATCAGGAGCCAAATGATTTGCCTTTTTGTTTCTCCAAAAGGTCCTTCTTTCTATGTCTCTCTTTTCCATCTTGTCCCATTTAGTTTTGCTGTACCATTTACCTCTATCAGATCTTTTGTCTTTGACCTTGTCCCAAGGAAGCAGAATAATAGATCTGGACTCTTGGATCCATTGCTCGAAATCAAGCCCCTATTTCATTTCTTCTCTATATCTCTTTTTCCTTAGCTTGACCTCGACTTCAGCATCATTAGTGATTCTTTCTTTGATCTATAGTGACCGTTATTCTGTGGGGCTGAATGAAGGATTCTGAGCACCAATAGTCTTCTCTCCCCATTGAGCATTAATATTGCCACCTTCTTCAATGTACTGAACATATTCTTGATTGTCTTGAACTTGGGATTCACTGCTATACATCTTGTTTAAAGCATCTTATACCTGGTCAGGCATCATTGGGATATTATTATATTGCAGTGGCTTTATTCCCAATGAGCCTCTCACAACATTTATGGCCCAGACCATATTCTAATTATTTGTTCTGATGACATTACTCTCCCTCTTTTTGACTTCTTCAATCACTTGAGAAGTTTGGGAGGTGCTAGCTTTGTTTCTTTCCCCTTCCAGGTCGTTAACTCCAGCAGTTACATTATTTTTAACTTATAACATATGGTCATCAAGCATCTTGTTGCAGGCATCCATTTTAGTTAAGATTTCTGTGTTTTGTGCTTTTCTCAGAATTTTATCATTCTCATGAATGATCACAGAGTTCTTAGCCTGATTAGTTTGATTTTCAACATTAATAGAAATATTCTGATTTGACACATCTAGTTTCTCCATTGTGTAATCTACAGCAGGAGCAACTCTGGTAAAGGATTTTGCTGTTTCTCCTTTCAACAGATTCACTTAAAACCTTATAGATTTGACCTCAGTTGTAAGATCATTTCTAACATCTTTGATGTACAACCCCATACCCGGCCAAGTGGGACCCTCCCCACGTAACAGGCTAGGTATGCTAGGAGCGACGATTTGGTACAGCCCCGTTCGAGGACGTGTGAGAGCTCGTGCATGCATGTGGAAATTTTTATCCGTGAAGGCTTTAAATTAGTTATATCTCTATATATATGGATATATATTCATTATATATAAATATATGTTAATATCATAATATATATATATATATTTATTATATATATTTTCATATGTGGAAGTATAGAAAAGGTGAGAGAAATAAAAGAGAGGGAAAAAAGAACAAAGGGGGGGGGGGAAGGCAACCCTAAAAAGGGGGAAGCAAAAGAGTCAGCCATTATTTTTCAACTCCCACTTCCCGATCACCCTCTCTCGGCTTTTCTCTCACGCACAGCAAAACGAGCCTGCCTCTTCTTCCTCTCCCTCCGCCATTGATAGAAGAAGCAGAGCCCCGATCGGCTGCCGACTCGAAGGAGGAAGGAGTTCCATCCTCTTCCTCTCCCATCCTCTCTTACGCGCAAACCCGAGCCTGACATACCGGCGCTTCCTGGTAGGAGATCGGTTGGGAGTTCCCTCCTGGCGCCGATTGGAGTAAGGCCAGCCCGAGCCCTAGCTCCCTTCACCATCGCAGCCGCTTGGAGCTCGAATCGGCCATTAAGAGGGATCAGGATTATTTTTCCTCCCAACAAAGGATCGGCCAGGAAGGAGTATTGGGATTTACCTCCCAGCAAGGGCTCGACCACCAAAAAAGGAAGAGATGGGGATTCAGCCCTCCCAACAAGGCAGGCCAAGATTTGTTCTCCCGTCATCGCCCAGAGCTAGGTCGGTCGGGAGCTCCCCTCCCGGCTCCGCCATCAAAACACTTATCAAGGGTAATGAAGTTTCTTCTCGGGCAGGTGAAGCCCTCAATTAACATATTTTCATGGAAGCCCCTCTCCACCAACGGGTGGGGGAAGGGTGCTCTCCGACAGGTTGATGTGTACATCCCAATAGTTAGTTGCATTTAGTATCCGGAAGCGTGAGTACGGATTTAGGAATGCTTTGTGAAGCCCATCCAGATGTGTAAGCCGGATTGGTAATGTTCTTGGGTTTTTGGAGAAGACTCCGAGGAAGTAGTGTATTATTTATCTACAGGAAATAAGTACCATAGCCCCGAGTAAGGGGTGGGAGCTATATGATCGGTTCATTTTCAGTCTACCAATGTTTGGCATATTGCCGCCATTCGGGACGTTGGCGTACAGGTGTTGCAGCACCAAGAAGGGAGTAGTGGGCTTAAGCCCAAGTTTGTGCCAGTCCAAGAAGGCCTAATTTGTTTATATTGCCGGCCTGCGTGCCGAAGTATGGAATTTATATTCCTGTAATTTAAATATCTGTGATGCCCTATGTATGTGATCTATCTCTTCCGTCTTAGGTGAGTGGTGTACTCGTAAACCACTCGCCCCATGGGGGCCCCGAGGTAAAGTTACTGGGAAGGTAAAGTTACTGGGAAGCCCTTGAGGGCTTGCTCATAGTCTTTCAGAACAATGGAGTCACGTTGTGGGCGGCCTAATTAGAGCTGCGTAAAGTAGAACTGTTCGGCGAGGCTATGTTATTAGTAGGGCTGATGAAGGGCATTTTATATAGACCTGAGGTGGCACCTCTAGTTAAAAGGGAGTGGATCTTTAGATCCTCCTTAGGTGTTCTGGTCGTCCAAGAGAGCCTTCCTAAGGTTCCTAATTAGCTCAGTCTTTGGCTTGGGAGGGGAAGAGTTTGTTAGTCTTCCGTGTATGTGGTGTGACCTCCACGCTGAGACCTTGGGTCTGCCCCTTTACTTTCTTAGTCTAGTGCCTAGATTGTTCGCTTTAGTGTAGGAGGTGCGTGGTCACCCCTCTTTTGGTACCTCGAACTCTATAGAGACCGGTTTCTAGTTTCAACATTTATGGTGCGGTGAGCATGGAGAGTGACCAGCACAGAAGAACTCAGGAGAACGTCATGGCTATAGAAGAGGAACCAATTGACGACCAGGGTCGTGCGCTGACATTTCGTATGTAAGGTCCTCATACTTGGAGTCGTCCCATCCTATAGTTGTTGTTAGAGTCCCATAGCCTTTGGATTAGAATTTGCACCCGTTTGAGGAAATGAACTATTCATCTAATTATGTCGCACCTTAACTTGGGATCTTTTGCTTAAGATAATATTTTATTTATTAAATGAAATGCACTTGTTTATCGATTTGCTGAACGTGTCGTTTTGTTATAATTGTTAAGATGTTACTATTTTATTTATTAAATGAAATGCATATTAGCATGGGTTCTTTATTTCATTGATCATCACAAATGCTTTGAGACTGGTAGGATTTGCATTTGGCACAATTTATCGATTTGCTGAACGTGTCGTTTTGTTATAAAATCTAGATTGCCAATCTGACCTGACTATACTCAAACACTAGTAACTAGTAAGTATTATGTATTCGATCACTACTGTTTAAGATTAGTCTGATCAATTTCTTTCATTCTAAAATCTGGAAAGTAAACTGACCTAGCTACTACAGTTTTAAAATTCAGGTGAATTGTCATTTTGGGGGTTGGCCTGGTTTTTCACTTCAACTCAAAACATTTTCATATTACCCTATTTTTCTTGACATTTTCTAACTCATTGATATTCAAACTCAATATTTAGAACGGAATACAATGTGGTGTGTATCTCAGATATGGTTAATGTTGAGGATCATTTACTGCAGACAGCAAAATAAAAACTTTAGAATAACAAATCTAATATTAGTTTTCCTTGAAACTCTAATATTAGTTTTCCAGTTTGTTTGTGTTTATGATGCTAAAAATTTAACTACAAAATAATAACATCAAAGTCTAAACAAATAACAAGACTATTAACAGATGATGTTGGTTGAACTGCCATAGTGAAAAATCTCTTCAATTAACCGTTGTCCTATAATATAACCTAGTTCTGTCATGATTTAAATTTATAGTAATCAATGTTTCCAGTTGCCCACCTTGTAACAAATGCATGATATTGACATTATACCAACCGTTGTTCAATTAACTAAAATGTATAAACAAATTATTATCTGTGGTATACATTGTATGCAATTCATTATCACAAACTCTTTTATTTACTATTTTAGTTAGTCCATCATTTTATGATGATAAATAGTGGAAAATGCTAAGAGTCGTTATAAGAACAAAATACTATGTCGCATATGGCTTGTGAAGAAACACTTTGGGTGTTTATATACCTCGTTCTCTTCTTTGGTTTTGTTGAGAGGAATACACGGAGAACACATGAACCATACACATACACAAAATACAATAACTCATATCATTTTTATTTCATCATATTTGTTGGTAGAGCTATGGAGCTAATCCAGGTTTATAACTAGTTTTTGGCAAGAAGAGTTGGAAATGGGGAAATGTCCATGAGAATATGGGAAAATGATATTTTTGCGATCAAACAAATGCCTAATCCTTGTAAAGTGTGTAGTAATTGTTAAGTTGTGTTTCTAGGAACAAACTAATTTAGATAATTTTAAGTTTAGCAATTATATTAGTAGATGAATTAAAACTCTTAAATTTTAATTCAGTTAGTCGCACTTCTTCGCAACCAGCTTTGACCAATTATTTGGATTTGATTTATGAATTCTCCATTTAAAAATATTGTGGTCGTGACCGGTTATACCTATACTGCAATGTTTTTGCACAATTATTGTTAAGATTACCTTGTGCCTACTCTTTTCCTTCTTGATTATTTAGCACTAAATTTATATGTGCATTTTCTACTATTTGTTGTACATGCCCTAACTCAATTTTTTCACTATCTTTTATTGAATAGTTTCATTTCCCATTCATATCAATCTTTATGTTTTTGTTTGACACATTCATTTGAATAAAATCATTTTTACAGTAATCTTTGTTAGTAGCAACTTGGTTACTTCTAACACTTGAATCAGTGTAAGAAAAGTTGTGCTTGTTGCATTTAAATAAAGCTCAAAAGTGTCTGTGATTTTCTCTTATCCTATATAAACTCCCAGACACTTTTAAATTTAAGTTATTTTGGTTTAACTCTAAAAGTTAGGTCATTACCTAATTTCTCTAGTAAGAAACCTCTTTCTCTTTATAAGAGATCCAATATTCTTATATCCAAACATCTTAATATCAAGCAATAATAAGTATTTAGTATGGCACAAGCTATGAGTAATTTCTCCAATTTTGAACCCTTTTGGCTTTCCTTAATAGTTGTCATCTTTGAGAAGCATATGCAGAGGTGGTTTCTTCTATGGCCTGGGAGTGAAATAGATGGATGAAAAGGCCCTGAGAAGACCCGCTGACCAGGCTCTCACCTAGCTGGAAGGGATGTAGGCTCACTCGGTGGTTGGAGGTTGTTTGGAGAGGAGACCCCAAGAAGACCCGCTGACCAGGCTCTCATCAAGCTAGCAGGGTTGTAGGCTCACTCGGTGGTTGGAGGTGGTTTGGAGAGGCGACCCCGAGAAGACCCACTTACCAGGCTCTCACCTAGATGGCAGGGTTATAGGCTCACTCGGTGGTTGGAGGTTGTTTGGAGAGGAGACCCCGAGAAGGCCCGCTGACCAGGCTCTCATCAAGCTGGCATGGCTAGAGGCTCACTCGGTGGTTGGAGGTGGTTTGGAGAGGAGACCCCGAGAAGACATGCTGACCATGCTTTCACCTTGTTGGCAGGGCTGTAGGCTCACTTGGTGGTTGGGGGTAGTTTGGAGAGGAGACCCCGAGAACACCCGCTGACCAGGCTCTAATCAAGCTGGCAGGGATATAGGCTCACTCGGTGGATGGAGGTGGTTTTGAGAGGAGACTCCGAGAAGACCCGCTGACCAGGCTCTCATTAAACTAGCAGGGCTATAGGCTCACTCGGTGGTTGGAGGTTATTTGGAGAGGATACCCCGAGAAGACCCACTAACCAGGCTCTCACCTAGTTGGTAGGGCTTTAGGCTCACTCGGTGGTTGGAGGTTGTTTTGAGAGGAGACCCCGAGAAGACCCGCTGACAAGGCTCTCACATAGCTGGCAGGGCTGTAGGCTCACTCGGTGGTTGGAGTCTATTTGAAAAGGCCCTGAGAAGACCGACTGACCAGGCTCTCTCTTAGCTGGCAGGGCTGTAGGCTCACTCGGTGGTTGGAGGTTGTTTGAAAAGGCCCCAAGAAGACTCGCTAACCAGGCTCTCACCTAGCTGGCAGGGCTATAGGCTCACTCGGTGATTGGAGGTTATTTGGAGAGTAGACCCAGAGAAGACCCGCTGACCAGGCTCTCATCAAGCTGGCGGGGTTATAGGCTCACTCGGTAGTTATAGGTGGTTTGGAGAGGAGACCCCGAGAAGACCCGCTGACCCAGCTCTCACCTTGCTGGCAGGGGTATAGGCTCACTCGGTGGTTGGAGGTTGTTTGGAGAGGAGACCCTGGGAGGACCCACTGACCAGGATCTCATCAAGCTGGCAGGGCTGTAGGCTCACTCGGTGGTTGGAGGTGGTTTGGAGAGGAGACCCCGAGAGGACTCGCTGACTAGGCTCTCATCAAACTGACAGGGCTATAGGCTCACTCGGTCGTTGGAGGTAGTTTGGAGAGGAGACCCTGAGTAGACTCGCTGAACAGGCTCTCACCTTACTGGTAGGGCTGTAGGCTCACTCAGTAGTTGGAGGTTGTTTGGAGAGGAGACCCCGAGAAGACCCGCTGACTAGATCTCACCTAGCTGGCAGGGCTGTAGGCTCACTCAGTTGTTGGTGGTTATTTGAAAAGGCCCCGAGAATACCCGCTGACCATGTTCTCACCTAGCTAGCAGGGATGTAGACTCACTCGGTGGTTTGAAGTTTTTTGGAGAGGAGACCCCGAGAAGACCCGTTGACCAGGCTCTCATTAAGTTGGCAGGGCTGTAGGCTCACTCGGTGGTTGGAGGTGGTTTGGAGAGGAGACCCTGAGAAGACCCGCTGACCAGGCTCTCATCAAGCTGGCAGGGCTATAAGCTCACTCGGTGGTTGGAGGTTGTTTGGAGAGGAGACCCCAAGAAGACCCGCTGACCAGGCTCTCACCTAGCTGGCAGGGCTGTAAGCTCACTTGATGGTTGGAGGTTTTTTGGAGAGGAGACCTCGAGAAGACCCGCTGACCAGGCTCTCATCAAGCTGGAAGGGTTGTAGGCTCACTCGGTGGTTGGAGGTTGTTTGGAGAGGAGACCCTGAGAACACCCGCTGACCAGGCTCTCACCTAGCTGGCAGGGATGTAGTCTCACTCGGTGGTTTAAGGTTATTTGGATACTTTTGCACTACCTCGAGCCTGGATCGGCCCCAGGTAGACCCGCTGCGCAGGCTCCCATCAAGCTGGTAGGTCCGTAGACTCACCTATGGGGGTAAGGGCCCCCGAGTGCGCTCGGCCCTGGGTAGACTTGCTGTCTAGGCTCTCATTAGCTTGGCAGGGCGGTAGGTACACCTGGGGGAAAGGTTTGGTTCTCGGAGACTTTTTACACTACCCTTAGCCTGGCTCGGCCCCGAGCAGACTCGCTCTCAAGGCTCTCATTAGCTAGGCAGAGCGGTAGGCACACCTGGGGAGAAAGGACTTGGACTTGGAAAAGGTTTTGGAAAGGGTTTGATCCCACAGAAAAATGAGAAAGTGTGCAATTCTTCTTCAAAAGGGGAATAATCATAGTTTAAACCAAAATAAAGATCAATAGTTTCATTTTGATGAACTGAATAGACTAATATTAATACATCACTTGTTTCATGCCTTATGAAAATAGTTAAATTATTTGCAAAGTCTGCCGGATTAAAAATATAATCCTCTTTCATGACATAAAAAGTAACATTATCGATCTTGTTTCTTTTAATGTTTATCTTGCTGATGCATAAAAAGTTTGGGAGGTAACAAAATCATTGTATTTATAAGAGGTACGCCCATCTGAAATAATAGCCCCTTGCCTTTCAAAACATGTACTGCCATTGACTTCAACATAAGTTAATAATTTGGTTTGATTTTTAATAAATAGATTGGATTTTACAGCATGTTCATGATAGCGAGTTAATTCTGATTTAAGCTCTGGTGTGAAGCTCCTTTTGTCGCTAAGCAAGGAGCTCTCTCTCCTTTTTTTCAGGTCGGCTCCCACTCGCCGGATACTTGGGGTTGAACATTTCTTTCCGAGCTTGTGCAAACCTCAAAAAGAGTGGGGATTGTGTACAACCCGGTACCCGGCCAAGTGGGACCCTCCCTAGGTAACGGGCTAGGTATGCTAGGAGCGACAATTTTGTGCAGTCCCGTTTGAGGACGTGCGAGCGCTCGTGCATGCGTGTGGAGATTTTTATACGTGAAGGCTTTAAGTTGGTTATATCTCTATATATATTTGAATATATATTGATTATATATAAATATATGTTAATATCATAATATTTATATATATATATATATATTATATATTTTCATATGTGGAAGTATAGAAAAGGGGAGAGAAATAAAAGAGAGGGAAAAAAGAACAAAGGGGGGGAGAAGGCAACCCTAAAAAGGGGGAAGCAAAAGTGTCAGCCATTATTTTTCATCTCCCTCTTCTCGATCTCCCTCTCTCGGCTTTTCTCTCACGCACAGCAAAACGAGCCTACCTCCTCTTCCTCTCTCGCCGCCATTGATAGAAGAAGCAGAGCCCTGATCGGCTGTCGGCTCGAAGGAGGAAGGAGTTCCCTCCTCTTCCTCTCCCATCCTCTCTCACATGCAAACCCGAGCCCGATATCCCTGTGTTGCCTTGAAGGAGATCAGCAGGGGGCTTCCCTCCCGGCACCGGCTGGAGAAGCGCTAGCCTGAGCCCTAGCTCCCTTCACCATTGCAGCCGCCTGGAGCTCGAATCAGCCATAAAGAGGGATCAAGATTATTTTTCCTCCCAACAAAGTCTTGGCCAGGAAGGAGTATGGGGATTTAGCTCTCCCAGCAAGTGCTCTACCACCAGAAAAGCAAGAGATGGGGATTAAGCCCTCCCAGCAAGGCAGGCCAAGATTTGTTCTCCCATCACCTCCCAGCAAGGAAGGCCGAGATTTGTTCTCCCGTCACCTCCCAGAGCTAGGTCGGCGGGGAGCTCCCCTCCCAGCAGTGCCGTCAAAACACGCGTCAAGGGTAACAGAGTTTCTTCTCGGGCAGGTGAAGCCCTCAATTAACATATTTGCATGGAATCCCCTCTCCACCAACGGGTGGGGGAAGGGTGCTCTCCGACGGGTTGATGTGTACATCCTCGCAGTTAGTTGCAATTAGTATCCAGAAGCGTGAGTACGAATTTAGGCATGCTGTGTGAAGCCCATTTTGATATGTAAGCCTGATTGGTGATGTTCTGGGGTTCCCGGAGAAGACTCCGAGGAAGTTGTGTATTATTTATTTACAGGATATAAGTATCATAGCCCCGAATAAGGGGTGGGTGATATATGATCAGTTCGCTTTTAGTCGGCCAATGTTTGGCTTGTTGTCGCCATTCGAGACGTTGGCGTACAGGTGTTACAGTACCAACCGGGGAGTAGAGGGCTTAAGCCCATGTTTGTCCTGGCCAAAGAAGGCCTAATTTATTTATATTGCCGGCTTGCATGCCGAAGTATGGAATTTATATTCCTGTAATTTAAATATCTGTGATGTCCTATGTATGTAATCTATCTCTTCTGTCTTAGGCGGGTGGTGTACTCGTGAACCACTCGCCCCGTTGGGTCCACGAGGTAAAGTTACCAGGAAGCCCTTGAGGGCCTGCTCATAGTCTTTCAAAACAATGGAGTCTCATTGTGGGCGGCCCAATTGGAGCTGCGTAAAGTAGAAATGTTCGGAGAGGTTATGTTATTAGTAAGACTGATGAAGGGCATTTTACATAGACCCGAGGTGTAACCTCTTGTAAAATGGGAGTGGATCTTGAGATCCTCCTTAGGTGTTCTGGTCGGCCAAGAGATCCTTCCTAAGGTGCCTAATTAGCTCAGTCTTTTGCTTGAGAGGGGAAGAGTTTTTTAGACTTTCGGGTTTGTGGTGGGACATCCATGCTGAGACCTTGGGTCTGTCCCTTTACGTTCCTAGTCTAGTGCCTAGATTGTTTGCTTGAGTGTAGTAGGTGCGCGGTCACCCCACTTTTGGGACCTCGAACTCCACAGAGACCAGTTTTCAGTTTCAACATTTCAGGGCTTTATCAACATATTTTTCCAATGCCCTTCTTTGCTCATCTAGCAAACCTTTTAGCTGGGCCATGAAGGTAGATGGAAGCTGATCAATTCTGGTAGATGTGCCTTCATCAAGGGCTTTAGTTTCTCCTTGTACCGGCTTGCTCCTTGTTCCTTGAGCTGTGTCACTCTTGGGCTATTTTGTTTTTGGATGTGATGAGGAGTAGGCCATGAAGGTAGGTTACAGGCTGTTTGTGAATCTATTTCTTCTGATAAGTTGATCCTGTCTTCCTCCTACGCCTGTGCAGAATGTGGCTCCCCCTGCAACTGTGCAGTAACTGTCTCCTCATGGACTTGGGCATTTTCAGTCAGGTCCTGGACCTGTTCCCTAACTTGCTCCCCCTACACTTGTGCACTTATTGTGTCCTCCTGCACATGGTCATGCTCAGTAATGTCATGTACTGGTGATTTTGCTGTAGTCCCTTTGTTATCCAAATCAGGTATGTCCTTTTAGAGGACCCTATCCCATATAGATATTATTTTGATGTCCATCCTTCTCATATGATTTATTTTAGATCCCGGAATCTGATGCATTACCTCTGGAATTGCTCCAGCCAGGTATAAACTCATCAATCTATTCAAATTAGGCTTTTTGATTCCTTCTTTTATCTTCTCAAACAGAACTACAGACCAATCTACAGAATTTGTTCTGGTCCTATTTATCCCCTTTTAAACAAAGAAGTTCAAAAGGCGGGCAAAAACTGTCTAAATGTGTCGACACAGTTGAAATGTGTCGATACATACTTCTAATGTCCAGACAACAATGTTGACCTCTATGTATCGACACAAATTGATGATGTGTCGACACTTGACTTACGTTGTTGATGAACAGAAAGTCTGTGTCGACACTTATTCGAAGTGTCGACACAAATTCTGAATGTGTGGACATCACTTATCTGGATGTGTCAACACTACTTTCCTGGATGTGTCGACACTTTGTCCCTTATGTGTCGACACTACGACACTGTGTCAACACAATTTCCCTTAATTGTCGGCACAAATCCTCTGTGTCGACACTTTATTACTGAATGTGTCGACACAATTTTACTTAGCCACTATTGTTAATCTAACATATGGTAAACATTTCTAATTCAATTTTAAATCTATTGAATTTAGTTTCATCTAGAGACTTAGTAAATACATCTGCAATTTGATAATCTGTCTTAACAAATTCTAATGAGATGTCCTATTTCTCTACATGGTCTCTAAGAAAATGGTATCTTCTTTTTATATGCTTAGTCCTACTATGCGAAACAGGATTATTAGCAATAGATATAGCACTTTTAGAATCACAAAACAAGGGTGTTCTACTTACTTGAATACCATAGTCTCTTAGCTGATGCTGAATCCATAACAACTGTGTACAGCAACTTCCTGCTGCCACATATTCAGACTCAGCTGTGGAAATTGCCACACTAGTCTGCTTCTTACTGCTCCAAGATATCAATCTTCCTCCCAAAAATTGACATGTACCTGTAGTGTTTTTCCTACCTTCTTTACAACCTGCAAAGTCTGCATCTGAATAGCCTGTTAGTAGAAAATCTCCATTCCTAGGGTACCAAAGGCCTTGATTCGGTGTGCCCTTTAGATATCTCAAAATTCTCTTTGCTGCAGTGTAATGAGATTCTTTAGGGCATGCTTGGTACCTAGCACAGACACATGTTGCATACATAATGTCCGGTCTACTGGCAGTGAGATATAGTAGTGAGATAATTATTCCTCTATACAAAGACTCATCTACAGGTTTACCTACATCATCTTTGCATATAGGCATACTTGTTCCCATAGGAGTTCTCATGGTGGAGGATGATTCCATACCATACTTCTTAATTAACTCCTTGGTGAACTTAGACTGGGATATGGACAAGCCATCATCAGTCTGTCTTACTTGGAGTCCCAAGAAGAACTTAAGTTCCCCTATACTGCTCATTTCAAACTTCCCTTGCATAAGTTTAGCAAACTTCTTGCAAAGGTTGTTTTCAGTAGATCCAAAAATTATGTCATCTACATAAATCTGAACTAGGATTTTCTTACCTTTGGATTCCCTTAGGAATAGAGTTTTGTCTATTTTCCCCCTTGAGAATTTATTCTCAATAAGGAAAGTAGACAGGGTCTCATACCAAGCCATTGGGGCTTGTTTTAACCCATATAAAGCTTTCCTAAGTCTATAAACATAATCAGGTTTAAGAGAATCAACAAAACCTGAGGGCTGCTCTACATAGACTTCTTCTTTTAGATTTCCATTCAAGAATGTTGATTTTACATCCATTTGGAATACCTTGAAGCCTTGATATGCTGCATAGGCAAGGAACATCCTAATTGCTTCCAGTCTTGCTACTGGGGCAAAGGTTTGATCAAAGTCAATACCCTCTTCCTGCCTGTAACCTTTTGCAACAAGTCTTGCTTTGTTCTTCACAATGATTCCATTCTCATCCAGCTTGTTCCTAAAGATCCACTTTGTTCCAATGATGTTGTGGTCTTTTGGTTTAGGAACTAACTCCTAGACCTTGCACCTTCTGAACTGATTCAGCTCCTCTTGCATGGTATCAATCCAATATGGGTCTAGAATAGCTTCTTCAAATTTCTTTGGCTCTAATTGAGATATAAAGCTTGAGTACAGGACTGTGTTCAAATTCCTGCTTCTGGTTTGCACTTCATGTCTTGGATCACCAATTATCTGATTTACTGGATGATCTTTTAAGTGTCTAACAGCTGGAGATAGTCTTTCTTCAAGCTGAATACCTCCAGTTTCTTCAATGTGTTGCACCTCTTGGTTTTCTTCAGCTTCTAGAGAGTCTTGTACTCCCTCTGGACAGTAGCCACCATTTTCCATTTCTTGATCTGTAGTTGAATCTTCTACAATGGAAAGCTTGTCCATTCTCTTATTTATACCTGTTGGACTGCATGAACTATAAGGCAACTCACTGTTGATCAATCTAGTTTCATCAAATACAACATGTACAGATTCTTATACAACCTGTGTAATCAAGTTGTAGACCCTATAAGCCTTACTATTATTGTTGTACCCAACATATATCCTATCTTGGGATTTGGCAGCAAACTTAGTTAGATAAGACTTGCCATTGTTAAGGATATAGCACTTGCAACCAAAGACCCTAAAATAGGATAAATTTGGTTTTCTACCTTTCATGATCTCATAGAGAGTCTTTTTGTGGCACTTGGTGATAGAAGCCCTGTTGATCACATGAAATGCAGTGTTTACTGCCTCAGCCCAGAAATATTTTGGGAGAGAAGTGTCACTCAATAGAGTTCTACCAGCCTCAATCAATGTTTTATTCTTCCTTTCATCAATACCATTTTGCTGTGGTGTTGTAGGTGAGGAGAACTCTTGAAAAATCTCAAATTCTTCACACAGTCTTGTCATAGTTTCAGATTGAAATTCAGTGCCATGGTCACTTTTGATTTTGACCACTGTACTGTCCAGTTCAATCTGAATTTGTCGAACAAAACTATGTAAAACACTTGGGGTTTCTGATTTTTGTCTCAGAAAGAACACCCAGGAATATCTAGAATAGTCATCTACCATCACAAAAGTGTAGAACTTCCTACCAAGACTATGAAATGGCATAGGACCAAATAAATCCATATGTAATAGGTATAGAAACCTGACTGAATCCTTGTTTTCAAGGCTATGAAAGTAGGATTTTGTCTGCTTGCCCTTTTGACAAGTTGAACATATCCCTTCCCTTATACACTTAACTTAAGGAACATTCCTCACTAACTCTTTACTAAAGAGTTGACCAATTGTTTTGTAGTTAAGATGGGCCAGGCTCTTGTGCCATTTGACATAATGAGAGGTTCTCTCATCAGCTACAAGACAAAGAGGAGAACCTTTGTTCGCACACTCAAAATTAAGACAGTACACATTCCTTTTCTATATCCTGTCAAAATAACCTTTTGATCACTTGACCTTTTGATATGACACCCATTCTTAACAAATGAAATGTCATATCCTAAATCACTCAGCTGACTTATGCTTATAAGGTTGTGTTTCAAACCCTTCACATAGGCCACTTGAGTGATAGTAATCTGGTTACTAGAAATGTTATCAAATCCTTTGATGATTCCTTTTTCAGAGCCACCAAAGATTAATTTATGCCCATTTATGATAGGCAAGTACTCTTTCAGCAATCTCTTTGTTCCAGTCATGTGCCTGGAACATCCACTATCCAAGTACCATATAGGGGTATGGTGACATGGACTCACCTGCAATAAAGAATTACCTCTCCTTAAGACCCAAGTAAGTCTTGGGTCCTTGGTTCAAGTTAGCTTCATACTTAACAAATCTACCTGCAACTCTTCTAACAGGTAGACTGTTGTTCTTCCTGACACTAGTTTTGTGCCAGCAATCTATGGCATAAAGACCTGTCTTACCACAGCACCAGTATTTATACTTGTTGTATCTATTTTTAGATACATTCTTGACAGTCTGGTTGACAGCAAATCTTTTGTATTCTGTTGGTACTGCTGCAGTTACACCCACTAGTTTCTCACAAACATGTGGTTTATGAACATGGGCTGCCTTATTGATATAAGCACCCTTGTCAATTCAGAACTTTAGTCTTACTATGACCATGAGTATTCTCAAGGTCATACTTGTTAGAAGGCACGTGCACCTTCTTAAAAACTACAAGGACTTTAAAATTCAGTGGTTGGACTGAGGCTTTGACCTTTCTCTTGAATTGGACAGCCTATTCCATTCTTACCCTTTTGAGCCACAAACTCATCTATTAAGGGTAAAACTGATTTTGGCTTGGAATAACTTGCCACCAAATCTTTTTCTTTTTGAAGTCTGGCTTCCAGACTTTTAATTAGATAATTTTTGTATGTGATTGTTCCCATCTGAATAACAGTTATAGTTTTCAATTTGGCAATCTCATTCAATTTTTGATCCAACTCTTTCTCTAAGTCAGATGCAGGCTTCTTAAGATCTGCAATTTCCTTAGCCTGAGTTTTGGCCAGGTTCTTGCTTTTCTTTAGTGCCTGAGACAAGTCCCCATATTCATCTATCAGCTGATGAATATCACCTTTAGACTAAGACCCATCCACATCACTTGATGCAGATTTAGCTGACTCTGTGCTAGTACTACAATCTGAATTACAACAAAAACATTGTACCTTGCTAGGACCAGGCTGATCTTGACACTTGTCTTCTTCTGATACAGCCATAAGTCCCATGCACTGATGGTCTTCTTGTGCATAGATAGAGTTTAGCAATTGCATAAACTCATCTGCTGCATATAGTCCAATGTATGCCTCAGCTTCAGATTCAGACTCTGAAGATGATTGGTCTGTCATGCTCTTATCCTTCTTAGCAACAAAGGATTTCTCTATCTTGCTTTTTTATTGAGTCTTCCTTTTATCAGCAGACTCCTTTCTTTTGTCAGGACACTCAGCCACAACATGTCCAGGCCTATTACAACAATAACAAACTATCTTTAATGTTGTAGATTTGCTAGGCTTAGACCTGCTCCTGTCCTTCCCAGATGACTTTCTCTTTTGATAATAGTCATCAACTGGTTGTGATGTGGAGGGCCTAGATTTCCACTGCTTCTTCTTCAAGAATCTCTGAAACTGCCTTGTAAAGGCAGCAAAATCTGTATTTGAATCACTACTATCTGAATTTTGGTTGTCTGAATTATCTTAGGTAATTTCAGCAACTTCCCTTGGAGTTGATGGAGACATACTCCTATTCTTTCTAGTGGCTTCAACCTTGAAGGCAATAGACTTTTCTCTATGCTCCCCTTTTGCATTTCTTTCTTCCTCTTTTCTAGTCATTAGTTGCATTTCATAAGACAGTAACTTTCCAAATAAAGTTGGAGGAGAAATATCTGCAAGTTTGGCCACTTCCCTAATGACACCAATCTTGGTGTCCCAATCCTTTGTCAAGGATCTTATGAATTTATCATTCAGTTCATATGTACCGAAGACCCTTCCATAAGACATCAGCTCATTTACTATTCTATAGAACTTCTTATAGCACTCATATATTTAATCTGACTTCCCTTGTCTGAAACTTTCATATTCCTGATTTAGCATAGACTTTCTATCTTGTCTAACTTCTTCAGAACCCTCCATGTAGACTATCAAAGTGTCCCACATTTACTTGGAGGTCTTGTAATGAATCAAATTCTGAAAGGTTGAATCATCTATGGCACTTACTATGATATTCTTGGCTCTTTTATCCATAGTTGCAAGGATGATCTCATCCTTAGTCATCTCAGAAAAATCTTTGGGAGTTCTTTTATTTGCATCTAGAACAGACACATTCATTGGAATATAAGGACCTTCTTTTACTGTAATATAGATCCTTGGGTCAGAAGACTCCATAAACAACCTGACCCTTTTTTTCCATATTCCAAATATCTCCTTCCTACAGATGGGTAACTTCATAGACCCTAGTTCCTTGTGATTTTCTCCAGAACCTATTTTCTTGATTCTTGATTCTGCCTTAGGGATCTAACTCAGACTGTTAAGTCCTTCTTTGAGCAACCTGGCTCTGATACCACTTGATAGATTTAACTTCAAGACAACCTAAACACCTAGAGGGGGGCGGGGGTGAATAGGTTCTTATCCTTGTTTCAATCTAAGGCAGAATATAACTTCAGTTCTTTAATATAAATCTGAAAACTCTACAACTAACACAACATATACAATCACAAAATATATAATTACACAAATCACAGATTGCACACTGATTTATAGTGGTTCCCCAAGGTCTGGGTACATCCACTTTCCCCCTTCGCCTATCCAGCAATATGCTAGATTCAGCCTAACTTCTTTCTTTTTCTCAGATCCACAGATCTTACAGCTCTGAATCCTGAAGGATTCCTACAACTCAAAATGTATCCACACTCCTACGGCTCAGGCTAATAAGCCCTACCTCAGCCTTGCCACAAGGCCTACACCTCAGAGAACTGATTCTCCTACACTTAGGCTCAAACAGCCTTACCACTCAGAGATCTAAATCTCCTACACTCAGGCTCAAACAGCCTTACCACTCAGAGATCTAAATCTCCTACACTCAGCCTTTATAACAAAGGCTTACAACTCAGATCTTTGAAAAGATCCTACATAATTTGATAAGTATTTTTGATGGACTCTTACCCTTATTGAGAGAGAAAGGATAAGAGGATTCTTGATCAGCTTCTTGATGAGACTCATGGCTGAAATCAACCTGTTCTTAGCTTTCTTCAAAGCTTCTTGAATCTTAACTCAGTAGGGTTGATCTCCTTTGAAGTTGACTGACTGACAGCTTCCTTCTTGGATTCCAAAAATAAATCTGGATCTACTTAATAGATTAGTTCAGGATCTACTTCTTGAGAGACTTGTGATTGTCTCCTTCTTGACCTTAAAACAGTTGGAGCTCTCTCTCCCCAAATCTTCTGAAGTTCCTTCTGAATTC
This sequence comes from Platanthera zijinensis, assembly GCA_039513925.1. Taxonomy (NCBI): domain Eukaryota; kingdom Viridiplantae; phylum Streptophyta; class Magnoliopsida; order Asparagales; family Orchidaceae; genus Platanthera; species Platanthera zijinensis. Next base: position 246,127,642 of record CM077078.1, on the reverse strand, counting down.
TGGATTGAATTCTCCTTAGACAAAATCGGAGTGGATAATCACTTCAGAATGTCTTCTTAGATCTTCTCACGAAGATCTTCTTCTGTGTGATTTGCACTTTCTTGATCAAAGATCAATCTCTCAATAGTTGTGTTAGTTGTGTGTGTATCTCTTTTTTTTGATTTGACACAGTCCGTCTATATATAGGCTTCACCCATTGTAACCGGCTGATCCGGGTTCTAACGAACTCCTGTCAGTATCAATAGCATCAGTAAACCTGTTGTAATTCACAGCTGTCAAGTCCTCAAATAGTTCTTAAGCCTTTGTCTCTGTCGGCTAAGTGTCGAGACTGACTATCATTATGTGTCGAGACAAACTGTCAATATGTGTCGACACAAGTGACTTAAGTGTCAATACAGACTTTGGTGGTGTCGACATAGCTGCCTTGATGTTGACACTGCTTCTTAACACTACATCTTGAGAATGTGTCGACACAGATTATTTGTGTCGACACAATCTCTTCTTCACTCCACAGCAATCAACTATGTTGAAACTCTGCTGTGTGTCGACACAAGTCCTGTGTGTCGACACAGTTGATGTAGACTAAGAATTCTGTGTGTCGACACTACCTCCAGGTGTCGACACAGTTGATGTCGACTCTGCTTCTGTGTGTCGACACTGCCTCCTGGTGTCGACACAGTTGATGTCGACTAACTATTCTGTGTGTCGACACTGCCTCTAGGTGTCGACAAAGTTGATGTCGACTAACTATTCTGTGTGTCGATATAGCCTTTTCCAAGTGTCGATACAAACTTACTGAAGTGTCGACACAACTTCCTATGGTGTCGACACATGAACTTAGAAACTTTTCTATGCATTTTAGCATATTCTTAACCTACACATTTAAACTAAAAATAACATCAAATACACCTTGATGTATATCATTTAGCTAAGAGAAGCTTCTCCAAATCAGGTACACATTTTCCAATGTACCCAACAAACCCATAAAGTATTCTCATGGTGGGTTTGTCCAGTACAACTTGTTCACTGACAAGTACCCTTGTGATGACTTGATATCACAATATCATGACCTGTGAGAACCTGTGTAACACCCCTATCCGTCACATAGCATATTGCAGTAGGTCCGACCGGGGACCGACACCATATACTACTAACATACCGAAGGGTTACAGAATGAAACCATCCTTCCAATGACACACGTCCTACACAGAGCACATTCTTGCGGAAGCATTTTAAATGATGCAAAGAAAAGAACCCAAGCCACATCGTGAATTTCCACTAAAAGCCCAAAGTAGGAATGTCAGTAAAATACACCAAAAGCTTGGCCTTATGGCCTTACAAGAGTTTACTTTAAACAATAAGTGTCTTCCAGACATCGGCATGCAGGCCGATCACACATGAGTATAAAAGTAAATGTTCGCATTGGCCTTCAAGGGCTGGCTCAACAACCATGGCTTGAACCCACTATTTGCCACTAGGCTCCGCAGCACCTGCAATCAACATTCCACCGCAACGGTGGCAAACAAAAGCAACAGTCAGCTAAAGCTAACAAAATTATAACGACCCCGCCCCTTACTTGGGGCGGCGGTGCTCCTTCCCTGCGTATCATTAGTATAGCCAATCAAGGTGGTGAACGTACAATTTAAGCACAGTACACACCACAGGCGTAGGAACACACAACAACACACCCAGTGCTCTCACGGCACATTCTCGGTGAACCCGGTAAAATCCGTGGTCTCACCACCGTCACCAGGACGGCAAACCTTGTGAGCATTATAGTCTTTACGGCCTAAGCCTAAGACCCTCCATCTATGCCAACGGTAAGTACCACGTACCTTAGGTCGCTTTAACCGAACCACATAGAGAGGGTACGGTTCCACCTAACCCATTGCTCACACCGCCATGTCAATTTAAGCCATAGGCGCGGGTCAAGCTTCCCCGAGTCCCAAATCAATCATACATATTTTACATAACCCAGTTATGTGCAAGTGGTCTCCTAGGCCACCAAGATGGTAGAACCACACTTCTGTCTTGTTTTCCTGGTGTACCTTAGAGTTAGTCCCCAAGGCTCCCTGGTGCAATATACCACGTAGAAACCTGAAAACATAAGGCATAGAGTCTTCTACGGCAATCCATGCATAATGAAAACATCACCAATCCAGACCAACTTGTCCGGGTAGGCTTCACACACCATGCCTATGTCCGTAGTTCACTTCCAGACTCTATATGTAAAACAATGGGGACTATTCATGACCACCCAAAGGAATACCACGCACTCACCGCTCACTCATGGGAGGGAGTTTCCTATGCAAAAAGGAAGAGGACTTCACATGTACAAGAAGAGAATCGTTACCCTTGAGGTTCGCTTTGGCACCATGGAGAACTAGACGGATGAAAAGCACCGCAACGGCCTCGCCTCCATGGATCTAGACTCGGCTCGTGATTTGGGGCTCTGAAGCTCCACCGGGGCCGGATTCCTCCTTCACCTTCTTACCTTCTCTCCCTTCTCTCTATCTCTTTTAGAAAGAGAAAGTCTTATGAGAAATGAGGGTTTCACCCCCTATTCCCGGCCTTATACCTGCAGGGGAAAAGTTGATCTGTCGGATCCTATTTGAAGGAAATGAACGGCCACAATTCGCCCTGAAAATAACTTTCTTGGGCCGAACATGGCTTGTGACATGCCCATGTCATAGGTCGTGTTCCACACTCGCCGTAATCCAGTGAACACAGAACAGGAAACGGCCTCTGACACGGCTTGGGACACGCCCGTGTCAAACATGGACACGCCTGTGTCATAGGCCGTGTGCCCCAATCGATGCTGAAATCATCGCATCCCGAACAGGACATGACCATGTGACATGCCCGTGTCATAGGCCGTGTGCCAGACACGCTTTTGGTCACACCCGTGTCACTGACTATGTAACTCACTCGACACAGCCTGTCATAACACAGAGCAGGACATGGCCCTTGACACATCTGTGTCACAGGCCGTGTGCCTGACCTTGCTTGACTCCAAGGATCGTTGACTGCATTTCATCGACCTCAAGCATGACACGGCCTTGGACACGCCCGTTATACAGGCTGTGTGAACCTAATTAGGTACCAATTTGGCCTTAAAATGCTATCAGTTCTTCCTTTGAGTTTTGGGGCGTTACAATTCTCTCCCTCTTAAAAGAATTTCATCCCGAAATTACAGAATGGAAGAGATACACAAAATTAAATGTTACCTGAGTGAAATAACTCGAGATACTCCTCAAGCATGGTATGCTCTCGCTCCCATGAGAGCTCCTCCTGACCGCGGTTGTCCCATCGGACTTTGACAATCCTGATGTCTTTGTTACGAAGTCGCTTGACTTCAAAGCCCTTAATGCGAACGGGCTTTACCTTTATTGTCAACCCATTATCAACCGGCACCTGATTGACCACAATCACTTGCGAAGGCTCTTGCACTGCCTTCCGCAACACCGATTTATGGAATACGTCGTGTAAACCACTTAGTTCCACTGATAACCTTAGTCAATAAGCTGCTTCAGCAATTCGCTCTAGAATCTCAAATAGTCCAAGGTACCTCGGGCTCAGCTTCTTCAAGCGTCGTACCCATGAAACACCCTTGAACGGCTTAATCTTCAAATATACCTAGTCTCCAACAGCGAACTCAACATTCCTATGCTTGACATTATAGTATTTAGCCTGCATGTCTTGTGCGACCAACAATCATTCTCGTATAGTTCGTACCAACAAGGTGGCGTATTCCACTTCTTGTCGTTTATACATCTTCGACTCACCCGTTTCCTACCATGACAACAACGTGCGACATTTTCTACCGTATAGGGCCTCGAAGGGCGCCATTTGAATACTTGCTTGGTAGTTGTTGCTATAAGAAATCTTCACCAAGTATAGGTGATCTTCCCACCACTTTCCAAAATCCAAGACGCACATAAGAAACATGTCCTCCATCGTCCTGTTGACCCTCTCAGTCTGACCATCCGTCTGGGGATGAAAGGCCATGTTGAAACTCAGCTTGGTTCCCAACAATTGATGCACTAACCTCCAGTCATTGGATGTGAAGCCCCCTCTCGGTCACTCATGATGTTGCGGGGCACACCGTGTAGTCGAACAATGTTATCCACATAAAGTTTTGCCAGTTTATCCACTGAATCATCCTTCCTATTCAAAACGAAGTGTGACACTTTCGTCAATCTATCTACGATCACCTAGATTACATCATTTCCCTTCTGCGACCATGGAAACCCATGCATGAAATCCAAAGAAATATCGTCGAACTTCCACTCTGGGATAGGCAAGGACTTCAAGAAACCTCCGGGCTTCTGGCACTCCGCCTTCACCAAGGCGCATGTTTGACACTTCACCACATAAAGTGCCACGTCCTTCTTAAGTCCTGGCCACTAGAATAACTTTTTCATATCTCTATATATATTTGTGCTCCCCGGGTGAATCGAGTACTTAGTATGATGAGCCTTGTACATCAATTCATCCCATAGTTTACCCATACTTGGGACACACAGACGTCTGTCTCTCCATAACAGTCCATCCTTAATATAAAATTGGGAATTTGACCAATCCAAAGCATCATCCATAGACGGCTTCATGCTGTTATCCCCATCCAGAGCTTGCTGAATCCTATCAGCAAGGTCATACTGCACTTCTGTCCAGTTCAGTCGTGCTTCAACACTATTCTGCTTGTCAACACAAGAGATCACCAATGCCTCCAAATAACGAATCAAACTCTCATCATTTATCGACAACCTGTTGGCCTACGTGGGAGCCTTGCGAATCAACACATCAGCAACCACATTGCCTTTCCCAGGCACATAGTGTATTTTGAAGGTGTAGTCATCCAGGAACTCCATGCACCTCCGCTGCCGCATGTTTAGGTCCTTTTGATCCAACAAATACTTCAGGCTCTTGTGGTCGGTATAGATATCGACCTTCACACCGTACAAGTAGTGCCTCCACAGCTTTAGGGAAAATATCACGGCCGCTAACTCCGAGTCATGGACCGGATAATTCCTCCCGTGTACCTTGAGCTGACGCGAGCCATAAGCTATTACACTCCCATGCTGCAGTAGAACACAACCCAAACCATTGCCCGAAGCATCATTGTAAATCTCAAATCCTTCGGTCCCACTCGGCGAACATAGAATAGGCGTCGTGGTCAACCGACTTTTCTGTTTTTTGAAAGCTTGTGCGCACTCAGGCGTCCAAACAAACTTCTGATCTTTCCTCATCAAAGACATGAGGGGTAACACTATCTGCGAGAAGTTCTCTACGAAGCGCCTGTAATAGCGACAAGCCCCAAAAAACTTCGGACTTCCTCTACCGAAGACAACACAGGCCACTCCCGTATAACAACTATTTTAGTTGGATCCACTGAAATTCCCTCTCCACTAACTATGTGACCAAGGAGCGCTACCGAGGACAATCAAAACTTGCATTTGGAGAACTTGGCATACAGTTGGTTCCTCCTCAGCGCCTCCAACACTAAATGCAAATGCTTAAAGTAATCCTCCTCACATTATGAGTACACCACTATATCGTTGATAAAGACTATCACGAAGTGGTCCAGGTACTCTCTAAACATTCTGTTCATCAGATCCATAAACACGGATGGTGCATTAGTCAGCCCAAATGACATAACGATGAACTCATTATTCCCATATCGCATACTGAAAGCTGTCTCGGGGATGTCACTTTCTCTTATCCTCCACTGATAATATCAGGACTTAAGATCCAATTTCGAGTATACCGATGAGCCAACTAACTGATCGAATAGATCGTCAATCCTTGGGATCGTATACTTATTCTTCTTCGTTAACTTATTCAGCTCTCTGTAATCAATGCAGAGTCGCAAGAATCCGATATTCTTCTTAACAAAGAGGACCGGTGCGCTCCAAGGAGACGAACTTGGATGCACATAACCCTGTTCCAACAACTCTTGAAGTTGAACTTTCAGTTCCGCCATCTCCTTAGGCGCTAACCGATACGGAGAACATTACACAAGTTTGGCACCTTGCACTAGCTCAATAGTGAAGTCAATCTCTCGCTGAGGTGGGGCTCCAAGGAGATCGTCATGGAACACGTCAGGATACTCAAATACAACCGGGATACTGTCCAAACAAGGCTTAGGCTTCAAAGCCTCCATTAGTGTGAAAAATAGCTCTGCACCAGCACGAACTTCCTTAACCACCTGAAGAGCAGACATCAAAGTCTTGCTCGACCCTTTGAAGCCTGCAAATGTTGTCTCACGATTAGTTCCCAATTTGACATCCATGCGGTTACAATCAAAATATGCCCGCTGCTCCGAGACCCAGTCCATACCAAATATCACGTCGAACTCCACTAACGGTAGTAGCGACGCTTGCAAGTCAAACTCTTGACTCCCAATGTGTATCTTTACGCAACAAACTCTATCCGCGTGCATTGAGCACCCATTAGGCAACACCACATACAATTTTTCCTTTGCCATCGAAGAAAGTACTCCGATGCGCGATATAAATCCTTTAGACAAAAAGGAGTGTGAAGCTCTCGTATAGAATAGTGCTCTCGCCAGATTATTGAAAATCAAAACAAAGTCTAGCACAAGCAGTAATAAGATAACATGTGCAGGGTACAAAGTATTTAAAGCTAAACTGCTATAAATTTAAGCCATACTTGTCACTACGTTAGCTTGCTTTATGGCCTCTTGCTAGCCAAGGTTATGAATCTAGGTTGGGCTGGAGCATAGTGTGATGCGGTTGACTCCACCGCCTTGCCCTTCTTCTCATAGGTTGCTCCAAGTTTCTTCTCGGACTTTGGATGCCCGCTCCAGCAATCACGGGCAAAGTGTCCCAGCTTCCTACAATTATAAAAAGCGTACGGGGTTCGTCCTGTAGTTGCCCCCAAAGCACCAAAAGAAGGGGCTGGACCCGAAGTCCTAGCCTTCTTAAACCACTTACAGAACCCAGATTTTGAGGATTTCGGAACCTTGAACTCTGTCATATTTTCATTAGGGTCCTTCTTCACTTGTACTCTCTTCATATCTTTCTCCAGTGATCGGGTCATATTGACCAGGGTTAGGAAGCCCTGCAACATAGGCCCTGAGAGTAGTAGTCTTAGGTAATCCCGCAGACCCTCATAGAGCCAGTTTGTCTTATGCTCCTCATCATCCATAGTGGAGCTAGCATAATGACCTAACTGTGTGAACTTGTGTAGGTACTCGTCCATGCTACTATCTCCGTGCACCAGTCTTTGGAACTCATTCTCCATAGCGATCCTTTGAGCCGAGGGAAGGTACCTTGCCAAGAATTGTCTCAAAAATTCCTCCATTGAGACGTCTATGAGATGCCTTCCACCCAAGTGATGTAGCTCTAAACCTTCCCACCATAACCTTGCCTCTCCATCCAAAAGTAAAGTGGATATGGTGGTCTTCTACCACTCCTCGATTTCTGTAGCCGTCAAGACTCTCTTTACTCGGGAGAGCCAATCCTCGACTTGGGATGGGGTTCCAGTCCCCGAGAACATCGGATGGTAAAATCCCATAACATGTTTGAGCTGCTTTTCGGTCACTCTTCTAGGTATCAACGGCTCGACAACCACTTGCTCAAACCTTCTAGGTTCTGCCTCTAGAAGCGGCACCTGCTCCCCTGCAGGGGCAGGCTGCTGCACTTGCCTTGCTGGCTAGGCATTTATTATTACAAACACCACTTCCGCTACAAGTCTTATAGTTTCTATTGAAGGGGGGCTTACAGGCACGTCATTAGGTGTACTGCCCTCTGCTGATTGCGGACGTTCTGACTGTCCAACACCGCTCCTAGTCACCAATAGTAGCAAAAACCCTCGATTAGGCGACAAACAGATTACTAAAAGCAATCATTAGAACACTCAGGTTCCTCAAACAAGCGTATTTTCATTCCTAAGTGGACATTCATGGGTTCTTTTTATGTTATAATGATGACGCACATACATGTGCTCACCACCCCTTAAAATAATTTGCCCACGAATTTAAATAAGCAAGACTGAAACCAGTCCTCTGATACCAAATTGTAACACCCCTATCCGTTACATAGCAAATACCAGTAGGTCCGGCCGGGGCCCGACGCCATATATTACCGACAAACCGAAGGGTTATAGAATGAAACCATCCTTCCAATGACACACGTCCTACACAGAGCACATTTTAGCGGAAGCATTTTAAATATTGCAAATAAAATAACCCAAGCCACAACATGAATGTCCACTAAAAGCCCAATGTAGGAATGTTAGTAAAATACACCAAAAGCTTGGCATTATGGCCTTACAAGAGTTTACTTTAAACAATAAGTGTCTTCCAAATATCGGCACGCAGGCCAGTCACACATGAGTACAAAAGTAAATGTTCGCATTGGCCTTCAAGGGCCGGCTCAGCAACAAGGGCTTTAGCCCGCTATTTGTCACTAGGCTCCGCAGCACCTGCAATAAACATTCCACCACAACGGTGGAATACAAATGCAACGGTCAGCTAAAGCTGACCAAATTATTACGACCCCGCCCCTTACTCGGGGCGGCCGTGCTCCTTCCCTGCATATCATTAGTCTAGACAATCAAGGTAGTGAACATACAATTTAAGCAAACTACACACCACAGGCATAGGCACATATAACCACACACCCCGTGCTCTCAGGGCACATTCTCGGTGAACCCGGTAAAATCCGTGGTCTCACCACCGCCACCAGGTCGACAAAACTCGTGAGCATTATAGTCTTTCCGGCCTAAGACTAAGACCCTCCATCTATGCCAACAATAAGTAATATATACCTTAGGTCGCTTTAACCGAACCACATTGAGCGGGTACGATTCCACCTAACCCGTTGCTCACAACGCCACGTCAATTTAAGACATAAGCGCGGGTCAAGCTTCCTCGAGTCCCAAATCGATCACACAAATTTTATATAACTCAGTTATGTGCAAGTTGGCTCCCAAGCCACCAAGATGGCAGAACCACGCTTCTGCCCATTTTTTCAGGTGCACCTTGTAGTTAGTCCCTAAGGCTCCCTGCGGCTATCTACCGCATAGAAACCCGAAAACATATGACACGGAGTCTTCTCTAGAAATCCATGCATAATGAAAACATCACTGATCCAGACCAACTTGTCCGGGTAAGCTTCACACACCATGCCTATGTCCGTACTTCGATTCCGGACTCTATATGCAAAATAATGGGGACTATTCATGTCCACCCGAAGGAATACCACGCACTCACCGCTCACTCACAGGAGGGTGTTTCCTATGCAAAAAGGAAGAGGACTTCACATGTCTAAGAAGAGAATCGTTACCCTTGCGGTTCTCTTTGGCGCCATGGAGAACTAGACGGATGAAAAGCACCGCAACGGCCTCGCCTCAACGGATCTAGACTCGTCTCGCGATTTGGGGCTCCGAAGCTCCATTGGCGGCTGGATTCCTAATTCACCTTCTTCCTTGCTCTCCCTTCTCTCTATCTCTTTTAGAAAGAGAAATTCTTACGAGAAATGAGGGTTTTAACCCCATTTTCCCAGCCTTATACCAGCTGAGGAAAAGTTTTGCCTTCGGATCCTATTTGAAGGAAATGAATGGCCATGATTCGCCCTGAAAATAACTTTCCTAGGCTGAACACAGCTTGTGACACACCCTTATCGTAGGCCGCATTCCACACTCGCCGTAATCCAGTGAACACAGAATAGGACACAACCTCTAACACGGCTTGGGACACGCCCATATAAAACATGGACACTCCCGTGTCATAGGCCGTGTGGCCCAATCGACGCTGAAAACATCGCATCCCAAACAGGACATGGCCATGTGACACGCCCATGTCACAGTCCGTGTGCAAGACACGCCTTTGGACACGCCTGTGTCCCTGACTGTGTAACTCACTCGACACATCCCATCATAATACAGAGACTGATACAGCCCTTGACACGCCTGTGTCATAGGCCGTGTGCCCAACCTGTCTTGACTCCGAAAATCGTCGACTGCATTTCATCGACCTCAAGCACAACACTGCCCTGGACACGCCCGTGTCACAGGCCGTGTGAACCTAATCAGGCTCAAATTTGGCCTTACAAACATTGTCCATTACTCTTTTGAGTTTTGGGGCATTACAACCTGTCATCAGTCAACCCATATGCTAGTCTCAATGTGTCTTCATCGCCCTTAGCTTCTAAGATGATACTCGACCAGTGACCATTTAACATTGAAGCTTCAAAAACATAGGCTCCCATATTCAAGTCACCACTTGAATCCTATGGAAGCAAACATTCTAAAGGCATTTATTATGTTAAATTACTCTATCACAATAGAAATAAATTTATAAATAAAAGAACTTGCCAAAATATATAAATGAAATGAATAAAGTACTATATTCATCAAATAAATTATTACACCCAATAAACATACAATCCATAAGACTCCCACTAAGGATGATCATTAAGGTATCATACACTCATAGATCTAAGATGACCATCATGCGTTCTCTATGCTAGAGTCTTTGTTAGTGGATCTGCAATATTTTCTTCAGTCGGCACTCTGCTAATGCTCACATCTCCTCAATCAACAATCTCTCGAATGAGATAGAATCGCCAAAGTATGTGCTTGGAGAGATGATGAGATCTAGGTTCCAAAGCAAGTGCAATTGCACCATTGTTGTCAAAGTAGAGATCTATGGGACAAACAATGCTAGGAGCTACATCTAACTCGCCGATGAATTTCCTAATCCATATAGCCTCCTTCACTGCATTTGCTGGAGCGATATACTCAGCCTCAGTTGTAGAATCGACAACTGTCTCCTGCTTGGAACTCATCCAGCTAACAACACCTCCATTTAGGTAAAATATGAACCCCGACTGAGACTTTGAGTCGTCCCGATCAGTTTGGAAGCTAGCATCTATGTAACCTCTTACAACAAGCTCTTTCTCTCCACCAAATAACAAGAATGTATCCTTAGTCCTTCACAAGTACTTCAAGATATTCTTAACGGCAATCCAGTGACTTTCACCTGGATCAGACTAATACCTGCTAGTCATGCTCAAGGCATAAGAGACATCAGGTCGAGTACATATCATTGCATTCATAATTGACCCAATTATAGATGCATATGGAATCAAATTCATGCGGTCCTTATCTTTATAATACTTAGGACACTGGTCCTTAGAGAGTCTCACACCATGAGACATGAGTAAGAATCCTTTCTTAGACTCAAGCATTTTGAACCGCTTCATCACCTTATCAATATATATACTTTGGGTCAAACCCAATAACTTCTTCGATCTATCTCTATAGATCTTAATACCAAGTATATAAGTCTCTTCACCCAAGTCCTTCATAGAAAAGCAGCTCCCTAGGTTGTTCTTAACAAATTATAGGGTCGGTTTGTCATTCTCGATCAGTAGTATGTCATCTACATATAATATCAGGAAGATAACAATGCTCCCACTAATCTGTTTGTAAACACACGGTTCATCCTCGTTCTTGACAAAACCAAACTCTTTGATCTTTTCATTAAAATGAAGATTCCAACTTCGAGAAGCCTGTTTTAATCCATAAATGGATCTCTGCAGCTTGCATATTTTAGTGGCTTTATTTGGAGATACAAAACCCTCGGGTTGTATCATATACACTTCATCAAGGAGGTTTCCATTTAGGAAAGTCATTTTGACATCCATCTGTCAGATCTCGTAGTCATAATACGTAGCAATAGCAAGCAGAATTCTAATGGACTTAACCATGGCAATAGGGGAAAAGGTCTCATCATAGTCAATACCATGAATTTGCTTGGAACCCTTAGCCACTAGTCTCCCTTTGAATGTCTGTACATTCCCATCCATGTCGGTTTTCTTCTTGAAGACCCACTTGCATCCTATGGGTCGTACCCCTCCCAATGGTTCCACCAAGGTCCAAACTTGGTTTTCATACGTGGAGTCCATTTCAGATTTTATGGCCTCAAGCCACTTCTCGGAGTTTGGTCCACTCATAACCTCTTGGTAGGTTGTTGGCTCATCCTTATGATCCATAAACAACACATTATATATTTGAGACACGAGAAATCCATATCTTTCAGGCTCAAACCTTGGTCTAATAGATCTACGTGGAACTTGTGTTTCCTGAGAAGGTTCTCTAGTACAACAACTTGTAGTCCTGACTCAGGTTCCAATTCCAGTTCATTCACATTTTGTGGTTCTTGAACTTCTTCAGGTTCTACCCTAGTAGTCTTTCAACTTAAGAACTCTTTCTCAAGAAAGACACCAGTCCTTGCGACAAACACATTGCCCTCGGACGATAGGTAGAAATAGTACCCTTTAGTTTACTTAGGATACCCCACAAGATAACACTTATCTGATTTGGGTTTCAGCTTATCAGGCATTTGACGTCGCATGTATGCCTCACATCCCCAAACCTTAATGAACGACATACTAGGAAGCTTCCCAGTCCATATCTCATATGGTGTCTTTAAAACCACTTTTGTTGTAGTGTGGTTTAGTGTAAAAGCAGTAGTTTCTAGAGCAAAACCCTAAAAAGAAATAGGCAGATCTGTAGGACTCATCATCGATAGTACTATGTATAACAGAGTACGATTCCTCCGCTTAGAGATACATTATGTTGTGGTGTTCTAGGAAGAGTGAGTTGTGATACAATACCACACTCAACAGATGATCACGAAACTCATGACTTAGGCATTCTCCACCTCCATCAGATCATAGTGCTTTATCCTTCTTACCAAATTGGTTCTCTACTTTGTTCTTTAACTCTTTGAACTTTTCAAAGGTTTCGGATTTTCACTTCATAAGCTACACGTATCTGTATCTACTGAAATCGTCAGTAAATGTAACAAAGTAGAAATACCCACCTCTAGCCTTAGAACTCATAGGTCCACATACATCACTATGTACTATACTGCCTAACAAATAAGACTCGCATCTCTCAAATGATTCATAATCAAATGAGTCCAGTAGTCCATCTCTATGGAGCTTGGATATGCGTTTCTCATTTATATGGCCCAAATGACAATGACAAAAGTATGTAGAGTTCGAGTCATTCGTTTATAGTCTTTTAGTATTTTATATATTATCGAACTGATGGTCTAAGTTCAAAACATATAAATCATTAAACATCAGGGCTATACTATAACAAACATCATTCTTAAATATAGAACAACAATTGTTCTTAATAATAAAAGAAAATCCAACCATGTCCAAGCATGAAATGGATATAATGTTTCTAGTTATGGAAGGACATAATAATAGTTATCTAATTCTATTACAATCCCACTGGGCAAAGAAAGATGACAAACTCCTACGGCGATAACAACAACTCTTGCTCCATTGCCAACATGTAGGTCCACCTCCCCTTTACTCAGAAATCTTCTTCTTCCAAGTTCCTGCACATTTATACAAATTTGAGAACCACATTCGGCATCTAATACCCAGGATGAAGGAGAAAAACGGTTTATCTCTATAACATAGATACATGAAGAGGAAGTCATACCTCCCCTCATCTTTTGCAGACGCTCAATGTACGAAGGACAATTCCTCCTCCAATGACCATCCTTGCCATAGTGGTGGCATTTCCCTTCTTTTGCAGAGCTTTCTTCTTCAATGCTGAAGACTTGGGCTCCAGAGTAGACTTAGGTCCTACCTTCATCTTCTTGAAGAACTTGTACTTGCCCTTGCCTTTATGCACCAACAGTATAGGGCTAGCATGCTTGGCCTTCTTCATATTGATTTTAGTAGTTCTTAACATGCCTAGGAGCTCGGGCAGTGTCTTGTCTATTTCATTCATGTTATAGTTTAAGACAAACTGCTCATAACTGTCCAATAATGTTACAGGATCAGGTATATGGCAACCTCTTGGCCTAGAGGGAAGCCTAGTCTCTCAAGGTTCTCTATATACCCAATCATCTTGAGTACGTGAGTCCCTACTAGGTCCCGAGCTCCCATCTTACACTGGAATAATGACTTAGTGACGTCAAACCTCTCTTGACGAGCTTGCCCTTGAAATATTTTCTTGAGATGCTCTTCAATTTCCTTGCAACCTATGTTCTCATGTTGCTTTTGGAGCTTAGAGTTAATGGTTGTCAGCATGAGATATTTGACGTCTAAGGAATCATTAAGATACTTTATATAAGCATCCTTATCAGTACGGGAGTCATTCCCGGCAGGCTCGTCAGTGGATTCCTCTTCCAAAACATAGATCTTTCGCTCTTGCCTGAGAACAATTCTCAAGCTCATGTACCAATCCAACTAATTCATACCACTCAGCTTCTCCTTCTCAAGGATGGCTCTGAAGGACAGGGTAGAGTATGGACCACTTGCCATGGAAATTCTACAAGTATCAAGCAAAGTAAAATCAGTACTACATTTAAAAATATATCTTATTTACTTCAATTAGGACTTTAACCATAATACTCCCACTATTTTTATCAAACGGATAACCCTCGATATCAATTCGAAGAGTTTATGCGAGTAACTCTCTTAGTGGATAAGATCAATATTTCACTAACACTATGAGTCAGCTTTGGCTTTTCTCTCACAATGCAGCTATTTAGGTAGGCAACACTTGCCAATTGCATCACAATGCAACTCTTGTATGGTTGGTGAATAACTCTTTATTTGCATCCATCATATGGTGCATGCCAACCCTATTCCTCTGGGCACTCAACCTATGAGGTTACCCAGTTATGTTTGACTCAATGTCGATAGTGGGATATCACAATTATCCGCTCGTACCCTTACCAAGATAGATTAATCCACCTTGCCTTGTCAAGCCCACACTTCATCGATCGAGGCAGGAAGAATATCATCCATCGGAAGCCATCCAAATACTTAATATTTCATAAAGGATTTTAGATTGTTGATTAACACTTAATCATGGTTAATAATTATCCAGTGTGCACATCTATAGAATGAAACAACAATAACCATAATCAAAATTCATCCTAGATGTGCATAAGGAAATCATCAACACTTGATGAACTGGGCTAAATCTGAATATCTAGAACCCTTCTAAATCCTTAGATTTACATGAAATGGACATGAGCAACATAGACTCCACTTACATAGTAGACAAGCTCATCTCTCTATGTGAGATTCAAAATCTAACACACTTGGTTTCACAAACCAACAAGAGGGGCAATTAATGTTAAGGAGTAACAAAGACATCACAATGAAATCACATGCGCTCCTGGTGGGGTTCCAAGGGGTTGCGCCCCTGGTGGGGTCTTAGGGGCAGATCCCCTAATGGGGTCCAAGGAATATATCTAGGCATCTTAGAACACTTCTAAAATTTTTAGATCTACATACAATGGATTTAACAACTTCTGAAACAATGATCATCGCATTAACCTCCCTATGATGCCACTATTGGGTTTTACAAGGATAGCACAACACTTGTGCACGTAGTGGAATTAAAGAACAAGAAAATCCAAAAGAGTTTGGATCTAGCGTTGAACATTAATCAAGAAGCAAAGAGTAGTAAATAAAATTACCTTTGCGGGATTGAGTCAATACTCAGCCTAGATGCTCCAAAAAATCAGCCGACAACTATACAGCTATAGTTTCTAGTGCAGAATATTGTTCGCACCTCTACAGGAAGTCCAAATGAAATGGGAGAACACGTGGAATCTTGTCGCACATGATTTAGGTTGGGAGAGGAAGATCAGCGTCTCCACGGACTGCTAGGTTTGTTATAGGAGAGGCGGCGACGACACTCGCCGGAATAAGACTGAGCGACGACGGCGGGATCGATAGTGGGCGGAATGACTTCCGTCGGCTTTTAGGGTTTGGTTCCTTCGCATAGTACGGCTCATGTGCTTATACAGAATGGACATTTCCCGTGATGAGAAACCCTAAAATTCTTCTATTTATACCCAAAGGAATAAACAGAACACCCCATCGTTATTTGTAGACCGAGGACTTAGAATCTAGCATTTTCGACCAGACAACCCTTGTCTCGACTAATCGTCGAGTATCAATGACATATTTAATGAATAGTCAAGTATATTAACTATACTCAATGAATCGTCTAGTATCCATAAGACATTCGACGAATGGCATCGAGTGAACTCAACACTCTCAATGCTCTCAGCGCCAAACTTGTCGAATCAACACTTGAGTCAACAAAGGCATTGAGTGGACACAACGCACTCGACGCCTAATTTCCAGATTCATTGAGTCAGCCTTTAACTCGATGAAGGTATTGAGTGAACTCAACGCACTCTACACCTGAGACTCAGACTCGTCAAATCAACACCTTAACTCAACGAATCGTTGAGTGAACTCAACACACTCAACACTTAAGTGCCATATTCGACGAATCAACTCTTTTACTCGATGAATCATTGAGTAAACTCAACACACTCAACGTCATCATCCGATGAGTCAACACTTGACTCGACGATAGCGTTAAGTGGTCTCAACGCACTCGACGCATCAAAAGCTGGTTGTGTTAAGTCTTTTTAACTCATCATATGAGCAAATCATACTAAGCCAATCTCCCAGTTTTTCCAAACATTCTTATGTGCGACTCTGATAGGCTCATACTGTGTTGGCAGCGAGGCTATGAAAGTCTTTAATTCAAGGATAGCTAAATCACCTAGAGTGGGTGGGGGTGAATAGGTTATTGGTCTCTTTTTTAAGTTCTTTTTACTATTTCCTTACTAAGTGATCTAGAGTTGTCCTTAGTACCTGAAATATAAAAGAAGAATAAATAACACAACACAACACATAGATATTTATAGTGGTTCCCCAACTGGGTACATCCACTTTCACTCCCACCTATACAACTATCTTATTGGACTTGGCACTTCTCCAAAACCTGCTCCAAGGAGCTTACACCTCAGATCCCTCAGGATCTCTAACTCTCCTCCAAGAGTAACTTCTCAGCCAAATGGGCCTACAACTTAGTGGTCAGCAGACCACCTACCTCAGGCTGTTAATCCCTACACTCAGGCTGGGAGGACAACCCTACCTCAGATCCACTAGGGATTTTACCTCAGACTTCTGCAGTGCTCCTACACAAAGTGAACCTCAAGCCATCTACCTCAGCCTTATCTCTAAGGCCTACAGCTCAGGATTTTCAGCTTTATAACTTCAGGCACAAGGCCCTATTCCCAGAGTGCTACATTACTCCTATAGCTCAGTACCCTTCCAAGTACCTACCTCAGCACACTTCTAGGAACCTTTAGCTCAGTGACAAACTTATCACCTACCTCAGCCTTACACAAAGGCCTATAGCTCAGGCTAAATAACCCTACAACTCAAATCCACACTTGGATCCTAGCTTAGAGAGCAACACTCTCCTACCTCAAACAGTTAAGCCCTACAGCTCAGATCCACACTTGGATCCTACAGGATGAATGTGGATTGGTGTGATGATTGGACACAAGCTAAATTTCACTATGCCAATCTACCTGGATTGAGATAAACTCAGTCCAACCTTGACTCCAGGAAACATATTTCCTGAGTCTACTTATCTGGACTAAGTAAATACTTAGACCTAACTTCCTCTTCTCATCCCCATGGATTTTATCCAGCTGGAACTAGAGAAGTAACTACAGCTGATCTAGATACAACCTGAGCTAGGAGAATCCAAGCCCTACTCCTTTCTTCACAGTAACAAGGATGAAGATCTTGCTTTGTGCTGGAAGTAACTTGCAGATCAGCTTCTCTGCCCCTTTCTGAACTGAGCCAACTGCTAAGCCCTATCTCCTTCTTCACAGCTCCCTAAGATAATGTTCTTTAGGTTTGTTTGTTGAGCCTGTGAAGCACCTGCAGTAAGGGTCGGCCCAAGCTTCTATCTTTTTCTCAGAGAATCCTTCTGAGCTAACTTGCTACTATAGATGAAGATCACACCAGCTATCTTGCTATTGAAGATGTTGATCTAACAACTAACTTGCTCTTCATCTTGTAGACTTGAGCTTCCTGTTCTTCAGCTCCACAATAATGGCAGAGTAGAAGAACTGCCTAATTGCTTTCTCCGAAAAGATTTTTTCTCTGTAAAAGCCCTTTTCTTTTATTAATTTTGTCCCAATGGCTCTAGAGCAGTGGGCCCCACATAGTTAATGGCCAACATCAACTTTTCTTTAACGCTAACTGTCGTACAGTAGGTCTACGATAACATTTGTCGCGTACATTTGTCATCCTGCCACTAATTTGAAATATTTTGAGTTGTTGACTTGCTAACGTCATCAGCTGTGGACTTTGCAAAAAATCAAATAACATTAGCATAGGCGTTGAGTGAGTAAGCATCACTCAATGCCAAAACACTTAGAAAGATTTACTGTCTTTTGGCATTGGGTGAGTAACCTCCACTCAATGCCAAACTACTTAGAATATAAATCTATTTCAAGGCATTGAGTGATTCAGCTTCACTCAGCGCCAACTTGCTTTATCAGCTTTCTGCTGCTTGGCGTTGAGTGAGTGAGCATCACTCAATGCCAAACTTCTTAGACAAAATTATGTTTCCACTAGGTATTGGAAGGGTTGAGTGAGCAACCTCCACTTAACACTTTTTTCCTTAACCATATTTCTGCCTCTATAACATCTTAGGAGTTGAGAGCATTGAGTGAGCACTCCCCACTCAACACTTTCTGCCTTAGGAATTTTCCTGCATAACGGTCTCGGCTCTTTCTTGTTCTTACCGAGACAAACACTTGTCTCAGCGGTTATGTTGAGACTAACACTTATCTCAGCGGTTATGCTGAGACTAACACTTATCTCAACGGTTTTTGTCTTAAAAAAAATCTTGAACTTAGTTTGACGAATGCTGAACTAAGTTTGACGAATGGTGAATTGAGCTCGACGAACTCTGAACTCAGTTCGACGAATTTTGAATTGAGCTTGACGAATTCTTTTTCAGCTATCTTAGCGGTTATGCTAAGACATTCTTCTCAGTTGTCTTAGCTGTCTCGACACTTTTACCTTAGTCAAATTATCTGACTTCCACCTTACTTTTTGTGTTCACCTGTCTAATCAAGGACAACCTTCATTGACTGTCTCAATGCTTCCTTCTCAACTATCTCAGCGGTTATGCTGAGACATTCTTCTCAGCTGTCTCGATGTTTTTGCCTTTGTCAAATAGGCTGACTTCCAACTTACTCTTTTTGTTCACCTGTCCAATCACGGACAACCTACATTCATGAGCTTAAGCACCCATCAAATATAACAATACTCTTAGTCTTGATGGTGATGCCTCTTCAAATCCACTCTAGGGAATATTGTGGGCAATGGACCCAACAGACTACATACTTGATCACTTCCAAATCGCAATGGTAACACCAACACCAGTCTATGCCAAAGATCACATCATATTCTGAAATCAGTGGTATCGATGCTTCCAAGTTGAGCTCTTGATTTCCTATTTGCACCTTCACTCTGCAACACCTATCTGCGCGAATCTTGCACCCATTGGGCAACATCACTTCCAATCCATCTCTTGACATACAGGAAGGCACTCTGATATGCAGAACGAAGTCATCAGATAGAAACAAATGAGATGATCCTATGTAAAATAGTGCTCTCGCTGGATAGTTAAGAATTAGGACAAAGCCTAATACACAACAAAATCAAACAAATTCGCTCAAGGTATATAGTATGTAAACTACACAAACTTTATAAAGATCAAACCTGTCATCACCTCACTTTGTTTAATGGTCTCCTACTGGCCAAGATTATACACTATGGGTTGCGCTAGTGTATAGTGAGATGCAGATGACTCCACTGCTTTCCATTTCTCAGCATACAACGCTCCCGCCTTTTTATTCGACTTCGCAGGACGGCTACAACAGACTCGAGAAAAATGTCCCACTTTGCTGCAATTGTAATAAGTATGCAGACCTTGCCCTGTGGTAGCTCCAAAACTAGTAGATGGAGCTTGTCCAGATGACTTAGTCATCTTGTTCCACTTGCTGTAAAACCAAGCCTTCGAAGAGCTCGACACCTTAAACTCTTACTTTCTCACTGAGAGGTCCTTCTTACTCTGGACCATCTTTAAATCCTGCTTAAGGGATTGCATAGTGTTGACCAAGGTAAGAAATCCTTGCATCATTGGGCCTGCTAGTAGCAACCAAAAATCATCTCGCAGACCTTCATAGAACTGATTTTTGTTTCTCTATTCGTTCTCCAAGGATGATCCAACATACCTTCCCAGTCTAGTGAACACATGTAGGTACTTATCGACTGAACGGTCAACTTGACTCAGCCTCAAAAACTGGTTTTCCAACAAAATCTGTTGCACGGAAGGGACATATTGCGCCAGGAACAGCCTTGAGAACTCATCTATTGAAACGTCTGTCAGTCGTCTCCTTGCTAACTGATGAGCTTCAATCTAATCCCACCACAACCTTGCCTCTCCATCCAATAGGAAAGTGGCCACGGTGACCTTCTGTTCTTCCTCTATCTCTATAGCATTTAAGGTTCTCTTTATGCGAAAGATCCAGTCCTCAGCGTCAGATGAGAATCCAACTCCCATAAATGATGGAGGGTTGAAGCTCAAGAAGTGCTTCAACTGTTGGTCAGAAGACCTTCTTTTCGCTAATGGTTCCACTACCATAACTAGTGTCGGGGCCACCGCAGGGGAAGGAGGCTACACTTGCCTTCCTGGTTGGGCATTTATCATGGAAAACACAACTTCAGCTACCAATCTTATCATTTCTACCGAAAGAGGGGTTGTAAGTGCATTATTAGGTGTAATACTTTCCACAGAGTGCTAATTTTGAGACTATTCTCCACCACTCCTTGTCACCTATAATTGCGCAACACGCAATTTAGTGATTAATAATCATGGAAAAAAACAAACAAAGGAACACTCTGGTTCCACAAATAATATTTTTAACATATTTTATGTGTGTTTTTCATTCCTAAGTGGACATTCACCAGTATTTTTAAGTTTTTATGGTGACACACACAAGTTCTCTTCACCCTTTAAAAGAATTTGATCACGAATTCAGCGGACAACAAACTGACATGTATAAGCTCATATCAAATTGTAACACCCCTGCTTGTTCTAAATGATATAATAGTGGGTCCGGTCGGGACTCCATGCAATATTGAATGAACAAAATGGAAGAGTTATAAGATGATTATCAATCAAACCCTATACACAACGCATAACAGATTTATACGGTAACGAAAACATTTAATAAACTTGAAACCAGAATGTCCACGACTCTAATAGGAATGAATAACAACAAATACATTATCTTTCTACGGCCTTAAGGCTTTACACACAACAAATGATTAACCATAACATGGATTCCATACATCAGCACGCAGACCGAAAAAATATTAAAAACTAAAGCCAAAACTTGGGCCTTAGAGGGCTGGCACAGATTTGGGCTCCAACCCGCTAGTTCCCCCTCGGCTCCGCAACACCTGCACGCAAATATTCCACTAAGCGGTGGCAAACAAGAAACCGGTCAGCAAGAGCTGACCAAATTATAATCACCCCACCCCTTTCTCGGGGTGGCGGTGCTTCTTCCCTGCAAGAAAATAACATATATATATAATAAGAGGAATGAGCAACTTAAGCACCGTACATCACAATCATTGACGCAACCATCCAGACATCTCGTGCAAACAGGGCACCTTAACGTTGTATCAGGTTTCTCTGAGTCCTACCTTTTTCCATTACATACATACACTAGTGCATAAAGTACGCCAATGATTAACTCCTTGAGTCCACAACCATTATCAATCGCGGACTAGATTGTTCTGCTTCAGCTTTACTAGAGAGGCCAATAGCCTCAAATCACCCATATGCCAACGACAATTACCACGTACTTTAGGTCTATTTAGCCGAACAATGTAGAACGGGTACAGTTCAACTATTTTCCGTTGCTCAAATCATTGTGTCAATTAGCGACAACGATGCGGGTAAACATCCCCTTTCCCGTACACGACATAACCAACCTCATGTTCTAAGGTTAGCACTCATGGCCATTAGAGATGGGAATCCAAGGTGCACAGCTCAACACGCTAACACACGGTATCCGAGAGACTGGTTCCACATAATCACAACAAAAGATCCTCGAGAGCTAATGCCAATGATACAACGATCCAAAATAAACCATAGGGTGTTTCCTAGAGCACAGATCCAGTACTAAATACCGCTCCGTGCAGACCCCCATATTTCAAACCATAAAACTTCCACAAAATCTTCTCTGGGAACCTACAAAATATCACCAATCTAGACCAACATGTTTGGATGGGATTCACACAGCATGCCTAATCCATACTCGTGCTTCTGGATACTAAATGCAAACTTTCTAAAATAAAGAGGACTTCACTTATCCAAGAAGAAACGTCGTTACCCTTGGTGCACATTTCAGTGGTATAGCTCAACCGTCATAGGTTTAGTTTCCACACACCGGTCCGAGCTCCAAAATAACCACTTAAGGTCAAAACAGACTTTCCCTCCTCTAGGTATGCCAAGCTTGAGCTCCAAGGGCCGCTCTTCTTCCTGGCTGTGCACACGTCCTCAAGAAAGAGGGTTTGGCCATCACCTAGCTGGCAGCGACCGGGATAAAGAGTGCGGAAGAGATCGGGTTCCTCTTTGTCAGCAGCGGCCGGGACATAGAGAGGGGAAGTTGGGTTCCTCCATGTCAGCGGCAGCCAGGACGAAATTGAGGAATTAAGAGGGGGATATCGGGAAATAGGGGAATCCTCCTCCTTCTTCGAGCGACATCAGAAAGAGTGAGAGGGAGAGAGGGAGAGGGATCCGGAAGGGGGAGGCTGCTCGGGCTCTCCTCCTTCCAGTCAGTCGGGTGTAGTGAGGGATCAGGAGAGAAGAGGGCGAGAGAGAGAGAGAGATCAGGAGAGGGAGGTTTTGTGAGAGGGAGGGATTTAGTTTAGGTTTTACATAAAACCATAGCCCAAAAATCCTCTCCGCAGGCCGCACTCTCTAAACGCATCCCAAAAATAAGATTTAAATAAAACTAGGGCATTACAATGTGTCTGCCTTTTCAGCTTGTACTTCTATTCTACAGTGGAACTTTGCCTAAGCCATCATCCTCCTCGCCTTCTTTACCAACTCTTCCCTAATCTACCTCGCAGAGGCTCTTCTCTCAATTATGAAACTTGCTAACATCAAAACACCACCATTTGCCATTTCCAGCAAAATAAGAACATTGTTCTTCTCGTCCTTTTGAACTTGTGAATTCTGGCATTTGGGGTCCTGGTGCTACTAAATTTGTTGGTAGGGATAGTTTTTATTTTATCACATTTATTGATGATTTTTCTAGATGTACTTGGTTGTATTTGTTGAAAGAACGTTCTAAATTTTTTTCTGCTTTCAACACATTCTACATTGAGATACGTTCTCAGTTTGATGTCTCTCTTAAATTCCTTCACACTGATAATGCTGAAGAGTATCTTAGTCATCAATTATTAGTTTTTTGTATGCATCATGACATTATACATCAAACTAGTTGTCCTTACTCCTCTCAAAAGAATGGGATTGTTGAATGCAAGAACCGCCATCTCGTTGATGCATCTTGCACCCTTCTCACTCAGATGAGTGTTCCTTGGTCCTATTGGGGTCATGCCATTCTTCTTTCTCATTACCTCATTAACCGAATTCCCTCTTCGGTTCTTGATTGAAAAACTCCTTTCTCCATTCTATATCCCAATGCCACACCATTTCATTTACTTCCTCATGTCTTTGGCAGCAGAATATTTGTTCACTCTCCTTCTATTGGTTGTGACAAACTCTCTCCTCGCTCTGTTAAGTACATCTTTCTTATTTACTATCTGACACAAAAAAATTAGTGTCTTGATCCTCTTCTCTGAAAATAGTATGTTTCTTTAAAGATACTCCTTACTTTTCTTGCACCTCTACTCTCCCACCGTCTAATCATCCATTTTCTCTACATATTATCTTTGCACCTCTACATGAACCTGTGCTTCTTCCTCCTATACCAGTCTCTGATTCTCCTTCCTTTGCTCCTGATACTACTTTTCTACTCGAGCTATTGCTGATAGTTCCCAGGGCCAGCAGTCTCTCCGATGGATGGATCTGATACTATAAACAAGTCAAACCTTGATCTTCTGATTGCCCTTTAGAAAGGAGTTCAGACATGCACTCAACATCTTATACATGATGTTTTTTCTTATGTTTGGCTATCTCCTTCCAGAAAGAGTTTTACTCTTGCTCTCTCAGCTAATGTCATCCTGGCTACCTATCAAGAAGCTTTTGCTACTTATCATTGGAAATCTGCTATGAACGTAGAGATGAAAACTCTAACTGAATGGAGTACTTGGACTCTTGTACCTACCCTTCCAAGAGTTGATGTGGTTGGATATTACTGGGTCTTTGTGATCAAATTTCTTCCTGATAGAACCATCGATCTCTATAAAGCTCGACTAGTTGCCAATGGTTTTACTCAGACCTATGGTATGGACTTCTTTGACCCCTTTTCTCCAGTTGCTCAAATTACAACGATTCATGTTCTATTTTTTGTGGCCATTAATAGAGATTGCGAGATGTCTTAGTTAGATGTTAAGAATGCCTTCCATTATGGAGATCTACAACAGATAGTCTATATGGAGCAACCTCCTGGTTATGTTGCTCAATGAGAGTCTCATGTGTCTAGGTTGAGGTATGCAATTTATGTTCTTAAGCAAAGCCTACGGATCTGATTTGAAAAGTCCAACAAAGTTATCTCGGTTATTGGGTATACTCGAAGTATTGTAGATCACTCCATATTCATACGCAAGAATTCTACAAGGCTAGTTGCTCTTGCTATTTATTTGGATGACATTCTTCTTATATGGGATGATGAGAAGGGCATTGACCTAACAAAGACGCATCTTCTTCCACATTTTATTACAAAAGATATGGGGTCTCCCAAGTACTTCCTAGGGATTGAGATCTCTCAGAAGCCCAATTTTAAGTACTTTTACAGCGGAAGTATGCCTTGGTTCTTCTAAAAGAGACAAGTCTTCTTGGTTGCTAAATCTGCTCGATGTCCAATGGTTTTTGGTGATGATAAGTGTTGGAATGATAATTCATCCTTTCTTTCAGATGTCACTAGGTACAGACGATTGGTAGGAAAACTCATTTATTTTACAATCACGAGACTAGATATCTGTTATGTGGTAGGATGGGTTAGCCAGTTCATGCAAGCACCTAAAGAGTGTCATTTTAAATCAGCTCTAAAGATCTTGGAATATGTGAAAGGGTCTCCGGGAAAAGGACTTCTATTTCAGAAGAATAATCATTTAAGGGTTGAAGCCAACTCTGATGCCAACTATGCTGATGAGAAGGAGGATAAAAAGTATACGTCTGACTTTTACACTTTCGTAGGAGGAAATATGGTCATATGGAATAGAAGGAAACAATCTGTTATCTCTATGCTAAGTGCTGAAGCTGAATACAGAAGCATGGCTTCGACTACTTGTGAGTTAAAATGGTTACGAGCACTAATGCTTGATTTGGGAGAAGTCTATGATCATCCTCTGCCAATGTTCTGTAACAACAAGACAGCTATATATATTTTATAGAATTCAATTCTTGATATAAGACCCCTTTTTTCGCGGGTCTTATGCCCAGAACATCCACTTTGTGGTGACACCAACTCCCGAGGAGGTCGTTGCCACAAATCGCCAATTCTACCGGCAAATCCTCAAGTATATACCATAGAATAAAAGAAGCGATATCCATAGAGATAAACCAGTCCACCATCACATATAATCTATATGAAGTCCACATATAATCAAAAACTGAACAACATGAAATAGTTCACAAAAAAGAAATGATAAGAGGGCTCCTGCCCAATACATATAATCCTCACTACATAACGCTCGCAGAAGAAAAGCTACTAGTCACTCACAGATCCCATGACCTCTGCTACTGCTACTGCAATACCTGTACTAGGCTGGTTCACGTCCTCCCTGATGTATTTGATCCTTTGGTGCTATAGCTTGTCCCCAAGCTAGAGTCCCTGGTGTTATGCCCATCAGGCCATTAGTTTAAACTAAGTATTAGTCCACATATGCACCGTGCGTGGGAGGATGAGAGGAAGGTACTGAAAGTGGAGAGTAAACAAAAGCAGCTGACAGTGGCCCTAACTAACATTTGCTAAAATTGTAACTATCCAAATATTAGTAGGTATATAAATGAACAGAAAGTAAAGGAATGACACAATGGAAATAGTAATATGAAGAAAAGGTAAAGCAACTAACTATCATCACAAAGAAAATAACCTTAATTTATAAGAATGCTCATACAAACTTATAAATTATGGGGTCATTTTGCAAGGCCTAACGTATAAAAGATCCCATAATAATTTATACATTAGGTGTAGAAGTTTAATGCAATGATATGACATGAAGCGCTATGCATGATAGATATTATGACCCACGCAAGTGCAACGAACTCACCCGACTCTATGCGCACAGACCTTAAGTTCCCCAGTTTGGAGTTAGCTAAACTCTCAAGTAACTCTCGTTGTGGCAAACAGACACAGTGGGTTTGGCCTCCCTACTACTAGGTCGTTATTCACATTACTTAACCTAGACCATGAGTACAACTCAGTATACCAACAGTTAGGTGCTACAGAGCCTCCTGTAATAATGCTGACAATACCACCAGTTTTTCATTGGCTAAGTGAACACTTACACTTGCCGAGTCAATGTATCGTTTTCATTGTGAACAACAGTCCAAAGACGAGGACACAACACTTAATGCAAATACACACATGCTATAAATAGCTTCTGATTCATCGGCTCACCAATCTAAGCTGTCAATTCTATCAAACACTGATTCAACCGCTCGTGAATCTAAACCAGCTACCCTCCATAAATGATGGGGTGAGTATATGTGATAGTGGTTTATTATTGGTTACTCTTTCAGTCTGCTTATTCTTAAGGTTTAGGGTTAACCTTGGACTGCTCGGAGAATGCCTGGTGAAGGGCTCTCGAGGGCACTAAGAACAACAATGGGCTGAAGCCCAAAGCTCTCTTTCTCAACGAACTTACTTTTATGGGTAACTATTATTACTAAACCCCCTTTTCTCCCATTACTTAACAAATCCTAAGTGGATTATTACTTTCAGGGCGAAGACAATACATTGTCGGCCCCGAGCACAACTCCATCTTCTTGGTACCCAGACAACCTAGCATTTCGCCCTAAGGGTGACCTCGTCAAGACTCCACCCAAACTAGGTGCACGCACTATGTTGTCCCCATGTGAGGCCTACTTTTCTACCTTGAATGCTTCAATTTACTGTATGCAGACCAACTGACCAGCTTATGCGTATGAATGTGAATACTCTAATTTACTTTGTCAACAACCTTATATTTCTACGGGTCTACCATAACATGTTGAATCCAAATCCAGTGTAACACCCCTATCCGTCACTCAGCATATAGAAGTAGGTCCGGCCGAGGCCCGACGCTATATACCACGGACAGACCGGCGGGTTACTCATTGAAACCATTCAACTAAAACACATGTCCTACACAGAGCATCTAGAGGAAGAAATTTATTAATTTGCAAAAGCAAGAACCCAGCCATACGCACGAATGTCCACTAACAAAACCAACAGGAATGAAATACAAAGTCCCAAAAATTACCGGCCTTATGGCCTTACATGAGTTCACGATATATAAAGCAGTGTATTACAAACTTCGGCTCGCAGGCCGGCCACACATGATTTAAACAAGAAAAACAAACAAGGCCTTCGAGGGCCGGCTCAGCAACTTTGGATTTGGCCTGCTATTTGCCGCTCAGCTCCGCAGCACCTGCAAGAAAAATTCACCGCAATGGTGGCAATCAAGAATAATGGTCAGCTAAAGTTGACGAAATTATAACGATTTCGCCCCAAAAACTCGGGGTGGCAAAGTTCCTTCCCTGTACTTGTTAGCGTAGCAAGCAATATAGTGAATAAACACAACATCACAAGTGCAGGCTCACACGGCCACACACCCCGTGCTTTTAGGGCACTAACTTGGTGAACCCGGTCAAAACTGCGGTCTCACCACCATCCCTTGGACGGCAAATCTCGTGAGCATTTAGTCTTTCCGACCTAAGCCTAAGACTCTCACGACTATGCCAATAGCCAGTCCCTTTTTTAGGTATCTGTCACCAAACCACATAGCCCGAGTCCGGTTCCACAAGCCTATTGCTCACACCGCACTGTCAACTTAAGCCAAATGCGTGGGTCAAGCTTCGACGGATCCCAAATCTGATCATACAAGCACATAACCCAGTTATGTTCAAGGTTGGCTCCCAGGCTACCAAGATGGCAGAAATGCGTTTCCACCAAGTTTTCTGGGTGCACCTTGGGGTTAATCCCTAAGATTCCCTGCGGCAATCTACCACATAGAAACCCGAAAACAACCAAAGGCACGGAGTCTTCTCCGGCTAATCATGTATAGTAACAAATCACTTATCCAGACCAACTTGTCTGGGTAGGCTTCACACACCATGCCTATGTCTGTTTCTCGATTTTGGACTCGACATGCAAAGAAGGGGGACTATTAACATCTACCCAAAG
This sequence comes from Platanthera zijinensis, assembly GCA_039513925.1. Classification (NCBI taxonomy): domain Eukaryota; kingdom Viridiplantae; phylum Streptophyta; class Magnoliopsida; order Asparagales; family Orchidaceae; genus Platanthera; species Platanthera zijinensis. The sequence continues at coordinate 246,099,141 of CM077078.1, read as the reverse complement.
AAACGCCGCACACTCACCGCACACTCGCGGGAGCAGGTTTCCTTATGCAAAAGAAGGAGAGATTCACATGCTCAAGAAGAGAATCATTACCCTAGCATTCCTCTTCGATGCCATGGGAATCTACACGGATGAAAAGCACCGCGATGATCTCGCCTCCGTAGATCTGGACTTGGTTTGCGATTTGGCGCTCCGAATCTCCTCCGGTGACCGGATCTTTCTTTCTTCTTCCTCCTTGCTCTCTCCTCTCTCTAGAAGTTTGAAAGATATAGAACTCAATAGAATGAGACCTTTCCACCCAAAAACCGGCCTTAACCCTAAGATTGGAAAAGCCTGAACCATTGGATCCCAAAATAAGGAAACGAATGGCCACGATTCGCCCTGAAAATAAACTTCCTAGGCCAAACACGGCTTACGACACGCCCATGTCCAAGGACGTGTTCCTCATTCGCCATCAATCAGGAAAATCCTGACCATGATACGGCCTATGATACGGCTTGGAACACGCCCGTGTTCGGAGTGACACGCCCGTGTCACGGGCCGTGTGCCTCAAACGATATGGGACCAAACACATCCCGAGCACGATACAGCCATGTGACATGCCCGTATCACACGTCGTGTTCTAGACACACCCTGGGACACGTTCGTGTCCCAGGCCGTGTAACTCCCTCAGCACAAACCAACAAACTGCCCGAGCAGGATATGGCCTCTGACACGCCCGTGTCTAAGTCCGTGTTCCCTATCTCGACACTCGACGCCTGCATTTTTTTCAACCACTCAGTGAGTTGTCGATCCAGAGCAGGACACGACCCTAGGACATGCCCTTGTCCCAGGCTGTGTGACCCTTACCAAGGTCTAAACTCGCCTCAAAGCGCTGTCTGTTCCTCTTTTGAGTTTCGGGGCGTTACAACTCTCTCTCTCTTAAAAGAATTTCGTCCACGAAATTACCAAAGGAAAAGATATAGAAAACCAGAAGCGGTACCTGAGTGGAATAACTCTGGGTACTCCTCAAGCATGGTCTGCTCCCGTTACCATGAGAGCTCCTCCCGACCGCAATTATCCCAACAGACTTTGACCTTCCTGATCTCCTTATTACAAAGTCAATTGACTTAAGAGTCCTCAATACAAACGGGTTTGACCCTTATCGTTAACCATTCGTCAAACGGTGCTTGATCAACTGCGATCACCTGCGAAGGCTCTTGCACCGCCTTCCGCAACACTGATAGGTGGAATACATCGTGTAGACCACTCAACTCCACCGATAACTTTAGACTATAACCCGCTTCACCAATCCACTCCAGAATCTCAAATGGTCCAAGGTATCTCGGGCTCAGTTTCTTCAAGTTTCAAACCCGTGAAACACCCTTGAATGGCTTTATCTTCAGATATACCCAATCGCTAACCGTGAACTCCACGTTTCAATGCTTAGCATTTTAGTACTTAGCCTGCCTATCCCGAGCGATCAGCAAACACTCTCGAATTGTTCGTACCAATAAAGTGGTGCTTTCCACCTCTTGCTTTTTGTACAACCTCGCCTCACCCGTTTTCAACCACGACAATAGCGTGTGACATTTTCTACCATATAGGGCCTCGAAGGGCGCCATTTGTATGCTCGCTCGGTAGCTGTCATTGTACGCAAACTCCACCAAATACAGATGATCTTCCCATTGCTTTCCAAAGCTCAGGATGCACATGTGAAACATGTCCTCAACCGTCCTGTTGACCCTCTCGGTCTGCCCATCCGTCTGTGGATGAAAGGCTGTGCTGAACTTACACTTAGTTCCTAGCATTTGCTGCACCAACCTCCAGTCATTGGACATAAAATGCCCATCTCTATCGCTCATGATGTTGCGGGGCACACCGTGCAGTCTACAATGTTATCCACGTAAAGCTTTTCCAGTTTCTCCAGCAAATCGTCCTTCCTATGCGGAATGAAGTGCGACACTTTTATCAACCGATCTACGATCATCCAGATGGCGTCGTTTCCCTTCTGCGACCTTGGCAAACCATGCACAAAGTCCATCGAAATTTCGTCAAACTTCCACTCCAGAATAGGGAAAGACTTCAAGAAACCCCCTGGCTTTTGGCACTCTGCCTTCACTAAGGCGCAAGTCTGACACTTAGCTATATATTGTAAGACCCCATTTTTTTTTTTTTTTTTGAAAACCCGGGGTCTTATGCCCAGAACCGCCGCTTTGCGGTGACACCTTCGCACCCGGGAAGGTCGCCACTACAACGCGCCGATTCTGCCGGCCTTTTCGATCACAATAAGTAGCAAGAGAGAAGCAAGTCCACCAAAAGAGATTATCACATAAAATAAAACTCCACGAAGGGAGTGTCCACAGAAAATCATCAGAGTATAAATAGTCTGGAAATAAAAAGGGCTCATGCCCGGTACATCAAATCCTCACTACAAGATCACTCAATGCGGAAGCAAAACTAAATCTCTACTAAAGGGCCGGGACTCACAGTCCCCGTAGTCTGGACTCCCGTGCTAGACTGTCCCATCTCCAGGCGTACCGGCCTCCTGGGCTGTCCCTCCATGCTGGGCTCCGCGATCCCCTAAAATGATATGGTTCGAAAACCGTTAGTCTAAAAGACTAAGTCCTATCATCCCCCACCTCTTTCCCCACGCTCTAAGGCACCGGGCGGAGAGGAAGAAAGAGGAGGACATGAAAGTGGAGAGTAGTCAAAAGCAGATGACGGTGGACCTAACTAACAAGTTATAACAGGGGAGCAATATAAATCTTAAGTGTTGTAATAGGTATAACAGAAAGGAAGTAAGTAAGAAATTAAACCTTCACTTATGTGAGTACACATAAGCCAAGGGATCTTTTGCAAGGCTCCCATCGTATAAAGTGTCCCATACCACTTATACGTTGGGGTGTCGGTTATCAAACAGCAGCATATATATATATTGAAATTAACCTTTGACTTATAAACTTGCCCACACAAGCTTATAGACCAAGGGGTCGTTTTGCAAGTCCTAAAGCATAAGCGTCCCATTCCACTTATACTTTAGGTGTCAAGATTGTTATGAATGATTATGATATGCAGCTATATGGTGGGTATGTTATGTCATGCAGTGCAACTCACTCACCCAACTTTGTGTACACAAACCTTTAGTTCCCCCTTTCTGGAGATAACTCCCAGGATACTCCCGTAGTGGCAGACGGAAGCGGTGGGTTGGGCCTCGCCCACCTCAAAACCAGTAAAAGCACTACTGGTCTGACCTATCGTACGCCCTCAACGCCTGGTGCACGAGGCGGACTCCTGCGTACTCTTGCCGACTGGTCCGCCGGACTTAACCTTGGCTAAGTGCTAGTCACCTTGCCGAGTCAACGATATCGGTGTCGGTGCAATCGAACTCCCCGATATCGAAAACCCACCACCTTAATCTTTCCTATTTTTATGCACATGCATCCGTTTAATATATAACAACTTTAAAGTGTCAACTCCCGGACTAAACCGTCCGTATAAACCACATCCGAGACCAACTTCCCCGGACTAAACCGTCCGGCTCATCTCCAGACTTCATCCCTTAGAACACCACGGGACGACTTAACCATTACCAACCCTAACTAATGAGTGTGTGCAGTGTGAAACCCTATTAGGCTAATTACTCTTTCGTTTGTTTTAAGATTTACGTTAGCCCAGGACTGCCCCCGGTATACCCCGTGAAGGGCTCTCAAGGGGCACTAGGAACCAAGACGGTGCATTACGGCCCGAAGTTCCCTTTCGCAAGGCACTTATTATTGTTGGTTAATACCCCGTTCCCAAACCCTTAATGTTACTCTGGTTCTAACCCTAATGTGTTTTAACTCCTTCACCCGCTCCCAGGAAAGACGATGTTCCGTCGGACCCGAGCTCCACCCATCCTTAGTTAACCTAACCACTATCCCATACCCAATTTCATTGATAACCTCCGAATCATCTTGCCACGGCATTTACACATGATTTGTCGCCCTTTGACCATGGTATTACAATTTCTACGATTTCACTATATGCAGACCAACTTGAGCTAATCAACAAGTATGATAGGAAGTGCATCAATTTCTCATCCAAACACCCTAAGATAATTACTAAGGGTCTATCATGACTTTTATAATTTAAATCCAGCACTTCCAAATTTTTCCTAAATAATTTAATATTTATTTAATTATCCAGAAATTAAAGCCATGAGTGATTTTGAGCATGAGGTACTACATTCATTCATCATAAAATTATAAGAAAATTACCAGGGCTCTACAATGTCCATAAATGTTCACTGACCAAAAATTATAATTTTACAAGGCCTAAAAATATTATTTAAAAATCATTTATAAATTCTACAAATTGCAAGCCTTGTGAATCAACCCCTATGATTATAGATCCAAAAATTCTACAATAATTACCAGAGATGTAAGAGGTCATAAAAACTCATTTGCCTAAGTTACACCAGATTTCAGTGAGGGAACAACCCATAATAATTATTTGACTATCTTTAGAAAATCAATGGCTTGTGAATGAAGTACTTAAAATAATCATTTAATAATTCCAGCAAAATTCAAGCATATGTATAAGAATCTAAAAAGCTCTCTGCCAAAATTTCATATCCATTAATCAACCAGAGAAATCAAATTAATTAAAATACCCAAAAGCCTATTTTTGTGAGTTATGAAGGAACTATCATGTATTGAATTCCAAGGCTCTCAATATTATTTCCCAGAGACTTCCCTAAACCCAAGAAGTACACTACCCAAGTTCCATGGCCTTTAGGCAAGTTTTGGTGACCTATTTTACCTTAACAAAGGAGGTGTCCTAAACTAGGGTTAGGGTTTAAGGGAGGGTAACCCTCTCCAAATCTTCCAAGACTTTGGTCAGGGGGTTCTAGTCTCACTAGTCACCTCTCCACCAAAAATCACTTCCATTCAAGGTCATTTGACCCCATGCCCTTCACAAGCCCCCAAAGTCCAACCTAGGGGTTTGGACTTGGGTCCTAGGGCATACTCACCCCAAACCACTCCACACACCATAAGGGAGTGTTAAAGCCCATTACAAACCAGGGGACCAAGTTTCAGCCTCTGGTGAGGGAGTTTGGTCAACAAAAATCACTAAGTGCACTTTTGACCTATTTGCCCCTTAATGGGCCAACCTAGGATTGGGTAATTACCCACCCAAAACATCTCCAAATTACATGAAACTTTATACAGAGCTTCCCTAGGTCACTATGGACCTCCCACCAAAATTTTGGGGGATTTGGAGGTCATTAGACCCCTTAATCACTCTAAGATATGATTATTAAATTTTTGCAAAAACTATAGAAAAATGTTATCCAAAAATTACCATTTTTGGATATGTCATAGGTGTAGGTAAGAATGACCCCTAAATAAAATTTTAAGTCATTTGGAGGTCTGGTTTGATGTGGGCAACCAAAATGGTGTCTAACCTGGCCTAAGGACACCTTCCACCAAACTGAGTGCTGAGGTCAGCACAGTTATCCAAATTGGGTGAAATCAATTTTAAAATAAAGTAGACTCAAAGGGCTACAACTTTCATGTTCACTACTTTTTCTGTAGAGGGCTCTAGGTATTTTTAATAAATACATACATTAAGAGGTAAAACTGTGACAAAAATACAATTAATATATCCCAACTATACTTCATTATTTTTACTGTTTGCACGAATCCTGAAGCGACTTGGATGGCATCCATGCATCTTCTACCTCCAGCCGACGGTGGCGATTCACCCGACCTGGGCGACATTGCGGGAGGTTTTCCCCGGCCACCCGGCCACCTCCCCGGCCGGCCACCACCACCACCACCTTCGGGGAGGTGGGGGCTACCCCTAGCCGGCGGCACGGCCGCCGGAGAGCCCTTTTCCGGCGATCCCGCACGCCAATTTTTTGACAAAAACCGTGGAAATCAAAACCATGGATCGGGCTCAATTGAGCCCGATTCTTGTTCTAATAGATTCCTAGGATCTATACGTGAGTAAAGAGGAGGAGGAGGACCTGAGTTGTGGCTTGTAGACGGGCTGAACTCCTCCTTGCCATTTTCGGCCACCAAGCTTGGGCTCCTCTCCAACTTCTACACCAACCTCTCTGGAATTGGAAAAGGAACGGGGGAAAAGCTTGCCCTTGCTCTGGTGAAGCTTCTTAATGAAGGAATTTGGGAGAGGAGAAGTGTAACTCCCCAATTTTGAATTCCCCCATTAATGGCCATTAAACCTATTTTCAGTTTTTCCTCCAATTGGTGGGGCTGAGCCACCCCCTTAGCTGGCCACCTTAGGGAAACTCTTCCCCTCCACCAGAAGAGTAAAAGCCCCATGATGGTGGGGGGTTATGGAGCCTCCATGGCCATGATGGCCATTAAGCCCCTCTTTCTCTCTCCTCCAAATTGGGGAAAATTTGCATTCCTCTCTCCTAGTCACCCCTTTCTGAATTTGGTGGGCCCAAACATGTCTCATTATTTCCTAAAACTCATGGGCCACACTACATGGGCTTAGCCCACTTGAAATGGGCTAGGTTAACCTTATAAAGCCACTTTCTCTCTCTTAAATAATGGGGAAAAATCCCATTTTTCTCTCTCCTAATCATCATGGATGATATTGCTGGTGGGTCCAGCCTAAATACACCCACTTTTCAACTCATCAAACAAGGTTAGCCCAAGTGGATTGAGCTTGGACTTGAGTTAGCCTATTTGGGCTAGTTTGACCAAATTAGGGCTTGGGTTGACTTTGGTCAAATTGGCCTTTTGGGTCACCACCAATGGGTCCTTGGTGACCTATTAGCCTCCCCTAAAGTCTAGGTAGGGGTGGGTAGGGTTGTTAGGGCATCTTGGAGGTCACTTGCCCCTTAGTAAGGGCACTTTGACCATTTTAGTGCTAGAGTTGACTTTGGTCAACATGACCATTTGGGTTGACCCCAAGGGGTCCTTGGTGACTTATTGAGCCCACATTAGGTCTAAGGGGATTTTTAGAGTCAAAATGAACCTACTAGGCCACCCAAAATCAGAGTTTTGAAAATTGCTATTTGCAGACCAAGTGAGTCTCAACTAGGTTTTTAGGTCACTTGGTCTCCTGGGCTCATCTAGGTTAACTCATAGGACCTAGTCATGCTCAAGTCACTCCTAGGGAGGGTCCAATTTGAAAATGGGATGTTACAAATCCCAATAAACAAAACAAAAATTTCGTCCCCGAAATTAAGGTTAAGTCTACGGGGATGTTTTCTACTGGGTTAAGTTAAGCTTGTAACATCCCATAAGGGTTGAAGTACCTACTAGATCAATGATTAAGGGCTAGCCCCAATAAACAAAAGTTTAGCCCATATCTCCTGGAATATTCTACTAGTAATTGCAATTATGGAGAAAACTTTAAACCACTTGAGGAGTTGCGAGGTATACCTGACTGAAGAGCTCCGGGTACTTTTGCTGCATCAAGTCCTGTGGTTCCCAGGTGTGCTCCTCTTGTCCATGATTTCTCCACAAGACCTTGACCAGCGGAACCTTCTTACGTCGTAAAACTCGCATCCCAGTATCGTCTATCCGGATCGGCTCTAGGTGCACCGATCGATCGGAAGCTATAGGCCCATCCGTAGTCGTAATCTGCTGCTCCGGCCGAAGTAGAGCTCTCCTGAGGGAGGAAACGTGGAAGACGTCGTGCAAACCCGCTAGCTCCGGTGGCAGCTCCAATCTATATGCCAATGGACCGATCCGCTCCAGGATCCTGTAAGGCCCCATGTATCTCGGACTGAGCTTTTTCCGGCCACGCACCCGCGAGACTCCATGCATCGGTCGTATCTTCAAGAATACCCGGTCTCCTACCTGAAACTCTACTTGACGATGCCGAGCGTCATAATACTTCGCTTGCCTGCTCTGCGCCTCTAACATCCGGTCCCGGATCAGTCTCACCTGAGCCTCGGTGTCTTCCACAAACTCTGAATCCAGAATCTTCGGATCCACGTCCTGCAGCCAAGATAACGGTGTCCTACACCTTCTCCCATACAGGGCCTCGTAAGGAGGCATCCGTATGCTGGACTGATAACTGTTGTTATACGAGAACTCCACCAATGGCAGCATCTTCTCCCAGGGCTCTCCGCGGTCTACAATACATAGTCTCAGAAGGTCTTCTAGCGTCCGATTGGTACGCTCCGTCTGCCCGTCAGTCTGGGGGTGGAAGGCCGTACTGAAAGTCAGTCGGGATCCAAGGTACGCCTGCACCGATCTCCATTCTCTGGACGTAAACCGCCCATCTCGATCTGATACGATCGTCCTTGGTACGCCGTGATAACGAATATATTGCTCCACGAACTTCCGAACCAACACTCCAACAGAGTCGTCCTTCCTGATCGGGATGAACCTAGCCACCTTCGTTAGACGGTCCACGATCACCCAGATCGAATCGTTTCCCGTCCGTGATCGAGGTAGGCCGTGGATGAAGTCCATCGCGATGTCCTCAAATTTCCACTCCGGCACCGGGAGTGGCTGCAATAAACCAGCGGGATGCCTACATTCTGCCTTCACTAACTGGCATGTCTCGCAGTGGGTCACGAAGTACATAATGTCTTTCTTCATCCCTGGCCAAAACATCATCTTCTTCAAGTCTGCCGTCATCTTCGTGATCCCCGGGTGTATAGAATATCTACTACAATGCGCCTCCGCCATGATGTCCTCCCGAACCCGGCCTCCTGCGGGTATATAAACCCTGCCTCTGAAATGTAGCAATCCGTCTCTCAGGGAATAATCTCCTGTCGAACCCTCCTCCAAAGCTCGGAATATCGGCACTGCCCATGCATCTGTCCTTTGTTCGTCCCGGATGCGGTCCCGAATATCATCAATAGCCACCATCGATGCCAGATACTCCCTATATAGCTCTGGGTCATCCTCGGACACTAGGGATATCTGCATATCTCTGAAGGTCCGAACTAGCTCCATCGACATAACTTGGGGCCTGGCTTCGGAAGTGGCCGCTCTTCGACTCAACGCGTCGGCCACCACGTTTGCCCTCCCTGGGTGGTAGTGCATCTCATACTGATAATCTGCTAAGAACTCCACCCAGCGCCTCTGCCTGATATTCAGCTCCTTCTGCGTGTCCACATATTTCAAGTTCTTGTGATCGGAGAAGATATCGCAGTGGACTCCATAAAGATAGTGGCGCCAGACCTTCAGAGCAAAAACGACCGCTCCCATCTCGAGGTCGTGCACCGGGTAGTTCTTCTCATGGGTCTTCAGCTGGCGGGAGGCATATGCTATGACATGTCCGTTCTGCATCAGCACCGCTCCCATCCCTTGGTATGATGCGTCGGTATACACCTGGAATCCTTCCTTTCCAGACGGAAGGGCCAGAATCGGGGCTGAGATGAGTCGGTCCTTTAGCTCCTGGAAAGCCGCCTGGCACTGCGCGGTCCAAACGAAAGGCGTCTCCTTCCTTGTTAAAGATGTGAGGGGGAGGGCAATTTGAGAGAACCCTTTCACGAACTTCCGGTAATAACCGGCAAGTCCCAAGAAACTCCGTACATCGGTGGCTGTCTTCAACGGCGGCCAATCTCGAACTGCCTGAACCTTTGCCGGATCCACTGCCAACCCGGCTCCGCTGATAATATGGCCTAGGAAAGCCACCTCCTTCAACCAAAACTGACACTTGCTGAATTTCGCATAAAGGTGATGCTCCCGCAACCTCTGTAGAGTCAGTGCCAGATGCCGGGTGTGCTCCTCCTCCGTCCTAGAGTAGATCAGGATGTCGTCTATGAACACTATAACGAACACATCCAGGTAGGCCTCAAAAACCCGGTTCATGAGACTCATGAACGCCGACGGAGCATTCGTGAGCCCAAAGGGCATCACGGTGAACTCATACAGGCCATATCTGCTACTGAAGGCCGTCTTCGGAATATCCTCCTCCTGGATCCGCAGCTGGTAGTATCCTGACCTCAAGTCCAGCTTCGAGAAATAGTGGGCCCCCTCCAACTGGTCGAACAACTCGTCTATCCGGGGGAGCGGATAGGTATTTCGGACGGTCAGCCTATTTAGTGCTCGATAATCGATGCACAGGCGAAGTGTCCCATCCTTCTTCTTCACGAATAAGACCGGAGCTCCCCATGGCGAAGAACTCGGTCTAACAAATCCCGCCTCCACCAATTCTCGCAACTGAGTCCGAAACTCCGCCAGCTCTTTCGGGGCCATCCGATAGGGAGCCCTGGATATCGGCTTAGCCCCTGGCACCAACTGAATCTGGAAATCCTTCTCCCTGTGCGGAGGCAATCCTGGCAACTTCTCTGGAAACACATCGGCGTAATCACAGACCACCGGTATATTAGCAATCCGGTCCTTCTCCTCGGTCATCTCGAACAGTACCTGATATACCATGTCTCCCTGCAGATGGGCCTTGACGGCCTGAATAGAGGATAAGAAAATGTAGGACGCAGGTCTAATACCTTCCATCACGATGAGAGAATCCCCATATCTAAGGGTAACCTTCTTGGCCAAGCAGTCAATTTGGGCATGATTCCAGTGGAGCCATGACATACCCAGAATCAGATCATAATCTGGCAGTGGCAAGATCGTCGCTGACGCTTCGAAAGGTTTCCCGCCTATCCATGCCTCCATATTGCAATGGGATGAGGTGAACAGCTCCGACCCGTCAGGTAGCCGTATCTTCATCATCGACCCCGTGAATTTCTCCACGCCATCCAACCCTTGGATAAAAGTCTCCGACACAAACGAGTGCGAGGCACCCGTGTCGAAGAGAGTGTGTGCGGGTTTGCCGCAAATGAAGACAATGCCTGAGATTGTGACTTAACTTAGAGTTTTATTCTTGGTTTTTACTACCTAATGCTAAGTACAGTTAATTCCTAGGAAAGGATGGAAAAAGATTCAAGACAAAGCAAACAAACATAGTCGTACCTGTGATCACTTGCTCAGGTTGTCGGGGCTGGGCCAGGTCCAGTGCATATACCTGCTCCCTTTCTTGCCTACGGTCTCCGCCCTGGTATCCTTGTCCTTGACCGCGTCCTCGACCTCCATACTGCTGAGCAGGTGGGGCAATCTGTGGCGCTAGTGGGGGCCCCCTTCTCATAGGGCAGTTCCTCTTGATATGCCCCACCTGACGGCAGTGAAAACACTCTGGTGGAGGGTAGGCCCTCCCTCCTGGTCTCTGCAAATCCTGCATCTGTGGTCTTGGTATCTCCCGCATCTGGAGGGGCTGGGGAGCTAGAGTCACCTGCTCCCTCGACTCCTGTCTCACCTCCTGGCGAGGCTGATCTTCCATCCTGCCCACATCTGTAACACGACCTCGTCGCTGCTCATTTCTTGCTCCACGATTCTGATCCTCCATTGGCCGCTTCCGGCCTCGGGTAGCATGCCAGTCCGCCTCGATCCTCTTGGCCATCTCTAGCATCCGAGGAATAGGCCCATCGGACACGAACAATAGGGCCTCCCTCAAATCCTCCTTCAAGCCCTTGTAAAACCTCTTGGTGTACCCGGCTTCGTCCAGCTGATAAGAATCTGCATATCGGGCTAGATGATCGAACTCCCGATGGTACTCCACCACCGACCTGGTGCCCTGCTTTAGCTGTAAGAACCGGTCCTCAAGCTCATCCCTGGCCGATTGCGGAACAAAATGTTCCAACAGCGCGACCCTGAATTCTCCCCAAGTGATCTCCGCAACCTCCCTGTCAGCATAAGTCTTGTCCAGGAGTGTCTTCCACCACCTCTTGGCATGGGACTCTAGGCAAGAGACCACCAACGCCACCCTCTCCTCCACCGGGCATCGTATCCCAGTCAGCATCTCATGCATGATGTCCAACCACTCCTCTGTCCGAACTGCCGTCTCTGTCCCCAAGTAGGACGGGGGAGAAAGTCCTCGGAATATACTTAGCCAGTTGGCTCCCGGAACCAACTGCGGAGCCGGAGCCTGTTGAGCCCTGAAGGCTTCTAGGATGGCCGTCAAAGTCTGCCCCATGTCCGTCTGAAGGAAAGGAGCGGGAGCTGGTGGAGGTGGTGCAGCATCCGGAGTCTGCAAGACTTCACCCTGTGGAGTAGGCTGCGCTGAGGGCTGCGAAAAGAAAATTTTTATTATGAGAAAACGGTTCGAAAGAACTAAATGTGGACAATTATATGTGATTCCCTTTATGGGCACACCACTGCTTCCGCTGCTTAGTTTGTCCGCAAACTAAACTCGCGCGGGGGTGACCCAGGGATTTGTGGACTGCTACTAATCCGATCGATGTTTGCTCTGATACCACTTTGTAAGACCCCATTTTTTTTTTTTTTGAAAACCCGGGGTCTTATGCCCAGAACCGCCGCTTTGCGGTGACACCTTCGCACCCGGGAAGGTCGCCACTACAACGCGCCGATTCTGCCGGCCTTTTCGATCACAATAAGTAGCAAGAGAGAAGCAAGTCCACCAAAAGAGATTATCACATAAAATAAAACTCCACGAAGGGAGTGTCCACAGAAAATCATCAGAGTATAAATAGTCTGGAAATAAAAAGGGCTCATGCCCGGTACATCAAATCCTCACTACAAGATCACTCAATGCGGAAGCAAAACTAAATCTCTACTAAAGGGCCGGGACTCACAGTCCCCGTAGTCTGGACTCCCGTGCTAGACTGTCCCATCTCCAGGCGTACCGGCCTCCTGGGCTGTCCCTCCATGCTGGGCTCCGCGATCCCCTAAAATGATATGGTTCGAAAACCGTTAGTCTAAAAGACTAAGTCCTATCATCCCCCACCTCTTTCCCCACGCTCTAAGGCACCGGGCGGAGAGGAAGAAAGAGGAGGACATGAAAGTGGAGAGTAGTCAAAAGCAGATGACGGTGGACCTAACTAACAAGTTATAACAGGGGAGCAATATAAATCTTAAGTGTTGTAATAGGTATAACAGAAAGGAAGTAAGTAAGAAATTAAACCTTCACTTATGTGAGTACACATAAGCCAAGGGATCTTTTGCAAGGCTCCCATCGTATAAAGTGTCCCATACCACTTATACGTTGGGGTGTCGGTTATCAAACAGCAGCATATATATATATTGAAATTAACCTTTGACTTATAAACTTGCCCACACAAGCTTATAGACCAAGGGGTCGTTTTGCAAGTCCTAAAGCATAAGCGTCCCATTCCACTTATACTTTAGGTGTCAAGATTGTTATGAATGATTATGATATGCAGCTATATGGTGGGTATGTTATGTCATGCAGTGCAACTCACTCACCCAACTTTGTGTACACAAACCTTTAGTTCCCCCTTTCTGGAGATAACTCCCAGGATACTCCCGTAGTGGCAGACGGAAGCGGTGGGTTGGGCCTCGCCCACCTCAAAACCAGTAAAAGCACTACTGGTCTGACCTATCGTACGCCCTCAACGCCTGGTGCACGAGGCGGACTCCTGCGTACTCTTGCCGACTGGTCCGCCGGACTTAACCTTGGCTAAGTGCTAGTCACCTTGCCGAGTCAACGATATCGGTGTCGGTGCAATCGAACTCCCCGATATCGAAAACCCACCACCTTAATCTTTCCTATTTTTATGCACATGCATCCGTTTAATATATAACAACTTTAAAGTGTCAACTCCCGGACTAAACCGTCCGTATAAACCACATCCGAGACCAACTTCCCCGGACTAAACCGTCCGGCTCATCTCCAGACTTCATCCCTTAGAACACCACGGGACGACTTAACCATTACCAACCCTAACTAATGAGTGTGTGCAGTGTGAAACCCTATTAGGCTAATTACTCTTTCGTTTGTTTTAAGATTTACGTTAGCCCAGGACTGCCCCCGGTATACCCCGTGAAGGGCTCTCAAGGGGCACTAGGAACCAAGACGGTGCATTACGGCCCGAAGTTCCCTTTCGCAAGGCACTTATTATTGTTGGTTAATACCCCGTTCCCAAACCCTTAATGTTACTCTGGTTCTAACCCTAATGTGTTTTAACTCCTTCACCCGCTCCCAGGAAAGACGATGTTCCGTCGGACCCGAGCTCCACCCATCCTTAGTTAACCTAACCACTATCCCATACCCAATTTCATTGATAACCTCCGAATCATCTTGCCACGGCATTTACACATGATTTGTCGCCCTTTGACCATGGTATTACAATTTCTACGATTTCACTATATGCAGACCAACTTGAGCTAATCAACAAGTATGATAGGAAGTGCATCAATTTCTCATCCAAACACCCTAAGATAATTACTAAGGGTCTATCATGACTTTTATAATTTAAATCCAGCACTTCCAAATTTTTCCTAAATAATTTAATATTTATTTAATTATCCAGAAATTAAAGCCATGAGTGATTTTGAGCATGAGGTACTACATTCATTCATCATAAAATTATAAGAAAATTACCAGGGCTCTACAATGTCCATAAATGTTCACTGACCAAAAATTATAATTTTACAAGGCCTAAAAATATTATTTAAAAATCATTTATAAATTCTACAAATTGCAAGCCTTGTGAATCAACCCCTATGATTATAGATCCAAAAATTCTACAATAATTACCAGAGATGTAAGAGGTCATAAAAACTCATTTGCCTAAGTTACACCAGATTTCAGTGAGGGAACAACCCATAATAATTATTTGACTATCTTTAGAAAATCAATGGCTTGTGAATGAAGTACTTAAAATAATCATTTAATAATTCCAGCAAAATTCAAGCATATGTATAAGAATCTAAAAAGCTCTCTGCCAAAATTTCATATCCATTAATCAACCAGAGAAATCAAATTAATTAAAATACCCAAAAGCCTATTTTTGTGAGTTATGAAGGAACTATCATGTATTGAATTCCAAGGCTCTCAATATTATTTCCCAGAGACTTCCCTAAACCCAAGAAGTACACTACCCAAGTTCCATGGCCTTTAGGCAAGTTTTGGTGACCTATTTTACCTTAACAAAGGAGGTGTCCTAAACTAGGGTTAGGGTTTAAGGGAGGGTAACCCTCTCCAAATCTTCCAAGACTTTGGTCAGGGGGTTCTAGTCTCACTAGTCACCTCTCCACCAAAAATCACTTCCATTCAAGGTCATTTGACCCCATGCCCTTCACAAGCCCCCAAAGTCCAACCTAGGGGTTTGGACTTGGGTCCTAGGGCATACTCACCCCAAACCACTCCACACACCATAAGGGAGTGTTAAAGCCCATTACAAACCAGGGGACCAAGTTTCAGCCTCTGGTGAGGGAGTTTGGTCAACAAAAATCACTAAGTGCACTTTTGACCTATTTGCCCCTTAATGGGCCAACCTAGGATTGGGTAATTACCCACCCAAAACATCTCCAAATTACATGAAACTTTATACAGAGCTTCCCTAGGTCACTATGGACCTCCCACCAAAATTTTGGGGGATTTGGAGGTCATTAGACCCCTTAATCACTCTAAGATATGATTATTAAATTTTTGCAAAAACTATAGAAAAATGTTATCCAAAAATTACCATTTTTGGATATGTCATAGGTGTAGGTAAGAATGACCCCTAAATAAAATTTTAAGTCATTTGGAGGTCTGGTTTGATGTGGGCAACCAAAATGGTGTCTAACCTGGCCTAAGGACACCTTCCACCAAACTGAGTGCTGAGGTCAGCACAGTTATCCAAATTGGGTGAAATCAATTTTAAAATAAAGTAGACTCAAAGGGCTACAACTTTCATGTTCACTACTTTTTCTGTAGAGGGCTCTAGGTATTTTTAATAAATACATACATTAAGAGGTAAAACTGTGACAAAAATACAATTAATATATCCCAACTATACTTCATTATTTTTACTGTTTGCACGAATCCTGAAGCGACTTGGATGGCATCCATGCATCTTCTACCTCCAGCCGACGGTGGCGATTCACCCGACCTGGGCGACATTGCGGGAGGTTTTTCCCCGGCCACCCGGCCACCTCCCCGGCCGGCCACCACCACCACCACCTTCGGGGAGGTGGGGGCTACCCCTAGCCGGCGGCACGGCCGCCGGAGAGCCCTTTTCCGGCGATCCCGCACGCCAATTTTTTGACAAAAACCGTGGAAATCAAAACCATGGATCGGGCTCAATTGAGCCCGATTCTTGTTCTAATAGATTCCTAGGATCTATACGTGAGTAAAGAGGAGGAGGAGGACCTGAGTTGTGGCTTGTAGACGGGCTGAACTCCTCCTTGCCATTTTCGGCCACCAAGCTTGGGCTCCTCTCCAACTTCTACACCAACCTCTCTGGAATTGGAAAAGGAACGGGGGAAAAGCTTGCCCTTGCTCTGGTGAAGCTTCTTAATGAAGGAATTTGGGAGAGGAGAAGTGTAACTCCCCAATTTTGAATTCCCCCATTAATGGCCATTAAACCTATTTTCAGTTTTTCCTCCAATTGGTGGGGCTGAGCCACCCCCTTAGCTGGCCACCTTAGGGAAACTCTTCCCTCCACCAGAAGAGTAAAAGCCCCATGATGGTGGGGGGTTATGGAGCCTCCATGGCCATGATGGCCATTAAGCCCCTCTTTCTCTCTCCTCCAAATTGGGGAAAATTTGCATTCCTCTCTCCTAGTCACCCCTTTCTGAATTTGGTGGGCCCAAACATGTCTCATTATTTCCTAAAACTCATGGGCCACACTACATGGGCTTAGCCCACTTGAAATGGGCTAGGTTAACCTTATAAAGCCACTTTCTCTCTCTTAAATAATGGGGAAAAATCCCATTTTTCTCTCTCCTAATCATCATGGATGATATTGCTGGTGGGTCCAGCCTAAATACACCCACTTTTCAACTCATCAAACAAGGTTAGCCCAAGTGGATTGAGCTTGGACTTGAGTTAGCCTATTTGGGCTAGTTTGACCAAATTAGGGCTTGGGTTGACTTTGGTCAAATTGGCCTTTTGGGTCACCACCAATGGGTCCTTGGTGACCTATTAGCCTCCCCTAAAGTCTAGGTAGGGGTGGGTAGGGTTGTTAGGGCATCTTGGAGGTCACTTGCCCCTTAGTAAGGGCACTTTGACCATTTTAGTGCTAGAGTTGACTTTGGTCAACATGACCATTTGGGTTGACCCCAAGGGGTCCTTGGTGACTTATTGAGCCCACATTAGGTCTAAGGGGATTTTTAGAGTCAAAATGAACCTACTAGGCCACCCAAAATCAGAGTTTTGAAAATTGCTATTTGCAGACCAAGTGAGTCTCAACTAGGTTTTTAGGTCACTTGGTCTCCTGGGCTCATCTAGGTTAACTCATAGGACCTAGTCATGCTCAAGTCACTCCTAGGGAGGGTCCAATTTGAAAATGGGATGTTACATATATAATGCTACATCCTTCTTGAGTCCTGGCCACTAGAAAAACTTATTTAGATCTCGATACATCTTCGTGCTCCCTAGGTGAATTGAGTACTTGGTATGATGAGCCTCGTACATCAACTCCACCCCTAAATTACCCACGTTTGGGACGCACAAACGACTGTCCTTCCTTAGCAGCCCATCTTTAACTGTAAATTGGGAATTTGACCAATCCGAAGCTGCATCCATGATTTCATTCATGCTGCTATCCAAATCCATAGCCTGCCGAATCCGATAAGCCAGATCATACTGAACTTCCGTCCAGTTCAATAATGCTTCGGCACTAGTCTACTTGTCAACATAAGAGATATCTAATGCCTCTAACTCCTGAATCAACCGCTCATCATGAACCGACAACCAGTTGGCTTGGGCGGGAGCCCTGCGACTCAATGCATCCGCAACTGTATTGCCTTTCTCGGTTATATAATGAACTTTGAATGTATAGTCCCCCAAGAACTCCATCCATCTCCGCTGCCTCATGTTCAGATCCTTCTGGTCCAATAGGTATTTTAGGCTCTTGTGGTCGGTATAAATATCGACCTTTATGCCATACAAATAGTCCCTCCACAGCTTTAGCGCAAAAATCAAGGCCGCCAACTCCATGTCATGGACCGCATAATTCCTCTCGTGCACTTTTAGCTGACACGATCCATATGCAATAACACTTCCATGCTGTAGTAGCACACAGCCCTAACCACTGCCGAAGCATCGCTGTAGATCTCAAAGCCTTCGATTCCACTCGGCGAACTTAGCAATGGCGTCGTGGTCAACTAACTCTTCAACTCTTCAAAATCTTTTGCGCACTCCTGTGTCAAAACAAACTTCTGATCTTTCCTTGTCAACATCGTGAGAGGCAACGCTATCCGTGAGAAGTTCTCTACGAAGCGCCTGTAATAGCCGGCAAGCCCCAGAAAACTCCGCACCTCCGCTACCGTAGACAACACATGCCACTCTCGTGTCGCAACTATCTTCGCTGGATCCATCGCAATGCCTTCTCCACTGACAATGTGACCAAGGAACGCCACTGAGGATAACCAAAACTTGCATTTGGAGAACTTTGCGTATAGTTCGTTCCTCCTCAGCGTCTCCAAAACCAAATATAGATTCTTGAAGTGATCTTCTTTGCACTGCGAGCACACCAATATGCCATTGAGAAATACGATCACAAAATGGTCTAAGTACTCCCTGAACATTCTGTTCATCAGATCCATGAACACTGATGGCGCATTAGTCAGCCCGAACGACATGACTGTAAACTCGAAATGCCCATACCTTATGCTGAATGCTGTCTTTGGGATATCACTCTCCCTTATCCTCAGCTGATAGTAACCAGAGTTAAGATCCAATTTTGAGTACACCGATGACCCGACTAACTGATCAAAAAGATATTCAATCCTTGGGATCGTGTACTTGTTCTTTTTTGTTAACTTGTTCAGCTCTCTATAGTCGATACAATGCAGCAAACTTCCGTCCTTCTTTTTAACGAAAATTACCGGTGAGCTCAAAGGAGACGAAATTTGACGCACATAGCCATTCTCCAACAACTCCTTTAGTTGAACCTTAAGCTCCGCCATCTCCTTAGGCGCCAAACTATAAGGAGAGCGTGACGCAGGTTTAGCACCTGACACAAACTCAATTGTGAAATCGATCTCCCTCTGAGGTAGGGCTTCGGGAAGATTGACCGGGAACATGTCAGGGTACTCGCACACTAATGGAATACTACCCAAAGTGGGTTTAGGCTTTACAGCCTCAACTAACATGAAGAATAGCTCTGCACCAGCACGGACTTCCTTGACCACCTGAAGAGCAGACATTAAAGTCTTGCTCGACTCCTTCAATCCCACAAACGTTGTCTCCCGGTCAGCTCCTAACTTGACTTCCTAACGATTGCAATCTATGTATGCCTTCTTCTCCAAAAGCCAGTCCATACCAAAAATGACGTCGAACTCTACTAGTGGCAGTAATGACGCTAGTAATTCGAACTCCTTACTTCCAATATGAATCTTTACGGAACATACTCTGTCTGCACGCATATAACACCCATTCGGTAGCAACACGTCCAATTTGTCTTCCGCAATCAAAGAAGGGACACTGATGCGTGATATAAAACCTTCGGACAAAAAGGAGTGTGAAGCTCCTATATAGAATAGTGCCCTTGCCGGACTATCACAAATTAGAATAAAGTCTATACAAACAGTAATAAGCTAACAAGCACTAGGTAACAGTATTTAAAGCAAACTTGATATAAATTTAAATCGTACCTATCACCACATCCGCTTGTTTGATGGCCTCCTGCTGGCCCAGATTGTAGAACCTTGGTTGAGTCGGAGCATAATGGGATGTGGTTGACTCAAGCGCCTTGAACTTTTCCTCGTAAGTTGCTCCCTGCTTCCTCTCGGACTTTGGATATCCGCTCCAGCAGTCACAGGAAAAGTGCCCTGTCTTCCCACAAGTAAAACAAGCGCTCGGGGTTTGGTTGGTAGTTGCCCCTGAGGCAATCGAAGAAAGGGCTAGACCCGATGTCCTAGCCTTCTTATTCCACCTGCGGAAACCGGATTTTGAAGATGGCACCTTGAATTCTGACTTCCCAACACCGGAGTCTTTCTTTGCCTGAACATTATTCATGTCTTTTTCCAAAGATCGGACCGTGTGGACCAAGGTCAGGAAACCCTTCGTCATTGGCCCCGATAGTAGTAGTCTCAAATCATCCCTTAGACCTTCGTATAATCAGTTTGTCTTTCGCTCCTCATCGGCGAAGGTAGCGCTTGTATACCGACCTAAGCGAGTAAACTCGTGGAGATATTCATCCACGCTACTCTTACCTTGTACCAGCTTCTAGAACTCATTTTCCATAGCAATTCTCTGAGTCGAGGGGAGGTATCGAGCCAAGAACAGTCTCAAAAATTACTCTATCGAGACGTCTGTATGTTGTCTACCCCTCAGATGGTGTAACTCCAAGCCTTCCCACCATAATCTTGTGTCACCATCCAATAAGAATGTGGCAATAGTGGTCTTCTGCCACTCATCCGTCTCTGTAGCTATCATTACTCTCTTAACTCTGTAGAGCCAATCCTCCGCTTGGGTTGAGGTTCCCGTCCCCGAGAACACTAGAGGATTGAAGCCCATAATGTGCTTAAGCTGTTTCTCTGTTGCTCTCCTAGGAAACACTTGCTCCACTATAACCTTCTCCACTCTCCTTGGCTCTGTTTCTTGGAGCGATACTTGCTCCAAAGAAGGGGCGGGCTGATGCACCTGTCTCGCTGGCTGCGCGTTAATCATCGCAAATACTGCCTCCGCTATCAATCGTATGGTCTAAGCCAAAGTAGGTGTTGTCAGCGCAACATTTGGTGTGCTACTTACCTCAAAACCCGGATGTTCTGACGGCCCCGCACCACTCCTGGTCACCTATAGTCGTACAAAACACCATTAGGCGACCAAACAATATTGCAAAAAGCAATTATTGGAACACGCAGGTTCTTCAAACATGTGTATTTTCATTCCTAAGTGGACATTCTTGGGTTCTTTTCATGTTATAATGATGACGCACACACATGTGCTCACCACCCCTTAAAGTGAATTCATCCACGTATTCATTTAAGTCTGACCGAAACCGGTAGTCTGATACCAAATTATAACACCCCTATCCGTCAAATAGCATATAGCAGTAGGTCCGGCCGGGGCCCGACGCCATATACTATGGACAGACTGGCGGGTTACTCATTGAAACCATTCAATCAAAACACAAGTCCTACACAGAGCATCTAGCGGAAGCAATTTATTAATTTGCAAAAGCAAGAACCAAGCCACCAGCACGAATGTCCACTAACAAAACCAACGAGAATGAAATACAAAGTCCCAAAAAGTACCGGCCTTATGGCCTTATATGAGTTCACGATATATAAAGCAGTGCCTTACAAACTTCGGCTCGCAGGCCGGCCATACATGATTTAATCAAGAAAAACAAACAAGGCCTTCGAGGGCCGGCTCAGCAACTTGGGCTTTGGCCTGCTATTTGACTCTCTGCTTCGCAGCACCTGCAAGCACAATTCACTGCAACGGTGGCAAACAAGAATAACGGTCAGCTAAAGCCGACCAAATTATAATGATTCCGCCCCCAAAACTCGGGGCGGCAAAGCTCCTTCCCTACACTTGTTAGCATATCAAACAATATAGTGAATAAACACAACATCATAGGTGCAAGCTCACACGACCACACACCCCGTGCTCTCACGACTCTAACTCGGTGAACCCGGTCAAAACCACGGTCTCATCACCATCCCTTGGACGGCAAATCTCGTGAGCATTTAGTCTTTCTAACCTAAGCCTAATGCTCTCACTACTATGCCAATGGCCAGTCCCTCTTTCAGGTATCTGTCACCAAACCACATAGCCCGGGTCCTATTCCACAAGCCCGTTGCTCACGCCGCACTGTCAACTTAAGCCAAATGCACGGTTCAAGCTTCGATGAATCCCAAATCTGATCATACAAGCACATAACCCAGTTATGTTCAAGGTTTGCTCCCAGGACACCAAGATAGCAGAAATGCGTTTCCGCATAGTTTTTCGGGTACACCTTGGGGTTAATCCCCAAGATTCCCTGCTGCAATCTACCATGTAGAAACCCGAAAACAACCAAAGGCACGGAGTCTTCTCCGACTAATCATGCATAGTAACAAATCACCGATCAAGACCAACTTGTCCGAGTAGGCTTCACACACCATGCCTATGTCCGTTTCTCGATTTCAGACTCTACATGCAAATAAGGGGGACTATTCACATCTACCCAAAGGAATGCCGCACACTCACCGCACACTCGTGGGAGCGGGTTTCCTTATGAAAAGGAAGGAGAGCTTCACATGCTCAAAAAGAGAATCGTTATCCTACCATTCCTCTTCGGTGCCATGGAAATCTACACGAATGAAAAGCACCCCGATGATCTCGCCTCCGTAGTTCTGGACTCAGTTTGCGATTTGGTGCTCCGAATCTCCTCCGGTGACCAGATCTTTATTCCTTCTTCCTCCTTGCTCTCCCCTCTCTCTATAAGTTAGAAAGAGATATAAATCAAGAGAATGAGAGCTTTCCACCCCAAAACTGGCGTTAACCCTAAGATGGGAAAAGCCTGAACCATTGGATCCCAAAATAAGGAAACGAACGACCACGATTCGCCCTAAAATTAAACTTCCTAGGACGAACACGGCTTGCGACACGCCCGTATCTAAGGCCGTGTTCCTCATTCGCCGTCAATCAAGAAAATCCCGACCATGACACCGCCTGTGACACAGCTTGGAACACGCCCGTGTCCCAAGTAGCACGCCTGTGTCACGGGCCATGCGCCTCAAACGACACGGGACCAAACACGTCCCGTGCATGACACGGCCATGTGTCACGCCCGTGTCACATACCGTGTGCTAGACATGCCCTGGGATATGCCCGTGTCCCAGGCCGTGTAATTCCCTCAACACAAACCAACAAACTGCCCAAGCAGGACACGACCTCTTACACGCCCGTATCTCAGGTCGTGTTCCCTTTCTCGACACTCGATTCCAGTATTTTCGTCGACCACTCAGTGATTCGTCGATCCTGAGCACGACACGGCCCTGGGACACACACGTGTCCCAGACCATATGACCCTTACCAAGGTCCAAACTCGCCTCAAAGCACTGCACGTTGCTCTTTTGAGTTTCGGGGCATTACATCAAGAATCTGGCATTTTTCCTGATTAAATCAACCTTTTAATAAGTTTTCCTAAAATCATGCCTCCTAAGACTTTGAACATGAAGTATAAGATTCTGAGAGGCAATGATCTTTCAAAAATTTCTGCAGCCTCTTATTTATTAAATAACATCAAGATATGAATTTCATGATTTTCCAAAAATGATTTCTATCATAAACCAAAATATAAACTTTTTGATCAAAATGATAATTAACAAAGAGACTAGAAGATTTTTTCATCCAAAAAGTACAATAAAATTACCATAGGTCTATAATGATCAGAAAGGAGCACTTCCCAAATTTCATAATCTTCTAATTCCTTTTTGCCACATAAATAAATTAATGAATAAATCTCACCTAGGACACCTTGTGAAGGAACCACTATATAATTACTTCAACAAATTGCAATAAAATTAACAAGGCATCATAATGGTCTAAAAAGCTTACTGGCCAAGTTTCATACTTTTTCAGTACTCAGTTTGTCCTGAAACAAATTATTTTTCTAATAAAAAATTTCTAGAATTACAAAGAAGGTACTATAATTCTTCATCCAAAAATTACAATAAAATTTATAGACATAAATAACATCAATATAGGCCCATTACAAAAATTTCATGACCATTCAATACTATATAAACATGTTTTTTTACACTTAATGTAAAATTCATTTCCTAAATATTAAGTGATTTGTGGGGGAGAATTACTTATAAAATTCTAATTAAATTAACAAAGGTATTTCTCCACCCAATGAATCTACCTACAAAGTCATGAGCCAAGACATGGAGGTGTGGCCCTATATCCTCCACCATTCCAAATAGGCAGTCCTAAGGTTTGAACTAGGGTTTCATGGCATTCCAACCCTAAATACTTCCAAAACTATTCCTATGGGTGTTTCAAGTGATAATAATGTAGTGGCCAATGTTTCAACTTGTTTAGTTCAAGGGTTGATCACTCAATATCACTATATGAACTATTGAAGATCCAGGCACATTACCCCTAGATGACCAAATTTGATCACCTGGTTACCCTATCAAATCAACTCCAAAAGGGCTGAAATTTTTTCATAGATATATAATGACCCCTTTGGTTCATGGCCATACCAGCTTACTGTAATATTTTCGAACCATTTGACTGAGTTGGCCACTAGGACCACTCATTTCATTTTTTGGTTAGCCTTTGGACACCTTGCGCCTCAAAGTGTGCTGAGGGAAATCCAGTGGTCCAAATGGGTTAATTTAAATTTTGTATTAAATTAGACACCAAGGGCTAGGCTTTTTATGTTGGGCATATTTCCAGAAAATGCCTCTAGCTATTTTTAATAATTAAAACAAAGTGACTGATAAAGTGTTACTTAATGTAAATAATATTAAAATTAAACCATTTGGCCTGCGCTTATCAGATCGAGCTCAATCTGATGGCTCATGGTCATCATCCCCGATGATCCAAGGGCCAGGATTGCATCTTCCTAGAGCACTTTTAAACTCATCTTCCCGGCCAACCTGCCACCTCACTGGCTGGCCACCGCCACCACCACCTCCGGTGAGGTGGTGGCTATCGCCTAGCGGCGACACTTCTGCTAGAGAGGCCATTTCCGGCGAACACGAAAGGTTGGATTTTCATGGAATTCTCTCATTTTTTTCCTCACTGATCGGGCTCAATTGAGCCCGATTTCTCCTCCTAATGATCTATAAATCAAGCACAGAGGGCAAGGAAGAGGACTAGACCCAAAGTGGGCTTCGCGGTGAGTGTGGTGGTGGTGCGCCATGGCCGATGGACTCCAAGATTTTCCTTGCCGAATTCTCAATCCTCCACCTAAAGTAATGATGTAAAGTTTGTTTTGATTGATTGGAAGATTTTAAAGCTTATGGAGGGGTTGATTTGAAGAGTGGGAGAGGTAACTCTTGAATGGCAATTAATGGCCATGAAAGGAGTTTTCGACCATGGTGAATGGGTGCCCTCTCCTATGCTTTGCAGGCTGGAATTGATAGCAAACTCCTCCCAAGGGTAAGGTGAGATGAATGGAGGCTTTGGGAAGCGAAATAGGGAAGCCTCTTCGCATTTACCATTAATCCCCCTCTTTCTCTCTCCTCCCTTAAATGAAACCCCATTTTATCTCTCCTAGTCACCACCTCTGGATTTTGAGTGGCTCTTTAGGTAATCCCTACTTATTGTAGCTAGTGGGCCATCACAATTGGGCCTAGCCAAATTTGATTTAAGTTGGGCATGACTTTCCTCCTCATTTGGGCTTGGTTTGACCAAGGTTGACTTGGTGGTGTTGACTTGGTCAAATGAGTGGGTTGGGTGGTCCACTAAGTTTCTTGAGTCCCTTGCCACCACCCAAGTCCATTTGTGGCTTGGTGCAATCAATTTGGGTCATGTTAGGGCAATTTGACCTAACTAGGGTTATGGTTGACCCTGGTTAACTTGACCCCCTTGGTTGACCTAAAATGGGTTGTAAGGGCTCTAAAGGGTCCCTATAAGATTTGAAGTTATTTGGTGGGGTCAAGTAGTCAAGATGGGATCCAAAAGCCAAACACTGGGCTATGTAATAGGAAATTACTAATTGTAGACCAATATGATTTCACGCATTTACCTAGGCACTCGTGGTCCTCTTGGTCATCTTAGAGCTTTGTCATGACCTAATCATGACAAAAACTTCATAGGGGTTAAGTAGTTTGTGTAAGAGCCCCCCCTTACCAAGGAGGGAACCCAGTCTTATGCCCAGAACCGTCGCCTTGCGGTGACACTTAGCGCACACGGGCTAGTCGACACCGCAAGATGCCGATCCTGTCGGCTAGTACGATCATTCAACCTATCGGTCAATCGAGAAGAGAAGAAATATAAGTAATTATACGTCAATTCCACATCACAAAATCATTATAATATAAGTAAAATGAGAGATCCAATAGTCCACAATGACTACAGAATGAAAGAGAAATGGGATTATTCCTAGTAAATAGTAATCAATCTCTCTCTCACAAAATCTAACAAAGCAGAAGCTAATCTATCATCAGTACACACGTCATCACCTGACCCTGGGTTGCAGTAGAAGTAGTAGTAGGTGGTGTCAGCTCCTCATGTCCTGCCACCTCGTCATGCAGGTACTCCAGCTCTTCGAGCTCCTAAAATGATACGGCCACAACCGACCATTAGTGATAAAGACTAAGCCATTTTGTCCTCGCCTCACCCCCATGACTCCAGTACCGAGCGGGAGTACAAAGTGGAGAATAACAAGGGGTATAAAAGGAAAGCAGGTGATAGTGAATCTAATCTAACAAGATTATGTAATAATAAGTATATCTCTACTTTAACAGTTCTATATGGTACAAGTAAAGTAAGAAAGAACTGTACTGAAAGAAAATGCTGTAAGCAAAGTAGAGAACGGAGCAAAAAATAAAGTATCTACTACTAAGCTATCATCACAGGAGTACCTTAACTTATATGAATGCCCATACAAACTTATAAGTTAAGGATTCACAAATTTAACTTATCATATAAAAGTGCCCATACTAATTTATATGATAAGGATCTATGGTGTGTATGCCCTAAGTATGTATATATGATATGGTATGCGGGTTATGATTCATACAAGTGCAACTCACCCACACGACTCTATGCGCATAGATCTTTAGTTCCCATTTTTAGGAGTTAGCTTAACTCTCAGGTACAACTGTTGTGGCTACGACAACAGTGGAGCGGTCGTCTCCACTCCCAGGCGGGTATACACACTACTAGGCCTAGACATTCCGTCCGCCTCTAAAGAACACACCAGAGTCACCACGTACTAAACCGCTGGCTAGTCCACCAGTTTTTTAGGTCAGGTGCGCGTTTTCGGGGATTGCCCTTCAGATCATAGTATAAAAACCTACTGGCCCATCAAACCCTCACACCTCACCTGAGTCACCGTACTGCCATCAGTGTGACGATTGGCCCAGTACCGCATGACCCTCTATTTTATATGTTTTTGCACATGCAATTTGTTTCGAACCCAAGCCTCCAGCTTACAGGACAAAACCCATCCTGTATCCAAACATCCGAGCCTCCAGCTCATAGGAAAAACCTCGTCCTGTATCCAAACATTCTAGCCTCTAGCTTGCAGGAAAAAACCCGTCCTGTAACCTCAAACCCTATACGAGTGAGATTATCACATCATTCCCTTAACCTATTAGACTAATCTTGTCTATTGTTTATTAAGCATATGCAACTTATGGTTAGTTCTTAGACTGCCCCGGGCATACCCGGTGAAGGGCTCTCGGGGGCACTAGGAACTATGATGGGATGAAGCCCAAAGCTCCCGTTCTCAAGGGCACTTACTTTTATTAGTGTTTACCCATTATTAATACCCAACTCTCAATGTTGCTCTTGAGTAAACCTGATGACTTAAGGTATTATTGGGAGAACGACGATCTTTCGTCATTCTCCGTTCTAATTACTTTCCTCGGGCTTTGCACTCTAACACTCATTACTACTTGACACCAACCAGGGTTCCAACTTCCCAATATGCTTCTTAATCCAACCTCCTATAATATCCCATATGGGTCCTAGTGTTATGTGTTACTTTATCTAAGCGCAACCCAAGACCTAATTTCAGCCCAAACGAAATGACTTCTTTTCCTTGGGCCAAATGCCACTATTTATTTATCATGGGTTTGTCATGTATGTAATATTGGTCATTCAGAATTTCATCATCTTTCTAATTATTTTGGACCATAATTTAAATTAATTAATTAAGTGACCTATGTCACTTTGAACATGAACTACTCTAACCAGTGGTCCATTATGTCTAAATAAATTATCTGAGGTTCATCTAGGTTAAAAATATTTGTTTATCAAAATCATGATTTTCCAATTTGAATTTCCATATATTTTCTATTTATGATTAAATCAATAAATAATCCATTTTCCTAATGAAGTACTTAAAATATACAATCAAAAATTCCTAAAAAATTAATGGTGATCAAAATTGATATAATAATACTCAGGACAGAAATTCATGATCTTAGTCAGTGATTTGGCCTAACATAATTTCATATGGACATCATTACCAAAATGCCACTACTAGGGTTTTCAGCATATGTAATTATCCAAAAATTCACAAATAATTATATTGGGTTTTAATCACAGAAATAGGATGCTATAAATTTTTCCATAATTTTCAAAAGTATTTTTCCTTACTTTTAAATTAATTTTCCAAAAGGGTAAAATTGTAAATCTACTATATACACAAGTTATAATCCTCAAATAGACTTATAACTTTTTCTAGAGATGTAAAATGTCCTATTAGGGCATGTATCAAAATTTTAGAATTTTACAAGGTCAGTAGACCTATATATCATTTTTATTTCTAAAAGATCATATTCTCCATTAATTCAAAATAATGGGATTTTTGTTCCCAAAAATCTCACTCCTTCCATGGGAGGTGTAATTCATCCCTATAAGCCTCTGTCTAAAATCCCATGGACATTCATTAGGCCAAATTGGCTAACTTCCCATTTTTACATTTTGGCACAATATTTATAAATCTACCTCCACCATGCATGTTGGAGTTCCCCAACATACAAAGATCCAAATGACCTGCAACTTTTACCATGGTACTCCAAATTTGGAGGCATTTGGAAGAGGATATCTTCATATATTCAATTTATTTAATAAATGATATTTCTATTAAAACTTTAGAAAAATACATCCCAAAAATTCTGATTTTTGTACTAGACCTAGGTCTAGCATGAACACATGCATGTATAAAATTTCATGATATGTGGACTTAGGGTTTGGCTTGGGCACACATTTATACATTTGCCCTAGCCTAGGACCAGTCTTAGTCGATAGCCCTACAGGGAGCAATATTGCTTCAAATTTAAAGTTGAAGGTGTAAACTTAAAGGTAAGACATATATCTACCTTTTTCCTGTTCAACATTAGTTCTAAAAATGTCTCTAAGAGGACTAAATTATCTATACAAGGTGACTGTATAAACTTGGATAGAAAATAGACTTTTTATTATTCCATAAAATTCAAGGGCATCGGTTAATCTTCTCCAATGAGCCTATAGTCTAGATTGCCCCAACCTGGACAAGCTAGATCTTGTATTTCCTGGCCTTCTGGCCGCAACCACCATTGGCGATTGTCACCACCACCTCCATTATTGCGGTGGCTTGCATTTCTCGGCGGCATGGCCGTCGGAGGTGGCTCCTCTAGCAAACCCGAGCAAGGAGAAATGCTCGGCATGCTCCCTCTCACATGGCATCAGGATCATTTGAGCACAATATCTCTCCTAAAAGAGCTAGACAGCTAGCACAGAAGGAGGTGAGGAGAAATGGACCCTTAGACGAGCTTGACGGCAGGTTTAGTGGTGATGCACCATGGCCGACCCTTGCTCCGGCAAGCTAGCTCGTTTGCTGATTCCTCAGGCTAATCCTCTGCTCCTTATGGTTCACTGAAGGTGATGGTGGGGTGGAATGGAGGTGTGGCTAGCTGGTTTAATGGCTTTGACTTAAGAGGAGTGGTTGGGCATTACCGGCTGTCATTGAGCATGATTCTCCCCCCCCCCCCATGCCGCCACGTGTCAGCCATGTAATGGACCGCCAACTATTGCCATAAATATATTTTATTTAAATGAGGAATAGATTTGCTGTAGAGATAGATCCCAAATGTCCCATCACTATTTTATCCTGGCCCAGGTTAAGCCGGTATAAAAAAAATGAACCGACCAACACAGCTTTTTAGACTGAAGAATTCTCCAAGTCCAAAAGCATTGAGTGTGTTGACACCACTCAACGTCGCGTTGAGTTGTGTCGACACCACCCAACGCCTTTAGTTCTCTAGAATAGATTAAGTAAAAAGTATTGAGTGGTGTCGACACAACTCAACGCCGCGTTGAGTGGTGTTGATACCACTCAACGCTGCCAGCAACCCTAAGTCAAGGCATTTAGTAGTGTGGACACCACTCAACGCCGCGTTGAGTGGTGTCGACACCACTCAACTCCCTAGCAATCCTAAGTCAAGGCATTGAGTGGTGTCGACACCACTCAACGCCGCGTTGAGTGGTGTTGACGCCACTCAACGCCGCCAGCAATCCTAAGTCAAGGCATTGAGTGGTGTCGACACCACTCAACGCCGCATTGAGTGGTGTTGACACCACTCAACGTCGTCAGCATTCCAGACTTTTCCAAGTAAAGGCATTAAGTGGCGTTGAGATCACTCAACTCCGCATTGAGTGGCGTTGAGGCCACTCAATTCCAACACCATCTCCACAGCGTATAAGTAACATGGCGTCGAGTGCGTTGATACCGCTCAACGTCGCGTGGAGTGGCATCAAGTTCACTCGATTCTTCGATGAATGGCATCGAGATCACTCGATGCCTAAAGTTTCCTGAGTATTTTTTGTTGAGCTCACTCGACGCCTTTTCAAATGGAATCAAAATCACTCAGTGCCTAAAGTTTTCCGAGTATTTTCTAAGTTTAATTCGTCGAGTGGCATCGTGTTCACTCGACCAACTCGACGCTTCCCGAGCATTTGTCAATTTTATTGACTTAAAATGTGTTCAAGGGGTCTAGCACGAAATGGGATGTTATAAATCTCAATAAATAAACAAAATAATTTCGTCCCCGAAATTCAAGTACGTATAAGACCCCCCCCCCCTTTTTTTTCTCTTTTTCAACCTCCGGGGTCTTAGCCCAAAATTGCTGCTTTGCGGTGGCACCGACTCCCGGGAAGGCAACCACTACAAAACGCCAATTCTGCCGGCCCTTTTCGATCACAAGAGAGTGAAGTATTTATACATAAATGTAAACAAGTCCACAGAAACATGTAAATAAAAGTGAAATCATAACCAGTCCATCAATAGATAATAACAGGAAAATAGATAAATGGGCTCGAGCCCAGTACATCAGAGTCCTCACTACAATTCACTCATCGCGGAAGCTAAAAAAATACTAATCACTCATGGAGCTGGTCGCAGGTGCACCGGTGCTAGACTGTCCCACCTCCATGCGCACCGTACTCCTCTGGTGCTGGTCCCTGGACTGCTGGTCCCTGTCTCCCATCCGGAGCTCCTGTAATGTTTGGTTCGAAAACCATTAGTCATAAAGACTAAGCCCTATCGTCCCCTACCCCTCCCACCACGACTCCTAAGTACCGGGCGGAGAGGAGGAAAGGGAAGCTACAAAAGTGGAGAAAAATCAAGCGGGTGACAGGGAGATAATCTAGTAGTTATTTAGAATGAATTAGATCTAACAATCCTACGACAGTAAGTAATAAGGAGAGCAGTTAATAAGTAGCAATTTGTATATAAAAAAAACAGCTAGAGAACAGTAAGTAACAAGCAAGTAAATAAGTATGTAACCTTAACTTATATGAATGCCCATACAAACTTATAAGTTAAGGGGTCTTCTGCAAGGCTCCCATCGTATAAAAAGTCTCATACCAATTTATACGTTGGGGTGTCGGTTGTATGCAAATATGAGTGTAGTGATATGCTATGCCATGATTCATGCAAGTGCAACTCACGCACACGACTCTATGCGCACAGACCTTTAGTTCCCCCTATTCGGGCAGCTAGCTTCACTCCCAGGAACCTCCGTAGTGGCAAACAGAGACAGTGGGTCGGGCCCCCCACTCCTAGGCGGGTATCCACACTACCAGGCCTAGCCCTTCCGTACGCCCCAAGAAGAACACAACCTAGGGTATCCGCGTACTACTGCTGGATGTACCCTCCAGACTTTCTTTGGCTAAGTGTCACACACCGCCGAGTCAGCGTACCGATGTCGGTGTGAACGACAATAAGATACCGAAGACCCACCACCTTTATTCTGTACTCCAATCCCTCGAGCCCTCGGCCCCCCGGACAGTCCCGTCCGTGCATCTACCTTCAGAGCTACTGTCTGAATGGCAACCAGTCCTATTATTCTACTTTCCTAGCTATCGGGGAGTGTGCATGTGAAACCCTAGTTATACTAGTTGCTCTTTTAATTTATTATTCCTATGGTTTACGTTAGCCCAGGACTGCCCCCGGTATACCCCGTGAAGGGCTCTCAAGGGGCACTAGGAACCAAGACGGCGGCATTACGGCCCGAAGTTCCCTTTCGCAAGGCATTTATTATTATTGGTTGATCTCCCTTAACCCGATCCACTTTTAGTTACTTTAGTTCTAACCCTAGAGTATTAAGACTCTTCCTCTTCTTCCCGAGATGGACGATCTTTCGTCGTTCCCGTACTCCCTTATTCTAACTAGTCTCACACTCTAACTATCCTGACTTCCAATGATGAACTCAATTTTAACTTGCCCTACCAACCATCAACTACCAGAATTCCGTGGCTTTACTATATGCAGACCATCCTAAGCTATATGAGGTACACAAGGGGAGGTACACCAAATTATATTCCAAATCTCCTATAATATTTACTGGAGGTCTACCATATCATAATTTGTCTAAATCCAGAAACTTATAATTTTCCTAATTAATCTGATATTTATTTAATTTACCCAAAAACGGGCCATGGGTCATTTTAAATATGAACTACAGGATATTCTTAAGTAATGGCCACCCAAAATTTATTATCAATAAATAACAGCAAGATAACCTCAAATTCAACTTTCCAAAATTTTACAGAAAGTATTTAGCCTCTAAATAATTTATCCAATATAATCACGTTAATTCTATGTAATGAAGGAAGTACTGAAATTACTCATCGGAAAATTATAGAAAAATTACTAATCAGTAGCATGGTATAAAAATGATCTTTGTGCAAAGAATCATAATTTGTCCAGCTTGCTAAACACCACTATTGATTTAATCAAATATTCAAGGTAAATCATTCTTAATGAAGCAAGCCTTAGAATTAATCATCCAAAAATCCCATAAAAATTTACAGAGATTTAAATTCAAAATAAACGTTCTCTGCCTAAATCTCATCAATTTCCAAGAAGTATATATTCCATAATAAATTTTCTAAGCAAATCATACAAGCTACTACATCGTTAATGAAGTATCCAAAATAATGATCTTAAAATTCATAGAAAAATATCCAGAGCTTGTACCATCCCTATAACTCAGTCTACCCAAATCTCAACACTTTTCAATGTGTTTTAGTGTCATTTCCTATCTCTACAAGTTTTGCACCGTAAAATAGGGTTAGATTTTTAGGTATCCCAACGGTCTCCAAATATACTAAGATTTCATCCAGAGAACTATATTGGCCCTATGGTTCTCTTCACCCAATTTCGGGTCAATCCAAGGTCATTTGACCACATGACCTTCACAAACCACCAAGATCCATCCTTAGGGTTTGGCCTTGGTTCTTAGGGTAAACTTACCCCGATCCACCTCAAACTCTATGAGGGGGTGCTAGAGAATATTACTAGCCAGTGGTAAAAATCTCAGCCTCTGTTGAGGTGATCTGACCACTCAAATCTCAAAAGCGCACTTTTAACCTAAGACCCCTTATTAGGGCCAAACTTAGGGTTGATCATTTTGAATCCAAACCATCTCCAAATGAGATGAAAAATTATACAGAACCTCATGGTGAACCCAGGGACCACTCACCAAAATTTGGGAGGGTTTGGAAATTTTTTAACCATCTAAATAAATTCGGCTAGGATTATTTAATTTTCCTAAAAACTATAGAAAAATATTTCCCAAAAATTCTCATTTTTGGATCGTACCTAGATATAGGTAAGACTAGGCCACACCCCAAATTTCAAGTCATTTTGATGACTGGATTGGAGTGGGGAATTTTTCTAAGGTCAAGACAGCCCTCTGGATAGACCTCACCAAAAAGGGTGCTGTGGTCTAACCAGGATTCCAAATCGAGTGAAAACAATTTTATCTTAAACTAGACTTCAGGGGCTACATTTTCTATGTTTACCACTTTTCCTTTAGGAGCCTCTAGATATTTTTCCCAAATTATTTAATTTGACAGATAGTTTCGTTCAGAAAATTGCTTCACAAATAAAATCTAATTAAATGGTACTGTTCATCTTCTTCCACAGCCCGAAACCAGAGCCCTGAAAACCTAATTTCCTGTAGCTTTTCCAAACTATTTCCCGGCCATCCAGCCATCTCCCTGGCCGGCCACCACCACCACCACCTCTGTTGAGGTGAGGGCTATCGTCGGGCGGCGGCACGGCCGCCGGAGAGGCGGTTTCTGGCGAACCCGCCACCATGAACTTTTTCGAAAAAACCACGAATACGCTCACCCGATCTGGCTCTTTTGAGCCCGATATCTCTCCTAACGAATTCTAAGATCTATCCGCAGAAGAAGAGGGAGGGGAGGACCAAGTTCGCGGGCTGGAGGCGTGCAGAGCGTCGGGAAGCCATTTGCGCGGTGGTGGCGTCGCCGGAAATTCTTCAACAGCAAGGGGAAAAATCTGAAATAGTTTGAGGGAGAGAGTAACCTTTTCCTCTTGCTCTTATGAGTCTTTTATAGGTCAGCAAGTGGGGAGGGGAAGGGATGAAACGTTCGCGGCCATTAATAATTCCCTTAATGACGTTTCGGTTATGGCAAAGGCATTTGAAACGCTGGAGATGAAGAGGTGTTTGCCAAGTGGCGATTTCCTATTGGACCCACTTTTCCTTAATTACTTAAATAATTAAAGTAGGAAACGGCCCATAAATACTCTTAGTTTTCATTCCCATAACCAAATTTTATTACGACGTCGGTTACCGAAATTTCCAGTCTGGCTGACGTTTCGGCCTTGGTCACGGGCGTGACACATAGGTCACGGGCATGACAGGCCCGGTTAGCCAATTCTGGGTCAACGAGCGTCGAACTGAGATCGACGATCATCGAGTGTGGTCACGCCCAATGTCACGGGCGTGACATTGTGGGTCACGGGCATGACATGCCTGGTGACTAATTCTGGGTCGACGACCGTCGAACTTAAATCGACGATCGTCGAGCGTGGTCACGCCCTATGTCACGGGTGTGACATTGTGAGTCACGGGCGTGACAGGCCATGAGGCAAATTCTGTGCCCGACGATCGTCTACCTGAGATCGACGATCGTCGAAGGAGTCACGCCCCAGGTCACGGGCATGACACCTGGGTCACGGGCGTGACAGGGCCGGGTGGAAAATTCTGCGCCCGACGATCGTCCTCCTGAGATCGATGATCGTCGAATGAGTCACGCCCTAGGTCACGGGCGTGACGGGTCGGTCACGGGCGTGACCAACCCGTGACCCGAAATCCTGGTCGATTTATTTCAACTTTTGGGCTCCCTAGGGTTCTACCACAACCAACCGACTCCTAGGGGTCTAGCCGGAAATGGGATGTTACAAATCCCAATAAACAAAACAAAGATTTCGTCCCCGAAATCAAGGTTAAGCCTACAGGACTCTAATCGGGAAGAGAAGCTTGTAACATCCCATGAGAATTAAAGAAATTACATCTCTACGTTATGTTTGTTTTGTGCGGTTTCAAATGTAAGATTAATTCACCCACTTAACTAGGTATATACACCCCAATAAACAAAAGATTAGCCCCTATTCTTGAAGTTTCAGTCCCATTGATTTAAAACAGGAAGGCAAATTAATTGTCCAGGGGGGGTTGTGAGGTATACCTGACGAAAAAGTTCCGGGTATTTTTGGCACATCAAGTCCTGTGGCTCCCATGTATGCTCCTCCTGTCCATGATTGTTCCACAGAACCTTGACTAACGGAACCTTCTTCCGTCGCAAGACACGCACTGCTGTGTCGTCAATCCTGATAGGCTCCAAGTTGACTGACCGATCCGAGGCCACCGGGCCATCTGCCGAGGAAATCAGCTGCTCAGGGCGTAGCAGAGCCCTCCGAAGTGAGGAGACGTGGAAGACGTCATGCAATCCCGCTAACTCCAGCGGTAGCTCCAGTCTATAG
Organism: Platanthera zijinensis; assembly: GCA_039513925.1. Lineage (NCBI taxonomy): Eukaryota > Viridiplantae > Streptophyta > Magnoliopsida > Asparagales > Orchidaceae > Platanthera > Platanthera zijinensis. Next base: position 246,063,311 of record CM077078.1, on the reverse strand, counting down.
GCTAAGGGGCCGATCCGCTCCAGGATCCTATAGGGCCCCATATATCTTGGACTGAGCTTCTTCCGCCCGCGAACCCGCGAGACTCCGTGCATCGGCCGTATCTTCAAGAAAACCCGGTCTCCTACCTGGAACTCTACTTGACGATGCCTCACATCGTAGTATTTCTCCTGTCTGCTCTGGGCTTCCAACATCCTGTCTCGGATTAATATAATCTGAGCATCTGTATCTCCCACGAACTCCGAGCCTAGTGCCTGCGGATCCTCATCCTGAACCCATGATAGTGGGGTTCTGTACCTCCTTCCGTACAACGCTTCGTATGGAGCCATGCCTATGCTGGACTGATGAGCGTTGTTGTACGAAAACTCGACCAGTGGTAGCAATCTCTCCCAAGCCTCGCCACGGTACAAAATACATAGTCGCAACAGATCCTCCAGTGTACGGTTGGTGCGCTCTGTCTGTCCGTCGGTCTGAGGGTGAAAGGCTGTGCTGAATGTCAACCGAGAACCCAGATGGGCCTGGACTAACCTCCATTCCCTGGATGTAAACCGCCCATCCCGATCCGAAATGATAGTCTTGGGCACCCCATGATAATGCATAAACTGCTCAATGAACCTCCGTACTAATACACTAACCGGTGCGCCCTTTGCCACTGGAATGAATCTGGCCACCTTTGTTAGCCTGTCCACTATCACCCAGATCGAGTCATTCCCCGCACGGGATCGAGGTAGCCCATGTATGAAGTCCATGGCTATATCCTCAAACTTCCATTCCGGCACCGGAAGCGGCTGCAACAAACCTGCCGGGTTCCTATATTCCGCCTTCACGAGCTGGTAGGCCTCGCAATGCGTCACAAAATACGTAATATCTTTCTTCATACCCGGCCAGTACATCGTCCTCTTTAAATCCTTTACCATCTTGGTGATCCCCGGGTGTACCGAATACCGACTGCAGTGAGCTTCCGTCAAAATATCCTCCCGGATCCGTCCTCCTGCTGGTATGTAGACTCTGCCCCGGAAACACAGAAGCCCATCCCTCAAAGAGTAATCTCCTGTCGTGCCTTCCTCCAAGGCTCGGAATATCGGCTCAGCTCTCTCATCCAGCATCTGCCCATCTCTGATGCGGTCTCGAACGTCATCAGTAGTAGCCATCGACCCCAGGTACTCCACGTACAGCTTCGGGTCATCCTCAGACACTAGCGAAATCTGCATCTCCTCGAATGATCTAATCAACTCCAAGGCCATCAGCTGCGGGCCTACTCCTGTCGTACTCGCTCTTCGGCTCAGAGCATCGACCACGTTCGCCTTCCCCGGATGGTAGTGCATGGTATACTGGTAGTCCGACAGAAACTCCACCCAGTGTCTCTGCCTGATATTTAACTCCTTCTGGGTGTCGACGTACTTCAGATTCTTGTGGTCGGAGAAGATATCACAATATACCCCGTAGAGATAGTGTCGCCAGATCTTAAGAGCAAAAATGACTGCCCCCATCTCTAAATCGTGCACGGGGTAGTTCTGCTCGTGCTGCTTCAACTGACGGGAGGCATAGGCTATTACGTGCCCATTCTGCATCAGAACGGCACCCATCCCCTGATAGGAAGCATCTGTATACACCTGGAATCCCTCCTTCCCTGATGGAAGAGCAAGGATGGGAGCCGAGGTGAGACGATCCTTTAGCTCCTGGAAGGCAGATTCGCATCGAGGCGTCCATATAAAAGGGGACTCCTTCTTCATCAGAGACGTAAGAGGGAGGGCAATCTGAGAGAACCTCTCGACGAACTTCCGGTAGTAACCGGTAAGTCCCAAGAAACTTCGAACATCCGTGGCCGACTTTAACGATGGCCAATCCCGTACTGCCTGGATCTTTGCAGGATCCACTGCCAGACCTGCTCCACTGATGACATGGCACAGAAAAGCCACCTCCTTTAGCCAGAACTGGCACTTGCTGTACTTGGCATACATCTCATGCTCACGCAGCTTCCCCAAGGTCAAGGCCAGATGTCTCGCGTGCTCCTCCTCCGTCCTTGAATAGATGAGAATGTCGTCGATGAACACAATGACAAAGACGTCCAGATACTCCTCGATCACCCGATTCATCAAAGTCATGAATGCGGAGGGTGCATTCGTGAGCCCAAACGGCATCACGGTAAACTCGTACAAGCCATATCTGCTGCTGAAGGCCGTCTTCGGGATGTCCTCCTCCAGAATACGAAGCTGGTAGTACCCTGACCTCAGATCCAGCTTTGAGAACCAATGGGCTCCCTCCAGCTGGTCAAAAAGCTCGTCTATCCTTGGTAAGGGATACGTGTTCCGGACTATCAACCTGTTCAGAGCCCGGTAATCTATGCACAATCGAAGGGTCCCGTCCTTCTTCTTAACGAACAACACCGGAGCTCCCCATGGTGAAGAGCTAGGTCGAACGAACCCGGCCTCCACTAACTCCTGAAGCTGGCTTCGGAATTCCACCTACTCCTTTGGGGCCATTTGATAGGGAGCTCTGGATACCGGCTTAGCCCCCGGTATGAGCTGAATCTGAAAGTCCTTCTCTCGGTGCGGGGGTAACCCTGGTAGCTTCTCCGGAATCACGTCGGCGAAGTCCCGCACTACTGGAATATCTGCAATGGAGTCCTTGGCTACGACCGCCTCAAAGAGGACCTGATAAACCTCTTCCCCCTGTAGGTGGGCCTTAACAGCCTGCACAGACGATAGCAAGGTACGGGGTGCTGGTATAATAACTTCGATAACAATGAAGGAGTCATCGTGCCTCACGGTGATCCTCTTCGCCACGCAATCGATCTGGGCATGGTTCCAATAAAGCCAAGTCATGCCCAGGATCAGATCGTAATCTGGCATCTTCAGAACCGTTGTTGGTGCCTCAAACGCCTTTACACCGATCCTCGCTTCCATATTACAATGAGCAGAGGTCAATATCTCTGATCCATCAGGTAGGCGCACACTCATCATCTTCCCGGTGAATGGCTCCACTCCTGCCAGTCCTTTCACGAAATCCTCTGACACGAATGATTGCGATGCACTAGTGTCGAAGAGGGTGTGAGCGGGCTTGCCGCTAACGAAGACTATGCCTGGGGTAATTAAGTGTCTTAGTATTCTTGTTGCAGTTGTCTTTACTTACTTTCTAACCAGGTTATGTCTAGAACACTAGTTTATATGATAAAAATTTAAAAATACTACAATACCTGTGATAACTTGCTCCGAGTTCCGGGGCTGTGTCAGGTCTAGAGCATACACCTGCTCCCTCTCTGGCCTGCGACCACGATCCTGAAACCCTCGTCCTCGGTCCTGTCCTCGTCCGCCAAACTGTCGGGGAGGTGGAGCGCCCTGATGTGCTGGTGGGGGAGCTCGCCTCACAGGGCAGTTCCTCTTGATATGCCCCGGCTGGTTGCACTGATAGCATACCGGTGGCTGCTCTGCCGTCCTTGGCATTTCCAGCATCTGTATAGGCTGGGGAGCCAATACCCCCTGACTCCTCTGCTCCTGCCCAAACTCTTGACGAGGCTGATCCCCGTTCCTTCTCTCTCCAATAACTTGGCCTCGAGGACGATCTCTACGTCCTCCAATCACTGTATCATCAGCCGGTCTCTTCCAGCTCCTTACTGTAAGCTGATCCGCCTCTCTCTTCTTAGCCATCTCCAGAATTTTGGCCAGACTCCCCTCCGAGACGAAGAGGAGGGCCTGTCTCATGTCATCTTGCAGCCCCTTATAAAACCTCCGGGCATAGCCAGCATCATCTAACTGGTAAGCGTCCGCATAGCGGGCCAGGTGAGTGAACTCCTGGTAGTACTCCACCACAGTCCTGTTCCCCTGCCTCAACCGCAGGAACCTATCCTCCAGGTCATCTCTCGCCGACTGAGGTACAAAATGTCCCAAGAGCGCTGCTCTAAACTCCTCCTAAGTAATATCAGCACAGTCTATCCCTGCAAAGGTGGTGTCCAGCTGAGATTTCCACCATCTCTTTCCGTGTGACTCTAAGCAGGAGACTGCCAAAGCGACTGCCTCCTCCGTGGGGCATCGAATCCCTGCCATCATCTCGTAAATGGTATCCAACCACTCCTCCGTACGTACTGTAGACTCCGTCCCCTGGTAGGATGGTGGGGAAAGTCCTCGGAAGTCCGTCATCCAATTGGCCCCGGGGTTTGGATGTGGGGCCGGGGCTTGCTGAGCTCTAAAGGCTTCCAGAATGGCCGTTAGTGTTTGCCCCATCTCCGTCTGCTGGAACGGAGCTGGAGCCGGCGGGGGCGGGACCACATTCTGAGCCTGGGGTGTCCCCTGCTGCGATGTAGGGTTCGTCGCAGGCTACAAGTAGAAATTCCATTTGTTAGAGGGCGAATGAATGGAATTTAAGAAGAGTGAGGATGGACTTTCACATGTGATTTCACTTATGGGCACACCACTGCTTCCGCTGCTAGTTTGTCCGCAAACTAAGCTCACACGCGGGCGGCCCAAGGTTTTGTGGACTACTTCTCTTCCGAGCGAGGTTTTCTCTGATACCACTTGTAAGACCCCCCCCCTTTTTTTTTCTTTTTCAACCTCTGGGGTCTTAGCCCAAAATTGCCGCTTTGCGGTGGCACCGACTCCCAGGAAGTCAACCACTACAAAATGCCAATTCTGCCGGCCCTTTTCGATCACAAGAGAGAGAAGTATTTATACATAAATGTAAACAAGTCCACAGAAACATGTAAATAAAAGTGAAATCATAACCAGTCCATCAATAGATAATAATAGGAAAATAGATAAATGGGCTCGAGCCCAGTACATCAGAGTCCTCACTACAAGTCACTCATCGCGGAAGCTAAGAAAATACTAATCACTCACGGAGCTGGTCGCAGGTGCACCGGTGCTAGATTGTCCCACCTCCATGCGCACCGTACTCCGCTGGTGCTGGTCCCTGGACTGATGGTCCCTGTCTCCCATCCGGAGCTCCTGTAATGTTTGGTTCAAAAACCATTAGTCATAAAGGCTAAGCCCTATCGTCCCCTACCCCTCCCACCACGGCTCCTAAGTACCGGGCGGAGAGGAGGAAAGGGAAGCTACAAAAGTGGAGAAAAATCAAGCGGGTGACAGGGAGCTAATCTAGTAGTTATTTAGAATGAATTAGATCTAACAATCCTACAGCAGTAAGTAACAAGGAGAGCAGTTAATAAGTAGCAATTTGTATATAAAAAAAACAGCTAGAGAACAGTAAGTAACAAGCAAGTAAATAAGTATGTAACCTTAACTTATATGAATGCCCATACAAACTTATAAGTTAAGGGGTCTTCTGCAAGGCTCTCATCGTATAAAAAGTCCCATACCAATTTATACGTTGGGGTGTCGGTTGTATGCAAATATGAGTGTAGTGATATGCTATGCCATGATTCATGCAAGTGCAACTCACGCACACGACTCTATGCCCACAGACCTTTAGTTTCCCCTGTTCGGGCAGCTAGCTTCACTCCCAGGAACCTCCGTAGTGGCAAACGGAGACAGTGGGTCGGGCCCCCCACTCCTAGGCGGGTATCCACACTACCAGGCCTAGCCCTTCCGTACGCCCCTAGAAGAACACAACCTAGGGTATCCGCATACTACTGCTGGATGTACCCTCCAGACTTTCTTTGGCTAAGTGTCCCACACCGCCGAGTCAGCGTACCGATGTCGGTGTGAACGACAATCAGATACCGAAGACCCACCATCTTTATTCTGTACTCCAATCCCTCGAGCCCTCGGCCCCCCGGACAGTCCCGTCCGTGCATCTACCTTCAGAGCTACTGTCTGAATGGCAACTAGTCCTATTATTCTACTTTCCTAGCTATCGGGGAGTGTGCATGTGTAACCCTAGTTATACTAGTTGCTCTTTTAATTTATTATTCCTATGGTTTACGTTAGCCCAGGACTGCCCCCGGTATACCCCGTGAAGGGCTCTCAAGGGGCACTAGGAACCAAGACGGCGGCATTACGGCCCGAAGTTCCCTTTTGCAAGGCATTTATTATTATTGGTTGATCTCCCTTAACCCGATCCACTTTTAGTTACTTTAGTTCTAACCCTAGAGTATTAAGACTCTTCCTCTTCTTCCTGGGATGGACGATCTTTCGTCGTTCCCGTACTCCCTTAACCTAACTAGTCTCACACTCTAACTATCCTGACTTCCAATGATGAACTTAATCTTAACTTGCCCTACCAACCATCAACTACCAGAATTCCGTGGCTTTACTATATGCAGACCATCCTAAGCTATATGAGGTACACAAGGGGAGGTACATCAATTTATATTCCAAATCTCCTATAATATTTACTGGAGGTCTACCATATCATAATTTGTCTAAATCCAGAAACTTATAATTTTCCCAATTAATCTGATATTTATTTAGTTTACCCAAAGAACGGGCCATGGGTCATTTTAAACATGAACTACAGGATATTCTTAAGTAATGGCCACCCAAAATTTATGATCACTAAATAACAGCAAGATAACCTCAAATTCAAATTTCCAAAATTTTACAGAAAGTATTTAGCCTCTAAATAATTTATCCAGTGTAATCACGTTAATTCTATGTAATGAAGGAAGTACTGAAATTACTCATCGGAAAATTATAGAAAAATTACTAATCAGTATCATGGTATAAAAAAGATCTTTGTGCAAAGAATCATAATTTTTCCAGCTTGCTAAACACCACCATTGATTTAATCAAATATTCAAGGTAAACCATACTTAATGAAGCAAGCCTTAGAATTAATCATCCAAAAATCCCATAAAAATTTACAGAGATTTAAATTCAAAATAAACGTTCTCTGCCTAAATCTCATCAATTTTCAAGAAGTATATATTCCATAATAAATTTTCTAAGCAAATCATACAAGCTACTACATCGTTAATGAAGTATCCAAAATAATGATCTTAAAATTCATAGAAAAATATCCAGAGCTTGTACCATCCCTATAACTCAGTCTACCCAAATCTCAACACTTTTCAATGTGTTTTAGTGTCATTTCCTATCTCTACAAGTTTTGCACAATAAATTAGGGTTAGATTTTTAGGTATCCCAACGGTCTCCAAATCTATTAAGATTTCATCCAGAGAACTATATTGGCCCTATGGTTCTCTTCACCCAATTTTGGGTCAATCCAAGGTCATTTGACCACATGACCTTCACAAACCACCAAGATCCATCCTTAGGGTTTGGCCTTGGTTCTTAGGGTAAACTTACCCCGATCTGCCTCAAACTCTATGAGGGGGTGCTAGAGAATATTACTAGCCAGTGGTAAAAATCTCAGCCTCTGTTGAGGTGATCTGACCACTCAAATCTCAAAAGCACACTTTTAACCTAAGACCCCTTATTAGGGCAAAACTTAGGGTTGATCATTTCGAATCCAAACCATCTCCAAATGAGATGAAAAATTATACAGAACCTCATGGTGAACCCAGGGACCACTCACCAAAATTTGGGAGGGTTTGGAAATTATTTAACCATCTAAATAAATTCGGCTAGGATTATTGAATTTTCCTAAAAACTATAGAAAAATATTTCCCAAAAATTCTCATTTTTGGATCGTACCTAGATATAGGTAAGACTAGGCCACACCCCAAATTTCAAGTCATTTTGATGACTGGATTGGAGTGGGGAATTTTTCTAAGGTCAAGACGGCCCTCTTGATAGACCTCACCAAAAAGGGTGCTGTGGTCTAACCAGGATTTCAAATCGAGGGAAAATAATTTTAAATTAAACTATACTTCAAGGGCTACATTTTCTATGTTGACCACTTTTCCTGTAGGAGCCTCTAGATATTTTTCACAAATTATTTAAGGTTACAGATAGTTTCGTTCAGAAAATTGCTTCACAAATAAAATCTAATTAAATTGTACGGTTCATCTTCTTCCACAGCCCGAAACCTGAGCCCTGAAAACCTAATTTCCTGTAGCTTTTCCAAACTATTTCCCGGCCATCTAGCCATCTCCCTGGCCGGCCACCACCACCACCACCTCTGTTGAGGTGAGGGCTATCGTCGGGCGGCGGCACGGCCGCCGGAGAGGCGGTTTCCGGCGAACCCGCCACCATGAACATTTTCGGAAAAACCACGAATACGCTCACCCGATCTGGCTCTTTTGAGCCCGATATCTCTCCTAACGATTTCTAAGATCTATCCGCAGAAGAAGAGGGAGGGGAGGACCAAGTTCGCGGGCTGGAGGCGTGCAGAGCGTCGGGAAGCCATTTGCGCGGTGGTGGCGTCGCCGGAAATTCTTCAACAGCAAGGGGAAAAATCTGAAACAGTTTGAGGGAGAGCGTAACCTTTTCCTCTTGCTCTTATGAGTCTTTTATAGGTCAGCAAGTGGGGAGGGGAAGGGATGAAACGTTCGCGGTCATTAATAATTCCCTTAATGACGTTTCTGTTATGGCAAAGGCATTTGAAACGCCTGAGATGAAGAGGTGTTTGCCAGGTGGCGATTTCCTATTGGACCCACTTTTCCTTAATTACTTAAATAATTAAAGTAGGAAACGGCCCATAAATACTCTTGGTTTTCATTCCCATAACCAGATTTTATTACGACGTCGGTTACCGAAATTTCCAGTCTGGCTGACGTTTCGGCCTTGGTCACGGGCGTGACACATAGGTCACGGGCGTGACAGGCCCAGTTAGCCAATTCTGGGTCGACGAGCGTCGAACTCAGATCGACGATCGTCGAGTGTGGTCACGCCCAATGTTACGGGCGTGACATTGTGGGTCACGGGCGTGAAATGCCTGGTGACTAATTCTGGGTCGACGACCGTCGAACTGAAATTGACGATCGTCGAGCGTGGTCACGCCCTATGTCATGGGCGTGACATTGTGAGTCACGGGCGTGACAGGCCATGAGGCAAATTCTGCGCCCGACGATCGTCTACCTGAGATCGACGATCGTCGAAGGAGTCACGCCCCAGGTCACGGGCGTGACACCTGGGTCACGGGCGTGACAGGGCCGGGTGGAAAATTCTGCGCCCGACGATCGTCCTCCTGAGATCGATGATCGTCGAATGAGTCACGCCCTAGGTCACGGGTGTGACGGGTCGGTCACGGGCGTGACCAACCCGTGACCCGAAATCCTGGTCGATTTATTTCAACTTTTGGGCTCCCTAGGGTTCTACCACAACCAACCGACTCCTAGGGGTCTAGCCGGAAATGGGATGTTACAGTACGGGTCTAGGGGGTTTCTATGCACAAGAATTTTAAGGACTTTGAACATAATTAAAAGGTACCTGAGACGAAAAGCTTTGAGTACCATTCACACATCAGATCCATCAGCTCCCAAGTGTGCTCCTCCCATCCATGGTTGGACCACAACACCTAGACCAAGGGAACCTTGTTCTTTCGTAGTACTCGAGTCGATGTATCATCGATCTGAACTGGCTATAAATAGACTGATCTATCAGGTGCCATCCCAATGCTCTCCTGGTACTATTGCTGTAGGAGAATTCAATCAGGGGCAACAGTCTCTCTCAGGGTTTCCCCGTATCCAGTATACATAGATGTAGTAGATCCTCCATTGTCCGGTTAGTCCACTATGTCTGTCCATCAGTCTGTGGATGGAAAGTGGTACTAAAAGCAAGTAAAGAACCCAAGTATGGTTGCACCTCTCTCCACTCCCTATTAATGAATCGACCGTCACAATCTGAGACAATCGTCTTAGGGATGTCGTGGTACCTAACGAATCGTTCCACAAACAACCTCACAAAAATAGAAACTGGATGTCCTTCCTGATTGGTATAAACCAGGCTACCTTGATCAGTCTATCGACAATGACCCATATAGGGTCGTGCCCAGAGTGGGAGGGAGGCAATCCATGCATGAAGTCCATAGTTATATCCTCAAACTTCCACTCTGGCTTCAGAAATGACTATAACAACCCTCCTGGGCTCTTGAAATTTTTCTTTACCCGCTGGTAGGTCTCGCAATGCGTCACATAATATATGATTGCCCTCTTCATCCCTAACCAGTATATGCTCCTCCGCAGATCCGCTATCATCTTGGTGATACCGGAGTGCACTGAGTATTGAGAATAGTATGCCTCCCTGAGTATATCCTCCCGGACAATGCCTCGTGCAGGTATATAGACACGGCCCCAGAAATGAACGAGATCATCATGTAAAGAATAGTACTCGGACTTGCCCCCTTTTAAGGCTATAAATACTGGCTCCAAATCCACATCAAGCCTCTATTATGTCCTGATGCGCTCCCGTATGTCACACTCGATGACCAAGGAGTTCAAGTACTCCTGATAAACATCCAGCTTAGTTCTGGAAACTATGGTAATGTGCATATCCTCAAGCATCTATACCATCTCCATAACCATAACCAGGGGCTCCAGTCCAGTAGTGTCGGCTCTCCTACTAAAGGCATCCGCCACAGTGTTCCCCTTCTCCGAGTGATAATTCATCTTATAGTCATAGTCATACAGGAACTCAAGCCATCTCCTCTGGTGCAGATTTAGATCCTTCTACATGTCAATATATTTGAGGTTCTTGTGATCTGAGAAGATATCACAATAAAAACCACACAAGTAATGCCTCCAAGTATTTAATGCGAATATATAGCCCCGAGATCCAAATCATGTACGGGATAGTTCTGTTCATGCTTTTTCTGCTGTCTCGAAGCATACGCAATAACATGTCCATGCTGCATCAGGACTTCACCCATCCCCTGATATGATGTATCGGTATAAATGTGAAATCCTTCCTTCATAGATTGAAGTGCAAGGATGGGGGAAGAGGTGAGCCTATCCTTCAACTCTTGAAACGCTGCTTCCAACTTTTCGGTCCAAGTAAACGCTGCATCCTTCTTCGTCAAGGACATGAGGAGGAGTGCTACCCTTCATAACCCCTCCACGAACTTGCGAAAATATCCTGCCAGTCCCAAGAAACTGCAAATATCTGAAGCTGACTTTGGTCGCGGCCAATCTCGAACTGCCTTTACCTTGGCCGGGTCCATTGCCAATCAAGCTCCATTGATGGTATGCCCCAAGAATGCTACCACCTGCAGCCAAAACTTGCACTTGGAGATCTTTGCGTACATCTGATGCTCCCTCAGCTTGCCTAACACCAACGCCAAATACTGGGTATGCACCTCCTTTATCTGGGAGTAGATCGGAATGTCGTCGATGAATACTATAACAAATATATCCAGGAAGGGCTCAAATACATAGTTCATTAGACTCATAAATGCGGAAGGTGCATTTGTGAGTTCGAAAGGCATCACCAAGAACTCGTATAGGCCATACCGAGAACTAAAGGCTGTCTTCGAGATATCCTCCTCCTAAATGCGCAGCTGATAGTACCCGAACCTCAAATCCAGCTTGGAGAACCAAAAGGCTCCTTGTAGCTGATCAAAAAGCTCGTCGATCCAGGGCAATGGATACGTGTTCTAGACTGTCAACTAGTTTAGCTCCCGGTAGTTGAGGTAGAGCCATAATGTCCATCCTTCTTCTTAATGAATAGCACTAGTGCTCCCCACTGTGATGAGCTAGGTATGACAAATCTTGACCCCACTAGCTCCTGTAACTGAGTCTTGAACTCCGCTATCTCCTTGGGGGCCAACCAATATGGTGTTCGAGATACTATCTTCTCTCCTAGCACCAACTAAATCCGGAAGTCCATATACCTAGACAGTGGAAATTTGGGCAATTTCTCCAAAAATACATCGGAGAAATCCCTAACCACCGAGATATCAATAATAGAAGCTTCTACTCCCGCCATCTCGAAGCAGATAATATATACCTCCTCCCCTTGCTCATAGGCCTTCACAGCATGTACAGATTATAATAGAAGATGAGAGATAGGTGTAATACCTTCAATGACGATGTTGGTGTCCCCATGTCGTAAGGTGATCCTCCTTGATGGGAAATCGATCCGGGTGTAGTTCCAGTGCAACCAAGTCATGCTCAATATCAGATCAAAGTCCGGCATTCTAAAAATCATCGGCGGCACTTCAAAGGTATTTCCTCCAATTTCTTCCTCCATGTTACACTTGGCAGATGATAATAGCTCTTATGCATCTAGCAGACGCACCCTCCTAGTTATACCTGTGAATCGATCTATGCCCGCTAGTCCTTCAAGGAAGGCTTCTGATACAAACAAGTGTGAAGCACCCGTATCGAACAATGTATGAGTGGGCTTACTGCTGATAAAGACTATGTCTTTTGTTTTTGTTTGAATTATAACATGTTTGTGGTTCTACTAAGGTTGGCAAAGTACTATAAAATGAAAGCTAGAATGAAATTAATTTTAAGTACCTGTAATAACCTCCTTGGGATTCCTTAGCTCGGCGAGGTCCAAAGTGTACATCTGCTCCTGTCCACGTCCTCTACCATAATGGCCTCGATCTCGTCCTCGGCCTTAGCCCTGCTGTGCTGGAGGGGCTACCAGAGGTGGAGGAGGTGGTGGTGGTTGATGGAACAACTGATTACTTTCAGCTCTCATGTGCCCCGACTATTGGCATCTAAAACAAATCATTGGTCGGTGTCCATGGTCATCCTATCTCCTCGGGTCATGTACCTGTAGTCTTTGGGGATCTAGTACTGTAGGAAGACGTCATGCAAAGCCCCTAACTTAGGCGGCAGCTCCAACCTATAAGCCAAAGTACCGATCCACTCCAGGATCAAGTATGGTCCCATAAATCGAGGGCTGAGATTTTTGTGCCTCCACATCCGCGAGACACCATGCACCGGATGTATCTTCAAGAAAACTTTGTCCCCCGCCTGAAACTCCACCTTACGATTCCTCGCATTGTAGTACTCGGCCTGCCTACTTTGTGCCTCCAACATCTTATCCCTTATCAGTCGTATCTGGGCATCCATATCCTCGATATAGACCGACACAAGTGCCCTAGGGTCCTTATCCTGTACCCAAGATAGTGGTGTACAACACTTTCTGCCGTATAGAGCCTCATATGGTGCCATCCCAGTGCTCGCCTGGTGACTATTGTTGTAGGAGAATTCAATCAGGGGCAACAGTCTCTCCCAAGGTTTCCCCGTATCCAGTATACATAGACGCAATAGATCCTCTATAGTCCGATTTGTCTGCTCTGTCTGGACGTCGGTCTGCAGATGGAAAGCGATACTAAAAGCAAGCTGAGAACCCAAGTATACTTGCACCGCTCTCCACTCTCTAGAAGTGAACCGACAGTCACGATCCGAGAAAATCATCCTGGGGATGCCGTGGTACCTGACGAATTATTCCACAAACAACCTCACCAAAAAAACAACTGGTTGTCCTTCCTGATTGGTATAAATCGGGCTACCTTGGTCAGTCTAACAACAATGACCTGTATAGAGTCATGCCCAAAGCGGGAGCGAGGCAATCTGTGCACGATGTAACATCCCTCAAATAACTAGACCCCTAGGTCTTTGTTTTGTCATGACTAGGTCATGACAAAACCATCAGAAGCTCTAGATCAAGTGGGCAAGGCCCAAGGTGAAAACCACCTTGGTCTGCCTATAGCACATCCTCAACATCAGACCTAAGGTATGACTTTAGGGCTTCAACTTGACCCCATAACCCTACCACAACATCCTTAACACCTTGTCTAGTCCATAGGGTCACTAAGGACCCATTGATGGCAGTCAAAGTGGTAAAGTTGACCTAAGTCAAGTCTAACCCTAAATGGGTCAAATTGACCTACATAGGGTCAATTGATCTTCCCTTAGCCAAGTTAATCCCACCCATGTCCTCCTAACCCTAGATTGAGGTCAATGGGTCACCTAGGACCCATTAGAGTGAACCAAAGAGGCTAAGTTGACCCAAGTCAACCTTAGCCCTACAAAGGTCAAAGTGCCCTAATTAAGGGTCAAGTGACCCCCAAGATGCCCAACCAACCCTACCCAAGTGTCTAAACCTTAGGGGAGGCCAATGGGTCACAAAGGACCCATTGGGGTAACACAAATGGTCATGTTGACTAAGGTGAACTCTACACAAGGGTTAAGTCAAATTAGCCCAAATGAGCTAACCCAAGCTCAAACCCACCCCCCCCCCCCCCCCCCCACCAAGGCTGACCTATCCTTATTATTAATTTGACTAGTGGGGTGCTAATAGGTAGGAGGAGAGGTAAGTTTCAGTTAGGATGGGCAGGAGAGAGAAAACTCAATTAATGGAGGAGAGAGAGAAGAGGGAGAAGGCCATTCATGGCTTAGGGCAGCCAAGGGCCACCCATTAAGGCTGGATTCAGTTACTCTGAGGAAGGGGAAGAATTTCCAGCAGTTTCCCGTCCAGAGGGGTGGCTCAACCCATCAATAGGTTTAAACCAAAATTTGGCCTTTAATGGCCATTCATGGCTTTAGGAGTTACACCCTCTCCCATCCAAATTTGATCAACCTAAAAGCATCCCTGGACTCAGGGAAACCTTTTCAACACCTTACCTGAAGGAGTCGGGCTACTTGGCTGTACAGTTGCAGAACTCAGAAAAGCTTCACTTTCGGCCATGGCAACTCGGAGATCAGCCCACCTCAGCCCTTTAAGAAGGTCCTCCTTCTCTCCTTACTCTATGGGTAGATCGTAGGATTCTTTTAGAATGAGGATCAGGCTCAATTGAACCCGATCCAACCATTCATTTTCCTGGTTTTTTTGGAAAATCTCGCATGTCGGGATCCCCAGAATCCACCCCTCCGACGGCCGTGCCGCCGCCCAGCGATGGCCACCACCTCGACGGAGGTGGTGGTGGCAGTGGCCGGCCAGGGAGGTAGCCGGGTGGCCGGGAAATAGGGACAGAATATGCTCCAGGAGGAATGAATCCTTGTCGTCGGCTGGAGCTTGAAGATGACCAGATGTCGTCCCTTTGCGCCAAGATTCGTGCTGCTTCATGTATAACCTTAGGATTTAATTAATATCATTCCATGGATTATGTCACATAATTTGCTATTAATGTTTCTATTTATTAAAAATACCTAGATGCTAACTCGGAAAAAGTGGTCAACATATAAATTATAGCCCTATGGGTCTACTTTAATTTAAACATGATATGAGTCAATTTGAACAACTGGTTTAACCAGGGCACCCATTTTGGTGGGGTCTATACAAAGGGCTAGACAGAGATTAAAATGTGTGCCCCCACTTCATCCCTTATCCAAATGAACTGAAATTTGGATAGGGAGTCACCCTAGTTTATACCTAGGTTTTGCCCAAAAATGAGAATTTTTGGGGATAATTTTTCTATAGTTGTTGAAATTATTTAATTACCCCAGGGTAAATTAATTAAGGGACCAAATGACCTCCAAACTCTCCCTAATTTTGGTGAGTGGTCCTTGGGGTCATCATAAGGCTATGGATAAAATTTCATTTCATTTGGAGATGATTTGGATTGAAGTTTTGCAAACCCTAGCCTTTACATAATAAGGGTAATTAGGTGAAAAGTGCACTTTGATGTTTGAGTGGTCAAATCACCTCAACATAGGCTGAGATTTGGGTCACTGGTTTGGCATGACATATAACACCCTCATATGGGATATGGGGTGGTTTGGGATTGAATTGCCTTAGGTCCCAAGTTCAAACCCTATGTTAGGACTTTGGGGGTTTGAGAAGGGTATGGGGTCAAATGCCCTTGTATGGACTTGAACTTTGGTAGAGAGGACCTTATGGTAGCTAAGGTCCTCTGGTGAAAATACTATAGGACTTAGGGATAGTTAAGCCTCTCAAAACCCTAACCCTAGTCAAGGTTATAATAGGCTATCAAAACTCTGTGAAAAGTTGTGAAATTTGGGTAGTGTAGTCATAGGGTTAGTATGAGTATTTGTAAATATTAATGGGAATTTTTGAGCAATTATTTTGGTACTCCCTTTGTTATGCAAGTGTTAGCCCTTAATTGATTATTAATTATTTTGACCTCCCTGACCATAGGAAATTTGTATAATTTGGGCATAATGAGTTTTGGGTTATTATCTTCACATATAAATTTTATTACAATTTGTAGATGCATATTTACAGTACTTACTTCACAAGCTCATAAAAATGGAAACTTGTTCAATAATTTTTTCAGAGCTTATTATTTGTTGTAAAATTGTGAAACCTGATCAGTAGTGTTATTAGGTCAATACTTTCATGTGGAAATTTATTCACAATTTTTGGATGTACAATTTCTGTACTTACTTACATATGAAAATGGAATATGTTTCAAAATAAAATTTACAGTTCTTTATTTACTAGAAAAATTGGGAGACCTTGAATTTACAGTAACATAGATGCCTAGTATTTGTCTTAATTTTTTGATGCATCTTGCATGACTTAAAAGGGTACTCATGTTCAAAACCAGGGCATTTGGAGTTCTTAGGAAATTAAATAAATTATCAGATAAATTAGGAAAATTATGAATTTCTTGATTTAGGCGAAACATAATATAATAGACCCCCAATATTTAATATAGGGATATTGAATGATAATTTTGAGTACCTTCCATTGTATACATCATAGCATAGGATGGTCTGCGTTTAGTAAAACTTCAAAAATCATGATATGGTGCAAAATGAACCCAAAGATTTGAGATGTTGGTGTGTTGATCTGGTAAGTGAAATGATTGCATCATCGAGAGTTGTGATGAGGAGTGGGAGGTTTGACTAGTGATAAGAGGCGCTCGGGGTCGACGAAACATCGTCTTCCCCTTGGGAAGAGAGAAAGAGTCAAAATACACTAGGGTTAGATCCAGTACAACATTAAGGGATTGGGAGTTGGGTAACAACCAATAATAATAAGTGCCTTGCGAAAGGGAGCTTTGGGCTTCAGCCCATCGTAGTTCCTAGTGCCCCTTAAGATCCCTTCACGGCGTATGCTGGGGGCAGTCCTGGGCTAACCTAAACTGTAGGTAAAACTGAATTGCAAGAGTAACTAGCATAAATAGGGATTCACTTTCACTCACCTCGATGTCTCGGAATGTTAGGATGGGTCACTCGGTTTGTAGGCTCGGTGGATTTTTTGATGGGCAGGTTGGCCCAGCGAACTTTGGCTCAGTTGTTGATTATGAAGGACGGGATGCTCCGGTGAGCTTTGGCTCAGTAGCTGATACATAAGTTGCATGTGCATAAAGTATAAGCTGGTGGGTCTTAGGTATTAGAGGGTCGATGCACCGACGCCAATACGTTGACTCGGTAAGTGTGGTCTAGCACTTCGCCATAATAGTCCAGTGCGCTAGCCAGCAAGAGTATGCAGGAGCTCCGCTTAGTGCACAAGCATTGAGGAGTACGATAGGTCTGACTGGTAGTGAAATTACCGGTTTAGAGGTAGGCGAGGCCCAACCCACCTCTTCCGTTTGCCACTACGGAGGTATCCTGGGAGGTTCGGCTCGAGAAAGGGGGAACTAAAGGTCTGTGTACACAGATTCGAGTGGGTGAGTTGTACTTGCATGTTCACATCATGGCATAATTTCATGTCATAGCATAACCATTGCATATAACCCTGACACATATTGTATAAAGTGGTATTGGATGCTTTATACAATAGGCCCTTCAAAACGATCCCTGGTTTATAAGTTCGTGCGAGCGTGCTTATAAGTTAAGGTTTATTCGGTATATGTATATGCATGCTTGCTAGAAAACCGACACCCTAACGTATAAATTGTTATGGGACTTTTTATACGATAGGAGCCTTGTAGAAGATCCCTTAGCTTATGTGTTTTCATATAAGATAAGGTTACTTATTTCTTGTTCAGTTCATCTTACTTTTATTATTGCCCTATATAAGCTCATAGAATTTCAAGATTAGTTCCGCCATCACCTGCACTTGTTATTCTCCACCTTCATGTCCTCTCCTTTCCTCCTCCTCGCTCGGTGCCTAGGAGCCATGGGGGAAGAGGTGGGGGATGATAGGACTTAGTCTTTTAGACTAACAGTTTTCGAACTATTTCATTTTGGGGAACCGTGGAGCCCAGCATGGAGGAGCAGCCCCGGAGGTCGGCACGCTTGGAGATGGGGCAGTCTAGTACCAGAGTTAAGATAGCTGGGACTATGAGTCCCGATCATTATTAGATGATTAGTTTTGCTTCCACGCTGAGTGATATGTAGTGAGGATATTTATGTACTGGGCATGAGCCTTATTTTCTGTACTTTTATTATATCTGTGGACACTCCCTTCATGGAGAATATTTACTATATATGTGATGTTTGTGGACTTGCCCTTTATTATTGTGTTACTATTGTGATCGAATCGGCCGACAGGATACGCATTTTGTAATGGCGACCTCCCTGGGTGTGAAGGTATCACCGTAAAATGGCGGTTCTGGGCCTAAGACCCTGGTGGTTTAAAAAGAAAAAAAAGGGTCTTACAAGTGGTATCAGAGGAAACCTTGATCGAAAAAGTAGCAGTCCACAACCCCTGGGTCACCCCCGTACGAGTTTAGTTTGGGGACAAACTAAGCAGCAGAAGTAGTGGTGTGCCCATATGGGGGATCACATGTAAATTGTCCACCTTTAATTATGTTTGAGCTGATTACTTACGAATTACTTTTATTACGCAGCCCCCAACACGGCCTACACCATAGGGCAGAGTCCAGTAGACTCCGAATGTTACACCACCTCCCCCGGTCCCCACTCCGTTCCTACAGTCGGAGATGGGGCAGACTCTGACAGCCATACTGGAGTCTTTCTGGTCTTAATAGGATCCGATTCCGCAGCCAAACCCGGGGGCCAATTGGCTGAGTATTTTCCGAGGACTTTCTCCCCCATCCTACATGGGGACATAGTCGGTCGTTCGTATGGAGGAGTGGCTGGACATCATGTATGAGATGCTGACTGGGATATGGTGCCCATGGGAGGAGAGGGTGCCTTTGGTGGTCTCTTGCTTGGAATCCAATGCCAAGAGATGGTGGAATACATCACTTGACACGACGTTTGCTAATAGAGAGGTTGCAGAGATTTCTTGGGAGGAGTTCAGGGCCACACTGTTGGAGCATTTTATTCTGGAGTCAGCTAGAGACGAGTTGGAAGACAGATTTTTACAATTGAGATAGGGCAACAAGACGGTGGTGGAGTACCACCAGGAATTCAACCATTTGGACTAATTTGTGGATTCTTATCAGTTGGATGAGGTAGGATACACCAAGAGGTTTTATAAGGGTCTGCTAGAGGATCTGAGGGAGGCTCTGTTGTTCTGTCCGACGAGCCTATTCCTCAGATATTGGAGATGGTGAAGAGGATTGAGGAAGATTGACACACTACTCAAGGCCGGAAGCAGCCAACTTAGAATCTGGGTCGGGGAGCCAGAGATGATCAGCGAAGGGGCTGCTTTGTTTATGGGAGAGATGGTAGAAGGGCAGAGTACCAACCTCGTCAGGAGGTGAGATAGGAGCAGAGGGAACCAGTGGTGATGGCTCCTCAGCCTCTCAAAATGGGGGAGATGCAGAGACCTGGGGGTATGGCATATCCCCCGCAAGAGTGCTTCAACTGTCATCATGTTGGGCATATCCGGAGAAACTGCCCCATGAAGGGGAAACTACTACCAGCACCACCGGCTGCCCCTCCTGCTCAGTATTTCAGAGGCTGAGTATGTGGACAAGGACGTGGATACCAGGGCGGAGACCACAGGTAAGAGATGGAGCTAGTGTTTATACTGGATCTGGCTCAACCATGGAACCCGGAGCAAGTGATCACAGGTACGCCAGTAAATTTGAAGTTTTCTTTCCTAAATAGTTAGACTCATAGATATAGAATTTACAGACAAGGAAAGAAAACCATAACTAGATTTCTAAGATATTTAACGACCCCAAACATAGTCTTCATCAGCGATAAACCTGCTTATAAGCTGTTCGATACGGGTGCTTCGCACTCGTTCATGTTGGAGGCCTTCGTGGAAGGGTTGGAAGGCATGGAGAGATTCACATGCTTGATGATGAGGATATGACTACCCAACGGATCGAAGCTGTTCACCTCTGCCCATTGCAACATGGAGGCAGAGATCGGCGGGAAGGCATTCGAAGCACAAACAACGATCCTAAAGATGCCAGTCTTTGATTTGATCCTGGGCATGACATGGTTGCATTGGAACCATGCCCAGATCGACTGCCTGTCAAAGAGGATCACTGTGAGGCATGGGGATTCCCACATCATCTTCAAAGGTATTAGACCTATTCTCCCTCTCTTATTATCATCTGTGCAGGCCGTCAAGGCTCACTTACATGGGGAGGAAGTCTATGAAGTGATGTTTGAAATTGCTGAGGCCAAGGATTCCATATCTGATATCCTGGTGGTACGGGATTTTGCTGACGTATTTCCAGAGAAGCTGCCAGGGCTACCCCTGTACCGGGAGAAGGATTTCTAGATACAGCTGGTGCCAGGTGCTAAGCCGACATCTAGAGCACCTTACCGTATGGCCCCAAAGGAGTTGACATAGTTTCGAATCCAGCTACAGGAGCTAGTGGAAGCTGGATTTGTCCGACCGAGCTATTCATTATGGGGATCCCCACTGTTATACATTAAGAAGAAGGATGTGACACTTAGATTGTGCATCGACTACCGAGCACTGAACCGAATGATAGCCCAGAATACCTATCCATTGCCAAGGATAGATGAGCTATTTGATTAGCTGGAGGGGGCACATTTCTTTTCGAAACTGGATTTGAGGTCAGGCTACTATCAGCTGCGGATTTGGGATTAGGTGTTGTGTACATTGGAAAATGTGTACAAGATTTGAAGAAGCCTCTTCTTAGTCAATGATATGAATCAATTTGTATTTAATAGATGTTTGAGTTACATTGTGCAGGTTTAAGCATTTGAAGAAAATTTTCTAAGTACAAGTGTCAACACTTGTGAAGAAGATGTGTCGACACCCAGAAGCTGTGTCGACACTTATGAAGAACTTGTGTCAACATTCTAAAGTTGTGTTGACACTTATGAAGGTGTTGTGTCGACACTCAAGTTGTGTCGACTCTTATGAAGAAGTTGTGTCGACACTCAAGCTAAGTTGACACTTCTGAAGAAGCTATGTCGATACTAAGAATTGTGTCGACACCTGAGCCAGGAGTTATGTCGACACCAAAAGTAATTGTGTCGACACACAGGACTTGTGTTGACACACACTCAATGCCGTCTGGATACTTTCAACACTGTCAACATTCATTCAACACCGTCTATCGACAACAGCTATGTAGAGACCAGAAGCAGCTGTGCCGACACACAAGACTTGTGTTGATACATACTCAACGCCATCTGCCAGCAATAACTGTATCAACACCGGAAGCATTTGTGTCGACACGTAGGACTTGTGTCGACACATTCAACAGAAGATGTGTCGAGAAGCAGAAGTATGTCTATGTCGACACTTGGAGTATTGTGTCGACACCATCAAGACTTGTGTCGACACTTGGCCAATATGTGTAGACACATATGAAGCAGCCTGCTGAGAGATTTGTACTGAGTTGGAATGACTCAGAAAAATCTACTAACATGTCTGGTGACTTGACAGCTATCATATCCAACTGGTCTGACACCTCTGACAGATCTGTTAGTAGTTTGTTAGAAACCGGATCAGCCGGTAACCATGAAGCAAACTCAATATAAGAGATAGATCGGAAACTATAGAGAGAGTGGAGAAAAAAGAGAAAGAGAGTTTTGTGAAGAGAAACAGATTAAGAATTGTTCTGCAAGAAAGATTCATATTCCAATCTGAATTTAAGGAAGAAGTTGACTGAAGATTAACTTCAACAGCAATAAGATCCACCTTATTTTGTTCTATCAAGAAGCTTTGAGAAGCTAAGTCAGACTGGATCAGAAGGATCAGTTCAGTCAAGAACTGATCAAGAAGGCTACACCAACAGAGGAATCTAGCTGGTGAATTTGTTTGTTTCTTATTACATTCTATTTCTTGTAAGATCTATTATCAGATCTGAGTAGTAAGCCTGAAATTATAAAGGCTATGGTAGGGCTGTTAGCCTGAGGTGTAGTACTTATGGAAAGTCTGAGTTGTAAGCCTAGTTATAAAGGCTAAGGTAGGGCTGAGGCCTGAGGTAGGATTCTGGGGAATAATCTGAGGTAGGACTTATTAAGTCTGAGCTGTAGGAACCATTTTGGTTTTTAGATTGTAAGATCTATGGATCCGAGCCAGTGGAAGGAAGTTAGGCTTAATCCAGTTATCTACTGGATAGGCGAAGGGGGAAAGTGGATGTACCCATATCTTGGGGAACCACTATAGATTTTGTGTTTGCTTTGATTTGTTTATGTTATGTGATTTGATTAATCTGTGTTGAATAATTATCTAACTGTTTGCCTAAAAAGGACTTTAAAAGATTAGAACCTATTCACCCCCCTCTAGGTGTTTAGGCTCTTGAAACAAAGTCTTTCAAGTGGTATCAGAGGGATGTTACTCAAAGATTGACTTAACAGTCAGAGTTATTTTCCAAGGCAAATAACAGATATTAAGAATGGGTTCAAATGAGAATCAAAAGGAATTTGGATCTATGAAATTACCTATATGCAGGAAAGAATCCTTTGGAATTTGGAAGGAAAGGGTCAGGTTGTTTATGAAAGTATCTGATCCAAGAATTTATATCACAGTACAGGAAGGCCCCTTAATTCCAATGAAGGTATCAGTTCTTGATGCAAACATTCAAACTCTAAAGAGCTATTCTGAAATGACCAAGGATGAAATCATCCTAGCAACACTAGATAAAAGAGCACAGAACATTATTGTAAGTGTTATAAATGATGCCACTTTTCAGAGTCTGGTGCATTGTAAAACATCCAAAGAAATGTAGGACACATTGATTGTCTACATGGAGGGCACAGAAGAAGTCAGTGAGGATAGGAAGTCTATGCTGAACCAGGAGCATTAGAGCTTTAGACAAGCTAAATATGACAGCATAGCTGAATACTATAAGAAGTTCTTTAGAATAGTGAATGAGCTGATGACCTATGAAAGGGTCTTCAGCACTTATGAACTGAATGATAAGTTTCTTAGATCTCTAACAAAGGATTGGGACACTAAGATATGTTCCATCAGAGAAGTGGCCAGGCTGGCTGATACACCTCCACTTACACTGTTTGGAAAGTTGTTATCATATGAAATGTGGCTTACTGCCAGAAAAGAAGAGGCAAAGGGCAGCAGATCTGAGTTTAAGGAAAATTCAGTGGCCTTCAAAGCTGAAGGCTCAAGAAAGGGTAGGAGAAAATCTCCTTCTCCACCCAGAAGGAGTGCTGAGGCAGAAGAAGGAATTACTGACAATAACACATCAGATAGTCATACTTCTGATGAGGACTTTGCTGCCTTTACAAGGCAATTCCAAAGGTTTATGAAGAAAAAGAAATAGAGAATCATGCCATCATCTTCATCCTATTCCAAGGATTAGTACTACAGGAAGAAGAAGACACCCAAGGAGGACAGGTATGCCTCTAAACCTAGTAAACAATATAATACTAAGATTGTGTGTTATTGCTGCAACAGGACTGGACATGTCATAGCTGACTGTCCTGACAAAAGAAAGGAGTCAAAGGACAAGAAGAAGCAGCAGGTCAAAGGTAAGAAGGAGAAGTCTCTAGTTTCTCAGAAGGAGAAGAGTTGGACAGACTCTTCATCTTCAGAATCTGGAGAAGTAGAAGCATATGTTGGGATATTCTCAACAGAAGAGGAGTCTATAAAACTAGAATTCCTACAGATGCTGGACTCCATAAATGGAGTTGAAGAACATTGCTGTAGAGGGCTGATGGCTCAATCTGAAGATGATCAGTTCAAGGATCAGCCTGGACCAAGTAAGGTAAACCATTCTCCCTAGTTTCAGATTACTTTACTGGATCAGAATCAGAAGCATCTGCTTCAAAAGAAGTGGATGGATCTGAGTCTGAATGGGATGTACACCAACTCATTGATGAGTATGGTGGGTTGTTGCAAGCTCTGAAGAAGAGCAAGTTTCTTGTTAAAGTGCAGACAAAAGCGATTGAGTCTCTTAAGCTGGCTGTAGTAGATTCAACTAAGATGTTGGATCTAAAACTGAATGTGGTTGCCAACTGAAGAACATTATAGTTATTCAAATGAGCACAATCTCTTTCAAAGAGAATCATATCAAGAAACTAGAGGCAAAACTTCAGCAAGAGAGAGAGCTAATGGCTAAATTCTCTAAGCCAAAACTGTCTTACCCCTAATAGACAATTTTATTTCACAAAAAGGGAAGACTGGTCTAAGCTTTAAGGTAAGAACTAGGACTTTCAATTCACATAGAAAAGGTAAGGGCCCAGTTCAGCCTCTAGTTGCTGAACCCCCTATTTTCTTTAGGAAGGTGGTGAATCCTACTAATAGGTATGATCATGACACTACACATGGTCACCGTGAGCATGGAAATCACATGGGCAAGGGTGCAAATGCTTATAAACCACACTATAGGCATGCCCATCAGGTTCAAGAGGATTTCTTGAAGAGTGATGATCCAACACCAACACTCAACAAGACTGCTGGCAACAAAGCAGTAAAGTCTTTACCTAAGAAAAGGTATAATAGGTTTTAGTGTTGGTGTTGTGGCAAGGTGGGTCACTTTGCCATGGATTGCTGGTTTAACACTAGTGTTAAAACCAAGAGTAGTTTTCCTATTAGAACATATGCAGGATTTCAAACAAATAAGGACCTAGGACCACTTGCAAGTTGGGTTCTAAGGGTAAGTAATTCTTTTTGTATTGCAGGTGAATCCAAGTGACCATACCCCTATATGGTACTTGGATAGCTGTTGTTCCAGACATATGATAGGAATAAGGAGAATGTTGAGGGAATATGTGCTTATAGAGAATGGACCCAGAGTTACCTTTGGTGGATCAGAAAATGGTATCATCAAAGGATTTGGTAACATTACTAGTAATTCAATTACTATCACTAAAGTGGCTTATGTGAAGGGTTTAAAACATAACCTAATTAGCATAAGTCAACTTAGTGATCTAGGTTATGCAATTTCTTTTCTCAAAGGGGAGTGCCAGATAAGAAGGTCAAGTGATCAAGAGATCATTTTGACTGGTACTAGGAAAGGAAATGTGTTTTGCCTTAACCTAGATTGTGAGTTTAACAACTCACCAATTTGTTTGGTTGTAGGAGAGAAAGCTTCTCTATGTGTCAAATGGAACATGAGACTAGCTCATCTGAACTATAAGTCTATAGGACTGCTGTTCAGCATGGGATTAGTGAGGAATGGTCCTTAAATTAAGTGCATCAAAGATGGTGTGTGTTCAACTTGCCAAAAAGACAAGCAGACTAAGTCCTCTTTCCAAGCACTTGACATCAAAGATTCAATGAGATATTTATATCTCATTCATATGGATTTGTTTGGTCCAATGTCAGTTCACAGTCTTGGTAGGAAAGTATACACACTTATTGTTGTGGATGACTATTCCAGATATACATGGGTTTTCTTCTTGAGGCAGAAATCTGAAACCCCATTTATTTTTTAGACTTTTGTTAGACAAATACAGAATGAATACAATAGTTCAGTGGTCAAAATCAGAAGTGACCATGGAACTGAATTTCAGTCTGAATGTATGACATGATTCTGTGAAGAACTTGGGATTCATCATGAATTCTCTTCACCTAGAACTCCTCAGTAAAATGGTGTTGCTAAAAGAAAGAATAGGACTCTAATTGAGGCTAGTAGAACTCTACTAAATGATACTACTCTCCCTGAATACTTCTGGGTTGAGGCGGTTAATACTGCATGTCATGTGCTCAATATAGCCTCCATCCACAAGAAATACAAGATGACTCCCTACAAGATTTTGAAAGGAAGAAAACCAAACATATCTTACTTCAGAATCTTTGGTAGCAAGTGTTTTGTACTAGTCAATGGTAAGCACTACCAAACTAAGTTTGCTGCCAAATACCTAGAAGGGATATTTATTGGGTACAGCAACCAAAGTAGAGCATACAGGATCTACAACTTGACTACCCAAGTTGTAGAAGAATCTGTGCATGTTGTATTTGATGAGTCAAAATTTATTAATAATGAATTGTCTAGTTCTTCTATTAGCTCTACAGGTCTAACAGATAGGCTGGATAAGCTGACCATCAATGAAGATGTTCCTGCTAGGTTGGATGAAGATAAAGATGCTAGCTATCCAGGGGATAACAAGTCTCTCTGGATGAAGAAGACAGTGTGGAGCATCAAGTTGAGGAAACTGGAGAAGGCCATAATGCTGACAGATTTACTCCAGCAAGGAGACACCTAAAGGATCATCCAGTTCACCAAATCATTGGTGATGCAAGTCAAGGTATTCTAATAAGGAGCAGGAGCATAACACAGTTCTATATTCTAGCTTCCTGTCTCAAATAGAACCCAATAAGATTGAAGAAGCAATGCAAGACACCAACTGGATTGATGTAATGCAAGAAGAGCTCAGTTAGTTCAAAAGGTGTAAAGTCTGGGAACTTGTGCCAAAACCTAAGGATCATAACATAATAGGAACTAAATGGATCTACAGGAACAAGCTTGATGAGAATGGCACCATAGTCAAGAACAAGGCTAGACTGGTAGCAAAAGGCTACAGGCAAGAGGAAGGTATTGATTTTGATCAAACCTTTGCTCTAGTGGCAAGGCTGGAGGCTATAAGGCTGTTCTTGGCCTATGCTGCCTATCAAGGGTTCAAGGTATACCAGATGGATGTAAAATTAGCATTTCTGAATGGTGATTTAAAAGAAGAAGTCTATGTTGAACAACCCTCAGGTTTTGTAGACTCTCACTTTCCTGATAATGTATTTAGGCTTTGGAAAGCTCTATATGGTTTGAAACAAGCTCAAAGGGCTTGGTATGAAACCTTATCATCATTCCTTATTGAGAATAAATTCTCTAGAGGAAAGATAGATAAAACTCTATTCTATAGGGAATCAAAAGGCAAGATAATACTAGTCCAAATATATGTGGATGACATTATCTTTGGTTCTATTGAAAACAACCTTTGTAGGAAGTTTTCCAAACTTATGCAAGGGAAGTTTTAGATGAGCAGTATGGGTGAGCTAAAGTTCTTCTTGGGACTTCAAGTTAGACAGACTGAGAATGGATTGTCCATATCCAAGTCTAAGTTCACCAAGGAGTTAATTAAGAAGTATGGTTTGGACTCAGCTTCTACCATGAAAACTCCAATGGGAACATGTATGCCTATAGGCAAAGACAAGGCAGGGAAACCTGTTGAAGAGTCTTTGTATAGAGGGATAATTGGCTCTCTACTCTATTTGACTACTAGTAGACCTGACATCATGTATTCAACATGTGCCTTTGCTAGGTATCAAGTTTTCCCTACGGAATCTCATTATACGGCAGTTAAGAGAATTCTGAGATATCTTAAGGGTACACCTAATCTATGCCTTTGGTATCCTAAGAATAGAGATTTCCTACAAACTAGTTCCTCAAATGCAGACTTTGCTGGATGCAAAGAAGACAGGAAGAGTACCACAGGAACTTGTTAATTCCTTGGTTGGAGGCTGGTGTCATGGAGCAGCAAGAAGCAAACTAGTGTAGCTATATAAAATGCTGAATCAGAGTATATAACTGCATGTAGCTGCTGTGCACAATTGATGTGGATAAAGCATCAACTAGAAGATTATGACATCCAGGTAAGTAGAATTTCTCTATTTTGTGATTCTACAAGTGCTATTTATATTGCTAAGAATCCTGTATCACATAGTATGACCAAGCATATAGAAATTAAGTTTCATTTCATTAGAGAACATGTAGAGAAGGAAAATATTAACCTAGAATTTGTGAAAACTGATAATCAAATAGCTGATATTTTTACAAAACCTTTAGATGAAACTAAATTCAATTATTTTAAAATTGAATTAGGAATGTTGAACCTAGAATAGGTTAGCATAAGTATCCCTAAGGTGAATATGTGTTGAAGTAGGCGGTCTGGCGGTCTGAATATGACGGTCTGGAGACCGCGCGGTCTAGCGGTCTGGGGCTGACGGGCTAAATATCCAGTTGGTGGATGCTATGGTTCGGCGGTCTTGCGAGTTGTCTCTAGCGACTTGTATATCTGGCGGTCTGGCGGTCTGGCGGTCTGGCAGTCTTGCGGTCTCCTACGACATCTTCTTCTGGTCTGTCCGGGCGGTTAGCCTGTTGTCTAACCGCGCGGACTGTGCGGTCTGTACATGTTAAACCGCCCAGTCTTTGTACATTTATTTAGTCCCACATTGTTAGTTTGTACTCTCCTCTATCTCCTCCATTCTATAAAAGGGAGGCCATACCTTTGTAAATGATATCTTTTTGGATAATAAAAATTTCAATTATTCAAACTTCCGGCCTATTTTTCTAGTCGTTCTTCTCTATTTTTACATGGTATCAAGAATGCCTTTCTTTATTCTCTCTAGTCGTTATTCTCTCTGTGGCTGTCAACCGCAATTGGACTATCTCCCAGCTTGATGTCAAGAATGCCTTTCTTTATGGGGATCTTCATGAGGACGTTTACATGGAGCAACCTCCGGGGTATGTTGCTCAGGGGGAGACCCGTGTATGCAAGCTAAAGAAGGCTATCTATGGCCTCAAGCAGAGCCCTCGGGCATGGTTCGACAAGTTCAGCAGCATTATGGCTGCTGTTGGCTTTACAAGAAGTACGGCTGATCATTCCCTGTTTATTCGCAAAACCGCATCGGGCCTTGTAGTTTTGGCGGTTTATGTTGACGACATTCTTCTTACCGGTGATGATCAAGCTGGGGTGGACTTGACAAAGAAGCACCTCCGTCAACATCTTGTCACAAAGGATATGGGCTCCCCGAAATACTTTTTGGGGATAGAGATCTGTCGGAAGCCCGACTCTCTGGTTCTCTCCCAATGGAAGTATGCACTTGATCTTCTACGGGATGCAGGATTGACCGGTGCCAAACCGGCACGGTATCCCATGGCTACTAGAGAAGACAAAACGTGGACAGATGACTCTCCTCTTATGTCTGATGCCACAAAGTATAGACGTCTGGTGGGTAAACTCATTTATCTCACGGTGACCAGACCTGACATTGCCTATGCTGTTGGCAAGGTAAGTCAGTTCATGCAAGCTCCCAGGGAATGTCATCTTCAGTCTGCCTTGAAGATATTAGAGTATGTTAAAGCAGCACCTGGCAAAGGACTACTCTTTCAGAAGAATGGTCATTTGAGAGTTGAAGCCTACTCAGATTCGAGCTATGCTGATGATAAAGATGACCGCAAATCTACATCTGGTTTCTGCACATTTGTTGGAGGTAATCTTGTGAGCTGGAAGAGCAAGAAGCAGTCTGTAGTTTCAAGGTCTAGTGCTGAAGCTGAATATCGGAGCATGGCGTCCACCACTTGCGAACTAAAATGGTTGCGGGCTCTCATGCTTGATCTAGGAGAGGTCTACGACTATCCTCTTCCTATGTTCTGTGACAACAAGGCCGCTATATATATATCCAAAAATCCGGTCTTCCATGAGAGAACCAAACATATTGAAGTCGACTGCCATTTCATCCGGGAAGAGATCTTGAAGAAACAGATTTGCACTCCGTTCGTCACCTCCGACAAAGAGTTGGCAGATATCTTTACCAAGCCTGTGTCTACTTCATTCTTCCACATTTGTGACAAGCTGGGCATGATCGATATCTATGCTCCAGCTTGAGGGGGAGTGTTGAAGTAGGCGGTCTGGCGGTCTGAATATGACGGTCTGGAGACCGCGCGGTCTAGCGGTCTGGGGCTGACGGGCTAAATATCCAGTTGGTGGATGCTATGGTTCGGCGGTCTTGCGGGTTGTCTCCAGCGACTTGTATATCTGGCGGTCTGGCGGTCTGGCAGTCTTGCGGTCTCCTACGGCATCTTCTTCTGGTCTGTCCGGGCGGTTAGCCTGTTGTCTAACCGCGCGGACTGTGCGGTCTGTACATGTTAAACCGCCCAGTCTTTGTACATTTATTTAGTCCCACATTGTTAGTTTGTACTCTCCTCTATCTCCTCCATTCTATAAAAGGGAGGCCATACCTTTGTAAATAATATCTTTTTGGATAATAAAAATTTCAATTATTCAAACTTCCGGCCTGTTTTTCTAGTCGTTCTTCTCTATTTTTACAATATGTAAGCATCAAATTTCTCTAGAAATTTGCATAAGTACAATGTTTGTGTCGACACAAGCAAGCTATATCGACACACTCAATATGTTGTGTCGACTAAGTAAAAGGAAGTGTCGACACAGAAACAGTATCTGTGTCGACAGGAGAATTTATGTCGACACAACTTTGTCGAGATCATATGTCGAGAGGATTCATATTTCGACACACAAAAGCAAGTGTCGACACAAGTTTGTCGAGACTTAAGTAGTTAGTATCGACACAGACCCAAGTGTGTCGACACAGACACAAGTTTTTCGACACATAAATGTGTCGACTTAAGAAGAGTTGTCGACTCTGATATTAGTATGTCGACACATAGTCGTGTCGACTTAAAACACGTATTGTTGAGACCTAGGTTATTTTTGTCGACACGTATGAAAACTTATCGACACTGGCACGTTTTTTGACCTGCCCTTACACTTATACTTTAAATAGGTGAAATAAAAATCTGGTCGACTACGCTTTCAGTATTCTTGACTTTATACCTTCTGTCGACAAAGCTTTTTTTTTCTTCTCTTCTCTTCCAACTCTTACGTTAATGGCGCCTCGTCAAGAAGACAATGTCAATGAAGGGTATGAACTGGTTCGTGAAGGTTTCACAACAGCTTCAGATGAAATTCAGGCTGTTATTGCCCTAATTTTAGAAAATGGATTGGAGTACTTGGTTTCTGAACCAACAAAGATATGGAAGAAGGAAGTTCTGGAGTTTTATTCAACCGCTACAGTGGATTCTGCAGGAAAGAAAATTAAAGGGACTGTTCAAAATTCCCTAGTGAAACTCACACTAAAAACTATCAGGAAATCACTTTAGCTTCCATCAGTCAAGGATACAGATGAAATAACCCCTTCCCAGATTACAGAAGCTTTAAGCTGGTGTGGGCTGAGCCCCAATATTAAGATTGGATCGTCTATTACCAGAAACGGGATGAATTCCCAAGGAAAATTCCTATCTGAAGTAGTTGGCAAAGTTATTCTTTACAAAACTGGTGGCCATGATAGAATCTCTGTCAATATGTTCAATCTTATGGTAAGGATCATATTCAAGATAAACACTGACTGGGCAGCAGTAGTGTTTGATAAAGTTCATGAAGGAACTAAGAAACCAAACATGGGAAGAATTCTTAGTTTATGCTTATCTGCTGTAATACCAGATGTATTGAAACAAGTGGCTGGATCAAAAATAAATCATATGAGGAGGATGGATGTAAGAATTCTATCAAGGTAGGATAGAGTTCTGACCAAGGAAGTCCCTGCTCCTAAGGATCAAAATAAGAAAGATAAGAAAAGGAAGAAAGTGGTTCCACAGGCTGGATACTCCAGTGATTCTGAGGAGGAAGTGGTCTTCATTTCTGATGAATACCAGCAACAAAAGGATGCACAAGAACAAGTGCAGGGCAGTGTGCCCCAAGAACAACAAATGGACACAACTCCAGGTGAGAACACATAGAACAAGCAATTGAGTTGCCTGCCCAAGGGGGAGGCATTGATGATGCAGTCTTAGAAAGTGACTTGGCTGTAGATATTATCATGAACATAGCATCCGAAATAAATATTGCAGCTCAAGAAACTGTTGAGACAGAAGCTCAAAATGAGCCAATACAGTAGGAATTCACCATGGATGGCCTATTCTCTAATCTTCCTCCTACAAGGACTGAGGGAGAGCAGATTGCACAAGAAAAAGATATTCCAATGACTGAGGGGGAGTAGATTGCACAAGAAAGAGATATTCCAAGAACTGAGGGGGAGTTGTCTAAGGATGCCCCAGCTGAAAAGAATACAGTTGATATTGAAAGTACAACTGAATCTTTTGAAGATGAAGAATCCACAATGGCTAAGAAATGGAAACTAGATGCTTTGAAGAAAAATAGTTTTGGATATAAAAAGGCATTACAAATAAGCACAACACCATTTGCACCAAGCTTGGACTTCAGTTTTGAAAGAAAAGGGATAGATACTACTCTAGAGGGGGGGAATAGAGTAATCAAAAATTGCACTAGCAAAGTTGACTGTCTACTCAACTCCCTTGGAGTTAATTGCGGAATGAAGGTTATAGATATTTGAGAAGTAACCCTAAAGCCTAACACAAGTGTGGTGCACAAGAGGCAGTCAACTGTAATTACAGTTAAGGCCTGGGATCCTAAACAGCAACTAGTAAACCTAGTTAAAACTAATCACAGCCAATAGCACAAGTAATAAATCAAACAACCAGACGACAAAAGGAAATTTATAGTGGTTCCCCAAACAACTTGGGTACATCCACTCTTCTACCAACAAGGTAGGAATCCACTCAGGTTTTTGATCAGGTGCCTTGCCACCAACAAGATCTGCTTTAGGTAGATCTAGAAACCCTTTAGACTTTTGATCAGGTGTCTAAAAACCAACACAGGTTTTTGATCAGGTGCCCTGCCACCAAGGTATACTTTTGAAGGGAGTAATAACCCTTTACAGGAGGGGGAAAGGAGGTTAAAATGTCTTCTCTATTTTAAATAGAATTAGAGAAGCTCAAGAACTTGAACTGAGCTAGAAAGCTCTAAAGAGTCAAGGCTCCCCCTGGCTAAAAGAATGTCCAGGTGAAGTCTTGCTTCAGTGCAGAAAACACTTCAGAAAATCTGAAGGAAAAAGCTACAAGAAGATAATAAATATGAAATGAAAATTCTTCTTTAGGCAGCTATCTTCTTCTTCTTCTTCTTCAAAAAGCTCTGAGTGAAAATCTTCCTGGAGGCAAGAGAACTCAGGTTGAAGAAGAGTGAAGAGCTAAAACTTCTTCTCAGTTGGATGTGAATGAGCTGAGAGCAGTTGTAAGCTTGAATGCTGCTGTTAGCTTTTGAACTCCTTTTCCTGAATGAACTAGTTTTTGGCTATCTGAACTAGTTGATTTCTTTCTCCAAAGACTTCTTTATATAGCAGCAGCAGCAACGGCTCTAATTTGAGTTTGAATCTTGTCTTCTACTGAAATCTACAAGCTGGGCTGTAAATAGCATAAAAGCAAGAACAAAAACTGCAGACAGATATCCTATAAGAGGATAAAGCTTTCTAAGAAGCTGCAAGTAACTCTGATAAAATAATACTAGAGAAAGTCACATCATAAGAGACTCTTTACGGTAAAAGAAGACTTTTTGAGTCTAACGGTTATAAAGGACAGCCTGGCAGATAAAGCAGAAAATACATTTCAACTAATAAGACAAACAACTTTGTCAGAAAAAGATTGGCTCATGCATAAGGAATGGATCAGATATTGCATGGAAATAATGTCATAAATTTATTCAAATAATCTTTTATAAAATATGCCAAAATAAATATGAAATAAATTACATCATAGAAGATGACAAAATTACTCAAGACATACAGCAAAATGTCGAACGACCCTCGGAGATCGTCGACCGAAGCACAAAGATCGTCGACCTATCAGACAGATAGTCGAACGATACAGATAGTCGAACTATCAAAGAAGATAGTCAAACTACCACAGCAGATAGTCGACCTATCAGAACAGATAGTCGAGCTATCAGATAGTCGATCTATCAAGACAGATAGTCAAACTACCAAAGAAAGCAGATAGTCGACCTATCAAACAGATAGTCGAACTATCAAACACAACAGATAGTCGACCTATCAAACAGATAGTCGAACTATCAAGCAACAGAGATAATCGACCTATCAAACAGATAGTCGAACTATCAGATAGTTGAACTATCAGAACAGATAGTTGAACTATCAAAGAAAACAGATAGTCGACCTATCAAGCAGATAGTCGAACTATCAAGCAACACAGATAGTCGACCTATCAAACAGATAGTCAAACTATCAGATAGTTGAACTATCAGAACAGATAGTCGAACTATCAAAGAAAACAGATAGTCGACCTATCAACAGATAGTCGAACTATCAAAGAAAACAGATAGTCGACCTATCAATAGATAGTCGAACTATCGAAGAAAACAGATAGTCGACCTATCAATAGATAGTCGAACTATCAAAGAGAACAGATAGTCGACCTATCAAACAGATAGTCGAACTATCAGATAGTTGAACTATCCAAGCAGATAGTTGAACTATCAAGAAAAGCAGATAGTCGACCTATCAACAGATAGTCGAACTATCAAAGAAAATAGATAGTCGACCTATCAAACAGATAGTCGAGCTATCAACCAAAATAGATAGTCGACCTATCAACAGATAGTCGAACTATCAAAGAGAACACATAGTCGACCTATCAAGCAGATAGTCGAGCTATCAGGAAGATGATTGTTGATCGGCTGATCGACGATAGTCGAGCGACATTCGACCATAGTCGAACAAAAAACAACTTAACCAAATATTCATCTGGAAAAGTGACAAACCTAAACTAGAGCAAACTAACTAAACAACTAACCTTTGACCATAGATAAATCTTGGGTCAAGAGACTAAAAGAGAAGACTGAACTCAAATCAAAACTAGGGTACCAACAATCTCCCCCTATTTGAGTTAAGTCTCTCAACAACTAAACACAAAACTAATTACTGAAAATAAATAAAGTGCATGAAGAAAAATAACTAAGCAAATAACATCAATCAATCAGATAAGCAAATAACTGTCAATCAATGAAATTTTAAGATGCTTCAGAATTAGGTTTAGGTTCAGAAGAACTAGAAACAAAAGTAATCTTTCTAGAAGGATCTAGAGCTTCTTTCCTTGACTGCTTCAGGTCTTGTTCTCCAATAATTTTAGATTCAGACGCCCTTGGGACAACTGCTTCAGGATGCTTTTCCATGTATTTTGAAGGATCAAATACCTCAGGTCTAACCTAGAATTTATCAAGCTCCTTCATTCTGAATTTGGACATAGTGGTTAATCCTGCAGTGTCTTTGCCTTCAGCTTTAACTTTCTTAATTTGGGCTGAACCAAAAAGTTCAAGAAAACGAGCCATCCTGAAATTAGGATCAAGCTCTAGGCTTTCATACACATTTTCAGAGGTTGTATCAACAGGTTTCACAGCTTTAAACTTAATAGACATATCTAGCAGACTTTCAGCTGGCTCTTTATCCTGAATAACTAGAGAAAAAGGAGCAAACTCAGCAAATTTCTTACTAGATTTTTCAGAGAAAATAATTCGCTTACCTTTTGAAACAGCCTTCACAGCATGATTTGGCTTTGGAGAGGTTGAGCTCTTGAGTTCTTTGGAAGGAGGAGGAGAAAAAGTTGGTCTTTGATAAACCACCTCCTTTACTTGTTCCTTAACATCAGCATCAAGTCTTTGATAGCCAGATTGCGTTTTACCTTGATATCCTTGAGAACTTTTCCTTTGTGATGACTGAGATGGGTTAAACCTGTCAGACTGAGCAGAAGGATTTGCAGATAGGTTTCTAGAGGCTCCTGCACTGGGAGGTGGAGGAGGAGGACCTCTAGGAGTCCATCTTGGGACAGGACTGTCATACCTCTTGGACTTCTTTCTTTGCTTCTGCTGATTTTTAGAAAATGCCATCCAGTGCTGGAATTCTTTAGATTTAGGATCAATTCCCTTCAAGATATAGTAGGGGACATCATGGTCAGGATTTGGAGGAGGAGGAGCCATAGCTTTCCTTTTCTTTTTAGCAGATCTCTTTTTCTTGGACTCATCAGATTCATCAGAATCAATCTCATCCTCAGAATTTGAAGAAATAGGAAGATCATACGGATCAATTGCCTCTTGCACAGCTCTTTCCTTCTCTTTTAGGGCAGCTTTTTCTAATTCTTCTTCCATGGCATCCTGTGCTAGGAGAGCATCTAAATCCAATCTAGGGGAATCATCCCAGACAGTAGACTTTTCGATTTGAATTTCTGAAACCTTTTCTTTTTCAACAAAAACTGTCATAAGGACCAGTTCTTCTTGTGCTGCTAACTGAGCTGGCAGAGCAGCCTCAGAATCTTGAACAACTGGTTCTGGTTCAGTTTGAACTTCTGTAGCTGGTTGGTGATCAAGCTCTTGGACATCTAATACTTCTTCCATTTTATCTGTAGTATTATGAACAAAAATTTGCTAAATGACATCGAATCATTCCTTCCAGGTATTCCCATACTAGCATATCAGTTATCAAGTCTAAAAAGTGAGTAAATGGGATACCTTCAGAATTATCCTTTGAGTGTCCTAACTCCCATAATTCATCTAGGAAGGAAGTAATAACTCCTTCTAGGTATAGGGCGACCAGGGGAGTGGAGCATTCTTCTTGGCAAACTTTGATAATGAATTCAGACTTCATTATAGCATCAGAAATTTCTTTTTCAGACAATGGAGGAGGAGCTGATTCTTCTATCTCTTTCTCTGTAACTGCAGGAGGATCTGCTGGAGGGGAGGCCAAGGGCAGCTCAGAGGCATCTTCATAAAGCATCTCCCCCTGCCTGATTTCAGTAGATACTGAAACCAGGCCCCTAGATGAAGAGGGCTTAGCAGATTTTGATAGAGCTTGGATGGAAGCAGTCAAAGAAGAGATGGAGGATGCAAGGGGAGCAATTGCCTCTTCAATCATGATTTTGATTGAAGGGGTAATTAACTCTTGGATGCTAGAAATGAATGCTGGAGTGATTTCAAATGATGAAGGGGGAATCTCAGTGGATGGATGATCAGCAGGAATGGTGTATTCTTGATGAACTGGAGAGTGAACTGGAGATGGAGAGTGAACTGGAGAATGATGGGTGGATGCAAGATGATCAATGTGATTTGAAGGAGGAATTGGTGACTAAGGAGGAGTGGATATCTCAGAAACCAACAAATCAAAACTAGGATGAGATATCCTAGCAAGATGATCAGGGAGAGGAGATGCAGGAGGTGATGCATGGAGAATTGTAGATGAATCAGGAAGATGAGAGGCAGAAGGTCGTACTTCAATTGAAGTTGATGGAACTTCAACTGAAGTAGACGGTAATGCAGATGAAGAAGATGGAAGGGAGATATTTACTGAGCCAGCTTCTTGTAGGAGAGGAGTGACTGAAGCAGTCTTGGTGCTCTCAGATGCAGCTGGAGCAACCCCTGCTGGAGCGGGCTTCAGAAAAGTCCTTTTCCACTTGACGAACAAGGTTGGATCCATCTTCTTACTGGCATTTATTGAAGTAGCAGCTGAAACTAACAAATGGGGATATTTTTTCCTTTAGAAAAATCCCAAGCACCCTACCTAGGGTGACTTCCTTCTTGCTATTCTTTGTCCTTGTTAAATCAAACAATACTCCTGCCCAGTTAATCTTCTTTTTATTCACAATTGCACACATTAGGGAAAATTGTTGCCTTGTAATATTGTCATGGGCAGAGTGCTTTCCCAATAACACTTTTCCGACGAGTTCAGCAAGGAACTTAATCTTAAACGGAAAATTCACCTTAAGCAGCTTAGAGGGAATGCCTTCGGCATGTCCCAGCTCTATCAGCATTCTCCCAAACTCTGGGGTATCTTGCTCGTAATCTTCTTCCCCATTTAACAATCCAAAAATTTCAGTTAAAATGGCGGGAATCAAAGTTACCTCTTCTCCGCCAATTGTTCCGGTCATTGATTCGTCATTGGAGGACGAAGAGAAAGCCCATTCTTTAATCTCTTGAATGTTTATCTTTATCCTGGAGGACATGAGCTTTTCCAAACCTTGATCTTTGCATAGGTTGAGAATTTCCACAATAACAGATTCGCAGCAGCTGAAGGAATCGAAATCCACACTGAAGCCTGCATCGAACTTCACCACTGTCAGGAGAGCTGGAGCTATCACCATCGAAGGGGCTGGAGAAGACGAGGGAGACGGCGAAGGCGAAATGACAGAAATCGCGAGACAAAGAGCAAGCAGGAAGACGGAATACGAGAAGACGCTCTCCGTCGACGATAAAAAGACAGATCTCTTAACCTAGGTCGACCATCGGCTTTATATTAAAACAACGATCGTCGATCTATTTAAAAGATACTGGAGACGATGGTCGAACGGTCGTTCGACGATCGTTACTAAAGCAGAGTAGTCGATCCATCATTCGACTATTTCTGTCTTCACAAACAACAAGCTGTCGTCAACCATAGATCGACGATAGGCTCGACCTGTTCGACGATCTTCGAATGCCGGTCGACGATCTTCAAGCAGATAATCCATCATCAACCATAGGTCCACGATAGGCTTGATCTGATCGACTATCTTCGAACGCCGTTCGACGATCTTCAAACAAGTTTCAACAAGGCAGACGTCACACTTAGTCTCTTCCATTAATCATGCCTAGTTGAACCAAAAAGAACAGATGCTTCTGTTCATCTAAGGGCTTGGTGAATATATCACCTCTCTGAAGGTCTGTGGATATGAACTCAAGGCTGATCTTGTTCTTTTCCACACAATCTCTCAGGAAATGGTGCCGGATCTCAATGTGTTTCATTCTAGAGTGGTGCACAGGATTTTGTGCAATAGAGATAGCACTGGTACTGTCACACATGATTTTTGTGTTCTTGTGTGAGTACCCATAATCCAAAAGCTGGTTTTGAATCCACAGGATCTGTGAACAACAACTAGCAGCTGCAATATATTCAGCTTCTGCAGTTGAAGTTGAGACAGAAGCCTGCTTCTTACAGAACCAAGAGACCAATCTCTCTCCCAGGAACTGACAAGTTCCTGAGGTACTTTTCATGTCAACTCTACAGCCAGCATAATCTGAATCAGAGTATCCAATTAACTCAAATTCTGACTCAGCTGGGTACCAAAGTCCTAGATTTGGACATCCCTTCAGGTATCTCAAGATTCTCTTGAGAAGAATCAGATGAGATTCCTTGGGGTTGACCTGGAACCTAGCATAAAGGCATGTAGCAAACATTATATCTGGCCTACTTGTAGTTAAATACAATAGGGAACCAACAATGGCCCTATAATTCTTTTGATCAACAGGCTTTCCCTGATCATCAGAATCTATAACTACATTAGTAGCCATAGGTGTATGCATTACTGAAGCATCAGCCATCCCAAACTTCTTTACCAATTCCTTAGCATATTTGGATTGGGAGATGAAGATGCCATCAGCATCTTGCTTTACTTGGAGACCAAGAAAGTAAGACAGCTCACCCATACTACTCATCTCAAACTTAGAATGCATCAAGTCAGAGAACTTTTTGCACAGTTTGGGATCAGTGGAACCAAAAATAATGTCATCTAAATACACTTGAACTAACAGGATTGTGTCCTTGTGGTGCTTGACGAAGAGGGTTCTATCAACTACTCCCCTAACAAAGTTGTGCTCTAACAGGAAACTAGCTAGAGTCTCATACCAAGCTCTGGGTGCTTGTTTGAGTCCATAAAGAGCTTTTTGCAACTTGAAAACATGTGAGGGCTGAGTTGAAGAAACAAACCCAGGTGGTTGTTCAACAAATACCTCTTCCTTTAGCTCACCATTTAGAAAGGCACTTTTGACATCCATCTGAAAAACCTTAAACTTCATATAGGCTGCATAGGCTAGAAAGATCCTTATTGCCTCTAGCCTTACAACAGGAGCAAAGGTTTGGTCATAATCTATACCTTCCTCCTGTTTGTAGCCCTGAGCTACAAGCCTAGCTTTATTCTTTACAATGATTCCATTTGCATCCAACTTGTTTTTATACACCCACTTGGTGCCTATGATCAGTTGGCCTTTAGGTATTGGAACCAAAGTTCATACTTTACATCTCTCAAACTGATTGAGTTCCTCTTACATAGCAATGATCCAGTGGGGATCTAGCTCAGCATCTTTAATGGTGAGGGGCTCAATCTGTGAAAGGAAACAAGCATGCATCACATCCTGTCTTAACTGATGTCTTGTTTGAACACCAGCTGATATGTCTCCTATCACTTGAGATGTAGGATGATCTCTAAGTGTGACAATATCAGCAGGTGGGATGTGATCTTCAGCAATAGTTGGGATTAATTCCTCAGGAGGAATTTGATCTACTATTGGTGGTACAACAACAGCTTCTGCAAGGTCTTCATCACTGTCTGATTCAGTGATATGAAGAGTTGAAAGATGGAGAATCTCTTGAGTGACATCTTTATTAGATTCTTGTACCTGCAATGAACTTGAGGAAGGGGAAGATTCCTTCTCCTTGTAAAACATCTGAGATTCATCAAAAGATACATACACAGATTCCTCAATTTTAGAAGATGATTTATTAAATACCCTATAAGCTTTGCTTACTTGGGAATATCCAAGAAAAATTCCCATTGAAGCTTTTGCTTCAAACTTTCTAAGGTATTCTTTATTATTATTATGAATATAAACTACACAACCAAATACTCTAAAATAATTTATTTTAGGTTTCTTTCCTTTAAGCAACTCATAAGGAGTTTTGCACTTAAGCTTGTGTATAAGACTTCTGTTCAGCACATAATTAGCTGTGCTAACAGCTTCTGCCCAATAGGAAAGAGGCATGTTAGCATCTGCCAATAATTTACCAGCAGCTTCAATCAGGGTTCGATTCTTCCTTTCAACTACCCCATTTTGTTGGGGAGTTCTAGGAGCTGAGAAGCTATGTTTAATACCTTCTCTCTCACAGAATTCTTGCATGAGAAGAGAGTCAAACTCAGTACCATGATCACTTCTGATCAAGGCCACATGAGTAGAGTACTCAGTCTGCATACATAATAAAAAATCTGTAAGGCCTTTGAAGTTATCAGCCTTAGTTCTCAAAAAGAATACCCAAGTGAATCTAGAGAAGTCATCTACAATTATTAAAGTGTAATACTTCCCTCCTAGACTCTGTACATTTATTGGGCCAAATAGGTCCAAATGTAATAAATACAGGATTCTAGGAGAATCACTTTTATTTACTGATTTAAATGAATTCTTGGTTTGCTTGCCTAATTGACAAGCCTTGCATAGACTCTCCTTCTTGTAGGGGCAAGAAGGTAAACCTCTAACA
The DNA here is from genome assembly GCA_039513925.1 of Platanthera zijinensis. Lineage (NCBI taxonomy): Eukaryota > Viridiplantae > Streptophyta > Magnoliopsida > Asparagales > Orchidaceae > Platanthera > Platanthera zijinensis. The sequence goes on along the minus strand of CM077078.1, from coordinate 246,022,464 downwards.
AGGTTGTGCTTAGATAACCTAGATATGTTCTTGAGGTTAACATGGCTAAGCCTTTTATGCCATAAAGTATTGTTATTTGTTACTTCATTAAATAAGCAGATTTCAGAGTGGATTGAGTTAAAATCTATTAAATAAATGTTACCTTGTCTAATACCTACTAACACAACATTATTATTTAAAGTAATATTACAAAGAGAGTTAGAAAATGATACCTGGTATCCAGCATCACATAACTGACTTACTTAAATGAGATTATGTTTCAGTCCAGTTACATAAGCAACTCTCTTGAATGTTACAGCTCCAATTGTCATCCTGCCATAGCCTTCAGTTTGACCACAGCTTGAATCTCCAAAGATCACCTTTGGTCCAAGCTTGGCCTTGAACCTTGACAGATTTTCCTTATTTCCTGTCATATGCTTGGAGCAACCACTATCCAAATACCACTTATTCTGATTGATAGGATAGGTCTTCACCTGCAAATAAATCAATTAAACATTGTGGGCCCAGGTAACCTTGGGTCCCTTGTTTTTCACATAAGAAAAACTGGAAATAAATGAATAAGCAGGTTGAGGGTGATAACCTAACGGGTAAGATCTCCTAGGTGGGATTCTCCATACAGATGATGGGTCAATGAACCTAGGGTTTCTATTTACATTTGGGTTTCTAAAGTTCTGGTTGAAGTTTTGAAATTCATGTTGAAAACGTCGATCAGCGTTCGACGATGGGTGCTCAGATCGTCGATCTCCGTTCGACCACTGAGCCTGCGATCGTCGAGCAGCATTCGACGCTCTTTGTATTTCCTTAAACTTTTGTTTTCTTTTCTCTCTCTTAGCTTTATTTAAAGCTTTATTAACCTGATTAACTTGCTCAGTGTTTTTTATTCCACTAGCTGAAATAAAATTCACTGGAGTTGAAAGATGGTTTTTAAGAATAATTGGGGGTTCACTAGAAGAAGCTCCTAAGCCTAATTTATTATTGCCTGACCTAGTGTTAGACATGCTGGTTATTTCAAGCAACTTAAGGCTTCTACCATTCAGAGACTCTTCTAACCTTTTAGACTTAGCTAATTCATTCTTAAGGAATTTTATTTCTTCACTAGAATTAGTGAGTTCTGCTGTTAACCTAATGTTTTCAATAGAGATAAGTTCAGATTCAGCAAGTTTACTTCTAAGCTCTTTTATTTTCTTTTCAGAACTAATTAAATCTAAATACAAAGATTTAAAATCTGATTTAAATTCAGCAGATGTAAAATCGTAAGAAGATAATACCTCATCTTCTGTTGGCATTTCTTCATCAGAATCTGAACTCTCTGCAGCTGAGTGATTGCTGTAGGCATCAATTGCGATCAGGCAAACTTCTTTTGCCTTCTTTTCTTCCTCATCCTCACTGGAGCTTGAGGAGGAAGATTCCTCATCAGAATCGCTCCAGGTTTCAGCAACAAAACCTCTCTCCTTCTTTTTGTTCTTGTAGGAGGAATGCTTGGAGTGCTTCCTGTGCTGATCCTTGTCTTTCCTTTTCTCTTTATTATTTTCCTCTGGACAGTCTGGAAGAATATGTCCAGGCTTCCTGCAACCATAGCAAATTATTTCTTTAGTAGGAGTGCGATCATACCTTGGTTTTTCTTCATATTTTGAAGATTTCTTTCTGAATTCTTTCCTTCCCATCTTGAGAAACCTTTTGGCAAATAATGCCATCAGTTCCTCATTGGACTGGCTTCCTTCAGAAGCATCAGCAACTTTGAGAGCAAGGGTTTGCTCTTTTCTTGTGGGAGTTGGAGTCTTTGCTTCAGCCTCAGCTTCCCTGGACTTCAGCACTTGCTCAAAGGACTTGAGCTTGCCAAGAAGGGCTTCTGTTGAGATTTCTGTTGTGCTTCTGGCCTCCTTGATAGGCCAGATCCTCAGATCCCATGTGCTAGGGAAGCACATAAGAATCTTATCATTGACCTCTGTCAATGATATATCCTTGTCAAGAGTCCTCAGATCATTGATGATTGAGCTGAGCCGGGTGTACATTGCTTCAACTGATTCAGCATCAGTTTTCTTGAAGTTTTCATACTAGGAGATAAGGTTGGACCTTCTATCCTTCCTTTCATCAGCTAAACCAGATACAATCTGGTTCACTGTATCCCACATTGTTTTTGCTGAGGAGCAGTCAGCAACCTTCTGGAATACTTCATCAGACATTGTCTGAGCCAGAATGTTCATTGCCTTAGCATCTGCTATCTTTGCCTTTTTGTATTCATCATTGTAATCTGGAGGAGGCACTGCACTCATATCAGTTGATGATGAAGCAGTAGCTGTAGCAGGTGCTCTTGGTGGTCCTGTCAAAATAGAAGCAAAAATACTCTCATCAATAGAGTTCATATATAACTTAATCCTTGCCTTCCAGATGCTAACCTTAGCTAAGTTACATGCTGGAGGTCTGATGCTAGAGTAATCCTTGGACTAGGCCATGAAGGTGAAAGTGAATATCTATAATCCTTGGTATCTATCAGGATCTTGTGACTTAGGTGTTAGCCTATACAGTCAGTCAACCTCCCTCTGATACCAATTGAAAGAAAAGGGATAGATACTATTCTAGAGGGGGGGTAAATAGAGCAATCAAAAATTGCACTAGCAAAGTTGACTGTCTACTCAACTCCCTTGGAGTTAATTGCAGAATGAAGGTTATAGATATTTGAGAAGTAACCCTAAAGCCTAACACAAGTGTGGTGCACAAGAGGAAGCCAACTGTAATTATAGTTAAGGCCTGGGATCCTAAACAGCAACTAGCAAACCTAGTTAAAACTAATCACAGCCAACAACACAAGTAATAAATCAAACAACCAGATGACACAAGGGAATTTATAGTGGTTCCCCAAACAACTTGGGTACGTCCACTTTTCTACCAACAAGGTAGGAATCCACTCAGGTTTTTGATCAGTTGCCCTGCCACCAACAAGATCTGCTTCAGGTAGATCTAGAAACCCTTTAGACTTTTGATCAGGTGTCTAAGAACCAACACAGGTTTTTGATTAGGTGCCCTGCCACCAAGGTATACTTTTGAAGGGAGTAATAACCCTTTACAGGAGGGGGAAAGGAGGTTAAAATGTCTTCTCTATTTTAAATAGAATTAAAGAAGCTCAAGAACTTGCACTGAGCTAGAAAGCTCTAAAGAGTCAAGGCTCCCCCTGGCTAAAAGAATGTCCAGGTGAAGTCTTGCTTCAGTGCAGAAAACAATTCAGAAAATCTGAAGGAAAAAGCTACAAGAAGATAATAAATATGAAATGAAAATTCTTCTTTAGGCACCTATCTTCTTCTTCTTCTTCAAAAAGCTCTGAGTGAAAATCTTCCTGGAGGCAAGAGAACTCAGGTTGAAGAAGAGTGAAGAGCTAAAACTTCTTCTCAGTTGGATGTGAACTAGCTGAGAGCAGTTGTAAGCTTGAATGCTGCTGTTAGCTTTTGAACTCCTTTTCCTGAATGAACTGGTTTTTGGCTATCTGAACTAGTTGATTTCTTTCTCCAAAGAGTTCTTTATATAGCAGCAGCAGCAACGACTCTAATTTGAGTTTGAATCTTGTCTTCTACTGAAATCTGCAAGCTGGGCTGCAAATAGCATAAAAGCAAGAACAAAAACTGCAGACAGATATCCTATAAGAGGATAAAGCTTTCTAAGAAGCTGCAAGTAACTTTGATAAAATAATACTAGAGAAAGTCACATCAGAAGAGACTCTTTACGGCCAAAGAAGACTTTTTGAGTCTAACGGCTATAAAGGACAGCCTGGCAGATAAAGCAGAAAATACATTTCAACTAATAAGAAAAACAACTTTGTCAGAAAAAGACTGGCTCATACATAAGGAATGGATCAGATATTGCATGGAAATAATATCATAAATTTATTCAAATAATCTTTTATAAAATATGCCAAAATAAATATGAAATAAATCACATCATAGAAGATGACAAAATTACTCAAGACATACAGTAAAACGTCGAACGACCCTCGGAGATCGTCGACCGAAGCACAAAGATCGTCGACCTATCAGACAGATAGTCGAACGATAAAGATAGTCGAACTATCAAAGAAAATAGTCGAACTACCACAGCAGATAGTCGACCTATTAGAACAGATAGTCGAGCTATCAGATAGTCGATCTATCAAGACAGATAGTCGAACTACTAAAGAAAGCAGATAGTCGACCTATCAAACAGATAGCCGAACTATCAAACACAACAGATAGTTGACCTATCAAATAGATAGTCGAACTATCAAGCAACACAGATAGTCAACCTATCAAACAGATAGTCGAACTATCAGATAGTTGAACTATTAGAACAGATAGTCGAACTATCAAAGAAAACAGATAGTCGACCTATCAAGCAGATAGTCGAACTATCAAGCAACACAGATAGTCGACCTATCAAATAGATAGTCGAACTATCAGATAGTTGAACTATCAGAACAGATAGTCGAACTATCAAAGAAAATAGATAGTCGACCTATCAACAGATAGTCGAACTATGAAAGAAAACAGATAGTCGACCTATCAACAGATAGTCGAACTATCAAAGAAAACAGATAGTCGACCTATCAACAGATAGTCGAACTATCAAAGAGAATAGATAGTCGACCTATCAAACAGATAGTCGAACTATCAGATAGTTGAACTATCCAAGCAGATAGTTGAACTATCAAGAAAAGCAGATAGTCGACCTATCAACAGATAGTCGAACTATCAAAGAAAACAGATAGTTGACCTATCAAACAGATAGTCGAGCTATCAACCAAAACAGATAGTCGACCTATCAACAGATAGTCGAACTATCAAAGACAACAGATAGTCGACCTATCAAGCAGATAGTCGAGCTATCAGGAAGACGATCGTCGATCGGCTGATCGACGATAGTCGAGCGATGTTCGACCATAGTCGAACAAAAAACAACTTAACCAAATATTCATCTGGAAAAGTGATAAACCTAAACTAGAGCAAACTAACTAAACAACTAACCTTTGACCATAGATAAATCTTGGGTCAAGAGACTAAAAGAGAAGACTGAACTCAAATCAAAACTAGGGTACCAACAAGTTTTTTACTGGTCTAGATGTTGATTAAATTGGATGAACAAAGAGAATCTATAGAAAAATATGTGGATGAAACTCATAAAGAGTTACAGTTTCAATTGGCCCAGGACAACAAATCTATTAGATTTGAAGTGAATCAAAATAAGAAGGAGATGACAGATTGCTTCCATAAAGGAGGTAATGTTGTGGTGTTCCTAGCCAAGCAACAACAAGCTATCAAAGTTCAAGTGGATGAACTTTAAGTAAAGCAAGGATATGTACTTGAAAATCAGATAAGAATGAATGACAATCTTAAAGATTCACACTTTGCTATAATGTCAAAGATAAATTATTTATCAACTGCTGTGAAAGATGAAGTTTCAAAGCAAATCAAGGAAGATATAGCTGCGATTCAGGCCATCTTTCAGGCTTCTCAATAGAATATATATGATTTCTTGATAAAATTCAGAGATTATTTTAAGGAAGGAACTGACCATGTTGTTAATCAGGTCAGGTTTCAAAAGGATGATTTGAGAAGTCTTTTTGAAAGAGAAGTAATAAAGGGGGAGAGATTACTAGTCAAAGCTACCTCTGACCATGCTAAATGGATTTCCAATAGCATCAGATCCACTCTTGGATATCATCCTCTTTGTGATGATGATAATGTAGCAGAATCTGGGATACAACCTGCCTATCTTGAAGGAGATCATCCTTAATTTGTTCAGGTGATCTACCCCCCAGCAGACTTTGAAATGGTTCAAGAAGAAGTGCAGAAAATTTATAGTCCTCCACAAGAGGCACAAAATGTAATTCTTGAAAAAATAGAGATGTCAGAAGCTGCCTTAGAAGCTCAGAAGGAAGCTCAACTATCCAAGAAGAGATTCAGAGAGCAGGCTGAGCTGAAGCCAGACTTTGAGCAGTGGAGCCCAACTTCTAGAAACATTATACTTACTGCCTGGAAAGCTGTAAGGGATAAAACCCATGACAGGGGTAAATGGTATTCAGAACATGAATGGAATAAATACCAAGCTGGACAAGAAGCCATTCTTCAACATAGAAGAAGAGCTAAGGCTTGGAAGCTACCTACTAATGCTCAGGAGCTAAGCAAGTACTTCCCAAAGCCATTCCACTATTTTGAAAGGCAGAAAATTAAGGCTGAAGAACTAAAGAAGAAAGCCCTTGTTGGGTACATTGGAAAATGTATACCTGATTTGAAGAAGCCTAACTTAGCTCAATGATATACATCAAGGTGTATTTGATGTTATTTTGAGTTTATATGTGCAAGTTAAGAATGTACTAGAATGCAGGCAAAATATTCTAAGTCCATGTGTCGACACCAGACGAAATTGTGTCGACACTTTAGAAAGATTGTGTCGACACTTGAAGAAGGCTGTGTCGACGCAGAGAAAAAGAGTCGACAACAATTGTGTCGACACCTGGAGGCAGTGTCGACACACAGAAGTTTGGTCGACATCAACTGTGTCGACATTGGGAGGCTGTGTCGACACACAGAATTGCTAGTCGACAACATTTGTGTCGACACCAGAAGACTATGTCGACACCTGGAGGCTGTGTCGACACACACTATATTCTGAGTCTACATCAACTGTGTCGACACACAGGACTTGTGTCGACACACAGCAAAGTCTAGACTAAGTTAGTTGCTGGTGAATGGTGAAGTGTTTGTGTCGACACAAATACTCAGTGTCGACATATTCTCAAGATGCAGTATCAAGAAGCTGAGTCGACATAAAGGCAGACATGTCGACATCATCAAAGGCTGTGTCGACACCTAAGTCACTTATGTCGACACATATTGATAGATGGCCTCGACACTTTCTAATAGACAGTCTCGACACTTTGCTGACAAAGACAAAGGCACAAGATCTGTTTGAAGACTTGACAGCTGTGAGTTACAACAGGTCTACTGAAGCTGTCAGACTTGTCAGAAGTTTGTTATAAACCGGATCAGCCGGTTATCAAGAATGAAGTCTATAAATAGACAGATTCAGAAGAAGAAAATATACATAGAAACTGATTGATTGATCAATGTTGTGAGATAAGATCTCTAATCAAGAAAGTGCAAGGCACAGAAGAAGATCTTCGAGAGAAGATCTAAGAATACTTTCTGAAGTGAACATCCACTCAGATTCAGTCTAAGTTGAATTCATTCAGGAATTCAGAAGTATTATCATGGGTTGTGGATAGAGAGAGATCCAGCCATTTGAAGACAAGAAGGAAGCTATCACAGGTTTCTTAAGAAGCAGTATATTCCAAAGGAAATCAACTCAAACTAAGTTCAGATTCAAGAAGCTTTGAAGAAAGCTAAGATCCAGTTGATTTCATCCATCAGCCTTTTCAAGAAGCTGATCAAGAACAGTCTTATCCCTTCTCTCTCAACAGGGGTAAGATATAATATAACTTCATTTTCAAATTCTGTAGGATCTATTTATAGATCTGAGTTGTAAGCCTATTTTATAAAGGTTAAGTGTAGGAGAGGTATTCTCTGAGTGGTAGGGCTGTTTATGCCTAAGTTGTAGGAGAAGGTATTCTTTGAGTTGTAGGCCTTGTGGCAAGGCTGAGGTAGGGCTGGTTAGCCTTAGTTGTAGGAACCTTATAGGGTTCTGAGTTGTAGGAACCTTTCAGGGTTCTGAGTTGTTGGATCTGAGGATCTGAGATAAAGGAGGAAGTTAGGCCGAATCTAGCACACTGCTAGATAGGTGAATGGGGAAAGTTGATGTACCCAGACCTTGGGTAACCACTATAAATCTGTGTGCAATCTGTGATGTGTACATGTTTGTGATTACTGTGCTGTGTTAGCTGCAGAGTTTTCTGAATTTTATTATAACCTGAAGTTATATTCTTCCTTAAGTTAAAACAAGCATTAGAACCTATTAACCCCCCTCTAGGTGTTTAGGTGGTCTTGAAAGAAAAACTATCAAGTGGTATCAGAGGGAGGTTACTCAAAGAAGGACTTAACAGTCTGAGTTAGATCCCTAAAGGCTGAATCAAGAATCAAGAAAATGGGTTTTGGAGAGAATCACAAGGAACTAGGGTCAATGAAATTACCCATCTGCAGAAAAGAGATTTTTGGAATCTGGAAAGAAAGGGTTAGGTTGTTTATGGAGGCTTCTGATCAAAGGATCTATATTACAGTAAAAGAAGGTCCATATATCCCAATGAATGTGTCTGCTCTAGATGCAAATGAAAACACTCCTAAAGATTTCTCTAAAATGACTAAGGATGAGATTATATTGGCAACTATGGATAAGAGAGCTCAGAATATCATAGTGAGTGTCATAGATGATTCTACTTTCCAAAATTTGATTCACTGCAAAACCTCCAAGGAAATGTAGGACACTTTAATTGTCTATATGGAGGGTTCTGAAGAAGTTAGACAAGACAGAAAATCTATGCTTAATCAAGAATATGAGAGTTTCAGACAAGGTAAGTCTGATAGCATAACTGAATCCTATAAGAAATTCTACAGGATAGTGAATGAACTGATGTCCTATGGAAGGGTCTTCAATACATATGAGCTGAATGACAAATTTCTAAGATCCTTGACAAAGGATTGGGATACCAAGATTTGTGTCATAAGAGAAGTGGCCAAACTAACAGACATTTCTCCTCCAACCTTATTTGGAAAATTGCTCTCATATGAAATGCAACTAATGGCTAGGAAGGAGGAAGAAAAAATTACAAAAGGAGAGCATAGAGAGAAGTTTGTGGCCTTCAAGGTTGAAGAAACTAGAAAGAGCAGGAGAATGTCTCCATCACCTCCTAAGGAAGTTGCTGAAGATAACTCAGAAAATTTAGACAATCAGAACTCAGAAAGCGGTTATTCAGATGTAGATTTTGCTGCCTTTATAAGGCAGTTTCAGAGGTTCTTGAAGAAGAAGCAGTGGAAGTCAAGGCCCTCCACATCACAGCCAGTTGATGATTACTATCAAAAGAGAAAATCATCAAGAAAGGAAAGGAGCAGATCAAAGCCCAGCAAAGCTACAACATCAAAGATTGTTTGTTATTGCTGCAATAGGCCAGGACATGTGGTGGTTGAATGTCCAGATAAGAGTAAGGAGTCAACAGACAGAAAGAAGACTCAACAAAAGGGCAAGAAGGAGAAATCCTTTATTGCTAAGAAGGAGAAGAGTCTTACAGATCAATCTTCCTCAGAGTCAGAATCTGAAGTTGAATCTTACATTGGACTGTATGCAGCTAATGAAGAAGAGGAATTTATGCAATTGCTAAACTCCATCTATGATCAAGAAGACCATCAGTGTATGGGACTGATGGCTGATTCAGAAGATAACAAGTGTCAGGATCAGTCTGATCCCAATAAGGTACAAAGTAATTCTAGAATTTCAGATTACAGTACCAGTTCAGAGTCAGATTCATCTGCATCAAGTAATGAGGATGGATCTGAATCTGAAGGAGATATTCATCAGTTGATAGATAAGTATGGAGACTTATTGCAGGCTCTTAAGAAAAGCAAGAACCTAGCCAAAACTCAGGCTCAAGAGATTGCAGATCTTAAGGTGGCTGCATCTGAGTTAGAAAAAGTATTGGATCAAAAGTTAAATGAGATTGCCAAACTGAAAAATATAACTATCATTTAGATGGGCACAATCACATATTACAAAGATCAAGTTAAAAGTCTGGAGGCTAGACTGAGAGTAGAGAAAGATTTAGTGGCTAGTTACTCTAAGCCAAAATCAGTCTTACCTTTAATAGATGAGTTTGTGGCTCAAAAGGGTAAGGCAGGATTAGTCTTCAAGGGTAACACCAGGGCTGCCCAATTCAAGAGAAAGGCAAAGCTCCGGTCCAGCCATTAAACCTTAAAGTCCCTGTTATGTTTAGAAAGGTACAAGTGCCTTCTAATAAATATGATCTTGAAAATTATCATGGTCATATTAAGACTGATGTTCTGAAGAATAAGAATGTTTATGCCAATAAGTCAGTCCATGTTCATAAACCCCATGATTATAGGAAATCAGTGGGTGTAGATGCAGCAGCACCAGCTCAGAACAGAAATTTTTCTGCCAAAAATGTATCTAGCCCTAGATACAACAGGTATGAATGCTGGTGCTATGGCAAGATAGGCCATTTTGCCTTAGACTGCTGGCATAACATAAGTGTTAGGAAGAACAACAGTCTACTAGTTAGAAGTGCTGCTGGTAGATTTGATATGAATGATGCTAACCTGAACCAAGGACCCCAAACTTACTTCGGTTCTAAGGGAAAGTAATTTTGTATTGCAGGAAAGTCCAAGTTGCCATGCCCCTATATGGTACTTGAACAGTGGTTGTTCCAGGCACATGACTCGAACAAAGGGGCTGCCGAAGGAGTACATACCTATCAAGAATGGACCTAAAGTAATCTTTGGTGGATCTGAAAGAGGAATCATCAAAGGATTTGGTAACATTTCTTCAAACCAAATTACCATCACTCAAGTGGCTTATGTAAAAGGTTTGAAACACAACCTGATAAGCATAAGTCAGCTGAGTGATCTTGGATATGACATTTCATTTGTTAAGAATGGATGTCATATCAAGAGGTCAAGTGATCAAAAGATCATATTGATTGGATACAGAAAAAGAAATGTTTATTGTCTTGACTTTGTATGTGAGAACAAGGTTTCTCCTATTTATCTTGTAGCTGATGATAATGCATCTCATTGTGTCAAATGGCAAAAGAGGCTGGCCCATCTTAACTACAAGACAATTGGCCAACTCTTTAGTAAAGAATTAGTGAGGAATGGTCCTCATGTTAAGTGTATAAAGGAAGGGATATGTTCAGCTTGTCAAAAGGGCAAGCAGACAAAATCCTCCTTTCATAGCCTTAAAAACAAGGATTCAGTGAGGTGTTTATACCTCTTATATATGGATCTTTTTGGTCCTATGCCAGTTCATAGTCTAGGTAGGAAGGTCTACACTTTTGTGGTTGTAGATGACTATTCTAGATATACATGGGTGTTCTTTCTGAGACAAAAATCAGAAACCCCAAGTGTTTTACATAGTTTTGTTAAACAAATTTAGAATGAACTGAACAGTACAGTGGTCAAAATCAGAAGTGACCATGGCACTGAATTTCAATGTGAAAGTATGACAAGATTGTATGAAGAATTTGGGATTTTTCAAGAATTCTCCTCACCTAAAACACCACAACAAAATGGTATTGCTGAAAGAAAGAATAGGACATTGATTGAAGCTGGTAGAACTCTATTGAGTGACACTTCTCTTCCAGAACATTTCTGGGCTGAGGCAGTAAACACTGCATGTCATGTGATCAATAGGGCTTCTATCACCAAGATCCACAAAAAGACTCCCTATGAAATTATGAAAGGTAGAAAACAAAATCTATCCTACTTTAGGATCTTTGGTTTCAAGTGCTATATACTTAACAATGGCAAGTCTTATCTAACTAAGTTTGCTGCCAAATCCCAAGATGGGATATTTGTTGGGTACAACATCAATAGTAAGGCTTATAGAGTCTACAACTTGACTACTCAAGTGGTAGAAGAACCTGTATATGTTGTATTTGATGAAACAAGATTAATCAATAGTGAGTTGCCTTGTAGATCATTCAGTCCAACAGGTATAAGCAATAGGATGGACAAGCTTTCCATTGCAGAAGGCACAACTGCAGATGAAGTATTAGAAAATGATGGCTACTGTCCAGGGGGAGTACAAGACTCTATAGAAGCTGATGACAACCAAGAGATGCAGCATAATGAAGGAACTGGAGATGTTGAACCTTAATAAAATCTACCTCCAGCTATAAGTCATCTAAAAGACCATCCAGCAAATCAAATAATAGGTGATCAAAGACAAGGAGTGTAGACTAGAAGCAGAAATCTGAGCACAGTCCTGCACTCAAGTTTTCTATCTCAACTGGAGCCTAAGAAATTTGAAGAAGCCATCCAAGACCAACACCTGATTAATGCAATGCAAGAGGAGCTTAATCAATTCAGAAGGTGCAAAGTCTGGGAGTTAGTTCCTAAACTAAGAGACCACAACATCATTGGCACAAAGTGGATCTTTAGGAACAAGTTGGATGAGAGTGGAGTAATTGTGAAGAACAAAGCAAGATTGGTTGCTAAAGGATACAGGCAGGAAGAAGGAATAGACTTTGATCAAACATTTGCCCTAGTAGCAAGACTAGAGGCAATCAGAATGTTCCTTGCCTATGCAGTATATCAAGGCTTCAAAGTATACCAAATGGATGTGAAATCAGCATTCCTAAATGGTGATCTAAAAGATGAAGTCTATGTAGAGCAACCATCAGGTTTTGTAGATTCTCTTAAACCTAGTTATGTCTATAGACTTAGGAAAGAATTGTATGGGTTAAAGCAAGCCCCAAGGGCTTGGTATGAAACCCTGTCTACTTTTCTTATTGAGAACAAATTCTCAAGAGGTAAAATAGACAAAACTCTATTCCTAAGGGAATCTAATGGTAAGATAATCTTAGTTCAGATCTATGTAGATGACATAATTTTTGGGTCTACGGAGAACAACCTTTGCAAAAAGTTTGCCAAACTTATGCAAGGGAAGTTTGAAATGAGCAGTATGGGGGAACTTAAGTTCTTCTTGGGACTCCAAGTAAGACAGACTGAATATGGCTTGTCCATATCCCAGTCTAAGTTCACCAAGGAATTAATTAAGAAGTATGGTATGGAATCATCCTCCACCATGAGAACTCCTATGGGAACAAATATGCCAATATGCAAAGATGATGTAGGTAAGCCTGTAGATGAGTCTTTATATAGAGGAATAATTGGCTCTCTATTATATCTCACTGCTAGTAGACCAGACATTATGTATGCTATATGTGTTTGTACTAGGTATCAAGCTTGCCCTAAAGAATCACATTATACTGCAGTCAAAAGGATTTTGAGATATCTTAAGGGCACACCTAATCTAGGCCTTTGGTACCCTAGGAATGGAGATTTTCTACTAACAGGTTATTCAAATGCAGATTTTGATGGCTGTTGAGAAGATAGAAAGAGTACTACAGGTACATGCCAATTCTTGGGAGGAAGATTGATATCCTAGAGCAGTAAGAAGCAGACTAGTGTGGCAATATCCACTGCTGAGTCTGAATATGTGGCAGTAGGAAGTTGTTGTACACAGCTATTGTGGATTCAGCATCAGCTAAAGGACTATGGTATTCAAGTAAGTAGAACGCCTTTATTGTGTGATTCTAAGAGTGCTATTTCTATTGCAAACAATCTTGTTGCACATAGTAGAACTAAGCATATAGAGATAAAATACCATTTTCTTAGAGAACATGTAGAAAAAAAAGACATCTCATTAGAATTTGTTAAAACTGATTATCAAATTGTAGATGTATTTACAAAGCCTTTGGATGAAACTAAATTCAATAGATTTAAAATTTAATTAGGAATGTTGGCCATAGGTTAGTTTATTAAAAAAATATTTGGCTAAGTAAAATGGTGTCGACACATTAATGATAATGAGTCGACACAGAGTAGTCATGTCGACTAGTCAGGGAAAATGTGTCGACACATGAGAATTTGTGTCGACACCTAAGGGTCAAAGAGTCGACTCATCCAGATATGTAGTCTCAACACAACCAGAGTAATGGTGTCGACACATAATTCCGGCTGAACTATTCAGTATCTCCTGTGTCGACATATCATCAATTGGTGTCGACACATGGTAGTCTGTGCCGTGGTCGAGACTATAGAAGTATGTGTCGACACTTGTCAACAGTGTCGACACTTTTCGACAATTTTTGTCCGCCTCTTGACCTTCTGTGTTTTCAAAAGGTATATATAGGTGGAGAACATATTCTGTCAACACGCTCACCAGGTTTTCGAGACTAAAACCCTGTGTCGACAATCTCTCTTCTCTCCTCTCAAGCTTTCTCATCATTCCAATGGCACCAAAGGTTGAAGACAACATCAATGAGGGATATGAGTTGGTTAGGGCTGCCTTCGACAATGCCGCGCTAGAAGTCAAACAAGTGATTTCTCTTCTTGCATACAATGGATTGGAATACCTTGTCTCTGAACCTACTAAGATTTGGAAGAAAGAAGTTTTCGAGTTCTATACTGCTGCAACATTGGACTCCACTGGTCTCAAGATCAAATCTATAGTTCATGGGACTAAGGTTAAACTTACTCTAAAAAGTATAAGAAAGATTCTTCACCTACCCAGCATTCAAGATGAAGAAGAGGTCCCAGCCTCAAAGACTAGGGAGGCTCTCCAGTGGTGTGGTTTGGATTCAACCATAAAGATTGGAGAAGCCATAAATCGAAAGGGAATGAATCCACAAGGAAAGTTTCTATCTGAAATAGTAGGCAAAGTGATCTTATTCAAGCCAGGTGTACATGATAGGATCTCAGCCTATATGTTCAGCCTGATGACAAGAATTATCTTTATAATTCCAACCAGTTGGTCAGCAGTTCTATTTGAAAAAATCAAAGAAGGAATCAAGAAGACAAACTTGGCTAGAATTTTGAGTCTATACCTGGCTGGAATCATTCCAGAGGTAATGCAACAGATTCCTGGTTCCAAGATCAATCATATGAGGAAAATGGACATGAGGTTATTTTCAAGATGGGATAGAGTTTTTTCAAAAGAGTTGCCTGATGTGGATAGGCAGGAAATAGCTGAGAAATAACCAGAACATGATCATGGCAATGCACAAGTTCAAGAAGAACAAGTTAGAGAGCAGGCTGAGGACCAGACTGGGTCTACTCAAGTCCAAGAGGAATATATACCTGCACAGATGCAGGGGGAGATAGATCTTACTCCTGCTCAGAACATTAATTATTCTGCACAGTTGCAGGGGAGCCCATTACTGAACAAGTTCAAGAGGAAGAAAGACTAAACTTATCAGAAGATTTGAACTCTGCTGCAATTGATGTTTCATCACCTGCTCAATCACAAAAGGAATACACTCTAGAAGAGTTGTTTCCTAACTTTGGAAAGGCAGCTGAAAAGGATGACACCCTAAGAGTTGAGAAGGAGCAAGGTGCTGTTGAGGGGGAGAAAGTGCATGTTGAGGAAGTGCAATATGAAACTTAGAAAGAAATTCCTACAACTCCTCCATAAAGAGTTCAGATTGAAAGTTCTTCAGAATCTGAGACAGAAGAAGCCAGGGAGGCTAAGAAAAGGAAGCTAATGGTCTTCAAGAGAAGAAGTCATAGCTATAAGTCAGCACTCCAGACAACAACTCACCAATCTTCTACTGAGTTTGATTACAATAAGTTCATGGTAAATTTACAGGTGAAGATGGATGAGCAGAGAAGAGCCTTGGAGAAATTTTTAGATGAGAGTCATAAGACACTTCAGTTTGATCTAGCCTAAGACATAAAGTCAATCAGATTTGAGGTCAATCAGAATAAAAAGGAGATGACAGATTGCTTCCACATGGGAGGTAATGTTGTGGTATATCTAGCTAACCAACAACAAACTATCCTTGCCAAAGTGGATGACATTGTATTGAAACAAGGATATGTTCTTGAAAATCAGATAAGAATGAATGACAATCTTACTGAATCTCACCATAATATTCTCACTGAGTTCAAAGATACTGCTACAAGGCTGACTGCTGCAAGGGCTACAGATATGGAAGATTATGCTCAGAAGCTCAAGGATGCCCTAGATTTAGTTCAAACTGCTATAACCACCTCACAAACAAAAATATCTGAGAAGCTTCAAAAATTAAAACCATTCTTTAAAGAGGGTGTGAATTTTCATGGCCAAATAAGGTTTCAGAAGAATGATCTTAGGGATCATGTTGCCAGAGAAGTCCTAAAGGGGGAGAGGATACTCATCCATGCTGGCTCAGAACATGCCAAGTGGGTGACCAACAATGTCAGAGCCACATTGGGATATCCACCATTATGTGATGATGATACCATTGCTGAGTCAGGGATACAACAAGGTCTACTTGAAGGTAATCAACCTGAGGTTGCCCAAGTCATATACCCCCTGCTGATTTTGAAATGATTCATCAGCAAGTGCAGGCAATGTACAGTCCTCCAAAGGAGGTTACAAATGTTTTTGTAGAAAAAGTAGATAAGCCAGAAGCTGATTTGAAGGCTCAACAAGATGCTCAATTATCAAAGAAGAGATTCAGAGAGCTAGCAGAATAAAAACCTGATTTTGAGCAATGGAGCCCCGCCTCAAGGAACATTGTATTAACTGCCTGGAAGGCTGTGAAGGATCAGGTGCATGAAAGAGGCAAATTGTATAATGAATTTGAATGGCAAAAGTATGAGGCCAGGCAGGAGGCCATAGTTCAATTCAGAAGAAAGGCTAAGGGTGGAAAGCTACCTCCTGATGCTCAGGATCCTAGCAAGTATTTTCCCAAGCCATTTCATTATTTTGAGAGGCAAAGGATCAAGGCTGAGGCTCAGAAGAAAGCTGATTTGAAAGGCAAAAAGCCTGCTGATTATACAGAACCTCCTGTGATGGCTCAAGTTCAACCAAGAAAAGGAATTGTTATCAAGGAGCCTGACCAGCCTTAGTTTTAGTTCTACTAGTTTTTGTCCTAGAACTATGTTATTGTTAGTGTGTTAAAACAATCAATGTAAACAAGCTGTAATAAACATTTCTGAATTTATAAACAACACTTTGTTCTATAATCGTTTCTTTTACATCTTTATTCTGTGATGTATCTGTGTTTAATGTTTTGTTTATAAAGTTCCCTGTGATATTATGCTTTTATACATCATCATATTGAATTTTCATAAATAGTGTATATTATTAGCTAAAAGGGTTATGACTTCTCCAAATAGGGGGAGATTGTTGGGTACATTTGAAAATATATACCTGATTTGAAGAAGCCTAACTTAGCTTAATGATATACATCAAGGTGTATTTGATGTTATTTTGAGTTTATATGTGCAGGTTAAGAATGTACTAGAATGCAGGAAAAATATTCTAAGTCCATGTGTCGACACCAGATGAAATTGTGTCGACACTTCAGAAAGATTGTGTCGACACTTGAAGAAGGCTGTGTCGACGCAGAGAAAAAGAGTTGACAACAAATGTATCGAGACCTGGAGGCAGTGTCGACACATAGAAGTTTGGTCGACATCAACTGTGTCGATACTGGGAGGCTGTGTCGACACACAGAATTGCTAGTCGACAACATTTGTGTCGACACCAGAAGACTATGTCGACACCTGGAGGCTGTGTCGACACACACTATATTCTGAGTCTACATCAACTGTGTTGACACACAGGACTTGTATTGACACACAGCAAAGTCTACTAAGTTAGTTGCTGGTGAATGAAGTGTTTGTGTCGACACAAATACTCAGTGTCGACACATTCTCAAGATGCAGTATCAAGAAGCTGAGTCGATATTAAGGCAGACATGTCGACATCATCAAAGGCTGTGTTGACACCTAAGTAACTTATGTCGACACATATTGATAGATGGTCTCGACACTTTCTAACAGACAGTCTCGACACTTTACTAACAAAGAAAAGGCACAAGATCTGTTTGAAGACTTGACAGCTGTGAGTTACAACAGGTCTACTGAAGTTGTCAGACTTGTCAGAAGTTTGTTAGAAACCGGATCAGCCGGTTATCAAGAATGAAGTCTATAAATAGACAGATTCAGAAGAAGAAAATATACATAGAAACTGATTGATTGATCATTTTTGTGAGATAAGATCTCTAATCAAGAAAGTGCAAGGCACAGAAGAAGATCTTCGAGAGAAGATCTAAGAAGACTTTCTGAAGTGAACATCCACTCAGATTAAGTCTAAGTTGAATTCATTCAAGAATTCAGAAGTATTATCAAGGGTTGTGGATAGAGAGAGATCCAGCCATTTGAAGACAAGAAGGAAGCTATCACAGGTTTCTTAAGAAGCAGTATATTCCAAAGGAAATCAACTCAAACTAAGTTCAGATTCAAGAAGCTTTGAAGAAAGCTAAGATCCAGTTGATTTCATCCATCAGCCTTTTCAAGAAGCTGATCAAGAACAGTCTTATCCCTTCTCTCTCAACAGGGGTAAGATATTATATAACTTCATTTTCAAATTCTGTAGGATCTATTTATAGATCTGAGTTGTAAGCTTATTTTATAAAGGCTAAGTGTAGGAGAGGTATTCTCTGGGTGGTAGGGCTGTTTATGCTTGAGTTGTAGGAGAAGGTGTTCTCTGAGTGGTAGGCCTTGTGGTAAGGCTGAGGTAGGGCTGGTTAGCCTGAGCTGTAGGAACCTTATAGGTTTCTGAGTTGTAGGAACTTTTCAGGATTCTGAGTTGTAGGATCTGAGGATCTGAGATAAAGGAGGAAGTTAGGCCGAATCTAGCACACTGCTAGATAGGTGAAGGGGGGGAGTGGATGTACCCAAACCTTGGGGAACCACTATAAATCTGTGTGCAATCTGTGATGCGTACATGTTTGTGATTGCTGTGCTGTGTTAGCTGCAGAGTTTTCTGAATTTTATTATAACCTGAAGTTATATTCTGTCTTAAGTTAAAACAAGCATTAGAACCTATTCACCCCCCCTCTAGGTGTTTAGGTGGTCTTGAAAGTAAAACTATCAGCCCTGAAAGAGAAGAAGCCTGCTGAAGATGCTGAACCTTCTGTACAGGCAAAGATCAAGACTGGCAAAGGAATTATCATTAAGGAGCCTAGTCAATAACATGATAGATAGGCTTATGTATTAGAATAATGTAACATTTTATGTTTTGATCTAGAAAGAAATCCTTGTAAACATGACATTGTTTTTTTTAAAAAAAATTGAATGAAATCAGTTCAATTTTAATTTCTTTGTTGTTTACAATGATTATGTGTTTTCCTACTGTAAATATAATGTTCATATATTTCTATTTATGTTTTATTATGAGAGATGTATGTCTTTGACAAATTGTTATGACTTTTCCAAATAGGGGGAGATTGTTGGGTACATTGGAAAATGTGTACCAGATTTGGAGAAGCCTCTTCTTAGTCAATGATATGCATCAATTTGTATTTAATAGATATTTGAGTTACATTGTGCAGGTTTAAGCATTTGAAGAAAATTTTCTAAGTACAAGTGTCGACACTTGTGAAGAAGATGTGTCGACACCCAAAAGCTGTGTCGACACTTAAGAAGAACTTGTGTCGATATTCTAAAGTTGTGTTGACACTTATGAAGGTGTTGTGTCGACACTCAAGTTGTGTCGACTCTTATGAAGAAGTTATGTCGACACTCAAGCTAAGTCGACACATCTGAAGAAGCTGTGTCGACACTCAAAATTGTGTCGACACCTGAGCCAGGAGTTATGTAGACACCAGAAGTAATTGTGTCGACATACAGGACTTGTGTCGACACACACTCAACTTCATCTGGATACTTTCAACACTATCGACATTCATTCAACATCGTTTGTCGACAACAGCTATGTCAAGACCAAAAGCAGCTTTGTCGACACACAGGACTTGTGTTGACACATACTCAATGCCATCTGCCAACAACAGCTGTATCGACACCAGAAGCATTTGTGTCAACACATAGGACTTGTGTCGATACATTCAACAGAAGATGTGTCGAGAAGCAGAAGTATGTCTGTGTCGACACTTAGAGTATTGTGTCGACACCATCAAGACTTGTGTCGACACTTGGCCAATATGTGTCGAAACATTTGAAGCAGCCTACTGAGTTATTTATACTGAGTTGGAATGACTCTGAAGAATCTACTGACATGTCTAGTGACTTGACAACTGTCATATCCAACCGGTCTGACACCTTTGACAGATCTGTCAGTAGTTTGTTAGAAACCGGATCAGCCGGTAATAATGAAGCAAACTATATATAAGAGACAGATCAGAAACTATAGAGAGAGTGGAGAAAAGGAGAAAGAGAATTTTGTGAAGAGAAATAGATTCAGAATTTTTCTGCAAGAAAGATTCAGATTCCAATCTGAATTTAAGGAAGAAGCTGACTGAAGATCAACTTCAACAGCAAGAAGATCCACCTAATTTTGTTCTATCAAGAAGCTTTGAGAAGCAAAGTCAGGCTGGATTAGAAGGATCAGTTCAGTCAAGAACTGATCAAGAAGGCTACACCAACAGAGGAATCTAGCTGGTGAATTTGTTTGTTTCTTATTATATTCTATTTCTTTTAAGATCTATTATCAGATCTGAGTCGTAAGCCTGAAATTATAAAGGCTGAGGTAGGGCTGTTAGCCTGAGGTGTAGGACTTGTAGAAAGTCTGAGTTGTAAGCCTAGTTATAAAGGCTGAGGTAGGGCTGAGGCCTAAGGTAGGATTCTGGGGAAGAATTTGAGGTAGGACTTGTAAAGTCTGAGCTGTAGGAACCATTTTGGTTCTGAGATTGTAAGATCTGCGGATCCAAGCCAGTGGAAGGAAGTTAGGCTGAATCCAGTTATCTACAGGATAGGCGAAGGGGGAAAGTGGATGTACCCATATCTTGGGGAACCACTATAGATCTGGTGTTTGATGTGATGTGTTTATGTTCTGTGATTTGATTAATCCGTGTTGAATAATTATCTAACTATTTTCCTAAAAAGGACTTTAAAAGATTAGAACCTATTCACCCACCCCCCCTCTAGGTGTTTAGGCTCTTGAAACAAAGTCTTTCATTAGGACATTCCGAAGACTACCTTCAGTAGTAGATATGGGTTATTTGAGTTTACCGTGATGCCCTTCGGGCACACGAATGCACCGTCGCCGTTCATTAGCCTCATGAACCGAGTGTTCAAGGCTTATCTGAAGGTGTTCGTCATCATATTCATTGACGACATCCTCATCAACTCGAGGACGGAGGAGGAGCACACACGACATCTGACGCTAACTCTAGAGAGACTGTTAGAGCACCATCTTTATGCAATGTTCAACAAATGCTAATTCTGACTGAAGGAGGTGGCTTTCCTAGGCCATATCCTCAGTGGAGCTTGGTTGGCAGTGGACCCGGCCAAGATTCAGGCAGTTTGGGATTGGCCGCAGCTGAAGGCGGGCATAGACGTACAGAGTATTCTAGGACTTGCCGGTTATTATCAGAATTTCATGGAGGAATTCTCTCGAATTGCCCTCCCACTCACATCCCTGATGAGGAAGGATGTTCCCTTTGTCTTGACCCTATAGTGTGAGGTGGCTTTTCAGGAGCTGAAGGATCGACTCACCTCGGCTCCTATACTTGCCCTTCCTTCGAGGAAGAAAGGATTCCAGGTCTATATCAATGCTTCCTACCAGGCCATGGGAGCAGTGCTGATGCAGAAGGGCCACGTAATTGCTTATGCTTCTTGCCAGCTGAAGAAGCATGAGCAGAACTACCCTATTCTTGACCTAGAGATGGGAGCGGCCGTGTTTACTCTGAAAGTCTGGCAGTATTATTTGTACAGTGTCCACTGTGAAATATACTCCGATCAGAAAAATCTAAAGTATGTGGACACGCAGAAAGAGTTGAACATCAGGCAAAGGCGATGGGTGGAATTTCTAGCAGATTATCAGTACGAGATGCATTTCCACCCATGGAAGGCGAATGTGGTAGCCGATGCGCTTAGTCGGAGAGCCGCCACCTCCGGAGCGGAGCCCCAGATTATGTTCATGGATCTGGTGCAGAGATTAAAGGATTTGCACATCACGTTGGTGTCGTCCGATGACCCCGAGATTTATGAGGAGTATTTAGCCGCGATGAGTGCTACTGATGACATTTGAGACCGAGTTAGAGATGGGCAGAGGATGGATGCCAAGTTGGAGCCGATATTCCGGGCCTTGGAGGCAGGTACTGTTGGGGATTACACCTTGAGAGATGACTTGGTATGCTTCAGAGGACTGATTTATATATCAGAGGGAGGCCAGGTCTGAAAGGATATCATGACGGAGGCCCACTGCAGTCAGTATTCAGTACACCCGGGAGTTACGAAGATGACTGCGGATCTGAAGAAGACTATGTACTGGCCAGGCATGAAGAAGGATATCAACTACTTCATGACCCACTGCGAGACATGCCAGCTGGTGAAGGCAGAGTGCAAAAACCCCACAGGATTGTTGCAGCCACTCCTAGTGTCAGAGTGGAAGTTTGAGGATATCGCGATGGACTTCATACATGGCCTTCCCCGATTGCAGACGGGAAGAAATTCGATCTGGGTAATCGTCGATCGGCTAACAAAGGTTGCTATATTAATTCCTATTAGGAAGGATGACTCACTTGGTCTGCTGGTTCGTAAATTTGTTGAGCAGTTCGTCCGTTATCATGGCATACCTAGGACGATATTATCGGATCAGGATAGACGGTTTACGTCCAGGGAGTGGATATCAGTGCAGACTTACTTAGGCACTCGACTGACATTCAGTATAGCTTTTCATCCCTAGAACGACGGGCATACAGAACGCACCAATTGTAATTTGGAAGATCTACTGCGACTATGCATTCTAGACTGCGGAGAGCCTTGGGAGAAGCTATTGCTACTGATCGAGTTCTCATACAATAACAGCTACCAGTCTAGCATAGGGATGGCTCCTTATGAGGCCGGAGTTTGTTGAGGATACCGAGGCTCAGGTGAGGATGATACGGGACAGGATGTTAGAGGCACAGAGCAGACATGCCAAGTATTATGACGCTCGACATCATCGGGTCGAGTTTTAGGTAGGGGACCGGGTATTCTTGAAGATCCGACCAATGCATATTGTTTCATGGGTGCGTGGTCGGAAGAAGAAGCTCAGCCCAAGATATATGGGGCCTTAAGGGATCATGGAGAGGATCAGTCCCTTAGCATACAGGCTGGAGCTGCCACCGGAGCTGGTGAGTCTGCACGACGTGTTCCATGTATCCTCTCTTAGGAGGGCTCTACTACGCCCGGAGCAGCAGATTACGGCCATGGATGGGCCAGTAGCATCTGATCGTTCAGTTCACTTGGAACTGGTATGGATTGACGACAAGGGGATACTAGTCTTGCACCGCAAGAAGGTTCCATTGGTCAAAGTCCTGTGTAGGAATCATGGGTGAGAGGAGAACACAAAGGTGCAACAAGACTTGATGCAACAAAGGTACCCGGAGCTTTTCAGTCAGTTATTACTCACAACCTCTCGGGATGTTACAATTTAACTTTCATACTTGAAACCCCATAGGCCTAACTAGAATTTCGAGGACAAAATTTTTTGTTTATATATTGGGATTTGTAACATCCCCCAAACAACTAGACCTCTAGGTTTTTGTTTTGTCATAACTAGGTCATGACAAAACCATCAAAAGCTCTAGATCATGTGGGCAAGGCCCAAGGTGAAAACCACCTTTGTTTGCCTATAGCACATCCTCAACATCATACTTAAGGTCTGAATTTAGGGCTTCAACTTGATCCCATAACTATACCACAATACCCTTAACACCTTGTCTAGTCCATAGGGTCACTAAGGACCCATTGAGGGCAGTCAAAGTGGTTATGTTGACCTAAGTCAACTCTAACCCTAAATAGGTCAAACTGACCTACATAAGGTCAATTGATCTTCCCTTAGCCAAGTGGATCCCACCCATGTCCTCCTAACCCTAGAGTGAGGTCAATTGGTCACCTAGGACCCATTGGAGTCAACCAAAGAGGCTAAGTTGACCACAGTCAACCTTACCCCTAAAAAGGGTCAAAGTGCCCTAATTAAGGGTCAAGTGACCCCAAGATGCCCAACAAACCCTAACCAAGTACTTATAGACCTTAGGGGAGGCCAATGGGTCACCAAGGACCCATTAGGGTCAACCCAAATGGTCATGTTGATAAAGGTCAACTCTACACAAGGGTTAAGTCAAATTAGCCCAAATGAGCTAACCCAAGCTCAAACCCACTCCCCCCACCTAGGCTGACCTATCCTTATTATTATTATGATTAATGGGGTTCTAATAGGCAGGAGGAAAAGTAAGTTTCAGTTAGGATGGGCAGGAGAGAGAAAACTCCATTAAAGGAGGAGAGAGAGAGAAGAGGGAGAAGGCCATTCATGGCTTAGGGCAGCCAAGGGCCACCCATTAAGGTTGGATTCAGTTACTCTGAGGAAGGGGAGGAATTTAAAGCAGTTTCCTGGCTAGAGGGGTGGCTCAGCCAATCAATAGGTTGAAACCGAAATTTGGCCTTTAATGGCCATTCATGGCTTTAGGAGTTACACCCTCTCCCATCCCAATTTGATCAACCTAAAAGCATCCCTGGACTCAGGGCTACTTTTTCCACACCTTACCTTAAGGAGCCAGGCTACTTGGTTGTGCAGTTTTAGAACTCTGAATAGCTTCACCTTCGTCCATGGCAACTCGGAGATAACCCCGCCTCCGGCCCTCTAAGAAGGTCCTCCTCCTCTCCTTACTCTATGGGTAGATCGTAGGATTCTTTTAGAATGAGGATTGGGCTCAATTGAACCCGATCCAAACCTTCATTTTCCAGGTTTTCATGAAATTATCGCACGTCAGGATCGCTAGAATCCGCCCCTCCGGCGGCCGTGCCGCCTCCAAGCGATGGCCACCACGTCGACGGAGGTGGTGGTGGCGGTGGCCGGCCAGGGAGGTGGCCGGGTGGCCGGGAATTGGGCATGGAATAAGCTCCAGGAGGAATGATTCCTGGCCATCAGCTGGAGCTTCAAGATGACCAGATGCCATCTTTTTGCGCCAAGATTCATGCTGCTTCATGTATAACCTTAGGATTTAAATAATATCATTCCATGGATTCTGTCATATAATTTTCTATAAAAGTTTCTATTTATTAAAAATGCCTAGAGGCTAAATCAGAAAAAGTGGTCAACATATAAATTGTAGCCCTATGGGTCTACTCTAACTTAAAATTAATTTGAGTCAATTTGGACAACTGGTTTGACCAGGGCACCCATTTTGGTGGGGTCTATACCTAGGGCTAGGCAGAGATTAAAATGTGTGCCCCCACTTCATCCCTTGTAAAAATGACCAGAAATTTGGAAGGGGAGTCACCCTAGTCAATACCTAGGTCCTGCCTAAAAATTATATTTTTTTGGGATAATTTCTATAGTTTTTGAAATTATTTATTTACCCTAAGGTAAATTAATTAAGGGACCAAATGACCTCTAAAATCTCCCAAATTTTGGTGAGTAGTCCTTGGGGTCATCTTAAGGCTCTGGATAAAAGTTCATTTCATTTTGAGATGATTTGGATTGAATTTTTGCAAACCCTAGCCTTGCCATAATAAGGGTAATTAGGTCAAAAGTGCACTTTGAGATTTGAGTGGTCAAATCACCACAACAGAGGCTGAGATTTGGGCCACTGGTTTGGCAAGACATATAACACCCTCATATGGGATATGGGGTAGTTTGGGATTGTATTGCCTTAGGTCCCAAGTTCAAACCCTATGTTAGGACGTTGGGGGTTTGAGAAGGGCATGGGGTCAAATTCCCTTGTATGGTCTTGATATTTGGTAGAGAGGACCTTATGATATCTAAGGTCCTCTTGTAAAAATACTAGAGGACTTAGGGACAGTTAAGCCCCTCAAAATCATAACCCTTGTCTAGGTCACAAATATTATAATGGTATTATAGGCTATCAAAACTCTTTGAAAAGTTATGAAATTTGGGTAGTGTAGTCATAGGATTAGTATGAGTTTTTGGAAATTTTAATTGGAATTTTAAAGCAATTATGTTGGTACTCCCTTTGTTATGCAAGTGTTAGCCCTTAATTAATTATTTATTATTTTGACCTCCCTGGCCATAGGAAATTTGTGTAATTTTGGCATAGGGAGTTTTGGGTTTTTAACTTCACACATGAATTTTATTATAATTTGTAGATGCATATTTACAGTACTTACTTCACAAGCTCATAAAAAATGGAAACTTGTTCAATAATTTATTCAGAGCTCATTATTTGTTGTAAAATTGTGAAACCAGGTCAGTAATGTTATTAGGTCAATACTTTCATGAGGAAATTTATTCACAATTTTTGGATGTACAATTTCTATACTTCATTAATATATGAAAATGGAATATGTTTCAAAATAAAATTTAGAGTTCATTATTTACCGGAAAAATTGGGAGACCTTGAATTTACAGTAACATAGATTCCTATTATTTGTCTTAATTTTGTGATGCATATTGCATGACTGAAAAGGGTACTTCATGTTCAAAACCAGGGCATTTGGAGTTCTTAGGAAATTAAATAAATTATTTGATAAATTAGGGAAATTATGAATTTCTAGATTTAGGCTAAAAATGTCATGATAGACCCCCAATAATTATTATAGGTATATTGGATGATAATTTTGAGTACCTCCAATTATATACGTCATATAGCTTAGGATGGTCTGCGTTTAGTAAAACTACAGAAATCATGATATGGTGCAAAATGAACCTAGAGAGTTGAGATGTTGGTGTATTGATCTGGTAAGTGAAATGAGTGCATCATCGGGAGTTGTGATGAGGAGTGGGAGGTTTGACTAGTGATAAGAGGTGCTTGGGGTCGACGAAACATTGTCTTCCCCATGGGAAGAGAGAAAGAGTCAAAATACACTAGGGTTAGATCCAGTACAACATTAAGGGATTGGGAGTTGGGTAACAACCAATAATAATAAGTGCCTTGAGAAAGGGAGCTTTGGGCTTCAGCCGATCATAGTTCCTAGTGCCCTTTGAGCGCCCTTCACGGGGTATGCCGGGAGCAGTCTCGGGCCAACCTAAACTGTAGGTAAAACTGAATTGCAAGAGTAACTAACATAAATATGGATTTAATTTCACTCACATCGATATCTCGGGATGTTTGGATGGGTTACTCGGGTTGTAGGCTCGGTGGATTTGGTCATGGGCAAGTTGGTCCGACGAGCTTTGGCTCGGTTGTTGATTGTGACGGACGGGATGGTCCGGGGAGCTTTGGCTCAGTAGCTGATACATAAGTTGCATGTGCATAAAGTATAAGGTGGTGGGTCTTTGTTATTGGAGGGTTGATGCACCAACGCCAATACGTTGACTTGGCAAGTGTGGTTTAGCAGTTCGCCATAAAAGTTCAGTGCGCCAGCTGGTAGAGTACGCAAGAGCTTCACTTAGTGCACCAGTGTTGAGGACTACGATAGGTCTGACTTGTTGTGCAATTACCACTTTAGAGGTGGGCGAGTCCCAACCCATGACTTCTATTTGCCACTATGGAGGTATCCTGGGAGGTTCAGCTCCAGAAAGGGGGAATTAATGGTCTGTGTACATAGAGTCGAGTGGGTGAGTTGTACTTGCATGTTCACATCATGGCATAATTGCATGTCATTGCATAACCATTGCATATAACCCTGACACCTATTATATAAAGTGGTATGGGACGCTTTATACAATATGCCCTATAAAATGGCCCCATGGTTTATAAGTTCGTGCGAACGTGCTTATAAGTTAAGTTTTATTCGGTATATGTATATGTATGCTTGCTAGAAAACCGACACCCTAACGTATAAATTGTTATGGGACTTTTTATATGATAGGAGCCTTGTAGAAGATCCCTTAGCTTATGTGTTTTCATATAAGATAAGGTTACTTATTTCTTGTTTTGTTCTTCTTACTTTTATTATTGCCCTATATATGATCATAGAATTGCTAGATTAGTTCCGCCGTCACCTACACTTGTTATTCACCACCTTCACGTCCTCTCCTTTCCTCCTTCCCGCTTGGTGCCAAGGAGCCATGAGGGAAGGGGCGGGAGATGATAGGACTTAGTCTTTTAGACTAACAGTTTTCGAACCACATCATTTTAGGGAACCGTGGAGCCCAGCATGGAGGAGCAGCCCCAGAGGATGGCATGCTTGGATATGGGGCAGTCTAGTACCGAAGTTCAAATAGCTGGGACTGTGAGTCCCGATCGTTATTAGATGATTAGTTTTCCTTCCGCGCTTAGTGATATGTAGTGAGGATATTGATGTACCGGGCATGAACACTATTTTCTGTACTTTTATTATATCTGTGGACACTCCCTTTGTGGAGAATATTAACTATATATATGATGTTTGTGGACTTGCCCTTTATTATTGTGCTACTATTATGATCGAATCGGCCGGAAGGTGATGAGTTGTAAATATACCTATATTTTTGTATTTTATTTAAGTCATTTTTGTTTATTTTTGTCCTTTTTAGTTTGTTTTCTTTAATAAAATTGCTTCTTTTTGTAAAAATTTATTTCTAACTTACTTTTTGTTTTTCTGAAAAATTTCAGAAAAAGTGAATTTTTTGACCTGTCACGCCCGTGACATTGCCCGACATGCCCGTGTCAGGCACTCAACGCCTTCCACCAGTCGACACTCAATGATTTCACTGTTCAACACTCAACGTCGTCTAGACACGCCCCAGTTACGCCCGTGTCAAAGACCCGTCACGCCCGTGTCGATGTCGACACTCAATGCCTTTTCAACACTCGACGTGCCGACATCAGGGCTGCCAGCTGTACAAGTCACGCCCCCCCCCCTCCCCCGACACGCCCGTGACCAAGCCTGTCACGCCCGTGATCGCCACCTGTTCCTTCCAGAAGCTTCCAGATCGTCGATCGGCGCTCGAAGATCGTCGACCACTACTATACACGCCTGTGACTGACACTTATCACGCCCGTGACAGACACGTGTCACCTTCTCGAACCTTCCAGAACGAAGCCAGCCAGCCAAAGTCGCCAAGTCAAACACGTCTTTTACTGACACACCCCCTATCACGCCCGTGACCTAGGGTGTGTCACACCCGAAATTTTGTCTATAAATATAAGCTTTCTGAAAGCTTTTCTTGTCCACTTTTTGGTCCCAATTGCTAAGGTGTTATGCTGCCCAAATGGATTCCAAATGCTATGTAAGGGAATTTTATCCCCCCCTTCTCTCTCTCTTAGCTTGTATTAGGGTGCTTGTTTTAACTTTCCATGTAATAGCTTTATTTTAATAAAATGTTAGCTTTTTTTTCTCTCTTCATAATGCTTGGAGTTCCATTTGAATGCGCCTACCTTAAGCAATTTTTCGTTCCCTTTTTTGTTCTTTTCTTTTTATGTCTTCATTTTATAGCTTTTATAACTTAGTTTAGCTTAGGATTTCTCCGCATTTCTAGCCGTTATGCCGGCGATTTTATTTTCATGCAACTTGTTTAGGTTTAGCTTGTTTTCTTTTTACTATTTTCATTTTTATAGCTTTATAAAAACACCTTTAAAGTGTTATTTTTCAATTTTTTTAACTTGGGACTTTTTAGGATCGTAAAACTTTTCGTCTTTTTTAGTTTTATTTTCACTTTTTAGGAGCTTTTATAAAAACATAAGAATGAAAAAGTACTCATTTGAATTTTTCGTTAACTTTGTTTTAACTTTAACTTTTTGCCCGTTTAATTTTTATTTCGTCTTTTTACTCATTTCTACCGCATTCTAGCGGTAGAAATGTCGTCGTTTTAATTTTTAGAGCATTTCCATTTTGCGTTTATTTGCAAAACCTTTCGCTCCGTTTAATTTTTATTTTCTCTTTTTATGCATTTCTACCGCATTCTAGCAGTAGAAATGCTGTTGTTTTAATTTTCTATGCACTTAGTTTTCCTAATTTTTTACAAGTGTGCGTGCGTGTATGAGTTAGCTTTATAGCTTTCTTTCAATTTTTGTACGTCTGTGTGCGAGTGCGCATTTATTTTCGCCTACTCGTTAAGAGTTAAATGGCGCTCTGCTTTCATTTCCCACCCACTCGTTTGAGTGGGACTTGTCTTTTTATTGCTTTCATTTTCCTCCTACTCACTTGAGTAGGAAAACTTTGTGTGTGTGTGTGTGTGTGTGTTTTCATTTATGTAGAGTGCGTGTGTGTGTTTTACTTTCAAGTAGAGTGTGTGCGTGTATGAGATAAATTTACCCCCGCCCGCTTATTTGAGCCGGGATTCGCATTTACTGCTTTCTTCAGCCCTACTCGTTTGAGTAGGACTCGCAATTTTCTGCTTTATTTACTGCTATCATTTTACTGCTTTCTTTACCGCTTTCTTTTATCATTTTCTAGCGTAAGTGTCCCAATTCCGATGAGTGGCTAACCGCTCTTAGCCCTCAATATCAAAGAGCATTTGGACAGATAAAATAGTTTTAAATAATTAAAGGTCTTGTTTTTCAATTTAATTAAATTTCTTAAGGTTTGGCCCGGGTTAACGACGCGTATGACCACATATCGATGTGCAGGCTCTATTTTCGTTATCCATACGCAACGCAGAGAGGCCGTGCATTTGGACCGATCACCCTTGGGTAAAGAGTGCTCCGCGCTAACCCTCGAGAGAGGAGGCGCGTGACTCTACCGGATTGGGTTCCCCACCCAATAGCGGGGTTCTTAGCGTAATGCGGGCGTTAAGAAGAATCCTTCATCGGACTAACGTTCGGTCGAATAACCTTTGCGTTCAGGTGAGCGATATCCCTAGACCAAGGTGAGCTCATGCTTATGGAACCTCCACGGCCAAGTCTCTGTCTTAATTAATTTGAAATTTAGGATCTCTTTTTATTAAAAGTTATTTTAGTTCTAATTCTCTTTTTGATATCGTCGCGCTAAGCTCTTCATCGACCTAAAAATATAAAAAATTGCATAATAATAATAAAGCATAAAAATAAAACATGAAAAAATGCAGGAAATAAATAAAGCAGGAAATGAAGTGCAAATGGCCGATGAAGAGCTTAGCGCGACGATATCAAAAAGAGAATTATAACTAAAATAACTTTTAATAAAAAGAGATCCTAAATTTCAAATTAATTAAGGCGGAGACTTGGCCGTGGAGGTTCCATAAGCTTGAGCTCACCTTGGTCTAGGGATATCGCTCACCTTAACGCTAAGGTTATTCGATCGAACGTTAGTCCGACGAAGGATTCCTCTTAACGCATGCATTATGCTAAGAACCCCGCTATTGGGTGGGGAACCCAATCCGGTAGAGTCACGCGCCTCCTCTCTCGAGGGTTAGTGCGGAGCTCTCTTTATCCAAGGGTGATCAGTCCATACGCACGGCCTCCCGGCGTTGCGTATGGATAACGAAAATAGAGTCTGCACATCGATATGCGGTCCTACGCGTCGTTAACCCAGGGAAAACCTTAAGAAATTTAATTAAACTGAAAAACAGGACCTTTAATTATTTAAAGCTATTTTATCTGTCCCAATACTTTTCGATATTGAGGGCTAAGAGCGGTTAGCCACTCATCGGAATGGGGACACTTACGCTAGAAAGCGATAAAAGAAAGCGGTAAAGAAAGCGGTAAAATAAAAGTAGTAAATAAAGTAGAAAATTGCGAGTCCTACTCAAACGAGTAGGGCTGAAGAAAGCAGTAAATGCGAATCCCGGCTCAAATGAGTGGGCGGGGGTAAATTTATCTCATACACGCACGCACTCTACAGAAATAAAAATGCACGCACGCACTCTACATAAATGAAAACACACACACGTACACAAAGTTTCCTACTCAAGTAGGTAGGAGAAAATGAAAGCAATAAAAAGACAAGTCCCACTCAAACGAGTGGGCGGGAAATGAAAGCAATGCTCAATTTAACTCTTAACGAGTAGGCGGAAATAGATTCTCGCACGCACACACTCTACATAAATTGAAATAAAGCTATAAAACTAACTCATACACGCACGCACACTTGCAAAAATAAGAAAAACTAAGTGCTCAGAAAATTAAAACAACTGCATTTCTACCGCTAGAATGCGGTAGAAATGCATAAAAAGTGAAAATAAAAATTAAACGAAGTGAAAAGTTTTGCAAATAAACGCAAAAGTGAAGTTGGCGACAAATTAAAACGACTATATTTTCATTCTTATATTTTTATAAAAACTCCTAAAAAGTGAAAATAAAGCTAAAAAATACGAAAAGTTTTTCATTCCTAAAGAGCCTACGTTAAAGAAAATAGAAACGAACACCTTGAAAGAGGTTTTTATAAGGCTATAAGAATGAAAATAAAGCTAAAAATAGAAACCTAAACCTAAACATGTGCGGAGAATGAAAACAGAATGGGCGGCGTAACGGCTAGAAATGCTGAAAATTCCTAACTAAACTAAGTTATAAAAGCTTTGAAATGAAAACATAAAAAGAAAGGCACAAAAAAGGGAATGAAAATTGCTTAAGTAGGCACATTCAAATGAATTTTTCATACTACGTAAGAGGAGAAAATGACAAATTTTGTTAAAATGATAAGAGATTACAACAAAGTTAAAGCAGAAAATCTAATACAAACTAAGAGGGGGGGGGGGAGAAATTTTTCTTACATAACATTTGGATCCATTTAGGCAGCACCACCCCTAAGAAAAGTGGTCAAAAAGTATACAAGAAAAGCTTTCTGAAAGCTTTTATTTATAGACAAATTTTCGGGCTTGACACGCCCAAGGTCACGGGCGTGACATGGGGCGTGTCGGTCAGAGCCGTGTTTGACTTGGCTAATTCTGGCGAGCTGGCGAAATTCTGGAAGGTTCGGGAAGGTGACACGTGTCTGTTACGGGCGTGAAAGGTGTTAGTAACGGGCGTGCCAAGCAGTGGTCGAAAATCTTCGAGCGCTGATCGAAGATCTGGAAGCTTCTGGAAGGAACATGTGGCGGTCACGACCGTGACAGGCTTGGTCACGGGCGTGTCGGGGGGCGTGACATTGACAACTGGCAATTCTGATGTCGGCAGCATCGAGTATTGAAAAAGCGTTGAGTGTCGACATTGACATGGGCGTGATGGGTCTTGGACACGGGCGTGACTGGGGCGTGTCTGGATGACTTTTAGTGTTGAACAGTAAAATCGTTGAATGTCGACTGGCTGAAGGCCTTGAGTGTAACATCCCATTTCTGGCTAGACCCCTAGGAGTCGGTCTGCCATGACGGAGCCCTAGGAAACCAAAGAATCGAAGTCCATCAGCCCAGATTTCGAGTCACGGGTTGGTCACGCCCATGACCTAGGGCATGACCCCTTCGACGATCGTCGACCTCAGGAAGACGATCAACGAGCGCAAAATTTGCATCATGGGTCTGTCACGCCCGTGACCGACATGTCATGCCCGTGACCTAGGGTGTGACCCCTTCGACGATCGTCGATCTCAGGAAGACGATCGTCGAGCGCAGAATTTGCAACCCTGGCAAATCATGCCCGTGACCGACGTGTCACGCCTGTGACCTAGGGCGTGACCCCTTCGACGATCGTCGATCTCAGGAAGACGATCGGCGAACTCAAAATTTGCCACTCAGCCCTGTCACGCCCGTGACCTACGTGTCACGCCCGTGACAAAGGCCGAAACGTCAGCCAGTCTGGAAATTTCTGTAACCTAAGCCATAATTAATTCTGATTATGGGAAGTTACACCAGGAGTAATTATGGGACGTTTCCTTCTCTAATTACTTAATAAAATGAGGAAGAGTTGACGACATAGGAAATCGCCACCTGGATTAGTCATTTCATCTTCCACCTTTTCCTCTCCCTCTACCATAACCAAAATAATATTAAGGGAGAGCATTCATGGCCATGAATGTTTTACCTTTTCCCCTCCCCATTTAGAGATCTATAAAAGCCCTTTAGAGCAAGATGAGAAGGTTACACTCTTAACCAAATGGATTCAGATTTTTTTTCTTGTTGTAGGAGAAGTTCGGGAACGCCACCACCGTGCCATGACAATCCGACGTTAATCTCGCCTCCAAACCGCGAACAACGTCCTCCTCTACTTCTTCTTTTGTGGGTAGATCTTTGGATCTTAGAACGGAGTTCGTGCTCAACGGAGCCGAACCTATCTCGCATCTTCATGGAAAAACCATGAAAAATACATTTTTGGGTACGCCGGAAACCGCCACCTCTGGCGGCCAAACCACCGCCAACCGATAGCCATCGCCTCGATGGAGGTGGTGGTGGTGGCTGGCTGGCCAGGGAAGTGACCGGACGGCCGGCGACGGATCACGGAAGAGCTACAGAAAATATATATTTCTGAGTTCAGTTCTCTTTTTTGAAGAAGATGAACAGTAAAACATTTTTATTATATAAAATTATGTATATGATATATAAAGGAAATATACATTAAATGAGCCATTTTGATATTGCAAAATGAGGTACTTAGAGGCTGATTCAGGAAAAATGGCAAGTCACGAACATCATAGCCCTTCGAGTCTAGATTAATTTAAAATTAATTTCAACTCGTTTGGGTAAGCAGTTTAACCGCAGCACCCGTTTTAGTAGAGGCTGTACCTAGAGTTGGGCAGGAACTAAAATGAATGCCCACGCTTCGTCCCTTGTCCAAATGACTTGAAATTTGGGCAGGGGGTTACCCTTAGCCATATCTAGAGGCTGTCAAAAAAGAGAATTTTTGGAGATACTTTGCCTAAAGTTTGTGTTTTAATTTAATAAAGTTAGAGTAATTTATTTAAGTGGTCAAATGACCTCCAAACCCTCCCAAATTTTGGTGAGTGGTCCCTGGCTATGAAACCAAGTTCTATTCAAATTTTCAACTCATTTAGATGAGTTTTGGATAGGGAGAGTCACCTATTCTTAACTAGGCAATAGTGAGGCATTTTTGAGTAAAAAGTGCACAAGAGATTGGAACGGTCAAATCACCTCAACAGAGGCTGATGTTTTGACCACTGACATAGAGGGGTTATTATAACCCACTTGGAGAAAATGGTGTAGTTTAGGGTTGGTTTACCCTAGGATCCAAACTCAAACCCTAAATAGAGGGTTTTGAGGGTTGTGAAGGACATGAGGGAAATTGCTCTCGTATTGCCTTGAAATTTTGTAGAGTTGACGTTAGCATGATAAGAATCATCTAGATGGAATCTTGGAGGATTTGGAGAAAGGTAGATACCTCAAAACTCTAATCTTAGCTTTAGAGTAAAATACTAATTAAGCACAATCTGTCACTAAACATTATCTAAAGGCTATAAAACTCTGGTAGAGTAAGTCTTGGGGCGGGTAGAACCTATGATAATTTTATTGAAATTTTATGATGTCTATTTCCAGCACTTCATTTGTAACGATTGTTATAGCCCTAATTGATGTTTTAATTATTTGAATCTTTCTATTCATTGCAACCCCATGTAATCTTGGAAGTAAAAATTTTAGAACAGAATGATTGCTCCTGAATTTTTGTATAATTTTTAGTTGCGTAAATTTAGTACTTCCTTCACAAATGTTAAAAAGAGGTTTTATGCTTTGAAAATTAATTATGGATGATTTTGTTGCTGGAAAATTATGAAACTAGGTCAATGCTATTTTTAAGGTTGTACCTGCATAATATAATTAATTTTTAATTTTTGGATGGATATACTCTGTACTTGGTTCATAAATAATGGAAGATAGAAATTATTGCTAAAATAGTTTTAGTGCCCTTTTGATGCTAGAAAAATTGTGATATCTTGGCTTTACCATATTGAGATATCAAAGTATTTATAATAATTTTGTTGGACATCTTGCATGAGTACTTAGAGTAGTTCATGTTCAAACCGGAAGCCCGCGGAATTTTTGAGGAAATTAATTAAATGGCAGATAAATTAGGAAAATTGTAATTTTCTGATTATAGGCTAATCATATCATGATATACCTCCAGTAAATAAGTTAGGGCATTTGGATGAGTATTGGATCATTTCCTAACCGGTTCGACATATAGTCTAGGTCGGTCTACATATAGCAAATTGTTAAATTGCAATAGGACATGATCTGGGATAGTTGTTGGAGTTAGTCATTTTGTTTGGGTGGATAGGTGTGGATGAATTTATAATAGAATGATATGAAGAGTAGTGAGAAGTGGTGATGGCTAGAGTTAAGAGGTGCTCGAGTTCGACGAAAGATCGTTTTTTCCGAAGAGAGGAAGGTTAAAAATCGCCCTAGGATATTCTATCGTAATATGAGAAGGGAATGGGTAAAGGGAATCAACCAATAATAATAAGTGCCTTGCGAAAGGGAACGATGGGCTTCAGCTACCATCATAGTTCCTAATGCCCTTTGAGATCCCTTCACGGGGAATACCGGGGGCAGTCCTGGGTTAACATAAACTGTATTAACAAACTGATAACAGAAACATAGTAATTAGGGTTGCACGTTTAACAAACACTGTTAGAACAGGAAGATGGTTGGGAGCTTCGGCTCGGTTGGTTAAGAGACGGACAGAATGGTCCGGGGAGCTTCGGCTCGGTTTGTTAAGAGACGAACGGAATGGTCCGGGGAGCTTTTGCTCGATTGGTTTGATACGTTGAACTTGCATGTGCGTAAAAGAAAAGAAAATTAAGGTGGTGGGTCTTTGGTATTGGAGGGTCGATGCACCGACGCTAATACGCTGACTCGGCAAGTGTGGTTAGCACTTCGGCAACAGAAGTCCGGTGCGCTAGCCGTCAAGAGTATGCAGGAGTCCGCTTAGTGCACCAAGCGTTGAGGCGTACGATAGGTCTGACCGGTAGTGCTTTACTGTTTTAGAGGTGGGTGAGGACCAACCCACCGCTTCCGTCTGCCACTACGGAGGTATCCTGGGAGGTAACGGCTCCGAAAGAGGGAACTAAAGGTCTGTGTGCACAGAGTCGGGTGTGTGAGTTGCACTTGCATGTTCCATCATACCCACTTGCATGTCAAATCATAATTGATTCATTTAACCCTGACACCTAAAGTATAAGTGGAATGGGACGCTTATACATTAGGACTTGCAAAACGACCCCTTGGTCTATAAGCTTGTGTGGGCAAGTTTATAAATTAAGGTTAAATTCTATATATATATGCTGCTGTTTGATAACCGACACCCCAACGTATAATTGTATGGGACACTTTATACGATGGGAGCCTTGCAGAAGATCCCTTGGCTTATGAGCTTCCGCACATAAGTTAAGGTTACTTTTCCTACTTTTTGTTTCTGTCATATTTAATATAGAATTGCTAGATTAGTTCCGCTGCCACCTTTTCTTTTGAGTTAATCTCCACCTTCATGTCCTTCCCTTTCTTCCTCTCCGCTCGGTACCTAGGAGCCAAGGGGGAAGGGGTAGGGGATGATAGGGCTTAGTCTTTATGACTAACGGTTTTCGAACCGCATCATTTTAGGGGTCGTGGAGCCCAGCACGGGGGAGCAGTCCCAAAGACCGGTGCGCTTGGAGATGGGGCAGTCTAGCTCCGAAGTTCATACAGCAGGGACCGTGAGTCTCGACCTTGAGTAGATATTTTGTTTTTTCTTCCACATGAGTGACCTGTAGTGAGGATTATGATGTACCGGGCTTAAGCCCGTATTTTAGTGCTCTGATGTATTATTCTGTGGACACTTCCTTCGTGGAGTTTTATTTTTATATATATGATTTGTATGTGGACTTGCTTTCATTTATTGTACTACCTTCCTGTGATCGAATTGGCCGGCAGAATCGGCGCTTTGTGGTGATGACCCTTCAGGGCGTGAAGGTGTCACCGCAAAGTGGCAGTTATGGGCCTAAGACCCCGGAGTTAGAAAAGAAAAAAAAGGGGTATTACAAGTGGTATCAAAGTGAAACATTGATCTGGAAAAGGTAGCAGTCCAATAACCCTGGGTCACCCCCGCTCGAGTTTAGTTTGGGGACAAACTAAGCAGCGGAAGCAGTGGTGTGCCCATATGTTGATCACATATAAATTGTCCACTTTTATTAAGATTGAACCTTTTCTCAGTATGGGTTTTGTTACGCAGCCTCCAGCACAGCCTACGCCACAAGGTGGAGTTCAACAGGATCAGGATGTTGCACCACCTCCACCGGTCCCAACTCCTTTTCTTCAGTCAGACATGGGACAGACTCTGACAGCCATTCTGGAGGCTTTCAGGGCCCAGCAGGTTCCAGTCCCGCAGCCAAACTCGGGGGCCAACTTGTTGAGCATCTTCCGAGGACATTCTCCCTCGTCCTACTTGGGGACAGAGTCGGTGGTTCGTACGGAAGAGTGGCTGGATATTATGTACGAGATGCTGACCGGGATACGGTTCCCCTAGGAGGAGAGGGTGGCTTTAGTTGTCTCTTGCCTGGAGTCCCATGCCAAGAGATGGTGGAAGACGTTGCTGGACACGACGTTTGTCGATAGGGAGGTTGCGAAAGTTACATGGGAAGAGTTCAGGGCCGCGCTGTTGGAGCATTTTGTTCCGCAGTCAGCCAGGGATGAGTTGGAGGAGCGATTCTTACAGCTGAAGCAGGGCCCCCGGACGGTGGTGGAGTACCATCGGGAGTTCGACCACTTGGCTCGATATGCAGATTCTTACCAGCTGGACGAAGCAGGGTACATCAAGAGGTTCTAAAAGGGCCTATGGGAGGACTTGATGGAGGCTTTATTGTTTGTATCCGACGGTCCTATCTCCCGGATTTTTGAGATGACAAAGAGGATCGAGGCTGATTGGCACGCCACACGGGGCCAGAAACGACAAGCGGAGGATCAGGGCCAGAGAGCCAGAAATGACCAACGGCGAGGTGCTATACCAAGG
Source organism: Platanthera zijinensis (assembly GCA_039513925.1). Taxonomy (NCBI): domain Eukaryota; kingdom Viridiplantae; phylum Streptophyta; class Magnoliopsida; order Asparagales; family Orchidaceae; genus Platanthera; species Platanthera zijinensis. The sequence goes on along the minus strand of CM077078.1, from coordinate 245,984,150 downwards.
GGAGAAGGTCAGAGGACCAGCCTCATCAGGACGTGAGGCAGGAGCCGAGGGAGCAGGTGATATTGGGCCCTCAACCTCTTCGAATGCAGGAGATGCTAAGACCCGAGGGAATGACGTATCCCCCACCCTAGTGCTTCCATTGTCATCAGATTGGGCACCTCCGGAGGAACTGCCCCATGAGGGGGGCACCACATCGTGCACCACAGGGTGGCCCACTAGCTCAGCATTACGGAGGCCGAGGATGCGGCCGAGGTCGTCGATACCAGGGGGAGATCGTAGATAGGAAAGGGAGCAGGTGTATGCCTTGGACCTTGCACAGCCTCGGAACCCAGAGCAGGTCATAGCAGGTACGCTGCAATGCTTCGTTATTTTCATAGAATTTCCCTCTCAGTTGTTAAATCTTAGAACCGCACTAGATAGATTAACAAAGAAATAATAAATCATTATAGAACCCTAAGACATCTAATCACCCCAGGTATAGTCTTCATCAGCGGCAAGCCTACCCGCACGCTTTTCGATACTGGAGCTACTCACTCCTTTGTGTCAGAGATGTTTGTAGAAGGACTGGAAGGCATGGAGCGATTAACGGGCTCGAAGATGAGGGTGCAACTACCGGATGGATCTGAACTCCTTACCTCAGAGCACTGTAATATGGAGGCAGAAATTGGTTGAAAGGCGTTCGAGGCTCCAGCGATGATTTTGAAGCTGACGGAATACGATCTGATCCTGGGCATGGTATGGCTGTACTGGAATCATGCCCAGATTGATTGCCAAGCAAAGAGGATCACCGTGAGACACGGGGAATCTTTCATCGTCATCGAAGGTATAAGACCTGCCTCTCGCATACTCTTATCTTCGGTACAGGCAGTTAAGGCCCATCTGTAGGGAGAGGAGGTCTATCAGATTCTATTTGAGATGGTGGAAGTCAAGGAGTCTGTGACAAAAATCCTGGTGGTGCGAGATTTCGCTGAAGTCTTTCTAGAGAAACTGCAAGGACTACCTCCGCATCGAGAGCAGGACTTCTAGATACAGCTTGTGCCAGGGGTCCAAGCCAGCATCTAGGGACCCTTACCGGATGGCCCCGAAAGAGTTAACAGAGTTCCGAAGTCAGTTACAAGAACTAGTAGAGGCAAGGTTTGTCCGGCCGAGCTCATCACCATGGGGAGCTCTGGTATTGTTCGTCAAAAAGAAAGACGGGACACTCAGGTTATGCATCGACTACCGAGCACTAAACCGGTTGACGGTCCGGAATACCTATCCACTGCCAAGGTTAAACGAGCTGTTCAACCAGCTGGAGGGAGCACACTTCTTTTCAAAATTGGACGTGAGGTCAGGTTATTATCAACTACGGATTAGTGAGGAGGACATTCTGAAGACCGCCTTTAGTAGCAGATACGGACTGTACGAGTTTACGGTGATGCCCTTTAGGCTCACAAATGCACCTTTAGCATTTACGAGCCTCATGAACCGGGTATTTGAGGAGTATTTGGATGTTTTCGTCATCGTATTTATTGACAACATCCTCATCTACTCAAGGACGGAGGAGGAGAATACACGACACCTGACATTGACTCTACAGAGACTACGGGAGCATCAGTTGTACGCGAAGTTCAGCAAATGCCAGTTTTGGCTAAAGGAGGTGGCCTTCTTAGGTCATATTATAAGCAGTGTTGGGTTGGCAGTAGACCCGACCAAGATTCGGGCAGTTAAGGAGTGGCCACCGTTGAAGACAGCCACGGATGTACAGAGCTTTTTGGGACTTGTCGGATATTACCGGAAGTTCGTCGAAGGATTTTCCCGGATTGCACTCCCTCTTACATCCCTGACGAAAAAGGAGACCCCTTTCGTTTGGACACCACAGTGCGAGGCGACCTTTGTGGAGTTGAAAGGTGGCTTACCTCGGGTCCCATTCTCGCTCTTCCTTCAAGAAGGGAGGGATTTCAAGTGTACATGGACGCCTTCTACCAGGGGATGGGTGCCGTTTTGATGCAGAACGGGCACGTGATAGCCTATGCCTCCCGACAGCTAAAGATACACGAGAAGAACTATCCGGTGCATTATCTTGAGATGGGAGCGGTTGTTTTTTCTCTGAAGGTCTGGCGCCACTATCTTTATGTAGTCCACTGTGACATCTACTCCGACCACAAGAACCTGAAATACGTGGACACGCAGAAGGAGCTGAATATCAGGCAGAGGCGCTGGGTGGATTTCTTAGCGGATTACCAGTATGAGATGCACTATCATCCCGGGAAGGCGAACGTGGTGGTAGATGCTCTGAGTCGAAGAGGAGAAACCTCAGGTAAGGGACCACATATGATGTCCATGGAGATAGTCCGGTCATTCAAAGATATGCAGATAACACTAGTATCCAATAATGATCCAGAGATGTATAGGGAGTATCTAGCATCGATGGTTGTTATAGATTATATTCGGGACCGTATCCGAGACGGGCAGAGGACAGATGCATGGGCAGAGCCGATATTCCAAGCCTTGGAGGAGGGTTTGACAGGGGATTATTCCCTGAGAGACGGATTGCTATATTTTAGAGGCAAGGTCTATATACCCCCAGGAGGCCAGATTCGGGAGGATATCATGGCGGAGGTACATTATAGCAAATATTCTATACACCCGGGGATCACCAAGATGATGGCAGATTTGAAGAAGACGATGTTTTGGCCAGGGATGAAGAAGGACATTACGTACTTCGTGACTCATTGCGAGGCATGCTAGTTGGTGAAGACGGGTGCAGGAACCCCGCTGGATTGCTACAGCCACTCTCGGTGCCAGAGTGGAAATTTGAGGACATCGCGATGAATTTTATTCATGGACTCCCCCGATCACGGACAGAAAACGACTCGATTTGGGTCATGGTCGATCGGTTTACGAAGGTTGCCATATTCATTCCGATCAGGAAGGATGACTCTGTGGGAGTACTAGTGTGGAGATTTGTGGAGCAGTTCGTTCGATATCACGGGGTGCCCAAGACGATCGTGTCGGATCGGGATGGCCGGTTCACTTCTAGGGAGTGGAGATCTGTGCAGGCGTACTTAGGCACGCGATTGACCTTCAGCACCGCATTCCATCCCCAGACGGATGGCAGACGGAACGCACCAATCGGACGCTGGAAGATATTTTGAGGCTATGCATTTTGGACCGCGGAGAACCATGGGAGAAGCTCTTACCTCTGATCGAGTTCTCCTATAACAATAGCTACCAGTCCAGCATCAGGATGGCGCCTTATGAAGCCTTGTATGGAAGGAAGTGCAGGACCCTGCTTTCTTGGATTCAGGACAAGGATCCGAAGGCGTTGGGATCAGATTTTGTTGAAGACACTAAGGCTCAGGTGAGACTGATCAGAGATAGGATGTTAGGGGCGTAGAGCAGACAGACTATGTACTATGACGCCCGGCATCGTCAAGTGAAGTTTCAGATGGGGGACCGAGTGTTTTTGATGATTCGGCCCATGCATGGAGTTTTACGGGTGCGCGGTCAGAGAAAGAAGCTCAGCCCTAGGTATATGGGCCCTTACAGGATCCTGGAGCGGATTGGGGCCCTAGCCTATAGGCTGGAGTTGCCACCACAGCGTGCAGCTCTGCACGACGTCTTCCACATTTCTTTGCTGAGGAGGGATCTACTATGCCCAAAGCAGCAGATTTTGACCACCGAAGGAATGGTAGCTTCAGACCGGTCTGTTCACTTGGAGCCGGTTCGGATTGATGACAAAGGAGTACGAATCTTGCGCCGCAAGAAGATCCCCTTAGTCAAGGTTCTGTGGAGGAACCATGGTCAGGAAGAGCACACCTGGGAATCGCAGGACCTGATGAGTCAAAAATACTCGGAGTTTTTCAGTCAGGTATACCTCACCACCTCTTGGTATACTATAAATTACCTTCTTGTATTGAACCGGTAGTACTAGATAAGGGAAATTGAGAACCTAGGCATACACAGGAAAGTAGGGGCTAATCTTTTGTTTATTGGGGAGATTGCCTTCGTTTCTCAAACAAGTAAATCTCGCTTCGACTCAATAGTAAAACCATATGGGATGTTACAAGTTTATCTTATTTCGGTAGAAATCCCCATAGGCTCGACCTCAATTTCGGGGACGAAATTTTTGTTTTGTTTATTGGGATTTGTAACATCCCATTTCTGGCTAGACCCCTAGGATTCGGTCTTCCATGACGGAGCCCTAGGAAACCAAAGAATCGAAGTCCATCGGCCCATATTTCGGGTCACGGGTTGGTCACGCCCGTTACCGATTCGTCAAGCCCGTGACCTCGGGCGTGACCCCTTCGACGATCGTCGACCTCAGGAAGACGATCGACGAGCGCAGAATTTGCATTATGGGTCTGTCATGCCTGTGACTGACATATCACGCCCATGACCTAGGGCGTGACCCCTTCGACGATCGTCAATCTCAGGAAGACGATCGTCGAGCGCAGAATTTGAAACCCGGGCCTTTCACGCCCGTGACTGACGTGTCACGCCCGTGACCTAGGGCATGACCCCTTCGACGATCGTTGATCTCAGGAAGATGATCGGCGAACTCAGAATTTGCCATTCAGCCTTGCATGCCCGTGACCTACGTGTCACGCCCGTGACAAAGGCCGAAACGTCAGCCAGGCTGAAAATTTCTGTAACCCAAGCCATAATTAATTCTGATTATGGGAAGTTACATCATGAGTAATTATGGGCCGTTTCCTTCTCTAATTAGTTAATAAAATGAGGAAGAGTTGACCGAATAGGAAATTGCCACCTGGATTAGTCATTTCATCTTCCACCTTTTCTTCTCCCTCCACCGTAACCAAAATAATATTAAGGGAGAGCATTCATGGCCACGAATGCTTTACCTTTTCCCCTCCCCATTTGGAGATCTATAAAAGCCCTTTAGAGCAAGATGAGAAGGTTACACTCTTGACGAAACAGATTCAGATTATTGTTCTTGTTGTAGGAGAAGTTCGGGAACGCCACCACCGCGCCATGACAATCCGACGTTCATCTCGCCTCCAAACCGCGAACAAGGTCCTCCTCTACTTCTTCTTTTATGGATAGATCTTTGGATCTTAGAAAGGAGTTCGTGCTCAACGGAGCCGAACCTATCTCGCATCTTCATGGAAAACCATGAAAAATACATTTTCGGGTACGTCGGAAACCGTCACCTTCGGCGGCCAAACCACCCCCGACCAATAGCCATAGCCTCGACGGAGGTGGTGGTGGTGGCTGGCCAGGGAAGTGACTGGACGACCGATGATGGATCACGGAAGAGCTACAGGAAATATATATTTCTGAGTTCAGTTCTCTGTTTTGAAGAAGATGAACAGTAAAACATTTTTATTATATAAAATTATGTATATGATATATAAAGGAAATATACATTAAATGGGCCATTTTGATATGGCAAAACGAGGCACTTAGAGTCCGATTTAGGAAAAATGGCCAGTAAAAACGGCGTAGGCCTTCGAGTCTAGATTAATTTAAAATTAATTTCAACTCGTTTGGGTAAGCAGTTTAACCGCAGCACCAGTTTTAGTAGAGGTTGTACCTAGAGTTGGGCAGGAACTAAAATAAATGCCCATGCTTCGTCCCTTGTTCAAATGACTTGAAATTTGGGCAAGGGGTTACCCTTAGCCATATCTAGAGGCTGTCCAAAAATGGGAATTTTTGGAGATACTTTGCCTAAAATTTGTGTATTAATTTAATAAAGTTAGAGTAATTTATTTAAGTGGTCAAATGACCTCCAAACCCTCCCAAATTTTGGTGAGTGGTCCCTGGCTATGAAACCAAGTTCTGTACAAATTTTCAACTCATTTAGATGAGTTTTGGATAGGGAGTCACCTATTCTTAACTAGGCAATAGTGAAGCGTTTTTGAGTAAAAAGTGCACTAGAGGTTGGAACGGTCAAATCACCTCAACAGAGGCTGATGTTTTGACCACTAACATAGAGGGGTTATTATAACCCACTTAAATAATATGGTGTGGGTTAGGGTTGGTTTACCCTAGGATCCAAACTCAAATCCTAAATGAAGGGTTTTGAGGGTTGTGAAGGACATGGGGGAAATTGCTCTCGTATTGCCTTGAAATTCTGTAGAGTTGACATTAGCATGATAAGAATTATTTGGATGGAATCTTGGAAAATTTGGAGACAGGTAGATACCTCAAAACCCTAATCTTAGCTTTAGGGTAAAATACTAATTAAGCACAATCTGTCACTAAAAGTTATCTAAAGGCTGTGAAACTCGGGTAGAGTAAGTCTTGGGGCGGGTAGAACCTATGACAATTTTATTGGAATTTTATGATGTCTATTTCCAGCACTTCATTTGTAATTATTGTTATAGCCCTAATTGATATTTTTATTATTTAAATCTTTTTGTTCATTGAAACCCCATGAAATATTGGAAGTAAAAGTTTCAGAATAGAATGGTTGCTCCTGAATTTTTGTATAATTTTTAGTTCAATAAATTAAGTACTTCCTTCACAAATGTTAAAAAGGGGTTTTATGCTTTGAAAATTAATTATGGATGATTTTGTTTCTGGAAAATTATGAAACTTGGTCAATTCTATTTTTAAGGTTGTACTTGCATAATATAATTAATTTATAATTTTTGGATGGATATACTCTGTACTTGGTTCATAAATAATGGAAGATAGAAATTATTGCTAAAATAGTTTTAGTGCTCTTTTGTTGCTATAAAAATTGTGATACCTTGGATTTACCATATTGAGATAGCAAAGTATTTATAATAATTTTGTTGGACATCTTGCATGAGTACTTAGGGTAGTTCATGTTCAAACCGTTAGCCTTTGGAATTTTTGAGGAAATTAATTAAATGCAAGATAAATTAGGAAAATTGTAATTTTCTGATTATAGGCTAATCATATCATGATATACCTCCAGTAAATAAGTTGGGGCATTTGGATGAGTATTGGATCATTTCCTAACCGGTTCGACATATAGTCTAGGTCGGTCTGCATATAGCAAATTGTTAAATTGTAATAGGACATGATCTGGGATAGTTGTTGGAGTTAGTCATTTTGTCTGGGTGGACAGGTGTGGATGACTTTATAATAGAATGATATGAAGAGTAGTGAGAAGTGGTGATGGCTAGAGTTAAGAGGTGCTCGGGTTCTACGAAAGATCGTCTTTTCCGAATAGAGGGAGGTAAAAAATCACCCTAGGATAGTCTATCGTAATATGAGAAGGGAATGGGTAAAGGGAATCAACCAATAACAATAAGTGCCTTGCGAAAGGGAATGATGGGCTTCAGCTACCATCATAGTTCCTAGTGCCCTTTGAGAGCCCTTCACGGGGAATACCGGGGGCAGTCCTGGGTTAACGTAAACCGTATTAACAAACTAATAAGAGTAACATAGTAATTAGGGTTGCACGTTTCACAAACATTGTTAGCATATTAAGATGGTTGGGAGCTTCGGCTCGGTTGGTTAAGAGAAGGACAGAATGGTCTGGGGAGCGTCGGCTCGGTTGGTTAAGAGACGGACGGAATGGTCCGAGGAGCTTTGGCTCGATTGGTTTGATACGTTAAACTTTCATGTGCATAAAAGGAAAGAAAATTAAGGTGGTGGGAATTCGGTATTGGAGGGTCGATGCACCGACGCTAATACGCTTACTCGGCAAGTGTGGTTAGCACTTCACCAACAGAAGTCTGGTGCGCCAGCCGACAAGAGTACGCAGGAGTCCGTTTAGTGTACCAAGCATTGAGGCGTACGATAGGTCTGACCGGTAGTGCTTTACTGGTTTAGAGGTGGGTGAGGACCAACCCACCGCTTCCGTCTGCCACTACGGAGGTATCTTGGGAGGTAACGGCTCCGAAAGAGGGAACTAAAGGTCTGTGTGCACAGAGTCAGGTGTGTGAGTTGCACTTGCATGTTCCATCATACCCACTTGCATGTCAAATCATAATCGATTCATTTAACCCTGACACCTAAAGTATAAGTGGAATGGGACGCTTATACATTAGGACTTGCAAAACGCCCCCTCGTCTATAAGCTTGTGTGGGCAAGTTTATAAATTAAGGTTAAATTCTATATATATATGTTGCTATTTGATAACCGACACCCCAACGTATAAGTGGTATGGGACACTTTATACGATGGGAGCCTTGCAGAAGATCCCTTGGCTTATGCGCTTCCGCACATAAGTTAAGGTTACTTTTCCTACTTTCTGTTTCTGTCATATTTAATATAGAATTGCTAGATTAGTTCCGCTGCCACCTTTTCTTTTGAGTTAATCTCCACCTTCATATCCTTCCCTTTCTTCCTCTTCGCTCGGTACCTAGGAGCCAAGGGGGAAGGGGTAGGGGATGATAGGGCTTAGTCTTTATGACTAACGGTTTTCGAACCGCATCATTTTAGGGGATCGTGGAGCCCAGCACGGAGGAGCAGTCCCAGAGACCGGTGCTCTTGGAGATAGGGCAGTCTAGATCCGGAGGTCATACAACCGGGACCATAAGTCTCGACCTTGAGTAGATGTTTTGTTTTTGCTTCCGCCTGAGTGACCTGTAGTGAGGATTATGATGTACCGGGCATAAGCCCGTATTTTAGTGCTCTGATGTATTATTTTGTGGACACTCCCTTCGTGGAGTTTTATTTTTATATATGTGATCTGTATGTGGACTTGCTTTCATTTATTGTGCTACCTTTCTGTGATCGAATTGGCCGGCAGAATCAGCGCTTTGTGGTGATGACCCTTCAGGGCGTGAAGGTGTCACCGCAAAGTGGCAGTTCTGGGCCTAAGACCCCGGAGTTAGAAAAGAAAAAAAAAAGGGGGGGGGGGGGGGGGGTCATACATTGAGTGCTTTACACGGGCGTGTCGGGTCAATGACACGGGCATGTCAGGTCAAATTTTGACCTTTTCTGAAAATTTTCAGAAAACAAAAATAAAGTAAGTTAGAATATATTTTTATAAAAAGAAGCAATTTTATTAAAGAAAACAACTAAAAAAGATAAAAATAAACAAAAATGACTTAAATAAAATACAAAAATATAGGTATATTTACAACTCATCAGAAGGATTGGCATTTTATAGTGGCGACCTCCCTGGGTGTGAAGGTGTCACCGCAAAACGACGGTTCTGTGCCTAAGACCCCGGTGGTTTAAAAAGAAAAAAATGGGTTTTACACACGAAGTTCATATCTATATCCTCAAACTTCCACTCTAGCATCGATAATGACTGTAGTAACCCTCCTAGGCTCTTGTACTCTGCCTTTACCCACTGGCAGGTCTCATAATGCGTCACATAATATATGATTTCCCTCTTCATCCCTGGCAAGTATATGCTCCTCCATAGATCCGCTGTCTTCTTGGTGATACTGGGGTGCACTGAGTATTGAGAATAGTGTGACTCCCTGAGTATATCCTCCTGGACACCACCTCCTGCAGGTATATAGACACGGCCCCGAAAATGAGCGAGGTCACCAAACAAAGAATAGTCCTCCCACTTTCCTCCTTCCAAGGCTATAAATACTGGATCCAAATCTACATCCAGCCTCTACTGTATTCTAATGCGCTCCCGTATGTCATACACGATGACCAAGGAGTTCAAGTACTCCTAATAAACATCCGGCTCAGTTCAATAAACCATGGTAATGTGCTTAACCTCTAGCATCCGTACCAGCTCCATAGCCATCACCCGGGGCTCCGGTCCAGTAGTGTTGGCTCTCCTGGTCAAGGCATCCGCCAGAGTGTTCGCCTTCCCCGGGTGATAATGCATCTTATAGTCATAGTCGCATAGGAACTTAAGCAATCTCCACTGGCACAGATTTAGATCCTTTTGCGCGTCAATATATTTGAGGTTCTTGTGATCTAAGAAGATATCACAATGAACCCCATACAAGTAATGCCTCCAAGTCTATAATGCCAATATCACAGCCACGAGCTCTAAAACATGTACGGGGTAGTTCTGTTCGTGTTTTTCAACTATATTGAAGCATACGTAATAACATGTCCATGCTGCATCAGGACTGCACCCATCCCCTGATATGATGTGTCGCTATAAATGTGAAATCCTTCCTTCCCAGATGGAAGTGCAAGGATGGGAGAAGAGGTTAGCCTGTCCTTTAACTCCTGGAACGCTGCTTCACACTTCTCGTTCCAAGTAAATGTCGCATCCTACTTCTTCAAGGACGTGAGTGGGAGTGCTACCCATGAGAACCCCTCCACAAACTTGCGATAATATCCCGCCAGTCCCAAGAAACAGCGTAAATCTAAAGTTGACTTTGGTCGTGGCCAATCTCGAACTGCTTGTACCTTGGCTGGGTCTACAGCCAATCTAGCTCCACTGATGGTATGCCCCAAGAATGCTACCTCTTATAGACAAAACTGGCACTTGGAGAACTTTGCGTACATCGGATGCTCCCTCAGCTTGCCCAACACCAGTGCCAAATACTGGGTATTCTCCTCCTTTGTCCGGGAGTAGATCGGAATGTCATCGATGAAGACTATAACAAATCTATCCAGGAAGGGCTCAAAGACACGGTTCATCAGACTCATAAATGCGGAATGTTCATTTGTGAGTCCGAAGGGCATCACCAGGAACTCGTATAGGCCGTACCGAGAAATAAAGGATGTCTTCAGGATATCCTCATCCTGAATGAGCAGCTGATAGTACCAGGATCTCAAATCTAGCTTGGAGAACCAAAAGGCTCCCTGTAGCTGATCAAAATGCTCATTGATCCAGGGCAATGAATACGTGTTCTGGGCTGTCAACCAGTTCAGCTCCCGGTAGTCGAGGCAGAGCTGCAATGATCCATCCTTCTTCTTATTGAATAGTACCGGTGCTCCCCACGGTGATGAGCTAGGTCTGACAAATCCCGACCCCATGAAAGTTAGGGTTAGATTTAATATACTATAGAGGGGGGGGGGTGAATAGAGTATGTATGTATATTTAAAAACTTTTCCTGAACAATAAAGATTATACCTAAACTTAGATACTATATTACAGCATACCAAATTGAAATAAATGAAATCACAGAAAAGCTAAATAACACAACCACAGCAAGAACAAGAAGAAGAGGGCAACCAGACAACACAAGAATTTATAGTGGTTCCCCAACCTGGGTACATCCACTCTTCTACCACCCTGGTAGGAATCCACTCAGGTTTTTGATAAAGTGACTGCCACCAATGAGCTTTTGGTCAGGTGCTCAAAAAACAAACCTCAAGTCTTTTGGTTAGGAGACTTGCAACCAGGAATCACTTTTGAAGGGAGTAGAGAACCCTTTTTACAGAGGGGGTGAAAGAGTGATGGTATCTTCTCTTTCTCAAATACAACTGTGAAGACTAGTGGAATTGATGTTAACAAAAAGCTCCCCTTGAAATATTGAGTTTGTTCAGGGAGAAATGGAACTTTTCTTCAGGGTGATAGGTCTTCAAGCTTTCAACTTTAACCCGAAGAACTTGAGGATCTTCTTGACAGATGTGGTACTATTGTCCTACTTAAAGTTCCTGAGAGTATGATAGAAGAAGATTCTTGATTTGGATGGTTGTTCTTCTTCTTCAAAAAGATTGTTCTTCTTCTGGTCTAGCAGTTGTTGATTTCTTGACTGATCGACTCTCTATGTCTCAAGAATTCTGTATGTCTCTTAGATTGTGTCTCTTAGAAGAAAGAGAACTTCTCGTTTTTATATTTTCCATGTGGAAGTCCTTTTGAATTTTGAAATTCTTCCTGTAATTAATGCTGACGGCCTTGGAATAATTTGGCATTGATTTGTTTCCCCAACTGTCCCTTAGAAAAATGGCAGATAATAATCCCGATGAAGACCGTAATTAATGCTCTTGTCTAATGGTAATATTCAGAAAATATTAGAGCATTAATTATTCAAGAATTATTGCCACATAATAAGGACAAAAGAGGAAAACAGTGAAGATTGGATTCGTCGACCTGAGTCCACAGTTCGTTTAGCTAAGAATAGCTGTTCGTCAAGCTGGAGTCCACAGTTCGTTTAGCTAAGAATAGCTTTTCGTCAAGCTGAGATCAAAGATCGTCGACCTCAGAATACTACTTGATAACTTTCTTCTTCTATGCATCAAGTTCGTCGAGCTGAGATCTAAGATCATCAAGCTGAGCCCTGAGAACTGATTTCGTCCAGCTAGTCCACGATCGTCGAGCTGAGCTCAGAGATTTGTCTCCGAGTTCGTCGAGCTGAGCATGACTTTTGTCGACAGGAGATCGACGAACGTAGAACTCCTTTTTCTAAGTTTCTCTAAGTCTTGAGTCTCTGACTTTGTTGAAGGCTGGTCCCTGGCATTATTGACTCTAAGGACTTGACCTAGACTCTAGGACACAACCATGACCCTGGTCTATACATGTTGGGTCATATCCTAACTTAGTGAACCTATCCCAAATCCAACTAGGGATCCAACACCCCACTAGCTCCAATATCTAGGTCCTGAACTCCGCTAGCTCCTTGGGGCCAACCAATACAGTGTCCGAGATACTGGCTTCGCTCCCATCACCAACTAAATTCGGAAGTCCATATCCCTAGTCGGTGGCAATCCGGGCAATTTCTCCGGAAATACATCGGAGAAATCCCTAACCACCAGTATATCAATAATAGAAGCTTCTGCTCGCGCCATCTCGAAGCAGATAATATATACCTCCTCCCCTTTCTCATAAGCTTTGATAGCCTGTACAGATTATAATATAAGATGGGAGATTGGTCTAATACCTTTAATGACGATGTCGTTGTCCCCATGCCATAAGGTGATCCTCCTTGAGGGGAAATCGATCCGGGCATAGGTCCAGTGCAACCAAGTCATGCCCAAGATCAGATTGAAGTTCGGCATTCTCAAAATCATCGTCGGCGCTTCAAAGTTCTTTCCTCCAATTTCTGCCTCCATGTTACACTTGGCAAATGATAATAGCTCTGATCTGTCTGGCAGACACACCCTCCTGGTTATGCATGTGAATCGGTCTATGCCCGCTAGTCCTTTAAGGAAGGCTTCTGATACAAACGAGTGTGAAGCACCTGTATCGAACAATGTATGAGCCGGCTTGCTACTGATAAAGACTATGCCTCAGGTTTTTGTTTGAATTATAACATGTTTGTTGTTCTACTAAGGTTGGCAAAGAACTATAAAATGAAAGCTAGAATGCAATTAATTTTAAGTACCTGTAATAACCTCCTCAGGGTTCCTTCGCTAGACGAGGTCCAAAGCATACATTTGCTCCTGTCCACGTCCTCTACCATAATGTCCTCGACCTTGGCCTCGACCTCATCCTTGGCCTCGGCCCTGCTGTGCTAGAGGGGATACTAGAGGTAGAGGAGGAGGTGGTGGATGAAACTATTGAGGACATTTAGCTCTCATATGCCTCGGTTGTTGGCATCTAAAGCAAATCACCAGTCGGTGGCCATGATCATCTTGTCTCCTCGGGTCGTGTACCTGTAGCAACTGGGGAGCTAGTACTATAGGAGGCCCCTGCTCTTGCTTGTAGTTGGGATGATAATGTCCCTGACCCTTCTTTTAGCTGATCACTCTACCACTATGGGAGCCCCTACTACTCTCCCCGTGGAATGACCCATCCAATGGTCTCTTTCCCCTTCTCTGTACCATCAGCTAGTCTGCCTTAAGCTTCTTAGCCATCTCTATGATCTGCATCGAAGTACAATAGGAAATTAATAGAAGAGCCTACCTGGTAGAGTCCTTAAGCCCCCAATAGAACCTCTTTGCATAGCTCCTATCATCTAGATCATGTATCCCCGTAAACCTGGCCAGATGGGAAAATTACCTCTGGTACTCTGTCACTGATCTTGTCCCCTGCCTGAGGTTCAAAAACCTCTCCTCCAACTCATCTTTATCTATAATAGACACGAAGTTATCCAAGAAGGCCTCGCTAAACTCATCCCAAGAAATATCTGACAGTTCCCTATCTGCATATGTGGAGTCCCGCATGGACTTCCACCATCTCTTCGCGTGAGCATCAAGTGCAGAAGTCGCTAAAGGAACTGCCTGCCTGATGGGGCAGCTGATTCCTGCAAGCATCTCTTTAATGGCCTTGAGCCACTCCTCCATCTTTACTGCATTCTCTGTCTCGTGGTATATTGGTGGGGAGAGATTCTTGAAGGCACTCAACCAATTCAATTCCGGGTTTGGCTGTTAGGCCGGGGCCTATTGATATTTGAAGGCATCAAGGATGGCCGTTAGAGTCTGCCCCATCTCCGCCTGCTGGAAGGGTGTGGTAGCCTGAAGGGGAGGGATCACACCCTGCGGTACATCAACCTATGGGGGCTGTATAAATATAAGGTTTATATTAGGATTGGCCTAACTCATTGTTTTAATGGACTATTTTCTATGACTTTTACATATGGGCACACTTTTGCTTACGCTGAATAGTTTGTCCGCAAACAAATGCTCGTGCGGGGTGGCCAGTGGAGTGGACTGTGTCTCAATGATCGTTGGTTTAGTGATACCAGTTTGTAAACCCCCCATTACCAAGGAGGTAACACGGTCTTATGCCGATCCTGCCGGCTAGTACGATCATTCAACCTATCAGCAAATCGAGAAGAGAATCAATATAAGCAATTATACATCAAGTCCCCATCACAAAATCATCATAATATAAGTTAAATGAGAGATCTAATAGTCCACAACAAGTACAGAATGAAAGAGAAAAGGGCTTATGCCCAGTACATAGTAATCAATCTCTCTCACACAAAATCTAACCAAGCGGGAGCTAATCTATCATCAATACACGTATCATCACCTGATGCCGGGTTGTAGCAGAAGTAGTAGTAGGTGGTGTCAGCTCCTCATGTCATGCCACCTCGTCCTGCTGGTGCTCTAGCTCCTCGAGCTCGTAAAATGATACGGTCACAACCGATAATTAGTCATAAAGACTAAGACATTTTATCCTTGCCTCACCCCCGCAACTCCTAGGTACCGAGTGGGAGGAAGAAGCGGAGAACAATAAGGGGTATAAAAGGAAAGCAGGTGATAGTGAACTTAATCTAACAAGATTATGTAATAACAAGTATATCTCTACTTTAACAGTTCTATATGGTACAAGTAAAGTAAGAAAGAACTGTACTGAAATAAATGCTGTAAATAAAGTAGAGAACGGAGCAGGAAATAAACTATCTACTACTAAGTTGTCATCACAGGAGTACCTTAACTTATATAAATGCCCATACAAACTTATAAGTTAAGAATTCACAAATTTAACTTATCATATAAAAGAGCCCATACTAATTTATATGATAAGGATCCATGGTGCGTATGTCTAAGTATGTATATATGATATGGTACGCGGGTTATGATTCATACAAGTGCAACTCACCCACATGAATCTATGCGCACAGACCTTTAGCTCCCTTTTTTATGAGTTAGTTTAACTCTCAGGTAATACCGTTTTGGCTATTGCAGTAGTGGAGCGGGCGTCTCCCCTTCTAGGAGGGTATACACAATAGTAGGCCTAGACCTTTCGTACGCCTCTTAAGAACACACAAGAGTCACCACGTACTAAACTGCTGGCTAGTCCACCAGACTTTTAGGTCGGGTGTGCATTTTCAGGGATTGTCCTTCAGACAGTAGTATAAACAACCTACTGGCCCCTCAAACCCTCACACCTCACCTAAGTCACTGTACTGCCATCGGTGTGACGATTGGCCTAGTACCGCATGACCCGCCACTAATATGTTTTTGCACATGCAATTTATTTCTAACCCAAGCCTCCGCTCACAGGACAAAACCATCCTGTATCCAAACATCTGAGCCTCCAGCTCGCAGGACAAAACCCTATACGGGTAATATTGTCACATCGTTCCCTTAACCTATTAGACCAGTCTTTTCTAATGGTTATTAGGCATAACAACTTATGGTTAGTCTTTGGACTGCATAGGGAATATGATGAGTTGTAAATATACCTATATTTTCGTATTTTATTTAAGTCAATTCTGTTTATTTTTTATCTTTTATATCAAGTTTTATTCAATAAATTGCTTATTTTTGTAAATATTATTTCTAACTTAGTTTTATTTTTATTCCAGAAAAATTCCAGAAAAATTCCAGAAAAGTCAAAAAATTTGACTGACACGCCCGTGTCAATTGACCGACACGCCCGTGTCACGCCCCCCCGACGATCGCCGGCCACAGGTTGCCAGCTCGACGTTCGGCAATGATCAAACTAAGCTCGACACGCCCCAAGACACGCCCGTGTCAAGGTGCGACACGGGCGTGACCTAGCCACCTGGCCCGACGTGACGCGCGCGACTTTGCAGCCGGACCGCGCCCAGATCGACCTCCCCGACACGCCCCAGTCACGCCCGTGACTGACACTTGTCACGCCCGTGACCTTGGGCGTGACCGCCACGTTTTCAGCCGAAGTCAACCTTCCAGTCAAGTCACCCGATCAGCTCATGAATAGTGTCGACACGCCCCCCTGTCACGCCCTAGTCACGGGCGTGACCCACCCGAAATTTTGCCTATAAATAAGAGCTTCCAGGAAGCTTATTTGGTCCACTTTTTTGACCACTTTGCTTAGGGGAGGTGCTGCACAATTGGATTCCATACCTATGTAAGGAGAATTTCTCCCCCCTCTCTCTCTCTTAGTTTGTATTAGGATTTTTACTTTAATGAAATATGAATTTTTCTCTCTTAACTAGTATGAATAATCCAATTGAATGCTCCTACTTAAGCAATTTTTCGTTCATCTTTTTGTATTTCTTTTATGTTTTCATCATTTTAGCCTTCGTAATATAGTTAGATTTAGGGTTTATCGGCATTTCTAGCCGTTGTGCCGTCCATTTAAATTTCATTTTCTGCACTTTTTTAGATTTAGCTTT
Source organism: Platanthera zijinensis (assembly GCA_039513925.1). NCBI lineage: Eukaryota > Viridiplantae > Streptophyta > Magnoliopsida > Asparagales > Orchidaceae > Platanthera > Platanthera zijinensis. The sequence continues at coordinate 245,967,357 of CM077078.1, read as the reverse complement.
TCTCCTTTTTCCTATTTTTTCATTCATAAGGCTTTATAAAAACTCATCTAAAAGTGTTATTTTCATTTTCCTTTAACTTAGGCTCTTTAGGATTGTAAAACTTTTTGTCCTTTTTGTTTTATTTTCACTTTTTAGGAGTTTTTATAAAAATATAAGAATGAAAATATAGTCGTTATAATTTTTCGCTCACTTTGTTTTAGCTTTTTAATTTCAAAACTTTTAGTCCGGTTAATTCTTATTTCATCTTTTTATGCATTTCTACCGCATTCTAGCGGTAGAAATGCAGTTGTATTAATTTTTCGAGCACTTCCATTTTGCGTTTATTTGCAAAAAAATTTCGCTCCGGTTAATTTTTATTTTCACTTTTTATGCATTTCTACCGCATTCTAGCGGTAGAAATGCAGTCGTTTAAATTTTCTGAGCACTTTGTTCTTCTTATTTTTGCAAGTGTGTGTGCGTGTATGAGTTAGGTTTTACTACTTTATTTCAACTCCTGTAGAGTGCGTGTGTGCGTATGCATTTATTTCCGCCTACTCGTTAAGAGTTAAATGGCGCTTTGCTTTCATTTCCCGCCCACTCGTTTGAGTGGGACTTGTCTTTTTACTGCTTTCATTTTCTTCCTACTCACTTGAGTAGGAAAACTTTGTGTGTGTGCGTGTGTTTTCTTTTCTGTAGAGTGTGTGCGTGTGTTTTCTTTTCTATAGAGTGTGTGCGTGTATGAGATAGATTTACTCCCGCCCACTCATTTGAGCCGGGACTTGCAATTTTATCGCTTTCTCAATTATGTAGAGTGCGTGCGTGTAGGAGATAATTTTACCGCTTTATTTACCGCTTTCTTTAATTAAGAAGAGTGTGTGCGTGTGTGCATTTATTTCCCCCTACTCATTTGAGTAGGGCTTGCTTTATTTAATTTTCTTTATGGTTTTGAAGTGTGCGTGAGTGCCTGCATCAATTAGCCTTAAATTTATCTAATTGTCCTATTTTTCGTGTTTTCTCTTATAATTGTTCAGTGCTTAATTTAACACTCACGCCTCACCTAAAAACCATAAAGCCGTCCCCATACCGATGAGTGGCTAATCTCTTTTAGCCTTCGGCATCGAAGAGCATTGGGACATAAAAAATGATTTGAAATAATTAAAAAACTTTATTTTTAATTTAATTTAAGGACTTAAGGTTTACCCCGGGTTAACGACGCATAGGACCACATAATCGATGTGTGGGCTCTATTTCCGTTATCCATACGCGACGCCGAGAGGCTGCATGTATGGACCGATCCCCCTTGGGTAAAGAGAACTGCGTACGCCCCCTCGAAAGAGGAGAAGCGTAGTTCTGCCGGATTGGGTTCCCCACCCAATAGCGGGGTTCTTAGCGTAAAGCGGGCATTAAGAGGAATCCTTCGTCGGTCTAACGATCGGTCGAATAGTCTTAATGTTTAGGTGAGCAATATTCCTAGAGATAAGTACGCTCATATTTTCGGAACCTCCACGGCCAAGTGCCTTTTATTAATTTAAAAACAAAGTTTAATAATTGTTAAGATTATTTTAGTCTTAATCCGATTCGATGCCGAGCGTTAACCCGTCATCGAACTAATTTAGCAAAATTCCGCTTTCTTTCTTTCCGTTTTAGTTAAACTAAAAAATCCCACCTTACTGTTAGTAAGATAATAGTGTTCCTGGAAGAGTAGATATAATCAACGCATCCCCGAGAATAATACGACCTCGGTATTTTCCCGAATACCGGGTACTACTTGCGATAGGTACGCTTGCCTCCTTTCGTTAGAAAACTCGATCTTCTAACCGGCCCGCGGAATCTGACCATTTCGAACCAACCACAGTAGGTCTCTGTTCCGCGGCCATCAAGTTTTTGGTGCCGTTGCCGGGGAATCTGGTTGTTATATTGAATCCGGGAATCTATTAATTTTACTTTATTTTCAAATAAAAAAATTTTATACAAAAAAATATATCCTTCCCCCTTTTCATTTTTTTTAGGGTATATGACCCGTGGACAACCTTCGAGTTCTGAAAATCTTGAATTCGACCCCGATATCGACCGCTCTCTTGCGCGTATCCGATCTCTCCGTCGAATTCCCTTTTTAGACCCCGCAGAATCTATCGGAGAACCCTCTTCTTCTTCTATGGCCGACCCGAATAATGCCCAACCGGTCGAGCGTACTATGTCTTATTACGCTCGGCCCAATTTGGATGATACGGGGTCGAGTATTGTTCGGCTAGCTGTGGCCAACAATAATTTTGAAATTAAGTCAAGTGTGATTCAGATGATCCAAAATGCCGTGCAGTTCGACGGACAGCAGGATGAGGACCCCAATAATCACTTGTCTAATTTTCTTGAGATTTGCGATACTTTTAAAATTAATGGCGTCACTGTTGACGCCATTCGTTTGTGCCTTTTTCCCTTCTCTCTCAAGTCCAAGGCTAAGGCGTGGTTACTCTCCCTCCCGCGGGGATCCATCACGTCCTGGGCGGAATTGGCCGAAAAATTCCTTACGAAGTATTTTCCGCCCGCGAAAACCGCAAGACTGCGGGCGGACATATCTTCGTTCGTCCAAAACGACTCCGAGTCTCTTTACGAGACTTGGGAACGCTTTAAGGAGTTTCTCCGCCGGTGCCCGCACCACGCTCTGCCAATTTTTTACAATGGACTGAATAGTCAGACGCGTCAAATGATTGACGCGGCTGCCGGGGGCACTCTGAACAATAAGACCCCCGAGGCCGCCCAGGCCCTTTTCGAGGAAATGGCGGTGAACGCCTACCAGTGGAACATCCCGCGGGCGCGCCCTAAGCAGGCGGGCATTTTTGAAGTGGATGCCACCGCTCAGCTAGCCCTCCAAGTGGAAAGGCTAACTAAGCAGGTGGCAGAGATGTCTGTTTCCTCCTCCACTCCGCCTTGTTTTCTCCCCCCCTCCAACGTCTGCGTAATCGACGAATTCGTGGACTACATGGGAAATCCGGTGCGTCCCTCATTTCAAAACAACCCTTATAGTAGCCACTATAATCCGGGTTGGAGGAACCATCCGAATTTCTCCTGGAGCAACCCGAACAACGCGCAGCGTCCCCCTCCCCCTCCTTTTGCGCCAACGCTTCCTCCTCCCCCTCCTATGAAGCCATCCCCGGTGGAGGAAAATTTTAATCGTTATGTCGCGTCCAACGAGTCTAATATCCGGAACATCACCGGATCGCTAAAAAATTTAGAACTCCAGGTTGGACAGCTAGCGCGACTCATGTCAGAACGCGCCATGGGGGCACTGCCAGGGAACACGGAGCCCAATCCAAGGGAAACCGCCAACGCTATAACCCTCCGTAGCGGTAAGGAGGTGGTCGATCCAAAACGGATCGATCCTCAGGTACATATTTCACCTCCGACCCCTCTTCCCTCTTCTTCGATTACGCAACCCTTACCGATTTTTAACGATAAAACTATTTTAAACAAGGCGTTGCCCTACCCGCATAAGTTAGATAATGAGCGAGTAAACGCGCAATATGAAAAATTTATTTTAGTACTTAAACAAATTCATATTAATGTTCCTTTTTGCGAGGCTATCTCGCAAATGCCTAAATATGCGAAATTTTTAAAAGAACTACTTTCTAATAAACGCAAACTCGAGGATATTTCGCATATATCTCTCAACGCTGTCTGCTCGGCGGCTCTTACTAGTAAATTGCCCTTAAAACAAAACGACCCGGGACAGTTCTCCATCCCGTGCCTTTTTGGCGATGTATTAGTAAAATACGCCTTAGCAGACTTAGGCGCGAGCATTAATTTGATGCCGTTCTCGCTCTTCCTGCGTTTAGGTTTGGGTACTCCTGCTCCTACCAATATGCGAATCCAACTAGCGGATCGCTCGGTTAGGTTCCCCATTGGGGTTTTTGAGGATGTCCTTGTCCGAGTAGACAAGTTCACCTTCCCGGTGGACTTCGTCATCTTGGACATCGAGGAAGACGCCAACGTACCAATAATACTTGGTCGCCCATTCCTCGCGACCTCACGTGCGTTAATTGATGTAAGTAATGGTCAGCTTCTCCTTCGGGTAGGAGACGACCAAGTTACTTTTTCTATTAACTCCTCTATGGAAGACTCGTCGCCGAGCGATGATTTCTGCTATTCTTTAGATTCTTTTTATGGAGATAGTTCTTCCCCGGTTTTCGAGTCCGATTTTTTAAACGAAAATATATTTTCGCTCGAAAATTTTTATTGCGATGAGGACGAGTCTACGAACATGCCTTTTGAACCAATTGGTTCGAAAGACATTAGCACTAAAACCTCACTAGAAGAACCGCCCATCCTAGAACTCAAACCATTACCCGAATCCCTAAAATATGCCTTTTTGGGGAAAAATGATACACTCCCGGTAATCATTTCTTTATATTTAAGTGATTCGGAGACCTCCGATTTATTGGAGGTTTTGCTTAAACATCGCCACGCAATTGCGTGGCAAATTTCTGACCTAAAGGGGATTAACCCTTCTTTTTGCACTCACAAAATTTTCTTAAACGATAATTGCCGCAAAACCATTCAGCCCCAGCGACGTCTTAACCCAAACATGAAAGACGTCGTGAAAGCTGAGATAATTAAATTATTAGATGCGGGGATTATTTATCCCATTTCTGATAGTGCGTGGGTTAGTCCCATTCATGTCGTGCCCAAGAAGGGCGGTCTAACCGTAGTGGCGAATGAGCACAACGAGCTCGTCCCAACTCGTACTGTTACGGGTTGGCGCGTGGTCATCGATTATCGCAAACTTAATGATGCCACCCGCAAGGACCATTTCCCACTACCGTTCCTTGACCAAATTCTCGAGCGTCTTTCCGGTCATCCTTTTTATTGTTTTCTCGACGGTTTATCGGGGTTTTTCCAAATCCCCATTTCCCCCGAAGACCAAGAGAAAACAACTTTTACCTGCCCCTTTGGCACCTTCGCCTATCGAAGAATGCCATTTGGCCTCTGCAATGCGCCAGCTACATTCCAACGATGTATGCTAGCAATTTTTGGCAAGCTAGTAGAAGATATTATGGAAATATTTATGGATGACTTTTCTGTATTCGGATGCTCTTTCCCGGATTGCCTTCGTAATCTTGATCGTGTCCTCCAGCGATGCGAGGAAACGAATCTTGTTTTAAATTGGGAAAAATGTAACTTTATGGTTCGAGGAGGTTTGGTCCTCGGCCATAAGATTTCGAGTAAGGGGATAGAGGTCGATAAGGCCAAAGTTGAAATCATAGAAAAACTTCCTCAGCCGACAAACATAAAATCCATTAGGAGTTTCTTAGGCCACGCGGGCTTTTATAGGCGTTTCATTCAAGATTTTTCAAAAATAACAAAGCCGCTTACTCACCTCTTGGAAAAGGAATCACCTTTTGTCTTTAGTAGCGATTGCGAGTCTGCTTTTAATTTTATAAAACAAAAACTTATTAATTCTCCGATTCTAGTGGCCCCTAATTGGTCCCTTCCGTTCGAAATCATGTGCGACGCTAGTGATATTGCCTTAGGCGCCGTTCTTGGCCAACGCGTAGAAAAACATTTTCATCCTATTTATTACGCTAGCAAGACGCTCACTTCCGCACAAGTGAATTACACGACGACGGAAAAGGAACTCTTAGCCGTCGTTTTCGCTTTCGATAAGTTTCGCTCGTATCTTACGCTATCTAAAGTTATCGTTTTTACCGATCACTCCGCCCTTAAATATCTATTAGCTAAAACCGACGCGAAGCCTCGCCTTCTTCGATGGATTCTCCTCCTACAAGAGTTTGACTTGGAGATCCGAGATAAGAAGGGCGCGGAGAATCTAGCGGCAGACCACCTCTCTCGTTTAGACAATCCGGGTGCGGAAGCGCTCGTCGAATCTGAAATAAATGACAGATTCCCCGAGGAACACCTTCTCGCCATTCGTTCATCTTCGTCATCTTCGCCTTGGTTCGCAGATTTTGCGAACTACTTAGTCGCGCGGGTACTTCCAAAAGATTTCTCAAGTCATCAAAAGAAGAAATTCTTTTCTGACTTGAAAAATTTCTTTTGGGATGACCCTTTTCTTTTCCGTATCTGTGCGAACCAAGCGGTTCGAAGATGCGTCGCGGGAGTGGAGTGCACACAAATATTGAGGCACTGCCACGAGGGTCCGGCCGGGGGGCACTATCAAGCCAACCGGACCGCTAGGAAGGCGCTAGAGGCGGGCTACTTTTGGCCCACTCTCTTCAAAGACGCGCACAATTTTGTGCGCGCATGCGATAGCTGTCAGCGGTCGGGTAACATCTCACGTCGCGACGAGATGCCCCAAAATATGTTTTTAGAATGCGAAGTCTTCGATTTATGGGGCATAGATTTTGTTGGCCCCCTACCTCCTTCTTATAAAAATTCTTATATTTTAGTGGCGGTCGACTACGTATCACGGTGGGCGGAAGCGCAGGCTCTCCCCACCAACGATGCGCGAGTCATCGTCACATTTCTAAAAAAATTATTTTCTCGCTTCGGCACGCCTCGCGCTATTGTTAGTGATAGGGGAACGCATTTCTGTAACGCTCTAATGGCAAAGACGTTAGCTAAATACGGAGTCACGCACAAGCTTGCCACCCCCTACCACCCGCAAACAAGTGGCCAAGTTGAGGTAGTAAATCGAGAGATAAAACGCATATTAGAAAAAACCGTTTCACTTAATAGGAAAGATTGGTCCGCTAAGCTCGACGACGCGTTATGGGCGTATCGTACGGCGTACAAAACCGCTACCGGTTGTACCCCGTTTCGATTAGTCTATGGCAAAGCGTGCCATTTACCCGTAGAACTGGAGCACCGCGCACTTTGGGCATTAAAACTCTTAAACCTCGACTCAAACTTAGCCGCTCAGAATAGAAAACTGCAACTAAACGAGCTCGATGAATGGCGTGCGAACGCTTACGAGAGAAATAAGTTCTATAAGGAGCGTTCTAAGTTTTATCACGATCAAAAAATTAAAACCCCCAAAATTTTTTCTCCGGGCGATCTAGTCCTTCTTTATAATTCTCGTCTTAAACTTTTTCTTGGCAAACTCAAATCCCGTTGGTCCGGTCCCTTCTTAGTTGAAGAAGTTTTTCCATATGGGACCGTACTCGTCTCCCACCCGGAAAAGGGCTCGTTTAAAGTAAACGGTCATCGATTAAAGACTTACATAGCGGGCGACCCTGTGATCGAGTATAGCGAAACCATATCCCTCGCCGACTTATAATCCCGCCACTATAGTCAAGCTACGCGACTATAAACAAAGCGCTCCTGGGAGGCACCCCACGTCTATCTTTTTTACGTCTTTATTTATTACGTTTTCTATTTTTCTAATAACTGCAGGGTTTCTAAAGGGCTTCCCCGAGCGCGGATCAGGGACGTTTTCTGCCCCCCTATTTTTCCCTTTTTGTACATATACCTGCTGTCTTGTTCCTCATGCTTAGCATACAACATTGGGGACAATGTTGGATCTAAGTATGGGGGTGTTTTCATATTTTCGTACTTTCTTTTTCACTTACAAAAAAAAACAAAAAAACAAAAAAACAAAAAAAACAAAAAACAAAAAAAAACAAAACAAAACTTCAAAAAAATTTATAACAAAAAAATATAAAATCCAATAAATTTTAATTAAAAATTTTTGAAGTTTCAATTTTGAAACTTTGTCTTATTTTTAACTCGGTCCGCGAGATCCGGCTCATCGAGCCATCCACATAACGAGTCATCTCGCGGCTACCTAGTTTGTATTTCTGTAAATATTCTTGTAAATATTTTTGTAAATAATTTTTGTAAATACTTTTTGTAAATATTCTTTCTCTTTCCCCTCTCCCTTTTTCCCTCTCATCCTTGTAAATATTTTTTTCTTTTTCCCAATTTTTTGTAAATAGAATGAAAATTTCATTAAAAATACAAACAAAAAAAATTCACAAAATTTTAAAATACAAAAAAATTTCACAAAAAACTTAAAAATCCAAAAAAATTTATTTTTGCATTTTTCTTTCTTTCTTAGTATGTATATATTAAAGATATAAATACAAAAATACAAAAACAAAAAAAAAGAGCATAACTTCAAAAACAAAAAAATTTTATGTAAGTTATGAAACAAATAAATCAAACATTTCATTCTTGAGTTTCTTGTTATCCAAAACTTTCGTTTTGAGTTTATTTATATGCAAATTTGATCAATTCTTTGTTCACTATTCGTTTGTTAATTATAGATTGAAAAATCTAAATAGCCGGGGTTAAGTTTTAAAGAATTTATTATACTTTGTTAAAAATAAAGGACTCGCTTTAGGCACTACTTCTAATTTTTCATAGATAGGAGCATTTGTACCATGTTAGAAAATAACGACTATAGAATTCAATTATGCTTGCTTTTAGCTTTCTGAAAAATTGGAACGTACAATTTATAAAGGTTGCTCTCAATTATTTTTCAATTAAAAATCTAGTTCTCTTTTCTCCCCTTACCTATCCTATCATAACCTACTTGGTATGATAAAAATATTTCCCCAAAAAGAAAAAGATCTTATGTCAATGGGAATAAGATTTCATTCCGTAAACATAGGCACCCAATAAATTAAAAGATTATACGTTACGGAGTAAGAGGATAAAATTCATTACTCCAACACATATACATTGGGTTATTTTTATTTATGAAGAAGAAAAAAATTTTATGTTAAGGAAAATAAGATTTCGTTTTCCTTTAACATCCAAATCAAAAAAAATTAGAGGTTCGAGAAAAAATAACCTCACCTCAAAATCCAAGCATCTTCATAAACCAACATCAACCCCCTTTAGCCAATTTCATGACTCTAGAATTAATTCAAAAATCTTTTTGAGAGCATAATTCGTAAATTGCATTATTTCCAATAACACTCCTATAAGCTAAAGTTCGTATAAATCCAAACTATTTTCTGTTAATCTAACCAATACAACTATTGCTTTCTATTTGATTACATCAAGAAGTCTTTTGTCCAAAACTTTTGCACTGTTTAAATCATCTAAATAATTTTAGGACTTAACTCTTATACCCCGTATATTTTTATTTGATCTTTCTTATAATTAATTCAGCGGTAGCAGAACTTAGGGTTTTTCATTATTCCTTATAAGTTCACCTCAAACTTTTGCTCTGGAATAGCAAAAGCTTAAGTATGGGGGTGTTTGATGAGTTGTAAATATACCTATATTTTGGTATTTTATTTAAGTCAATTCTGTTTATTTTTTATCTTTTATATCAAGTTTTATTCAATAAATTGCTTATTTTTGTAAATATTATTTCTAACTTAGTTTTATTTTTATTCCAGAAAAATTCCAGAAAAGTCAAAAAATTTGACTGACACGCCCGTGTCAATTGACCGACACGCCCGTGTCACGCCCCCCCGACGATCGCCGGCCACAGGTTGCCAGCTCGACGTTCGGCGATGATCAAACTAAGCTCGACACGCCCCAAGACACGCCCGTGTCAAGGTGCGACACGGGCGTGACCTAGCCACCTGGCCCGACGTGACGCGCGCGACTTTGCGGCCGGACCACGCCCAGATCGACCTCCCTGACACGCCCCAGTCACGCCCGTGACTGACACTTGTCACGCCCGTGACCTTGGGCGTGACCGCCACGTTTTCAGCCGAAGTCAACCTTCCAGTCAAGTCACCCGATCAGCTCATGAATAGTGTCGACACGCCCCCCTGTCACGCCCTAGTCACGGGCGTGACCCACCCGAAATTTTGCCTATAAATAAGAGCTTCCAGGAAGCTTATTTGGTCCACTTTTTTTGACCACTTTGCTTAGGGGAGGTGCTGCACAATTGGATTCCATACTATGTAAGGAGAATTTCTCCCCCCTCTCTCTCTCTTAGTTTGTATTAGGGTTTTTACTTTAATGAAATATGAATTTTTCTCTCTTAACTAGTATGAATAATCCAATTGAATGCGCCTACTTAAGCAATTTTTCGTTCATCTTTTTGTATTTCTTTTATGTTTTCATCTTTTTAGCCTTCGTAATATAGTTAGATTTAGGGTTTATCGGCATTTCTAGCCGTTGTGCCGTCCATTTAAATTTCATTTTCTGCACTTTTTTAGATTTAGCTTTTCTCCTTTTTCCTATTTTTTCATTCATAAGGCTTTATAAAAACTCATCTAAAAGTGTTATTTTCATTTTCCTTTAACTTAGGCTCTTTAGGATTGTAAAACTTTTTGTCCTTTTTGTTTTATTTTCACTTTTTAGGAGTTTTTATAAAAATATAAGAATGAAAATATAGTCGTTATAATTTTTCGCTCACTTTGTTTTAGCTTTTTAATTTCAAAACTTTTAGTCCGGTTAATTCTTATTTCATCTTTTTATGCATTTCTACCGCATTCTAGCGGTAGAAATGCAGTTGTACTAATTTTTCGAGCACTTCCATTTTGCGTTTATTTGCAAAAAAATTTCGCTCCGGTTAATTTTTATTTTCACTTTTTATGCATTTCTACCGCATTCTAGCGGTAGAAATGCAGTCGTTTAAATTTTCTGAGCACTTTGTTCTTCTTATTTTTGCAAGTGTGTGTGCGTGTATGAGTTAGGTTTTACTGCTTTATTTCAACTCCTGTAGAGTGCGTGTGTGCGTATGCATTTATTTTCGCCTACTCGTTAAGAGTTAAATGGCGCTTTGCTTTCATTTCCCGCCCACTCATTTGAGTGGGACTTGTCTTTTTACTGCTTTCATTTTCTTCCTACTCACTTGAGTAGGAAAACTTTGTGTGTGTGCGTGTGTTTTCTTTTCTGTAGAGTGTGTGCGTGTGTTTTCTTTTCTGTAGAGTGTGTGCGTGTATGAGATAGATTTACTCCCGCCCACTCATTTGAGCCGGGACTTGCAATTTTATCGCTTTCTCAATTATGTAGAGTGCGTGCGTGTAGGAGATAATTTTACCGCTTTATTTACCGCTTTCTTTAATTAAGAAGAGTGTGTGCGTGTGTGCATTTATTTCCCCCTACTCATTTGAGTAGGGCTTGCTTTATTTAATTTTCTTTATGGTTTTGAAGTGTGCGTGAGTGCCTGCATCAATTAGCCTTAAATTTATCTAATTGTCCTATTTTTCGTGTTTTCTCTTATAATTGTTCAGTGCTTAATTTAACACTCACGCCTCACCTAAAAACCATAAAGCCGTCCCCATACCGATGAGTGGCTAATCTCTTTTAGCCTTCGGCATCGAAGAGCATTGGGACATAAAAAATGATTTGAAATAATTAAAAAACTTTATTTTTAATTTAATTTAAGGACTTAAGGTTTACCCCGGGTTAACGACGCATAGGACCACATAATCGATGTGTGGGCTCTATTTCCGTTATCCATACGCGACGCCGAGAGGCTGCACGTATGGACCGATCCCCCTTGGGTAAAGAGAACTGCGTACGCCCCCTCGAAAGAGGAGAAGCGTAGTTCTGCCGGATTGGGTTCCCCACCCAATAGCGGGGTTCTTAGCGTAAAGCGGGCATTAAGAGGAATCCTTCGTCGGTCTAACGATCGGTCGAATAGTCTTAATGTTTAGGTGAGCAATATTCCTAGAGATAAGTGCGCTCATATTTTCGGAACCTCCACGGCCAAGTGCCTTTTATTAATTTAAAAACAAAGTTTAATAATTGTTAAGAATTATTTTAGTCTTAATCCGATTCGATGCCGAGCGTTAACCCGTCATCGAACTAATTTAGCAAAATTCCGCTTTCTTTCTTTCCGTTTTAGTTAAACTAAAAAATCCCACCTTACTGTTAGTAAGATAATAGTGTTCCTGGAAGAGTAGATATAATCAACGCGTCCCCGAGAATAATACGACCTCGGTATTTTCCCGAATACCGGGTACTACTTGCGATAGGTGCGCTTGCCTCCTTTCGTTAGAAAACTCGATCTTCTAACCGGCCCGCGGAATCTGACCATTTCGAACCAACCACAGTAGGTCTCTGTTCCGCGGCCATCAGCATACCCGGTGAAGGGCTCTCGGGGGCACTAGGAACTATGATGGGTTGAAGCACAAAGCTCCCTTTCTTAAGGGCACTTACTTTTATTAGTGTTTACCCATTAATAATACCCAACTCTAAATTTTGCTCTTTAGTGAACCTGATAACTTAAGGTATTATTGGGAGAACGATGGTCTTCCGCCGGTCTCCATTCTAATTACTTTCTTTGGGCTTTGCACTCTAACACTCGTTACTACTTGACACCAACAAGGGTTCCAACTTCCCAATACGCTTCTCAATCCAACCTCCTATCATATCCCATGTGGGTCTTAGTATTATGTGTTACTTTATCTAAGCGCAACCCATGACCAAATTCCAGCCCAAACGAAATGACTTCCATTTCCTTGGGCCAAATGCCCCTCATTATTTATCATGAGTTTGTCATGTATGTAATATTGGTCGTTCAGAATTTCATCAATTTTCTAATTATTTTGGACCATAATTTAAATTAATTAATTAAGTGACCCATGTCACTTTGAACATGAACTACTCTAATTAGTGGTCCATTATGTATAAATAAATTATCTGAGGTTCATCTAGGTTAAAAATGTCTGTTCATCAAAATCATGATTTTCCAATTTGAATTTCCATATATTTTCCATTTATGATTAAATCCATAAATAATCCATTTTCCAAATTAAGTATGGTGATCAAAATTGTTATAATAATACTCAGGAAAAAAATTCATGATCTTAGTTAGTAATTTGGCCTAACATAATTTCATATGGACATCATTACCAAAATGCCACTACTAGGGTTTTTAACATATGTAATCATCCAAAAATTCTCAAATAATTATATTGGGTTTTAATCAAAGAAACAGGATGATATAAATTTTTCCATAATTTTCAACAATATTTTTCCTTACTTTTAAATTAATTTCCCAAAAGGGTAAAATTGTAAATCTATAATATACACAAGATATAATCCTCAAATAGACTTATAACTTTTTCCAGAGATATAAAATGTCCTATTAGGGCATGTATCAAAATTTTAGAATTTTACAAGGTCAGTAGACCTATATCTCATTTTTATTTCTAAAAGATCTTATTTTCCATTAATTCAAAATAATGGGATTTTTGTTCCCAAAAATCTCACTCCTTCCAAGGGAGTTGTAATTCTTCCCTATAAGGCTCTGTCCAAAATATCATGGGCATTCATTGGGACAACTGGGATAACATCCAATTTTTACATTTTGGCACAATATTTACAAATCTACCTCCACCATGCATGTTGGATTTCCCCAACATATAGAGGTCCAAATGACCTGCAGCATTTTCCATAGTCATGTAATAACCCAATGGCCATTCCACCCAAATTTGGAGGCATTTAGAAGAGGGAATCTTCTTATATTCCATTTATTTAATAAATGATATTTCTATAAAAACTATAGAAAGGTACATCCAAAAAATTCTGATTTTTACACTAGACCTAGGTCTAGCATAAACAAATGCATGTCCAAAATTTCATGACGTGTGGACTTAGGGTTTGGCTTGGGCACGCATTTAAACATTTTCCTTAGACTAGGACCAGTCTCAGTAGAATGGCCCTACAGGGAGAAATATTGCTTCGAATTTAAAGTTTAAGGTGTCAAATTAAAGATAAGACTTATCTCTACCTTTTTAATGTTTGGCATTATTTCTAAAAATGCTTATATGAAGCCTAAATAATCTATACAAGGTGACTGTATAAATTAGGACAAAAAAATAGACTTTTTATTATTCTATAAAAATTCAAGGGCATTGGTTCATCTACTCCAATGAGCCTACGGTCTAGATTACACCAACCTGGACCAGCTAGATCTTGTATTTCCCGGCCTTTTGGACGTGACCACGGCTGGCGATTGTGACCACCACCTCCATTGAGGTGGTGGCTTGTGTTTGCCGGCGGCATGGCCGCCGGAGGTGGCTCCTCCGGCGAACCCAAGTAAGGAGAAATGCTCGACATGCTCCCTCTCACATGGCATAAGGCTCATTTGAGCCCAATATCTCTCCTAAAAGAGATAGACAGCTAGCACAGAAGGATGGGAGGAGAAACGGACCCTTAGATGAACTTTATGGTGGGTTTGGTGGTGATGCGCCATGGCCGACCCTTGCTCCGGCGAGCTAGCTCGTTTGCTGATTCTTCCGACTAATCCTCTACTCCTTAGGGTTCACTAAAGGTGATCGTGGGGTGGAATGTAGGTGAGGCCGGCTTGTTTAATGGCTTTGACTTAAGAGGAGTGGTTGGGCATGGCCGGCCATCATTGAGCATGATTCTCCCCCATGCCGCATCATGTCAGCCATGTAATGGACTGCCAACTATTGCCATAATTATATTTTCTTGAAATGAGGAATAGATTTGCTATAGAGATAGATCCCAAATGTTACATCACTATTTTATACTGACCCTAGTTCAGCCGGTATAAAAAAATGAACCGGCCAACACAGCTTTTTAGACTGAAGAATTCTCCAAGTCAAAAAACGTTGAGTGTGTTGACACCACTCAACGCCGCGTTAAGTGGTGTCGACACCACCCAACGCCTTTAGTTCTCTAGAATAGCTTAAGCAAAAAGCGTTGAGTGGTGTAAACACTACTCAATGCCGCCAACAATCCAAAGTCAAGGCGTTGAGCGGTGTCGACGCCACTCAACGCCGTATTGAGTGGTGTTGACACCGCTCAACGCCGCCAACAATCCTAAGTCAAGGCATTGAGTGATGTCAACACCACTCAAGGCCGCGTTGAGTGGTGTTGACACCACTCAACGCCGCCAGCAATCCAAAGTCAAGGCGTTGAGTGGTGTCGACACCACTCAATGCCGTGTTGAGTGGTGTTGACACCACTCAATGCCGTCACCATTCCAGATTTTTCCAAGTTAAGTCATTGAGTGGTGTTGAGACCACTCAACGGGTCGTTAAGTGGCGTTTAGACCACTCAACTCCAACACATCCGCAGTGTCTAAGTAGCACGACATCGAGTGAATTAAGACTGCTCAACGCCGCATTGAGTGGCGTCGAGTTCACTTAATGCTTTGTCGAATGGCATCGAGATCACTCGACACCTAAAGTTTCCCGAATATTTTTTGTCGAGCTCACTCGATGCCTTTTCAAATGGCATCCAGATCACTCGACGCCTAAAGTTTTTCGAGTATTTTCTTTGTTAAATTCGTCGAGTGGCGTCATGTTCACTCAACCCACTAGACGCTTCCTGAGCATGATTCAATTTTTTTGACTCAAAATTTGTTCAAGGGGTCTAGCACGAAATAGGATATTACAGTTTGTGGGATGTTACACATGAGATGGTAAAGCATATTGAAGTAGACTGCCATTTTATCAGAGAAGAGGTATTGAAGAATTAAATCTGCACTCTATTTGTCACTTCCTACATGGAGCTAGCCGATATTTTTTCCAAACCAATATCCCCTTTTTTAGATATCTGTGACGAGCTAGACATGGTTGATATATATTCTCCACCTTGAGTGGGAGTGTTAGAAAATATGGAGTCCTGGAAGTCTAGAGTACAGGAGTGGCAGACAGGTTTGGAGGTATTGCGTACAGGAGTGGCAGATAGGTTGGCAGTCTAGCAGCCTAGTAGTCAAAAGGTCTGGCAAACAGGAGTGGCAGAACTGTGGTTTTAGTGTTCTGGAGACCTTGTTTGGCGACCTTCTCTGGCTGTTTGGCAGTTGTCCTCTATAACTTCTTTGGATATATAAAGTGCGGTCTAGAGATCAGTAAGGGTTAACCGCAGTGCAGTCTGGTGGTGTGGTCTAAATACTATCTGATGCAGTAGGCCCAGAGTCGGCCTGCTGATAGGCCCTTGAGGGCCCAACCCATAGGAACAGGAGATGGCACCCACTGTCGGGGTGCAGCCCAAGCACCCCACCCATGACCGCACCTATTCTCAGCACAGCGAGATGTTGAGGCAAGGTCTCGAACTTAGCCCCCTTGATAAAGAGCTTTCCTAACAGCTCAGCTCAGTTGGTGATGAGAGCTGTTAGGAAAGCTCTTTATCAAGGGGGCTGGGTTCGAAACCTTGCCTCAACATCCCGCCGCACTGAGAATAGGTGCGGTCATGGGTGGGGTGCTTGGGTTGCAGTCCGGCAGTGGGTGCAGTCTCATGTTCCAATGGGTTGGGCCGTCAAAGGCCTATCAGAGCGGGTCGGCTCTGGGCCTACTGCATCAAAAAAAGTGCAAACACACAAAAATGATGCAGGCTACCGAGAAAACACACGTCGATTACTCATTAACCCAACACAAACATCTACAAGCAAACTCACAAAATTAAATCCAAGAGTACTCTGACCAAAGAGAGATCGAGAAGGGGTCAGGTTGGCTCCCAAATCCGAACAAGATGAATTCGAAGAGTACTCCGACCAAAGTTCGTTCTGAAAGGGGTCGGGTTGGCTCCCAAAATTTCATTTAAACAAAATTAAATGGCTTGAAGCAATCAAGCGGCTTGAGCATTGCGGCGAAGTTTCACGTTTCCAAAAAAAATCACACCAAGTGTTCTCCTCCCAAAATGACACGAGAGTAGAAGAAATCACTCAAAGGGGGGGAGAAGAAATTCGTTACCCAAAAGTGAAGAAGTAGGAGGTGTAGGGAACATGTCGACGGAATCACCACCGTGTTCACGAGCGGAGGATGAGGCACGATCCACTAGAGTTCAAACCACAGGGAGATTTCCTGGAAGAAAGGGGGGGGGTCGGCCTTGCAGTGGCTTGGGAAACTGATGTTGGGGAGATGGAGGCTTGGAGGCAGCGGAGCGGCAGCAGCACACGGGCGGCGTGGAAGTAGCGGATCGGGATGGGGCTACTTGGCCAAAATCGCTCCGGTCGGCGAAGGTGCGCCGAGTAACATGCCGAGCGGATGGGCGGCGGCAACGTCGCACTGCACAGTTCGGGCCGAGCCCTAGGGAGAGAGAGAAGCACGGAATGCAGTCCTTTTTTTTCTTGTCCAAAAAATCAGCTATCATAAAATCAAAGTTTAGGAGTATATATACACCCATAGGATTACAACCCTATCATAACACATTAGGTCTCATCTGGACCGTACAAATTAAAATAGCCAACAGGAAATTAAAACTAATTATAAAGTGCAGGAAGAATAAAGTTCGCAACAGATTAAGACGATGGCGGTGGCCGCGGGCGCAGATTGTAGCGAGCGTGGTTGCGGCGAAGGTCCACGTATTGTCATGCCGATTTGTCGTTGAGGCGCACATCCTTAAGTAAATGCAGCTCCAGATCATCATCCACGTCGGCTCCAACCGTGGCTCCATCAATTTCGGCTCCATCCGTCGTTGCTCCATCAATTCTCCCCCGCTCGAAAGAACTCGTCACCGATGAGTGGACCGATAGGTAGCGATGGAGGTGATAAGCATCCAAGCGGAGTAACTCCGCCTCGGTCACCCACAAGTCGTCAGAGGTAGGGAGGTCGCGCCAATGGACTAGAAAGAGGCGTGTATCACCCTCGTTGGAGGAGAGGACTTCATCTGCGGCAATCCTGTCAGGTAGGAAAAGAGACTGTGGAAAACTGGGAAATGGATTAGTATGAACATCAGGTAAAACAGTGCAGTCATCAACTGACGTAAATACAGTAGGATCCGTGACTATGTGTCCCCACTCACTCCCTACCCCATGAGACGAAGTAGGAATAGAGGATGTAGACGAAGGGGGTTATGTGGAAGAGGAGAAACATATGGTGTTAATTTAGAAACATTAAACGTAGGGGAAACTCCCATATCAACCAGCAGATCCAAAACCACCGCATTGTTACCCAGACATTTAATAATCTTGAAGGGACCGGCTCGCCTAGGGGCCAACTTTTTAATTGTGCCCGAAGGTAACCGCTCCGGAATTAAACGAACCATAACGCGATCGCCAACATTAAAAGTAGAAGGACGCCTATGCAAAATGGCATGTGACCGGTAAGACTCATATTGATTAGATAACATTTCTTGAATATGCTTGTGCAAATCATGAACGTGTTGGGTGAATGTTTGAGCAAAGTGGCTCGTTTTATAAGTGGGCAGTAGTGGTACTAAATCAAGCGGCACGGGAGCCTTGTATCCATGCACAATTTCATTAGGCGATAATCCCGTAGATCAATTCTTAGAGTTGTTATACGCTAGTTGTGCATGTGGAAGGATCAAATCCCATGTGACTTTGTGATCGCCCACCAGGCAACGTAGCAAAGATCCCAAACTTCTATTGACGTCTTCCGTTTGGCCATCCGTTTGTGGATGGTAGGCTGTCTAAAACAGGAGCATGGTACCCATGAGTGTCCATAACATCTTCCAAAAGTAACTCGTGAATCGAACATCACGATCTGAGACAATGGTACTCATCACTCCCCTATGGCTAACAACCTCCTTGAAAAACAACTTGGCGATGTGGGAGGCTTTGCTAGGCTTGCTACAGGGAATAAAGTAGGCCATCTTGGAGAAGCGGTCTACCACCACAAGGATGGAGTCATGTCTCGGCATCGTAGGTGGCAGACCGAACATGAAATCATACTAACATATTCCCAAGGAATGGAAGGGATCGGGAGAGGAGTATATAACCCCACATTGGTCTTATTCCCCTTGGCTAATTGACACGTGCGATAGCTTTTAATGATCTTAGTAACGAGGGACTTAAGGTGTGGCCAATAGAATTTATCTTAGACTAGCGTAATAGTCTTATCGCGTCCAAAGTGACCTCCAAGACCACCTCCATGCAATTCCCACACTATGAAGTTGTGAAGGGAAGAGCGTGGAATACACAGCTTAGAATGCCGAAAAAGATAACCATTCCGAAGGGAATATGCCGAAATGGTAGCGGGGGACTCGTCAAGGGTGGCTATATAGATATCTCTAAAGTCGGGTCAGTTCACATACTCCTCTTTAATGCGCTCAAACCCTATGACCTTTACCTCCATCATTGTCAACAATAAAGAAACGCGACTAAGGGCGTCAGCTATGCGGTTCTGGGTTCCCTTAAGGCGTTTCAGGACAAAGGTGTACTCTTGAAGGAATGATACCCATTTAGCATGTCAGGGGCTGATTTTAGTTTGGGAATTTATAAAACGTAAGGCTTCGTGATCCGATAATAACACAAACTCCTTGGGGAGGAGGTAGTGGCGCCAATGGTGCAGGCATCGGATAACAGCATAAAATTCCCTATCATAATTCGAGTAATTTGATTTAGGGCCGGACAATTTCTCGCAAAAATACCCAACCGGATGGCCATCTTGGCTCAGAACTCCCTCAATGCCTACTCCGGATGCGTCACACGTAAGCTCAAAAACCAAACTAAAATCGGGTAGGCGAAGTACGGGTGCTTCCATCATTTTATCTTTCACCAAACGGAAGGCATGTGCCGAGGATTTCGTCCAAACAAACTCGCCCTTCTTTAGGAATTCGGTGATGGGATCCATAATGACACTAAAGTCCCTAATAAAATGGCGGTAGAAGGTAGTTAATCCTTGGAAACTGCGCACGTCCCGAGTGGTGGACGGCTCGGGCCAATCCCGGATGGCTTGGACCTTTTTTGGGTCGACGTGGATGCCCTCTGAGCTGACAATATACCCCAAAAATTCGATCGATCGCAGACTAAATGTACATTTTTTGAGATTCAGATACAGGGTCTCCTTATGAAGGGTAGTGAATATGAGACGTAAGTGAGACGCATGATCAGCTAGAGACGTGCTATATACTAAGATTTCATCGAAATACACAATAACAAATTGGCCCATGTAGGGTCTGAAGATATGGGTCATCATGCGAGAAAACGTACTGGGCGCATTGGATAGCCCAAATGGCATGACCAACCATTCATACAGCCCATCTTTGGATTTGAAGGCCGTCTTCCATTCGTCCCCTTCCCAAATCCAAATCTGGTGGTAGCCACTCCTAAGATCCAACTTCGAAAAAATCATGGCTCCCACTAACATATCCAATAAGTCATCTAATCGGGGAATAGGGAAACGGTACATTACTGTGATCTTGTTGATAGCACGGCTATCAACGCACATCCTCCACGTCCCATCCTTCTTGGGAGCAAAAAAGGCTTGAACCGCACACGGGCGCACGCTATGTCTAATGAATCCCTTCAGCAGAAGGTCTGAGATCTGGGTTTGTAATTCTTGGTGGGCGGCGGGGTTCAGACGGTAATGGGAGGTTCGGTAGGGATGAACCCGGAACCAAATCAATGGCGTGCTGGATATCACGCATCGGTGGAAACTTCGAAGGAAATTCGTCCGGGTAGACGTTCTTATACTCTTCTAACAACTCCCTCAATTCTACGGGTAAATTCCCAAAGTCTACAGTCTCATCTGTGGCCAACAAGCAAACTAGCGCATACATAAATCCGCCAAAAAATGACTCTCGCGTGAATTCTTGCCGTCCTAGCAAACTCAACGTCTTCCGCTCAACCGGAATGGTAGTGTCCTTCGAGGAGCTAGATGGTTCCTTGGGTGGAGTAGGTTTTAGAGTGACCTTCTTCCCCTTGTGCTGAAACTCGTACGTGTTGGCTTGCCCATGATGAGTGACGTCTCGATCATAAAGCCATGGGCATACCAAAAGGACATGACACGCATCCATAGGGATGACATCGCACCAGATATGGTCCGTATAAGACTTGACCGAAAGGGGAACCAAACACCTCTTGGTAACCGGTAGGGACATCTTATTTATCCATGCTACCTGATAGGGTGTAGGGTGGGGATCCGTAACCAACGACATATGGAAATCGCAGCTTCAGAAACTATGTTCATTCAGCTACCAATGTCTATAATCAACTTACATAATTTCTCGCCACTCTTAAATATTAATGAAAAGATGTTGGTCTGATTCCAATCACCAAGAGAGTGAGGTATAGTGAGAATACAACGCATGACCATCAAACGTGAATCATCTTCCAAATCACTAGGTATGCCGTCTAAGTCGGACTCATCCGTAGCCTCGTATACATAGTCAGGTTCGTCTTTTATAGGCTCCACCAATGCTAAGGTCCGAGTTTTGGTAGGGCACTCGAAGGCATAGTGGCCGGTTACTCCGCACTGATAACACGTAGCCTTGTGAAAGTCCATCTAGTGCCAACTAGCTTCACCTATGGGGGGGGGAATAGGTGTCTTGCAACGAATTTGTGGAATTAAAATTGTACCTACACAAGAAAACAAAACAACACAGCATAGACAGGACACAAACAATTTATAGTGGTTCCCCGATTTGGGTACGTCCACTTTCCCCCTTCGACCTATCTCCCAACCAGGGATGACTCGGTCACTTCACCAACAGGATTGAAATCCAATCCTTGCACTAACGGAAGGAACCCTTCCACACGTAGGAGTCACCACTCCCACAACACGGGTTGCACTCAACCCTTACAACTAGAGACCAATCGGTCCTTTACAAAGAATTGAAAATAGCTTGTAAGAAATACAAACAACGTATGGAGACTAAGGTGTCCCTCTTCGTTCGACGACGTGTTCTTGAAGTCAACGAAGAGTCCACAACCCTAGATCTCACTTGGATTGAACCTCCCGAAACCGGCGGCGGCTTGGAGCGGCGGCTAGGTTCACGGAATAAGCGGCGGCGATGGAGAGCTGCTGCCGTGCAATCGAGATTCAAACTTCGTAGCAAAGGAAGCAAGGTCTTCCAACGGTCACACTAGGATCGGTCGTCTCGATCGATTCGGAAGGGGAAGGTTTTTCCCGATCAACGAATCAAGAGACAAGGGATCTCTAGTTAGACGCGTGAGACGCTATGCTAGCCTAAGCTTCTGTCGCCGGTGAGAGTACTAAGTTGTTAGCCTAAATCACCTAGAGGGGGGTGAATAGGTGAAATGCGTGTCAAATGTGGAATTAAAAAATAACACAGCACACATCAAGCAATCACAGACGACAAGAGATTTATAGTGGTTCCCCAATCTTGGGTACGTCCACTTTACTCACCGATCTAGCAAATCACTAGACTCGGCTACTCCACTATCTCGGATTGAAAACAATCCTACACCTCGGAACCACGTTCCTACAAACTCGATCCAAATTGGATCTACACTCGGAAGATAAAGCCTTCCTACAAATCTCAGAGAAAAACTCCTACAAAGAAATTTGGTTTGAAAATAAAATACAAACAGTAATATTCTCAGATCTGGATCTTGACAGTCTTCTTTCTTGAGAGCTTTGGCTTGATCAGAATATGTTGAAACGACTTGAGAGAGATCCACAAATCTGAAAAACAGAATCACCTCGATCGAGAAAATAGATCTGAAATCTTTGAGGCTTGGCGAGATCGAGTGATTAACTTTCGTCTGGATCGCTCGAAAATCAGAGTTGAAAACAGCGATCGAAGATCGTCGATCCAGAGCTTCTTCCGTGAACGTCAATGGCGGCGGCGTGAGAAATTAGGGTTCACGGAACTTTTTCTCTTTCTTAAAATAAAATCTCTGTTAACTTCTCATTAGTCAAATCTGAGAGGACCTATTTATAGGTGGACTCCAACGGTCAGAAAATTAATTAGGGGTGACACGTGGACCAATCAGAAATGATTAATTTGAAATACACTGCGAGATTGACTTAGAGAATTTCAGGAAAATTTAAACAGATATACTCGAGTCATAGAAGAAACATACTCGAGTATCAGATGGCATATACTCGAGTGGATAGAAGGAGTATACTCGAGTGTAAGAAGAGAAGCTACTCGAGTGATTCAAAGATCAGCACTCGAGTGAATTTAGAACTACTCGAGTATGAGAGTATATACTCGAGTAAAAACACTTAGAGAAAATTTCTGAGATAAGATAGGAAAAACTACTCGAGTGAAAGGGGTTGGAGATACTCGAGTGAGGGGAAAAAGAACTACTCGAGTATCTGGGGAAGATTACTCGGGTAATCACTAAGCTACTCGAGTATGAATAACAACTACTTGAGTACAGAGTCACTTACTCTAGTATATAGGGAACTACTCGAGTATGTAGACTTAGAATTTTTCTGAGATGAGAAGCACAGATCTACTCGAGTATGAACAGAACATTTACTCGAGTAACTAACTAACTACTCGAGTGCAAGTTATCATCTACTCGAGTATAATGCAGTCTACTCGAGTATGTAACCCAACTTACTCGAGTGCAGACTCACTTACTCGAGTGTAAAAGGAGGTACTCGAGTATGTGGACTTAGAGAAAATTTTGGATCTAAGAACAGAAGGATCTACTCGAGTATAATATATGACTTACTCGAGTGACTAACTATCTACTCGAGTATAAACTTATCTACACGAGTATACAGAGTCACACAAGTATGTCTGAGGATCTACTCGAGTACTAAGTCACTTACTCGAGTATATGAAGAAGGCTACTTGAGTATGTGGACTTAGAAAAATTTTCTTCTGAGAAAATAGACTTCAGTGCTTCAGTCCACCAATCCAAGTGCATGTAGGAAGTGTATCCAAATAGAGAGGCTATACATGGGCCAACACTTTGGATCACACAATGAGGGATTACATTGTATGGTCCTGTGTTTGGTGACCCATTATAGACTGACATTGGTCTACACTTAGCAATAAAAACCTGCACACATACAACTTGAACACAATATCAAATACACCTTAATTCATCTTAGTTCAAGGTCTGACCTCCTACAAATCTGAGGCATTGTGGAGACAAATCCCAACAATCTCCCCCTATTTATAGATGTCAGCACCCTCTACACTAAGGTGAATTACTTAGAGTAAAAAGAACAACACACATATACGAAAAGAAAATAAAGTAAGCTAAAGTAGGGTAAATAAAAAGATAGCCATAACCAGAATCAAATATATATATATATAGAAATGTTTTTAATAGATTAAAATATTCATTTCCACATTCTCATAGACTCAAGAAGGGGCTCCTTTGTGCATTCTTTCTCTCTTCAGCTCTTGTCTCTCTAGGTAACTGAAAGGTTTAGGAAAATAAGTTCTGGGCCTAGGAGGAGCAGCTGGGTTGTTGTATCCCCAATTCCTGTCATGAAGTCTGATCTTGATCTGAGATTCTTCATAAGCCTTCCATTCTGAATAACTGTAATAGTGATCTCTGTTCTCACCATGATCTGTTACTAACTTCAGGGTATCAAGGATCAGAGATTTGGAGGTTGGACTCCAAACTTCAGAATGAACAATTTCTGATCTACCTTCAGACGCTTGGGCAGGCTCTTTTCTAGGTGCAGAACGGCTGGCAGAAGCACCATCACCATATTTTCTTTTCTTTCTAGGGGCACCTTGAGAACTGGGAGGAATTTCATCTTGCCACATATCAGAATAGGAGAGAGGGGGCTCAGTCACATCACCATCAGGTCTGGGTGAGAAGACTGGCACACCTTCTGGTATGGTTGCCTGAGCTGGGGCATCTGCTGGAGGATGTTCTTCAAGAGGGTCTAAGAACTTGGGAATGATGGTAGGGTTGAGTTGAGAATTTGGGAAGTTCTGATTATTTACCCATACAGCTGTATCATAGATGTAGAATTTGACAGATTGGAGCTGGGCTAGGATGTCTGCTTTCATACCTTTTACAAGACCATCCACAGTTGTTTGGGCTTGTTCAGACAGTTTTTCAACTACTTTTTCAACTTGTTCTTTTACAATTTTCTCCCCCATGCTGATATCTATAGCTAGCTGGGCAATTGCTTCATCTTTGAAGGTGCCAACTTCTTCACATACTTTCATCACATTTGCTTCAGCATTCTTGTCCATTACTATCTGATTATGTGCAACAGTTTCTTGTTGATTTCTTAGTTCACCTATGCTTGTGATAGTGTGATCTAGTGCTTTTCCACCTAGCTGAAATAATCTCTTGAGCTCATCAGTATTGGCTTGAATTTCAGCAAAGCCTCTACTCATCTCCTTTTTAAGAGTAGTGACCTTGTTATTTACTGAGGCTAGAGATTCATCAAAGTACTTTCTCTGTTCAATGAGCAACTGTGCAATCTTACTCACCAGATCTGAAGAGGAAGAAGGAGCTGAGGTTGGTGCAGGGACTGAAGGAGCAGGAGCATTCCATGGAGGGATTTCAGTAATTTCCACTGAACTGACAGCTCTTTTGAAGGGTTCTACCAAATTTAAATCTTCAGTGTTGATGAAGGAAGGAAGGGTGAAGTCTAGTGTCCTCAGAGGAGCATCCACTGGTTCTGGAGATACTTCCTCATCATCAGACAACAGAATCTGTTCAGACTAGCTGGACTCTTTAGCTGAAGACTGAGCAGGAGATTGAGCTGGAGTCTGAGCAGGAGACTGAACTGGAGTCTAAACTGGATCCTGAGCAGGAGACTTTACAGCTGATTCATTCTGAAATAGGGGAGCATCTGAGCTGAGCTCATCAATGAATTTATTTATATCTTCTACTATAGACAGCAAGGTTGCTGGATCTGGAATCTCTGATTCAGGATTTGCTGGAGGAGGAGAAACTCTGACTTCTGCTAGTTCTGAAGGTTCTGAGGAAGCTGGGTACTTAGAGTGAGAAGAGGCAGGCTCCCCTTCAACTATTGCACCAGAGATAGCATCAGTTTGATGTAGAGGAGGAGATGGAATCCTGTCTTCAGATATACTGGGTTCTTGGGACATTCCTGAAGGAACAGCAGCTTTGGATACCTGGGCAGAGTTCAGAATTTTAATGTCATATCTCTGGATGGAGGATATGGAAACTTTCTTCATGTGATGGAGGGCAGTCCCTTTGGATAGGTCAAAGTCTGATGGGTTAATCTCATGAAGCAGGATGGAGATAATTCTTCCAAAGCTGGGATGCTTGATGCTGTCTCTGATTTTGTCTAGGATCAACAGTCCAAACTGGAACTGTTTGCGGCAGATGATAGCTTGCATTATGTCAAACATTTCCATAGAAATGTCTCGAATGGAATACATCTTGCACAACAGTACCTTAGCTATAACATCCACTAGGAATTTTCCTTCTGAGTTGAAGTCGGCCCTGCTAAAGGAGTGGGCTTGAGGGTTAGCTCCACAGAATAAGCTAGCCCTTACTAAATCGTCTGCAGTCATTTCGGCATCTTCATCGACCACTGGAAGCTTTAACAGAGTTGCAAGAGAAACTTTATCCAGCCGAATTTTTATCCCTCTTACCTTGGTTTTCAGGAGCTTTCCATTACGCTTTATCTTCAGTTTCTTATAGAATTCCTCAACTGCTGGGAAAATGACTCGGCACGGCGACATGAGAACGAACGACAGTCCGGAGGTTTCGAACAGAATCAGAAGATTGCGGAAATCATCTGAAAGATCGGCTATACCCGCGGGGGCGAGTTTAGAGCCGATGCCGATTTTAGAGGAGGGGGCCATCTGCGATTCTGGAGGATGAGAGAGGCGAAGAAGACGATGCTCTGTGATTTTCGGAAGATGAGGAGTCGGCGGCTACTCGAGTGAATGAGAAGTGGAAAGGGTTTCTCGATTTTTCTATATATATATATATAATCCTAATTAGGTTTTAGGAAAAGTAAATATAATTTCATACCTGAATGAAGCGGCAAATAGCTCGGTGCGAATAGAAAAATTTGAAATCTAAAATAGAAGTCTGTATACTCGAGTAGATAGCATCATACACGAGTATTAGACAGAACATACTCGAGTAGGTAACACCATACACGAGTAGTAGACAAAATATACTTGAGTAGGTAGTGTTCATACACGAGTATTTTGTCAAGTTCTCGAGTAGGTCAGACTTCTTACTCGAGTATTTTCCGTTTACTCGTGTAAGTCTTGATATACTCAAGTATCTAATACTTGAAAGACAATTTTCCTTGGTAGATGTCTATTGCCACTGAAAACTTTATCTCTGATCAGCCAACACCACTGATTTCTTCTTGATTTGTGAGTCCATCACTAGTCTTCTTTGTTGAGCAATCCGAGTTCCGTTTTGAAGAACGAGAACTTGGACTCGTCCAACGGCTTAGTGAATATATCTGCAACTTGCCTGTCTGTGGAGACATATTGTAGATCTATGTCTCCATTTTCCACATGCTCCCGGATGAAATGATAACGAAGCTCTATGTGCTTGGTCCGGCTGTGGGAGACTGGGTTATTGGCTATTGCTAAAGCGCTGGATGAGTCGCAAAACAATGGAATGTTCTGGAACTTCATGTCGTAGTCTTCAAACTGGTTCTTGATCCATAAAAGTTGTGCACAATAGCTGCCTGTAGAGATATACTCTAATTCAGTCGTTGAGATGGCTACACAGTTCTGCTTCTAACTGCTCCAGGAAATAAGTCTTCTTCCGAGGAATTGGCAAGTCCCGGAAGTGCTTTTCCTGTCGTCTTTGCTACCTGCAAAGTCTGCATCTGAAAATCCAATTAGTTCACTATCATTACTTCTTGGGTACCATAAGCCAAGATTTGGTATACCTTTGAGGTATCTCAGGATTCGCTTTGCAGCGATGTAGTGAGATTCCTTAGAGTTCACCTGAAATCTAGCACATACACAGGTTGAGAACATTATATCTGGTCTACTTGCAGTAAGGTAGAGCAAGGACCCAATTATGCTTCTGTACTTGGTTTCATCAAAAGGTTTCCCTTTCTCATCCTTGTCCAGAGACATAGCTGAGGCCATTGGAGTCCTCATAGAGGTTGCATTCTCCATTCCAAATTTCTTAAGTAGCTCTTTGGTGAACTTGGTCTGTGAGATGAAAATTCCATCCTCAGATTGTTTCACTTGAAGCCCTAAGAAATACTTCAGCTCTCCCATACTGCTCATTTCAAACTTCCCTTGCATAAGTTTAGAAAACTTCTTGCAGAGGTTGTTATCTGTAGAGCCAAAAATGATGTCGTCGACATAGATTTGCACTAGCAGAATCTTGCCTTTTATTTCCCTAAGAAATAATGTCTTGTCTATCTTTCCTCTTGTGAACTTGTTCTCAAGAAGAAAGGTGGACAGCGTCTCATACCAGCTCGAGGAGCTTGTTTAAGACCATATAGTGCTTTTTGTAGTAAATAAACATAATTAGGAAAGGTTGAATCAACAAAACCTGGCGGTTGCTCTACATACACTTCTTCCTTTATGTCACCATTTAGGAAGGCGGACTTGACATCCATCTGATAGACGGTAAAGCCCTTAAGTGCAGCGTAGGCAAGAAATAACCGGATCGCCTCCAGTCTTGCTACTGGAGCATAAGTTTGGTCGAAGTCGATTCCTTCTTCTTGACGATAGCCCTTGGCGACAAGTCTGGCTTTATTCTTTATAATTGTTCCATCTTCGTCCATCTTGTTCCGGTAGACCCATTTTGTCCCAATGACGTTCTTACTCTTGGGTCTAGGAACAAGTGTCCAAACTTTGCATCGTTTGAACTGATTCAGCTCTTCTTCCATGGCTAGAATCCAGGATGCGTCGGAGATGGCTTCCTCAAACTTCTTTGGTTCAACCTGTGAAAGAAAACTTAAGTATAAATTCTCGTTAGTTGTACCTCAACGAGTTCTGAGGCCATCCCGAGGATCTCCTATGATTTGATCAACGGGGTGATCCTTCAAGTGTCTGAACTCTAAAGTCCTTGCATTTGGGATCTGTTCAGCCACTAGAGTTGCATCTTCAGCTGGGATGTGTTCTTCATTTTGATCATCTACCTCTTCAATGGGGGTTGTAGAGGTGATCTTAATGAACGTCTCATCCTTATCTTTAGTTGTTTCATCCAGGCTAAGTTCTTTCAACTTTGTACCTGCAACTACAATAGGCACACTAGACAAGTTGCTTTGCAGCAGACTCGTCTCATCAAATACAAGATGTATCGACTCTTCTACCACCAGAGTATTTCTATTGAATACTCTATAGGCCTCACTATGGCTACTATAACCTACAAAAATACCTTCAAAGCTTTTCTCGCTAAACTTGGTAGTGTGATACTTACCGTTGTTAAGTACGAAGCACTTACAGCCAAAGATTCTAAAATACGAAATGGTTGGTTTCCTGCCTTTTAAAAGTTCGTAAGGAGTCTTATCATGGTTCTTGTTGATGAGAGCTCGATTTTGCACGTGACAAGCGGTGTTGACGGCCTTAGCCCAGAAGTACTCTGGAAGTGAAGCATCACTCAACATGGTCCGGCAAGCCTCTATGAGTGTTCTGTTCCTTCTCTCAGCTACTCCATTTTGCTGTGGAGTGCGAGGAGAGGAAAACTCATGAAAGATACCTTGACTTTCACAGAATTCTGTCATGGCTCCAGACTTGAATTCCGTTCCATTGTCACTTCTGATTTTGACTACGGAACAGTTGTATTCATTATGGATCTGCCTAACAAAATTAGTGAAAATACT
Source organism: Platanthera zijinensis (assembly GCA_039513925.1). Lineage (NCBI taxonomy): Eukaryota > Viridiplantae > Streptophyta > Magnoliopsida > Asparagales > Orchidaceae > Platanthera > Platanthera zijinensis. The sequence continues at coordinate 245,938,159 of CM077078.1, read as the reverse complement.
GAAGGTATCTGACTTGTGTTTCAGAAAGAACACCCACGCAAAGCGCGAGTAATCATCCACAATAACCAACGTATATTCCTTACCTCCCAAACTTCTAACCTACAGTGGGCCAAACAAGTCCATATGGAGAAGCTGTAAGCTTCTATTGGAATCCTTGCCTATTATGCTTTTAAACGAACTTCTTGTTTGCTTGCCTTTGATACAAGCGTGACAAGGACTGTCCGTAACGCACTTGACATTAGGTGCATCACGTACTAAGTTTTGTGAGAATAATTTATTAATAGTTTTGAAATTAATATATGCTAGTCTCTTGTGCCATTGGTCAGCAAGGGATGCACTACTTTTTGCTAAAAGAAATACTGGTGTAGAAGTGTCAACACAAATGAAATTTAAACAGAAAATATTTCTGCTTCGAGTGCCTGATAAAATAGTTTCCATGTTGTTTACCGATTTTATCAAACACTTGTCAGCATGAAATTCAACTATGTATCCTTTGTCGCATAATTGGCTTATGCTGATGAGATTGTGTTCCAATCCTTCAACATAGGCTACATCCGAGAAGGATACGCTACCGTTAGTGATCATACCATAGCCTTTAGTTATTCCTCGATCTGAACCTCCAAAGATGACCTTTGGTCCGTTGCAGACTGAGGTGTAATTCTGGAGTAGGCTCCTTGTCCCGGTCATATGCCGAGAGCATCCACTGTCCAAGTACCAGATTGGCATTTTGGTGGCCTTTGGACATACCTGCAATTACAATCATTTAGCCTTAGGAACCCAAACAAGTTTGGGTCCTTGGTCTCGAGTTAGAATACTCCCCCTATGATTATTAGCCTCATGAGTGGTCACTCTAACGTTGCTAACTTTAGGCGTTGCAACATTTTTACGATTGAACCAACAATCAATGGCAAAATGACCAATTCTGCCACAACACCAACAGTCGAACCTGTTGTATCTTTGCCTTGTGTGGTCCTGCTTGACTTTCTGGAATGAAGGTCTAGCAGGAGCTTTACTCTTGGAGGAAGAGGCTTCATGATGATGGCAATTATATGAAGTCTTCTCCTTCATAGACTTTTCTACAATGGGTTTTACTTTTGGTGCCTTTTTGATATTGTGACCATGAGCATAAGGTCCATAGCTTTGAAGCTGAATCTCTTCATAAGGTGCTTTGAAGACACTCTCGCCGAATTTACGAGGACGAGTCCAACCTTGGTATCTTGACTTAGGCTTCTCAGGGATCGGCCTGGAAAAGTGTCCATAGGTAGACTCATAGTCGAGCTCGTTCGTAGGAAAGATAACTTTCTTGAACAGAACAGGTTCCAAGGGAGCTTTCCCTTTTTCTTCAGCTAGAGCCTTCCGGGCAGCCTTATTCTTTCTCTTGGCCTTGTTTCTCCTAGAGGATTTACTAGAAGAGCCAATGTGGCCTAAACCAGCACCCTTGGCCTTAACAGAGAACTCAGCAATGATTGGAAGAACAGTCTTAGGCTTAGAGAAACTCTCAACAAGTTTCTTTTCAGCCTCGAGTTATTGTTCCAATTCTTTGATAATTTCCTCTTTAAGGTCGAGGTGCTTGAGAGCTTGATTGTATTCATCCATAGCACTGTTTAAGATCTCTTGAAGAGAGTTAGTCTTATTGACTTCTTCTCTTAAGCTGCTCTCACTAGCCTGTAGAGATTTTATCTCTTTGGCTTGAGTTTTCACTACCCTACGACATTTTTCGTAGGTTGTGAGTAACTCCTTATACTGACCCATGAGTTCAGATTCATCTTCAGAGGAATGGCCCTCTTGCTCATTATCATCATCAGAATCAGAGAGAGGAGTGTGAGATTTTACCTCCCCAGTGAACTGGGGGACTTGTTCATCATCTGAGTGAGCCATGAGCCCAAAGTAAGCTTCCTCTTCTTCACTCGACTCAGATGAGTCGGAGTCGCTGAGAGTTTTGCTCTTCTTAGCTACTAGACTCTTCTCTGTCCTCTTCTTATGGTGTGAGGATTTCTTTTCCTCTCTTCTTCCACCTTCTTTCTTTTTGTGAGGGCAGTCGGCGATGACGTGACCTAGCTTATTGCAACAATAACAAACGATGTCAGTCGAAATCTGTTTGTTCTGTTTAGAATTATACCTGTCATGGCTACTTGACCCTTTCTTTCTCTGATCACTATCACGTCGTGATCTTCTGAATGAGGCATCTTTGCCTCTCCATTGCTTCTTCTTATTTAAGAATTTTTTGAATTGCCGGGAGAGCAATGAGAACTCTCCTTCAGATAGTTCTGAGCCAGATGAGCTTGGGTCAGATGATTCTTCTTCATCAGCTTCAGGAACTGGGGCAGGAGAGCTAGCCTTTGTCTTCCTTGAGCTATCTGCCTTTAGAGCGACAGACTTCTCCTTGGATGCAGACCTGCTTATCTCTTCTTCAGCTTTTCTTGAGTTGATTTGCAGCTCGTAAGACATAAGCTTTCCGAACAGATTCTGCGGGTCTGTCTCAGCTAACCTTCCAAACTCCCGAATGGCACATACCTTATTGTCCCATTCTTTGGTTAGGGATCTTAAGAATTTGTCATTGAGTTCCCCATTGGTGAAGACACGTCCATAAACTCTGAGGCCATTTACTATCTTGAAGAAGTTCTCAAAAGTGTCAGCTATGGCTTCCTTATGACCCTGCCTGAAGGCTTCATATTTCTGGTTCAGTAGGGACCTTTGATCATCCCTTACTTCTTTTGTACCTTCCATTAGAGTCACTAGGGATTGCCACATCTCCTTGGCAGATTGGCAATGAATCAGATTCTGCAGCATTGAGTCATCGACTGCACTTGCGATAATATTTTTGGCTTTCTTGTCCAACGAGACAAGTGCAATCTCGTCCTTATCGAGATCCATCAATTTCTTTGGAACTTTCTTAGATGAATCTATGGTGGAGGTGGTCATAGGAATGTGGGGACCTTCTTCAACAATCATGAAGATCCGGGGATCTACTGCTTCCATGAAGAACTTTACTCTTTCCTTCCACATAGGAAAATTATTCTTGGTGCAGATAGGGAGTTTAGCAAAATCCTTGGTCTTACTCATGCTTGATACTATTCAAGAAACAACTTAGAAGGATAAGATCAAGGTGTTAACCTTTTAACGATCAACCTCCCTCTGATACCAATTGAGAGTACTAAGTTGTTAGCCTAAATCACCTAGAGGGGGGTGAATAGGTGAAATGCGTGTCAAATGCGGAATTAAGAAATAACATAGCACACATCAAGCAATCACAGACGACAAGAGATTTATAGTGGTTTCCCAATCTTGGGTACGTCCACTTTACTCACCAATCTAGCAAATCACTAGACTCGGCTACTCCACTATCTCGGATTGAAAACAATCCTACACCTCGGAGCAACGTTCCTACAAACTCGATCCAAATTGGATCTACACTCGGAAGATAAAGCCTTCCTACAAATCTCGGAGAAAAACTCCTACAAAGAAATTTGGTTTGAAAATAAAATAAAAACAGTAATATTCTCATATCTGGATCTTGACAGTCTTCTTCCTTGAGAGCTTTGGCTTGATCAGAATATGTTGAAGACGACTTGAGAGAGATCCACAAATCTGAAAAACGGAATCACCTCGATCGAGAAAATAGATCTGAAATCTTTGAGGCTTGGCGAGATCGAGTGATTAACTTTCGTCTGGATCGCTGGAGAATCAGAGTTGAAAACAGCGATCGAAGATCGTCGATCCAGAGCTTCTTCCGTGAACGTCAATGGCGGCGGCGTGAGAAATTAGGGTTCACGGAACTTTTTCTCTTTCTTAAAATAAAATCTCTGTTAACTTCTCATTAGTCAAATCTGAGAGGACCTATTTATAGGTGGACTCCAACGGTCAGAAAATTAATTAGGGGTGACACGTGGACCAATCAGAAATGATTAATTTGAAATACACTGCGAGATTGACTTAGAGAATTTCAGGAAAATTTAAATAGATATACTCGAGTCATAGAAGAAATATACTCGAGTATCAGATGGCATATACTCGAGTGGATAGAAGGAGTATACTCGAGTGTAAGAAGAGAAGCTACTCGAGTGATTCAAAGATTAGCACTCGAGTGAATTTAGAACTACTCGAGTAATAACAATTAGAGAAAATTTCTGAGATAAGATAGGAAAAACTACTCGAGTGAAAGGGGTTGGAGATACTCGAGTGAGGGGAAAAAGAACTACTCGAGTATCTGGGGAAGATTACTCGGGTAATCACTAAGCTACTCGAGTATGAATAATAACTACTTGAGTACAGAGTCACTTACTCGAGTATATAGGGAACTACTCGAGTATGTAGACTTAGAATTTTTCTGAGATGAGAAGCACAGATCTACTCGAGTATGAACAAAACATTTACTCGAGTAACTAACCAACTACTCGAGTGCAAGTTATCATCTACTCGAGTATAATGCAGTCTACTCGAGTATGTAACCCAACTTACTCGAGTGCAGACTCACTTACTCGAGTGTAAAAGGAGGTACTCGAGTATGTGGACTTAGAGAAAATTTTGGATCTAAGAACAGAAGGATCTACTCAAGTATAATATATGTCTTACTCGAGTGACTAACTATCTACTCGAGTATAAACTTATCTACACGAGTATACAGAGTCACACGAGTATGTCTGAGGATCTACTCGAGTACTAAGTCACTTACTCGAGTATATGAAGAAGGCTACTCGAGTATGTGGACTTAGAAAAATTTTCTTCTGAGAAAATAGACTTCAGTGCTTCAGTCCACCAATCCAAGTGCATGTAGGAAGTGTATCCCAATAGAGAGGCTATACATGGGCCAACACTTTGGATCACACAATGAGGGATTACATTGTATAGTCCTGTGTTTGGTGACCCATTATAGACTGACATTGGTTTACACTTAGCAATAAAAACCTGCACACATACAACTTGAACACAATATCAAATACACCTTAATTCATCTTAGTTCAAGGTCTGACCTCCTACAAATCTGAGGCATTGTGGAGACAAATCCCAACAGCCGGAGATCTGGAAGAACTTGAGATCAACAGCGGTGACAAACTGCTCGAACGGAGGAGACGATCGGCGGAGCAAGATCGCGAACTAGGTCACGTCGGCAGCTGTTCTTTTTGAATTCGTGTATCTCGTGTTTCTCCTGTTCATACATACGGAGGTATATATATTAGGTCAAGTATATGACCATTGTGGGTCCCACCAGCGATAAGACCCAAGTCCGGTTCAAAATACAGCAGGTAACGTGGACCGGTCCAGAAAGAATCAGAAAATAGCCCAAGTCAAATTCGGCGAGAATCATAGGTGATTCTCGACGAATCGGCGAGAATCACCAACGATTCTCGCCGAATCCTACTTAGCCAAATTCTGGCTGCACTGATATAGAAGCCGGGGAGAAACGTCGGGAATCACACTTGATTCTCGCTGAATCGTCGAGAATGCAAAGTCATTCTCGACGAATCGGCGAGAATCACTTAGTGATTCTCGACGATTCTGCCTTAGAGAAATTTCTGGCGGTGTCGAGACTGCCGGCTCCAACCGGCGAGAATCAGCTAGTGATTCCTGGCGACTCGGCGAGAATCATAAGTGATTCTCGCCGAATCGGCGAGAATCACATGGTGATTCTCGTCGATTTTTACTTAGGTTATTTCTCCTCTTTCTTTCCGTGAGCTGGTCTTTGGCCCAACCTTGCTCCTTGTCTGCTCTTGCTTTATCATAGCCCTGTACTTGAAATTAAGTACACCCCAATAGAGAGAGTACACGTAGGCCAACACACTGATCTGCTTAACGAGGGATTACGTCGCGCAGACCCGTGTATATTGACCCACTGCACCCTGACATTGGTGTGTACTTAGCGTGGAATAACTGCAAGCACAACTTAAAAGATTTCATCAAACACATTGTCTATTTACCTTAGCTTGTTCAGGGGCTTCTTCAAATCAGGTACATTATGGATACAATACCCAACAATCTTCCCCTATTTGAAGAAGCCTAAACCCTACAAGCTAAGGTGAATAGAGCATATAGGAATGAAAATCATAAACTTAAAATTGAGTTGAGAGAGATATTCATTACCAATTACTTGAGAGCAAACGTGGAGCCACCTTAGCCTTAGCCGAGAGGGTAATCTCCCCCTTTTCGGCTTCTGCAAATCTGGGTCTGGTGCATTTGACACCATGCTCCCCCTCAGTTCTTGCACCTATGCTTACACTTGAGTTCCTGGCAGATGCTCCCCCTAGATGCACGAGCCAGGTGCTTCTGTAGTCTTCATTCCTCATAGTTGAGCATCCCCAATTCAGTTTTGAAGAGACTGAACTTGGCCTCGTCTAAGGGCTTTGTGAAAATATCTGCAATCTGCTTGTCCATGGGGACATAGCAGAGAGAGATGTCCTTGTTCTCCACGTGCTCCCGAATGAAGTGGTAGCACACTTCAATATGCTTCGTTCTGCTGTGCGATACCGGATTGTTGGCAATAGCAATTGCACTGGAGGAGTCGCAGTACATTGGTACTTCCTTGAACTGGAGGTCATAGTCGGCTAACTGGTTTCTTATCCATAGGAGTTGTGCGCAACAGCTGCCAGCCGAGATGTACTCAGACTCTGTAGTGTAGGTTGCTACACAATTCTGCTTCTTGCTGTTCCATAAAAAAAGCCTTCTTCCCAGGAATTGACACGTCCCGGAAGTGCTTTTCCTGTCATCCCTACTCCCTGCAAAATCAGCATCTGAAAAACCTATTATCTCGACATCATTGTTTCTCGGGTACCACAAGCCAAGATTGGGGGTACCTTTAAGGTATCTTAGAATTCGCTTTGTAGCGACATAGTGAGATTCCTTAGTGTTCACCTGATATCTGGCACAAACACATGTGGAGAACATGATATCCGGTCTACTGGCAGTAAGGTAGAGCAGGGATCCAATGATGCTTCTGTATTTGGTTTCATCGAAAGGTTTACCTTTCTCATCCTTATCCAGAGACATAGTGGATCCCATTGGAGTCCTCATAGAGGTTGCATTCTCCATTCCGAATTTCTTGAGGAGTTCATTTGTGAACTTCGTCTGAGAGATGAAGATTCCATCCTCAGACTGTTTCACTTAAAGTCCCAAGAAATACTTTAGCTCTCCCATACTGCTCATTTCAAACTTTCCTTGCATAAGTTTAGAGAACTTTTTGCAAAGATTGTTGTCCGTTGAGCCGAATATAATGTCATCGACATAGATTTGCACCAGCAAGATCTTGCCTTTGACTTCCCTAAGAAACAATGTCTTATCTATTTTTCCTCTAGAGAACTTGTTCTCAAGAAGAAAACTAGACAAGGTCTCATACCAAGCTCGAGGAGCTTGCTTTAAACCATATAGAGCTTTATTAAGAAAATATACATGATTAGGATAAGTAGGATTGACAAAACCTGGGGGTTGAGCGACGTATACTTCCTCTTTCAGGTCTCCGTTCAAGAAGGCTGATTTCACGTCCATTTGATAGACAGTGAATCCTTTGTGCGAAGCATACGCCAGGAACAATCTGATGGCCTCGAGCCTTACCATTGGTGCAAAGGTCTGGTCGAAGTCAATCCCCTCCTCCTGTCGGTAACCTTGAGCCACTAGCCTGGCCTTGTTCTTTATGATGACACCATGTTCATCCAGTTTGTTTCTGAAGATCCACTTGGTGCCAATCACATTCTGCTTTTGTGGTCTGGGAACCAACGTCCAAATGTTGCATCATTCGAATTGATGAAATTCATCTTGCATGGCCAAAATCCATGCAGCATCTTTGTTCGCCTCGTCGAACTTCTTTGGCTCAACCTATGACAGGAAGCTAAGATGCAAAATCTCGTTAATGGTACCTCTTTGAGTTCTGACCCCATCACGAGGATCTCCGATGATCTGATCTCTAGGATGATCCCTCACGTGTCTGAGCTCAAGAAGTCTGGCGTCAGGAGCTTCGACTACTTCTTGGGCATCTCCTTCTTCTAAAGGATTTGCTCCATTTTGATCTTTAACTTCTTCGATCGGCGTTGATGTGGAGACCTTGACGTATTTTGGAGTTGCATCTTTCTCGGGCTCATCCAGTTGTAACTTTTCGAGTCTGGCACCTGCATCTTCAGGAAGACAACTAGAAGTCTTGCAATTAAGCAAACTTCCTTCATCAAATACAACATTTATTGATTCCTCTACCACTAGGGTTTTCTTGTTGAAAACTCTATAAGCCCGGCTATGGCTACTATACCCCATGAATATGCCTTCGAAGCATTTTTCACCAAACTTAGTACGCGGGTACTTCCCATTATTCAGTACATAACATCTGCAACCAAAGATCCTCAAATAGGACATGGTTGGTTTCCTACCTTTCAGTAGTTCGTAGGGCATCTTACGATGACTTTTGTTGATCAACGCCCGGTTTTGAACATGACACGCCGTATTGACAGCCTCGGGACGGAAGTATTCTGGGAGTGAAGCGTCATTCAGCATTGTCGTGCAGGCTTCTATGAGTGTCCTATTTCTCCTCTTCGCAACTCCATTTTGTTGAGGAGTGCGCGGGGAGGAAAACTCATGAGAGATACCAAGTTCTTCACAGAGCACTGTCATAGCTCCAGACTCAAACTCTGTTCCATGGTCACTTCTGATTTTGACCACCGAGCAGTTAAGTTCATTCTGAATCTGCTTGACAAAGCTGGTGAAGACGTCAAACGTATCAGACTTGCGTTTTAAAAAGAACACCCAAGTAAACCGAGAGTGATCATCTACAATCACTAGCGTATAAGACTTCCCTCCCAAGCTATGAACTTGCATTGGACCAAACAGGTCCATATGCAGAAGATAAAGACATCTGGAGGAGTCTTTGTCTGGGATGCCCTTAAAGGTAGCCCGAGTCTATTTGCCCATCTGGCATGCAGGATAGGGACTATCTTTGATGCACCTAATAATGGGAGCATCCCTTACTAAATCATTGGAAAACAGCATATTAATTGTCTTGTAATTAATATGTGCCAATCTCTTGTGCCATTGTTCACAAAGAGATGCACTGCCTTTTGCTACTAAGCATACGGGGGTGGAAGAATCTAGACTGAGAAAATCTAAACAGAAAATATTTCTGCTCCTAATGCCGGTTAATACTGTCTCCGAAGAGGCACATGATATTATCAGGCATTTATCCTTGCAGAACTTAACGTCATACCCTTTATCACATAACTGGCTTACGCTGATCAGGTTATGATTTAACCCTTCAACATAAGCTACGTCAGAGATAGAGAGTATACCGTTGGAAATCAAACCGTAACCTCTGGTGACTCCCCGATCAGATCCCACAAAGATGACTTTGGGTCCATTCTCGACTGAAGAGTACTCCCGCAGCAGGCTTCTTGTCCCAGTCATATGATGGGAGCATCCACTGTCCAAATACCAAATGGGAGTTTTGTTGGCCTTTGGACATTCCTGCAAAACAGAATTAATTTGCCTTAGGAACCCAATCGAACTTGGGTCCTAGATTCCTTGTTAGCATACTCCCGCTCGATTGGTTAGCCCTTCGAGTGGTCGGCCTCGCATTGCTAACATAAGGAGTCTCGTTATACCTTAGATTAAACCAACAATCCACGGTAAAGTGACCAACTTTGCCACAACACCAACAGTCAAATCTGTTGTACCTCTTCCTAGGCTCCTGCTTCACCCTGGGAATGGTGGGCACAGCTGGGGCCTTGGATCTGGAGGTGGAGGCATCATAGTGAGTGCAGTCACATGATTTCTTCACCTTCTGTTCCTTCAGTATAACAGGCTTGGCTTTTGGTGCCTGCTTTCTATTATGGCCGCTAGAGAATTGACCATAATTTCCCAAGTGGATTTCCTCATAAGGTGCCATGAAGACACTCTCACCGAAGTTGCGGGGAAAAGTCCAACCATCATATCGGCTCTTCGGCTTTGCAACCGAGGGCCAGAAATGATGACCAAAGGTTGACTCAAAGTCATGTTGGTTGCAGGGAAAGCTAGGCTTTCTGAACTCAACAGGACTGAGTGCGGCCTTTCCCTTTTCAGCAGCAGAGGCCTTCTTGGCGGCCTTATTCTTTCTCTGGTTCCTGTTTCTCCGGGATGAGGAACCAGATACCCCTACATGCCCCAAGCCAGCTCCTTTGGCCTGAGCAGAGAAGGTATCAACTAATGGAAGAACGGTTTTCCCATAGAGAAGCTCTTGACGATCTTCCTTTCTGCCGCAAGTAGTTCTTCCAACTTGTCGACTTCCTCCTGCTTAAGATCAAGGAGCTTAAGAGACTCTGAATGCTTTGAAGTCAGGTCCAAGTGCTCCTGTCGGAGGGAGATCAAACTGTTGATCTCTTCCCTCAGGGATACACTCTCACCTTTAAGGAATTTAACTTCCTTTTTCTCAGCCTTCAGTCTCTTTCGACATTCCACGAAAGTATTGAGCAGAAGCTCATACTTATCGAGGAGCTCAGCTTCACGGGCCGAAGGGCTATCCTCAGGGTCATCATCCTGAGACTCAGGATCAGAGTCAGAGTCAGAGAGAGGGGTGTGAGCTTTTACCTTCCCAGTAAATGGGGGGCAATCTCCTTCCGAGTCACAGCGACCCATTAGCCCAAAGTAGTCTTCCTCGTCATCGCTGGTGTCTGATGTGTCATATTCACTCAGCGTCTTTGGCTTCTTCGTGATGTAACTCCTCTCCTTCTTCTTGTCTTTTGAAGACCTGTACTCCTCTCCCTTTCCCTTTCCCCTCTTACCTTGATGGCAGTCGGCCACGACGTGTCCTGGCTGGTTGCAACCAAAGTAAATAATGTCAGATGAGCGGTGTTTGTTCGGTTTGGAAACATACCTGTCAGAAGAATAGCTCTTCTTCTGATCCCTTGAAGAGGAGCCATTTCTCTTTCTCTGATTCCTCAGCTTGACGAACTTCTTGAATTCTCGTGTGATAAGGGATAAGTCTTCCTCAGACAATTCTGAGCCGGAGGAGCTTGGCTCAGAGTCTTCCTCTTCATCCTTCTTCCATGCACGGGAAGAAGCAGCACCCTTGCCCTTTCTGGAATGAATGGCTTTTAGGGCCACGGTCTTTTTTTTTGCTACGACTTTCTCTGCTTCCTCTTCGGCCTTCCTTGTGTTCAATTGAAGCTCATAGGACATGAGCTTCCCGAACAGAATCTGAGGGTCGGTTTCCGCAAGTATGCCAAACTCTCGGATGGCGCAGATCTTCGTGTCCCATTCCTTAGTAAGGGACCTAAGGAACTTATCATTGAGCTCACCGTTAGTGAACACTCTTCCATATCCCTTGAGTGCATTGACGATCTTGAGGAAGTTTTCGAAGGTAACTCCGATCTCCTCCTTGGGCCCTTGCCTGAAGGCCTCATATTTCTGGTTGAGGAGGGATCTCCGATCGTCCCTCACTTCATCCGTGCCCTCCATTAATACAATCAGGCAGCTCCAGAGATCCTTGGCTGTCCTGCAGTTGCAGAAGTTCTGCATCATAGAGTCGTCAACTGCGCTTACCAGGATGTTCTGAGCTTTCTTGTCGAGTCCGAACAACACCATTTCGTCCTTGTCCATTTCCGAAAGTTTCTTGGGCACTTTCTTGGTAGGAAAAATGGTGGAGGCCTTAGTGGGAATGTAAGGTACCTCCTCCACTATCATGAAGAGCCGGGGGTCGACTGCTTCCATGTAGAATCTGATTCTTTCCTTCCAGATAGGAAAGTTCAGTCTGGTGCACACTGGGATTTTGCCGGAGTGCTTGAGTCCGTCCATGGAAGATATCAGTCTTCTTCTTGACACTGGTGGCAGGATTCTACTCAAGGTGTGAACCTTTTTGATGAGCAACCTCCCTCTGATACCACTTGAAAGTCCACCTAGTGCCAACTAGCTTCACCTATGGGGGGGGGGAATAGGTGTCTTGCAGCGAATTTGCGGAATTAAAATTGTACCTGCACAAGAAAACAAAACAACACAGCACAGACAGGACACAAGCAATTTATAGTGGTTCCTCAATTTGGGTACGTCCACTTTCCCCCTTCGACCTATCTCCCAAACAGGGACGACTCGGTCACTTCACCAACAGGATTGAAATCCAATCCTTGCACTAACGGAAGGAACCCTTCCACACGTAGGAGTCACCACTCCCACAACACGGGTTACACTCAACCCTTACAACTAGAGACCAATCGGTCCTTTACAAAGAATTGAAAATAGCTTGTAAGAAATATAAACAACGTATGGAGACTAAGGTGTCCCTCTTCGTTCGACGACGTGTTCTTGAAGTCAACGAAGAGTCCACAACCCTAGATCTCACTTGGATTGAACCTTCCCAAAACCGGCGGCGGCTTGGAGCGGCGGCTAGGTTCACGGAATAAGCGGCGGCGATGGAGAGCTGCTGCCGTGCAATCGAGATTCAAACTTCATAGCAAAGGAAGCAAGGTCTTCCAACGGTCACACTAGGATCGGTTGTCTCGATCGATTCGGAAGGGGAAGGTTTTTCCCGATCAACGAATCAAGAGACAAGGGATCTCTGGTTAGACGCGTGAGTTGCTATGCTAGCCTAAGCTTCTGTCGCCGGAGATCTGGAAGAACTTGAGATCAACAGCGGCGACGAACTGCTCGAACGGAGGAGACGATCGGCGGAGCAAGATCGCGAACTAAGTCACGTCGGCGGCTGTTCTTTTTGAATTCGCGTATCACGTGTTTCTCCTGTTCATACATACGGAGGTATATATATATTAGGTCAAGTATATGACCGTTGTGGGTCCCACTAGCGATAAGACCTAAGTCCGGTTCGAAATACCGCAGGTAACGTGGACCGGTCCAGAAAGAATCAGAAAATTGCCCAAGTCAAATTCGGCGAGAATCATAGGTGATTCTCGACGAATCGGCGAGAATCGCCAATGATTCTCGCCGAATCCTACTTAGCCGAATTCTGGCTGCGCTGATATAGAAGCCGGGGAGAAACGTCGGGAATCACACTTGATTCTCGCCGAATCGTCGAGAATGCAAAGTCATTCTGGACGAATCGGCGAGAATCACTTAGTGATTCTTGACAATTCTGCCTTAGAGAAATTTCTGGCGGTGTCGAGACTGCCGGCTCCAACCGGCGAGAATCAGCTAGTGATTCTTGGCGACTCGGCAAGAATCATAAGTGATTCTCGCCGAATCGGTGAGAATCACATGGTGATTCTCGTCGATTTTTACTTAGGCGATTTCTCCTCTTTCTTTCCATGAGCTGGTCTTTGGTCCAACCTTGCTCCTTGTCTGCTCTTGCTTTATCATAGCCCTGTACTTGAAATTAAGTACACCCCAATAGAGAGAGTACACGTAGGCCAACACACTGATCTGCTCAACGAGGGATTACGTCGCGTAGACCCGTGTATATTGACCCACTGTACCCTGACATTGGTGTGTACTTAGCGTGGAATAACTGCAAGCACAACTTAAAAGATTTCATCAAACACATTATCTATTTACCTTAGCTTGTTCAGAGGCTTCTTCAAATCAGGTACATTGTGGATACAATACCCAATACCTTGTCTTTACTAATTTTCCCTATGGGAATGCGTTCCCAGGTCGGGTTTCTAGCATCTCTAGCGGTGATGACAATGTTGGAGGAATCCTGGGTTAAAAATTTACCCTTATCCTTGTAGGTGGTGGTGGAGGTGGTGGTCGTGGCCTTGCCCTTATAGGAGCTATGCTTGGACTTGGATTTTGAGGCTATGTGCTTCTCGATATCAGGGCGGCATTAAATGTAGTGTTTTGGTCCATGTCGCCGTAACACAACAGTTTCTTTTGGATATCGTAACTCAGACCCTTACAAAACCTAGATAAGGTGACCTCGGGCTTCTCTTGGACCTCACAACGGACCATCTTGTCCTTCAGATCGCCCATGTATTCGGCGACGGATCGATCACCTTGGCGAAGGGACGCCAATTCATCAAACATCTGGGTGCGATGATAAGCGGGGACGTACTGGTCTTTCAAGAGATTTTTCATTACGTCCCAACCGATCGGAGGGATGCTGTCAACGGTTCCAAAGCGTCGCTCCTCATTTATCCAGAATATTTTGGCCCTCCACGTTAGCTTCATCCATACTACTTGGACCTTTTGCGGGTCTGTCAAGTGATGCCACTCGTAGTAGCACTCCATGTCTAACACCAAATTCAGGAAGACTTGGGGCTCTCCTAGACCGTCGTAGGTGGGGGCATTAATTTTAATGGCGCGGGTAAGGTCAACTTCCCATTCGGGACGCCGATGTTGTGGACGGGCGCATGGAGACAAATCATCCCGGTTGTCATCCTAGTGGTGGTGGTGGTGACGATGGGTGGCCTATAACCTCTAGGCGGTGAGGGGGTTCGGTTGGCCAAAAGTTGGGCCATCATTTCCCGAAGTTCCCCCAATTGTTGAGTCATTTCAAAACGAAGTCCATCCACCGGAGTGGGGTTTTGATTTGGGTGTCGTTCCTCAGCCATACTTGACGAGGATGTGTGATACTCGTGTCCGGAATTAGTTTGATATTCGTGACCGGATCTAGTGGGCATGCGAAGCGTAGAAAAATATTTTTTGTGTCGCCAAAATATATATAGCTCTTTTTTTTGTAAACGATACTTTAGAAAACCATTTTGTGCGCAAGTGACCTAGAGCGGACCGGGACAAATTAGGAAATTTGGCCAACCTCCCTCTGATACCAAAAATGAAGAAGGCTACCGAGACAACACACGTCGATTACCCGTTATCCCAACACAAACATCCACAAGCAAACACACAAAATAAAATCCAAGAGTACTCCGACCAAAGAGCGATCGAGAAGGGGTCGGGTTGGCTCCCAAATCCGAACAAGATTAATCCAAGAGTACTTCGACCAAAGTTCGTTCCGAAAGTGCTCGGGTTGGCTCCTAAAATTCCGTTCAAAAAAAATTAAATGGCTTGAAGCAATAAAGCGGCTTGAGCATTGCGGCGAAGTTTCACGTTTCCAAAAAAAATCACACCAAGTGTTCTCCTCCCAAAACGACACGAGAGTAGAAGAAATCACTCAAAGGGGGGGGGGGGGTGAGGAAGAAATCCGTTACCCAAAAGTGAAGAAGTAGGAGGCGTAGGGAACACGTCGACGGAATCACCACCGTGTTCACGAGCGGAGGATGAGGCGCGATCCACTGGAGTTCACACCACGGGGAGATTTCCCTGAGGAAAGGGGGGGGGTGTCGGCCTTGTAGTGGCTCAAGAAACCGATGTTGGGGAGATGACGGCTTGGAGGCGGCGTAGCGGCAGCAGTACACGAGCGGCGTGGAAGTAGATGATTAGGATGGGGCTACTTGGCCAGAATCGCTCCGACCGGCGAAGGGGTGGTGAGTCACACGCTGAGCGGACGGGCGGCGGCACTATCGCGCTGTACAGTTCGGGTCGAGCCCTAGGGAGAGAGAGAAGCACGAAATGCAGTCTTTTTTTTTCTTGTCCAAAAAATCAGCTATCATAAAATAAATGTTTAGGAGTATATATACTCCCATAGGATTACAACCCTACCATAACACATTCGGTCTCACCTGGACCATACAAATTAAAATAGCCAACAGGAAATTAAAAATAATTATAAAGTGCAGGAAAAATAAAGTTCGCAACAGATTAAGACGATGGCGGTGGCCGCGGGCGCAGATTGTAGCGAGCGTGGTTGCGGCGAATGTCCACGTGATGTCATGCCGATTTGTCATTGTGGAGAAAATCTTTAAGTAGAGGTGGCTGCAGATCATCGTCCACGTTGGCTCCAACCGTGGATCCATCAATTTCGGCTCCATCCGCCGTTGCTCCATCACTATCTTGGTAATCCTGCTGTTCATATTAGAGCCAAGTTTAGTGGATAACTTAGGATAATCGTAATTATGGCTTGAGGTTAGTACCTGCCTAACCTCCCTTGGTAGCCCTGTATGATAACCACAACTATACCTTTTGGTGATCTGTAAAGGCTCGACCGTTGTTGATGTTTGGCAGTTTCCAGGTGCTATCTCATTTGCGGCTAGGTGGTTAGAATAAGTCTAACTGTAGCTCCCTGAAGTAGTCCGCTACATCCTGATTGATAGAGAACAAAGCGAACATGTTGATATATCAAGTTGTGTAATAGTGCAGTTAGTGTTGAATTTTCCGGATCATGGAATGAGCAGGAGTTATCTCAACTAAAGATAATTACAACCAGAAACACATGCAGCAACAAGAATCTTTATTGATAACAACAATCTTCTTACAAGGCGAGACATACATGGCGAGACATGATTCGCCAAAACAACCACAGGGAGAGCAGAGAAAATTACAATTACAAGAAAAAACAAACCGTGCGGACTGAACAAATAGCCGCCGGATCTACTACTACACTATGGAGTCCGCACAAACTGCCAAGTCTGCCAGGTCGCCAGACCGCAAACAAAGCTGCGCGGACTACCCCTTATTCCAAAGCTAAGCTCTAGCAGTCGATCTGTAAGCCGCCTAACTGCGAGGTCGCCTAGCTGCCAGACCGCAAGGGCTACTGATGCAGAACTAAACAGGCCGCCTGAAGCAGATGACTTATTGAAGCCCGAAACAAGGTTCCAAAGAGAAAACCGCATGATCGCTGTCCGAGACTTGCTGTTTACCTCCAGTTGCTTAACCGTAGAGTCCGCACAATCCCTGACCGCAATCAGAGCCATGTCCTGGCTTTCCATCGCTATCCGCACAACCTACACGGCACAAACTGGCAAACTCCATTGACCCGGGAGGATACCAAAATCCATTCCACAACAATTGTTTTCGGGCTCACTTACTGTTCATTCGCTATTTTATTTCTGATGGCATGGATCCTATTTATATGCATGATGAGGAGTGTGGTCACCGCCCTAGCCGAGAATCACCGTCTCATCCTACAGCAGGAACAAGTGTATCCGCAAGCCGTGGATACACTCCCAGTCCGCCGCGACTTCTGCGATATAGCCAGACCGCCCATGATCCACAAAAGCCGGACAACAAGCCAGTCCGCCTTGTCGCCCCAAGGCCAAGCCAGGATGCCTCCGTAGCCGGACTCTATAGCAATATTGTCCGCTAATCTGCGGACATAGAACCAGTACGCATACCCCAAGCCCGCATTCAAGCCACCAAGGCAATTTGCCAGACTCAGCGGATACAACTCCAGTCCGCATGCCTTGCGGATGCAACTCCAGTCCGCATTCTCCAAGATCGCAACCAAGGCACATTACAATGCTGTCGAGCTCGGAGGATGGAGTAATAGTTCGTGCTTAACTACGCGACCTCATCGGACTGAGCCAAACCTGGACTTGGTTCAGAACCAAACAAGTCCACACCACTGGCCACAAGGGCCAGTCCGCACTTACTGGAGGACACTGGATCCAATCTGCCTTCCCTAGCAAACTCCAGCAACTGTCCGCTCTGACTGGCGACCTCCGAGGCTTTTGCTAGCCACTCCTCCAAGGCTAGACCAAGGCTTCTGCTAAGCCAGTCTGTCGAGCTCAAGTCCATTCCGCTGCTTGCCAGACTCTACGGATAGAGTCGATATCCGCCCGGTTACCTTCTGGATCCAACATGCCTGCTGAGCAAAAGGCGGCCTGGCGGTCCACAGCTTCTATTCGCATAGTCCGTATGAACAGACCGCCCAAGCCGCCAAAGAACAAACTATCAGCAACAGCTCCATCGACCTGGCTGTCTTCCACTCCTGTACGCATAGTCTATACGGACAGGTTGCCCAAGTCATCTAATCACCCACTTTCACTTCACCATTTTCAACACTCTCCCTTGAAGTGAGAAGTGGTGAACAACCCCAGCAGCTCCCGTAACTTTGCACCTGGTCCCACTGATAACATCTTCGAGGATATGTCCAAGACATAGTCCCTGCCCTACATATCCTAGACCATGAGGGAGCCCTCCAACATCTCCCAAAAGGATCCATGCTTCCCTCTGCCTTCTTCTTTAGCCTTGACCTCCACTCGAGCATCATAAGAGTATCACCAACGATCTTAGGCACAAGGCCCCAAGCCTTATCACGACTGAGAGTTGTCACCTCTTCAGCAATGGCTTCATTCACCTCCTTAACTCTAGATGTGTCTTCACAGCTAGAAGATACTCGCTCGACTTGAGGGCCTGTAAGGAAATATGAGACCAAGCTCACTGCGTTTCCTTCGCTATATCTAGCTAGTGGGTTGCTGATCCTCTTTTACCTCCGAAGAACCTGATCACGGCAAGCCACCTCCGCTGCTTCTCCTGAACAAGCTCCATTCTTGGGCAATCCTGGAATAATGCTCCCCTTGCTTCCTGAACAGGACGCCACCGTACTGTAACCAAGAGCACCTGGAGCAATGTTCGCCCTGCTACCTGAACCAGTAGTTTCCACGCTTGAACAAGAATAATATGGAACATCACTCACCCTGCTTCTTGAACCAGAAGCCTCTATCTTTGAGCCAGAAGCACCTAGAGCATCTCTCCCCTACTTCCCGACCCAGACGCCTTTGCCCCAGAGCTAGAACAAACTTGAGCTCCTGGTGACACAGGCAACTCTAACTGACCCTTAGCAGCAGCCTCCTTCAGCCCAACATCTGACCTGCTCTCCTCTAGCTCCACACATGAGCTGCCTTAATACGACGTCAGCTTATCGAAGAAGATGTCTCTCGACACGATGAACCTCTTCTTCATAGGATCCATACACCTCCATCTTCTCTTCTGCTCATCATACCCAACAAAGACTAGCTTCGTCTTGAGAGCATCCGGTGTGTGTATGTAGCACGTAGATCCAAACACCCGAAGGTGCTTCACACAAGGCTTCACCCCGAACATCAGCTCATATGGAGTCTTCACATTTATCGGACTAAGAGGCATCTGATTTATGACATGTGTCGCACAGGCCATCCCTTCCGCCCAAATAGCCTTAGGAATGCCTTTGTACTGAAGCCAACACTTGCAAGTCTCCGTAAACCAACGGATCGTCCGAGCTGTAACACCACCTTACTGTGAAGTATATCCACGAGAAAGCACCCTTCGGATCCCATGCTTCCTGCAAAAGTTCGAGAACTTGGTTGTGCCGAACTCACCACCGATACCCGCTCTCAACTTCTCTATATGCAGGCCAAGCTGACCCTCCACAAGATTCTTGAACTCCACAAACAAGCGAAACATGTTCGACTTCTCCTTCAAGAAGTATACCCAAGTATACCTCATATAGTCATCAACCAATATCAGCATGCACCTGCTGCCTCCAAGATTGGCAGTGACGGTTGGTCCCACCAGATCACCATGGATAACCTCCAATGGTGTCTTACACCTAGACTGCATCTTATCAAATATAAAGCGATAAAATTCAACGTGTTGACATCTCATTCAAGCCTGATCGTCGCCAAATGATGACATCCTAGGCAAGCCTTTCACAAGGCTTCTTACCATCATTGCTTTCAGCTTGTCCATAACCATGTGCCCCAGTCTTTCATGCCAGATAGCTGCACTATCACTGGCCTTCATTCGATCATCACATGAACTTGTTGTTGATCAAACAACGTTCTTCTCATTACTCCCAGCATGAGCTATGTTCATCGAGTGCAAGGCAACCTTACACTCGTTCCTGAGATGACCATGCTGCTTGCATCTATAGCACCTTGGTCCTTATTTCCTCTTCCCATCATGCCTAGGAGAATCACTCCTCTCTTTCTGATATGAAGTAGAAGCACCATCCTCTGCAGCCTCCTTCATCTCCTTGTAGAACAACCCATCAAGGGAAGTCCAAATCTCCGCAGTTGACCAACATTAACTGAAGTGGTACAAGAGCTCTGATGAGATTACCTTCTTGAGAATAGACTCCGCTCTCGCATTTGTCTCCTTCCAAGCTCTCATCACTTCAACATTGCCAGCAGTAACCTCTTGTATTTCTACTCCGCACACCACCTTCCAAAGGTCCTCGCCAAGAATATAGCTCTCCATACAAGACTTCCACTTCTCAACGTTAGTCTCAGTTAGGAGATCAATCCTAAGATCACTTACATCTCCCAATGTCATGGTTCTACCACTGGTTCCCTCTTCACAAGAGCAACAACCACTTCAGTTGATCACTGCTTATCCACTCCAATCTCCACCCTCCGATACTATGTTGAATTTTTCGGATCTAGGAATGAGCAGGAGTTATCTCAACTAAAGATAATTACAACCAGAATCACATGCAGCAACAAGAATCTTTATTGATAACAGCAATCTTCTTTACAAGGCGAGACATACATGGAGAGACGTGATTCGCCAAAACGACCACAGGGAGAGCATAGACAATTACAATTACAAGACAAAACAAACTGCGCGGATTGAATAAATAGCCGCCGGATCTACTCCTGCACTATGGAAACCGCACAAACTGCGAAGTTCGCCAGGTTGCTAGACCGCAAACCAAGCTGCGCGGACTACCCCTTATTCAAAAGCTAAACTCTAGTCGCCGATCTGCAAGCCACCTAACCGCGAGGTTGCCTAGCTGCAAGACCGCACGGGCTGCTGATTCCGAACTGAATAGGATGCATGAAGTAGACGACTTATTGAACCTCGAAACAAGTTTACAAAGAGAAAACCGCCTGATCGTTGTCCATGACCTGTTGTTTACCGCTAGTTGCTTAACCGTAGAGTCCGCACTGTCCCTGACTGCAATCAAAGCCAAGTCCTAGCTTTCCAGCACTATCCGCACAACCTACACAGCACAGACCGATCAACTCCATTAACCCGGGAGGATACCAAAATCCAGTCTGCAGCAATTGTTTGCGGGCTCACTTACTATTCATTCATTGTTTAATTCCTAATGGCAGGGGTCCTAATTATATACACGATGAGGAGTGTGGTCACCGCCCTACCTGATAGAATCACCGCCTCATCCCGCAGCAGGAACAAGTGTATACGTATGTCGCGGATACACTCCCAGTCCGCCGCAACTTTTGCGAGATAGCCAGACCGGCCATGCACCACCAAGGCCGGACAACAAGCCAGTCCTCCTTGTCGCCCCAAGGCCAAGCTAGGACGCCTCCATTGCCGGACTCTATAGCAACACTGTCCGCTAATTCGAGGACACAACACTAGTCTGCATACCCCGAGCCCGCAGCCAAGCCACCAAGGCAATCTGCTGGACTCGGCGGACACTGCTCCAATCCGCATGCCTTGCGGACGTAACTCTAGTCTACATTCTCTAAGCTCGCAACCAAGGCACATCGCAATACTGCAGAGCTCGGCAGACTGAGTAACAGTCCGCGCTTAACTACGCGACCTCACCGGACTGAGCCAAACCTGGACTTGGTTCAGAACCAACCAAGTCCACACCACTGGCCACAAGGGCCAGTCTGCACTTATTGGCGGACACTGGATCAAGTCTGCTTTCCCTGGTGAACTCCAGTAACTGTCCGCTCTGACTGGCGACCTTCGCGGCTTTCGTTAGCTGCTCCTCTAGAGCTAGACCAAGGCTTCTGCCAAGCCGGTCTATCGAGCTCCAGTCCAGTCCGCTGCTTGCCAGACTCCGTGGATAGAGTCGTTATCTTCCCGATTACCTTCTGGGATCCAACTGCCTGCTGAGCAAAAGCCGGCCTGGCGGGCCGCCGCTTCTGTTCGCATAGTCCGCGCGAATAGACCGCCCAGGCTGCCAAAGAACAAACTGTCAACAACAACTCTGCCAACCTAGCTTTCCGCCACTCCTGTCCGCATAGTCCATGCGGACAGGTCACCCAAGTCGTCCAATCACCCACTTTCACTTCACCATTTTCAACAGTTAGCTTGTCTAACGGAACAGCCCAAGCGGACTGTTTTTTATCTATCCACCTAGTCGCATGTGGCATGCATTGTGTATTCTCTCTCATATTTTCTTTATCTATCCCCCATTTTCTATAAATAGGGGGCATACCCTTGCATTCTTCTTCTTTTGGAGCAATTAAAAAAATCCCTTTATTTACATTTTTTATATATACATCCAGTCTTTTGACTTAACTATGAGAAGAAGAAACTACTCAACTAGATATTGAAGAATCAACCATATAGAGATAAGAAGGATGCTTTCGACTAAATAAGCTCAATTTGGCTTGACAAGTGTAATTCGACTTAACAAAGAAAAATCAAGTTGAATTCTCCAAAAGGCAGAAATTTGAATTGAGCGGAAATTTGAATTGAGCTGAAATTTCTCCTATTGCATTTAATGCCATCTTGAAAATAACCAATCAAATCTATCCTTTATGGAAAAAGATTTTTTGAAAGCTACAATCCAAGAAACAACTGTTACACCTCGATACTATAAATAGAATAGAAAAAGATCTGTAACCCTAACGAGAACGACAAGAAGACTAATATCTATCAAACGAATCAAAGAATAAGTAAAGTTTTTATGCTGAAACTATTCAAACGCTTAAAGTTGGAGAACATTATTCGAAGAACACATCTCAAATTCTCTAGAAGAAAAAATTGATTCATCGCTGCTTATACTCCACTAGTTTCATCTTTCTAAATCAGTAGAAGGATCTTTAGCATTGCTAAGAAGTTTTCATTAAAGACATCAATATTACTCAGGATGAAGATCAATAAGAAGTTGTTCAACATCAAAGCTTCAAGAAGACTCTTATTCAATCAAGAAATACTTAATAGAGTCTATAGAAAGTTGCTCTTTGTCTGTATACTTTACCAACTATAAGTGTGGAGGATCTAAGTTGTAGGATTCTAGAGTGAACTTGAGTTGTAGGATCGATTGCGGCCTAAATAGAAAGCCAGTCAGCGCTTCTAAGGTAGGATTCCTTGCGGGGAATCTGAGTTGTAGGATTTTGGGTATGGAATTTAAGGTAGGATCCCATGTGGATCTAAGGATGGAGACACAGTTTCTGAGTTGTAGGATTTACAGATCTGAGTTATTGGAGGAGTTTGTCGAGGCTGGCAAGCTGCTAGATAGGCGGATGGGGAAGTGGACGTACCCAACTCGGGGAACCACTATTGTTGCTTGTGTTTGTGCTATGATTTTTGTGTGATTTGTGATTGTTTCTCTGAATCCATTTATTTTGCATATAATTTTTTAAATAGACAACATCATCTATTCACCCCGCTCTAGATGAAGTGACATCCTGGGACTCACAAGCGGTATCGGAGGGAGGTTGTTGAACAAGAGTTTAACAGCTCGAGCAGATCTACCCTTGGGTTGTCATCTCTCGCCATGGCTGGTGGAGAAAGCTATAAAGTGCTAAGTTCTATGATGTTACCCATCTACAGAAAAGAAACCTTTGGAATTTGGAAGCAAAGGTCAAACTATTCATGGAAGTCTCTAATCCTAGAATATTCACTACTATTGTAGAAGGACCCTTCATCCCCATGAGGGTCTGTTCATCAAAGAGTGCCAAAGTAATACTCTGAGATGACAATGGATGAGGTAGTTCTGGACACTTTGGATATAAGGGCCAATAATATCATTATAAGTGTCATTGATGATTCTACATTTTAGAACCTACTTCATTATCAAACTTCCAAGGAAATATGGGAGACTCTGATTATATATATTAAAGACACTGAGGAATTTAGGGATGATATGAAATCCCTAATGAACCAAAAATATAAAGCCTTCATGCAAGTGAATAAGTATTACATAGTTGAGTGCTATGAAAAATTCTTCAAGATAGTCAATGAGCTGAAAACTAGGATAGACATTTCACAAACTATGATCTTAATGCTAAATTCTTGAGATCCCTCAATAAGGAGTGGGATATCAAGATATATGCAATAAGGGAGATTGAAAATATGGTAATTATCCAGCCCCATATTCTATTTGGAAAGCTGCCATCTAATGAGATGTAACTCAATATAAGGAAGGAAGAGGAGGAAGCTACCAGATCCCACTCCAAGGAAAAGTATGTGGCCCTCAAGGCTGAAAGATTCAAAAGAGTAAGAGGGAAATCTTGCATTTCCCATGAAGTCTCTGAACCTAGTACAGTAGGGTCAAAGTTGTATGATGTGGATATGGCCCTCTTCAACAAGAAGTTCATGAAGATCTTCAACAAAAGAAGGCAGTGGAAAAACATAATATCCTCCTCATCAAATTCAAAGAGACCAGACTACTCCAATGAGAAGCCAAAGAACAAATCAAAAGAAGATAGGTGTGAATCTAAACACAACAAACACTCTTGTACTGATGACATCTGTAATGGTTATAAGAAGACAGAGCACATTATCGCTGAATATCCCACAAGAAGAAGAGAAAATGATGAAG
Source organism: Platanthera zijinensis (assembly GCA_039513925.1). Taxonomy (NCBI): domain Eukaryota; kingdom Viridiplantae; phylum Streptophyta; class Magnoliopsida; order Asparagales; family Orchidaceae; genus Platanthera; species Platanthera zijinensis. Next base: position 245,913,981 of record CM077078.1, on the reverse strand, counting down.
CTGAGGAGAGGATGATCCGTAGATGCGAGAAGCAAGAAAGGAGTTTCATTTCCAGGAAATATAAGACTTATAGAGACATCAACAGCTACAACTCCTCATACTCGGATAAAGAAGCTCATTTTGTATTGATTGCTCTATCTGAACATGAGGGAAAATGTAACAATCTCAATATGATTATAAGGATAAGGACACCCCTAACCCTCTCAAAGAATTACTGGAAAGATAAATACTGTTATTGGATAGTGGATCTATCTACAGAAGAAAGACCAAGAAGAATTTTTTTCTACTCAGTACCCAAGAACATCTAGGTTCCTAAGAAAAGGTAATTTTGTTTTTACAGGTATATATAATTACTATCTAAGCAATCATGTATTTTGACATTAGATAGACGAGGAGTTGTATAATCTAAGGACATTAGAAGCAGAATCAATAAATTTAATCAATGCATCAAGCATCTTTCAAGAGGTATCCAGTGGTTAAGCAGTAGGGGAGTTCCTCAATGGGATCCATGCTTAAGATATGGGAAGTGTCGAAGCTAATGTAGTTGAGGTAGAAATGCTCACAAGGTTGTTTGTCTGGTAATATCACAGATCACACAGATGAAGCGTATCAGTAGTGGAGTGCTCATTGATCCTGATAAAGTTTGTATCTGCGTCGTTACAACCTCGTGATTCTAATTTGCGGCTCAATGTAAGGAAGTCATGTCAAGCGGCTCAGCAACTTCGATAAGTTGCTGCATAATCTCGCCAGTCGAGGCTACTATCTGTAAGGGAAAATCTTAGCCATAAAGTATACTCTTAACATCAATAATTGAATCAGATGAGCAAACAGGTACATGATGTTTCTCTTTTTGAGGAAACAAAATATCTAAATTTATATAAAAATTTATAAATACAACACAACGATTTGCAAACTCTTCTATTGAACCTTTTTGCTATCTTCATCATGTACTCTTCCTCATGACAAATCTCTCAGGCATAGTGTTATTTGAGGGGGAGATCGCTAATAAACTGAGTGTCCCAAGTACTTCTCCTAGTGAGGGGGAGGCAGGTACTCCAAGCCAAGCCCAATAAAGTGAACTCTTTGTCTCTGCATTAGAACAAATAAGTACATTGCTCAATGAAAATGGTTAGCCCATGAATCCAATGTTGATAAAGACATATAGATTGTATATGAAGGGCTATCAGTAAAGGTTGAGGTGGTAAAGAAGGATGTGGATAAATTTCTTTCTCTGATAACTAGTTGGTTCTTCAGAGCACACAATATGATAGAGGTGAATGTTAACTTGCTTAACCAATTGAATATCAAAATGGATGAAGCCATTCACAAACACCCTCAGCAGTGCCAACTTCATGATTCATCTATAAAGTTATAAATGCAACTCACTTCATGCCAAAATCATATTTTTCAAAAGTATGTCGAAGGAAAAAACCTATGTGGGCCTACTCTGTTGACTAGGCTTCAACACAGTAAAGAAGAGATGTTGAGGTGTAAAGTTGAAGAAGCTAGAAAGGGTGAGAGTATGACACGTGAAACTGCCTCCTAGCTAGTACAACAACTCAATTACCAGAAAGAAGGTGCATCTAGAGGAGGTGCCTCTGCAATTTTTTTAATCATGGGGCAAGATTCTAGGAAACGAAGTAGAATGCTGGTATAGGAGGAACATAAGGAAAAGGAGGAAAGACATGACAAGACAATGTTGATGTTTGTCAGAAAAGGAATGGAGAAGAGTAGATTAATTTGATAAAACACTTATTATTCTTATGATTATATAATTTATATTCGAACATCCTTAATACTATTATATATATAAGGAAAATGATAAAATATGTCGACATTTGTTATTATTACATACATAAGCTATAATTTTGTTCTGGTTATATATTTTGTTGATGTGTAGGTCATCTATATTTGAGGTTTTGACTTCTTCAAATAGGGAGAGACTGTTGGGAACAGTGCCCACATTGTTCCTGATTTTAAGAAGTCCTCACAATATCGATGATCACACTTGTATTTGGTGGATGTGTATTCTTGTAGTTCAAGCCCAACATAGGGCTAGACTTAGTGTCATCAGACATAGTCATGCCAATGTAATCTCTCATTATTCAAGACACCAGGTCGACCAAAGTTCTAGACTAGGTTGGACTTGCTACTTACTTTGAAAAAGACCATTCAACCAAGTTCAAAAAGTATTGGGTTGAGCAAAGAAACAGATTTCAAAATATTGAATTTTAGTTAAGTCAAAATTTGATAGGATATCAAGTCGATTGGTTAGATGATCTAGTCGAACAGTTAAATCAATTAAGTTGAATCTTGCTCATCATCAACAAATTGGAATTACTATCGAGCACTAATTCAACTAGACAGTCTAACCGAATGAACAAGTTTGAAAGTCTTATGTGAAAATCTCAATGAATCGGCTAAGTATAAACTCGACTAGAAAATCAAGTCACTCATTCAGAAACGTTGAAGTCAATTCATGATGAAGTATCGTGAAGGTCAAAATCAACCTAAGTACATATTCGAGCAGAGATCAAACCAATCGTATTAAATGATCAAGTCGATCGTGCTGAATGATCTAGTCGACTATTGATGATGTTCAAGAAATTTCTGAGAAGGTTAAAAGGACTCAAGCAGACATGTCAAGACAAACCAAGCCAAAGGAAGATTTGATATGCTAACTATGCATCAAATCTTTTAACTTAACTATGAGAAGAAGAAACTATTTGACCATATATCAAAGAATCGAGCAGATGGAGATAAGAAGGAGGATTTCAACTGAACAAGTTCAATTTGGCTTGATAAGTGCAATTCGACTTAACAAAGCATAATCAATCCAAATTCTCTAGAAAAGGAGGGAATTTGAATTGTGCATAAATTTGTCCTATTACATTTAATGCTGTCGTAGAGAAGGCCAATGAAATCTATCCTTTATGAAAAAAGATTTTATGACAGCTACAATTCGAGAAATGACCGTTACACCTCGATCCTATAAATAGAATATGATGAGATCTGTAACCCTAATGAGAATGACAAGAAGAGTAATATCTATCAAATGAATCAAATAATAAGCAGAGTTTGTATGCCAGAACTTTTCAAAAGCTTAGAGTTGGAGAATTTTATTCGAAGAATACATCTCATATTCTCCAGAAAAAAAGATTGAGTCATCACTACTTATACTCAACTTATTTCATCTTTCTAAAGCAGTAGAAGGATCTTCAGTAGTGCTAAGAAGTTTTCATTGAAGAGATCAATATTACTCAGACTGAAGATTAAGAAGAAGAAGTTGTTAACCATCAAAGCTTCAAGGAGACTCCTATTCAATCAAGAGATACTTAAAAAAGTCTATAGAAAGTTGTGTTTTGTTTGTAACCTTTATCAATTGTAGGATTCCTTGTGAGGGATCTGAGTTGTAGGGTTCTAGAGTGAACTTGAGTTATAGGGTCAATTGCGGCCTGAGGTAGGAATCCAGCCAACACTTCTAAGGTAGGATTCCTTATGGGGAATCTGAGTTGTAGGATTTTGGGTATGGAATCTAAGGTAGGATCCCCTATGGATCAGAGGTAGGAGACACGGTCTTTGAGTTGTAGGATTTTTGGATCTAAATTATTGGAGGAGTTTGTTGAGGCTAGCTAGCTACTAGATATGCGGAAGGGGAAAGTGGACGTACCCAACTCGAGGTACCACTATTGTTGCTTGTGTTTTTGCAGAGATTTTTGTGTGATTTGTGGTTTTTCTCTAAATATGTTTATTTTGCATATAACTTTTGAAATAGATGACATCGCATAATCACCCCTCCTCTAGGTGAAGTGATATCCCATAACTTACAAAAATTACCAACACATCCCTCCAAAAAGCTATAAAAAGGCCTCCAGGCCTTCATTTGAAGCCTAGGAACTCTAGACACTAATGAGAGCTCTGAGGTTTCTAGTGAGAATATGGGACTTAGATTGTTCCTTCATCCGAGATTCACTTATACAACCCCATATCCAGTGATTGGAGCGGGTCAATAGGGGCCAAATCGGCCAAGGACTAGTGGCTCGGCTCGCCCAATTGGGGATGGATCGTTGGAGGGGCGAGTGGAGTGGGTCGGCTTGCACTCTCCCCAGGGGCCTCACGAGCAGCGATCAAGTGGAGCGAGTCGGCTCGTACTCACCCTGGGGGTTCGACGTGCAGCAGGAGAGTGGGGCGGACCGGGCCCGCACTCGCCTAATGTTGATAGAGGTGGCGAGTGACAACTACACCGAGACTCGCTGCCCCCGGCGAGTGGAGGATCCATAGGGCAGCTCGCCCAATCTCCTGTGGTGTATTTTTACTATTTTACCCCCTCTGTCATGTCTATAGCCAGCTAGAATAGCGAAGTTACGCTATTGGCAGACCCAGTTGGGTTGCATGTAGCTGTTCAGAACAGCGGAGGTCGGCTATTTGCAGGCTGTTTTCAGAAATCTATAAATAGACCCAAGGGGGTACCTTAGAGGCATGCTTACTGGTGCCCAGGTCTTCTTGCGATTTCTGAGATACCCTTAGCTCTGTATTTGGCTAGGGAGGGGAAGCGTTCTAAGATCTTTCGGTGTGTGGTGGGACCTCCATGCCGCCGAGCCCTTGGGTCAATTCCATGTTCTTTTCCTTAGTTGTTTGGCTTGAGAGAGAGAAGTAAGTGTGCGATCACCCCTTCTCCAAGGGTGAACTCCACCGAGACTGTGTTTTCGGTTTCAACATTTTGGTGTCGTGAGTATGGAGCATGGTCAGCACCGAAAATCTTCAGCAGGCCTGATGACTGGAGGAGAAGGGCAAGGTTCGGACAGGGCCGACTCGCTGCCCCCTCCCACTCTTACCACGGTGGGGATGTTAGAAGAGTTCAGGAAGGAGGTTCTTGGGATAATCAGGTTTGCTATCGGCGCGCATGCCGAGAGCTCGACGCCAGCAGTTCCAATAGTCGTCGCCCCGGCCCTAGGTGAGGATGCACCCGGTAGGCCCTTCGGGAAGGAGGTAGCAGATGGAGGAGGTTAGAGCGAGCTATAGGGGGGAGTGCACTTCCCCGGGTCGGCAAGAGGAGGCCGGTTCGGCGAGATGGGGGTGTGAGACCACCCAGCTCGCCCATTAGAGGGAGGAAGCCACTTCAGCGAGTTGGTCTCTTTTACCCCAGTTCTAGAGGGGTTCAGGGAGCCGGAGATGTCCTACTACACTGGGAAGGATCATCCGGTCCAGGACATCTAGTGGTTCAAGGATGTGGTATCGATAAGGCAGATGTCGGATGCCTTCAAATGCAGACTATTTTCCATCACCCTCAATGAGAAGGAGAGGGAGTGGTTCCACCAGCTCCGGCCAACTCAATCTACTTCTTCGAGGTCCTATGTCGGGCATTCATATTGAGGTTAACCACTTCAAAAAAGAGGAAGAAAGATTCGGAGTCCCTATTCCACATCAAGCAGGGGGTGAACGAGACCTTGGGGAGATTCGTGGACCCGTTCTAGAAGAAGGTGACGTAGGTCCAGGAGATGGCAGGGCACACCCTTATGATGTTCTTTACCTTGGGGCTACAATAGGGTTTCTTCAGTATGGAGCTGAAGAGGGTGCTACATCTCTCCTATGAGGAGTTGATGGAGAGGGAGGAAAGGGAAGTCGTGCGGGAGGCGTCAAACCCTGAGTTTACGAGGAAGCTGGCCAAGTGGGACACGGAGGAGGAGAAGGGGCCAAGGGGTGGTCGAGATCAGGAGGTGAGGAGGGTTGAGCCCTGGCAGCGGGAACAGCAGCAGCAGGTGCAGCAGTAGTCAAGGTGGGGGTGGAAGAAGCTGAATAATCGGCTCGGCTTGAGGCAGCCGCAGTGGCAGGATCAAGGCTAGTGGAGAGGTTTCCATGGAGGAGACAACTGCCAGGGAGGCTAGGGTCACTTCCACCCTCCAAGCTGGAGGCAGGGGTAGAGGCCCCCCTCCTCGATCATTATCAGGCTATGATGATATACATACAGGGGAGGAGGGGTCAGTAGAGGAGAAGGAGGGAAGTTAGGGTGGAGATACCCTATTATGATTTCTACTAGGAGGATGAGCACGCTACAGCCACATGCCTGGAGTTTCTCGAGGTGAGAGCAAACAGGGAGCAGTATTAGCATCAGGACCGTTGGGAGGTGCGGATTGAAGAAGTCCTGCCTCGGGTAGAAAAGGATAGGTGTGAGGACCGGGTTGATGTTGGGGCCCGAGGAAGGATTAGAGTGATCCATGTAGGGTAGGCGTCGAGGCTTCTCGAAAGGCAAGTCTCCACACCATGTACCGCCGGAGCGTTGGCTCCATATCCCATACCCCACCCCCAGAGGAGAAGATCACCTTCCCAAGGAAGGACACACAAGATTATGAGGACCCCTTCTGCGATGCATTGGTCATCTAGACTGCAGTCGAGAATGTCACCATCTCCTGGATCCTCATCGAAATAGGAGTTCAGTCAACTTCATCTTCAAGAATGCGTTCGATGCGATGAAGATGGAGGCCAAGAGGGTGATGGCCTTGTACAGGCCTATGTTTAGGTTCTCTAGGGTGATAAAGGAGGTAAAAGGAGGAGTGGGGCTCCATGTCACTCTAGGGGGGGGGGGCAGTCCCGAAACTATAGGTTCATCATTGTGGATGCTCCCAGTAGTTACAATGCCATATTCGGGCGGCCTCTCATCAGCGCCTTCCGCTGTGCCTCCTTATCCTTTCACTAGTGCTTAAAGTTCAACGCCGATGGGATCCAAGCTCGGGTTCGAGGAGATCCTAAGGTGGTGAGGGAATGCTACGTCACCCCGGTGAACTCCATTTCTTTGACGGAGGGGGTAGCGGAGATGGAGTAGAGGATTAGGAGGTAGAGCAAGAGTTAGGTGGAGTGGAGATGGAGGTGGAGAGCCGCACCCAGGTGGAGGTGATGGAGGGAGTCCAAGAGGAGCTGGCCGAGGCAATGGCCGTGGAGGGGGCTGAGGAGGAGGTCCTTATTCCAGGAGAGGGTGACGTCGGAGAATGGGGAGAGTAGTCTTGTCTGGAGGCTGTGGAAGGGGTGGTTGAGATGTAATTCCTTACCCTGGGAGGCAAGGTGGAGAAGGTGCGCATCAGTGGGGGGCTAGCCCTAGTGGACACGGAGAGGATGCTGGCATGCATCCAGAAGAACGTGGAAATCTTTGCTTGGAGCACCGTAGAGATGTCGGGGATAGATGCGGATGTTGCTTGCCACCGCCTTAACCTGGACCCTAAAGCTCTCCCCATCCAGCAGAAGAAGAGGTCCATCACAGACAAGCTGGACGAGCCCATCAGGGAAGAGGTAGCCAAGCTCCTGAAGGCTGGCTTTGTATCCGAAATTCAATACCCCGACTGGGTCTCCAATGCAGTAATGGTAAAAAAAAGGAGACTGTCATTGGTGTATGTGTGTTGATTTCTCTTTTCTTAATAAATCATGTCCTAAAGATTTTTACCCCTTGCCTCGAATCGACGCGCTGGTTGACTCAGCCGTCGGTTTTCCTTTAATGAGTTTCTTTGATGACTTTTCAGGTTATCATTAGATCGGGATGCCCCCCACCCCGATGTAAAAGATGTCTCCTTCATTATTGGGGATGGGTGCTACTACTACAAGATGATGCCCTTAGTTCTCAAAAATGCAGGGGCGAACTATCAAAAGATGATGTATCAGGTCTTCCAGGAACCAAAGGGAAGGAACCTTGAGGTGTACGTAGATGATCTTATGGTGAAGAGTCGAGATGTGAACTCTCACCTCCAGGACATGGAGGAAACCTTCACTACCTTATGCGAGTACAAGATGAGGTTGAAACCCTTGAAGTGCGTTTTCGGGGCTAGCATGGGGAAGTTCTTGGGCCATCTCCTTACCCCCGCAGGAGTTGAACCAAATCCTGACAAGGTCCAAGAGATCATGGAGTTGGGATCACCTTGGAATAAAAAGGAGGTGCAATGACTAACGGGCAAGCTTGCAGGGTTGAGCAGGTTCATTTCCCGGGCAGGGGAGAAGTGCTCCCCCTTTTTCAAAACATTGAGAGGGGGCCAGAAGTATGAATGGTCCAAAGAGTGTGAGGAAGCATTCCAAGCCTTGAAGAGGCAGTTGACCAAGGCTCCGCTCCTCCAAGGGCCAAAATAAGGGGAAGACCTATCCCTATACCTTTGGGTAGGAGCCGAGGCCCTAAGCTCCGTCCTTGTTTGGGAAAAAGGGAAGAAGCAGTTACCTATCTACTACGTGAGCAGGGTCCTGAGGAAGGCAGAGCTCTGATATCCCATCTTGAAGAAGCTGGACTTTTCCCTATCTTCTCGGCTCGAAGACTTCGACCCTATTTCCAGTCACACTTCATCCGAGTGGTGACTGACCATCCCCTCCACAACATCTTTGAGGGGGTGGAGCATTCGGGCAGGTTGGCCAAGTAGTCGGTGGAGCTGAGCGAGTTCGATATCTCCTTCGTCCCACGCCTCTCGATCAAGGCCTAAGAAATGGCTGACTTTCTGGCTGATTACATGGTCGAGGTGGCAAAGGCGGAACTCACAAGCCCGGTTCCCTAGAAGGTGATGGTGGACGGTGCTTAGGGAAGGCATTCCCTAGGGGTAGGCATGATCTTGGAGAGCCCCCAGGGAACGAGGATCGAGCAAATGGTGGTGGTGCATTTTCCCATCACTAATAATTAGGCTAAGTATGAGGCCGTGATAGCAGGGTTGTGCCTAGCCAGGGAGCTCGGGTGTATGATGGAGGTCCTCACTGACTCCATGGTGGTCCCCTCCCAAATCAACGGTTAGTTCGAGATAAGGGAACCTACTCTCCAGTTGTACTTGGCAAAGGTGAAGGGAGTCATCGATATGTTCCAAACCTTCTCCATCTGACATGTGCCGCGGGAGGAAAATGAGCAGGTTGATCAGCTGGCAAAGCATTGTCCCCAGGTGGGGGGGGGTACCATCACTAACCTATTTCGTCCGTCCATCTAGGAGGGGGAGCTGATGGAGGTGGACCAACACTCCTCATGGATAGATCAATTTGCAACATTCCTGTCCATAGGGGAGTTCCCAGAAGGGATAGATAAGAAGAAGTTCAAACAAAAGCTGGCATATTATCTTATGCGCGACAGACAATTGTATTAGAAGACTCTCTCGGGGATGTTAACATGTTGCGTAGTTGAGGGGGAGGTCTAGAGGATTCTAGATGAAGTGCATTCTGTGGAGTGTGGAAGCCACTCAGGAAGCATAACCTTGGAATGGAGGATAGTTCGACAGGGGTACTTTTGGCTGACCCTAATTCTGGACACTGCGGAGTTTGCAAAAAAGTGCCATAAGTGTCAGCTGTTTGCCCCCTCTAGCTCAAACCAGCTTAGGGGCTCAGGAGTATCATAGCCCCCTGGCCCTTCTCCATTTGGGGAATGGATTTGGTAGGGCCTTTCCCCAAGGCTAGCGGGCAGAGGAGGTTCCTGCTGGTAATGATAGATTATTTTTCTAATTGTTTGGAAGTGAAGGCCCTAGCCAAGGTGACCTCCCAGGTAATCAGGAACTTTGTCTGGGGGGAGATCATCTGCCGACATGGTCTTCCCCAGGCCATTGTCACAGATAATGGGCCCCAGTTCACCAGCACCTAGTTCATCAACTTCTACGGACAGCTCGGGATCGATCTCAGGTTTGTGTCAGTCCACCATCCTAGGAGCAATATGCAGGTGGAGGCGGAGAACAAAATCATCGTCTACCTCCTCAAGAAGAAGGTGGCGAATTTGAAGGGTAGCTGGGTGGAGTAGCTTCCATCAGTTCTTTGGGCCCTTAGAACCACTCCCAACATGACCACGGGGGAGACCCCCTTCAAGCTCTCCCATGGATGCGAGGACGTACTTCCAGTAGAGTTCGAGGTCCGGATCCCTCGGTTGGTCAAGGAAGAGGCAGGAAGGGAAGATTGGCGAGCTGAAAACGAGGAAAAGCTACAACTCTCCCTTGACATATTTGAAGAGCTGCAGGATCTCTCCGCCATCCGACATGAAGAGGTAAAGCGAAGAATGGATAAGTACTTTGACAATCACGTCAGGGTAAAATAGTTTCGGAAGGGGACTTGGTCCTAAAGAAGGTGGATGCAATAGGGAGGTAAGTGGCAGTGGGGAAGCTCAACCCTAACTGAATAGGCCCATATATTGTCCAGGAAGTTCTGAGGCCAGGGGGTACCGTCTCAAAAAATATGGATGGTAAGACCTTAAGTCACACCTGGAGTGGTGATGACTTGAAGCGTTTCTATCCGTGAAAGTATATACGTCCATTCCTTAGATGAATAAGAAATCTTTTGATTCCCCAACCTTTTTGCAGATCAAGTTATGGCGAGTTGTGTTTATCAAGCTAAGTCTCGAAATTCCCCTGTTACCAGGCTCCCCCCAAGCCTACAGGGGGCATAGGTTGGACAATGACATGTTTTCTCGCTCTGAGGTTAGGTCCCGGGATGCTCCCGCTGTTAGGCTTCCACCTAGCTGGCAGGGCCGGGATCCCCGTTGGATGTTGTTATAACCCTGGAGGGCTGAGGACGGTTGATGCACAACACTCGCCGTCAGGCTCCCACCTAGCTAATTAGCCCGGTGGTAGCGCCCAGAATATAAGTGATGGAAAGTTTTCTCGCTCCAGGGTTAGGTTTCGGGGTGCTCCTGCTTTAAGGATCCCACCTAGCTGACAGGGCCGGGATCCTTATTGGATGTTGTTATAACCCTTGACGGCTGAGGCCGATTGATGCTTAACACCAACCGTCAGGATCCCACCTAGCTGATTTTGCTGGTGGTAGCACCCGGAGGATAGCTGATGGAAAGTTCTCTTGCTCTGGGGTTAGATCCCGAGATTCTCCCGCTGTCAGGCTCCCACCTAGCTGATAGGGCCAGGATCCCTATTTGATATCGTTATTACCCTAAAGGGCTGAGGCCGGTTGATGCTCGACACCCGTCGTCAGGCTCCCACCTATCTTATTGGGCCGGTGGTAGCGCCCGGATGATATGTGATGGTAAGTTTTCTCGCTCTGGGGTTAGGTTTTTCAATGCTCCCGCTGTCAGGCTCTTACTTAGCTGGCAGAGCTGGGATCCCCGTTGGATGTCATTATGAGCCTAGAGGGATGAGGCCAGTTGATGCTCAACACCTGTCGTCAGGCTCCCACCTTACTGATTGGGCCGGTGGTAGTGCCTGAAATATAAGTGATGACAAGTTTTCTCTCTCTGGGGTTAGGTCCCAAGATGCTCCCGCTGTCAGGCTCCCACCTAGCTTGTAGGGTCGGGATCCTCGTTGGACGTCATTATGACCCTGGGGCTAAAGTCGGTTGATGCTCAACACCCGCTACCAGGCTCTCGCCTAGCAGACAAGGCTGAGATTCTTAGTGGATAGGGCTACATCTAAATTCTGGAATCAGCTCGTTAGGCTGAAAAGGCAGAATGCAAAGGTGATTAAGGGTTGGATCCATTCACTCCTGGACTAGCCAGCCAAGGCTTCTACAGACAGCTTTAAGGAGGAATAAATGCCGCAGGCGAGCTGGGCATTCGCGAGACCGCACGACAAGTCATTCGAGCCTGTTACCCTGGGGGTCGTACCATCCCATGATAAGATAAAAGTGCAGCGAGAAGAGATCTCAGCTTCCACTAAGGATGTCAAGGCGAGGCGGTCCTCGACGGTACATTTCCACCCCCGTGAAATTTTACTTGGGAATTTTCTAAATAATTGCAGCTTGGAAAAAACAAAAACTTGAGGGCGAGCTAAGCACTTGCGAGCTTGGCTCGGTGGATGCTCTGCCTCCAAATTATCTGGGGTTGGCGTGCACGAATCCTAACTCAAATACATTCTAGTGGAAAGCTCTATCCTAGCGAGGTCACCCAACGAGGATGTCAGCTCGCGGGCGAATACAACATAATAGATTCAAAAAAATAAAGGAAAGAGACAAATTCAAGCTAAGTACTTTTTCATTAGTAAATACTAATGTTACAAAAGGGGTAAGAATTACAATTAAAGAAAAGCAAAAAAAGGGAACGGGATTTGAGTCAGCTTTCGCCCTACCCTCCGGATGGGTGGTCCTCCTCGCCTTCCCCTCCAGTTGCTCGACCGTCCTTATAGCTCTTGACATCCTTGAATAGTGACTTGAAGCTTTCCTCCTTCTCGCATCCCTCCACTAACACCTTCATGTCCTTCATCATCTGGAGGTGTAGTTGGCGGGGCATATGGAGTTGATCCGCAGCCTCTCGGCGATCTCGTCCTTGTTGTAGACCCTTGGCCATTTGGGAGGGATGCTCGGCTCGCCGCCGGACTGAGGGAGGAAGATTTCAGTCTTTTGAATTAGCTCTCCCTTGAGCCCTCTGTTTTCCTCCCTCATGCCGTTGATCTCCTTCTCCAGCTCGACAGCGCAAGTGTCCTACTTGGCGGCGTGATCCTCCTACCCGGTAGCGCGAGCCTCAAGCTTGGCAGCGCGAGCACACAGCTTATCCGCGTCTTCGGCATCCTGGAGAGAAAGGCAAAGTAAGATTAATATGCTTGAAAACCCCTAAGGGAAAAAGGAAGGGTGTAGCCGACGCTTACCATCCCGTCGACGGTTTTTGTGAGAAGGTTCTCAGCGACTTGAAGTCACCCCGCCAGGTCGGCGACCTTGTCCTTGGTGATGTCGCACTCCTGCTCCGCCTTCAGCAGCTGGTGGTTGAGGTTGAAGCCTCGGCGGGCCACCATGTGGTGTAGCTCTAGGGCCCGTATCTGGGACTATAGACCCTCCCGGTCGAGCAGATAAAGAGTCAAGCTCTTGTAGGCCTCAGCATCCTCGCGCCTATATAGGACAAATCCTAGCGCATAGGCGTGCCCGGAGGCAGGCTGACTCCCCGACAAGGAGGTATGGAGTGATGAGATGGAGACCCTATCGGTCTGCTCATCCCATCGCACCATCAGCTCGCAAGCTAGATCTTTTGACTTTCCCCAAAGCCGAAGAGCGGGTGGCTCTTCGACAGGCCCGACTCAAGGGCCGCAGTCACCGCTACAGTAGTGGAGGCGGAGGGCTCGCCACCCTTCAGGTCCTTCTCTAGCGAGCCCCTTAGTGAGCTATTCGGCAAACCTTCTGGCGTGCTCTCTGGCAAGCTGATGTAAACTTGTTGTTATTGTTGTGGTCTCCCCCGGGCTTGTTGTTGTTATTGTAGTCCTCCCCGGAAGGCCACCGTCGCCTTCAACTTCTTTAGAAAGGTGAAGCGGCGAGGCGAGCCGGACCCTTCAAGGCCAGGTCGGTTTCGGCTATAGGAGGGTCCGCTATACCCCAGGTATCCTCGGCAGGACGCCGCTACTGCCTGCTCGCGCGCGACTTGGTCCGGGCTGACTCCCGAGTCTGCATAGGGCGGACGCTCTGTAATTGATCGCTCCCCTGTAAAGAAAAACTTGTTAGAAAATTAATGGTTGTAAGCGAGCTGGAAGGAAGGATAAAAGAGTATACCTTCACTAGGGAGGACAGGGGGAAGCGAGTCAAGGCCCCTTCGAAGGAAGGTGACCTCGAAGTCCTTCTCCAGGAAGAACAAGTGTAGCTCGGCGTCGTCGACGGATAGCGATAGAGGCCGATATACCTCCTCACTCTTTCGCGGCGGCGGGGGGGGGGGGGGGGAGAAGGGTATGTTGCCCAAGTTGCCCTTGATGAAGACGACCTTGGATACCCATTTGTAATTTTTGTTCGTGGTCTCGCGAACCTTGATTTGTGAGCCAATCAAGTAGGCGACTCCATCATTAGTCGCGCGGTAAGTGAAGAGCTTGTAGAAGACGCCGAGGTTGAATTCAATCTGCTCGCAGTGGAGGACGCAGGCGAATGTAACCATCATAGCGATCGCATTTAGGTTCAGCTGCGCGAGCACCGTGCCAAAGAATTTTAGGATCTGGCGGATTTCTGGCTAGAGGGGGAGGCGCAACCCCACCTCAAAATGCTAGATGGGGAAGGCGAGCTCATCCCGGTAGATGGTGTTGATGGCCTCTCCCTCCCTAGGACGGTGCGCCTCTTAGTCGGGGGGGGGGGGTGATGGAGCTGACCCTCTCCAACCCGTGACCATTGATGTTGAAGCGCTAACGGATGACACACCACCACTATAAAGCAAAGATCTACTGCGAAATAAATACATGGGAGCGCGACACCGCACCTCTCATCGCTACAATCTTCGTTCGCAAGACAACGCCATCTAGTGACGTTGTTGTCATAAAAACTGCCGGGCTGCGGATAACCATTTTTATGTTTATTTTGTTTAATTGGTGGCCTGCATTAAGCCTCCAATAGCTTTTAAATTCTGAATATTAATTGTATGAACTTTTAATTAGAGTGGGGGCCATATACAAGGCATCCACTCCCTTGGTTTTGGGTAGAATGAAGTAAACCTAAAAATTAATTCAGCTTTTCTTGGAGATCCCTCCTTCTTGCCGCCCCCACCCCCTCATTTCCTCCTCCTTGGAGATTTCGGCCAAGTGAGGGCCTCTTCTTCCGACATTGGAACTTCGCGGTGTGACTCCGTTGAAGGTGGACGTGCAAAGCTTCTTCCGGTGTGACTCCGGCGGAACCGTGGTAGAGCGATTCTCCACGTGCAACTATCTACGAGTTGGGGGTAACGATTCCTCTTCTCTATCTTGTGTGTTTCCTTTATATCTAAGCATATTTCTTGTGCGAAAGTTTTGGTGTGAAATCTGAAACTTTAATCGAAGTATTTCCATTTGATTTCATGTTTGGTTCTCTAAGTTTTCTCGCATTCGAAGAAGGGTGGTGACCTTTGGTTTTCTTAGTCGGGGGAGATCAACCACTTTCCGAATCCTTTCTTTGGTGGATCTCCTTGGTACGACTTCACTCGACCGAACCGTGTGGGTTCATTTCACCGGAAAGGATAGTGGCCTCTAGTCACTATTTGATCTTAAGAGGGTTCGCGATCCTCAAGTCGTTGTGTGATGATAAACGATTATATAAAACGTCGCTGCGCTTACGAGTAGTGTTTCAAAGTTAGAACATGTGCGGTTAGATCTAATCGCTAGGATGTGCCGGACTATTCGCCCCGATAGCCTACATAAATTTGGTATCAGAGGGAGGTTCGTGTCGGTTTCTTAATCGGCACAATTCGTCTCCGCTTGAGTAGGCTTCGTTTTCTCAAAAGAAATTTCAGCAAAATCTGTATTTCAGCAAAAATCACTATTTTTAGGGTGCACTCACTTCACCTTAGGGAGAATTAAATTAAAAAAAAAACTTCAGTTTAGTCCATCGATCGGGCGGGAAAAAATTATTTCTTATAAAATTTTAGCCAGTCAGGGTATTTAGGCCTCTTTTAGTACAGGAGAAAAAAATCTGTATGCGCACAAGGCACGGCACCGAGTACACACCCTCTTCTTCCAACATGGGAGACGAGCGGCATGGAAACCAAGACCTGACTCCCATCGAGGTTCTTCGACAAGATTTTAATGAGCACATCGCGAATCAAGAGCGTCGCATGAATGAGTTGAGGGACATGATCGCTCAACTTACGCCTGCTAGAGCGGCTCCACCAGTCCCTCCTAATCCACCTCTACCAATTAATCCTCTCCCCCCGAACAACCACCAGCACCGTTATCCTCATCGATTTGAGGAGGACTACGATGACCTTGCACCACGTGGTCCACACTATTATAATCGAGCTCCACAAGAGTTCAACATCACGAAAGCCTTCCGTATAGACGCCCCTACTTACGACAGTTTGGGGCAGCCCCAAATCTTTCTAAATTGGATTATGGATATCGAGTGCTACTTCGAGTGGCACAACTTAACCAATAGGCAAAAGTGTCTAAGTCGCTAGGCTGAAATTACTAGAGCGGGCCAAGGTATATTGGCTCAACGAGGAGAGACGCATGGGGGCACTTGAGGGTTTGCCACCAATTGGTTGGCAGGTTATGAAAGCAATATTGTCGGATCAATACGTCCTCACGTATTACCATACAAAACTATTTGACGATTTAGCCTCTCTTAAGCAAGGGAGTCAGTCGGTGTCTGATTACATGGTTAAACTTAAGGACATGTTAGTACGCTGCGACGTTAAGGAAATGCCCAAAGTGACTCTCTCGAGGTTTCGGAAGGGGTTGGATCCGGGTATTTAGCGCAATCTTTTGCGTTATGGACATACGGATATAAACACCACGTACAACGCGGCCTTAGACATTGAAAAAAATATCGCTCTCAAGTCTAAAGCCAAATATTTCCAAAAGGGAAAGTCCACCTATAAAGACAAAGGAAAGTTTAAGGCTACCGACACAAGCTCGATAGTCATCACCGCTAGGAATTCTAAAAATCCAACCGGAGAGCGAGTGCCAATTGGTAGAGTTAACAAGACGAATGCCACATACTATGCTTGTGGAGTTCAAGGGCATTATGCGAGCGAATGCCCCACTAAGCCTAAGGCCTTAGCATTAATGGAGGCTCCAAATGACCCTGCCGAAATAATTTATGAGGCCGACGAGGAGTCCGATGTTGAGGGAGTCCCGAGTGATTTTGAGGATGAACATAACCTCATGGTTTTGCGTTGTATCTTGACGGTTCCCCGAACGCCTAACGATTGGAATAGGACGACCCTCTTTTCGACGATCTTTAAGAGCGGAGAAAAGTTGTGTAAGCTTATCATCGATAGTGGGAGTTGTATGAACGTCGTTTCGGAGAGTGCGGTTGCAAGGATGTCATTAGTTGCCGAACCCCACCCCCAATCTTATCATGTTGCTTGGGTAAATAAGACTTCTCTTCCTATCACGAAGCGTTGTCTAGTTCCTCTTAACATCAAATCTTATTCCGAACAAGTATGGTGTGATGTCATCCCCATGGATGCATGTTACGTCCTTCTTGAACGGCCTTGGCTATATGACCATGACGTGAACCACTTCGGTAGGGCTTATACTTATGAGTTTAAGTTTAAAGGAAAAATTATTACCCTTAAACCAACTCCACCTAAAGATCCGACTATCCCGTCCAAGGATACCATTGTACCCATGGAGAAGAAAACCTTGAGCTTAATAGGAAGAAAAGAGTTCACCCGCGACCCATTTCTAGATGGAGTGATCTATGCGTTAGTGCTCATGAGTAGTAAGGTGTATGGTGATCAATTAGAAGATATTCCCGAAGAATTAAAACAATTGTTGGACGAATATAAAGATTTGTATCCGACCGAGTTACCACCCATCTTACCGCCTCTACATGACATTCAACACGCCATAGATCTCGTCCCGGGTTCCTCACTCCCAAATCAGCCCCATTATAGGCTCCTCCCGACGGCACACCAAGAGCTTCAAACTCAAATATCGGACCTCTTAACTAAAGGGTTCATCCGCCATAGTTTGAGCCCATGTGCCGTTCTGGCCCTATTAGCCCCAAAAAAAGACGGCACTTGGAGAATGTGTGTCGATAGTCGAGCGATTAATAAGATCACTATTAAATATAGGTTCCCTATTCCCCGATTGGATGATATTTTGGATATGCTTGCCGGAGCCACGATCTTTTCCAAGTTAGATCTTAGGAGTGGCTACCACTAAATTAGAATTCGGGAAGCGGACGAATGGAAGACGGCGTTCAAAACTAAGGATGGTTTATATGAGTGGCTTGTTATGCCATTTGGGCTTTCTAATGCCCCAAGCACATTCTCTCGGATGATGACTCAAATATTCCAACCCTTCATGGTAAAATTCGTGGTAGTGTATTTTGACGACATCTTGGTGTTTAGCTTGACGTCCGCCGAACATACAAATCACTTGAGTACCGTCTTGACTACTTTAAGGAATGAAAAACTATTTTTAAATTTGAAGAAATGTACGTTCCTTGTCCGTGAGGTTGAGTTCTTAGGATATATTATCGGAGAGGACGGCATTAGAGTCGACCCGAAAAAGGTGCAAGTTATTAGAGAGTGGCAAGAGCCCAAGTCCATCCGTGATGTTCGAAGTTTCCATGGACTCGCTACTTTTTATCAGCGTTTTATTAAGAATTTTAGTAGCATCATGGCTCCTTTAACAGAGTGCATGAAGAAGGGTGATTTCAAATGGACTAAATCCGCCACTCATGCCTTCCAAACGATCAAAACTCTTATGACGAAAGAACCCCCGCAACGCTTACCGGATTTCTCTAAGGTGTTTGAATTAGCATGCGATGCGTCCGGAGTTGGGATTGGAGGAGTATTAAGTCAAGAGGGTCACCCCATTTGTTATTTTAGTGAGAAGTTGTCCGGGGTCAAATTAAACTACTCCAATTACGATAGGGAATTTTATGCAGTGGTCCGAAGTTTGCACTATTGGAGACACTATCTCCATTCCAAGGAATTTGTGCTTCTTTCGGATCATGAAGCCTTACGTTTTATTAATTCCCAACATAAAATCAGCCCCCGACATGCTAAGTGGGTGTCATTCCTCCAAGAGTACACGTTCACTCTTAAGCATCTTAAAGGGACCAACAACCATGTGGCCGACGCCCTTAGCTGACTTTCGTTATTATTGTCCACCATGAAAGTTAAGGTGATTGGTTTTGAGCGTGTTAAGGACGAATACGCGTCATGACCGGACTTTAAGGATATCTACTTTGCAACCCAAGAGGAGTCTCCCTCCACTATTTCGGCATTCTACATCCGGGATGGTTACTTATTTAAGCACACGAAGTTGTGTATCCCACAAACTTCCCTCCGCCATCCATCGTTTGGGAACTTCATGGTGGGGGCCTTGGTGGCCATTTTGGTCGGGATAAGATGCTAGCTTTAGTAGAGGATAAATTTTTTTGGCCGGGTTTGAAATCTCTCGTTGGTAAAATTGTTAGTAGTTGCCGTACGTGTCAACTAGTGAAAGGTAGTAAGACAAACGCCGGTCTCTACACCCCTCTACCCATTCCTTCTATCCCTTAGGAGGATGTGAGTATGGACTTTATTTTAGGCCTCCCGACCACCTTCCAACGACATGACTCTTTTGGTTGTTGTAGACCTGTTCTCGAAGATGGCATACTTTATTCCGTGTAGTAAAACTAGTGACGCCTCGCACATGGCAAAAATTTATTTTAAGGAAGTTGTTGGGCACCGGGGCGTTCCAAAAACTATCGTTAGTGATAAGGATGTCAAATTCACTAGTTATTTCTGGAAGATACTTTGGAAACTTATGGGAACTAAACTTTTATTTTCGTCCGCCTATCATCCGCAAACGGATGGCCAAACGGAGGTCGTAAACAGGAGCGTGGGCAATCTTTTACGATGTCTTGTTGGAGAACACAAAGGCACTTGGGATCTCATTCTCCCTCATGCACAACTCGCCTATATTAATTCTAAGAATAGGACTACTGGGTTGTTGCCAAATGAGATTGTGCACGGTTATAAGGCGCTCGTGCCACTTGATTTGATTCCCCTACCGCCCACTTATAAATCAAGTCAATTCGCACAGGAATTTGCCCAACACATTCAAAATTTGCATAAACACATACAAGAAGTGTTAGACGCGCAATATGCGTCCGATCAGTCACACGCGAATTTGCACCGTCGAGCTGTCCATTTTAATGTTGGTGATTTGGTCTTGGTTCGTCTCATTCCCGAGCGGATGTCTATGGGTACCGTCAAAAAGTTGGCCAATCGGAGAGCCGGCCCATTTCGAGTTACTAAGAAATTAGGAAACAATGCGTATCTTTTGGATTTACCGTCTGATTGGGGTATATCCCCTATTTTTAATGTTTCCGATTTAACACCTTATACTTCTCCGCCGCTTGAAATATACAACTCTCTTTTTTCTTCTTCCTCTCGATCTTCTCTTGGGCTTGGGGGGGAAAGGTCTCCTGAATCGCCTCTTACTACGGATTCCGTTGGAGGTACGTTGGTTGATGATTTTGTTTCGGTCTTACCTTTTGCCGACTAATGCTTTTCCTAGTTTTCCCAAGACATCTTTCTTACTAGACAGGATCCTTGTCGATGATGTTCTCCCGTTCCCGCATGGTACCTCTCGCCGCTATCTGGTCAACTGGCGTGATCTCCCATCCTCTGATGATTCATGGGTTCCCGAAGATGAAGTGGCTCGCTTGGACGAAACTCTCCTTCGCCGCTACAAAGACGCAAACTCCTCGGTGATGAGTTCTTTTGAGAGGGGGAGGATTGACGGAGCCGACCCTCTCCAACCCGCATCCATTGATGTTGAAGTGCTAACGGATGACACGCCACCACTACAAAGCAAAGATCTATTGCGAAATAAAGACGTGGGAGCGCGGCACCGCACCTCTCACCGCTATAATCTTCGTTCGCAAGACAACGACATCTAGTGACGTTGTTGTCATAAAAACTGCCGGGCTGCGGATAGCCATTTTTATGTTTATTTTGTTTAATTGGTGGCCTGCATTTAGCCTCCAATAGCTTTTAAATTCTGAATATTAATTGTATGAACTTTTAATTAGAGTGGGGGCCATATATAAGGCATCCACTCCCTTGGTTTTGGGTAGAATGAAGTAAACCTAAAAATTAATTCAGCTTTTCTTGGAGATCACTCCTTCTTGCCGCCCCCCCCCCCCCCTCATTTCCTCCTCCTTGGAGATTTCGGCCAAGTGAGGGCCTCTTCTTCCGGCGTTGGAACTTCGCGGTGTGACTCCGTTGAAGGTGGACGTGCAAAGCTTCTTCCGGTGTGACTCCAGCGAAACCGTGGTAGAGCGATTCTCCACGTGCAACTATCTACGAGTTGGGGTAATGATTCCTCTTCTCTATCTTGTGTGTTTCCTCTACATCTAAGAATATTTCTTGTGCGAAAGTTTTAGTGTGAAATCTGAAACTTAAATCGAAGTATTTCCATTTGATTTCGTGTTTGGTTCTCTAAGTTTTCTCGCATTCGAAGAAGGGTGGTGACCTTTGGTTTTCTTAATCGGGGGAGATCAACCACTTTCCGAATCCTTTCTTTGGTGGATCTCCTTGGTACGACTTCACTCGACCGAACCATGTGGGTTCATTTCGCCGGAAAGGATAGTGGCCTCTAGTCACTATTTGATCCTAAGAGGGTTCGCGATCCTCAAGTCGTTGTGTGACGATAAACGATTATATAAAACGTGGCTGTGCTTACGAGTAGTGTTTCAAAGTTAGAATGTGTGCGAGTAGATCTAATCGCTAGGACGTGCCAGACAATTCGCCCCTATAGCCTACATCAGGGTGGGGGGGTGGGGGGCAGGTATTCGGTCTTGAAGGTGGCTAGCTCACACTCGTTTGTGTTCCCGTCAAAGAATATGTACTCATACAATTGCCGAGCACACTAGGAGCGCCCGTCGGCATCAAGCCGCGTCTTGCCCATATCAGCTAAAAGTTGGACTGCGAGAGCAGGTAAAGGTGGGGATTCGAGAGCAAGTTGCGAGCAGAGCATCAAAGGGGGAACGAATGCAATAAAGGCAATAGCCGGGGGGTTGGTGAGGGGGCCTATTTATAGAAAATCAGATTTATTGCCGAGCTGACCGGTCAGCCCAGCTCGCCAGCCCCAGCACACCGATCCCATCTCGCAACCCGACGATCTCACCTGTCCTAGTGCGAGCCAAACCTAGATAGTGCATCATGTTATTTTAAATAAAATTGGGATCTAAAAAATTGTTTTATGTTATTACAGACAGGGACATTTGAAGCCCCAAAAAAGAAGTTTATTGTTAGCAGAAGAAAGATTAGCCAACACGCGCAAGTTGGGGGGCAGGGAGGTGAGGGCCGGTAGGATAAGCTAGGAGTGATTTCTATCTACCCCGGCCTCGCGCCCCAATCCCTAGAGGTCGGCACGGGTTGAGGAACTCGCGAACCAGGTTCAAGTCCCTGCCGAGAGTCTACAGGTGTTCATCGACTCTTTCCATAACTGGCATAGGGGACATCATCTCGCTCGCTGATCCTTGCTCCATCTTGTCCGCAAGTATCACATAATCCCGCTCTAGCGCCTGCATTCTCTGCTCACTGTGTGCATTATCCGCTCAAAGTTGGTGAAGAGCGGCGTCCTGCTTCTTCAGTACCTCCACTACTCGCCGCCTCAGCTCGGTAGAATCCAGCGAGTCATCCAGGAAGCTTTCCATCCCAAGCTCAGTGGGTGGAGAGTGGAGAGCCTGCTCTGAAGACTTCTCAACCTCAGATGGAGCAGGGAGCCCTGCAAAATAAAATCAACTCATAGGGAAAGAGGGTGCGAGAAGCAAAGATACATAGGCAAAATATTCTAGAGAAAGCGGGGTTAACGGGATGAGCTCGGCAGTTCTTGAAAGCTGTGCAGGGGAGACTTGGCCAAGTTCTTGCCACGACCCGGAGGATGGATTCCCGGGGAGATGAGATTGAAGCTGGGGATCGGGATGTCCTCGGCTCTTTTCCCCGCGAGTGCAGGAGTATCTATAGGCTACCGAGAAGGGATGCGAGCTAGTTATCTAATATTTAGCGAATCTAGCCCCATAGTCCCAAAGGGGGATTTACTTTGCGGGTGAGTTTTGTGGGGATTCTGAGGCCACAAGCTGTTGTGCGGGGTGTATACTCGCGGTGTGGAGGTCTCGGCATTATATTGGTTGCCTTCGAGGTCGGCGGGAATGTTGACGACTACTTTCCCCTTGAGGTCGGGAGCCGGTTTGGAGGAGGCGAGCCCGGGAGCCAAGGAAGACTCCAGGTCACGGTAGATGTATTTGGCGTCCTTCGGAATGGACTTGGCCTACTTGGTAGGATTGAATTTCGGCGGATCGCTCGCTGTAGTGATGGGAGGCAGACCGACTAATGCATCATCCCGAGAAGTGTTGAGCTTGTAACAACCCAAATGTCAATTTGGAGTTTAGGCTGGGTGACACGGCCTGGGACACGGGCATGTCCCAGGGCGTGTCCAGCTCTGGGTAGTTGGCTGTGTCGCGAGAGCTCGAAAAAAATGAAGTCCACTAGCATTGAGTGGCGTTGAGTGTGGCACACAGCCTGTGACACGGGCATGTCACAGCGGCGTGTTTGGAACACGACCAAGGACACGGGCGTGTGCCTTAGCCGTGTTCTTCTCGGGTTGGCAGTCCTATGTTGAGTGAAGGACACACCCCTCAACACGAGCGTGTACTTACTGACACGGGCATGTCAGGGGTTTGACACGAACGTGTCTCGGCCCGTGTTCTGGTCTGGGTGAGTCGGTTCATGTACCTCTTGCAGTACATGGCCTATGACACGGGCGTGTCACAGGCCATGTCAGCTAGAAAAGTTTACTTTTCAGCCGATTTGTGGCCATTTGTTTCCCTCATCCTAGATCTAATGGTCCAGGGTATTCCCAGCTGGGTTTAACTCCGGGATTAGCATGAAGTTATAATTCAATCCTGGGTCATTCTCTTACTAAAGAGAAGAGAGAGGAGAGCTTGGAGGAGGAAAGGAGAAGCTTTTCGGCCGCCGGCGGAGCTTCAGCGTTCTGAATCGAAAGCCGAGTTCAGCGTTGTGGAGGCAAGTCCATCGTGGTGATTACCATCCGGCTAGTTTCTCCATGGCTCCGAAGCGATCGTCAAGGGTAACGATCTCCTTCTTGGACAAGTGAAGTCCTACTTTATGCATGTGCATGGGATCCTCCGCCAACAGGTGGAAAGCGTAAGCGATTCCAGTGATCGAGTCTGCATTTAGATCCGGAATTGTGTAGTACGGAATAGGCTTGCTGTTTGAAGCCCATCTGGATGGATGTCTAGATTGGTGATGCTGCGAACCGGAGAAGACTTCGTGTATAAATCGATTAGCTTGCGGAGATTGTAAGGATGATTGTGAATTGTGAGAAGGATGCTTGGTATATCTCCTTTGGTTGGATGCTCGACACGAGCTAGCTGATGGATTGGAAAGTGGCACTATGTGCCTGTGTTGAGAGATGGATACGAGAACCTCTGAGTGGGTGGGCCACCAAACATGATCTGTGGTGGGATTGTTGTGAGCGAGTACCTCTGAGTGGGATGGGTACAAGAGGTCTCCAACAGGGGTTTGGCGGCTGATGCCCATGGCCAATAAGTTAAGAACTTCTGAGTGGGTGGGCCACCCAACATGTTTAGTGGTATGATCATCGTGAGCGGTCGGTTGGTAGTACTGCAAATGGGGTGCTGCGGGCCTTCCCGACGTGTCGATCGATAATGCTCAATGGTTGCCGTGAGGTGAACACCTCTGAGTGAGACGGGCGTGGATGTCTCCAGCACGCGTGTTGTTATAGACTAGTGCTCGGTCACCAGTTGGAGAACCTTTAATCGGTGGTGTACTAAGGATGTACTGGTACACCGTAAGCATGCCCTGAGTGCACGTAACGTCTGGCACGAAGGCCAGCGTGCGTGATGTGATTGTGGCAGTTATATATGTGTTGTGATTGTATTGCATGCAAGGAAGGAAACACTTCCCCGGGTAAGGGGTAGGGTCGTTATAATTGGTCAGTTGAATGCTGATCGTTGCTTTGTGGATCACCCTTTAGGTAGACGTTCCTATGCAGGTGTTGCGGGCTAACTTGGATTGAGCAGGCTGAAGCCCTTGCTGCTGCTATTTGTAGGCCCTTGGAAGCCGTGCAAAGATTTGGATTTCATGTATGGCCGGCTTGCGTGCCTATGTATGAAGTCATATGTTTGTAAAGAGAAACTTGTAAGGCCTTAAGGCCGTGAGAGGTGTGTACTTGTATACATTCCTAGTCTTTTATATAAATGTGTTATTTATATAGTAGTGGACATTCATTGGATTAGTTCATGTAAGCTTTTATTCTGCTAGAATGCTCTGGGTTAGAGTGCGATGGTATTGTTGTATTAACCTGTGACCTTACCGTCTATTTGTGGCATATAATGTGGGGCCCCGACTGGACCTTCTATTATATTTTATTTAACGGGTCAGGTTGTAACACTTTGGTATCAGAGGCCCCTCGGTCTTTCACTTTCGAATTCGTGGCCGAATTATTTTGTCGGGTGGCGAGCACGTGTACGTGCGAACCGTTTTAACATAAATGAACTCAAGAATGTCCACTAGGAATGTGAGGGTTTGGGCATGTTTGCCATTTTGGATTGGAGGTTTTTGATATCTTGTTCACGTATAGGTGACAAGGGGCGAAGCTGGGCAGTCGGAGCCCCAACATTCGGATGAGAGTGCGGCACCAGCTGAGGTGCCCAAACCTCCTCCTTCTGTGGAAACCGTACGCCTAGTTGCGGAGGCGGTATTTTCCATGATTCAAGCACAACCTATTGGGCAGGCAAGGCCTGCAGTGGAGCCAGTACGGGTTGGGGCGAGGCAAGAGCGTGTTGAAGCTCGGATTGATGAGAAAGAAGTGGACGAGAAACTGAAGCGGTTTCTGGATTTTCATCCACCTACGTTTGTCAAGGCAAATTCGCCAACACAGGAAGAGGATTGACTCTCAAGAGTGAAGAGGATCCTGACAGCGATCAGGATTGATGAGGGGCAGAAAGTCACTTTAGCCACTTTCCTGCTGGAAGGAGAGGCGAGGCTTTGGTGGGATGAGGTCGAGATACACCAGTTGGCAGGAAGAGGCCTGGGAGAGATTTCGATGGAAGAATTCTCCAGATTGTTTTGGGCAAAGTATTTTCCAGTATCGCGGAGAATTGCGATGGAGAACGAATTCAAACGTCTAGTGCAGGGTGAGAAGACTGTTGATGATTACCTACATGATTTCACAAGGCTGGGGCGTTATGCGGGGTCGACGTTTGCGGTGGATGCGCGGAAGACAAATAGGTTTTATGAGGGACTTCATGATGAGCTGCGGTTGGCCCTCTCGAGTTCAGTGAACCAAGGATTCCAAGCCTTAGAAGATATAGCCTGTGCGCTGGATAAAGATTTGAAACGGGTGCAGGACAAGAAGAACTTGGCGGCGGAAAAGTCGGAGTTAAAAGTTCCGCAGTCCGAACAATCGGAGTTTAGGAAACGTGATAAGAAGCGGTTCAGGCCTACTGAACAAGCTCAGTCGAATGTTACTTCGGGAGCAACGTACGGGCAAGGACGTATGGAGAAACATATGTGTTTTAACTGTGGGAAGCAGGGGCATATCGCCCGAGATTGTTGGAGTGGCACCTCGAAGGGTGAGAAGAAGTCGGGTGCGTCCTATGAGGAAAAGGGCAAGGCCATGGTAGAGTCATCTTCATCTCAGGCCCAGCCTCGAATGTATAATCTCCAGTTATAGGAGCCGCAAAGCTCGAATCGTGAAGAGCAGCCTAATCACGTGCATAATTTGGAGTTAACGGAGGCCGCCAAGTGCATGCTAAGAGACGCGGATGAGCGGAAATAAAGTGGTGTGTGCACTTTATTGCATTTGTGTTGTATATATTGTATGTAGTTGTGTTTGTGAAAACACTTGTGTTGGTGCGATGTCGTGGGGCGAGAAAAACTTCGGCCTCTTAGCTTGCAATTCAGATAGTTTTGTTTCTATTGCAACGACATGGTTGTGTTGTTATCTGTATTGCGCTAAATTTCGGGACGAAATTTATGTAAGGAGGGGAGGATCTTGTAACACCCAAAATGTAAATTTGGAGTTCAGGCTGGATGACACGGCCTGGGACACGGGTGTGTCCCAGGGCGTGTCCAGCTCTGGGTACTTGGCTGTGTCACAAGCATTGAGAGGCGACACGGCCTGGGACATGGGCGTGTCCCAGGCCATGTCCTACTCGGGTTGGTAACCGGGCGACGTTGAGTGGCGTTGAGTGGCATTGAGTGGAATTGAGTGTGGCACACGGCCTGTGATACGGGAGTGTCACAGGGGCATGTTTGGTACACGGCCAAGGACATGGATGTGTGCCTTAGCCGTGTTCTTCTCGGGTTGGCAGTCCTGTGTTGAGTGTAGGACACACCCGACAATACGGGCGTATACTTACTGACACGGGCATGTCAGGGGTTTGAAACGGGTGTATCTCGGCCCGTGTTCTGGTCTGGGTGAGTCGGTTCATGTACCTCTTGCAGTACACGGCCTGTGACACGGGTGTGTCACAGGCCGTATCAGCTAGAAAAGTTGACTTTTCAGCCGATTTGTGGCCATTCGTTTCCCTCAACATAGATCTAATTGTCCAGGGTATTCCCAGTTGGGTTTAACTCCAGGATTGCATGAAGTTGTCATTCAATCCTTAGCCATTATCTTACTAAAGAGAAGAGAGAGAGAGGAGAGCTTGGAGGAGGAAAGGAGAAGCTTTCTGGCCGCCAGTGGAGCTTCAGCGGTCCGAATCGAGAGCCAAGTTCAGCGTTGTGGAGGCAAGGCCGTCGCGGTGATTAACAACCAGCTAATTTATCCATGGCTCCAAAGCGATCATCAAGGGTAACGATCTCCTTCATGGACAAGTGAAGTCCTACTTTATACATGCGCATGGGATCCTCCACCAAGAGGTGGAAAGCGTAAGTGATTCCAGTGATCGAGTATGCATTTAGATCCGGAAGTGTGTAGTACGGAATAGGCATGCTGTGTGAAGCCCATCTGGATGGATGTCTAGGGTTGTGATGCTGCGAACCGGAGAAGACTCCGTGTATAAATCGATTAGCTTGCAGAGATTGTAAGGACGATTGTGAATTATGAGAAGGATGCTTTGTATTGCTCCTTTTGTTGGATGCTCGACACGAGCTGGTTGATGGATTGGAAAGTGGCACTGTGTGCCTGTGTTGAGAGATGGATACGAGAACCTCTGAGTGGGTGGGCCACCCAATAAGTTTTGTGGTAGGATTGTTCCGAGCAAGTGCCTCTCAGTGGGACGGGTTCGTGAGGTCTCCAACAGGGGTTTGGCGGCTGATGCCCATGGCCAACAAGTTAAGAACCTCTGAGTGGGTGGGCCACCCAACAAGTTCAGTGGTATGATCGTCGTGAGCAGTCAGTTGGTATCACTGCAAATGGGGGGCTGCGGGCCTTCCCGGCGTGTTGATCGATAATGCTCAATGGTTGTCGTGAGGTGAACACCTCTGAGTGAGACGGGCGAGGATGTCTCCAGCATGCGTGTTGTAGTAGACTAGTGCTCGGTCATCAAGTGGAGAACCTCTAATCGGTGGTGTACTAAGGATGTACTGGTACACCGTAAGCGTGACCTGAGTGCACGGAGCGTCTGGCACAAAGGCCAGCGTTTGTGATGTGATTGTGGCAGTTATATATGTGTTGTGATTGTATTGCATGCAGGGAAGGAACCATTGCCCCGGGTAAGGGGTAGGGTCGTTATAATTGGTCAGTGTAATGCTGACCGTTGCTTTGTGGATCACCCTTGGTGTGGACATTCCTATGCAGGTGTTGCGGGCTTACTTGGATTGAGCGGGCTAAAGCCCTTGCTGTTGCTGTTTGTAGTCCCTTGAAGGTCGTGCGAAGATTTGGATTTTATGTGTGGTCGGTCTGCGTGCCGATGTATGAAGTCATATGTTTATAAAGAGAAACTTGTAAGGCCTTAAGGCCGTGAGTGGTGTGTACTTATATACATTCATGGTCTTTTATATAAATGTGTTATTTATATAGTAGTGGACATTCATTGGATGAGTTCTTGCAAGCTTTAAACTTCCGCTAGAATTCTCTTGGTTAGGGTGTGATGGTATTTTGGTATCAACATGTGACCTCACCGTCTATTTGTGTCATATAATGTGGGGCCCCGGCCGGACCTTCTATTATATGTTATTTAACGAGTTGGGTTGTTATAGAGCTCGCGGGCGTGGCTGAGCTTCTCTTGGAGTTCTATGGAGAGAGGCATCTCGGCAATGCTCAAGTAAGAGGAAATGGCAAAGGTTGCCCAGGTACGTGGACCTATATATATAGCCATCAGTGGAGCCCACCAAAAGATTCCTTGACCCTGTCACACTCACCACATATTGCGGGGTTGGATGTTTCTTTCCAAGCTTGGACCAACCTCGCAAAGAGCAGGGATTGCGTACAACCCCATATCCACCGAGTGGAGCTGGTCGATAGGGGCCAGATCGGCCAAGGACCAGTGGACCGGCTCACCCAAATGGGGGTGGACAGTTGGAGGGGCGAGTGGACCGTTTTTCGGTTTCAACATCACTCTTCTCCCTCTCTTGTCTGCTCAATGCTCAACACTCACATGGACACAATAGTGAGACAGGGATAAGGCACAAGAGAGAACTCTCATAGATGCATTGTGGAAGCTCTGATGACTTAGCCTTTTTCTCCTCCTACCTTTGTACTCAAAGCTTGTAATAGAGAGGTGATCCATCACCCTCCGAGGAACTCCAAATATTTGTAAACTCATGCAAAATTGTGAATTTTTGCACGATACGGATCCAACCACATGAGTTTTCACCCTTTCCAGGTTATCCGTGTTAAAAAAGCCTCTTGTCATTGCTTCTTAGATTTTACTTGACTGTTTGCGCACCTGGTTTAACTCAGAGCTAAGGCGGTATGATTCTCCGGATAGTAGGAAAATCGAGCAACCACAATACTTTGACGCCATATGTGTGAATGAATTCCAAACTCTACAATAACTCTCAGGAACCAACGTTTTCCCTGCACAAGCACCCCCAACTAACTACAATGGCAAGGATGATTGCATATACTGATAATATCATGATATTAAAAGATCGCGTTGATCTGGCCACACCAACTTGCCCACACGCAACGCTCTACTTTTTCCAGTACTGCCACATCTACAAACTCAGTAGAGCAACGCGTTAGACTGATGGAGGAGCGTTAGGCTGAAGTACCCACCCTTCTGTGATTTTTGGGAGTCTCCAGTCCCCCAACCCAACTGTCATGCATGGGATGAAACCTACAATCATAAAGGAGAACATGAAAGTTAGGGTTAGATCTGATATACTCTAGAGGGGGGGGGGGTGAATAGAGTATGTCTGTATGTTCTTAAAATTTTCTTCTTTAACAATATACTATCTTTACCTTTAACAATTATATCTAACTATCACAGATTAAAGTAAATCAAAGATCACAGAATATCTAACTAACACAGCCACATCAAGAATAGAAAAGAAAGAGCAACAAGATGACACAAGAAATTTATAGTGGTTCCCCAAACTGGGTACATCCACTCTTCTACAACCCTTGGTAGGAATCCACTACAGGTTTTGATCAGGTGACTGTCACCAGTGAGCTTTTGATCAGGTGCTCAAAAACCAACCCAAGTCTTTTGGAAGGAGACTTGCAACCAGAATAATTTTGAAGGGAATTAAAACCCTGTACAGAGGTGGGAATGAGAGAGTGATGTAAGTCTTCTTTTCTCAAGTCAAAATGAGAAGACTGTGTGGATTCTTATTTGTTGTCAAAGCTCCCCCTGAGATCTTGAATGGTTCAGAAGTGGAAGCTTTGTTCAAGGGTGTAGGCCTTCAGCTTTGATGATTGCTCGACAGCAGGCTTCTAGACTGATAAGTATGTTTGTCTCTTGGAAAACCTTGGAGCAGACTGAGGACAGATGAAGAAGAACAAGATTTTGTTGGGTATTGTATCCACAATCACCGGGATTTGAGGAAGCCTCCTTTCAAGCTAAGATGAATTTACTATGTATTTGATGAATTTCTTTAAGTTGTGCTTGCAGTTATTCCACGCTAAGTACACACCAATGTCAGGGTGCAGTGGGTCAATATACACGGGTCTGTGCAACGTAATCCCTCGTTGAGCAGATCAGTGTGTTGGCCTACGTGTACTCTCTCTATTGGGGTGTACTTAAGTTCAAGTACAGGGCTATGATAAAGCAAGAGCAGACAAGAAGCAAGGATGGGCCAAAGACCAGCTCATGGGTGGAAAGACGAGAATTCGTCTAAGTATAATTCGTCGAGAATCACTAAGTGATTCTCGCCGATTCATCGAGAATCACTAGTGATTCTCGACGAGTCGACGAGAATCACTAGTTGATTCTTGCCGGGTTGGGCCGGCTGTCTCGACGCAGTCAGAAAAATCATCTAAGGCAGAATCGTCAAGAATCACCAAGTGATTCTCACCGATTCGTCGAGAATGACTTTGCATTCTCGACGAGTCGGCGAGAATCCAAGGTGATTCCCACCGATTCTCCCCGGCCTCTATAACCTGTGCAGCCTGAATTCTCTAAGTAGAATTCGGCGAGAATCGTAAGTGATTCTCGCCGATTCGTCGAGAATCACTCATGATTCTCGCCGAATTTGACTTGGGCATTTTTCCAACTCTGTCTGGACCGGTCCACGTTATCTGCGGGATTTTGAACCGGACTTTGGTCTTGCTGCTGGTGGGGCCCACAACGGTAATCTCTTGACCTAATGTATAAATACTCTGTATTTGTGAACAGTAAAAACACGGATTACAGATCAAAGAAAAAGAAGCCGTCGTCAAGCCCTAGATCGGAAGCGAGCTCGGCCGACCTGCTCCGCCTCTCGCTAATTGCTCGCCACCGTTGATCGAGGTGTTCGTTACCTCTTCCGGCGACAGAAGCCTAGTCGGGCACAGCGTCTCACGCGTCTATCCAGAGATCTTTTGTCTCTTGATTTGTGATCGGGAAACCTTCCCCATCCGAATCGATCGAGACGATCGATCCTAGTGTGACCGTTGGAAGACCTAGCCGACTTTGCTAAGAAGATTGGATCTACATAGCATCACCGCCTCTCTTGTTGAAGCCGTGGATCTAGAGAAGATTCTCTCCAAGTGAGATCTAGAGTTGTGGACTCTTCGTTGACTTCAAGAACACGTCGTCGAACGAAGAGGGACACCTTAGTCTCCATACGTTGTTTGTATTTCGTACAAGCTATTTTCATTTCTTTGTAAAGGACCGTTTGGTCTCTAGTTGTAGGGTTGGGTGCAACCCGTGTTGTGGGAGTGTTGACTCCTACGTGTGGAAGGGTTCCTTTCGTTAGTGCTAGGATTGGATTTCAATCCTGTTGGTGAAGTCACCGAGTCGTCCCTGGTTGGGAGATAGGTCGAAGGGGGAAAGTGGACGTACCCAAATCGGGGAACCACTATAAATTGCTTGTGTACTTGTTGTGCTGTGTTGTTTTGTTTTCTTGTGCAGGTAAAATTTTAGTTCCGCAAATACGCTGCAAAGACACATATCCCCCTCATAGGTGTAAGTAGTTGACACTAGGTGGACTTTCAAGTGGTATCAGAGGGAGGTTACTCAGCAATAAGGTTAACACCTTGAGTAAGATCCTGCCTCCTGTGTCAATTAGAAGACGAGACTCAAGCATGGAGCTGGAATTTGATGTCCCTCCTCTGAGACTCCTTGCGTGCACAACAGAGTATTACCCTATCTGGAAGATGAGAGTTATGTTTCATCTGGAGGCCATCGACCCTCGGGTGTCAATCATCTTGGAAGAGGGTCCCTTCATTCCCATGAAGGCTTCTGATTCTGGAGAGGATATCCAAATCTCCAAGAGTCCTGAAGAGATGTCTGAGACCGAGCTCTCACTGTACAACTTGGACAAGTTAATACGTCAGATCATCACTGACGTCTGGTCTGGTGTATCTCGTTCAAGAGTGGACAAGTGTAGGACGGCCAAGTCCATGTGGCAAACCATCTCTGACCTCATGGAGGGATCAGAGAAAGCTGGGACCGGTTGTCAGCAAGAGGATGAAGCCTATGTAGGGGTCCTTATTTCTGAAGATGAAGGGCATGATCAATATGTCAATATCAGGGCTCCTGTGTCCTTGTCAGAGACTGAAGAAGAAGCTGTGGAAAGCAGTTCTGATGAAGCTAACTCAACAGTCTCTGCCGATCTGGATGGTAACCATGAACAACAAAACCTGAAGCAGGTAACTTCTTCCTCATGCCCCTCTCCTCTAGAAGTTCCTGAAGACAGGAATAGTTTTGAGAGTAGTCCTTCCAATGATGCAAAGGATACACATAGCCTCAATCAAAAGATTGATAATCTTGATTCCCTTGAGAGTGCCCTTCAGACGAGCAACTTACTTGTTGAGGAACAAGCTAAGGAGATTGCTCAGCTGAAGATCTTGATGAATCTCCAATTGGAATCCATCAAAGTAAAGGACTCACAGATCTCGGATCTAGAAAGTCGTCTAGAGACCGAGAAAAGGATAGTTTCTAATTTTTCCAAGATTGATGCTATCAAGAGAAAAGCAGAAAATGGGTGGATCTCCCAAATTATTAAGTCATGGAGAAATGGGAAAACTGTGTTCAGACCCCCCACCCCGAGTAGGAAGGACACTCATCATGCTTTCAGGTATGACCATAGGAATAACCATGGTCACTGCAAGAATGATCAGTCCTCTTGTGGAAGCACCCAGAATGCCAGGGCTATCATGGCTACCCAGAAGAGGATACCTCAGGCTTCCACCAAGCCGTTTGTATTCTCGGCCACTGCCCCTACTAATCATGAGTCTGCCAGCATCAGCACACAATGCGCCTCTCACCTCCCTAGGACTCAGGAAGGGGGGGTTAGAAATCATGTTGTTTGCACACATGGGGACCTTGGAAGGGGGCTGACTGAAAGGAAGGCACCTCCTCCTAGGCCTCATGACGCCTACCCTATGCACTCTTTCCACCCATCCATGAGTCAAGGTGGAAGAGACAAGTCTGTTAGCAGATTCAGCCCCATCCCGTATAGACCTAGGACTTTGACTACCTCAGTCACCAGGTCAGGTCACAAACGGCGGTACAACATTCATGAATGTTGGTGTTGTGGCAAAGTGGGTCATTTTGCCATAGATTGTTGGCACAACCCTTCTGTGTCAAAGGCAAGGGGACTTCCACATCCTCGAGGCAATGTTAGTCCTCTCTCCAGGATCCCTGAGGGGAGGCATCCCAATTATTATGCTGACAGGAACCTAGGACCCAATACTTATTGGGTTCCTAAGGCAAGATAACTCTTTTGCAGGGTAGTCTAGGTTCCCGTAAACCTAATGGGAACCAGACAGGAGATGTTCCAAAAATGACGTGGAACAAGTATCTGGAAAAGGAGCAGTGCCATCAACACGGGCACGTGCAAGTTGACCACCTGG
Source organism: Platanthera zijinensis (assembly GCA_039513925.1). Taxonomy (NCBI): domain Eukaryota; kingdom Viridiplantae; phylum Streptophyta; class Magnoliopsida; order Asparagales; family Orchidaceae; genus Platanthera; species Platanthera zijinensis. The sequence goes on along the minus strand of CM077078.1, from coordinate 245,880,232 downwards.
TGTTCCTTGAGCAGAAGTTCTAAATGATACATCCTTTAATCTCAGGTAATTGCAATCAGCTTCAATATATGAGCTATAGCGCATCGATTTTTACATATATGTATATAAGTATGTCTGCATATCCACATTAAGTCATGAATTCCCTCTCTCGAAAGTAAATGGTCATGTATAGACTTACACTTATATGCTTGTTCACCTATAGAAAGATTAAGATTGCAAAAATAACCTTTAGATACATTGTTAAAGATTTATCTGTAAATACACTAGTAGATTCGAGAATAAACCTCAACAGGCCTAAGTCAGCCCACTGAAAATTAATGAAGATACGCCATTGGAAGTCACTAAAACTTACAACTGACATAAAGAAGATTATGCATATCTCGATCGAGAAATAACCCATTGAAATTGATTGCCACGGTTATTGTCTTGGGTATATTTAGAAGATTTCTAAATCCAGTATGTACTCCCGCCGACTCATCGATTTAGAAAGCTGCCGACTCTTCATCTCCCGCCTTTCGCAGAGAATCCCGCCGACCCTTCCTCAGAAACCCATCGATATTTCTTCCCTCCTCCCGACGACTTCCCTCATCTTGGCTCCCTATCTCGTCAACCTCGTTCCGGATTCCGTAGACTCCTCTCCTCGCGTCCAGGGCGCTCGTCCTAGTTTCCATTCTTCGCGGTTTCGATCAAACAAGGGCACGAGCTCCTCCAGGCTTTCCGTCGTCTCCGTCAACTCTCGCTCCCTCCGCATTTGGGTAACCATTTCCTCTCCCCTACAGTGACTCACTGTTCGTATAGCTTCCTTTTTGAGCTCTGATTAGGCGTAAACTTGGGATTCCCTTCCTAGGTTTGCTATGGCTCCAAGGACCACCGCCGGGCTGGTCACTGGCTGTGAGTTGGTTCGAACAGGGTTCTCACATGCCTCGGATGAGTTCAGAAACATCATCATCATGCTGGAGGAGTCTGGACTCACGTTTGTACTGGAGCACCCCTGCAAAATTCTGGATAAAGAAGTGATGGAGTTCTTCGCAACCGCCAAACTTCGGAATGAAGACTCTATCATCAAGAGTAAGGTTGCAGGTGCAAGGATCAAGATGTCTGCCCGGAAACTGACTCAATGCGTGCAGCTCTCCAGTTCTGAGCACGAGGATTATCTAGAGGAACATGATAGAGCCAGGACCCTATTTTTCTGGGGGCTAGCTAGGGGCACCAGATCGATAAAGAGAAAAGAAATGAATGAGGAGGGGAAACTCTTGTCCGACATCATTGGGAAAGTACTGATATGCAAACCAGGCTCACACGACCACATCTCAGCCGACATGTTCAAGATTCTTGTGGTGATAGTCTGCCGAAAGAGATTCAACTGGGGGGCCATGCTTTTTGAGAAGATTAAGGACACCCTCAGATCTCCAAGTTTTGGACGAATCATCAGCCTATTTCTCAATCAGTTGAACGGAGATAGGTTCGACATGAGCAAAGGAGTTCCTTTGCATTATTTGAAGAAAATGGACTCCAGCGTCTTTGACAGATGGGAGCGACTCATAGGGCAAGCTGCAGTGGTAGTTGAACAAGAAGAATCTCCTGCCAAGGACAACAGAACTTTAGCAGATTTCGTGGCAACACCCAGTGAAGTTCCTGACGCCCTGATTGCAGGAACTGAGGGGGAGCCTGTAACCGGTTCTGCAAACATCTTATCTGATATTTTTCTGATAGCTAAAGAAGCTATGGAGATGGTGGTAGATGAAGTAGCAAATGATGAGGAGGTTGAGAACGATGAGGAAGCTCTTATCGACGATGATCTGGGAGATGAGGTGGCTGATGAGGAGGAGGAGGAAGAAGTAGAAGAAGATGTGCACAGCTCTGCCGATAAGCATGATCACTTGGAGACTGAGATAGAAGAAGAAGTACCAGAGAATGAGAAAGCAGCAGAGTCTCAGGAGGATGCTAAGGTTCCATCTGTGGAACAAGCTCCTAAGCAGTTAGATGCAAGGATGGAGGGGGAGCAATCCGTTGTTCCCCCTGTGGACTCCATACTACTATCCAGCTCTCCCAGTACTTCTGCGGGGGAGCCTGACCAGGGTCTGCCTGCAGCTCCTCCACTACAAGAAAGCATAGCAAATCTCACTGTCAATTTTGTCCAAGGTATGCTTGATGAGCTCAAGGATATGGTTGAGAAATCGCACAACAAAGTGCTAACGAGACTGCGGGAGTCTGAGGATCTCATGCTTAAGAATGTGGTTCAGATCAACCACAAACTGGATTTGATGGAAAAGAAATTTGATGAAAAATACACAGAGGCAGGCACAGCAGTATCTCTTCTCATGCAGGGACTAAAGAAGAATACTGACGATCTGGCTGTCGTCAATAAAAATGCACATATTGTGGCAGACAGCATACAAAAATTCGATGCCAACATGGTAACGCTAAACGCAAATCAGAAATCTCTGTTGGACGAATTTAGTAAAACCGTGAAGCACATTGATGCCTCTTTGCATTCCTATACAAACTCTGTAGCCGTCGAAGCCAAAAAGGGGGAGGAAGCGTATAATGCTAAGATGGCGGGGCTTCAAGAGTTGGTACTTCTAAATTTCGACCAGACCAATAGGTACGTGTTTGAAACGGCCCACTGGCTGGTAAAAGAAGCATCGGGAATACATGTCCCTGTTGCCCCACCTGAGGATGAGGGCCGTGCTGGTACTACTGAGGGTGATATAAGGGCTGAAGAAGTACAACTGAGCGAAGTCGAGTTGAAGAAAGCTGCGGAGAGGGCTGAAAGAAGAAGCTGGTTTGACCAAGATGCCTTAGCAAAAGCCAAAGGCAAAAGGCAAATCAAAGAAGGAACTTCGAAGGAAACACCAACTGAAAAGAAGATTAGATTGAAGGAGGATGATGTGAGGAATGAAAAGTGGAGTCCCGTATCAAAGAATATCATCTTGGACACCTTTGCATTACTACAAGAAGGGCAAGTCAAAAGGAGTGACGTATATAGCCAATACGAGTGGGAGCAGCACAAGTTGTATGAAGCCAAAAGAAACTTGTTCTTCAGAAGCAACACTGGGGCAAACAAAGCTACAAACATAGCTCCTCCTCCGAGATACTATCCTAAGCCCAAGGAGTATTTTGAGAGACAAAGCAAAAGATTCTTAGCTCAGCAACTCAAAGAAGACTTAGCTAAGGACAAAGATCTGTAGGATGTTAGCTCTTGTGATTATCTCATTTAAACTTTTTTATTAAGTAAACCATGAACATTTGTGTGTGGACATTAATATTTATATATACATGTGTGTGGTTTATTATTTGAATCTCACATTGATCTAATTACGCTTATTGCTCACTCTGTTGATTAATGCATATTTTATCTGAAATGTTGAAATTCATCTTAGCTTAGTAGGATTTTGGCTTCGTCAAATAGGGGGAGATTGTTGGGTATTGTATCCACAATCACCGGGATTTGAGGAAGCCTCCTTTCAAGCTAAGATGAATTTACTATGTATTTGATGAATTTCTTTAAGTTGTGCTTGCAGTTATTCCACGCTAAGTACACACCAATATCAGGGTGCAGTGGGTCAATATACACGGGTCTGTGCAACGTAATCCCTCGTTGAGCAGATCAGTGTGTTGGCCTACGTGTACTCTCTCTATTGGGGTGTACTTAAGTTCAAGTATAGGGCTATGATAAAGCAAGAGCAGACAAGAAGCAAGGATGGGCCAAAGACCAGCTCATGGGTGGAAAGACGAGAATTCGTCTAAGTATAATTCGTCGAGAATCACTAAGTGATTCTCGCCGATTCGTCGAGAATCACTAGTGATTCTCGACGAGTCAACGAGAATCACTAGTTGATTCTTGCGGGTTGGGCCGGCTGTCTCGACGTAGTCAGAAAAATCATCTAAGGCAGAATCGTCGAGAATCACCAAGTGATTCTCGCCGATTCGTCGAGAATGACTTTGCATTCTCGACGAGTCGGCGAGAATCCAAGGTGATTCCCACCGATTCTCCCCGGCCTCTATAACCTGTGCAGCCTAAATTCTCTAAGTAGAATTCGGCGAGAATCGTAAGTGATTCTCGCCGATTCGTCGAGAATCACTCACGATTCTCGCCGAATTTGACTTGGGCATTTTTCCAACTCTGTCTGGACCGGTCCACGTTATCTGCGGGAGTATGAACCGGACTTTGGTCTTGCTACTGGTGGGGCCCCCAACGGTCATCTCTTGACCTAATGTATAAATACTCTATATTTGTGAACAGTAAAAACACGGATTACAGATCAAAGAAAAAGAAGCCGCCGTCAAGCCCTAGATCGGAAGCGAGCTCGGCCGACCTGCTCCGCCTCTCGCTAATTGCTCGCCACCGTTGATCGAGGTGTTCGTTACCTCTCCCGGCGACAGAAGCCTAGTCGGGCACAGCGTCTCACGCGTCTATCCAGAGATCTTTTGTCTCTTGATTTGTGATCGGGAAACCTTCCCCATCTGAATCGATCGAGACGATCGATCCTAGTGTGACCGTTGGAAGACCTTGCCGACTTTGCTAAGAAGATTGGATCTACATAGCATCACCGCCTCTCTTGTTGAAGCCGTGGATCTAGAGAAGATTCTCTCCAAGTGAGATCTAGAGTTGTGGACTCTTCGTTGACTTCAAGAACACGTCGTCGAACGAAGAGGGACACCTTAGTCTCCATACGTTGTTTGTATTTCGTACAAGCTATTTTCATTTCTTTGTAAAGGACCGTTTGGTCTCTAGTTGTAGGGTTGGGTGCAACCCGTGTTGTGGGAGTGTTGACTCCTACGTGTGGAAGGGTTCCTTCCGTTAGTGCTAGGATTGGATTTCAATCCTGTTGGTGAAGTCACCGAGTCGTCCCTGGTTGGGAGATAGGTCGAAGGGGGAAAGTGGACGTACCCAAATCGGGGAACCACTATAAATTGCTTGTGTACTTGTTGTGCTATGTTGTTTTGTTTTCTTGTGCAGGTAAAATTTTAGTTCCGCAAATACGCTGCAAAGACACCTATCCCCCCCATAGGTGTAAGTAGTTGACACTAGGTGGACTTTCAGATTTTTTACCTCTGTATGTTGTTTATGTCTTGTATATTCTTCTTTCAGCCGAATTAAGGACTCATTAGTTTGTCGACGACCATTTGAATTTTCAAATTACTCCTGTAATCAATGCTGATGACGTTGAGAATTAAACGACATTGATTACTTTCCCCAACTGTTTCATTGAAAAAATGGCAGGCAATAATCCTGATGAAGACCGTAATTAATGCTCTGTCTAACAGTAATATTCAGAGAATGTTAGAGCATTAATTACACAGGATTTACTGCAATATAATAGGAACAGAAGGAAGAAAATAACTTAGTCTAGAATCGTCGACCAGAAGACAGAATTCATCGAGCTGAGTCCATAGTTCGTTGAGCTAAGTATTGCTGTTCGTCGAGCTGAGTTACAAGATCGTCAAACTCTGAATAGTTGACTGCTGCTTGACGAAATCTTCTTGTTGTGCTCTAAGTTCGTTGACCTGAGAACAGCTTTGTCTTTGAGTGAATTATGTCGCTGAGTCTATTTTGGCGCTGAGTGATCTTTGGCGTTGAGAGATGAAGTATTAGTCGACCTGAGAATAGAGATCGTCGAACTCTGTTCAGAGAAGCTTATCTCTGAGTTGGTCGAGCTGAGTATGACTATTGTCGACCTGATATCGATGAACGTATATCTCTTTATCTAAATCTTGATTTCTCTAATTCTTGAGTCTCTGACAGTGATGGAGGCTGGTCCTTTATACTATTGACTCTAAGGACATGGCCTAGACTTAAAAAACACATAAATTTGACCCTTCTATACAACATGGGTCACAACCTAAGAAGACAACCTAGCCCAAATCACCTAGGGGTTCCAACAATCTCCCCCTATTTGGGTGAGGTTACTTCAAATAAACAAAAAAGATCACAAAACAAAATGAAGTAAACATAACATGAAAACTGAGATAACTAATAGAGTAAATAAGCTATCAGTACCTTTATAAAGCTATGTACCCAGATTGTTCACAAAAAAACACAGAAAATAAACAGTTTAAATGTTCTTGTGAAGGTCAGAAGACTTAGCAAATATGATTTTTATGCTTGGGTCTTGAGCTTGTCTCATAGTCATGGTCATGTCAGCATCTCTAAGAGTCTTTTGAGAGATGGTTCTTGGAACCACAGCTTCAGGATGTAGACTCATATATTCCTCAGCATTGAACAGCTTCCCTACATGGTATCTTTCAAACTCTTTCTTTCTGTAGTTTTACATGGTAGAGAATTGAGATGGATCTTGGACTTTTTCTCTGGCTTGGCTGATTTGAGAAAGAGCCACAGATTCCTTGAATCTAGCCATTGTTGTAGTTGGACTAGCTTCAAGATCATAAGCTGGAGTTGGAAGTTCTTCAGGGCTATTAGCTTTTCCAGGAGATGGAGGAGGGGAAAATGTTGGCTTAGAAATAAACTGTTGAGCTGACTGATGTCTGGAATAAGACTGATGTCTCTATTTGTGTTGACTGTCTCCATAAGAACTAGAGGGTCTTCCCTATCTCTGATAAGTTTTAGTGAGAGTAGGTTTAGGGAATCCTTCTTAGCTCTGAGATAAGATTCCTGAGGCACCTGTAGCTGGAGGAGGAGGAGGAGGATCCCTTTTGAATTTCTTAGATGGAGGGGAGTATCTTCTGCTTTTTTTCTGCTCTTTTGTTCATTCTTGGAAAGCCACATCCAAGCTGGCATACCCTTATAAGGAGTTATGTTTTGCAGAATGTAGTATGGAATATTATTAGTAGACTTAGGTTTTGGAGCAGGTGGAGAAGGTGCTTTCCTTTTCTTGGAGATTTGTTTCCTCTTTGGAGCATCATCAGAATCATCATCATCATCATCAGAAGACAAAGGATTGTCATACATTTCATCAATCTGACTGATAAGATCCTTGGGAATTTCTTTGCTGGCTGGAGTTGGAACAACTTCAGCTTAAGCTGCTTCAGCTTCCACAGCAATGCCCTGATTTATTAGATCATCCAAACTAGGAATAGTGTTATTATCCATGATATAAGTATGCCTAGGAGGGATAGAACTTTGTTCATATAATGCTACTGGAGGAGCTATCAGACTTTTCTTTATAATATATAATACTTATGAACTTGCAGGGGAGGTGTAACATACTATTGCTCTGGATGATTGAGTGGGAAAGGAGAGGCAGAACTGAATATAAGATCTAAAGATCTTCAACAGAGTATGTAGATTTACTTTAGATTTAATGAAGTAGATCCTTCCAGGAAGAACTTCTTGCAAGCTGGTCTCTTGAGCATTGGATAATATAATATCTGTACATTGATTATCTACATCTGCTACTGAGTCAGTTATCTCTATATCATCTGATTCCATATTAGTATCAAGAAAATTCAGAAAATCTGTTTCCATGTCAACATTTGTTCCTGCTGCTGCTGCTGGTTCTGCTGCTGCTGCTTCATCATTAAGTATTTCCCCCTTCCTAGCCCCTTACTTGTTTGAGTAGGCACTTAAGCTAGGCCCCAAGATGAAGTGAGGGTAGAGGTGAGGTTAGAGATTTGAGTAGAGAGAGATGATATGGAGATAAACAGAGGGGAAATAGCCTCTGCAATGATGGTTTGGAGGATAGGCTTGAGGAGCTCAAGAAGTGGTTGGATGATAGAGGGATTCAAAGATGTGGAGTCAGATGTTTGGGCAGGAGGTGGTTGAGAAGGTATAGAGGTAGTGATGATATTTACTGGAGGATATGGTTGATTGGAGGTGTTTGGAAGGGGGTCCTGTTCAGGAGATTGTTGAGGAGAAGGAGTGTTTAGAGGAGATGAGAGTAAATTGAAGGATGGGATTAAAGAGAGAGTGGAGAGGGGGATATCAACAAGATGAGATGGAAGTGGAGATTGGGGAGGAGTAGGGATGGATATATCAGCCCCAGGAGAGGGAGAATTGGATGGAATATGGGTAGGGGAAGAAGGAATTGGAGAAAATGGTGGTGTAGGGGTATGTATTAGAATAGAAGTGGAGGCTGGGGTTTGTTGAACTTGAGGCTGAGATGGAGCTTGAGAATTAGGAGGAGGTGGAGGGGTGTGAATTTGTATGGGGGCTGTGGATGGAGTTTGAATGTGAATGACTGGTGAAGGTGATGGAAGAGATGGAGGGGTGGGATGGTCCGCTTCTGTAGGCTGGGGAGTGGCTGGTACAACCCTTGTATTCTCAGAAGTTCTGGTGGAAGAGGAAGGAGCCTTGGTTGGCTTTTTAATGGTCCTCTCCCACTTGCCAAAAAGAGCACAGGTATGTCTCTTTGAGGCATTAATGGATATGGTCGGGGAGACCAGGGATCTGGCAGCCTTTTCTTTGAGGAAGATCCTTAAGATCCTTCTAGAACATACCTCCTTTTTATTGTTCGTCTTTTTGATAACATCAAACAACACTTGAGCCCAGCTAATGGCTTTCTTGTTTACTATTGTACACATAACCAGGAATTGATGCCTGGTAATATAATCATGTGCAGAGTGTTTTCCTAGCAGCACTTTCCCTACAATATCTGCAAGGAACTTATATTCAGCAAATAAATGCTTTTTAAGCAGTTTCTGTGGGGTTTCTCCTGAATAACCCATGAAGCTCAGTATCATATCAAACTCTTCAATTTCAATTTCTAATTCCTCCTCACCATTATACAATCAAAATATTTCAGTTAAAACTGCGGGAGTGAGGGAGATGGCATTACCAATGATAGTCCCTGTCATCACGTTCTCCTCTATGGTAGATGTATAGACCCATTCCCTGATCTCTGTTCCACAGATTTTGATGTGTGTTGATAGCAGAGTCTTTATATGTTGGTATTCTAGAGTTTGCAGAATGTTCACGAATACAGGATCAGAGTATTGGAAGGATTCGAAATCCAGATCGAATCCTGTATCAAACTTCATCGCTGCAAGAGAGTCTGCGGGGATCGCCATGAGAATACCTGCAAGAAAAGTCGAAGATCAAGTGCAAGAGAACTGAAAGCGCGGTATGGAGGTCGAAGAAAACCTTAATATAGTGTTTTCCTGAATATGAACCGACAGACTCCGTTCCACGAAAAATGAATGGATCTTCAATCTGAGGTCGACGAAATAATTTGGACTTAAATGATTCGTCGATCTCAGTCTGAAGGGTTGACGACATTTCGTCGATCTTTGTTCGACGAAAGTTTTCTGAAGTAGATTCGTCGATCTCAGTTTAACGAAACTAACTTCACACAGAGTTCTTCGATCTCTGTTCGACGAATATCTCACAAACTTCCCCCAGTTCGTCGATCTTCGTTCGACGAACTTTGAAAAATTCGTCGAGTGCAGACAGAAATTAAACTAATTCTTCTCCATTTATCATTCCAAGCTGATTTATGAAGAACAAGTGATTTCTTTCATCCAGAGGTTTGGTGAAGATATCAGCTTTTTGTAAATCAGTGTAGATATAGACAAGATTAATTTTATTTTTGTCTACACACTCTCTAATGAAATGATGTCTAATGTCTATATGCTTAGTTTTGCTGTGATGAACTGGATTTTGTGTTATGGCTATAGCACTTGTGTTATCACATAGTAATGTTGAATTATTTAAGTTGAGACCATAGTCTAGTAGTTGGTTTTGAATACACAGCATTTGGGAACAGCAACTACCAGCTGCAATATATTCTGCTTCAGTAGTTGATGTAGACACAGATGACTGCTTCTTGCAAAACCAAGACACTAATCTCATACCAAGGAACTGACAAGTTCCTGAGGTACTTTTTCTGTCCACTCTACATCCAGCAAAAGTCAGCATCTTAGTATCCAGTTAACTCAAACTCTGACTCATTAGGATACTAGAGACCTAGACTAGGACAACCCTTTATATATCTCAAAATTATTTTTATAAAAACTAGATGGGATTCTTTAGGGTTCACCTGAAACCTAGCACAAAGGTATGTAGCAAACATAATATCAGGTCTGCTTTCTTTAAGGTATAGTAGGGACCCAACAATGCTCCTATATAGTTTCTGATCCACAGGTTTCCCATGTACATCAGAGTCTAGTACAGCATTTGTAGGCATGGGTGTTTTCTTTACTGAGGAATCAACCATCCCAAACTTCTTTATAAGCTCTTTGGTATATTTATCCTGGGAAATGAAGATGCCATCAGGGAGCTGCTTCACTTGGAGACCAAGGAAGTAGGAAAGCTCACCCATGCTACTCATCTCAAATTTTGAATGCATTAGATCAGAAAATCTCTTGCATAATTTGGGATACGTAGAGCCAAATATTATATCATCTACATATATTTGTACTAACAATATTTTATCATGATGCAATTTGGTAAACAAAGTCCTATCAACTATGCCTCTTGAAAAATCATGCTCTAATAGAAAGCTGGCTAGGGTCTCATACCAAGCTCTTAGAGCTTGCTTTAAACCATAGAGAGCCTTGTGCAACTTAAACACAAAAGAGGGATGAGTTGGAGAAATAAAACCTGGAGGCTGTTCAACATAAACCTCTTCTTTAAGTTCCCTATTCAAGAAGGCACTCTTCACATCCATTTGATAGACTTTGAACTTTTTGAATAAAGAATAGGCCAGGAATATCCTTATTGCTTCTAGCCTGGTAACTGGAGCAAAGGTTTGATCATAGTCAATCCCTTCCTCTTGTCTATACCCTTGAGCAACAAGCCTAGCCTTGTTCCTCACAATCACACCTTGGGCATCAAGCTTTTTTCTGAATGCCCATTTGGTTCCAATGACTGGGTCGTATTTTGGTCTTATAACCAAATCCTAAACCCTGCATCTCTCAAACTGATTGAGCTCTTCTTGCATTGCAATGATACAGTGGGGATCTTGCTATGCATCAGATATGGATTGAGGCTCAATTTGAGAGAGGAAACAGGCATGCATCAAGTCCTGGTTAATTTGATGCCTTATCTGTACACCTACTGTTATGTCTCCAATCACTTGGGATCTGGGATGATCCCTCAGTGTGACAAGATCAGTAGGTGGAGTTGGTTCAGCAACAACATTTGGGAAGGATTCTTCATGTGAAATTACTTCTGTTGTTGTGGGGGGTTCAACTGCATCCAGATTTTCTTCATCACTTTCTTCATTGGCTTGTTGAGAAGACTGGGATGTAAATTTTAATTCATCCAATTTCTCACACAAGTTGTTTACCTGCAAGGGGTTTCTGGTAGAAATTTCTTTCTTCTTATAAAACATGTTAGTCTCATCAAATATAACATGCATGGATTCTTCTATTTTCAATGTGGATTTATTAAAAACCCTATAAGCTTTGCTGACTTGGGAATACCCTAGAAAAATTCCCACTGTAGCCTTTGCTTCAAACTTTCTAATGTGCTTTTTGTCATTATTATGAATATAGCATACACAGCCAAAAACTTTAAAATAGTTAATTATTGGTTTCTTCCCTTTGAGCAATTCATAGGGGGTCTTATGTTTTAGTTTGTGTATAAAGCTTCTATTCAGGACATAGTTTGCTGTGCTCACTGCCTCTGCCCAATAGGATAGGGGCATGTAAGCATCTGCAATTAATGTGCATGCAGCTTCAATGAGTGTTCTATTTTTCCTTTCAGCTACCCCATTTTGTTGAGGGGTTTTAGGAGCTGAGAAGCACTATCTTATACCTTCTTTCCTACAGAACTCTAGCATAAGAAGAGACTAAAACTCAGTGCCATGATCACTTATGATCAATGCAACTTGAGTAGAATACTCAATCTGTATGTTCTTGAGAAACTTGAAAAGTATCTAACTTTGCTATCAAAAAGAAAACCCAAGTGAATCTGGAGAAGTCATCTACAACCACTAAGGTATAAGACTTCCCTCCTAGGCTTTGTACAGCAACAGGGCCAAAAAGGTCCATATGTAGTAAGTACAAAATCCTGGGTGAATCACTCTTATTAATGGATTTAAAACTAGATTTAGTTTGTTTGCCTAGTTGACAAGCCCTGCAGAGGCCTTACTTCTTGTAGGGGCCAGAAAGTAAACCTCTCACAAGATTGTCCTTAAATAGCCTAGCAATGTTTTTCAGATTTACATATCCTAATCTCTTATTCCAGAAGTCATTTTGACTACTAAGTTAAACAGACATATATCTGAAGTAATAGACTGGAAATTAACTAAATATAAGTTTTCTTGTCTACTGCCAATTAAAACTGGTTTGTTTTCTCTTGAGGTAATAGTACAGGATTCAGATTTGAATGATACCTGATAACCTTCATAACAGAGTTGGCTTATGGAGATGAGATTATGCTTCAGTCCACTCACATATGAAACTTTCTTTAATGTTACAGCTCCAATCCTTATTTTTCCATAGCCCTCTGTTTGGCCACAATTTGAATCACCAAAGATGACATTTGGCCACAGCTTGGACGTATAGTCAATTAAGTTGTCCTTGTTGTCTGTCATGTGCTTAGAGCAGCCACTATCCAGATACCAGTGTTAATTATATGCTGGATAGGTCTTCATCTGCAAGTATAACACATAGTTGTTCTTGACTCGGGTGACCTTGGGTCCTTGTTGATTTACATAGGAATAACTGGAAATATATAAGCATTCAGGTTGATCTTTATAACCTTTGGGATGATATCTTCTGGGTGGTATTATCCATGTGCTAAAGGGATTAAAGTTACTCTTAGAATTTGGATTTCTATTGTTAAAATCTGGGATCGACGATTTCTTGTTGGATCATCGAGCTGAGCTCGACGATGTTGGATGAGATCGTCGATCTCTACTTGAAGAATGAGAGTATTCATTCTTGGAGTACCAAAATCGTCGATCTCTGTTCGATGAACCATACTTATGTCGTCAATCATAGATCGAAGAATGTTTATTACTCAAGTTTGCGTTCAGAGATCGTCGTTCTGAGTTCGACGATCTGTCCATATATCATCGATCTGCGTTCGACGATAATTACTGAACATTGTCATTTTTGTTTTTCTGGTTATTGAGGTTATTTTTAATTTCAATCTGTTCAAGAACTTTATTAACCCTATTGACCTGTTCAGTATTTTTCTTTCCTTTGTCAGATATAAACTTTACTGGTTTGGAAAGATTGTTTTTCTGAATTATAGGTGGATCACTAGGGGAGGCACCTAATCCTAGTTTACTATTATTGATCCTAGCATTTACAGTACTAGTGATATCTAATAATTGTAGACTTCTCCCATTTTAGGATTCTTCTAATATCTTGGCCTTGCTAAGTTCAGATTTCAAAAAGGATATTTGTTGATTAGCAGAGATAAGTTCATTTGTTAGGTTAGCATTCTCTGCAGTAGTTTTATCTAGGTCATTTAATTTTTCTCTGAGGAGTTCGATTTCCTTCTCAGAGCTAATTAAGTCTAAGCACAAATCTTTAAATTCAAGTTTAAATTCCCTTGATTCAAAATCATAAGAGGTTATTACCTGATCCTCAGCTGATAAGAGCTCTTCATCTTCAGACTCATCAGCATCTGATCTGCTACTGCCTTCCTCAATAGCCATGAGCAAACTTCTTTGGCCTTCTGCTCTTCTTCATCCTCACTAGAGCTGGAGGAGGTTGACTCTTCTTTAGTGTCACTCCATGACTCAGCAACAAAGCCCTTGTCCTTCCTCTTGTGCTTGCTTGAGGAAGGCTTGTTGTAGTGACCCTTCCTTGAGTCACCCTCCTTTCTTCTATCCTTCTTCTGAACTTCTAGGCACTCAGAGATGAAATGCCTAGGTTTCCTGCAGCCAAAACACACTACTTCTTTAGATGGTGTTTTGTCATACATTGGCTTGTCTTCATACTTGGATGGTTTCCTTCTGAAATCTTTTCAAGCCATCTTAAAGAATCTCTTAGCAAAGAGATTCATCAATTCTTCATTCACAAGAATGACTTCAAAGTCTCCTGCAGCTTTGAAAGCTATGCTGTGCTCTTTCTTAGTTGGTGTAGGAGTCTTGACTTCAGCTACTGCTTCCCTTGATTTTATCAGCTGCTCATAGGACTTTAGCTTTCCTAGTAGAGCTTCAGTTGAGATCTCTATTATGCTTCTGGCTTCTCTGATGGGCCAGATTCTTGAGTCCCATGTGCTGGGGAAGCACATGAGGATCTTGTCATTCACTTCAGTCAAAGTGATTTCCTTATCTAGAGTCCTTAGCTCGCTGATAATGGAGCTGAGTCTTTTGTACATCACTTCCACTGTTTCAGCTTCATCCTTTTTGAAGTTTTCATATTGAGTGATGAGGTTGGATCTTCTATCCTTCCTCTCATCTATTGATCAAGCCACCATCTGGTTCTGGGAGTCCCAAATGGCCTTGGCTGATGGGAACTCAGCAACCTTTTGAAATATCTTATCTAATATTGTTTGAGCCAATATGTTCATGGCTCTGGAATTAGCTATCTTTGCCTTTCTCTGTGCATCTGTCCATCCAGGGGGTGGAACTGCACTCATGTCTGTTGAAGTTGATGAGGTTTAAGCCACTGGAGCTGGTGGTCCTATTAAGATGGAATTAAATATATCCTCATCAATAGAATTCATGTAGAGTCTGATTCTTTCCTTCTAGAGTGTGAACTTGGACAAGTTACACACTGGAGGTCTGGTGCTTGCATATTCTTTATTCTGTGCCATGCTGTATAGATTTAGAAGATGTAAGAGAACAGATCTAACTTAGGATCTTTGGTTCAAGGGTTAACTTGTACAACCAAAAGAACCTCCTCTGATATTAATTGAAAGTTAGGGTTAGATCTGATATACTTTAGAGGGGGGGTAAATAGAGTATGTCTGTGTGTTCTTAAAATTTTCTTCTTTAATAATATATTATCTTTACCTTTAACAACTATATCTAACTATCACAGATTAAAGTAAATCAAAGATCACAGAATATCTAACTAACACAGCCACAGCAAGAACAGAAAAGAAAGAGCAACCAGACGACATAAGAAATTTATAGTGGTTCCCCAAACTGGGTACATCCACTCTTCTAACACCCTTGGTAAGAATCCACTACAGTTTTTGATCAGGTGGCTATCACCAGTGAGCTTTTGATCAGGTGCTCAAAAACCAACCCAAGTCTTTTGGAAGGAGACTTGCAACCAGAATAATTTTTAAGGGAATTAAAACCCTATACAGAGGTGGGAATGAGAGAGTGATGTAAGTATTCTTTTCTCAAGTCAAAATGAGAAGACTATGTGGATTCATATTTATTGTCAACGCTCCCCCTGAGATCTTTAATGGTTCAGAAGTGGAAGCTTTGTTCAAGGGTGTAGGCCTTCAGCTTTGATGATTGCTCGACAGCAGTCTTCTAGACTGATCAGTATGTTTATCTCTTGGAAAGCCTTGAAGCAGACTGAGGACAGATGAAGAAGAACAAGATTTTTTATCTCTATATGTTGTTGATGTCGTGTATATTCTTCTTTCAGCAGAATTAAGGACTCATTAGTTTGTCGACGACCATTTGAATTTTCAAATTACTCCTGTAATCAATGCTGATGACGTTGAGAATTAAACGACATTGATTACTTTCCCCAACTGTTTCATTGAAAAAATGGCAGGCAATAATCCTGATGAAGACCGTAATTAATGCTCTGTCTAACAGTAATATTCAGAGAATGTTAGAGCATTAATTACACAGGATTTACTGCAATATAATAGGAACAGAAGGAAGAAAATAACTTAGTCTAGAATCGTCGACCAGAAGACAGAATTCATCGAGCTGAGTCCATAGTTCGTTGAGCTAAGTATTGCTGTTCGTCGAGCTGAGTTACAAGATCGTCGAACTCTGAATAGTTGACTGCTGCTTGACGAAATCTTCTTGTTCTGTGCTCTAAGTTCGTTGACCTGAGAATAGCTTTGTCTTTGAGTGAATTATGTCGCTGAGTCTATTTTGGCGCTGAGTGATCTTTGGCATTGAGAGATGAAGTATTAGTCGACCTGAGAATAGAGATCGTCGAACTCTGTTCAGAGAAGCTTATCTCTGAGTTGGTCGAGCTGAGTACGACTATTGTCGACCTGATATCGATGAACGTATATCTCTTTATCTAAATCTTGATTTCTCTAATTCTTGAGTCTCTGACAGTGATGGAGGCTGGTCCTTTATACTATTGACTCTAAGGACATGGCCTAGACTTAAAAAACACATAAATTTGACCCTTCTATACAACATGGGTCACAACCTAAGAAGACAACCTAGCCCAAATCACCTAGGGGTTCCAACAGAAAATCATGCCTCGAGACATGGCTCACCCTGAGGACCCTCCCGTCGATGAGTTGTTCATAAAATCAAGCTACACGCATGCTGCATGACAACTAGAACCGCTGGGAAATGCTCAACTCAACCCTTTCCTAATGGAGGTGGATGCCATGTAGGTCCACCGAAGGCTCACCCATCAAGAAGTAAGGGAAATAATTATGGAGTATGCCCAAGGTAGATACAGAACTTGAAAACATGCGAGTCTCATTCCATTATGGGTCCCCACTAGATCCTTCGGTTCAAGCACACCCTGTACAACACAGATTCAGAGATGCCCTACATTGAAGCCTTCGATGGGATGGAGGACCCCCTATAATATATCAATCACTTCAAGATAATCACGAGTATTTTCAATGTGTCGAATCAACTATTGCGCAAATTTTTCTCCACAATTTCGAAGTGGTAAGCAAGCACGTGGTTTCACTCTTTACTCGAGCGAGAGATCAAAAACTTTGAGGAGCTCGCACTCTATTTTGTCAATCAATTAATAACAAATCATAGAATTGTTGGGGACCCCTCTCATGTATCTAACATTATCAAAAACAAAGGAAAATTACTTAAGGATTTCTTCCGCCGCTTCACTTTCAAGGGGTGATAAATCTCGGGAGTAAACCATAAACTCCTTCATGATATATTCCTCTGAGGGCTCCGCCCAAGTGGATTTTACTTCACTATAATGTAGGAAATGGTGTTAAGCTACACAGAACACATTCACTAGGTCAAGGCATAGATTGCACCTCCAGCATACAGTAGAAATGATGACCGCTGCAATGAACCTTATAGGGATCAGGGATCTCATCGACACCAGGAATTCAACCCTCTTTTCACTGCTCGGGCGCAGGTGTTTACAGCCATCCAGGACTCTGAAATGCTCCGCTATCATAATCCATTACCCCCGAATTAGGGAGGCCAAACACTGTACTATGAGTTTCATCATGGGAGAATGTACAATATGGAGTACTGCAATTGATTGAAAGATGAGAAAGAACACCTCATCCGCCAGGGACATCTCCAGATGTACTTATAGAACTAGGTACCAAATCGGTCACTACTGTAGTAGCCAAGATGGGAACAACCTCGTACACTCTAAGATGCATAAGTGTGTGTGGGGGGGGGGGGGTAAATGGTCAGGGAGGTCAAAACCATCTTCAGCTTGTCTTTACCTATCACACATGTTCTCTCCGCCGCTCAACCAGAAAATTATTAAAAGGACCCAAAATCATTATCGGTCACAGCCATCAGCTTTGGGGATAAAGACTTAAAGGGAGTGTGTACGCTAGATAAGGATCTCCTCATCACCAATGCTCGAATCGATAACCACTACTTTAGGATCATGATAATACTGATCTACAGTGGAAGCTCAGTTGAGGTCCTATTTGCATCCACACAGTACAACATAAGTTTCCACCGAGAGCTCTTCGATCCGTCAACTGGACCTTTATATGGGTTTGTTAATAGCGAAGTTTTGGTGTGGGGGAAATCACTCTTCCTGTCACACTAGGGGAGTTCTCAAGACAAGTAACTTGGGATGTTCAATTCGTGGTAGTCAACACAAGCTTGATTTACAATGTGATCTTTTATCGGCCTCTCCATATGCTCTTCGAGGCGATCCCATATATTCTGCACCTAGCCATGAAGTTAGTCACTCCTAAAGGGATATACGTTGAACGAGGAGATCAGGAGGTAATGCGACTTTGCTACATATAATAGTCATACCCCGGCCGGGATCTGGACTTTGAAGATTGATGCAGAGCTTGAGTTGGACTGGGGGGGAATGTTCCCTGCCATATCTACTATTTTCCCTACTTTCATAAGAATAAGTTGCAAGAAGAAATTTTTGAGCTCATGTATCTTCTATTTTCACAATAAAGCAACAGTTTTCCTCTCACTGTAACCTTATCTATAGAAAGATAACGGGCCCCGTATCCATCTACTGTCAAGGCGAGATGGATAAATGTCCTTCTACATCTCTTAAAAGAACAAACCTCGTATGCTTCTACTGCTATGGAGAGATAGACAAAGTTCTATCTACACCCAAAATCAGACGGACACCGAGTCCTCTCTAGTAGTTAATAAACAAAGGTTCTTCTCCACCTCCACTAGATGGACCTCAAGTCCTCCTAAGGAACAACCGAACAAATGTTCTTCACCACCTATACTGGATGAATCTTGAGTCCTCTTGAGGCACGAATGAACAAACGTTCTTTGCCACCTCCACTAGATGGACCCTGGGTCCTCCTAAGGTGTAAGTGAACAAAAGTTCTTCGCCACCTCCATTGGACAAACCACGAGTCCTCCTAAGCCTCAAAAGAACAAAGGTTCATCACCAACTCCACCGAGAAGACTCCAAGTCCTCCTAAAGTTTGAATGAATAATGGTTCATCGTCAACTCCACCAGATAGACCCCGAGTCCTCCTAAGGCGCGAAAATATAAAGCTTCATATCTTCCTACACCAGACGGAACCTGTGTCCTTTTAAGGTGTGAATGAATAATGGTTCTTTTCCATCTCTACTGAATGGACCCCGAGTCCTCCTGAGGTACAAACGAAAATAGTTACTTCTCCACCTCCACTGGACAGACCCTGAGTCCTCCTGAGCCGCAAATGAACAAAGGTTCTTGAAAGTTAAAGGTTGATTAAACACCTATAATGGAGATTAATATGTTTTTTTATTGATTTTGTACTTTCTTAATATACAATAGAGTAATTAATCAACACAAACATAGCATAGCCACAATACAGGACACTAAGGTGTATAGTAGTTCCCCAATTATGGGTACATCCACTTCCCCCTTCACCTATATAGTAGAGTGCTAGCTTAGGCCAAATTCTCCAAATATTCTCAGATCCAAAGATATTACAACTCAGGAATAATAGTCCTCTACCTCAGACCTTCAACACAAGGTCCTACAACTCAGATCTTCTATCATAAGCAACAACACTCAGGCCAAATAAAACCCTACCTCAATCTCTACAACTAGAGATCTACACTCAGATTTTTTTCACAGATTCTACCTCAGATTACAATGATCCTACAACTCAGATTCTCATTAAAATGATACAATAAACTCAGATCCAATAGGGACCCTACAAATAAATACAAAGTAGTTACAAAGTGTTTGACTCAAGCAATAAATCTTAAAACTTCAATAGAAGAACTGTGTATGCTTCTTCTTCCTCGATTTAGTTTTTGAAGTTGTCTACTTGAAATGATTATGTTGAATTAAAAGAACTTTGCCCTGAGAGAAAGGTCTTTAGAAATGATGTTGATCTTTTGAGCCTTTGAAGAAAATCTCTCTAGAGTTACAGTGGCTGAATACTTGAAGGAAATAGAGAGCTTGAGCACTACAAAAACTTGCACAAAAAACTTTGTAGGCGTATGTGCATATAGATCTGTATATATTCAATTTTCAAGTCCCTTTACATAGAATACTGGATCAACAGAGGTCTTGATGCATGAAAAGGAAAGCTTCAACAACTAGAATACTTGCCTAAGGAAAGTTCTCCAAATGGCGGGATTATTAATTCAATGTCAATAATTATTTTCCTCTAAAAGTTCCTTGATAATCACACAAGATACCAGAATTCAAATAAATTTGAATAGATGTGCAATCTGCAGACTTATCTCTACAGAAAGCAGTTAGAACACACTTTAGGTCGATAAATCTTCTAAGTAAAACTTCAGCCGATGTTGTCGATAAAGTCCTTTAGCTCTTATAGATATGATGTATTTGACATGTTGTACTTTAAGGGCTCAATTTAAAGCATTCAACTCTTAATCACTGAACTCGGCAAAAATCCTTCTGTCACTGTCTGGTCAATACAATCGATAAAATATATAATCTTCTAGTCACTGCAGTCGATAAGTGTCTTAGCTGTCCAACCGATGTAGTCGACAAACTTCTTATCTTTGCAGTCGATACAAACAATAAATGACTTGGCTTCTAGTCGATGCAACCGACCTTTTCGATAGTCATTTAGTTGATGCACTCAATAAAACACTTATCTTCTAGCATATTATTGGTGTTACCATGGTGATCTGGAATGATCAAACCGATAGCCTCACTGTCAACGCAATATGAGCCTATGGGGCCATACATAAGTGCATTGGAGAAGTTGGAAAGGTTTTTGTTTGCCTTGCTCATATGTGATAAGAGTGAAGGACCAAGTCTATGACGTTCTGTATGTGAAGGATATTCATTCCGAGACCTATATTGTGAATATGGGTCATCAGTTAAGTGGTCAGAAGAATCCAAGGGAAATTCATCGAGTATTGTCTTAAGGTTTCGACGAATAGTTTTGAATTCATCGATTAAAGTCATGACATCTCAATGATTCTGTTCAAATTCGTCAAGTATTGTAACGTTATCTCGACCAATTGGACTTGGTTCGTATAGTATCGTAATGATGGGTTCGATGAGTTAGACTCTAATTCATCATATATTGCCTTATTGCTTGGACGATTTACCCTGCCTCTATTCGTCGAGTATACCCATGTTATTTCGACGAATAGCTTTTGATTCGTCGAGTATCGACGTATATACTCGATGAATTCTGTTTCATCCAGTTTATTTCCTTTAAGTCCGGTTCGGCGTGGTCTACAGGTATCAGAAGTTTCGATCCACTGTATATATGTGATGTAAACAGTAAACCGATGATTACGTGATTTTCTTCTAACCCAATCGAGCAACTCGGCCTCTTCTTATTCCTCCCGATGATGGAATAGTTCCGCCAAGTTCGTGAAAGCTGATCTCGCCACCGACCATATCCGTCGTTCCTGTACAACGCCGGAAATTGTTTCCTAAGCACCGTATTTATCACCGCTGCCTCTCCTTTAACGGATCTAGTAGTCCGTGGAGATGTTAAGGGAAAACCTTCTTCCAACCTAGATCTTGTGAGACAAGATTTTAAGGGTTCTTTGTGCTCATGTTGATATCCATAGAGGCGTGGACACTATTCTACGCTCGGAACTCCAGCCGTTTCCATTCGTTGGACTTTATCGGAGCACCTTTGTTGAGTATTGACTCAATCCCTCAAAGGTATAATTTATTTTATATCAATGTTACTTCTTGATCAATGTTTATTGCTAGATTTGAATTTCTTTTGGGTTTTCTTGTCCCTAATTCTGCTACGCACAACTGTTGTGACGTATACCAAAACCCCACACATATGTAGTCGATATTGTCTAGACAATATAGTCAACATTTGACTTAGACTAGATTTAGCTTCTGCCTTTAATTTCTTTTAACTTCACTGTTACTCCATATGATAATGACATGTTTAATATAGGATTAGATCATAGGTCAACATGATTTTTACACCTTGAGGGATTACAAGGGCAAAACCCTGTTTGGGTGACCATAAGCCTAACATTATATTAGCCAAGTATTTTTGTTATACCTGTCACATCAAAGCTAACACAGACATCAAATACAAGATGTTCATTGTCATCTCGAGGCATTCTTCAAATCAAGAATCTTGTGGTCGATATTCCCAACAATCTTCCCCTATTTGAAGAAGTTAGAACCTCATATGACAATAAACATAAAGAGTTAAAATGATAATGAACCAAAAATACTTGAAGAATAGAACATTCCAGATTATATATATATATATAAAAGATCAGAAATCATAAGATTCTACATTAGGAAAAATAAAGATTAAATCCCAACAACGATTATAAATATTCTAATGTCTTTCAGCTCTTCAACAATTTTCTTCAGCAACCTTTCTATTTTGCCTTTAGAAATACTCCAGGGGATTAGGAATATATCTTGGAGGAGGAGATCCATTTGATTCCTTCGAAGAATCCTTCTCCTTGAGCTTCTCATACTTATCCCAGTCCACTGAGTTATAGTATCTTGAGGTGTTTATCCCTAGCTTCCTAAATTTTCCCAAGTATGCAAGATAATATTTTTTGACACTAGGCTCCATTCTTTATAACAAGGCATGTTATGAATTTAAATCCTCCTCCTTTTCCTTGCAAAAATATTCTCTTCTTGACTTTGGACTGCCTTCCTTTTCTGAGATGAACAAGCCTCTCCATAGTCAGCTAGAGGAGAGTAATCATAATCACCCCAAGTTTCTTCAAAATGAGCTAGAGGAGGGTCGTCATAATCAGCTGGGGCATATTCTTGATATGCATGCATTTTCTCTAGAGAGTAGTTTAATAGTTCATGATTCAATGTCTCCCTGTTGTCATTTGAGATCCATATAGCATGCTGAACAGATTGATGTGTTATTGTCCTCTCCCCCATTTTGATTGCTTCAAATATATGTTTGCATATGACTTCTTGAGAATCAGATATCTTTTGGTCCAACTTATTTACTCCTACAATTATGGTGTTCTTGGTTTGTAGTATATGTCCATCTAGCAGTTGATTGCAAAAATCCATTCAATTCAACACATTCATCCTATTCTCTGCCATGATGTTGGTTGTTGCTTGAAAAGTTACATGAATATTTCCCTAGTGGAAACTTGATTATCCATTATTTCTTGTATGTCATGTTGAATCATATCATTTTCTTGGGCTTTGAAATTTACAGCAACTATAGTCTTCATGAATAAGTGCAGTGTTTGAGCATTCAAGTGGTGAATTTCTTCTTGCACTAATATGATTTTCTCATTCATCTAATTCCTCAGCCCTTGCACTGTTCTTCGCACAAAACCTTCTAATTTCTTCCTTTAATTGTCCATCATTACTTGCAGCTGAGGCATAAAGAACCATAAGGTTGTTCTTTTGTTAGTGGAGATGAAGTTTTAGGCTCTTTTGCAGTGTCACTTTTAGACAGGACTGTGTAAGGCTCATAGTCCTCATATAGATAGCCAAGAGTAGATGTCTGTGAGATGACCTTGTTAGTGTCAGGCTCTTCCAGCACACTTTTTCCTTTTTAAGGGACTATTTCCTTCCCTATAAGAATAAATTCATCTAATTCTTTATGGATTGGGGGTAGTGTAGGTGTCTACTCTATAAGATTTCGGATGACCTGGTCTACTCCTTCCAGGTTAAGACCCCTCTGGCCAGAGTCTTGTAGATTTGACTACCCTTCAATCTCCTTAGTGATAGACCTTACATCCTCTTCTAACACCTCAGTCTCTTTGGCAGAGTGTTCCTGAACCAACCCCCCTTAACTATTGCAGTGTCTAAGATAGTAGTGTCTGGGTAATCTACTTCATCCATAACTTCTATGTTGAGGGTAGACAACCCCTCTTGAACTTCTCCAAGATTTATAGTCTTAGTATGCTGGGGAGAAAGTTCCATATGAACTTCTCCCTAAGTCAACACTTAAGTTCCTTAAGCAGCAACTTCTTGTTGAACTTCTTCCAATCCTATCTTTTTATTTTCAACCATACCTTGTTGAACTTCTTCCAATCCTATCTTTTTCATTTCATCCATACCCCTGGATACTTCCATGGGGGCTATTCTTTCCAAGTCCTTAGGGATCATATTCCAGAAGGGATAGGATTAGTTTCTCCAATATAACCCCTCAGCATGACTAGGGAAGTGAGTGGGGCTTGGAGCACTCTTTTTTTTATTCTCAAGTCTTCTTTTTCTTTTCTTCCTTTTTTCTCTACAAGCTGGCAGCACTTTTCTTCTTCTTCTAACCTTGAGGTTGCTTGGAACTTTCTCCTATTTTCTCTGTTATAGAAAATGACTTTTCCCACCTCTCAATTTTCTTATAATCCATTTTCTTCAGACGGTGTAAAGGTTCCTCAAGTGACTAATTCAACTTATCACCTAAGCATTTGGAGAGGTAAAGTAAGATAATTCTCCCCATTTTGGGGCATTAAGGCATCCATTTAGCTTCCTGAATATGAGTTGACTCCACTCAGTCTTCTTAGTGAGAATAATAATAGTCATTATATTGAAAAACTCTTTTGAAATCATGTAATATGAACTAGGTTTGTAAAGGAGGGCTTGCCTACTATATCAGCCAACATTTTGCTTGACAAGTTCAAGCTACCCATTTCCAACGAGCGATACTCTTTTACTGAATAATCACACAACTGTAGGGATGCATCATTATCTGCCCTTGATATCTCTCCTCTTCTTCACCTTCTGATAGGCCAGGAAGTTCAAGTACCTGACTCAGGCTCCTGACAGTGGTCCTCAAATTATTCTCCAATACTAAGGTTTTGATGTATTTTTTAGAAGTATTGATCTCTGTATTCTTAAGGAATTCTTTTACAGTGTCTAACACAATTGATGCTGGTTCGAAAAGTATAACCTCAAGACCTACATCGCAGAGAAGGAGTATAACATTCTGAAATTCTTCAGGGCAATTTTTGAAGCCACCTCGTACAACTTCACTGTCTGTATTGATCTTGTCAAAAGATTTAGACATGGGAGACATTGGAGATGCAAAAGGTTTGGTGAAGAGAAAGCTTCTAGGTCAAACAGAAGTGAGCGCGCGAAAGACTTGGTACCGAATTTTGAGTTTTATAGTCTAACCTAATGTCCTTATGATTTCTAATTTGTTTATATATAAAAAAGGAAGTTCAAGAGGAACATACCTTATTAAGTAATAAATCTTAAAAACCTTTGAATATGGTTTGCCAATATCCTTCCTTAAAGACGACAAGTTTCTTTTATATTTCCCCATCAAGTCGATACTTTTCCATATTACGCTTATCTTCTATAACTTTGTTAGGTACTTAATTTCTACTAGCAACAAAATATATAATTTGTACAAATTTGAGAACTTTGCAAATACAGATAATTTAAAAGAGGTTAGGCATGAAGGTTACTCTAAATTTAACAAAATATATAAATTGTATAAATTTGAGAACTTTGCAAACGTAGATAATTTAAAAGAGGTTAGGTATGAAGGTAACTCTAAATTTAACATTCCTAATTCAATTTTGAAGAAAATGAACTTCTCTTCATCTAGAGGCTTAGTGAAGATGTCTACCACTTATTTGTCAGTAGGGAAAAACTCAAGGCAAATATCTTCTTTCTCAACATGCTCTCTGATGAAGTGATACCTAATCTCAATGTGCTTGGTCCTGTGGTGTGACATAAGATTTTTAGCAATTGAGATTGCAATTGATGAATCACAAAAGAATAGGGATTTCTTAGCTGGATGTTGTAATCCTGTAGTTAATATTGTATCCAAAGCAATTGGGCACATCAACTTCCAACAGAGATATATTCTGATTCTATTGTTAAGATAGCTACACTCGTTTGCTTTTTTACTTCCCTAGGAAATTAGCCTTCTTCCAAGGAAATGACATGTCCCTAAAGTGCTTTTCTTGTCTTTCTTGCAACCTACAAAGTCTATATCTGAAATATTGTTAGCTCAAAATCATTACTCTTAGGGTACCATAAGCCAAGATTCGTTGTACCCTTATGGTATCTTAAAATCCTCTTGATAGAGGAATAGTGAGATTCCTTAGGTTTTACTTGATACCTAGCACAAACACACATGAAGAACATAATTTCTTATTTACTGGAAATTAGATAAAGCATGGATCCAGTGGTGTATTTATTTATGGTCTCATTAAAAGGTTTCCCAGTTTCATCCTTGTCCAGTGACACATTTGAGCCCATTGGATCCCTCATTGAGGTTGCACTTTCAATTCCAATCTTCTTAATGAGATCTTTTGTGAACTTTATCTAAGAGATGAATATTTCATCATATGATTGCTTCACTTGGAATCTTGAGAAGTATTTCAGCTCTCTCATATTACTAATTTCAAATTTCCCTTGCATAAGATTAGCAAACCTTTTACAAAGGTTATCATATGTATACCAAAAGATTATGTCATATATATAAATTTGGACCTACATTATTTTGCCTTTTACTTCCCTTACGAACATTGTCTTATCTATCTTTTCCCTTGAAAACATATTTTCAACGAGAAAGTTAGATAAGGTCTCATACTAGGCTCTAGGTGCCTGTTTGAGACCATATAATGCTTTCTTCAAATAGTAAACATGGCTAGGATGAGAAGAATTGACAAAACCTGGAGTTTGTTCTACATATACTTCCTCTTTCAAATCTCTATTAAGGAAAACATACTTTACATCCATTTGATATACTTTGAACCCTTTGTGAGGTGTATATGCTATAAACAAACTTATTGCCTCCAATCTGGCCACTAGTGCAAAGGTTTGATCAAAATCTATCCCTTCTTCTTGTCTATATATTTTTGTAACCAGCCTTGCTTTATTCTTGATGATGAATCCTTGTTCATCCACTTTGTTCCTGTAGGCCCACTTTGTTCCAATGATATTATGGTTATTTGGCCTTGGGAATAGCTTCCAAACTTTATATCTTTTGAACTACTTCAAGTCCTCTAGCATAGCCAAGATCCAAGATGGATTAGAGTTGGCTTCTTAAATTTTTTTTGGTTTTATATGAGAAAGAAATCTTAGGTGAAGAAATTCATTCATTATGCCCCTCCTTATTTGAACTCCTTGACTTTTCTCACGAATAATCTGATTCTACGGGTGATCTCTTAAGTGTTTTATAGATGTTGACAATATTCTCGCATTCTTTTGTGCTTCAGGATCAGCTTGAGTCTCACCCTGTTGTGTCCTTTTAGCACCATCCTATACATCTTCTATTTGAAAGCATTCTTCTCTAATCAGTACATCTGGTGAGATCATTTCACTTCCTTTTTGCTTGTCATTGATGGACAACTTTTCAAACTTTTGCTTAGTACTTGTAACACGAGAAGAACTAGACTAGCCTGTTTTATTTGGCGGCCAAACTTAGAAGAAGGGGTGAAAAAGGTTTTCAATTTAATTTAGATTTAAAAAAATCAACCAAGAAAGCCTAGTCTAGAAGCTACCACGAGCGGTAAGGATATTACGTGGCGGTAGGTCACAAAGACGCTTTTTCTTGTGAAAATTTGTCTTCTAATTTTCCACACAACTCTCAATACCCTAGCAACAGGCAACCACAATTTCGAGATGAAATAAAAAAAATATAATTTTATTAAAAACTAACCACAAGGGTTATAATAATACAAGTTAATCTTCGTGACGACAGAGATCGGAGGCGATGAAAGAAACAATTCTTTTTTTCTATACTGACCCTCAACTAGGACCGATTGACTCTCTTTCTCTTCTTCCCAAGAATATTGATGAGTCTACTCTTCACCTTCCTCCCCTGAAAGGGTCTTAGAGCCCACTAGATCTCCCATATCAATACATCCACCCACGATGATTTCCCACAGAACCCTTCCCAGATTCCGACAACCTCCCCTATCTATTTTCAATAAACTCAGAACGATTAGAAAAGTGTAAATACAAATGAAAATAAAAGAGTGTGAAATTATTGCTCCCTCAAATAAGAATTCCACCTTAGAATAGTGTGCGATCGAGGCTTTTGAATTCCATTCTTCTTACACTTGATCAACCGTTGATGATCATTGGAGACTTTGCATTTTGGAGGTCTTCGATCACGAACGGGAGGGAAAAATTTCGCTTCTCCTTGAGTGGAGACGGTGGTTTGCAACAACATAGGCGGTGGCCAAACCCTAGACGTGCAATTCCCCTCCTTCTCGCCACAGAAAAAGAAATGTGTGCTTTTATATTATTCTTTAAACCACTAGCGGTAGCTCTTGCATCCGACGGTATATCTTTTCACACGGTGTCGCCAGCTGTGCATCAAATTAAGAAAAATATCCAAAAACTATTTTCGCCACTTTTAGATACCGCGGCTCGGTAAGGATAGCACCCAACAGTAAGGGTTTCTCCTCGATACAGTCGAATTGACGGTCGTCGAAATGGCTAGCCCCAGACAGTAGGGCTAGCACTCGAGAGTAGTGGTTTCTTCTTGATGTAATCAAATTTTCTAGCGCCCAGCGATAGGGATAGTGCCTTATGCTAGGTCATAGAGAGAAGTCATTGCGCGCTTAACTTTTATCCTGCATCGTTAATTCCAGTGGTAGAGCTAACTCCCGACGGTATGTCACAGAGATTGAAAATCTCATTCTTTATACCTGAAAACCTGCAGACTATACCTAACACAAGTATTATCAAATATAACTTGGGATTTGATATTGTCAAACTAAAGAGATGCGGCCAATTGATTCCAACAAACTCCCCCATTTGATAATATAAAATTCCGTTCATGAGATATAAATTATTAGTAACATGGTATTATGTAATCCAACAATAAGCATGAGATATAAACAAAAGTATGAAGTACGACTTACCCAACATATGCGCTCCTCCTGCATGTGTGATCCCCCTATATTTGTGCTCCCCTTACAATCTTCCCCTAGGTGACTAGTATGGGACTTACTCATGAACAAAAAAATCTCCCCCTTTTGATATTATATAAAGGGCAGGGAAATAATAGTTGTGGCTTGTGATTAAGCATAGAGATAAAGTTTTGTCAAAGAAAACACACAAACATGGGATAAAAATACGAGCAGGGCATAATGATTACAGACCTAACCAATATAAGAAAAACATCAGATTTAAATAATGGCAGAGCATAAGAAATGTTTGGACAAACTATGTGAATATAAATACACAAGATTTGGTGAACAATGTCAGGTGATTTATAGATTTAACACAATATAACATTGTAAGCGTCATGAATAATAATTATGTACTAATACACTTGTGCGATAGATAGTCAGTGCAGTTTAAGTCCAATTCTTATGCATGGAAGAGTTAGTTAGAACAATGGCAGGTGTATGTGTATCTTCAATAGAAAAAACATCAGGTAGAAATAATAAATAATACATGTTTTATCTCAATAAATCAATATACTAACACAAGAGTGATGAAGTGAAAAATTGTGTCACATTTCTATCTACTTTATACCAAAACTAGAACAAAGGGACCTACCTAACTTGACAGTCTTTGCACAAGATCGAAACGATTCCATAGACCAAGGTGCTCATTCTCATAATGCTCATAAAGGCTTATCAGGAGAAATGAGTAATGTTTGGAGGGTATCCTTGACACATAACATGATAGCCTAGAATTAATGTACACTTTTTTTCATTTCATTTTTTTCACTATAAGTTTTATGTCTTTTTTGAGTTCATGATCCCGAAATCAATCAAAATCTACTCACATAGATAGATACACTTTAACTTGTACACAAAAAATCTTACAACTTTAATTTTGGCCTAATGCTCTAAACTCTATATATGAAACATGAATAAATGATTTTTAAAGTCATTCCTAGCATGTTAGACACAATATCACGATTTATAACATGTAAGCTTTTAAATTTATACACGAGTGTATTTTCTAGGGATGTGTGATTAGTGAAAAAGTCATTACGCTACCTAAATCCTCACACATACCTAGAGGCATATTAAACATACACTATCCAATTTAGTCGCACTCAATAGATAAGTACCAATAGATTAGACACATCATGACACAACTCATACAATGTTAAATAGAGTAGCAATCCTAAATCAAACATTGCACGTAATCTTTATGCTTTAAGATCTAGTTATGCAAGTTCTCATAATAATGATATCATTTTATTGCATATTTTTTTATTTTTGAAAATAAACAAACGAGAAAAAAAATTAGAATATATATATATATATATATATATATATATATAATTTTAGGCTTTCATAATTTTTTGTTTTTAATGATTAAAGATCAAATAGATACAACTAACACTGTTCACAAAGGAAAAACACATCAAAGAGCATGTTTTTGTGTTTTTATAATTTTTTAAGTTTTTTATTTAATTTTTATTTATATAACAAACTAAAAGAAAAATTCACAACGAACAGAAGTATAGGACAATTAAATACATAAAAAGAACAGAAAAACAAACACGTGATAAGCAAAACAGAAAACTAACTTACTGCTAGCACTAGTGATACCGCACGATAGTAACTTACAGAGATGCAAGTTCATGAAAAATGGCCCAAATTTCGACAGTATTTGCTTCTAATGATGATTTATATGAATCTGTAACATACTATCACTTTAATATAGAAAAAAATTGGAATAAAATTACTCATTAGTTTCCAAAGTTAAGAGATTATGCAGTGAGATCCAAAACACATAATTCTAATTGAAGCAGGGAAAAACGAGCATCAAAGAGGGGTTTTATGAAGATATCCACAAGTTGATCGTCTGTTCCACTGAAGCTCACTCTCATATTCTCTTTTGTAATGTAATCACAAATAAAGTGATGACGAATGTCTATGTGTTTAGAACGAGAGTGGTGAACCAGATTGTTCGTTAAGTCTATGAAACTTTTGTTGTTGCACCTAAGTTCAACGTTCTTGAAGGAGAAACCAAAGTCCTCTAAAATTTGTGACATCCAAAGTGCTTGTGCAAAATAACTTCCTAGGGCAATATATTATGCCTCGGCCATGGAGAGGGCAATAAAATTTTGTTTCCTACTCGACCATGAAACTAGTGTGGGCCCGAAGAAGTGATACGTGTCACTTGTGCTTTTGCGATAAAGTGAACATCCGACATAATCTAAATTGGAATATCCATGGAGCGTGAAGTTGGTGGTGTGTGGATACCAAAGAATATGATTCGGAGACCCTATAAGATACCTAAAGATATGTTTGACAACTTTATGGTGAGATTCATTATAATTAGCTTGTTATATAGCACAAAGGCAAACTACAAACATAATGTCGGGTCTATATGCACTTAGATATAATAATATCTGATCATGTCTCTAAATAACGTTAGGTCCACCGAAATGGCACTTTTCTCCATCCCTTATTTTAGTGATGCACTCATATGAGTTTTTGCTTATTTCAACTTCTCAAAACCGAATTTCTTAATCATATCTTTTATGTATTTTGAATGAATAATAAAAATACCATCGTATCATTGAGAAATTTGAAAACCTAAAAATTATGTCAATTCACCTACTAAACTCATTTCAAATTAACTTTGCATCACTTTTATGATTTCCTCACATAATTATTTGTTAGTGGCACCAAAGATTATATCATCGACATATATTTGCATGCTCATTAAATTTGAATCACTATATTTTACAAACAATGTAATATTTGTACTCCCCATCCTAAAACCATGATTGATAAGAAATATCGTTAACCTATCATACCAAGCACGAGGTGCTTGGTTTAATTCGTATAAGGCTTTTGTGAGTTTATAGACATTATTTGGATGATTACTATTTTAAAACCGGGTGGTTGCTCTACATACACTCCTTTAATAAAACCATTTAAAAACACACTCTTAACATCCATTTGATATAATTTAATCCTTTAAAAACAAGCAAAAGCTAAGAACATCCTAATGGACTCAAGTTGAGCTACAGGTGCAAGAGACTCCCCAAAATCAACCCATTCGATCTACGAGTATCTCTGAGCATCCAACCAAGCTTTATTTCTTGTTATCCTAGACTCACCATCAAGTTTATTTGTGAAGATCCACTTAACAACTATAACCAGATGGTTACTGGGCGCTCCACTAATGTACATACTCTATTTCTTTCAAATTGATTAAGTTCCTCATTTATTGCCAAAAACCATGACTCATCAATTAGTGCTTCAGAAATGTTCTTAGGTTCAATTTCAGATACAAAACATAAGTTCAAAACTGATTCATGCACGGTTGAATGAGTTCTAATCCCATGTGAAGGCTCTCCAATTACTAGTTCTCTACGATGTTTTTTTAAAAAAAATTAGTGCATTTGGAGGCTATCCTTCTATATCAGCTAAGTTATCACCTACTACTAATACATCTCCCTTCACACTCTCCTCTTCTTTAGATATGACATCATCAACAATTACATTTAATTTAGGGTCTTCTTTGGGAGTAATTTCGTTACACTGAACATGAATTGATTCTTCTACAACCAAGATTCTTTTATTATAGACCTTATAGGCACAACTCGTAGAGGAATATCCTAAAAAGATGCCTAGGTCAGATTTTTCATCAAATTTTCCTAAATTATCCTTGGTGTTTAGAATGAAACATGGGCAGCTAAAGATTCTAAAATTGGATACAGATGACTTTTATCACAGAATAGCTCATATAGGGCGCGCTTTAGAATAGGGAGAAACATTGTTTGGTTCTTCACATAACATGCAGTGTTGACCATTTCAGCCCAAAAGTACCGAGGCAAGCCGACCTCGGTCAGCATTATGTGAGCTAATTCTTGGAGTGTCTGGTTTTTCCTTTCTACTAATCTATTTTGTTGTGAAGTGCGAGGGGATGAAAACTCGTGCCAAATTCCTAATTTGTTACAGAAATTTGTAAAATTTTCATTCTCAAATTCTCATTCGTGATCTAACCTTATGCAATTTTTAGTTTCCTTTTGTTTTGCAATATAGTACACAGATTAGAGAATTCAAAGAATGTGTTAGATTTATTAGCAGAAATATGATCCAACCAAAATGTGAGTAATCGTCTATAATCACAAAAGTATATTTCTTCCCACCTAAACTACATGTGCTAAGAGGATCAAACAGATCCATGTGAATTAATTGCAGTGGTCTAAATGTGGAAATATAATTTTTTGATTTTAAAGGATGATTTCTGAATTTTCCCTTTTGGCAAGGAGTACATTAAGAAGTCAAACTACCGCTTAATTTTGGAAGTCCACAGTTTACTTTTTTTTGATAGTTTGACCATTAGTTTACTCCATGAATGACTTAGTCTCCCATGCTAAAGTTCTAATTCTTCATTTTTTTAACAACTAGGCACTTTAAATTAGATGAAGATATGTCCTTAAA
This sequence comes from Platanthera zijinensis, assembly GCA_039513925.1. Taxonomy (NCBI): domain Eukaryota; kingdom Viridiplantae; phylum Streptophyta; class Magnoliopsida; order Asparagales; family Orchidaceae; genus Platanthera; species Platanthera zijinensis. The sequence continues at coordinate 245,847,317 of CM077078.1, read as the reverse complement.
CTTAATGGTATAGATATTGTGGTTTTTATGTGCAGTGAGAAACATAGTGTTCAATTTAGCATCTATAATATTGCATGTATTCGTTAAGGTTTCAAACTACACAATCAAACCCTTATCGCAAAGTTGACTAATAGATATTAAATGTGATTTAAACATTCTACAAGTAGTACATTTGAAATAGAAAATGCTTTGCGTTGGATTTATTGTCCAACCTTAGAGGGGGGTGAATAAGGTTTAACGACTTTTATTAAAATTTGAAATATTTCAAACCAGAAAAACATGTTTAGGAAGCTACTGCGGGGCGCTAGAAAGCTAGCGCACGGCGGTATGTCTCTGGACTCATTTTCCTAGGCAAATTCACCTTTGGAGATTTATGCACTCTTCAGAATAGCATAGTCTAACAACCTGTTGGGTCCATTGTTCCCAATGTCCCTGATTTATGTGAAGTCAAACAGGTCAATGACATAAACATCAACTGTATTTGATGTGCATTTGAGGTCTTGAGTGCAGGTAGCCCATATCATATTGATTGGACATGTGGACACACTAAGTGGTTGCTGGACATACCAAAAATCGCCTAAATCCACAGGCGTTTAGTGGAGCAAGCTCACTCAATTCCAGAGGTATGGACTCATTAATATCTAGTAGAAATTTGGCTAAGTACAAAAGCGTTGAGTGTAGTCTACTCACTCAACGCCATATAACATATAGCGTTGAGTCTGTCTCATCCTAATTGGAAGATAGACAAAAATGTGGCTAAGTCCACAGGCGTTGAGTGTAGTCTACTCACTCAATATCATACAACAAAAAGGCTGTGAGTCAGGTTAAGTCAGTCTAAGCCTAGAGAAATTGGCTGAAAATGTGGCCAAGTCCACAAGCGTTTAGTGTGGTCTACTCACTCAATGCCATACAACTTTTAGCATTGAGTGTTGCTGTGCCAGTCAACTCCACCGAAAAGTTGGGCAAAATTTTCATTATGTCCACAGGCGTTGAGTGTAGCTTACTCACTCAACGCTAGATAACAGAAAATTCTGTTAAGTAGTTTGGCATTGAGTGGAGCTTACTATCTCGACGCCAAGGCACAAAAATATTTGCTAAGGCAAATAGCATTGAGTGAGGTAAGTTCACTCAACACTCTCAACGCTCTCAACGCTCTCAATGCTTTGGAGCACAAATTTGGCCAAGTCCAAAAGCGTGGACTGCTTGACTTTCGTCGAGCTTAGCTCGACGTTCGTTGAACGGAGATTAGCTTTCATTGAGCTCTTACTTAGAAAGAATTTTGTCTAAGTGTTGTGGCGTTGAGTGATACCTACTCACTCAACGCCATTAGTTATGATGATTGAATTTTGTCTAAGTCCAGAGATGTTGGGTCATGTTTATGTCAACAAAGTAAAATTGTCAACCAAAATTCAAATGGTGCGGAATTACTGCCAGAGACATTGACGGCCAACTGTCCTCATCTTCTACACTTTCCAAGGAATATTTTCATCATAATGTGCTGGGGCCCACACATAGCAAGGATCTGTTAAATCAAATTTAAACAAGAGGGATGCACTAGATGGCTTAATCTCAACCATCAATCCTAGTGGTGTGGCCCACTGCTCAATTGGCCTTCAGAGTATAAAAGGAAGAAATCGGCCAGAGCAAAACGAACCAACACAACCAAGAGAACAATCTATTCCTCTTCAAGGTTTTCTGAAAATAAGAAGAAGGATGGGAAAACATCATCTTCTTCATCGCCATTTTTGTCGAGCCTGAAGAAGGAGTTCTGCACAGAGAACCTTGTTGGGAAGGAGATAGCTGGAGCAATTACCATTTGCAACAGCAGGATCAGAATTCATTCAGAGGGAGTAGATCTACAAGTTTTGTAGAAGGAAGGTTAGTTGTTTGAAGAAAGAATCTACTGCATACATCATTGTCTTCAACAGCAAAAGGTTTGGCTGATATCTACTAAGTCCAAGAAGAAGATGACATAGAGTTCTTTATCTGGTGTCTAATCATATAATCTTTCTTTATTTCTTTCTTGTATAAAGATTCTTGGTGAATCTGGAGTTGTAAGCCTGTTTTATAAAGGCTAAGGTCTTTGTGACCTATGTTTCGCTTTGTGCCAGGTGAAAGGTTGTTGTGACCTGAGGGTTGACTTAGTGCCTAATTATTAGGTCTGTGTGACCTGTATGGTCCTACGGGATCTGTGTTGTAAGATATTAAGTTGCTTAGTTTTGGAGGGAGAGCCGAATCTAACACACTATTAGATAGGTGCAGAGGGACAGTGGATGTACCCAAGATTAGGGAACCACTATAAAATTGTTGTGTCATCTGTGAATGTTCTTGAAAGCTGATAATTAACCTAATCACAGGCACAAAAATCTGATACCAAATTAGAAAAGGTAAAATAAAGACAAAAACCTATTCACCCCCTAGGTGTTTAGCTAAACTTGAAAACAAGACTTTCAAGTGGTATCTGAGGGAGGTTACTCTTTAAAGGACTTAACAGTTTGAGTAGACCTCCAAGGTTAGCAAGAAGTTTGTCTCCATGGGTTCAGGAATGACCAATAGGGAGCTGAGTGCTGTGAGACTTCCAATCTGTAGGAAGGAAGATTTTGGCATCTAGAAAGTAAGGGTGAGGCAGTTCTTGGAAGCTGCTGACCCTATAATGTACATTACAGTTGAACAAGGACCATTCATCCCAATGAAGGTCTCTGCACTAGATTCAAATGTCAAAACCCCCAAGACATATAATGAGATGGCCAAGGATGAGTTGTCTCTGGCCTCAATAGATAAGAGGGCAAAGAATATCATAATGGGTGTTGTTGATGATTCTACACTTCAAAACCTGATCCATTGTACAACTGCAAAGGAAATGTGGGAAACACTTGTGATTTACATGGAGGGGACATATGAGGTTAAAGATGATAGGAAATCCATGCTCAACCAAGAGTATGAGGCTTTCAGACAATCCATGGGGGACAACATAACCACCTGTTATGAAAAGTTCTATAGGATTGTGAATTAGAAAAAGACTTATGGAAGAGTATTCAGTCACTATGAACTGAATGAAAAGTTCCTTAGATCTTTCTTTAGAGAGTGGGACACAAAAATCTGTGCCATCAGAGAAGTGGCAAAACTTGGTGACACTGCTCCTCGTACACTCTTTGGGAAGCTACTATCATATGAGATGCAGCTGGCAGCAAGGAAAGAAGAGGAGAACAACAAGTCTCGGGCAAGAGAAAAAACTGTAGCTTTCAAAGCTGAAGGCACCAGCAAAAGCAGAAGAAAGTCTCCCTCTCCACCAAGGAGAGATGCTAAATCTATTTCTGGAAGATCGGAGGGAAGTGTAGCAGACTGCCAATGGTCTGATGAAGAGTTTGTTGCCTTCACTAGGCAATTCTAGAAGTTCTTAAGAAAGAAGCACTGGAGAGGAAGGCCTTCCATCTCCTCTCATCCCAAGGATGACTACTATAAAGGCAGAAGAAAGTCCTCTAAGGAGGACATGTATGGTTCCAAAACTGGTAAACAGGTTTCCTCTAACATAACGTATTATCATTGCAGAAAACCTGGGCATATGATAGCTGACTGCCCAGTCAAAAGGAAGAAACACAGTAAGAAAAAGGACCACTAACAAAAAGGCAAGAAGGAGAAATCCCTCATTGCTAAAAAGCAAAGAAGTTGGATTGACTCCTCCACATTAGAGTCAGAAGAAGAAGAAGAAGCCTACACTGGGCTGTACTCTACTGAAGAAGGAGCTGTAGAAGCAGACTACATCAAAAGGTTGGCTGCTTTAGAAGAAGAAGCTGAGAAGGTTCATCCTACAGCCAGGATTGAAGACAGGGCCCCTCTATCACAATCTGATAGTGATTCAGAGGTATATTCTGAATATGACAGCTGCTGCCTTGGGCTGATGGCTAAGTTAGATGAAGAAATCAGCTAGGATCAGCTTGGTCCAATCAAGGTAATTTTTGTTACTAGCTCTGCATGTTCAGATTATGAATCAGTTCCAGATTCTTGTGCCTCTATATCAAGTGATGATGATGGCTCAGAATCTAAGGGAGACATCAATCAATTAATTGAAAAATATGCTGAACTTCTATAGGCTCTAAAGAAGAGCAAACTCCTGGCAAAACATTAGGTTCAGGAAATTGGCTATTTAAAGCTTGCTGCTTCAGAATCAGCAAAATTGTTAGATCTGAAGATGCAGGAAGTTAGCAAACTGAAGAATATGACAATTATTCAGATGAGCAGCATAACCTTCAAGAATAATCAAATCAGGAATCTTGAGGGAAAGCTCCAAAAGGAGAGGGAACTAGTGGCTAGCTACTCCAAGCCTAACACAGTGTTGCCCTTGATAGACTCATTCTACTCCCAAAAGGGAAATAAAGGGTTGGGATTCAAGGGAAGGACAAGAGCTGCTAATCTCAAGGGAAAGGGCAAAGCTCAAGTGGAGCCACTAGCCTCTAAGCCTCCAGTAAAATATGTTAGAGTGCAATTTCCTTCCAACAGCCATGACAATGATAGTCTATATGGTCACTGAAATCATGCTAGACCATCTTTTGTGAACAAAGATGTTCCACAATATGGTGGCAGTTATAGCAAAGGGGTAAGTACCTATAAGAAAATACAAATGGCCCATCCTGGACCATTTGTGTTTGGTGCAACAGCCCCTTTAGTCAAGGGTAAAGCTGCTGACTATTCTCAAATTCCTCCAGCCCACTCTAAGATAAAGGGGAAGGATATTAGTAGATTTTACCTTGGCATATCTTAGGACATCAAGGGTATGCTGTCTGAAAAGAAAGCTGCTGCTAGAACGGCTCAAGATATCCCAAGAACATCTACTGCCATACCCACTAGTTGTTAGACCGGGACTACAAAATCATAGAGTAGGACTGCTGCTACTCTTTCTAGACCTAGAGCTGTTGTTAACACAGTCACTAAACCTGCTCCAAAAAAAGGTACAACATCCTTGAGTGTTGGTTCTGTGGAAAAGTAGGACACTTTGTTGTTGATTGCTGGAACAATCATAGTGTGCAAAGACCAAATGTCAGCTTGCCTGTCAGAAAAGCTGTAAGTAGGCAGAATTATTTTCAGTCTAACAGGCACCAAGGACCCAATAAAATTTGGGGTCCTAAGGTTAACTGAAGTGTGTTTTGCAGGATAGTCTAAGTGCTCATACCCCTATATGGTACTTGAATAGTGGATGTTCCAAGCACATGGATGTAAGACCGCCTCCCGGAACACAAAACACGGCACGAGGGGAGTCTTATGCCCAGAGTAGCCGCCTAGTGGTAGCACTAACACACGGGTTAGTCTATACTACAAGACGCCTATTCCGCCGACTACAACCAATATCAATGTGCTATGCCAACCTAATCAAAAGATAAAAAGAAAGTCAATTCACACATTGTTTTAAGTCTATAACGAAGCGGAAAATAAGAAGCATAACGAGCTTCTAAAATATCAGAGTCTAAAAACTGTTTGCCAAGAAGGCTACAACAAAACACTCACAACTGTCACGGACGGTATCGACGGTACCGTCACCTCAGGTCCTGTCGTCCGGGCCTGGATGTCCTGCTGCTGGCCTATCTGCGGGGTTTCCTCCTAAAATGGAAGACGTAGCAACTATTAGTCATAAAGACTAAGTGGCTTCACATCCGCTCCCCCGGCGTGTAACACCCCTATCCGTCGCATAGCATATAGCAGTAGGTTCTGCCGGGGCCCGACACCATATACTACGGACAGACCGGTTGGTTACGCGTTGAAACCATTCAACCAATCACAACGTCCTACACAACACCTAGCGGAAGCAATTTATTAGAGTTGCAAAGAATAAAGAACCCTGCCAAGCATGAATGTCCACTACTCAAACCCATAGGAATGTATAATACACAAAACGGAAGAAATAGCCTTAAGGCTTTACAAGAGTTGCTTAAATACAAGTGTCTTCCAAACCTCGGCACGCAGGCCGGCCACACATGAGTACAAGAGGTAAAACACTCAATACAAGGCCTTCGAGGGCCAGCACAGCAACTTGGGCTTTAGCCCGCTAATTACCTCTCAGCTCCGCAGCACCTGCAAGCAACAACCCACCGCACGGTGGTAAACAAAGGCAACGGTCAGCAATGCTGACCAAATTATAACGATTCCGCCCCCAAACCGGGGCGGCAAAGCTTCTTCCCTGCACTTGTTAGCAAAACACGCAACACAGCCAAACAAGCATCTCAACATAGGTGCACGCTCTCACGGCCGTACACCCCGTGCTCTCAGGGCACTTACTCGGCGAAGCCAGTCCGAACCCCGTCCGGTCCTCGACTCCACCACCACCCCCAGGATGGCAATCTTTGTGAGCATTTAGTCTTTTTAGCCGCAGCCTAGTCTCGATCTCCAAATCTCAGTAAGTCCCACGTAAACTTTAGGTCGCTTTAACCGAGCAGGTGGAGCGGTTAGAGGGCTACTAGTCCGTTGCTCACTCCGCCACTGCCATTTGGCCCTTTGGCGCGGACTAAGCTTTCCCCAGTCCCAAATAACGATCAAACACGGTACTTAGCCCTGCTAAGTACCCGGTTGGCTCCCAGGCCACCGATATGACAGAACTACATTTCCGTCCAAGATTTCCGGGTGCACCTCGGGTTTCATCCCCAAGGCTCCCTGCCGCAATCAAACATGATACATAGCCCCGCTATGTTCTCGGCTGGCACCCAGGCCACCGAGATGGCAGAACTTCGTTTCCGCCCAGATTTCCGGGTGCACCTCGGGGTTAATCCCCAAGATTCCCTGATGCATTCTACCGCATAGCAACCCGAAAACAACCACAACGCTCGGAGTCTTCTCCGGCTAAAATATGCATAGCAAAACATCACCAATCCGGAACACACGTCCGGGTAGGCTTCACACAACATGCCTATGTCCTTACTACGATTCCGGACTCTAACAAGGGGGACTTCACATATCTACCCCAAGGAATACCGCGATCTTGCCGCACACTCGCGGGAGAGGGGTTTTCCCATGCAAAGGAAGAAGAGCTTCACATGCTCAAGAAGAGAATCGTTACCCTTTCGCTTTTCCTCGGCGCCATGACAATCCACTCGGATGGAAAGCACCGTATCGGCCTCGCCTTCGCGGATCCGGACTCGGATCGAGAATCGGAGCTCCGAAGCTCCACCGGCGGCCGGAGTTGACCTCCTTCTTCCTCCTCCAAGCTCTCCCTTCTCTCTAGACTTAGAGAGAGAACCAACCAAAGAGAATGAGGGTTTCTAACCCTATTCCCGGATAAAACATCCCAGCAACAGCCCCCAGCCGTCGGATCTCAAGCCAAGGAAACGAACGGCCTTGATCGGGCCTGAAATAACAAAACCTGGGCCGAACACGGGTTGACACACGGCCGTGTGCCTGGACGTGTAGTTCATTCGCCGTCTCGACCAGATCTGAAAACTAGCACACGGCATGCGACACGGCCTCCGACACGCCCGTGTCGCCTGTGACACGCCCGTGTCGGGACCCGTGTCACGCCCCCCGTGTGCACTTTATCAACACTTCGCAGTCAGAGAAGGACACGGCTTCGTGACACGGCATTGGACACGCCCGTGTCAAACTAGACACGCCTGTGTTCGTGCCCGTGTCATTACCCGTGTACCCAACCGCGCAGCCCAGGTGTGATACGGCCTGGGACACGCCCGTGTCCTAGGCCGTGTTCCACCATACGACCATCGTCGACCTGAACTGGTCGACGACACGGCTCGAGCTCGACACGCCCGACACGGCCTCCGACACGCCCGTGTCGGGGCCCGTGTCACCTGCACCAAAAATCTGTCTTGGCCAAATACGATCCCCGTCGCTCCTACAACATTTTGGGGTGTTACAATTCTACCCCCCTTAAAGAATTTTGTCCACGAAATTAATAAAGGAAAACAGGACTTAACGTAACACAGTACCTGAGCGGAACAATTCCAGGTACTCCTCCAGCATAGTCTGCCCCCGTTCCCAAGAGAGCTCCTCACGCCCGCAATGACCCAACGGACCTTAACCATCAAGATTTCCTTGTTACGAAGCTTCTCGACCTCAACATCTTCAATACGAATGGGCTTTACCCTAGTCGTCAACCCTTCGTCCACCGGCACTTGGTTAGCCGCGATCACCTGCGAAGGTTCTTGCACCGCCTTCCGCAACACAGACATGTGGAACACATCATGTAATCCACCTAACTCCTCCGATAGCCTCAAACGGTAAGCCGCTTCGCCGACTCGCTGCAGAACCTCAAAAGGTCCAAGGTATCTTGGGCTCAGCTTATTCAAGCATCTTACCCGCGAAACCCCTTTGAACGGCTTCACTTTCAAATATACCCAATCGCCTACCGCGAACTCCACATTCCGGTGCTTGGCATTGTAGTACTTCGCCTGCCGGTCCTGAGCGATCAACAAGCACTCCCGAATGATCCGCACCAACGAGGTAGCACTCTGCACCTCCTACTTTTTGTACAATCTTGCCTCACCCGTTTCAAGCCATGACAACGGCGTGCGACACCTCCTACCATACAGGACCTCGAAGGGCGCCATTTGTATACTCGCTTGGTAGTTATTGTTGTACGCGAACTTCACCAAATACAGGTGGTCCTCCCAAAGCTTTCCAAAGTCTAGAACACACATGCGGAGCACGTCCTCCAACATCTTGTTGACTCACACGGTCTGCTCATCCGTCCGCGGATGCAAGACTGGATTAAACTACAACATAGTCTCCAGCACTTTCTGCAGCCACCTCAATCATTAGACGTAGAGCGCCCACCTTAATTGCTCACGATGTTATTAAAAACATTTGCCAGTTACTCCACCGAATTATCCTTCCTATGCGGAATGAAGTGCGACTCTAAGGTCAACGCAACTACGAACACCCAAACGGCGTCGTTACCCCACTGCGACTTCGGCATACCATGCACACAGTCCAGTCGAACTTCTATTCCGAACTAGGCAAGGATTCGAGAATTCCCCGGCACTTGGCACTCTGCCTTCACTAAGGCGCAAGGATGGCATTCCGACACTGCCACGCCCTTCTAGAGTTCTTCCCACCAGAGCACTTCTCCAGATAACGACACAACTACGTGCCTCCTAAGCGAGTTGAGTACTTGGTAACGTATCACAACTCTACCCATAGATTACCCATGCTTGGGCCGCACAGACGATTGTCTTTCCTTGGTAGCCCACCTACAACCGTCGATTTGGGACTTTGACCCATCAAGCCGCATCCATGATTTCCTTCATGTAGCTACACAAACCATAACCTGCCAAATACGATCAGCCAGGTCATACTGGACTTCCGACCAGTTCAATAACGCCCTGGCGCTAGTCTGCTTGTCAACACAGCAGATCTTTAACGCTTCCAATTCCCAAACTAGCCTCTCATCATACACCGACAACCACTTAGCTTGGGCGGGAGCCCTGCGACTCAACGCATCCGCAACTGCATTGCTCTTGCTAGGTGCATGATGAATCTTGAACGTATAGTCCCCCAGGGACTCCATTCATCACCGCTGACTCAAGTTCAGCTCCTATTGATCCAATAGTTAATTCGGGCTCTTACGGTCGGTAAGAACATCGACCTCAACGCTGTACGGGTAGTGCCTCCACATCTTAAGCGCAAACATCACGGCCGCCAACTCCAAATCGCGACCCGGATAATTCCTTTCATGCACTTTTAGCTGACATGATCCACAAGCTATCACGCTCCCGTGCTGCACCAGCATGCAACCCAAACCACTACCCGAGGCGTCACCACAAACCTCGAAGCCCTCGGTCCCATACGGCGAACTAAGTACTGGCGTCGTTGTCAACCGACTTTTCAGCTCTTCCAAAGCTTGCGCACATACATGCGCCCACAGAAAACTCTGATCTTTCCTTGTCAAAGTCGTGAGAGGTATCGCTATCCGCGAGAAGTTCTCCACGAAGTGCCCGTAATAGCCGGCAAACCCCAGCAAACTCCGGACTTCCACTACCGAAGACAACACAGGACACTCTCGTATTGCAACAATCTACGCCGGATCCACCGCAAAACCTTCCCCACAACTACGTGACCAAGGAACGCCACTGGAGATAAACAAAACTCGCCTTTGGGGAACTTTGCGTATAGCTCGTTCCTCCTTAGCATCTCCAAAACCAAACACAAGTTATTGAAGCGATCTTCTTCGCACTGCGAGCACACCAAAACGTCGTCAATAAAGACGACCATAACATGGTCTAAGTACTCCCTGAACGTTCTGTTCATCAGCTTCATGAACACCGATGGCGCATTAGTCAGCCCGAACGGCTTGACTGAAAACTCGAAATGCCCATATCTTGTGTTGAACGCTGTCTTTGGGATATCACTTTCCCTGATTCTCAGCCGATAATAATCGGACTTAAGATCCAACTTTAAGTACCCCGATGACCCACCCAACTGATCAAACAGATCGTCAATCTTTGGGATCGGGTACTTGCTCTCCTTTATCAACTTGTTCAGTTCTCCAAAAATCATTTAGAGCCGCAAACTCCCGTCCTTCTTCTACACGAAAAGGACCGGTGTGCTCCAAGACGACAAACTTGGACACACATGACCTGGCTCCAGAAACTCTTCCAGTTGAACTTTCAATTCTGCCAACTCATTAGGCGTTAACCGATATGGAGAGCGTGACCCAGGTTTAGCACCTGGTGCCAGCTCACTCGTGAAATCGATCGCTCGCCACGGAGGGCTCCAGAGGCCCATCAGGGAAACACATCGGGATATTCGGATACCCTCGAGCTACTACTCAATGTAGGCTTAGGCTTCAAAGCCTCCCATGGTGGCAGCAACGACGCTCGCACGTCGAATCCCTGACCCCTAAACCGTAACCTAGCAACACAGAATCTCTTTTCGCGCGCATGAACATCCATTACGCCACAACGCCTCCACTTTGTCCTTTGCCATCGAAGAAGGTACTTCAATACATAATATAAACCCCTTGGACAAAAGGTGCGCGAAGCTCCCGTATCGAACAATGCTCTCGCCGGATTGCCAATAATCCAAACAAAGCCTAGAACCTCCAGTCCTAAGCTAACACGCAAAAGGGTAGCAGGTATAAGAAGCTAAATTGCTATCAATTAAACCATACCTGTCTTCCCAACGGTCGGCCATATGACCTCCTGCTGGCCAAGGATGTTCACTCCCAGTTGTGCCGGAGTAAATAGCGGTGCGGTAGATGCCACCGCCTTTCCTTTCTCCCCCAAGATTGCCCCCGACTTCTTTTTGGACATTGGGCGTCCGAACCAACAGTCCCGGGCATAATGCCCCGGCTTTCCACAAACAAAGCATTCATCCAGGGTTTGGACTGTAGTCGCTCCGGATGTGCTAGAGGAAGGGACTAGACCCGACCTCCTAGCCTTCTTGTACCACCTACAGTACCCGGATTTTGAGGTTGTCAACATGACCACCGAATCCTTTGTCATAGCATCTTCGACTGCTCCTGCCAAAACTTTCCTTGTCTTATGAGCACCCTCCCAACACTCTCTGGCGAGGTGCCCTTTCTTGCCACAAGAATAACAATTGAGGGTATTAGATGACCCAGCCTCTTCTCTCGGCATCTTTCGATAGGCAGTCCATATAGGATCTGTAGGGTTTGGTACCCTATCCACTGGTACTTGGTGAGTTTTCCCCAACTCCACTTCCAAAGCTCTGGCCGATTCCACCAAAGCTCGGAATCCCAATAACTTTGGTCCTAGCAGTAGGATACGCAACTCGCTGCGCAGACCGTTATAAAATCTATCCACTATAGATTGTTCGCTTTCCCATTCAAAGCCTGGGTAGCGCCTTACCATAAGGAACGTCTGCAAATATGCGTCCACTGAATGCGCTCCCTGCGCCACAGTCATGCTACTCTGCTGCTCTACTTGACCCCCAAATGCCCTTTGCTCCAACATACCGCCCGATGTTGGGGCCATCTCAGGGACAAATGGTTGCACATTACTCCCATGATGTGTGTTGCTCACAGCGAACACCACTTCAACCACCCTTCTTATGGTTTCCAAAGACGTAGGGGTCTCCAGCATATCGCTGGGTGCATTACTTTTCACAGAAAGTGCGCATTCAGACTGCCACGCGCCACTCTCGGACACCTACAGTCGAACAGAACACCAATAAGGGACCGAACAAAATTGCAAAAAGCAATTATAGGAACACGCAGGTTCCCCAAACATGTGTATTTTCATTCCTAAGTGGACATTCATGGGTTCTTTTCATGTTATAACGATGACGCACATACATGTGCTCACCACCCCTTAAAGTGAATTCGTCCACGAATTCATTTAAGCTTGACCGAAACCAGTAGTCTGATACCAATTTGTAACCCACAGCGGAAGCGTGGTCGGCCCATAACCCATAGGTCGGAGGATCGAAACCTCCCTCTGATACCAATTTGTAACACCCCTATCCGTCGCATAGCATATAGCAGTAGGTCCGGCCGGGGCCCGACGCCATATACTACGGACAGACCGGTTGGTTACACGTTGAAACCATTCAACCAATCACAATGTCCTACACAATACCTAGCGGAAGCAATTTATTAGAGTTGCAAAGAATAAAGAACCCTGCCAAGCATGAATGTCCACTACTCAAACCCATAGGAATGTATAATACACAAAACGGAAGAAATAGCCTTAAGGCTTTACAAGAGTTGCTTAAATACAAGTGTCTTCCAAACCTCGGCACGCAGGCCGGCCACACATGAGTACAAGAGGTAAAACACTCAAAACAAGGCCTTCGAGGGCCAGCACAGCAACTTGGGCTTTAGCCCGCTAATTACCTCTCAGCTCCGCAGCACCTGCAAGCAACAACCCACCGCACGGTGGTAAACAAAGGCAACGGTCAGCAATGCTGACCAAATTATAACGATTCCGCCCCCAAACCGGGGCGGCAAAGCTTCTTCCCTGCACTTGTTAGCAAAACACGCAACACAACCAAACAAGCATCTCAACATAGGTCCACGCTCTCACGGCCGTACACCCCGTGCTCTCAGGGCACTTACTCGGCGAAGCCAGTCCGAACCCCGTCCGGTCCTCGACTCCACCACCACCCCCAGGATGGCAATCTTTGTGAGCATTTAGTCTTCTCAGCCGCAGCCTAGACTCGATCTCCAAATCTCAGTAAATCCCACGTAAACTTTAGGTCGCTTTAACCGAGCAGGTGGAGCGGGTAGAGGGCTACTAGTCCGTTGCTTACTCCACCACTGCCATTTGGCCCTTTGGCGCGGACTAAGCTTTCCCCAGTCCCAAATAACGATCAAACACGGTACTTAGCCCTGCTAAGTACCCGGTTGGCTCCCAGGCCACCGATATGACAGAACTACATTTCCATCCAAGATTTCCGGGTGCACCTCGGGTTTCATCCCCAAGGCTCCCTGCCGCAATCAAACATGATACATAGCCCCGCTATGTTCCCGGCTGGCACCCAGGCCACCGAGATGGCAGAACTTCGTTTCCGCCCAGATTTCCGGGTGCACCTCGGGGTTAATCCCCAAGATTCCCTGATGCATTCTACCGCATAGCAACCCGAAAACAACCACAATGCTCGGAGTCTTCTCCGGCTAAAATATGCATAGCAAAACATCACCGATCCGGAACACACGTCCGGGTAGGCTTCACACAACATTCCTATGTCCGTACTATGATTCCGGACTTTAACAAGGGGGACTTCACATATCTACGCCAAGGAATACCGCGATCTCGCCGCACACTCGCGGGAGAGGGGTTTTCCCATGCAAAGGAAGAAGAGCTTCACATGCTCAAGAAGAGAATCGTTACCCTTTCGCTTTTCCTCAGCGCCATGACGATCCACTCGGATGGAAAGCACCGTATCGGCCTCGCCTTCGCGGATCCGGACTCGGATCGAGAATCGGAGCTCCGAAGCTCCACCGGCGGCCGGAGTTGACCTCCTTCTTCCTCCTCCAAGCTCTCCCTTCTCTCTAGACTTAGAGAGAGAACCAACCAAAGAGAATGAGGGTTTCTAACCCTATTCCCGGATAAAACATCCCAGCAACAGCCCCCAGCCGTCGGATCTCAAGCCAAGGAAACGAACGGCCTTGATCGGGCCTGAAATAACAAAACCTGGGCCGAACACGGGTTGACACACGGCCGTATGCCTGGCCGTGTAGTTCATTCGCCGTCTCGACCAGATCTGAAAACCAGCACACGGCATGCGACACGGCCTCCGACACGCCCGTGTCGCCTGCGACACGCCCGTGTCGGGACCCGTGTCACGCCCCCCGTGTGCACTTTATCAACACTTCACAGTCAGAGAAGGACACGGCTTCGTGACACGGCATTGGACACGCCCGTGTCAAACTAGACACGCCTGTGTTCGTGCCCGTATCATTACCCGTGTACCCAACCGCGCAGCCCAGGTGTGACACGGCCTGGGACACGCCCATGTCCTAGGCCGTGTTCCACCACACGACCATCGTCGACCTGAACTGGTCGACGACACGGCTCGAGCTCGACACGCCCGACACGGCCTCCGACACGCCCGTGTCGGGGCCCGTGTCACCTGCACCAAAAATCTGTCTTGGCCAAATACGATCCCCGTCGCTCCTACAACATTTTGGGGTGTTACACGGCGACTCCTCGGCACCGGGCGGAGAAAGGAAACAAGTACAATATGTATATATATAACAAAAGTAAACAAGCAGGTGACAAGGAACTGGTAAGAATAATATCTCTACGAAGTAAGCTAGCAGTTCTATTAAATCAAATAATTAATCAGCAGGTAATCTACAATAGGAACAGTAACTTAACTTATAAGAGTGCCCATACAAACTTATAAGTTAAGGTTCGGCTTAACAGAAAAGTAACTCATCGTATAAGAGTGCCCATACAAACTTATACGATAAGGATCTTGTGCATGATATGAATAGTATGGTATGAATGTTATGCAATGACCGACCCATGTTCACACACATGCAAGTTTCTATGTCGACACAGACTTGAAGTTCCCACTTTTCGAGCAGGTAGCTAACCTCTCAGGCATCAACCGTCGTGGCCAGACGGTGAAAGTGGAGCGGGCATCTCCACTACTAGGTGGTATCCACACTACCTGTCCTAGGCCTCCGTATGCCTCAACGCTAAGAACACAACAGCGGAGCTCACACGCGTACTATGGCTCAGAAGGGGTCTTGGGTAGATGTGCACCAAGAACACAGCCCAACCTGTCCTTTGATTTCGAATCGGAAGGAACCTCAGAATCGCACGAGGCGTAAGCCCAACCGTTCTCATGGCGCGGAGGAGACCTCGGGTTATGGACACCAAGTGTCTAGCCCTACCGCCCAAGGTCTAACTATTGGCTCCCATCGGTGTGATGACTGGCGAGCCCGTAGACCTGCCACATTCATTATCTCAGTATCGCGACACATCGAGTCGTCGCACACCACATGCACCATCACAACTCACTCGATGCTACCCGTAGGGAGACTACATATCTAAGCATCGGTTATCAACAAAACCCATTAGGCTCGGATTCCGGGTACAAAATACTCTCCCAATAGAGTTCCTCTCATCCACACCTATCAATTCAATTGATCACCTCAATTCATCACAGGATAGATATAATCTACAACCAAGCTCAACCTCCATTGATCACTAGCCGTCCTATCTCGATTCACATCACCATTAACCTAGATGGCTACCAATGTTGAGCACAACATTCCTATGGTTAACTATAACATCATAATCAAAGGGCCAAACGATATAAATTGCACGTCATAACTTTCACAAGAGTACACTTAACCATGAGTTAACATGAACATTATTATTATATAGCTTGCCACCAAAACTGGAATTCCTGGAGCTACAGGAATCCGCTATAAACACTCAACCCCTCGTTGGAAAGGTATTCGCGAGGGCTACGACTTTAATGTTGAGTTGGAAGCCCAGATCTGGTCACATCACATCAGAAATTTGACTCGAAGTCTGCTGCGTACAGGATACAGATTTCCTTGACATATTTCCCCCAATCGCAGCAGACTCAAACGAACTTTCCCGTGGCTACAGGTATTGCCTGGAAACGTGCAACCACTCGTTGGAAAGGTATCTTCGAGGGCTATGACTTTCATGTTGAGTTGTGAACCCAGATATGAACAGAATTCCTCCAAAACTGGCGGCGAAGATCGATGCGTGCAGAAGTCAGATTTCTGCACGCATCTTAAGGTGAGATGAACGACATCCGTTCATCTTCCTTCTTGCACCGACCTCCCAAAACTCCTCCAGACATTCGTCCACCCTTATTCACCCTCACAAAGCCGCACTTCTCCACGAATCACTCTCTCATCTTCACTTTGAATGATGGAGAGGTTGAAGAAGACTAAAAGCCTAGAAAACAACCTAGGCATGGCTTTCCCTAAGAAATCTCCTCTTCACCATCAAGACTCTATGGAGTCGATATCTCTCCTAGAATATAACTACAGATCTAGCACCAAGGGAGAGGGGAGGAAGCTCACCTCATTTCCGGCGGTACCAACATTCCCGGCCATGGATCTAGTCGTTCTTCTTTGCGGCATCCCTTGCTTGGTGCTTGTTCTTCACGACAAAGGAAAGAGAGAGAGAGAGATCGAGAGAAGGCCGCCTCCAAGAGCTCCGACTTCCCTCAGCTCCGACGGTTCGCGAGATCCACGATGACGGCAAGGGTTGATCAGCGCAAGGCTAGGCTTCGGCTTTAACGTCCCTTTATAGGCCGATGTATTAGGTTACATCTTCTGCCACGTGTCAACACCCCCATTGGACCGCTCATAATGGGTCATATTGAAGTGACCCGGTCCAAGGAATCATCCAGCACGAATCCCGAAGCCTGGTTCGGTCCGCCTGTGCAAGCCAGCGAATCTGCCTGGGCGAAGAAAACGCACAAGTCAAATTCGGCGGGAATCATCTGTCATTCTCGACGATCGGCGAGAATTGTCAGGCATTCTCGACGAATTTGTCGGGTATCAACAATGATACCCGGCGATTTTCCCTTAGCCTAACTTATCGGAAATATGGCATTGAGTGCGTTGAGTATTCTCATCGATACTCGACGATCGGCGAGAATCACCAGGTATTCTCGACGATTTTCCCTTAGGCCATTCCTATCAGAAATCTGGCGTTGAGAGCGTTGAGTATTCTCACCAATACTCGACGATCGGCGAGAATCACCAGGTATTCTCGACGATTTTCCCTTAGGCCATTCTTATCGGAAATCTGGCATTGAGAGTGTTGAGTATTCTCATCGATACTCGACGATCAGCGAGAATCACCAGGTATTCTCGACGATTTTCCCTTAGGCCATTCTTATCGGAAATCTGGCGTTGAGAGCGTTGAGTATTCTCATCGATACTCGACGATCGGCGAGAATCACCAGGTATTCTCGACGATTTTCCCTTAGGCCATTCTTATCGGAAATCTGGCGTTGAGAGCGTTGAGTATTCTCATCGATACTCGACGATCGGCGAGAATCACCAGGTATTCTCGACGATTTTCCCTTAGGCCATTCTTATCGGAAATCTGGCGTTGAGAGCATTGAGTATTCTCATCGATACTCGACGATCGGCGAGAATCACCAGGTATTCTCGATGATTTTCCCTTAGGCCATTCCCTTCCGATCCGTTGGATATCACCCAACCCTACACTCCATCCAACGCACTTGACACCTTTTGCCAGTGTGCCCCGAGCCCGAGTCAAGTCTCTTGACTCAAAACTCGTGCGAGGGGCCTAGCGCGAATTGGGACGTTACAAATCCTATAAACAAAATAAAAGATTTCGTCCCTGAAATCAGGCTAGGGCTATGGGGATGCATGTACAAAATAATATGCGCTATAAAATGTTACCTTGGGAGAACAGCTCCGGGTAGCGCTTCCGCATTAAGTCCACCGGCTCCCAAGTAAATTCTTCCTTCCCATGATTAGACCATAGCACTTTTACCAGAGGCACACTTTTATGGCGCAGAGCTCTCACCTCGTTGTCAACGATCCGCACCGGCTCCAATCGCACAGACCTATCAGACGCCACAACACAATCAGTTATGGGGGTGTATTGGTCGGGCCGCATCAATGCTTTTCGGAGAGATGATACATGGAACACGTCGTGGAGGTTCCCCAGTTCTGGTGGCAACTCTAACCGGTAGGCAAACGGGCCGATCCTTTCCACTATGACATAAGATCCAACGTACCTTGGGCTTAGCTTCTTCACGCCTCGTACTCATGATACTCCATGCATCGGCCGGATTTTCAGAAACACCCTGTCTCCCACTTGAAATTCCATTATCCGGTGTTTCGCGTTATAATACCTCGCTTGCCGACTCTGAGCCTCAAGCATGCCCTCCCGTATCAATCGAACTACTGCATCAGTATCATCAATATACTCTATGCCCAATGCCTTCGGGTCTTCGTCTTGCACCAAGGACAAGGGGGTCCTACACCTCCTTCCGTATAGAGCTTCATGGGGTGCCATACCAATGCTAGCTTGATGGCTGTTGTTATAGGAGAATTCCACTAAGGGCAAGAGTCTTTCCCACGGCTCCCCCCTATTTATCACACACAATCTCAACAGGTCCTCCAATGTTCTAATGGTCCGTTCAGATTGCCCGTCCGTCTTAGGATGAAAAGTTATGCTGAAAGTGAGACGCGAGCCCAAGTAAGCATGTACAGCCCTCCATTCTCGTGACGTAAACCTGCCATCTCGGTCAGAGACGATCGTGTTCGGCATTCTATTATACCGCACAAACTGTTCTACGAATAGGCACACCAAAACATCCACATACGCCTCCTTCATTGGAATAAACCGGGCTACTTTGGTCAAGCGATCGACAATCACCCACACCGAGTCATTCCCCGAGCATGAGCGAGGTAATCCGTGGATGAAGTCCATGGAGATATCCTCAAACTTCCATTCTGGGATGGGCAATGACTGTAACATTCCAACGAGACTTCTGCACTCTGCCTTCATCATTTGGCAAGCCACACAATGCGTAAAAAAATACTTGACATCCCTCTTCATGCCCGGCCAACATATCGTCTTCCGCAAATCGGTGTACATTTTTGCGATCCCAGGATGTACTAAATATTGGGAGCAATGAGCCTCCTTTAGGATATCCTCTCGAATATTGCCACCTTCGGGGATATAAAGCCGTCCACGAAAATGGACGAGGCTGTCTTTTAAGAAGTTCTCTTCCGTCGTCCCATCCTCAATTGACTTGAAAACTGGAATTAGAGCCACATCCTCCTTCTGCTCCATCTGAATCCGGTCCCGTATGTTGCAAACTATACTCATCGCGGCCAAGTATTCCGTATACTCCCCCAGTTGATCCTTAAATACCAACTTGATCTCCATCTCCCTAAGTATCCGGAATAACTCCATGCTCATCAAACGGGACTCCGTGCTCAATTCTGATACTTTTCGACTCAAGGCATCAGCTACGGAATTAACTTTTCCGGGGTGGTAGTTCAAGGTGAATTCGTAGTCACACAAAAACTCCAACCACCGCCGTTGTCTCAAATTCAACTCCTTTTGAGTCTGGACGTACTTTAAGTTCTTATGATCCGAGAAGATCTCGCAGTGGACGCCATACAGATAGTGTCTCCAAATCTTCAGGGTGAACACCACCGCTCCCAACTCCAAATCATGCACCGGATAGTTGGCTTCATGCTTCTTCAACTGTCTTGAAGCATAAGCAATCACGTACTCATTCTGCATCAACATGGCTCCCATCCCTTGGTACGACGCATCCGTGTAAACTTTAAAGCCTTCCTTCCCCGACGGGAGGGTCAGGATGGGCGCGGTCGTGAGCCGGTCCTTCAACTCTTGGAACGCGGCTTCATACTGGGGTGTCCATTCGTACGGCAGACCCTTCTTTGTCAGTGTGGTAAGGGGAAGGGCGACCTTCGAGAAGCCTTTCACAAACTTGCGATAGTACCCGGCAAGTCCAAGAAAGCTCCGTACGTCGGTCGCCGACTTCAATGGTGACCATTCCTTCACGGCCCGCACCTTGGCCGGATCCATCGCTAGCCCAGCCCCACTAATCACATGGCCCAAGAAGGCAACCTCTTGGAGACAAAACTCGCATTTACTGAACTTGGCAAATAAAGCGTGTTCCTTTAACTTCTCCAGTACTAAGGCTAGATGTTCGTCGTGCTCCGCTTCTGTCTTGGAGTAGACAAGAATGTCATCGATGAACACGATGACAAAGATGTCCAAATAGGGGCCGAACACCTTGTTCATCAAACTCATAAAGGCTGAAGGGGCGTTCGTGAGCCCGAATAGCATCACGGTGAACTCATATAGGCCGTATCTCGAGCTAAACGCCATTTTCTGAATATCATCCTCTTGTATTCTCAGCTGATAATACCCCGACCGCAGGTCCAACTTGGAGAACCAATGTGATCCCACCAACTGATCAAATAGTTCATCGATGCGGGGTAGAGGGTAGGTGTTCCGCACCGTTAACCGATTCAATTCTCGATAATCTATGCACAACCGTAGGGTGCCTTCCTTCTTCTTAACGAACAAAACAGGAGCTCCCCAAGGTGACAAACTTGGGCGAACAAAGCCTGCTTCCACCAAATCCTGAAGTTGGACTCTAAACTCCGTAAGTTCCTTCGGAGCCATTCGATAAGGAGCCCGTGAAACGGGCTTGGCACCCAGAACTAGCTTGATTTGGAAATCCACCTCCCTATGCGGGGGTAGTCCCGGCAATTTCTCGGGAAATACCTCGGGGAAATCCCGCACCACCCGCACATCTTTGACATCTAATGTCATCTTCTTCAACTCGAAACAAATTACATAGACTTCGTCCCCCTCCATATGAGATTTTATAACCTTAATTGAAGATAACAGTTTACGAGGTGCGAATCTAATACCTATGAAGACGACTTCCGAGTCTCCATGCCTCAAGGTAACTTGCTTCTCCGCACAATTAATTCTGGCGTGGTGCCAGTCCAACCAATGCATGCCCAAAATGAGGTCGAACTCCGGAATCTTCAATACTGTCGCTGCAGTTTCAAAGAACTTCCCTCCTATGAGCGTGTCGAAGTCACAGCTGGCGGATAACGTCATCTCGGATCCATCCGGGAGACACACCCTTTGCATAGTGCTAGTGAAATGGTGCACCCTCTCTAAGTATTTCACGAAGTCCGCCGAAATGAACGTGTGAGATGCACCCGTATCAAATAACGCATAAGCGGGGCTCCCACTAACCATGACGGTGCCTAAAATATCAAGATATAACCACTAGCTAGGGATGTGCATGTTCCATGTATCATAAAAAGAAACATGTCCGAGCACTATTAATAAACTCAGTACGTACCTGCGATAACCTCTTGCGGGTTCCGCGCTTGGGTCATATCCAATGCGAACACCTGCTCTCGCGCATGTCCCTGATTTCTCCCTCGTGGTCCCCATCCCCGACCACGCATATGCCCCCGTCCACGAGGAGCTGCTGGAGGGAGAGTAAGAGGAGCATTTGCGAACAACCGTGGGCAGAAACGCCGGACGTGCCCCGGTTGGTTGCACTCGAAACACACTATGTCTCGTCGGCCCCCAGGTTGTTGAAATTATTGTTGTTGTGGTGGTGGAGGCAAAGCTGGTGGCTGCAGAATCGGGTGCTTCATTCTATAGTTCTGGTTGAACCACCGGCCACCTCTCTGATTTCCTCTTCCTCTACCATGATCATGTCTCCTTCTATTACTGGGGCAGACTTCCATCACCCCTTCTGCAGGTCTCTTATTACTTTCCATATGATCTGCCTCTAGTCTCTTTGCCATGTCAATAATTTCCGCCAGGCTAGCGTCAGCTATAAACAAAAGGGCCTGTCTCAGGGGGTCCCTTAACCCTTTGTAAAAGCGCTTCGCATAGCCTCTATCATCCAAGTCATAAGAATCGGCAAACCTAGCGAGGTGTTGGAACTCTTGCTGGTATTCCGTCACCGATTTCGATCCCTGCTTCAGTTGTAGAAATCTCTCTTCAAGTCCATCCCGTGCGGAAGAGGGGATGAAATGTTCCAAGAAAGCTTCCGAGAATTCACTCCAACTAATGTTTGTGTACACTCGCCCTCGAAAGGTGGAGCCCATGAGGGACTTCCACCATCGTTTGGCGTGCAGCTCCAGCAACGTCACTACCAAGGTAACTGCCATATTGCTCGGGCATCTTATACCGGCCATCAGCTCTTCAACGATATCAATCCACACTTCGGTGCGCATCGCCGACTCTGTGCCAAGGTAAGCAGGAGGGGACATGGCACGGAAGGTGCTCAACCAGTTGGAGCCCGGAGCTTGTTGCTGCACCGGAGCTTGTTGGGCTCTAAAAGCATCTAATATTGCTGACAGCGTTTGCCCCAGCTCTGACTGTTGGAATTGTGAAGGAACGGAAGGGGTAGGAGTACCCCCAACCGGCTCCACCTGCGCTGGGACCTACGCATAAGGTACGAACTAGGGTCAGGTTGGCGAAACTAAGGTCAAAGTTGGACGAAATTAGTGTGAATTACATATGGGCACACCACTGCTTCCGCTAAGTCAGTTTGTCCCCAAGATGACTAATCGAACGGGAGTGGCCCATTGTTAAATGACTTCTTTAGGTGAGGATCGCGACAAACTGATACCATTTGTAAGACCCCTTCCCGAAACACAAAACACGGCATGAGGGGAGTCTTATGCCCAGAGTAGCCGCCTTGTGGTAGCACTAACACACGGGTTAGTCTGTACAACAAGACGCCTATTCCGCCGGCTACAACCAATATCAATGTGCTATGCCAACCCAATCAAAAGATAAAAAGAAAGTCAATTCACACATTGTTGTAAGTCCATAACGAAGCGGAAAATAAAAAGCATAACGAGCTTCTAAAATATCAGAGTCTAAAAACTGTTTGCCAAGAAGGCTACAACAAAACACTCACAACTATCACGGACGGTATCGACGGTACCGTCACCTCAGGTCCTGTCGTCCGGGCCTTGATGTCCTACTGCTGGCCTATCTGCGGGGTTTCCTCCTAAAATGGAAGACATAGCAACCGTTAGTCATAAAGACTAAGTGGCTTCACATCCGCTCCCCCGGCGACTCCTCGGCACCGGGCGGAGAAAGGAAACAAGTACAATATGTATATATATATAACAGGAGTAAACAAGCAGGTGACAAGGAACTGGTAAGAATAATATCTCTACCAAGTAAGCTAGCAGTTCTATTAAATCAAATAATTAATCAGCAGGTAATCTACAACAGGAACAGTAACTTAACTTATAAGATTGCACATAAAAACTTATAAGTTAAGGTTCGGCTTAACAGAAAAGTAACTCATCGTATAAGAGTGCCCATACAAACTTATACGATAAGGATCTTGTGCATGATATGAATGGTATGGTATGAATGTTATGCAATGACCGACCCATGTTCACACACATGCAAGTTGCTATGTCGACACAGACTTGAAGTTCCCACTTTTCGAGCAGGTAGCTAACCTCTCAGGCGTCAACCGTCGTGGCCAGACGGTGACAGTGGAGCGGGCGTCTCCACTACTAGGTTGTATCCATACTACCTGTCCTAGGCCTCCGTATGCCTCAACGCTAAGAACACAACAGCAGAGCTCACACGCGTACTATGGGTCAGAAGGGGTTTTGGGTAGATGTGCACCAAGAACACAGCCCAACCTGGCCTTTGATTTTGAATCGGAAGGAACCTCAGAATCGCACGAGGCGCAAGCCCAACCGTTCTCGTGGCGCGGAGGAGACCTCGGGTTATGGACACCAAGTGTCTAGCCCTACCGCCCAAGGTCTAACTATTGGCTCCCATCGGTGTGATGACTGGCGAGCCCGTAGACCTGCCACATTCATTATCTCAGTATCGCGACACATCAAGTCGTCGCACACCACATGCACCATCACAACTCACTCAATGCTACCCGTAGGGAGACTACATCTCTAAGCATCGGTTATCAACAAAACCAATTAGGCTCGGATCCCGGGTACAAAATACTCTCCCAATAGAGTTCCTCTCATCCACACCAATCTATTCAATTGATCACCTCAATTCATCACAGGATAGATATAATCTACAACCAAGCTCAACCTCCATTGATCACAAGCCGTCCTATCTCGATTCACATCACCATTAACCTAGATGGCTACCAATGTTGAGCACAACATTCCTAAGGTTAACTATAGCATCATAATCAAAGGGCCAAACGATATAAATTGCACATCATAACTTTCACAAGAGTACACTTAACCATGAGTTAACATGAACATTATTATTATATAGATTGCCACCAAAACTAGAATTCTTGGAGCTACAGGAATCTGCTATAAACGCTCAACCCTTCGTTGAAAAGGTATTCACGAGGGCTACGACTTTCATGTTGAGTCGGAAGCCCATATCTGGTCACATCACATCAGAAATTTGACTCGAAGTCTGCTGCGTACAGGATACAGATTTCCTTGACATATTTCCCCCAATCGCAGCAGACTCGAACGGACTTTCCCGTGGCTACAGGTATTGCCTGGAAACGTGCAACCACTCGTTGGAAAGGTATCTTCGAGGGCTACGACGTTCGTGTTGAGTCGTAAACCCAGATATGAACAGAATGCCTCCAAAACTAGCGGCGAAGATCGCTGGGTGCAGAAGTCAAATTTCTGCACGCATCTTAAGGTGAGATGAACGGCATCCGTTCATCTTTCTTCTTGCACCGACCTCCCAAAACTCCTCCAGACATTCGTCCACCCTTATTCACCCTCACAAAGCCGCACTTCTCCACGAATCACTCTCTCATCTTCACTTTGAATGATGGAGAGGTTGAAGAAGACTAAAAGCCTAGAAAACGACCTAGGCATGGCTTCCCCTAAGAAATCTCCTCTTCACCATCAAGACTATATGGAGTCGATATCTCTCCTAGAATATAACTACAGATCTAGCACTAAGGGAGAGGGGAGGAAGCTCACCTCATTTCTGGCGGTACCAACATTCCCGGCCACGGATCTAGTCGTTCTTCTTTGCGGTATCCCTTGCTTGGTGCTTGTTCTTCACGGCAAAGGAAAGAGAGTGAGATCGAGAGAAGGCCGCCTCCAAGAGCTCCAACTTCCCTCGGCTCCGACGGTTCGCGAGATCCACGATGACGGCAAGGGTTGATCGGCGCAAGGTTAGGGTTCGGCTTTAACATCCCTTTATAGGCCGATGTATTAGGTTACATCTTCTGCCACGTGTCAACGCCCCATTGGACCGCTCATAATGGGTCATATTGAAGTGACCCGGTCCAAGGAATCATCCAGCATGAATCCCGAAGCCCGGTTCGGTCCGACTGTGCAAGCCAGCGAATCTGCCTGGGCGAAGAAAACGCACAAGTCAAATTTGGCGGGAATCATTTGTCATTCTCGACGATCGGCGAGAATCGTCAGGCATTCTCGACGAATTCGTCGGGTATCAACAATGATACCCGGCGATTTTCCCTTAGCCTAACTTATCGGAAATCTGGCGTTGAGTGCGTTGAGTATTCTCATCGATACTCGACGATCGGCGAGAATCACCAGGTATTCTCGACGATTTTCCCTTAGGCTATTCATATCAGAAATCTGGCGTTGAGAGCGTTGAGTATTCTCACCGATACTCGATGATCGGCGAGAATCACATGGTATTCTCGACGATTTTCCCTTAGGGCATTCTTATCGAAAATCTGGCGTTGAGAGCGTTGAGTATTCTAATCGATACTCGACGATCGGCGAGAATCACCAGGTATTCTCAACGATTTTCCCTTAGGCCATTCATATCAGAAATCTTGCGTTGAGAGCGTTGAGTATTCTGATCGATACTCGATGATCGGCGAGAATCACCAGGTATTCTCGACCATTTTCCCTTAGGCCATTCTTATCGGAAATCTAGCGTTGAGAGCGTTGATTATTCTCATCGATACTCGACGATCGGCGAGAATCACCAGGTATTCTCGATGATTTTCCCTTAGGCCATTCTTTTTGGAAATCTGGCGTTAAGAGCGTTGAGTATTCTCATCGATACTCGACGATCGGCGAGAATCACCAGGTATTCTCGACGATTTTCCCTTAGGCCATTCCCTTTCGATCCGTTGGATATCACCCAACCCTACACTCCATCCAACGCACTTGACACCTTTTGCCAGTGCGCCCCGAGCCCGAGTCAAGTCTCTTGACTCAAAACTCGTGCGAGGGGCCTAGCGTGAATTGGGACGTTACAATGGATGGAACAAGGAGCATGCTGAAGGATTATGCTTTAGTAAGGAATGAACCAAAGGTTATCTTTGGTGGATCTGAAAAAGGAGTGACTAGACATTATGGTAAGATCTCAATAACATGGTCATAATCACTAGAGTAGCTATGTAGAAGGGCTACAAAACAACCTGATAAGCATTAGCCAACTCTGTGATCTTGGCTATGACATTGTATTCTATAAGAGTGAGTGCCAAATTAGGAGGTTAAGTGAACAAGAGGTCATCTTAACAGGCACTAGGAGTGGAAATGTTTAGTGTTTAGATTTCTTATGTTCTAGCAAAGACTCATTTGTATGCCTTGTTACAGATGAGAAAGCCTCTTCCTGTATCCAGTAGCACAAGAGGCTGGCCCAACTTAAATTATAGGACCATAGGCAAATTGTTCAGTAATGAGCTGGTTAGTAATGGGCCTAAGTCTATATGCACTAAGGAGGGTATTTGCTCTACATGCCAAAAGAGCAAATAGACTAAGACCTCCTTCAAGAGCATTGGCACCAAAGACTCAGTGAGGTGCTTATACCTCTTGCATATGGATCTGTTTGGTCCTATGTCAATTCAAAGTCTACATAGGAAAGTCTACACCCTTGTTGTTGTTGATGACTTTTCTAGATTTGCCTGGGTGTTCTTTCTAAGGAAGAAATCTGAAACCCCTGATGTCTTTTAGACATTTGTCAAGCAAATTCAGATTGAATTCAACAGCACTGTGGTCAAAATTAGAAGTGACCATGGCACTGAGTTTCAGTCTGAGTGCATGACAAGGTTCTATGAAGAGCTAGGGATTCATCAAGAGTTTTCCTCTCCTAGAACACCCCAGCAAAATGGAATTGCTGAGAGGAAAAATAGGACTCTCATAGAGGCTGGTTTAACCTTAGTAAGTGACTCATCCCTCCCAGAATACTTCTGGGCTGAGGCAGTTAACACTGCATGCTATGTACTTAATATGGCTTCTATCACCAAGAGCCACAAGAAGACTCCCTATGAGATCTTAAAGGGCAGAAAACCAAACCTGAGCTATTTCAGGATCTTTGGTTGCAAGTGTTATGTGCTCAATAATGGAAAAGTCCATTTAACTAAGTTTGTTGCAGAGTACCATGAAGGGATCTTTGTTGGGTACATCACTCATATAAATGCATATAGAGTCTACAACTTAACTACCTAAGTTGGAGAAGAGTCAATGAATGTTGTATTTGATGAATCCAATATGGTTAACTGTGAGCTACCAAGCTCCTCCTCTTATAGTATTGCAGGTACAGAGCAATTGATGGACAAGCTGACCATCAAGGAAGCTACCCCCATAGTCCAAGAAAATGATGATGGATTGCCTACTCCAAGAGAAGGAGACAACATACCTGAAGAAAATGAAGACTAGCTAGCTCAAAACCATGAAGATCAGCAAGCTAAAACTAGATTGCCTCTAGCTACCAGGCATCTAAGGGACCATCCAGTACACCAAATTATTGGTGATGCAAATCATGGAGTCCAGATTAGAAGTAGGAGCATGAATACATCTCCTTACTAAAACTTCTGTCTCAAGTAGAGCCAAACAAGTTTGAAGAAGCAATCAAGGACAAGTTCTGGATTGGAGTAATGCAAGAAGAACTTGACCAATTTAAGAGATGTAAGGTCTGGAATTTGGTCCCCAGACCACAAGGACAAATTGTCATAGGGACTAAGTGGATCTTCAGGAACAAGTTGGATCAATATGGCATTATTGTCAAAAATAAGGCTAGACTGGTGGCTAAAGGCTACATGCAAGAAGAGGGCATAGACTTTGACCAGACCTTTTCCCCAGTAGCCAGACTGGAAGCATAAGGATCTTCCTTGCATTTGAAGCCCTTCAGGGATTCAAAGTCTACTAGATGGATGTAAAGTCAGCATTCCTAAATGGAGACCTAAAAGAGGAAATATATGTGGATCAGCCACCAGGTTTTGTAGATCCTAACTCTCCGAATTATGTTTATAAGCTTATGAAAGCTCTATATGAGCTAAAGCAAGCTCCAAGTACTTGGTATGAAACCTTGTCCATCTTCCTAATTGAGAACAAATTCTCAAATGGGAAGATAGATAAGACCCTATTTTCAAGGGAATCAAAGAGCAAGCTTATCCTAGTCTAAATATATGTTGATGACAGTATCTTTGGATCTACTGATGACAACCTTTTCCAGAAGTTTGCTAAACTTATGCAAGGTAAGTTTGAAATGAGAAGCATGGGTGAGCTCAAGTTCTTCTTGGGACTCCAAGTAAGACAGACTGATGATTGTTTGTCCATATCCCAGTCCAAGTTCTCTAGGGAGCTAATAAAAAAATATGGTATGGAGAATGCCTCCATCATGAGACTCCCATGGGATCAAATATGCCAATAGGCAAAGATGAGATAGGGAAACTTGTTGATGAGTCTTTATATAGAGGGATAATTGGCTCCCTTCTATGCCTAACTGCTAGTAGGCCTGACATCATGTATGACACATGTGTCTTTGCTAGGTATAAGGCCAGCCCTAAAGAATCTCATTACTCTACAGCAAAGAGAATCTTGAGGTATCTTAAGGGCACACTAGATCTTGGCCTATGGTACCTTAGAAATAGGGATTTTTATCTAATAGGATTTTCAGATGCAGATTTTGCAGGTTACAAAGAAGACAGGAAAAGCACTACTAGAACTTGTCAGTTCTCAGGTAGAAGGCTAGTTTCTTAGAGCAGCAAGAAGCAAACTAGTGTGGTTATATCCACTGCTGAGTTAGAATATATATCAGCAGGAAGCTACTAGGCTCAGCTGTTGTGGATCAAACATCAGCTCAAGGATTACAATCTTCAGGTAAGTAGAACTCCTCTCTACTATGATTCTACAAGTGCTATTTCTATTACAAGGAATCCTGTCTCTTATAGCAGGACTAAGCATATAGAAATAAGATATTATTTTATTAGGGAGCATATGGAGAAGGAAGACATAAGTCTTGAGTTTGTCCCCACAGACAAGCAAGTGGCTGATATCTTCACTAAGCCATTCGATGAAGCAAAGTTCAACACCCTCAAATTTGAGTTGGGTATATTGAACTTGACATAGCTTCAGGCACTCCCTTTTGCATTTTTTTGTGTAGGTATTGTTCCTCTTGCTGGACATACAGACTCCCAAGTAGTATCAGTTCACTGATGCTTCTACTGAGGGGGAGTAAGTTCCTCTAGAGAGAAGAGAAAAGTTCAGTTAATTGAAGGGCCAGCCCCCATATGCCTATTCTGTAGAAGTCAAAAAGGGGGAGAGAAGACAGAAGGTCCTAGTAAGGGGTATACATAGCAGAGCAAGGGGAGACATAGCCATATAGGCAGGAGATGGCAAAGGGGAAAGAAAGACATGTGGCACTCAAGTAAGGACAGCAACCTTGCAGCAAAACAGGGGGAGTAAGTGAGGTACATTTACTTATAGCTTATCAGAATTTTGATTTTGATTTTGCTGTATAGGTTGTGTGTATCATTGACCAAGGAAAGAAAATCTTTTTTTGATAAGGGCTGCTAAGGGTTTTGACTTCTTCAAATAGGGGGAGATTGTTGGGTCCATTATTTCCATTGTCCCTGATTTGTGAGAAGTCAAACAGGTCAATGACGCACACATCAACTGTATTTGATGTGCATTTGAGGTCTAGAGTGCAGGTAGTCCATATCAAATTGATTTGACATGTGGACACACTAAGTGGTTGCTGGACATACAAAAAATAGCCTAAGTCTACTGGCATTGAGTAGAGCAAGCTCACTCAATGCCATAGGTATGGACTCATTAATATCTAGTAGAAATTTGGATAAGTACAAAATCGTTGAGTGTAGTCTACTCATTCAACGCCATATAACATGTAATGTTGAGTCTATCTCAACCTAACTGGAAAATAGCCAAAAATGTGGCTAAGTCCACAGGCGTTGAGTGTAGTCTACTCACACAATGCCATACAGCAAAAAGGCTGTGAGTTAGGCTAAGTCAGTCTAAGCCTAGAGAAATTGGCTGAAAATGTGGCCAAGTCCACAAGCATTAAGTGTGGTCTACTCACTCAATGCCATAAAGCTTTTAGTGTTGAGTGTTGTTGTGACAGTCAACTCCACAGAAAAGTTGGGCAAAATTTTCACTAAGTCCACAGGCGTTGAGTGTAGCTTACTCATTTAATACAAGATAACAAAAAATTATGTTAAGTAGTTTGGCGTTGAGTGGAGCTTAATCTCTCAACACCAAGGCACAGAAATATTTGCTAAGGCAAATAGCATTGAGTGAGGTAAGCTCACTCAACACTCTCAATGCTCTTAATGCTCTCAATGCTCTCGATGCTCTCGACGCTCTCAATGCCTTGGAGCAGAAATTTGACCAAGTCCAAAAGCATGGACTGCTTGACTTTTGTCAAGCTGAGCTCGACGTTCGTCGAACGGGGCTCAGCTTTCATCTAGCTCAATACTTAGACATAATATTTTTTAAGTGTTGTGGCGTTGAGTGATACCTACTCACTCAATGCCTTTGGTTATGATGATTGAATTTTGTTTAAGTCCAGAGATGTCGGGTCATGCTGACGTCAGCAAAGTAAAAAATTCAACCAAAATTCAAATGGTGTGGAATTGCTGCTAGAGATATTGGCGGCCAGCTATCATCATCTTCTGCACTTTCCAAGGAATATTTCCATCATAAATTCCTGGGACCCACATATAGCAAGGATCCATTAAATCAAATTTAAATGGAATGGATGCACTGGATGGCTAAACCTCAGCCATCAATCTTGGTGGTGGGGCCCACTACTCAATTGGCCTTCAGAGTATAAAAGGAAGCAATTGGCAAGAGCAAAATGAACCAACACAACCAAGAGAACAATCAATTCGTCATCTAGGTTTTCTTAAAACAAGAAGAAGAGCGAGAGAACATCATCTTCTTCCTCGCCATTTTTCTCGAGCCTAAAGAAGGAGTTCTGCACAGAGAACCTTGCTGAGAAGGAGATAGCTGGAGAAATTACCATTCGCAAAAGTAGGATCAGAGTTCGAGGGAGCAGATCTACAAGTTATGCAGAAGGAAGGTTAGCTATTTGAAGAAAGAATCTACTGCCTACATCATTGTCTTCAATAATAAAAGGTTGGGCTGATATCTGCTCAGTCTAAGAAGAAGATGACACAGAGTTCTTGATCTGGTGTCTAATCATATAATATTCCTCTATTTCTTTCTTATGTAAAGATTCTTGGTGAATCTAGAGTTGTAAGCCTATTTTATAAAGGCTAAGGTCTTTGTGACCTGTGTTTGGCGCTGTGCCGGGTGAAAGGTTGTTGTGACCTAAGGGTTGGCTTAGTGCCTAATTGTTAGGTCTGTGTGACATGTGTGGTCCAGCGGGATCTGTGTTGTTAGCTATTAAGTAATTGAGTTTTGTAGGGAGAGCTAAATCTAACACACTGTTAGATAGGCATAGAGGGACAGTGGATGTACCCAGGAATGGGGAACCACTATAAAATTGTTGTGTTGTATGTGAATGTTGTTGAAAGCAGATAACTAACCTAATCACAAGCATAGAAATCTAATAACAAATTAGAAAAGGTAAAATAAAGACAAAAACCTATTCAACCCCCCCCCCCCCCCCGTAGGTGTTTAGCTAATCTTGAAAACAAGACTTTCACAACCACAGCAGGACACACAGGTAAAGAAATAGGAAATGAATTTCATTGCCAAAACTAAAATCAATAATTGTTTTAAGATTTCAAAAACTTGATCTCTGTGATGCAGGAGATCAAAGGCGGTGAATAAAAATAGCTTTAGGTTTTCTATACCGACCCGCTCCACGGACCGGTTGGATCTCTCACTTTCCCTCCAAGAAAGGTCTTCGAGCCGGCTCTTCAACTCCACGCAAGGAAGGGTCTTAGAGCCTCGCTAGATCAACTGATCTAGACGTCCCTTCCCTAGGATGATTTCTCACGGAATCCTTCCCCGGATTCCGACGACCCTCCCCAGTCGATTTCCTTCACAACAAGAAAAATAGATAAAGAGAAAGAATACAACAATAGTTTAAAGGATTTAAAGCGATTAAAATCTCCCTCTTGATGAATCCTCGATCGAACGATCTACGGTCGGTGCTTGAGATCTTCGTGTGCTTGCAACCGGTCGAATCTTTATATTCGATGTAGTTATAGGCTTGTTGGATTTCTTCGTTGGCGAACGGGAGGGAGGCGGTCTTCATTTCCTTCGATGAAGATGATGGAATAGACATGAGAGAGGAGGGCGAACCCTAGGAGTCATAGATCTCTGTCTCTTTTCATCTTAGGTATTGAACACAAAAAAAGAGGCTCCTTTTTATACGTCTTTGTAAAAATAGGCTACCACCGGTGGTAAGGCTAGCACCCGGCAGTAGGTTCACGCGCTTGATGTTGATAGCTGTCCTCAAAATTTGGAAAAATATTCAAAACAAATATTTTCCTTTTTCAAATGCTAGCGCGCCGCGGTAGGTAGGTAGCGCCCAATGGTAGACCTGTCTCGACGCACTCAATGCCTTTGTCTCAATGCTCTCAATGCCTCGAGCATTAAGTGTGTTACCGTGGCACGGTACCAAGGTAGCGCCTGGCGGTATGTCTGTATCGACCCTCTCGACGCCTGAGCTAGCGTGACATGGTATAAAGCTAGTGCATGTGTGATAGGTTCCCGAGAGCCTGACATATTAATTCATCAAGATAACATGGGCGATAGGACTAGCGCAGCGCGGTAGGTACCCGGGCGCTTTGTCCATTTAATTCAGGCTACCACCCGGTGTTAACTACTACTGCTCGACGGTAGGTTCCTGAGGAGGGCTCCTTGAATTTCTTGGACCTGTAAACCTGTACACTCTACCAAACACAAGATGTAATCAAATACAACCTGGGAGTTGATATTATCAAACTAAGGGTATGTGAACCGTCGGCTCCAACAATATCCCCCTTTTGATAATATCAAGTCTCGTTCATGAGATATAATAATAAAGTGCATGATATAGCGAATATATATAAGAGATAGTCTTGAAAACTCAAGTATCAGGTTCTATATAGCTGCCCTACACATATGCTCCCCATATATATGTGTTCTACATGTTCCCCCTATCTACGCGGACACAGTGAATGAATCTCCCCCTACATGTGATCTACACATACCCATGAGGTCTACACTTACCCATGACTCATGAACCATCTATTTCCATGACTCATGAGCCATCTATTCTCCCCCTTTGATATTATCGAAAGGGGATGGGCCAGACCAGAAACAGACATACACATGCACTGGAGAAATAAAATGCAATATATAATGAGCATGAGAAAGAAAGTAAATAGTGCACGTTTATAGAAAGTGAAACGAGAGGCAAAAAATAATAGGGGTGACCGAGCATGAAATTAGAGAATATTAAGGATAGAGGTCACACTGATGAATGAAGTACATAGAAATAGTTGGAAAAAACTGTTACGAGTTACAAGAGATTGGACAACACAAGTAAACTAAGCATATAGTGATGTAGAGTACAATGCAACAAGTGTTATAGAATTAATGCAGAGGAACATTGTACATGTCATGAATAGAAATCGTGTGCAAGAACGTACGTGCTATATAGTATTGTGTCAGTCCATTTCTTATGCATGGAAGCATTAGATAGAGCAATGACGTGTGAGCGTGTAGCATCAGAAGACAAATACTAAGTAGAATTAACATTCATTACATATTTATCTCAGTAATTGAATATGCTATCGCGAGAGGAATAGAGTGAGAAATCACATCGCGTTGCTATCCATGTTATATAAGGGCTACAACTAGGGGCACTAAACTTAAGGTTCTTGTCCGTGCACAAGATCAAAATGATTATTTTTGTACCAAGGTGCTCATCCTCATAATGCTCATAAAGACTTATCAAGAGGAGTGAGTAGTGCTTGGGGGGGTTATCCTTGGCACAAGGCTTGATAACATTCATTTTAATTTAGACGCGTTGGGCTATCAATTTTATAGTCTATAGTTTAAGGACCCCAAATCAATCGAAATCTACCCACATAGATAGATACACTTTTACTTGTATATACAGGACTTGACCATTATAGATTTTGCCCAAAGTTCTACCCATTATAAAAACGCATATATATCATGACATTGATTATTCAAGGTATTTCTAATGTGGTAAACATAATATCATGAGTTATGGCATGTAAGCATATACTTTCTACAAGAGTACTCTGTCTAGGGATGTGTGAATAGTGTGATGTCATTCCTCTATCTAAATCCTCACACATACCTAGAGGCATATTCGACGAACACTAACATATCTACTCGCAATCAGTAGCTAAACACCTCTAGATTCGACACATCATGACAACTGTAGACAATGTTCATAAGGATTAACAAGCCTAACTCAAACATTGTACATGAGCGTTATGCTCTAAGTTCTAGCCATGTGTGTCCTAAAAAATGAGCAATCAATAGTTTTTTTTATTTTTTGGGTATATATATATATTTTTTTGATTTGTTTTGTTTTTTTATATGAAAAATTCGACAGAAAGAACTAAAAATCAATAACCAAAGAAGAAAAACAAACCACAGAAATAACTTAAAATAAACCACAATCAAGCAGAAACCACATAAAAAATACATAGTGAATAGGTAAAGACATGTTTTTGTTTTTTTTTCTCATATTTTTTGTTAAAAAAAGAAAATAGAAACAAAAAAAAAAATTGGAAACAAAAAACAACAAAAGAAGAAAAACAAAAACACCATGACTAGGAAAGAAGTCCAAAACACCCAACTCGAGTCGAAGTAGCGAGAAATACACATCTGGGAGGGGTTTTGTGAATATGTCAGCTAGTTGGTCGTCAGTGACAATGAAGCTTACTCTTATGTTCCCTTTCTTAATGTGATCTCGAATGAAGTGATGATGAACGTCAATATGTTTTGACCATGAGTGATGCAATGGATTATTGGTCAAGTCTATGGAACTTTTGTTATCGCACCTAAGAGTAACGTTTCTACAAATTAGGCCAAAGTCTTCTAAAGTTTGGGACATCCAAAGTGCTTGTGCGCAATAACTCCCTAGGGCAATATACTCTGCTTTAGCATTATAGAGGGAAATTGAGTTTTATTTTCTACTTGACCATAAGACTTGTGCCGGACCAAGGAAGTGACAGGTGCCACTCGTGCTCTTGCGATCGAGTGAACATCCAGCATAATCAAAGTCGGAATACCCGTGGAGTATGAAATCAGTTGTGTGTGGGTACCAAAGACCAAGATTTTGGGTGCCTATAAGATACCTAAAGGTATGTTTTATCGCTTTCAAGTGTGATTCTTTAGGATCGGCTTGATATATAGCAAGAAGACACACCGCAAATGTAATATCGGGCCTAGATGCACTTAAGTAGAGTAGTGATCTGATCATTCCTCTAAAGACCGTTTGATCCTCTAAAATGCCACTTTCATCCTTCCTAATTTTAGAGAGGCACTCATTGGAGTCTTTACTTGTTTCAGATTCTCAAAACCAAATCGTACAAGCATATCATTTATGTATTTTGATTGACTTATAAAGATTCCATCATTACGTTGAGAAATATAAAACCCTAAGAAATAAGATATCTCTCCTACTAGACTCATTTAAAATTCAAACAGCATTAAAGTGACAATTTTTTTACATAATTTATCATTTATTGCCCCAAAAATATATCATCCACGTAAATTTGTAAAAGAATTAAATCAAGATTCTCGTGCTTCATAAAGAGAGTGGTGTCCTAACAACCCATCCTAAACCCATGTCCTAGTAGAAAAGTCGTGAGCCTATCATACCAAGCATGGGGTGCTTGCTTCAATCCATATAAGACTTCACCAACTTGTATATGTGATTCGGGTAGTCAGCATTATTGAATCTGGGTGGTCAGCATTCTTGAATCCGGGTGGATGCTCAACATACACCTCATCCTTAATATATCCGTTCAAGAATGCACTTTTAACATCCATTTGATATAACTTAGTTTGTTTAAAACTAGTAAAAGCTAAGAACATACAAATATATTAAAGACGTGTAATAGGTGCAAATGATTCCTCAAAATCCACGCCCTCTATCTGCGAGTACCCTTGTGCCACAAATCGAGCCTAGTTTCTTGTTATATTAGAGTCGCCATCAAGTTTATTCTTGTAAAACCATTTTAAACCAATAACTGGATGGCTATCCGGACTCTCTACTAACACTCAGACTCTACTTCTCTCGAATTGGTTTAACTCTTCAGTCATCACTAAGAACCATGATTCATCCTTTAATGCTTCTGAGATGTTCTTGGGTTCAATTTCAGATAGGAAACATAAGTTTGAAAAAGATTCATGTAATGTCGATCGAGTTCTAATCCCATGTGTGGGCTCTCCAATTACTAGTTCTCATGGATGCTCATTTAAGAAATTTAGAGTAGTTTGAGGCCTATATTCATTTACATCGATTGGAACTTCATCTGTCACTTCTTTCTCCCCACTCTTAGCTTCAAACTGTGCATCGTCATCAATTTCCTCTTCATTTTGTCTAGGGACTACGATTGGTGAATTTTCGTTAAAGTGGACGTGAGCCGATTCTTCAACAACTAAGGTTTGTTTGTTATAGACCTTATATGCATGACTCATACTAGAATATCCTAACAGGATTCCATGGTCTGATTTTTCATCAAGTTTTCCTAACTGATCCTTAGTGTTTAGAATAAATCACGGGCAACAAAAGACTCTAAAATATGAAACTAACGGCTTCCTATTGAAATAGAGCTCATACGGAGTTAGCTTAAGAATGGGGCGAAGCATGACTCGGTTCATCACATAACATGTTGTGTTAACCGCTTCAGCCCAGAAATATTGAGGTAAGCCAAACTCGGTAAGCATTGTGTGTGCTAACTCTTAAAGCGTTTGGTTTATTCTTTCCACTACCCCATTTTTTTGAGGAGTGCATGGGGCTAATAATTCGTGTTTAATTCCTAAATTATTAAAATAGTTCATGAAATTTTCATTCTCAAATTCCCCCCCCCCTATGATATGTCCTTATGCATTTTAATTTTAGTTCCTTATCATTTTGTTGTCTAGTGCATAAATTAGTGAACTCAAGGAACGCGTCGGATTTGTTCATAAGGAAGACCGTCCAACAATAACAGGAATTAGTCATCAATAAGAACGAAGGTGTATCATTTTCCACCTAGACTATATGTACTAAGAGGACCAAATAGATCAATATGAAAGAGCTCAAGCAGTCTAGTCGTGGAATTATCATTTTTACTTTTGAATGAGATTTTAATGAATTTCCCTTTTTGACATGAAGCACATAAGGAGTTTAAGCTACCGCTTAGTTTTGGAAGTCCACGAACAAGTTTATTTTTCGATAATTTGACAATAAGTTTACTTCCAAAGTGTCCTAATCTCCTATGCCAAATGTAACACCACAGTTTTTGTACTTCAGGCTCAAGGAGTTACCGCACGGCGGTAAGTCACTATCTCCTGGCAGTAGCCTAGCATTGAGTGTGTTAATTAGCAGGCATTGAGTGGTAGGCGTTGAGTGCGTCGAGTTCTAGCGTGCAGCGTTAGCTAGTTACCGCTTGGAATTAGCCTTCTTGCATTAAGATGGAAGCGTTGAGTGAGCTACCGTACAGCGGTATTTCTAGCGCCAGCAGTAGCGCGACTTTACCTTTTTCACTAAGGGCTCAAAAAGCTACAGCGGCGCGATAGGTAGTTACCGCCCGACGGTATCTGACGGGAGCAGTTCTGTAAATCCATGTTCTGACCGTCTGATTTCGCTTCGTTTTTGATCCTATGGCCCAGGACACTTTGTCCAAGGGGCATAAGTAGGGCTGAAACACTCTTTCCCCTCATTTTCTTCTCATTTGAGAGTTGAGGTTAGGGTTTTGGGGAGAGAGGTTTTGGAGGAAGAGGAAGAACATCTTCCACCATTAACGAAGCTTCGGGGCTCTGATCATCGATCCAAGGCTAGATCTGTGTAGAGGACTTGAAGGCGCACCCTTTCATCCATGAAAATCGAGTTTTACATTGCTAGGATGAGGAGTCGTAAGGTAATGACACTTTTCCTCTCAGTCTTTATGATGCGTGCTTGGCATCCGTTTTATTCTTGCTTTCTTTCAAGCATTTAGGTACGGGATCTCTCAAATGAGAGGGGTTCGAGTTGTCATGGTTCAAGTGGAGCCACCTGGTTGATTTTGTCCGTCCCCAACATGATGTTGCATTAGAAATTCGCTCCGCTAGTAGATTAGGCATTGTGGGTGAAGCCGTAGTTGCGATCGTTAGTCTGACTCAGTGATGTTACATAACGAGCCTTAAGGACTTTGCTAGAAATCCGTTTATGGTAAGAAGCCATTTGTGATGTTTGTCCCCCTTTATTTTGTGCGAGAACGAACGATAGATTAGGGTGGGAAAGGCTATTGATTGTGATGTGCTAAGGCGCGGCTTTGTCTCTGTGGTTGGTTGGCTTGCTCGTGACGTGTAAGTCATGTGTGGAGAGTGTCTTGGCGAGACAAGTCACCTTCTGTGAAACTGAAAAGATTGCCAAGCTTTGGACAAGCCCGAGCGTTAAAGCCTGCGAGCAGGTGGGGTCAAGAAAGGGTTTTTAACATCGGTTTGTTGTTTGTGAGACAAAATCCTGACGTGAGAAGTCAGAGCTTGCAGGCTAGCCCGGGTTTGAGACCCATGAGCAGGTGGGGCCTTGGCAAGAGTTTCGTATGGCGGCTAGTATGCTGTTAGGGGAAATTGGAAGTTCCTGTGTGTTTGCGGCTTGAATGCTGATAGGGAAATTTGAAGTACCTGTTTGATGATGCGTGATGATGTGTTAGATTCATGTGCTATAAAGTGTCTTGGGTGAAACCTAGGATTTCATACATGCTGCATTATAGGCCCCTTTATATTACTTGCTCAATATAGGAAACGTGTTTGTTGTATTAGATATCCAAACCTGTATTATTGCTTTCTATGTTTATACAAATTTTGCATACGAAGTGCTGACCTACAGGGTGATGGAATGCCCTGGGGTCCGCTAGGGACGGCTGGGAGGAGATGTGTTGGTTACACAATTGAGGTCATCCTTTGCTGACCCACGTTACAACAAATTTTTACAGGGCAAGGATCCCAAGCAGGAGCAAGTTCGCTGGACAAAAAGGCCTAAGCCTCATGAATTGAACTCTTTGTTTAGCAGCTTTATTTTGTTGAGTGCTATGCTTAGTGCATTGTGTTTCCAGCTTGGATGCCGAGGTAGCCTAGGAGTGCTAAGGCACGTTACTATGTTTGTTGTTGTTTAGTTTTTGGACTCATGTTTATTGTAAGGCCTTAAGGCCGTTTTGATACTCCTGTGATAGTGGATAACTTCTAGTGTTTGTGGGTTTCCGTAGTTTGTGTTCTGAGTTTTGAGATACGTAGTTCTTTTAGATCACTTTTTTAATTCTAAAGTTGTACCGTCTATATGTTGTGGGGCCACAACCGGACCCATAATATATGGTCATTACAGGGGAGGTGTTACACCAAAGATCTAATTCCTCATTCTTGGTAACTAAGCATTTCAAATTAGAAGCAGATATATCCTCGAAGCTAATAGTATAAACATTATGGGTTCTATGAGCAACAAGTAAAACTGATGTAGGCCCATTGTTTCCATTGGTTAAACTACGCACTCTTAGGTTTGACAATTAAAATAAATATCCAGCATGTGGTTTCTCTACTTAGCACTATTGATAAGTTAAGCAATTAATGGCACTATTTTCAACATCACACAACACAAAGGGACGCTACCCTTTTTTATAGAATTAACAAGGGATATAGGCCAATGTTCGCTCAAGCAAAAAGGACCCACACGATCCAGACAATTAGCTATTCAAATTAAATTATACACAAACAATTCACAATTCCAATAAAAGAAAATCCGGGCTAAATTAGTGATTTAAAATTAAGTCCAAAATCAATCCCAAAAAAACTAATTAATATGAGGGTTGCCAAATCACTTGAACACCGAAGAAA
Organism: Platanthera zijinensis; assembly: GCA_039513925.1. NCBI lineage: Eukaryota > Viridiplantae > Streptophyta > Magnoliopsida > Asparagales > Orchidaceae > Platanthera > Platanthera zijinensis. The sequence goes on along the minus strand of CM077078.1, from coordinate 245,807,128 downwards.
TCAAGGCTAAGGAAACCGATTTCTACAAGTGTTCACAAAATTTACCCGCTCCAATTTTATAAAATAATATTCGGAAAAATAATGCTTGAAATTTAGATTTTAATTACGCACAACATTCAATATAAATCAGGGCTAATTAGCAGCCTTCTATTCCACCAATTCTCACCAATATATAGAAGAAACACACAAAGAGTTGGTTAAAAATTATTACCCAAAAATCCCAATAATAATCTGTCCACAAGATGAGTGGAGGGGGCTCACATGTCGGTGGTAGATTTTCTATTTTCCACACAAAAAACCTCGTATCCGCACCGCACAATGAAGACGCTTGCCATTTTCCTTTGCAAAACCCTAGAGGAGGGAGAATATTGAAACCCAAAATATAAAAGAAATATGGAGAGAGAAAAGGTGGTGGAATATTTTTCTCAAGAATGATTGAGAGGTGGCGGCTAGGGGAGAGGTGAGGGTGGCCGACGTGTTTTTGTGTTGTTGAAGGTGGCCGGGTTTGTGGAGATGAAGGAGGTAGGTTACCCACTTTGGGTGGGGTGGCTCGGGTTGGAGGAAGATGTGGTGGCTCAGGTTTTGTGGTTGAGGTGGGTAGTTGAGGAGGGGTAAGGAGGAGGAGAGGGTGGCGGCAAGAGGGTGGTCGGCTAGGGCTTTGTGAGAGGTTGAAAGCTCAGTTTTTTTAGGAGGAAAAGAGGGGTTGTTTAGTGGAGATTGGTGGAGGAGGAGGAGGAGGAGGAGGAATAGAGAATAGAGAGGAGGAGGGTGGTGGCCGGCGGCCAAGAGAGGGGATAAATAATAGGGGTGGCCGAAATTTTGGAGAGGAAGAGAGGAGAGGAGGAGGGAAATCTCAAAGCAAGATTAAGGTTTTAATTTTTCATTCATTCTCTACATAATCCTTCATGACATGGCCTATATATAGGCTACACCACTCAATCTCCACCCTTGAAAAATAAAATAGACTCATGATGGTTATATACACCCATCATGAAAGAAATATAATAGTACTTGCATGAAATAAAATATTAGATGGTTATAATCACCCATCATAATACATGAAATAAAAAATACTTGAAATAACTCTTAAAATAAAATTGCTACAAAAATAAAATTGCTAAAATAATAAAGATAAAATATATAATTATAATTATGTAATTTATAATTATATATTTTATTTATTTACGGCGACGGACGTCGAGCAAAATATGTAGCGGCGGCGGTGTTGGCGAAGAAACATCGTGGTAGACTCCCTTCTTCGAGCTTACGACAACGACCAACCCAATCCACGAACTCTCAATGTCGTGGATCCACGACCGCATCAACATCGTCGCCATCAAAAACACTATTAGTTTTAGCATCTATAATTTTTCATGTGTTTGTAGAGGATTCAAATATAACATTTAGACCCTTATCACAAAGTTGGCTAATAGAAATTAGATTATGCTTAAGTCCATCTACAAATAGTACATTAGAAATTGAAAATGCTTTGTTACCTATAGTTCCGATTCCAAGTATGTGTCCTTTGTTATTGTCCCCAAATGTCACCATGCCTCACTTCTTCTTCTCAAGGCTAAGGAACTTGTCTTTATCACCTTTCATGTTCTTGGAGCATCTAGAGTCCAAGGACCATATGTTCTCCTTGTCCTTAGCCTGCCAACACACATAAAAAGAAGATGAGGGTAAGGATCTGATTATCCAAGTTGTTCCACATATATGATAGGTAGAAGACTTTGGTAGTCAGACTTGCATAGCTTTCTTATTACCTTTCCTCGGACATGACCCAGAATTGTGACCGAACCTCTAATAATTTGCGCACAAAGCATAGTTAGTGGATGTTTCCTTTATCGTGTTCGTAGAGCTCGTGCTTGAGGATGGGAATCACCCTTCAGAATTGTTAATCTTATTATGTAATTTCTTTTTATTTGTTTTAGTCATAGCTTGACTATGATTGCCTCTCGGTGGTAGTGTCGGACTTACATATCCTAGTACAAACTTTCCGGATCCATGACATTGTGCACCCAACAACATGTTCAGTGATTTTTCCCTATTCCAAATTTCTGGAAAGAACGGTTAAGATCATGGATCCTTTCCTTTAGGGCGGTGTTCTTAGTGACTAGCACAACACACTGATTGGTGAACTGTTGTTTGCCTTCCTCTATTTTGGTATGAGACATTTGAAGTCTTTTCTCCAAGACATTCTTATCATTGATCAGATTGTTGGTTTTCAACAATGTCTTGGAGACACTTGTTTTTGCTCTTCGATCATTGCCATCAAGTGGGGACACTCTAGATACTCCATCTTTTCTTTGCCACATTTTATTAATTCATTTTTTATATTTTCTAAGTCATTTTTAATTCTCTTGTTTTTATTTAGAATGGACTTCTTTTCAAGTATAACACTATCTAGCTTCTCACATAGATGTTCATAAATCTCAAGAAGTTCATCGTAAGAGGGTGGTGTTACCTCAGTGTCGCTCTGGACACTGGCCTCATCGTCAGATTCTTCTTAATTTCTCCCAATAAGGAAGAGATTTGCCTCGTATTCACTACTTGAGTCAGAGGTGCTTGACTCATCAGATCCATCCTTATCCCAAGTTTGCGCCTTCAGCACCTTCTTATTCCTTTTGTGTCAGCTTTACTTCTCCTTTCCCTCCTTTTGAATTCTTGGGAATTCCCTCTTTATGTGCCCAGGCTTGTGACAATGATAGAACTCAGGCTGAACTTCTCATCATCGCTCTCTGTCTCCTTTGACAGCTTGTTCCACCTCTTGGCTTCTTCAGTTCCTCTCTTCACGAATTTCTTTAATTTTTCCTGCCTCTTGGGATTCTTCATAAACCTCTTGAATTCCCGAACATAGAGACTTTCCTCGTCGTCTTCCTCAGATTCTTCAGTAGCTTTTCTCTCCCTTGCGGCCTTTAGTGCCAGCCCCTTCATCTTTATCTCCCTAGGATATTACTCAGCTTGAATCTTCAATTAAATTTCATGTGTCTTCAAGTTTTCAATGAGGCTCTCTATCTCCATGGTGCTGATATCATGTGATTCAGCAATTACAGTCACCTTCGGGTTGAAGCGAGGAGGCAAAGATTGTAGGATCTTCCTTACCAGATCTCCATTCGGGTAGCTCTTCCCAAGGGATCTTGAGGCATTGACAATCTTGGTGAAGCGTGTATACATGCTGTCCACTTCCTCGTCGATCTCCATCTAGAATTTTTCGTATTCAGAATCGAGTCGGAACAGCTTCGACTCCTTTACCTGCGAGGTACCTTCGTGAGTAAGCTCAAGTAGACGACATATATCATATGCAGTCTCACAGTTACAGATTCTATTAAACTCAGTTTTATCCAATGTGCAAAATAAAGAATTCATTGCTTTGGCATTGTTCGTACACCTAAGCTCATCAGTTTCATCCCATTTATCGTGTGGTTTGACCAAGATGGTATCACCTATGGTGGTGGTGGGTGTAGTGTATTTAATATCAATCCTGACAAAGACATCCATGATTGGGGTCATCAGAAATATCTTCATTCGTGTTTTCCAGTGACTGTAGTCACTCCCCATGAATAGTGGGGCTCTACTCACACCCTGTCCCTCAGTAAATACATGAACCGTATTGGCCATCTTACTTCAGGTTGTTAAGACTTTTTGAAGCAACCTACCTCTGATACCACTTGTTGGATCTAGTGACCAACCTTAAAGGCGGGGTGAATAAGGTTTAACGCCGTTTATTAAAATTTGAAATATTTCAAACCAGAAAAACTAGTTCAGGAAGCTACCGCGGGCCGCAAGATAGCTAGCGCACGGCGGTATGTCTCTGGACTCATTTTCCTGGGAAGATTCTCCTTTAGAGATCTATGCACTCTTCAGCACATCACAGTCTAACAACCACAACAGTACACATAGGTAAATAAACAGGAAACGAATTTCATTGCCAAAACTAAAATCAACAATTGTTTTAAGATTACAAAAACTTGATCTCCGTGATGCCAGTGATCAAAGGCGGTGAATAAAAACAGCTTTGGGTTTTCTATACTGACCCACTCTACGGACCGGTTAGCTCTCTCCCTTTCCCTCCAAGAAATGTCTTCGAGCCGGCTCTTCACCTCCATGCAAGGAAGGGTCTTAGAGCCTCGCTAGATCACCCAATCTAGACGTCCCTTCACCGGGATAATTTCTCACGGAATCCTTCCCAAGATTCTGATGACCTTCCCCGATCGATTTCCTTCACCATAAGAACAATAGAGAAAGAGAAAGAATACAAAAAAATTTTAAAGGATTTAAAGCGATTAAAATCTCCCTCTTGACGAATCCTCTGTCGAGTGATCCACGGTCGGTTCTTGAGATCTTCGTGTGCATGTAACCGGTCGTCTTTTTGTAGTCAATGTAGTTTTAGGCTGGCCGGAGTTCTTCATTGGCGAATGGGAGGGAGTCTATCTTCTTTTCCTTTGACGAAGATGATAGAATAGACACAAGAGAGGAGGTCGAACCCTAAGAGTCATAGATCTCTGTCTCTTTTCATCTTAGGAATTGAACACAGAAAATGAGGCTCCTTTATATACATCTTTGTGAAAATAGGCAACCTCCAGTGGTAAGGCTAGCACCCGGCGGTAGGTTCACGTGCTTGATGTTGACAGCTGTCCTCCAAATTTGGAAAATTATTCAAAACGAATATTTTCCTTTTCCAATTCAAGCGCGGAGCGGTAGGTAGGTAGTGCCCGGTGGTAGACCTATCTCGACACACTCAATGTCTCTATCTCAACGCTTAGAGCATTGTGTGTGTTACCGCAGTGTGGTACCAAGGTAGCGCCTGGTGGTAGGTCTGTCTCGACCCTCTCTATGCCTGAGCTAGCATGGTGCGGTATAAAGCTAGCGCCTGCGCGATAGGTCTTCGAGAGCCTGGCAAATTAATTCATCGAGCTAGCGCGGGCAGTAGGACTAGTGTAGCACGGTAGGTTCCCGAGCACTTTGTCCTTTTAATTCAGGCTGCCGCCCAGCGTTAACTGCTACTGCTCGACGATAGGTTCTTGAGGAGGGCTCCTTGAATATCTTGGACATGTAAACCTGCACACTCTACCAAACACAAGATGTAATCAAATACAACCTGGGAGTTGATATTATCAAACTAAGGGTATGTGAGTTGTCTTTTCCAACACTTTGTTACCTATAGTGCCAATACTAATAATGCATCCTTTGATGTTATCTCCAAAGTCATGATGCATCCTCTCTTCTTCTCCGGGCTAAGAAACTTATCTTCATAACAAGTCATGTGTTTGGAACACCAGGAGTCCAAGTACCACATGTTCTCCATGTCCTTAGCCTTCCAACACACCTAAAAAGAGGATGAGGGTAAAGTTTAGTTTACCCAAATTATTCCACCCATAATATAGGTAGTCGACATTGACATCCAGATTTGAGCCATTTTTGTTAACCCTTTCTTCAAGAAAGATCCAGAAGTATGACCAAACTTATTACATTTGGCACACTTGATATAGGCAGTGGACATCACCTTTTGCATTTGTGTGGGCTCATGCTAGAAGATAGGAATAGGCTTCCATCTTTACCATGATTCACTTTATGTTTTTGTAGCTTATTGTTCGAATTCGCTGGAGAAGAGCTATCGCCAGTAGTAGTGATACCGTCGGGCGGTAGCTTCACATGTTTGTATCCCATCACAAACTTTCCATATCCTTAACACTAATACCTCAGTAACATATTAAGAGATTTTTGGCCTATTCCAAACTTTTGGATGGCATGGTTCAGTTCATGGATCTTCTCCTTTAACTCAGTGTTTTCCTTGACAAGCATCACACACCGGTTTGTGAATTGCTTCTTTTTATTCTCAATGTGGCTAAGAGAAGTTTGTAGCTTCCTTACCAAGCTCTTTCTCTCTTTGGTAAGAGTTTCATATTTGGAGGAAGTCTTGGCGAGGCTCTCTTCAAATTCTCTTATTGTGCTCAAAGAGTGAGAACATTTTTGACACTCAACCTTCTCTTTTCTACATTTGATCAGTTTATTATTGATATATTTTAACTCTTTTTTCATTTGCTTATTTTCATATTTTAAAGAATTATTTTTATCACCCAAATCATCTAATTAATCACATAATTTTTTCATATAAATCATAAATTTCTTCGTAAGTGGGAGGAGTTACCTCAATGTCACTATTGACAATAGATTTGTTGTCAGACTTGTCTTGGCATTTTCCTATGAGACATTGATTTGCCTCTTCTCTACTGCTCGAGCATGACGTGTCAGACTCGTCTGCTGATGTATAATCCTAGGTTGATGCCTTTAGCACCTTTTCTTCCCCTTGCCATGGGTATTCCTTTACCTTTCCTCCTTCAAAATCTTAGGACAGTCACGCTTTAAGTGTCTATATTTCTGGTAGTGAAAGCACTCAGGGCGGATTCTTCATCATCACTCTTTGTTAATTTTGATGGTTTGCTCCCCCTTTTAATCTTCTGCGCCATTACTCATGAATCTTTGAAACTTCTCTCACCTCTTTGGGTTCCTCATGAACTTCTTATCGCCACTGGGGTATAGACTCTCCTCGTCATCAGTCTCTTAAGTCACCTTTTTTTCGTACCTGCATTCAATACTAGAGACTTCTTCTTCTATTCTCTGGGATACTCCTCGGCTTGTATTTTCAGTTCAAGCTCGTGGGTCTTCAGGTTCCCAATAAGGCTCTTTATATCTAGGGTACTGATGTCATGAGATTAAGCAATGATAGGCACCTTAGGATTTAATTATGGAGGCAAAGACTGCAGGATCTTCCATACCAAGTCCCCATTTGAAAAAGTCTTTCCGATAGATCTAGAGGCATTAATGAACTTTATGAAGCAAGTGTGCATGCTATCCAACTCGTCATCGATTTCCATTCGAAACCATTCATATTCAGACTCCAGTCAAAATAGCTTCGACATCATTACCTACGAGGTACCTTCATGAGTTTGTTCAAGTAAACGCTAAATATCTTAAGCAATTTCACAATTATGAATTCTATTAAACTCATTCTTATTTAAGGGACAGAATAAATAGTTCATGGCATTGGCATTATTGGTACACCTCAGCTTATCAGTGTCATCTCATTTATCATGAGGTTTTCCACAATCTGATCAGATACAGTAGTAGTGAGTGCACTGTATTTTGTTTTAGCCATGGACCACATGTCCATGCTTTGTGTCATCAAGAATATTTTCATGCATGTTCTCTAATATCTATAATCATTCCCCATAAACAAAGGAGGTATACTTACACCTTGTCCCTCAAGAAAGGTGTGATTATCGTTGGTCATCTACTTCAGGATATTAATCACTTTTCGAAGTAACCTTGATCTGATACCACTTGTTGGATCTGGTGGCCAACCTTAGAGGGGGGGAGGGGTGAATAAGGTTTTCAATTAAATTTAGAATTAAAACTAAATTTCACTAGGACAATCTAGTTTATAAGCTACCGCGAGCGGTATAGATACCGCGTGGCGATAGGTCACAGAGATGCTTTTCCTCGTGAAAATTTGTCTTCTGATTTTCCACACAAATCTCAATACCCAAAAAACATGCAACCACGATTTCAAGATAAAATAAAAGAAATATAATTTTATTCAAAACTAAACACAAGGGTTACAACAATACAACTTGATCTCTATGATGCTAAAGATCGGAGGTGATGAAACAAACAATTCTTTTTAGTTCAACCAGGACCAGTTGGCTCTCTCTCTTCTTCCCAAGAAGGTTGACGAGCTGAAACTTTACCTTCCTCCCCGAAAGGATCGTAGAGTCTACTAAATATCCCAGATCTAGACGTCCTCTCAGGAAGATTTCCTACGAAACTGTTCCCGGATTTTGACGACCTCCTCAGTCGATTTTCCACAAACTCAAAATGATTAGAAAGAGAAAATACAAATGAAAATAAATGAGTTTGAAATTATTGCTCCCTCAAATAAGAATTCCTCTGTAGAACGGTGCGTGATCGAGGCTTCTGAATGCCGTTCTTCTTGCACTTGATCAACCACCTATTGTTGTTGGAGACTTTTCTTTTCAGAGTTCTTCGATCACCAATGGGAGGCAGAAATTTCACTTTTCCTTGCATGGAGATGGTGGTTCGCAACAATAAAGGCGGTGACCGAAACATAGAAGTGCAATTCTCCTCTTTCTTGCCTCAAAAAAGTAACAACCGCTTTTATAATCTTCTTTAAAATAAGCTACCGCCAGCGGTAGCGCTAGCGTCCGACAGTATGTTTTTTCATACGGTGTCGCTAGCCGTCCATCAAATTAGGAAAAATATCCAAAATTATTTTCGCCACTTTTGGATACCTCGACGCGGTAAGTCTAGCGCCCGGTAGTAGGGGTTTCTCCTTGATGCAATTAAATTGGCGGTCACTGAAATGGCTAGCGCCAGGTGGTAGGGCTATCGCCCAGTGGTAAGGCTAGTGCCCGGCAATAGCAGTTTCTCCTTGATGCAGTCAAATTGGTTAGCTCCCGGCGGTAGGGCTAGCGCTCAGCGGTAGGTCATGGAAAGAAGTTATTGTATGCTTAACTTTAATCTCGCATCGCTAATGCCAGCGGTATAGCTAACGCCCAATGGTAGGTCACATAGATTGAAAATCTCATTCTTCATACTTGAAAACCTGCACACTATACCCAATGCAAGTATGATCTAAAAAACCTTGGGATTTGATATTGTCAAACTAAAGAGATGCAGGCCATGGGTTCCAACATAGCAATTATAGATCAGTTTGGTCTCATCAAATACAACATGAATGGATTCTTGTACTACTTGAGTCTTTTTGTTGAATGTACTATATTCTCTACTATAGGAGCAATATCCAACAAAAATACCCTCAAAATCCTTTTCAGCAAACTTGGTTAAATAGTGCTTCCTATTATTTAACACATATCACTTACTTCCAAAGATATTGAAGTATGTTAAGGTTTGTTTTATGCATTTCACAAACTCATAGAGAGTCTTATTGTTATTCTTATTGATTAAGGCCCTATTTTGCACATGACAAGCTGTATTGACAGCTTCAACCAAGAAATATTTTAGAAGTGAGGAGTAACTCAACATAGTTCTACTAGCTTCAATTAGGGTTCTATTCTTTCTCTCTATAACTCCATTTTATTGAGAAGTTTTAGGAGAGTAAAACTCCTAAAAGATACCTAGGCATTCACACAACTTGTTCATGGCTCATGATTAAAATTCAGTTCCTTAGTCTCTTCTAATTTCGACAACAAAACTGCTCATTTCATTCTTGATTTGCCTGGCAAAGTTTGTGAATATTTCAAGGAATCCGACTTTTGTTTAAGAAAGAACACTCATCTGAACTTAAAGAAATCATCAACAATCACAAATGTATAGACTTTTCCTCCTAAGCTATGAATTGGCATAAGACCAAAAAGATCCATGTGCAGCAAGTGTAAACAACTAGTGGAGTGTTAAACCCCAATTAGTTTGAATGAGGCCTTTGTTTGCTACCCATTTGGCATGCATGACAAGGGCTCTCCTGGAAACACTTCCACTTTGGGCCATCTCTAACCAATTTTCTGATAAGAGATAATTTATAGTCTCATAGTTAATGTGAGCCAGTCTTTTATGTCATTGCATGCATAGAGATGCTTTATTCTCAGCCATAAGACAAAAAGAAGAATCTAAATTTGCACATAAGAAGTTAAGATAATAATATTTCCACTCCTAATTCCAGTTAGTATGATCTCTTTAGATTATTAATCAAACACTCATCTTTATGTAAAGTAATCACATAGCCAAGATCACAGAGTTGACTTATGCTGATCAGATTGTGCTACAATCCTTCTACATAAGCTATCCTTGTGATGGTGACTATAATCTTAGAGATTTACCATAGCCTTTAGTATTTCCTCTATTAGATCCTCCAAAATTACTTTTGGACCATCTTTCACTGAGTAATACTCAGTCAATAGGCTTCTTATTCCAGTCATGTGCCTAAAACATGCACTGTCCAAGTACTAGATAGGAGTGTGGTTGGTCTTTGGACACACCAGTAAAAGGAAATCATTTCTTCTTATGCATCCAAATCTTGTTAGGTCCTAGATTCTTATTAACCGTGAAAATTTTCTTTAGCTTCTGACCATCTTGGGGTGCATTATGGACTATCCCAGGTTTGGATGCGGGCTTGCCATTAGTTTCCCTTAGAACTGTTGGGTTGAACTGACAGTCCGGCAACTTTTCTACAACACAAGCATTAAAACTTGTTATACCTTCTTTTATGGCTCACAATAGTAATTGAGTTACTTATCCTGGATCAAAAGGGTATCTGAAAGGTACTGCATGTGAATATTTACATGACATGTGGTGGTGTGCTAGTTGCGACTTGGGTTGCACACCCACTGTCTTGCCCTTCCTTGTTATTCTTCTTTCTAATACTTTTTCTTTTCCTTTGGTGCTGTTGTTAGCACCAAACACAAAATTCCCATGATCCTTCATTTCAATTTACTCATAAGCTCCTTTAAAGGCACTCTTTCCATTAAGGACATCCTTTGTTCCAGTAGTGGAACACCCATTTTTCTAGTATCCATAGTCACTTTCTTGGTCATAGTTGTTTGTGGCTAGTAGGACCTTTTGAAAGATGGTTGGTTGAATTGGTGCCTTATCCTTAACATCTATCTTCTCTCCCCAATTTCTCTCATACCATACACCACTTATATATGGTACAAAAAAACTGTTAATAATTGGAAGAATTGTATGTGGCTTGGAGAATTTTTCCACTAGCTTCCTCTCATTAAGGAGCATCCTTTCCAATTTATTGATTGTCCTTTCTTTTTGAACAAACATATCAGCTTGATCATTCATGATTTTCTTGAAATCAATTATCTTAGAGTTCATCTGATAGATCTTGTCCATCTTTTCATCAAGTTGATCTTTCAAGGGTTTAAGAAGCTCAAGCTTTTCAGCCTACTTCTCAACAAGCTTTTTGCTCTTCTTTAATGCCTCAAATAGAGCGCCATACTTCTCAACCATCTCATTAAATTTGTTCTCAGACTCCAAGTCATCCTCATCATTGGATTATTAGATTGCCTCTGAATCAACACCAGTCTCATAATCAGATATTGAAAGAGAAGTTTTTATTTGTACCTTATCAGGATGGGAGTCATCCTGATCTTCCCCTTTATTCATAGCCATGAGCCCACAACTATCCCCTTCTTCTTTAGAGCCATTGTCAGGTAGTGACAATGGAGCTCTGATGCCTATCTTAGCAATAGCTTGTTCCACTTATTCTATTAGTGTTATTAGCCCAACATAGGTTTCTTCTTCTTCAAATTCAAAAGATCTTGAGTCACTATCCCTCAAGATCTTTTCCTTTTTTTCTAAGTGGCTCTTCTCAGAACTCTTGCCTGGGTGATACCTTTTTTCTTTAGACTTGGTGTTGTTATTCCTCTTTGATGAGCAGTTAGCAATCATATGTACTGCCTTTCAACATCCAAAGCAAATAGTGTCATCAAAAATATATTTACTTTGTTTAGTTTCATACTATCCCTCTTAGGGTCTCTTCTTGATTTTTCTTGAACTATTGTGATGCTTTTTGGAGCTGGAAGAAACCAAAGACTCGTTCTTCCAATGATTCCTCCTATTGGAATACCCTATTACTAATTTGGGCAAGGATCACTATGTTTTTAGGAAATCAGTTTGACCTAGATGTATAGTTGAAAAGGTCAATATTAGAATGTGTCTAGGGCTTAGAACTTAGGTTTGAAGCTGCCCCCAGGACCATTCAAGGATTCAGACTTAGAGCTGAGACAAAGAAAATTATCGTCGAGCTTAGGTCGACGAAACGTCGAACTCCGTTCGACGCTCTCTGAGCTCAACTTTGCTAAGTCGTCGAACTCCAGTCGACGATCTTCGAGCTCAGATCGACGATCTGCCTTCAGCTTATTCTTCAGGTCGCTGAGCTCCGGTCGACGATCTTCGAGCTCAGGTCAACGTTTTCTGTCTAATGATCATTTCAATCTCTGAGCTCAGGTCGACGATCGTAGAGCTCAGATCGACGTTTTTCCTGAGAGATCGACGACTTTGAGGATTCAAATTCAGTCAGCTTTTGGAATGTTTTTCAAATTCTCTCAGCATTTATTTCAAGAGATCTACTAGCCGTTTTCATTTATTCTGGAGCAAGTTTCAAGGGATTTATCAGAGAATGTTTATTGGACTTTCCTCCAGAAGACAAAACATTTATGTAAGACATTTATTGACTGCTAACGGCTATCTTGGATAAAGGATCATCAGAGAATAAAACATCCTACAGCAGATCAAGAAAAAAAATCTATCTATCACTCAATACAGACATATACAGATAGTCAGAAAAACTCAGAGGAAAATCAAGTGATCAATCCTGAAGAGTTTGATTGAATATTGGCATATTGAAAAGTTATCATAGCTTCAACATCAAGGACTCCAGACAATTCATATTTCAGCCTCTGCTAAAACCATCTTCTGCTGGAGATCTGCAGCTTCTGAAGACCTATCACCCTAGCAAAGCTCTCATCTCTGAACCATCTACATCTCAGGGGGAGCTTTGACATCACAATCAATCCACTAAGTCTTCTCTCAGTGATTGAGACAGAGAAGACAACTTCACCTCTTCATTTTTCTTTTCCTGCTGCAAAAGGGTTATCAAGACTCCCTTCAAAAGTTTTGATTCTGGTTCTGAGAGCCTTGTCAAAACTCGGTGGTGGCAAGACACCTGATCAAAAAATCTAGTTTGGTTTTTGAGCACCTTATCAAAAGCTCATTGGTGCCCAGGACACCTGATAAACTCATCTTGTAGTGGATTCCTACCAAGGGTGGTAGAAGAGTGGATGTACCCAGGTTTTTGGGGAACCACTATAGCTCCTTATGTCTTATGGTTTCTTGTGCATATTCTCTGCTGTGTGTTGTGGTTTTTATTTACTGCTTTAGTTTTATTTCTACATCAAAGCACCTTACACCTATACATAAATTAAGCCTTTACTGTTGTGCAATTTTAAATTATAAATTTACTTTAAAATACTCTATTCACCCCCCCCCCCCCTCTAGAGTTAAGATAGATCTTACCCTCACTTTCAATTGGTATCAGAGGAAGGTTGGTTTTTCATATAGGCTAACACCTAAACCAAAAGATCCCTGATAAGATAAATCTTTTAAGAGGGTTATTTTCATTATATTTAATTTTATATAAAGACATGGCACAGAACAAAGATTATGCAAGCACCAGGCCTCCAGTGTGCAATCTATCCAAGTTTGCACTTTGGAAAGCAAGGATTAGACTTTATATGAATTCTATTGATGAAGACATATTTAATTCTGTTTTGACAGTGTGCCCAAGTCCACCAGCAAGCTCAAGTACAAATGTTGTTCCACCTCCTTTAGGAACAGATGCTGAAATAAAGATGTGGAAGACTGTAGATGCCAAGGCCATGAATATCTTAGCTCAGACAATGTCTGATGAGATATTTCAGAAGGTAGCTAAATACAACTCAGCCAAAGGAATTTGGGACAAACTTTCTGAGATTGTCTCAGGATCTGCTGATGAGAGAAAAGATAGAAGATCCCATCTCATATCCCAATATGAGAACTTCAAGAAAGGAGAAGCTAAGTGAGTAGCAGACATGTACAACAGATTAAGTCTGATTGTCAATGAGTTTAAGACTCTGGATAAAGAAATCTCATTGACTGAGATGAATGACAAAATCCTAATGTGCTTCCCCAGCACTTGGGATTCAAGAATCTGGCCAATCAAAGATGCCAGAAGTCTAAATGAGATTACAACTGAAGTTCTCCTAGGCAAGCTCAAATCTTATGAGCTGCTCATTAAAAATCGAGAAGAAGAACAAAAGGCTACTTCTCCAGTCATAAGAAAGGAGAAGACCATAGCCTTCAAAGCTATAGAAGAGGAGCCTGAAGATAAAGCTACAGGAAATGATGAGCTCCTAAGTCTACTGGCCAAAAGATTCTACAAAATGGCCAGAAATGACTTCAGAAAGAGATCATACAAGGGACATGATAAGCCAAGGTATGATAAATCAAATAACAACAAAGAAATTATATGTTTTGGTTGCAGGAAACCAGACTATATTGTGCCTGACTGTCCAGAAAACAAAAACAAGGACAAGAAAGATAGAAGAGAAAGAAGAAAGGAGAAAGACTTCAAGAAGAACACCTCAGACAAACCCTCCTACAGCAAGAACACACATATAAGGAAGGGATTTGTTGCTGAGACATGGAGTGAAACTGAAGAGGATTCTGAAGCCTCATCCAGCACCAGTGATGATGAGGATGATGCTGATGAAAAGGAATTTTGCATGATGGCCTTGAGCCTCTGCTCCATCTCGCCAAATAAATAGTTGCGCTCAAGGGCCTTGAGCCTCTACTCCACCATCTCGCAGAATTCCTTCTCCGCAGTGACGCGGGCCTGCTCCCGCCGCACAAGCTTCGACAGGAGGGCAGCAATCTTCTTCCCTCGTCTCTTCACACTCCCGGCGTCATTCACAATGTCCTCCATCTCGCCATACGAAGGAAGGGGGATCTCTCGCCATCCTATTCCTCACCCTCCTCATCATTGTCTTCATCATCTTCATCAGCCCTAGTACGCGAGTCCGGATCCTCTGGGAAAATAGTTTTTGTGGTTACAGCAAGAACTGAGTGAGAGCTATGGTAATGTTTCGCTTACCTACCGCATGACGAGAGCCACTGGCTGGCGGCTAGCGAGAAGTATCGGGCCCCCCCTCAGTCCCATAGAGGAGGTGGAGTTGCTTTCCGCGTCCCGGGCAAAAAGTCTCGCGCACAGTGATCCCGGCCTGGTCGGAAGCATGGGGGAAGTCGTTCTCTCTCGTGAGATGGCTGACCTCCTTTTGGGATATGGAGGGGCCGGTAGAAACCCCACCCTTTAGTATGGCGGATTAGACGCTTTGTCGAGCAGGTTAGAAGCAATTATTTCACCCTCCCGGGTGGCGATACCCGGTTCGGCGGAAGCTGAGGATGCGAGAAGTCAGCTTGGTAGTAGGTGTTGGCTACGAGTGAGATGGTCAGAAAGGGGTAACAAAAAAAAGTATACCCGCGGTTCTCGGAGAGGCAGCCAGAGGAGTGACCTCCGTGACCAGTGGTCAATCATCGGGAGGTAGAGGCGATGGGTTCGGAGGTACCAGCGGTGACCCGGTGTCATCACCTCGAGCCACTTCCTATGAAAGATATTGCGCCAGTTACCAACCCTTGTGCATGATTAGATCGTAGTCGATTCGCAATCTTGGGGATCAGCAAATCAGAGTGGCATACCTTCTGCGGAGGGGAAGCATCATCCACTCGATCGGGAGTCGGGGTAGGTGAGTCCCAATTCTCGCGGGAAAGGTCCCGCCGGACAAGCTTCGCATTCTTTTTCTTCTTCTCTTTCTTCTTCTTTAGCGGAGAAGGATTAGCGGCTGGCGACATATTTGCCAGCCAAGGGGCAACCATAACGCTGTTCTCCAGGGCTCGCGCCTGGGCCGCATTGATGCAGTCTTGGAGGTCTTGCGGGAGCGGCTTGTCAACATGTTTGGAACGCATGACGAGATCTCGCGAGAGCTCAGGAAGAGAGCGGCGACTCAAGAATAGTTTTACAGCCGTCTATCCACACATATATAGCCATGGTATGGCCCATCAAAAGATTCTCCTTTTTTGAAATGACACGTGCCCAGCGAATATTGCTGGGTTGGACGTGTCTTTTCGAGCGCAGGGCTAGCTCAAAAAGAGAGGGGATTATGTACAACCCCATATTCGTCGGGTGGCACCCATAGGCATCAACGTTCGGGGTTGGAACATCCTCGGGCTAGCTTGGGCCTGAAGATCAGAAGAGCTCTCGTGCCAGAGGAGCTCCCTCCTAGGAACAAGCGAGATCCCGCCCGTAACCAGAAACTTGCGAGAAGGCGTTGAGTGGTCTCAACGCCGCGCTAAGTGAGCTCCACTCAATCAACATCGTGGTCAGCAGCAAGGGCACTGAGTGAGCTCCACTCACCCAATGCCATGGTCAGCAGCGACAGTGTCAAGATTAAAGGAGCTCTCGCCTGGAAACGGGCGAGACCGTTCACCAACGGTCAGCCAGGACCTACTTTCGGCAGAGTTGGCGAGAAGGATTGCGTCTCGGGGAAGGCGGGGGCTGGCTCAGCTTGAGACTTTCGAAACTCCTTTTTGGCTCCCGCCAAATGAAGACGAGAGGGTTCTCGGCATAGGGTTCTCGCCGAGTGGGGCCCAGGGTTCGGGGTAAAATTACTTAATCGCCCTCGGATAAAATTACCCATACACCCCCAGGGGCTGCATTTAGTACTTTAAAAACAGCGGGATTTGTCTATTGGCAGACCAGCTAGGGGTATTTCAGTAACTTCAGGTCAGCAAAAGACTATAAATAGACCCACAAGGTCTCCTTAGAAAGCATACTCTCATTATTCTCCAAATTTCTAGTGCTTTCTGAGGAGCTCCTAGCCCAGCTTTTAGCTTCGGAGGGGAAGCACTCAGAGATATTCCAGGTGTGAGGTGGGACCTCTCTGTTGAGGCTTTGGGTCAGTCTTAGGTACTTAGTAACCAGTCGAGGGTCGAGACTTGAGAGAAGTAGGTGTTGGCTGCACCCCTGTTTTGAACTCCCGTTGAGGTCAATTTTGGCATCAGCACTCCCAATATATAGTTGGATTGCTCGAGATGAGCAATAATTCAAGTGTGGGGATTTTGATGATCAAATATCCTACTATTTTTTAAACACTATTTTTGCATTGTTTTCATATCTTATCTCTCATCATATTGTCAGTTTCATATAGAAATCATTTAGAATTCAATTGTGAATTCATTGAGCGTAGTTTAGCTAATTTCGACCTTCTAGAGCATTTCATGTTATGGGAGGTCTTCCTCCCCTAATTTTCAGATTTAATATGATTTATTGGACTATATGGATATTTTCTTAGGGGTATTGGGTGTTTTTGTAAGACCCCTTTTTTTCTTTTTAAAACCCCGGGGTCTTATGCCCAAAATAACCGTTTTGTTGTGACACCGACACTCTGGAAGGTCGCCACTACAAAACGCCGATCCTACCGGCCTTTTATGATCACAAAAGAGAAAGAAGCTTAAACCAGTTCTGATAAAACTAAGTCAACAATCACATATAATATAAAATATGAGAAATCACATCAAGTCCACGTGATAATAGAAGTACTTAAATAGAATAGTACAAAGAAATATATACGGGCTCAGGCCCGGTACATCAATCCTCAATACAAACTCTCGCGGAACCTAAGTAAACTAATCACTCACAGAGCCAGTAGCCGGTGCTCCTGTGCTAGACTGGCCCACCTCCATGTGCACTGTACTCTACTGGTGTTGTATCCACTGCTGTTGCTCCCTGTCTCCCATCCGGAGCCCCTGGAAAGTTGTGGTCTGAAAACCATTAGTCAAAAGACTAATTCCTATCATCACCTACCCCTCCCCAATGTCTCCTAGGCACCGAGGGGGGAGGAGGAAAGGGAAGATATGAAGGTGGAGAATAAACAAAGCAGGTGATGGTGGAACAATTTTAGCAGTTGTTCATAATATATATAAAGCTAAGGAAGGAAGGTACAAGCTAGCAGTTCTATAATAGCAAACAGTAAGGTAAACAAGTAGAGTAAACCAACATATGTAAGAAAGACATACTAAGAATTAAGTAACCTTAACTTATATGAATTCTCATACAAACTTATAAGTTAAGGGGTCTTCTGCAAGGCTCCCATCGTATAAAAAGTCCTTTACCGATTTATACATTGGGGTGTAGGTTGTATGCAAGTATGAGTGTAGTGATATGTTATGCCATGATCCATGCAAGTGTAACTCACGTACACGACTCTATGCGCATATACCTTTAGTTCCCCCCTTTTGGGAGGCTAGCTTCACTCTCGGGAACCTCCGTAGTGGCAAACGAAGATAGTGGGTCGGTCCCCCCACTCCTAGGCGGGTATCTACACTACCAGGCCTAGCCCTTATGTATGCCTCTGGAAGGACATAACCCAGAGTCACCACGTACTAATGTTGTCCATAACCACCAGACTTCCTTTGGATAAGTGTAAACCACACCCGCCGAGTCAGCGTATTGACGTCGGTGTAAACGACAGTCCAATACCGAAGACCCACTACCTTTTATCTTATGCACATTCAATTGTACTAAATTCTCCCACTGAACCAAAGCTCCCCGGACTATCCCGTCCGTCACAATTATCTACCTAGCCATTGGCTCGCCGAGCTAACTTGCCCACCACTAAAACCACCGATCCTACCGCTCGTGAGACCAAACCTAACTCCCATAACACCGGGGAGTGTAAGTGTAAGTGTAATCCTAGTTATACTAATTACTCTTATCATTGATTATTCTTACGGTTTACGTTAACCTTGGACAGCCCTAGGTATTCCCGGTGAAGGGCTCTCATAGGGCACTAGGAACTATGATGGTAGTTAAATCCCATCATTACCTTTCGCAAGGCACTTACTATTATTGTTTAATACTCAATCCCTGATCCCTTTTAATGTGATATTGGATCTAAGCCTAGTGTATTTGACCCTTCCTCTCCACAAGGAAGACGATGTTTCGTCGAACCCGAGTACCACCTATAATAGTCTTCCCATCATTACTCCTCACCATAACTCTCATTGATGAGCACATTTCTATTTCACCATAACAATAAAACTGATACCCTAATTCCCTATGTTCATTTTACATTATGGTACAATTTTGTCATTTCACTATATGTTGACCAGTCTAAGCTATATGATGTATACGATAGGAGGTACTCCAAATTTTCATCCAAAAGCCCTAAAATATTTATTGGGGGCCTATCATGATATATTTAGCCTAAATCCAGAAACTTGGAATTTTCCTAAATAAATTGGCATTTAATTAATTTTCCCAAAAATTGGTCCATGGATGATTTGAACATGAAGTGCTAGACTTACTTAAGATATGATCATACAAAAATTATGAACACTATGGATAGCAATATATCCTTGAATACCAAATTTCATAAATTTTTATAAAGGTATTATTCTCCAAATAAACAATCCAAGGTAATTCAAATAAATAGGGGTAATGAAGGGAGTACCATAAATACTTGTCCAAAAATTATACAAAAATTAACCGAGCTTTATTGTGATCATAGAACTTTACTGACTAAATTTCATGCAATTCCAGGATAAGTAAACTATATATAAAAATATCTCAACCAAATCCATCATGGGGAACTTTGTGAAGGAACATCCTTGTAATCTCAACTAAATAACATGTAAATATTTTTCCAAACTTTTTTATGCCCTAAATGAGTACTCTGGCTAAGTAACAAAATTTTCCAGCAAGATATATTATTTATCTTCTATTTATCAAAGTAGGAAGCAATAGTTTACTTAACACATGATGTACTAAAAAGAAATGTTCAACTATACCAAATAATTCACTAGTGCATCTACATGTTATTTGATCAGCTTTTCCAGAGTTTGAAATCATTCTAAGATATATAAACCATAATTACATCAATATCATCACAAGGGCAAGATGAATTTTATAACTACAAGGGTGAGCTACTGTTATCTAGACACTCTATAATAAATTCCAGAGGTATATATCACTATGACAATACTCCTACAAAAATATCATAAAGATCTAAGGTCATATTACCCATTTAATATTCCCTAAGGTGTAAGGACCTAAATATCTACTGTGTGCTCTAAGTGGGGTGCATGTGTCTAAAGTCCACCAAATCCCTTACTAGGGCATTTCACCTCTCTAGGATCACATGGACTAATCAACAAGTCCATCCAAGGACATAACACCCTATATCCTTCACAAATTCCCAAAGATCAACCTTAGGGTTTGAACTTGGTTCCTAGGGAAAATCTACCCTAATCTATCCCATACTAAATATGAGGGAGTTAAATATCATAACAATTAAGTGGCCCAAGTTTCAACCTCTGTTGAGGTGATTAGGCCACCTAAAACCCACAAGGGACACTTTGACCTAATTACCCCTTTTTGTTCCAACTTAGGGTTTGCTTATTTCAAAACTAAATCAATTCCAAATGGGATGAAAATCTATACAGAGCCTTATGATGACCCCTAGTACCACACTCAAAAATTTGGGAGGGTTTGGAGGTCATTAGACCTTTTAAATAATTCATTCATGGATTATTAAATTCCTACAACAACTTTAGGAAAATGTTTTCCAAAAATTCTCATTTTTGGATATGTCCCAGGTATAGGTATGAGTGACTCCCATCCAAACTTTCAAGTCATTTGGATGGCTGGATTGATGGGGACACTAAAAATAGTCTCTGGTCTATCCTAGGTATAGTCCTTACCAAAATGAGTGCTTTGGTCAAACTACTTACCCAAATGGGTTGAAGCTAATTTTAAATTAAAGTTGACTCATAGAGGTACAATTTTTATGTTGACCACTTTCTATTATTAAACCTCACAGTATTTTTAAATTAATTCCGAAGATGACTTGTTTTGTGTGACAGAAAATACATTAAATCTATGATATATATAATCTGATCTTGCACAGATCTTGACATAATCCGGCGATTGTTGGCCATCTTCTTCTTCCAGCCAACGAGTGAGATTTACCGGACCTGGAGCATCTTCCAGACCGATTTCCCGGCCACCCGGCTACCTCCCTGGCCGGGCACCGCTGCCACCACCTTCGTTGAGGTGGGGGCTATCGCCGGGCGGCGGAACGGCCGTCGGAGGGGTCGTTTCCGGCGATCCCAACACTTGAATTTTTCCTCAAAAACCAGGAAAATGAAAACTTTGATCAGGCAATTGATCTCGATTCTCAATCTAAATGAATTCTAGGATCTACCCATAGAAGAAGGAGAAAGGGAGGACCATATTGGAGGGTTGGAGGAGGGTCGATCGCCGGATTGTCATGGTGGTGGTGGCGCCGCTCGTGTTTCTGCAACAGCACAGTCAAGTTGTCTGTCTCCTTCAGGTAAGGTGTGGAAATGAATCCTATGAGTCTAGTGATGCTTTTATAGTCACTAAATGAGTAAGATAAGGGGTCAAGCACCAATGGCCATTAATGGCCATCAACGGTGTTTTATGTCATGGGTGGATTCACTGTTCCGGCCATGAACAGCCACCAAAATGTCCCCTGACCATCCCCAGATTGAATTGGGAGTTTAATCAGCCCCCTTGGAAGTGGGGTTAGGGGCTCTTGGTGTCACAACCAGCATTTTCTTCGAGGAAAACGAATTATCAGAGTAGGAGAAAACACGCGTCATGATGCTACGTCGAGCAGGGGATAACTGCCGATGCTCAAGCAAACCACTATCAACTATACTTTATGAAAATTTATGAGTTAAATGATTAGAAAATCAGTTATATTTTTAAAGGTCGTATCCCTCGGCGCGGTGGATCATCTAGTCCATAGTTTAAAAACTATACTTATACGCTGCGGAAAATACTTCATTCAGGTTTGATATTCTAAAAGAGTGCATAAGTGCCCCTAGAGGAGAACTTATACCATGTAAGACCCTACATTTAATTTATACCATATATAAGAAAATGATTCTTTTTACATTGTTTGAAAATAGTGTTTGAGTTTTATAAAACATACTGATCATGTGATATACTTATAATAGTATATTTTAGGTTTAAAAGTAACTAACAACCTAGCATAAATCATCCCCAGAGCAAGTAGACAATCTCCAAAAAAAAGGTAGCAGCAAAAGATAACATATCTAGTATCAAGGTTAAACTACCAGTGGGCGCCAACAAACTGACACGAACCCACTGGCAAGTATGTATGTCTGTTAGAAAAACAACACCAAAACTACCTCGCAAAAATAAGGAACTGATCTCTATAGAACCAGAGACCACCAGCAACTGCACAGCACCACTAGCCGTCAGAGCGGCTACTATCCAGAACCTGAGGCATTCAAAGAAGAAAGAATACCTCAGCAAGCAAAACAAGAAAACTGCACGAAAGTGTCAATCAGAAGATAAGTAAAAGAGGAAGACAAAGCAGTAACAGTCACAACTGCCCAAGGCAAGGCAAAAAGGATGTGCACTAAGTGCGAGGACACAACAGTAACTCTGCCCAAATGCCGCAGAGTCTACAAGGCTACCATGAGCCCAAATGCTGCAATCTACCAAGGAATAAACGTCAAACAACCTAAGCTGTGAGAGATGGTAGTAACAAAATAAATAACGCGGATCTGGGATGGAGGCAAACTTAGTCCCCCCATCCACCATTTCCAAGCAAACAAAGCTCGAGGGTCTACATGTAAAAGCACTAGGGACCTCCCACCCCCTTGCCCAGCTCGTACCTGGAGCAAGATAAAAGAATAGGGTGGCCACGGCTAAATTACACAACACCACCCCCCATAAGAGCTTCAAACCACCACTACTAACCATGACCCACGATTCGGCCTTTGGGAAAGAAAACATAGACGATAATGAACATCAAAATCAAGGAATTCACTCGGGAGCGAAAATCAAGGTAAGCGAACAGCATTGAGATGACTCAACACGGCTTGGCGTTGAGTGAGCCCCACTCACTCAACGCCTAACAAGACCTTGGCGTTGAGTGAGTTTTCCTCACTCAGAGCCAGAAACAACTATAGCATTGAGTGAGGTTCACTCACTTAACGCCCTCCGTAAGAACAGCTCTGGCATTGAGTGAGCTAATCTCACTCAACGCCAAAACAGCTATGGCGTTGAGTGAGGTTCACTCACTCAACGCCTCCCGCAAGAAAAGTCTGGCGTTGAGTGAGCTAACCTAACTCAATGCCAAAACAGCTATGGCATTGAGTGAGGTTCACTTTCTCAATGCCCCGGCACTTAACCGCAAACAGAGACTGCGGCTTTGAGTGAGTCCACCTCACTCATCGCCAAAGCAGCAATGGCGTTGAGTGAGGTTCACTCACTCAACGCCCTGGCACTTTAGCCGCAAAGAAGGGCTATGGCGTTGAGTGAGTCTACCTCACTCAACGCCAAAAAAGCAATGGCATTGAGTGAGGTTCACTCACTCAACGCCAAAAGACTTGGCCGCAAACATGTCTACGGCATTGAGTGAGTTCACCTCACTCAACGCCAAAACCGAAATGGCATTAAGTGAGGTCGACTCACTCAACGCCAAAGTACTTGACCTCAGAAAAGGCTGTGACGTTGAGTGAGCCCACCTCACTCAACGCCAAAGTACTTGGCCGCACTAAAAGCTACGGCATTGAGAGAGTTCACCTCACTCAACGCCAAAACCGAAATGGCGTTGAGTGAGGTCGACTCACTCAACGCCAAAGTACTTAGCCTCAGAAAAGGCTGCGGCGTTGAGGGAGCCCACCTCCTTCAATACCAAAGTACTTGGCCGCACAGAAAGCTACGGCATTTAGTGAGTTCACCTCACTCAACGCCAAAACCGAAATGGCGTTGAGTGAGGTCGACTCACTCAATGCCAAAGTACTTAGCCTCAGAAAAGGCTGCGGCGTTTAGTGATCCCACCTCACTCAACATCAAAGTACTTGGCCACACAGAAAGCCGCGGCATTTAGTGATTTCACCTCACTTAATGCCAAAACGGAAATGGAGTTGAGTGAGGTCGACTCACTCAATGCCAAAGTACTTAGCCACTAGCAGGGGCTGCGGCATTGAGTGAGTCCACCTAACTCAACGCCCTAGTACTTAGCCGAAAAAAAAGAAACAGGCTGAACTATGTCTTTGAGTTTGTGCACCACACTCAACGCAAAACCCAGGCGGCTTTTGGCTTTGAGTGTGTGCACCACACTAAACGCCAAAACCCGAGAGCTTACCAAGTCTGGTTCTAACCAGAGCACTACCACAGAAATCTCCCTCTCTCTCTCGGCTCCACCCGCAAAAGCACCAAACCAGAAATAAATAAATAAAAAATCTGGAGTCTAAATGGTGGAAACAACCAGCGGGTTGGGCAAAAACAGCACAAGGGGGAAGATTAAAACAGAATTTTAAGGCTAACCTAAAACTACTGCACAGAATTTTAGCAAGCAGAAGAGAAAAACTTGGCTTCTATCCTAGGGCTAACCGGGTAGTTAAGAGGGGGAAGATCAAAACATCAAGTGCAAGAACCACTTGCCTCGGTTTTTCAGCGAAGCTTCACTCGAGCCCTTGCTTTCCCTCGGCACCAGTAGCAGCAACACCTAGCCAGCACATCTCGAGTTTTAATAGCGGAAGGAGCAAAAACCGAAAATACAAATCTCCTAAAAACCCTACGAAAATCAAATCTCTTACCGTAGAAACGAAGATCTGAGCGAGAGAAATCCAGATCCACTCTCGGAATCAAAATCCGTCAATAAATGCACCCGGAATCGCCGTCCGAAGAGGTAGTAGGTCCGGCGGTTTTCCTCTGTTTTCCGCGAACCGGAGCAGGCGATGTTTTTTTTGGGGAAGGAGAAGAATGGGCCCACTAAATTGGCTTAAGGCTTATAAATAAATCTAAACACGCCTATTCAGCCTTAACCGCCTCCTAAACCGCCGGTTCCAATCACTTAGCCTAATAATTCTAATTTGCATTTACTCTTAGCACACCCAAAATGACGCGAAAACCGAACTACCTCGGAATTCGATGAAACTTGCACCGTAGCTAAATACACATGCTACGAACGCAACGGCGAAGTCGAAATAACTTTCGACGAACAGAACTCGAGTTATACCCACCCGAAGTCAAAACACAAGCATTCCCCGAGAAGCCACACCGGGTCACCCAAAACGACCTGGCTTGCTAGGGAGATCTTGCCAATAGACTACAAAATAGGCTACTCTGTTCTAAGGAGTTTAGACAACACTCCACAGATGACACAAGCCAAAAAAACACGTCGACGTAACGCCAAATGAGAATTAAATAATCGCAGAAAAATCGGGGGCGTTACAGTCACTCCCCCTAAAAAAAGTTTCGTCCCGAAACTTTACGCACAACACTTATACTATAGAAGGAAAAGTAACAAGCCAAACATTACAAGAAGGAAACATACCAATCCAATCAGGGAAACAGCTCAGGGTGAGTTTCCCTCATGGCCGACTCTAACTCCCAAGTCGCGCTTTCCAAACCCTGATTCTTACATAGAACCTTGACCATCGGGATGGACTTCCTTCGCAGCACCCGATCTTGAGAATCCAAAATGCGGACCGGCACTTCAACAAAAGAGAGGTTAGGCTCTAACTGGGGCACAACATCCAAGACTTGCCCACTACTGCGCACACACTTCCGCAATTGGCTTACCCTAAATACATTATGAACACCTGGGAAGTTTGCTGGCAAATCCAACCTATAAGCTAACACGCCAATCTGCACAACAATCTTAAACGGGCCCACATACCTCGGGTCCAATTTCCTATTCTTACCGAACCTCTTAACACCCACCATCGAGGAAACCTTAAGAAAGACAAGGTCCCATACAGAAAACTCCAAGTCAGACCTACACCGATTGGCGTTCTTCTCGTATCTCTCCTGGGCTATACGAAGCTTTTCTCGAATAAGCTTCACCGCGACTTCCATCTCCTCGAGCGCATCCGGACCCAACAAGGATCTCTCACCTGCCTCAACCCAAAACAGGGGAGTTCTGCAGCGCCTCCCATACAAAGCTTCAAACGGAGCCATTTATAAACTTTCCTGATAACTGTTGTTATATGCAAACTCCATAAGTCGCAACCGCTCATCCCACGCTCCACCATGGTCTAAAATGTAGCATCTGATCATATCCTCAACTATCTGGTTCACCCGCTCCGTCTTCCCATTGGTCTGTGGGTGGTAAGCTATAGAATACCTCAGATTTGTACCCAAACCCTCTTGCAGACTCTGCCAAAAATGAGAAGTAAACCGGGAGTCTCGATCAGAAATGATGCTAACAATCACACCGTGCAATCCGATGACCTCATTCAAGTACAACTCTACTATCTTCTTCATCGGGTAATCAATCTTATACGGTACGAAATGAGCACACTTCGTCAGTCTATACACTATAATCCAAACAGAATCAAATCCCCTTGGAGACTTCGGTAAGCCCGTGATGAAGTCAACAGAAATACTTTCCCACTTCCAAGTCAGGATCTCTAACGGAGTCAACTTGCCACCAGGCCTTTCGTGATCGGCCTTCACACGCTTGCAAGTGTTGTACTCAGCAACAAATCGGGCTATATCACTCTTCATCCCAACCACCAGGCAATTTGCTTCAAATCACGATACATATTTGTAGATCCTGTATGGTAGGCAACACTGGATCCATGAGCCTCTCTGCATACCATACCCCTGATGTCTCCAACAGCGGGGATGCAAAATCTGCCGCGGTACTTCAAAGTACCTTCATCATCGATGGAAAAATCTGGTAACTCCCCTCTCTCAGTCCTGCAGTATAAGTGCAGCAGGTCCGGATCATCCCTCTGGTGCAATCTAGTAAGAGAAATCCAAGATGGCTCTGCAACAGCCAAACTACTCTGCATGTCACAGCATCCCACTGAGATATCCATAAGGAGGAATTCTTCCACTAAACGGTCGGCGGAGAGATTAAAGATCTTCCTCGTCTTCCGACTCAGGGTGTCGGCCACCACATTGGCCCTGCCTGGATGATACTGGATCTCTACATCATAATCGGCCACATACTCTAGCAACCAATACTGGCGCAGATTCAACTCCTTCTGTGTGAACACATACTTCAGGCTCTTGTGATCAGTGAAGATCCTGCACTAAGCCCCATAAAGTAGATGCCTCCACAGCTTCAACGCATAAATCACCGCTACAAACTCAAGGTCATGCGTAGGGTAATTTCTCTCATGAGTCTTTAATTGCCTTGACCCATACGCAATCACTTTTCCAACCTGCATCAACACACAACCCAGACCAACATGCGAAGCATCCATGTACACATCATACTCAACACCCTTAGTAGGTAGGGTCAGAACAGGAGAATTGCACAATCTGTTCTTTAGCTCCAGGAAGGCTTCTTTGCACTTCTCGCTCCAAACAAAGGCCGCGTTCTTCTGAGTCAACTTGGTCAAAGGTGCAACTAGGGTATAGAAACCCTCCACAAACCTCTTGTAGTAGCCGGCCAACCCTAGAAAGCTCCTGATCTCCTTGGGCATGCCCGACCTACTCCAATCCATCACTGCTGCGATCTTTTCTAGGTTACCTGAGATCCAATCCTTGTTCACCACGTGGCCCAGAAACGAGACCTGAGGCAACCAAAATTCGCACTTGCTCAACTTGGCGAATAACTTATGATTCCTCAACTCTGATAGAACCAAGCGCAGATGCTTCTCATGCTCCTAAGCGTTGTGGGAATAGATCAGCACGTCATCGATGAAAACCACAACGAACTAGTCTAGGAAATCCTTGAACACCTAGTTCATCATATCCATGAAAGCTGATGGTGTGTTGGTTAGACCAAACGACATCACCAAGAACTCCAAATGTCCATGCCTCGATCTAAACGCAGTCCGTGGAATATCTGCCTCATGGATCCTGAGCTGATGATAGCCAGAATGAAGATCGATCTTGGAGAACACTGTGCTACCGTGCAACTGGTCAAATAAGTCATCGATCCTCGGCAGAGGGTACCTGTTCTTAATAGTGACTTTGTTCAACTCCCTGTAGTCGATGCAAAGCCGCATCGACCCATCTTTCTTCTTCACAAACAGAATAGGAGCACCCCAAGGCAACGAACTCTGCCTGATAAACCCTTTTGCCAACAGCACATCCAACTGGACTCGCAACTCCTCTAACTTACGGGGGGCCATCTGGTACGGCGCCTTAGCAATAGGACGCGCACCCGGTTCCAAATAAATCACAAACTCAACATCCCGATCGGGAGGAAGACCAGGAAGATCATTAGGAAAAACATCAGCGAAATCACGAACAACAGGAATCTCCTCCAAGCGTCGTACGCTAACAGCGGTTCCAACCACCGAGACTAAACAAGAAAAACAATCAGAATGAAACAGCTTCTAAGCACATACCGCAAAGATGACAGGAGAATCCTGGCACGGATCAGCATACACGCTTCCGGGCTGACCATTTTCCTTGATGAAATCCAAGCGCTTCCCTTTGCACTGAATAACCGCATCATACTTAGACAGCCAGTCCACACCCAGAATAACATCGAAGTCCTCAGGATCAATAATCTTCAAGTCCTCCCTCGCAAGAGATTCTCCCAACAAAATAGGGCAATCTAGAATGCCCAAATCTGATAACACAGATTCGCCAGAGGGGAACTTGACACAGAAGGTATCCCGAACTCGATCTAGAGTCAACCGATGTCGCTCCACAAAGGCTCTAGCAACAAATGAGTGGGTAGCGTCGGAGTCAAACAGAACAAGCGCCCAACGGTTCTTCACCTTAAATTTCCCTATAGGAGTATATACAATTAAGGAACTACCAAAACAAAACTGCAAACATTCTAGTAAAAACAAAAATAAAACCTTCAGGCTGGTAAAACAACAAACCTGAGATGACCTGAGTCGAAGCTTGAGCCTCTTCGGAAGAGATCACGTTCAGCTTTCCCTTGCCCTTGTTCATACGCTAAGGCAGAGGTAGTGCTTGAAGTGGAACAGCATGAAGAGCAGGCTGGACCTGAGGACACCTAGACTTGATGTGACCCTTCTGCCCACACTGATAGCAGACTTTATCTTTGGACCAGCACTAGGCAGCATCATGCCTGGGTCGCTTGCAAATAGAATAGGAAACATCCCTCCTAGGAGCACCCTGAATAGCATGAACCTGCTCCTTCTTATTAGCTGCTGCCTTCTTGAAACACCTCTCGACAGGGTGGCCTGACCGACCACATAAGCTACACACCACCTTGCTCTTCTTTCCCAAAGCAGCACCGGGTACCTGGGTTTTCTTCTCCTCGACAGACTTCCGCTTGTCCTTTCTCTTTTACTGGCCTCTACTCTTTGCAGTCTCGATAGCCTCCACCTTCAGTGCAGCCTCCACTACCCCCGCATAAGTCTATGATCCATAAGCACTGGTCAACTGCTGCACCTCGCTCCTCAAGCCACCAAGAAACTGCTTGACTTGATCAGCCTCAACACTCACCAACCCAGGAGCAAACTGGCTCAACTTGCTGAAATCTATCTCATACTCACCGACCGTGAGTTGCCTTTGCTTCAGGTGGAGGAAGTCGTTCATAAAACGGTCACGCTCGACCGAAGGCAAGAACTTCCTCAATAGCATTTCCTTAAACACTTCCCAAGAGCAACCAGCTACCAAGCTCTCCTTTTCTCTAAGCCACCAACTCTTCTCCAAACCCTTGAGTTGATAGGCGGCTATTATTACTCTCTAATCATCTACAATACCGGAATACGAGAACATCTCCTCCATGGAGATCAGCCAATCGTCTATAACCATGAAATCTGCCTTCCCATCATAAGTAGGAGGGCTAAGTCTCTTAAACTATGAGATAAATGCCATCTCTGCTGGCAACACCACCGGAGGTCTCAGGGGTGCAGGAGGAGGAGGAACAGCTAACCCTCCTGCAGGGCCTTGCACTCCCTGAGTTTGTCCTGCCACAACTGCCACTAAAGACTGGATCTGGGCTCGCACCTCCACATCTGCCTTCTCAAGGAATCATTACTCTGTCGCAGGCTCTCGATTACCACATCATTTTGCGCTCCCGATTACTTACCCTCAGATAGGGGGGTCGATCTAGTCAAAGGATGTCTCGCCATCCTAAAATCATAACAACATTAGTAAGACCCTAGTACAACAGCTGCAACTATCTACAAGTACAAACAATACATATATAAATATGAACTTAAAGCTGCTAAACTTGCTCTGGAAGTTTAATTTTTTTTACAAAAATTGATGTTATGCCTTAACCTATGATGGTTAACCACCAACATACTAACTCTTGTGCCTAGGTCGGGAATGCATGACTTTATATTATTTTTGACTCGAAAACTTATATGTGTACATATGTTATCCTGCCAGTCTTTAACTTGGCACGTTGTGCTTATGCAATGTTATGCTATGCATGTTTGTGTTATGCATTCTAAAAGGCCCTAATGCATGTTATGAGCGGCGTACACATGAAAATGTTATGCATCTCATACTACATAACATCCTCATGCAACGAAAAAGAAAACGAGCTAGTCGCAGCCATGTGGTGAGGTTATGCATCCCATACTACATAACCCTCACATGTTACCCCTATGGTGGATCCATATACGAACACATATTATGCATAGCATACTACATAATATGCCTCGTATACTTCATGTTATGCTATGAGTGTAGTGTTCGTGCTTTTGCTAAGACGTGTTGATGACATATCGGTGTGTGAATGACATGATGCTGATCTACTAATGCAATCAAAAGGGAAGGTTGCCCAACTATCTTGTCAAGCAACCTCACTCTGATACCAACTGTCACAACCCGCATTTTCTCCGCGGAAAATGAATTATCAGAGTAGGAGAAAACACGCGTCATGATGCCATGTCGAGCAGGGGATAACTGTCGACGCTCAGGCAAACCACTATCAACTATACTTTATGAAAATTTATGAGTTAAATGATTAGAAAATTAGTTATATTTTTAAAGGTCGTATCCCTCGGCGCGGTGGATCATCTAGTCCGCAGTTTAAAAACTATACTTATACGCTGCGTAAAATACTTCATTCAGGTTTGAAATTCTAAAAGAGTGCATAAGTGCCCCTAGAGGACAATATATACCATGCAAGACCCTACATTTAATTTATACCATATATAAGAAAATGATTCTTTTTACGTTGTATGAAAATAGTGTTTGAGTTTTATAAAACATGATGATCATGTGATATACTTATAATAGTATTTTTAGGTTTAAAAGTAACTAGCAACCTAGCATAAATAATCCCCAGAGCAAGTAGACAATCTCAAAAAAAAAGGTAGCAGCAAAAGATAACATATCTAGTATCAAGGTAAAACTACCAGTGGGCGCCAACAAACTGACACGAACCGACTAGCAAAAATGTATGTCTATAACAAAAACAACACCAAAACTACCTCGCAAAAACAAGGAACTGATCTCTATAGCACCAGAGACCACCAGCAACTACACAACACCACTAGTCGTCAGAGCGGCTACTATCCAGAACCTGAGGCATTAAAAGAAGAAAGAATACCTCAGCAAGCAAAACAAGAAAACTGCACGAAAGTGTCAATCAGAAGATAAGTAAAAGGGGAAGACAAAGCAGTAACAGTCACAACTGCCCAAGGCAAGGCAAAAAGGATGTGCACTAAGTGCGAGGACACAACAGTAACTCTGCCCAAATGCCGCAGAGTCTACAAGGCTACTATGAGCCCAAATGCTGCAATCTACCAAGGAAGAAACGTCTAACACCCTAAGCTATGAGAGATTGTAGTAGCAAAATAAACAACGCGGATCCGGGATGGAGGCAAACTCAGTCCCCCATCCACCATTTCCAAGCAAACAAAGCTCGAGGGTCTACATGTGAAAGCACTAGGGACCTCCCACCCCCTTGCCCAGCCCGTACCTGGAGCAAGATAAAAGAAAAGGGTGGCCACGGCTAAATTACACAACACCACCCCCTATAAGAGCTTCAAACCACCACTACTAACCACGACCCACGATTCAGCCTTTGGGAAAGAAAACATAGCCTGAAAGAAGATCTATCCTTGAGATTAGAGCAAACACACAGCAAGAATAATAAAGAAAAGAAATGAAGGCAAACCAGACGACACAAGAATTTTATAGTGGTTCCCCTGAACTTGGGTAGTCCACTCTTCTACCACCCTTGTAGGAATCAACTGCAGGATGAGTTGATCAGGTGTCCTGGGCACCAATGAGCTTTTGATAAGGTGCTCAAAAACCAAACTGGATTTTTTTGATAAGGTGTCTTGCCACCACTGAGTTTTGACAAGGTCTCAGAAACCAAGTAGAACTTTTGAAGGGAGTTCAAGAACCCTTTGTACAGTGGGGAAGGGAGAGTAGATGTTGTCTTCTCTGTTCAACAATCTAAGAGAAGCACAAGTGGATTTTGATTATGTTGTCAAAGCTCCCCCTGAGATTAGCAGTAAGTTCAGGAGTGGAAGCTTTGCAAAGGGTGATAGGTCTTCAATGAATGACTGCTCCAACAAATGATGATTTCAGCAAATGCTGAAATGTGAGTTGTCTTGGAGTGTGAATGATGAAGCCTTGATGATGTTGATCTTCTAGTAAGCCTTCATACTAATGTAGAGTAGTTATCTCTTCAGGCTTCCTTGAATAGTAGATCTGAGAAGAGCACTGGCTGTACATGTGATGTTGAATTCTTCCTAGAACACTGATTCCCGTATCTCTTTTTATTTTATTTTCTTCTCTGTTCTATTTTCACTACTTTCTCCTCTCCTTCTATTTATTCCTCTGTATCTCTGTGTATATATTCTGATAGAAGGCCAATGGTCATTTGAATTCTTGCATTTATTACTGTTCCCTCTTAGTTACTCCAACGGCTATAATCTCCATAAATTCATTCTTGTAACTGTCCTGTAATAGAGCTGTGTTAGAATATGAACAGCTCACTTTGATTGGACCAAGGTTATCCTAAAAATCTGCCTTGGAACTTGCATTCAATGTGATGGCAGAAATCATCGATCTCAACAAGATGATCGTCGATCTGAGTTCAACTATCATCCATTTTAGCTCAAAAATATTGGAGCTGGTCTGTGACAAAAAATGTCGATCTGAGCTCGGAGATCGTCGAACGGAGTTCGACGCCTCATGGACCTGAGCTCAGAGATCGTCGATCTCAGCTCGACGCCTAAACTCATCTCGTCGATCTGAGCTCGACGCCAAGGTTGAATTCTGAATTCTTCTCTTGACTAATTTCTCTTGGCTGATTTCTTCAATCTCTGAGAGCCTCTGACTTAGCACATCCTATGACCCTTAGCTATACATTGATGGGTCAATCTAATAGTCCTAAATACATAGTGATCCTGACCCAAATCCAAACTAGGGTGTTCCAACAATCTCCCCTTATTTTGGTTAGGATTACTATTTACATAAAAATGAAAATATTACAATAAATATTACAAAGCATAAGATTTAAAAAGAAAAGCTTTGCATTGCTTTCTTCTGTTGCTGTTAAAAACTGACTGCTGCTGGCATTACAATCTCCCCCTATGTTGATGTAGTAACTGTGATTGGAGAAGGCTGGGATGACTTTGAAAATTAGATTTTGATTGAGTCATCCAGCTAAATCTTATAGATGGTACCTGCGGAAAGGTATGGTAGAGATTGCTCTCTCCTTGAAAAGGATATGTTAGCAGAAAAATGATATTTGTCCAACAAATTTTATTAGGGTTCTGAATCTGAAAAACAAAGTCTGATATCTTCCTTCCTATAGAATTTCTTTTCATCAGAAGAGATTCAAACTCAGTGCCATGATCACTGCTGACCAATGCAACTAGAGTAGAAAACTCAATCTAGATAAATTTAGAAAATGATCTATAAGAGATATAAAGTTTATCTAACAGAGAATTCTCATACAGAAATCCTAACATAATTTTGAATAAGATATCAAAAAGATTGAAGTAGCCCTAAGAAAAGATGTTTCCTAATAAATTTATTCCAAATAGGAAAAGGATTAAAAAATATTTTAAATAGTTTATCCTTATAATTATAAATCAAATTTATGAAAAAGCAGACTGAGTTCGACGATTTTATATAGGATCGTCGATCGGAGTTCGATAGTCTGAACTGATTTCGTTGATTTAAATGTTTCTTCTTCCTTTGAATATATTCTGAAAACATTCCTCTGAGAAGTTTTGTTTCCTCCTCAGGTTTTATTGAATCTTGGCAGCAAAATTGAAGTTCTAAGTTAACTGAACTGAAAACAAAGTTAGATAATACATGATCCTCTTCAGGTTTTTATTTTCCTTCTGTTTGTTCAGCCTCTAAACTGCTGCAGGAAGTATTGATGGCCATTAAGCAGAATTTTTTGGCCCTTACTTCCTCCTCTTTATCTTTAAATGATGATTCATCATCTGATACATCCCAAATAACATCTAGGGATATTGATTCTCCTCCTTCAAATAAGATGTTGTGGCTTCTTTATGTTGTATCATCCACTGGTTCAGAAGCCATTTGATGAAGAGAATCCCATATCTCCTTAGTTGTTGAGCATTCAACAACTTCTTGGAACAAGTCATCAGATAATGATTGTGCTAGGATATTCATGGCTTTGGCATCAGCTAGCCTGGCCCTTTTAGTTGTTGTTGCTGATGTTGGGAGACCTGTTATAATGGCATAAAATATTTCTTCATCAATATTGTCCATAAATGACTTAATTCTTGTCTTCCAAAGTGAAAATTTGTTTATGTTGCACTTAGTAGGTCTGGTGCAAGAATATTCCATATTCTTGCTATGTGGAAAACAGAATGATTAATCTAACTAGGATGGATCAAAAGAGAGATCTTTTGGTTAAGGTGTTAGCCTGTATAAACAACCAACGTTGAATAACCAACCTCCCTCTGATACCAATTGAAAGAAGATCTATCCTAGAGATTAGAGCAAACACATAGCAAGAATAATAAAGAAAAGAAATGACGGCAAACTAGACTACACAAGAATTTTATAGTGGTTCCCCTAAACTTGGGTAGTCCACTCTTCTACCACCCTGGTAGGAATCCACTACAGGATGAGTTAATCAGGTGTCCTGGGCACCAATGAGCTTTTGATAAGGTGCTCAAAAACCAAACTGGATTTTTTTGATAAGGCATCTTGCCACCACTGAGTTTTGACAAGGTCTCAAAAACCATGCAGAACTTTTGAAGGGAGTTCAAGAACCCTTTGTATAGTGGGGAAGGGAGAGTAGATTTTGTCTTCTCTGTTCAACAATCTAAGAAAAGCAC
Source organism: Platanthera zijinensis (assembly GCA_039513925.1). Taxonomy (NCBI): domain Eukaryota; kingdom Viridiplantae; phylum Streptophyta; class Magnoliopsida; order Asparagales; family Orchidaceae; genus Platanthera; species Platanthera zijinensis. Next base: position 245,772,295 of record CM077078.1, on the reverse strand, counting down.
AAGTGGATTTTGATGATGTTGTCAAATATCCCCCTGGGATTAGCAGTATGTTCAGGAGTTGAAGCTTTGCAAAGGGTGATAGGTCTTCAATGAATGACTGCTCTAGCAAATGATGATTTCAGCAAAGGCTGAAATGTGAGTTTTCTTGGAATGTGAATGATGAAGCCTTGATGATGTTGATCTTCCAGTAAGCCTTTAGACTAATGTAGAGTAGTTGTCTCTTCAGGCTTCCTAGAACAGTAGATCTGAGAAGAGCACTGGCTGTACAGGTGATGTTGAGTTCTTCCTAGAACACTGATTCCTGTATCTCTTTTTATTTTATTTTCTTTTCTTCTCTATTCTATTTTCACTACTTTCTACTTCTATTTGTTCCTCTGTATCTCTGTGTATATATTCTGATAGAAGGCAAATGGTCATTTGAATTCTTGCATTTATTACTGCTGCCTCTTAGTTACTCCAACGGCTATAATCTCCATAAATGCATTCTTGTAACTGTTCTGTAATAGAGCTGTGTTGGAATATGAACAGCTCACTTTGATTGGACCAAGGTTATCTTGAAAATCTACCTGGGAACTTGCATTCAGTGTGATGGCAGAAATCGTCGATCTCAACAAGATGATTGTCGATCTGAGCTCAGAAATATTGGAACTGGTTTGGGACAAAAAACGTCGATCTGAGCTCGGATATCGTTGAACGGAGTTCGACGCCTCGTGGACCTGAGCTCAGAGATCGTCGATCTCAGCTCGACGACTAAAATCATCTCGTTGATCTGAGCTTGACGCCAAGGTTTAATTCTGAATTCTTCTCTTTACTGATTTCTCTTGGCTGATTTTTTAAATATCTGAGAGCCTCTGACTTAGCACATCCTATGACCCTTAGCTATACATTGATGGGTCAATCTAATAGTCCTAAAGACATAGTGATCCTGACCCAAATCCAAACTAGGGTGTTTCAACATAGCCGACAATGAACATCAAAATCAAGGAATTCACTTGGGAGCGGAAATCAAGGTAAGGGAACAGCGTTGAGATGACTCAACACGTCTTGGCGTTAGGTGAGCCCCACTCACTCAACGCTTAACTAGACCTTGGCGTTGAGTGAGTTAGCATCACTCAGTGCCAGAAACAACCATGGAGTTGAGTGAGGTTCACTCACTCAATGCCCTCTATAAGAACAGCTCTGGCGTTGAGTGAGCTAAACTCACTGAATGCCAAAACAGTTATGGTGTTGATTGAGGTTCACTCACTCAACGCCTCCCGTAAGAAAACTCTGGCATTGAGTGAGCTAACCTCACTCAACACCAAAACAGCTATGGTGTTGAGTGAGGTTCACTCACTCAACGCCCTGGCACTTAATCGAAAACAGAGACTGCGGCGTTGAGTGAGTCCACCTCACTCAATGCCAAAGCAGCAATGGCGTTGAGTGAGGTTCACTCACTCAACGCCCTGGCACTTTAGCTGCAAAGAAGGGCTGTGGCGTTGAGTGAGTATACCTCACTCAACGCCAAAATAACAATGGCATTGAGTGAGGTTCACTCACTCAACACCAAAGGACTTGGTCGCAGACAGGTCTATGGCATTGAGTTAGTTCTCCTCACTCAACGCCAAAACCGAAATGGCATTTAGTGAGGTCGACTCACTCAACGCCAAAGTACTTAGCCTCAGAAAAGGCTGCGGCGTTGAGTGAGCCCACCTCACTCAACGCCAAAGTTCTTGGCCGCACAGAAAGCTACGGCATTGAGTGAGTTCACCTTACTCAACGCCAAAACCGAAATGGCGTTGAGTGAGGTCGACTCACTCAAAGCCAAAGTACTTAGACTCAGAAAAGGCTGCGGCATTGAGTGATCCCACCACACTCAACGCCAAATTACTTGGCCGCACAGAAAGCTACGGCGTTGAGTGAGTTCACCTCACTCAATGCCAAAATTGAAATGGTGTTGAGTGAGGTCGACTCACTCAACGCCAAAGTACTTAGCCACAAAAAAGGCTGCGGCGTTGAGTGAGCCCACCTCACTCAACGCCAAAGTACTTGGCCACACAGAAAGTCGCGACGTTGAGTTAGTTCACCTCACTCAATGCCAAAACAGAAATGGCGTTGAGTGAGGTCGACTCACTCAACGCCAAAGTACTTAGCCTCTAGCAGGGGCCGCAGCGTTGAGTGAGTCCACCTCACTCAACGCCCTAGTACTTAGCCGAAAATAAGAAACAGTCTAAACTATGGCTTTGAGTGTGTGCACCACACTCAACGCCAAACCTGGGTGGCTTTTGGCTTTGAGTGTGTGCACCACACTCAATGCCAAAACCAGAGAGCTTACCAAGTCTGGTTCTAACCAGAGCACTACCACAGAAATCTCCCTCTCTCTCGGCTCCACCCACAAAAGCACAAAACAAGAAATAAATAAATAAAAAATCTTGAGTCTAAATGGTGGAAACAACCAGCGGGTTGGGCAAAAATTGCACAAGGGGGAAGATCAAAACAGAATTTTAGGGCTAACCTTAAACTACTGCACAGAATTTTAGCAAGCAAAAGAGAAAAACTTGGCTTCTATCCTAGGGCTAACCGGGTAGTTAAGATGGGGAAGATAAAAACAACAAGTGCAAGAACCACTTTCCTCGATTTTTCAGCGAAGCTTCACTCGAGCCCTTCCTTTCCCTCGACACCAACAGCAACAACACCTAGCCAGCACATCTCGAGTTTTAATGGCGGAAGGAGCAAAAACCGAAAATTCAAATCTATTAAAAACCCTACGAAAATCAAATCCCTTACAGTAGAAACAAAGATCGGAGCGAGAGAAATCTATATCCACTCTCGGAATCGAAATCCGTCCACAAACGCACCCAGAATCGCCGTCCAAAGGGGTAGCAGGTTCGACGGTTTTCTTCTGTTTTCCGCGAACAGGAGCGGGCGACGTTATTTTTTTGGGAAGGAGAAGAATGGGCCCGCTAAATTGGCTTAAGGCTTATAAATAAATCTAAACACGCCTATTCAGCCTTAACCGCCTCCTAAACCACCGGTTCCAATCACTTAGCCTAATAATTCTAATTTGCATTTACTCTTAGCACACCCAAAATGATGCGAAAACCGAACTACCTCGGAATTCGACGAAACTCACACCGTAGCTAAATACCCATGCTATGAACGCAACGGCGAAGTCAAAATTAACTTTCTACGAACAAAACTCGAGTTATACCCACCCGAAGTAAAAATACAAGCATTCCCTGAGAGGCCACACCGGGTCACCCAAAACAACCTGGCTTGCTAGGGAGATCTTGCCAATAGACTACAAAATAGGCTACTCAGTTCTAAGGAGTTAAGACCACACTCCACAGATGACACAAGACAAGAAAATGCGTCGACGTAATGCCAAACGAGAATTAAATAATCGCAGAAAAATCGGGGGCGTTACACTTGGTCTTCCTTGGCCATGAATGGTCTTCCTCCCATTTCTCTCTCCTCCATTAAAGGGCAAGTGGAGATTTTCTCTCTCCTAGTCACCTTGGCCGAAATTAAAGGGGTAATTCAGTCAAGCTACACCCCATAAACTCATCTAAATGATTATCATGAGGCTAGCCCAAATGGGGGAAATGGGTTTGAGCTTGGGTTAGCCCATTTGGGCTAATTTGACCTAACACTAGGGTAGAGTTGACCTTGGTCAACATGACCATTTGGGTTGACCCCAATGGGTCCTTGGTGTTCCATTGGCCTCCCCTAGGGTCTAGGTAGTCTTGGGTAGGGTTGACTTGGCATTTTGGAGGCCACCTGCCCCTTAGTTAGGGCACTTTGGCCATTTTAGGGCTAGGGTTGACTTGGGTCAACTTAGCCTCTTGGGTTGACCCCAATGGGTCCTTGGTGACCCATTGACCTCACTTTAGGGTTAGGGAGGCATGTGTGGGGTTCACTTAGCTAAGGGAAGGTCAATTGACCCTAAGTAGGCCAATTTGACCCATTTAGGTTTAGGGTGGACCTAGGTCAACTTGACCACTTTGATTGCCACCAATGGGTCCTTAGTGACCCAATAAACCACCTAAGGGGTTAGGGGTGTTTTGGTGGGGTTCATGAAGTTAATTTTAAACCCTAAGTTCAAACCCTAGGTCTGGTGGTGAGGCTGTATTATAGGCAGACCAAGGTGATTTTTACCTTGGCCCTTGTTCACTTGGTCCTTTGAGCTTCTTATGGTTTTGTCAAGACCTAATCATGAAAAAACCACTCCTAGGGGCCTAGTTGTTTGAGGGATGTTACAAATCCCAATATATAAAAATAAAAATTTCGTCCCCGAAATTAAGGTTAAGCATACGGGATTTCTACTAAAGTAAAAGTATATAACATCCCTACGAGTTGAAGGTATACCTAACTCGAAGAGTTCCGGGTACTTTTATTGCATCAAGTCATGTGGCTCCCAAGTGTGCTCTTCCTGCCTATGGTTTCTCCACAGAACCTTGACTAGCAGAACCTTCTTGCATCGCAAGACCCGCATCGCCGTATCATCGATCCTGAATGGCCCCATGTTGACTGATCGATTTGAGGCCACCGGGCCTTCTGTGGTGGAAATCAGCTACTTATGGCATAGTAGAGCCCTCCGAAGTGAAGAGATGTGAAATACGTCGTGCAACCCCGCTAACTCTGGTGGTAGCTCCAGTCTGTAATCCAAGGGGCCGATCCGCTCTAGGGATCCTCTAAGGCCCCATATATCTCAGACTGAGCTTCTTCCGCCCGCGAACCTGCGAGACTCCATGCATCATCCGTGTCTTCAAGAAAACCTGGTCTCCCACCTTGAACTCTACCAGACGATGTCGTGCATTATAGTATTTGTCCTTCCTGCTCTAGGCTTCCAACATCCTATCCCGGATCAATCTCACCTGAGCATCTGTGTCCTCCACGAACTCCGAGCCGAGTGCATTCAGATCCTTATCCTAGATCAAAGATAGTGGGGTCCTGTACCTCCGTCCATATAAAGCCTCATAAGGGTCCATGCCTATGCTGTACTGATGGCTATTTTTGAATGATAACTCGATCAGCGACATCAGTCTCTCCCAGGGCTTGCCACGGTCCAAAATACATAGGCATGGAAAATCCTCCAATGTCCGGTTGGTGCGTTCCGTCTGCCCATCTATCTGAGGGTGTAAATCTGTGTTGAACGTCAACCGAGAACCCAGATAGGTCTTAACTGACCTCGACTCCTTGGATGTAAACCATCCATCACGATCTGACACGATCGTCCTGGGCACTCCATGATAACGAACAAACTGTTCGACGAACCTCCGCACTAGAACACTGACCGGAGAATCCTTCGCAATTAGAATAAATCTGGCAACTTTCATCAGTCTATCGACAATCACCCAAATTGAATCATTCCCAGCATGAGATCGAGGTATCCTATGTATAAAATCCATGGCTACGTCCTCAAACTTCCATTCTGGCACTAGAAGTGGTTGTAGTAATCCGGTCAGGCTCTTGCACTCCGCCTTAACGAGCTGACAAGCCTCGCAATGGGTCACGAAGTATGTAATATCCTTCTTCATGCCCGACAAATACATCATCCTCTTTAGGTCTGCTGCCATCTTCTTGATCCCTAGGTGCACTGAATATCTGTTACCGTGTGCCTTTGCCATAATATCCTCCCGAATTCAGCCTCCTTCCAGTATATAAACCCTGTCTCTAAAGCATATCAGTCCATCTCTCAGAGAGTAATCCCCCGTCTTGACTTCCTCCAAGTCCCTAAATATAGGCTCTGTCCTCGCATCCAGCCTCTGCCATCCCTGATGCGATCCCAAATGTCGTCGGTGGCAATCATCGATGACAGGTACTCTGCATATAGCTCTAGGTCATCCCCGGACACCAGAGTTATCTACATCTCCTCCAATATCTGCACTAACTCCATAGCCATCATCTGAGGCCCTGCTCCAGATGTTGTTGCTCTCCAGCTCAGAGCGTCTGCTACCACATTTGCCTTCCCAGGATGATAGTGCATGGTATATTGATAGTCCGACAAAAACTCTACCCAGTGTCTCTGTCTGATGTTTGGCTCCTTCTGTGTGTCCACGTACTTCAGGTTCTTTTTGTCTGAGAATATATCGCAGTAGACCCCATAAAGGTAATGCCTCCAGATCTTCAGGGCAAAGATAACCGCTCCCATCTCCAAGTCATGCACCGGGTAATTTTTCTCGTGTTTCTTCAATTGACGGGAGGCGTAAGCTATCACGTGCTCATTCTGCATCATAACGGCACCCATCCCCTGATATAATGCATCTATATAGACCTGAAATCCTTCCTTCCTAGATGGAAGAGCAAGGATAGGGGCCGGGGTTAGCCAACCCTTCAGCTCCAGAAAGGCAGCCTCACACCGTGGCGTCCAAACAAATGGTGTCTCCTTCTTCGTCAGAGATGTGAGAGGGAGAGCAATTTTAGAGAATCCCTCCACGAACTTCTGGTAGTATCCGATAAGTCCTAGGAAACTCCTCACATCAGTGGCCATCTTCAGCGGTGGCCAATCCCGCACTACTTGAACCTTTGTCGGATCTACTACCAATCCTGCCCCACTAATAATATGGCCGAAAAAGGCCACTTCCTTCAGCAAAAATTGGAACTTGCTGAACTTAGCATGTAACTGGTGCTCTCGGAGCTTCTCCAGGGTCAAAGCTAAGTGACGTGCATGCTCCTCCTCAGACCTCGAATAGATGAGGATATCGTCAATAAACACGATGACGAAGACATCCAGATATTGCTCGAATACCCAGTTCATCAAACTCATGAACACGGATGGTGAATTTGTGAGTCAAGAGGGCATCACGGTAAACTCATACAGCCCGTATCTACTGCTGAAAGCTGTCTTCAGGGTATCCTCCTCTTAAATATGTAGCTGGTAATAACCTAACCTCAGATCCATCTTTAAGAACCAATGAGCACCCTCCAACTGGTCAAACAGCTCGTCAATCCTTGGTAGAGGATACGTGTTCTGGACCGTCAGCCTGTTCAAAGCCCTGTATTAAATGCATAATCGGAGTGTCACATCCTATTTATTGACGAACAGTACCGGATCTCCCCAAGGTGAAGAGCTTGGCCGGACAAATCTGGATTCCACTAGCGCCTACAGCTGGCTTCGAAACTCCACCAACTCCTTCGAGGCCATCCAATAAGGAGATCTGGATGCCGGCTTAGCCCCCGGCACGAGCTGTATCTGGAAATCCTTCTCCTGATGTGGGGGTAGCCCTGGCAACTTCTCCGGGAATACGTCAGCAAAATCTCGTACCACCGAGATATTAGAAATGGAATCCTTGGCCTCGGCCATCTCGAACAGCACTTGGTAGACCTCGTCTCCCTACATATGGGCTTTGACGGCCTGTCCTGACGATAGTAAGAGGTGGGAGTTAGATCTAATACCTTCGATGACAACGTAGGAGTCCCTGTGCCTCAAGGTGATCCTCCTCGATAGGTAATCGATCTGGGCATGGTTCCAATGCAACCATTTCAAGCCCAAGATCAGGTCGAAGTATGGAATCCTTAGGATCACCGCTGGTGCTTCAAATATCTTTCCGCTGATTTCTGCCTCCATATTGCAATGGGCAGAGGTTAATAGCTCCAATCCGTCGGGTAGACTCACCCTTATCGTCAAGCCTATGAATCGTTCCACGTCTTCTAGTCCTTCCACGAAGGCTTCTGACACGAACGAGTGCGAAGCCCCCGTATTGAACATTGTATTAGCAGGCTTGCCGCTGACAAAGACTATGCTTGAGGTGGTTAAATGTCTTAGAAATCTAGTAATAGTTTTCTTTCCTATTTCTAACAATTCTATATCCATGAGTCTAGCTTTTAGGAAAGAAAAGGACTTAAAATCACCGGCGTACCTGTTATTACCTTCTCCGGGTTTCGGGGCTGAGCCAAGTCTAAGGCATACACTTGCCCTCTATCCTTCATGCAGTCTCCGCCCTGAAATCCACGTCCTCGGCCGCGTCCTCGACTACAAAACTGCCGAGCAGGTAGGGCATCCTGAAGTACTGGTAGGGGTGCTTCCCTCATGGGGCAGCTCCTCTTAAAGTGCCCCGGCTGGTTGCACCGGAAACATACCTGTGCCCTTTCCCCTGTCCTTGGCATCTACCATATCTTAAGGGCTGAGGAGCCAATACCACCGGGTCCCTCTGTTCCTTCCTGTCCTCCCGGCGGGGTTGATCCCCATTTCTCCTTTCTCTGATGACATGCCCTTTGGGCTGGTCCCTCCTGCCACCAATCACTACGTCGTTAGCCGGTCTCTTCCATCCCTATACTGTAAGCTGATCTGCCTTTCGCTTCTTGGCCATCTCCAAGATCCTGGTCAGGCTCCCATCAGAGACGAAGAGGAGGGCTTGTCTCATGTCATCATGTAGGCCTTTGTAGAACCTCTTGGCGTAGCCCATGTCATCCAACTGATATGAGTCTGTATTGCAGGCTAGATGTGTGAACTCCCTGTAGTACACTAACACAATCCTGTTGCCCTGCCTCAACTGCAGGAACCTATCTTCAACCTCATCCCTCGTTGACTGAGGTACAAAAGGCTCCAATAGAGCTGCTATGAACTCCTCCCAGGAGATTTCCGCACAATCCACTCCAGCAAAGCTGGTGTCTAGCTGTGACTTCCACCATCTCTTCCCCTTTGACTCTAAGCAGGAAACTGCCAAGGCAACCGCCTTCTTCGTCGGACATTGAATTCCAGCCAACATCTTATAGATGATTTCCAACCACTCCTCCGCACGTATTGCTGACTCCGTCCCGAGGTTGGATGGAAGAGAAAGCCCCTAAAAGGCACTCATCCAGTTGTCCCTGGGATTTGGTTGTGGAGCCAGGGCCTGCTGAGTCCTGAAGGCCTCTAGAATGGTCGTTAGTTTATGCCCCATCTCCATCTATTGGAACGGAGTCGGTGCTGGCGGGGGTGGAACCACATTCTGTGCCTGAGGTGTACCCTGCTGTGGAGTAGGGTTTGCCGCAGGCTACAAAGGAAAAATTCCAATTGTTAGATAATGTACAAGTGGAACTAAAGAACAAAGTGGACTTTTTCATGTGATTCCCCTTATGGGCACACCATTACTTTCGCTGCTAGTTTGTCCGCAAACTAAGCTCGTGTGGGGTTGCCTAGGGTTTTTGTGGACTACTTCTCTTAGGATCGATGTTTGCTCTGATACCAGTTTGTAAGACCCAATTTTTTATTTTTAAAACCCCGAGGTCTTATACCCAGAATCGCTGTTTTGCGGTGACACTGACATTCAGGAAGGTCCCCATTGCAAAATGCCGATCCTGGCAGCCTTTTACGATCACCAAAGAGAAATAAGCTTAAACCAATTCTGATAAAACTTAGTCCAAAATCACATATAATAAAAAATATGAGAAATCACATCAAGTCCACATGATAATAGAAGTACTGAAATAGAACAGTACAAAGAAATATAAACGGTCTCAGGCCCGGTACATCAATCCTCACTACATACTGTCACGTAAGCTAAGTAAACTAATCACTCACCGAGCCAGTAGCTGGTGCTCTTGTGCTAGACTGGCCCACCTCCATGTGCACCGTACTCCGCTGGTGTTGTATCCCCTACTGTTGCTCCATGTCTCCCATCCGGAGCTCCGGAATGTTGTGGTCCGAAAACCATTAGTCAAAATACTAAGACCTATCATCCCCTACCCCTCCCCCATGGCTCCTAGTCACCGAGTAGGGAGGAGGAAAGGGAAGCTATGAAGGTAGAGAATAAACAAAGCAGGTGACGGTGGAACTATTCTAGCAGTTGTTCATAATGTATATAAAACTAAGGAAGGAAGGTACAAGCTAGCAGTTCTATAATAGCAAGCAGTAAGGTAAACAAGTAGAATAAAGCAACATATGTAAGAAAGACATACTAAGAAGTAAGTAACCTTAACTTATATGAATGCTCATACAAACTTATAAGTTAAGGGGTCTTCTACAAGTCTCCCATCATATAAAAAGTCCCATACCGATTTATACGTTGGGGTGTAGGTTGTATGCAAGTATGAGTGTAGTGATATGTTATGTCATGATTCATGCAAGTGCAACTCACGCACATGACTTTATGCGCATAGACTTTTAGTTCCCCCTTTTTTGGAAGCTAGCTTCACTCCCAAGAACCTCCGTAGTGGCAAACGGAGACAGTGGGTCGGACCCCCCACTCCTAGGCGGGTATCCATACTACCAGGCCTAGCCCTTACGTACACCTCTAGAAGGACACAACCCAGAGTCACCACGTACTAATGTTGGCCATAACCACCAGTCTTCCTTTGGTTAAGTGTAAACCACACCCGTCGAGTCAGCGTATCGACGTCGGTGTGAACGACAATCCAATACCAAAGACTCACCACCTTTTATCTTATGTACATGCAATAGTATTATATTCTCCCACCGAGCCAAAGCTCCCCAGACTATCTCGTCCGTCACAATTATCTACCGAGCCATCCGCTCGCCGGGCTAACCTGCCCACCACTAAAAGCACTGAGCCTACCGCTCGTGAGACCCAACCTAACTCCCATAACACTGGGGAGTGTAAGTGTAAGTGTAATCCTAGTTATACTAATTACTCTTATCATTGATTATTCTTACAGTTTACGTTAACCTTGGAATGCCCTAGGTATTCTCGGTGAAGGGCTTTCACAGGGCACTAGGAACTATGATGATAGCTGAAGCCAATCGTTCCCTTTCATAAGGCACTTACTATTATTGGTTAATACCCAATTACTGATCCCTTTTAATGTGATATTGGATCTAAGCCTAGTGTATTTGACCCTTCCTCTCTACAGGGAAGACGATGTTTCGTCGAACCCGAGTACCACCAACACTAGTCTTCCCATCATTACTCCTCACCATGACTCTCATTGATGAGCACATTTCTATTTCACCATAACAGTAAAACTGATACCCCAACTCTCTATGTTCATTTTACATTCTGTTATAATTTCTGTCATTTCACTATATGCAGACCAGTCTAAGCTATATGATGTATATGATAGGAGGTACTCCAAATTTACATACAAAAGCCCTAAAATATTTATTGGGGGTCTATCATGATATATTTAGCCTAAATCCAGAAACATGGAATTTTCCTAAATAAATTGGCATTTAATTAATTTTCCCAAAAATTGGTCCATGGATGATTTGAACAAGAAGTACTATATTTACTTAAGATATGACCATACAAAAATTATGAACACAATAGGATAGAAGGATATCAGTGAATACCAAATTTCATAAATTTTTATAAAGGAATTATCCTCCAAATAAATAATCCAAGGTAATTCAAATAAATAGGGGTAATAAAGGGAGTACCATAAATACTTGTCTAAAAATTATACAAAAATTAACATAGTTTATTATTATCATAAAACTTTACTGACTAAATTTCATGCAATTCCAGGGTCAGTAAACTATCTATAAAAATATCTCAACTAAATCCATCATGGGGCACTTTGTGAAGGAACATCCCTGTAATCTCAACTAAACAACATGTAAATATTTTTCCAAGCTTCTTTATGACCTAAATATGTACTCTGGCTAAGTAACATAACTTTCCATCAATCTATAGTATTTATCTTCTATTTATCAATGTAGGGTGCACTAGTTTACTTTACACATGATGTACTAAAAAGAAATGTTCAACTATACCAAATAATTCACTAGTGCATCTACATGCTATTTTATCAGCTTTTCCAGAGTTTGAAATCATTCTAAGATATATAAACCATATTTACATCAATATCATCACAAGGGCAAGACGAAGTTTATAACTACAAGGGTGAGCTACTATTATCTAGACACCCTATAATAAATTCCAGAGGTATATATCACTATGACAATACTCCTACCAAAATATCACAAAGATCCAAGGTCATATGACCCATTGAATATTCCCTAAGGTATAAGGACCTAAATATCTACTGTGTGCTCTAAGTGGGGTGCATGTGTCCAAAGTCAAACAAATCCCTTCCTAGGGCATTTCACCTCCCTAGGATCACATGGACTAATCAACAAGTCCATCTTAGGACATAACACCCTATGTCCTTCACAAATTCCCAAAGTTCAACCTTAGGGTTTGAACTTGGTTCCTAGGGAAAATCTACCCTAATCTATCCCATACTCCATGTGAGGGAGTTAAATATCATAACAATTCAGTGGTCCAAGTTTCAATCTCTGTTGAGGTGATTTGGCCACCTAAAACCCACAAGGGACACTTTGACCTAATTACCCCTTTTTGGTCCAACTTAGGGTTTGCTTATTTCCAAACAAAATCATCTCCAAATGGGATAAAAATTTATACAGAGCCTTATGATGAACCCAAGGACGACCACTCACCAAAATTTGGGAGGGTTTGGAGGTCATTAGACCTTTTAAATAATTCATACATAGATTATTACATTTCTACAAAAACTTTAGGAAAATGTTTTCCAAAAATTCCCATTTTTGTATATGTCCCAGGTATAGGTAAGAGTGACCCCCATCCAAAATTTCAACTCATTTGGATGGATGGATTGATGGGGGCACTCAAAATAGTCTCTAGTCTAGCCTAGGTATAGTCCTTACCAAAATGAGTGCTCTGGTCAAACCACTTACTCAAATGGGTTAAAACCAATTTTAAATTAACGTAGACTCATAGAGCTTCAATTTTTATGTTGACCACTTTCTCTGATTAAGCCTTTAAATATTTTTAAATTAATTCCTAAGATGACTGATTTTGTGTGACAAAAAATACATTAAATCTATGATATATATAATATGATCTTGCACAGATCTTGACACAATCCGACGATTGCTGGCCATCTTTTTCCTCCAGCCGACGGGTGAGATTTACCCAACCTGGAGCATCTTCTAGCCCAATTTCCCGACCAACCGACAACCTCCCTGGCCGGCTACCACCTTCGTTGAGGTGGGGGCTATCGTCGGGCGGGGGCACGGCCACCTGAGGGGCCGTTCCGGCGATCCCGACACTTGAATTTTTCCTGGAAAACCAGGAAAACGGAAGCTTTGATCTAGCAATGGAGAAAAATTCTCAATCTAAATAAATCCTAGTATCTACCCATAGAAGAATGAGAAGGGGAGGACCTTATTGGAGGGCTAGAGGCGGGTCGATCGTCGGATTGTCATGGTGGTGATGGCGCCGCTCGGGTTTCTACAACAACACAGTCAAGTTTCCCGAATCCTTCAGGTAAGGTATGGAAATGAATCCTCTGAGTCTAGTGATGCTTTTAAAGTCATTAAATGGGGAAAAGAAGGGGCCAAGCACCAATGGCCATTAATGGCCATAAATGGTGTTTTCGGCGATGGGTGGATTCACTGTTTCGGCCATGAACAGCCACCAAAATGGCCCTTGACCTTCCCTAAATTGAATGGGGCATTGAATCAGCCCCCTTGGAGGTGGAGGGAGGGGCTCTTGGTCTTCCTTGGCCATGAATGGTCTTCCTCCCATTTCTCTCTCCTCCATTAAAGGGCAAGTGGAGCTTTTCTATCTCCTAGTCACCTTGGACAAAATTAAAGGGGTAATTCAGTCAAGAAACACCCCATAAATTCATCTAAATAATTATCATGAGGCTAGCCTAAATGGGGGAAATGGGTTTGAGCTTGGGTTAGCCCATTTGGGCTTATTTGACCTAACACTAGGGTAGAGTTGACCTTGGTCAACATGACAATTTGGGTTGACCCCAATGGGTCCTTGGTGACCAATTGATTCCCCTAGGGTCTAAGTAAGGTTGGGTAGGGTTGACTTGGCACTTTAGAGGTCACATACCCCTTAGTTAGGACACTTTGGCCATTTTAGAGTTAGGGTTGACTTACATCAACTTAGCCTCTTGGGTTGACACCAATGGGTCATTGGTGACCCATTGACCTCCCTTTAGGGTTAGGGAGGCATGTGTGGGGTTCACTTAGCTAAGGTAAGGTCAATTGACCCTAAGTAGGCAAGTTTGCCCCATTTAGGGTTAGGGTGGACCTAGGTCAACTTGACCACTTTGATTGCCCCTAATGGGTCCTTAGTGACCCTATGGACCACCCAAGGGGTTAGGTGTGTTGTGGAGGGGTTCATGAAGTCAAGTTGAAGCCCTAAGCTCAAACCCTAGGTCTACTGGTGAGGCTGTTCTATAGGAAGACCAAGGTGATTTTCACCTTGGCCCTTGTTCACTTGGTCCTTTGAGTTTCTTATGGTTTTGTCATGACAAAACCACTCCTAGGGTTCTAGTTGTTTGAGGGATGTTATAGTTTTCCTGCAGGTACCAATGGTTGTGGTATTTTTCCTGAGCATCTCGGCTTTATTTCTCAGAGGAGGCAAAACCTCGTACATTTTTGTTCTCGCACGATTACTAGCCCCATCTGAGCAAGACCACTGTTCGTGCACGGTCATTTGCTCGTCATGATGAGCGTTGAGTGAGGCCACTCCTCGTGTGGATTTCTTCATGCACAATTACTGCCCCCCTCTCTGTGCACGATCACTGGTTATGCACGACTATTTTCAATGATTTTTTTGTGAAATGCACAAGTGTACGCATGATTATAATCGCACGACCACTGGTCGTGCGAGGAAAGACCTTTTCCTCCGAAAAACTCAATTTTTCCCATCAATTCATGTTCCTTCTAGCATGAGCACAGGCTTTTCCTTCTTGCACGACCATTGGTCATGCTCCTACTCTTATGATCGGATAAAATTTGTTGCGCCTATAAATAGCCCGCTCTATTTTCTTCCTTAAGGAGGTCACTTTTTCTTGTTCCTGTCCGCAATTTTTCGCGGTTTTTAGATTTTTAAGGCAAGGGATCAGCCCCTAGGATCTTCCCACCATCCAGAAGCTCAAGGAAGAAGAGAAAGAGGTCCTCCACTCATTGCAAGCTAGGGATTAGAAGAAGAGGACGTCGAGGGTGCAAACCACTTGAGAAGACGGGTCCAATGGGAGCTTGTGACAGAGGTTACTCTACCCTAGACGATATCTAATGAGCGAGTCATTCACAGAGTTATTATCCAGTGCCAACCTATCCTATACAGAAGAGTAAAAAGCACTGTTTATATCTCTTTTCTTTTCTCCCGCACATTCGGCTGAGTTGGTAGTTATTTTTCTTCTATGTTGTTGGTGGTGTGAAACTGTAAGGAAAGACATGAGGTACTTGGGAATTAGTGAGATTATGAAAAAAGATAGGGCATAATGGTAACAAAAGATCCATATAGCCTACCCCACTATAGTGGGATAAAGGCTTGAATGTTATTGTTATTGGTGGTGGTGGTGTGGATTGAACTTGAATAGATTGTCATTTTTTGTGTATTAAAGCACATCTCGTATTATTCTTTTCTTTGGACTACCATAGGAGGCCTAGTGCCTTGTTTGTTGTGATTTTTTCCATGATATTTGTGATTTATATGTTGTGAATGAGTTGTGTGGCCGTTGTCTTGATTGACACAAGCATTTTGCGAGGTAGAGGGCAGCGGCCCAAAGAAAAGTGAATCATAGATAGACGATCAGCAGTGGTGTGAGGAGGTGTTGGTGGCCCACCCCCCCCCCCCATGAAAACACTGATTTTAGAGACTTCAATCTCAAGTTCATCCTAAAATTAAAATCCACCTAGCCGTTCACCATGTGAGATTGATACTCGGGGATCACTCCACATTTTATTATTACTTGACAATAGTGCGTGCACTTTCCCTTCCGTTAATCGAACCCATAAGACCTCGGGTCCTCCTAAGGCATGAACAAACAAAGGTTCTTCAGCACATCCACCGGATAGACACCATGTCTGTTGAAACCGAAAACTCGGTCTCAATGGAATTCACCCTTAGGGAAGGGGTGATCGCGCACCTACTTCTCTCCTACAAGCAAAATGACAAATGAGAACAGACCCAAGGGCTCGGTGTGGAGATCCCACCACACACCCGGAATATCTTAGAGTGCTTCTCCCACCCTTAGCCAAAAGCCGAGCTAAGGCTACCTCAAAAAGCGCAAGAAAGTCTGGGGGCAAGAAAGCATGCCTTATGAGGTGCCACCTTGGGTCTATTTATAGCCCTCACTGTCCTGAAATTAATAGATTGCTCATGGCTGGTCTGCCAACAACCAAATCCCGCTGTTCTGAACAGCTATGTGCAGCCCAACTGGGTCTGCCAAAAGCGCAACTTTGCTGTTCTAACTGGATATGGGCAGGCCGGTGAAGATAAAATTGTAAAAAAACACCTCATGGGTGGCCGGGCGAGTGTGAGTCGGCCTATCTACCTCGGGCAGGAGCTAAAGAACCCAAAGGCGGCGATTAGAGACTGATTACTCAACGCCCCAGCCAGGAGGGCAACGCGGGCATCCATTAGGGCGGCATAACTCAACGCTATTGCCAGGAGGGTGCCGAGAGTATGGGTAAAATGGAAACGAAAACTCACATGAGAGCTAGGCGGGTGCCCCTCTTATGTCCGCACTCGCCTAGGTCGGCGAGTGCTCGATGAGGATGGCACTCGCCAATCCTACCGGGACTTTGGCGAGCGCGGGCCCAGCTGGCCCTACTTGCCTGGCTCCTGCCGAGCTCTACTAGGGCAAGCGCGAGCTAGCCCGCCTAGCTGATTCGCGCAGCTTGTCCTCCTAACCATGGAGAGAGTGAATTGGTTATTCCACATCCGCACGCTCGATGTCCTGACGCGGGTCGCCTTCTCGGTTCTTCTTGTCTAGGTCGATGGCCCACTCGGCGAACACGGGGTTGTACACAATCCCCGTTTTTTTGAGCTTGGTCAAGCTCGGAAAGAATCATCCAACCCACGTGTTCGGTGAGTGCTTTGCTGAGCTGGAGGGAATTTTTTTTTAGGGGGGGGCCACCCTCGTGCTATAAATACACCGTCGGACCTTTGGAAAAATTCCTCCTTTCCCTACCCTTCTCTGCGATCTATAGCTGAACAATGCCTATATCTGAGGAGATGCGGGCTCGCCTAGAGGCTGCGGGGAGGGGACTCGGGAGTTGTCCCTTGGCTCTGCCCTGTGGTTGGCGCGCAGGTTGACTGGACCCCTCTTCAGGCCAAAAAAGGGAAAAAAGGTCTGGCGGTCCCCCTCGGATGGTCCCATGGCGTTAACTTCGCCGGCCGGTGCCGAGATCGCCCCTGAGGTACGCGGGCCTTTCTGTCCGACTCATGGCTCTGCTTCTAATTTCTCCTTTCTGCAGGGGTCGGCTCGTGAGGGTGGAGAGGATAGGGGAGAAACGGGGCACTCCTCCCTATTGATGGCTGAACGGGTCGCGAGCCCCTTTGCGCAGGGGTATGTCCCTACTGCATTGTCTACATTGATAATGCCTCCCAGCCTGGGGAAAACCCTTACTGTTCTTGGAGGAGAACCTTTCCATGGCTGGCTGGGTACCTCCCGACTGGCTGCCGGTGCGGGTGACATGCCGACCCCGGGTAAGCTTCCCACTTTTGCCCGCTTACCACTGCTTGCTCTTTCTGACTCCTTCCCGCAAGTTTTAACTCGGTCTCCTCCTCTAACGTTGAGATAAGCAAAGGGTATTTGCCTCCCCCTGATACGGATGACATTTTCGAGTACCTGGGGGACCCGCTGGATGTCGATAAGATGAAAAGGCAGGTGATGCGGCTATTTCAAAAACACATGTTATTACTGCAGAAGGTCTTCAATAGTGTGTACAAGGACAAGGCCGAGGCAGAGGAGCGATTTGCAGTCTTGGAGGGGGCGAGGAACCCATCTGACAGAGATGGAGTGACCTCTCCGGGTGTACACATTATGCGAGCTGAGGAGCGGCTTTGGCATACCTTGGAGCAGGTCGATCTGGCCCAGCAAGATTTGTTGGCGGTCCGCGAGTATCACTACCCTCGCGTACCACCCCGATCTGGCATGGGGAGGCAGGGCAGATGGAAGTGGATTCAGTACTGAGCCGTTTGCCCCCTCTCCATTATTGGTCTCCGGGCCCGGATCGTCTCCGCATGCCGAAACTAAAAAGCGTAGTAGGGTCATGAAACTCCTTTGTTCAGGACATTTTGATGTTTGTAATAATTTGGGACCTTCCTCACCCACTAATGGGTGATTGTTCGATGCATATTTCTTTTACTGCGTTGATGTTTCGTTTTCTCCGGGGAGCAGACGAGACGCTCTGGCTCACCCGGTTCTCCTTCAAGAGAGTGTGGTATTACTGAGCCGATTCGCTCAGCCCGCACATCCAGTTCCTGTAGTAGTGAGCCAGTCGCCCGCGGGTCGCAAGTCTGGGCGACTCGCGCACTGATTCAGGCGGGCTCTCATTACGGTCGTCCTCCTCTCATGCAGATGCAGACGAGAGCAGCTTGCGGCCGAGAACTTCTCGCGGCCTATCGGCGATCTGATGAGGATCCGGGTCAGGTTTGGAAGTCGAAACGTCAGGGCTAATTTTGTTATCCGCACTTTTCCCGTCGGCAGAACATTTTCCCTCCCTTTTTGATTCTATAAATAGGCCCAGCCGACCTCCTTCTCACCTATCGCATTTAAGATTTCTCTACTTCCTGCGATTTCTGACTCACCCATTTTCTGCAAGAACTCTGGCGTCCCGCTCGGCAATATTCCCACGAGATGGGTGGTGGCAGTGGCGATGCGGATGGGAGGAGTAAGTGCGCCTAGAATTTCTCCGAGCACGATTTATCTTATGCCTCCATCACCGAGCGCGAGTTCCTAGACGTCGTTGGCAACTTCGTGCCGCCAGGTTTTGTGGAGAGGCGACCTGGGAAGGGGGAGAGGATTAACGACCTCTCCGCAAATGAACTTACTATCCCTACAATATACTTTGAGGCGGGTCTCCGGCTACCCTTATGGTCGGAGGTCCGACAAACCTTCAAGTATTTCGGGGTTGTCCCTGGGCAGATGACTCCCAACTCCGTTGCGGTGGTGGTCGGGTTCGCCTGCTTCCTGCGGGAAGAGCGGATCGAGTTCAGCCTTACGGTCTTCCGCAAGCTGTTCTCCTTTCAGGCGAACAAGGACGGGACCGCCTTATTCTCCAGCAACCATGTCAAGGTGCGAGATATCATTAACAAGAGCCACAACTGGCTCAAGAAATTCATCTTCATCAAGGGGGACTTCGGCAACGTCCCCTTCTCCGCCCTCCTAGCCTGGGGGGAATGAAGCGGAGTTGTGCGGGTTCTTTGCCGGGAAGAACTTTGAAGTCGCTTTCCTCTGCAGGAACCTAGAAGATCTCGCCCCCGTCCCACCCAGGGAAGGTTAGTGTCTCACGTTTCCACCTTTTCCTTTGCCTACTTCACATTCTAAGTCTTTTCCTTCTCGCAGGCGAGCACGACATCCCGATTCACCCCCCGTATGAGAGTGTGCGGCTTGCCTCCAGCGAGCTAGCTCGCGTCGAGGCGCCGGCCAGCGCGCATCGCGAGATCACAGTACCTGCCGCCCAAAAGCGGTCTGGCCGCGAGCAGCCACTATCTCCACCACCACCCAAGAAAGCAAAAACCGCAGGCGGCGCGCCGCCCACAAGTCAGGAGAAGGGCAAGGTGTCGGCGGATCAACTAGCCGGAGATCTCACCCCCGCGGCCACCTTGCCCAGCAGTCCCCTTGGCGGAGCGGCTGGCACTTCCGCGCCGCAAGAAGTGGTGCAGCCCACCGCAAAGCCGGTGTTGAGAGGGCACCGTAACTTCGGCCTTGGAGGGCGGCCTCTCGACAAGCTCGGGAATCCCCTCCTCCAACTGGATAAAGAGGTCAACCAGGCCATCATCTCCACTCTGCTGCCGAGTTGGATGGAGCAAGATACCATTAGCGGGGAGGCCTACAACTTCTCGTTCGGCCTGTATGCGCGGGAGGATGCCGCGCTCTATGAGGAGGAGGTCACGCGGGTACTCGTGCACGAGAACGCGCGGGTCCAGCTCTACGGCCTAGAGCTGGCCCATATGATGGGCTGGCGGCTAACTCAGCTTGAGAATAACGCCCCTTCGCTCAATAAGTTGGTCGACGAGAAGGTGGCGGCCCTCGCCCAGTACCTGGGAGGAGTGGTATGTTTATCAACTCGCACTAATATTCTATTGCTTTTCCTCAAGCTCATCCCAGTCACCCTTCTTCTCACAGGATACGGCGACGGCAAGCCGGCTGGGTATCGAGATCGCCACCCTTGAGTATGAAAAGCAAGCACTGCGGGTGCGGGCGCGGGTGCGCGAGTTGGAGGTCGCAGAGGCCGCTCCATCGCTATCTAGCAGCGGTTGCCAGCTCGCTCACTACAACGAGTACAAGCTCGAAGTTATGATGTAGAAGAACATCGTCAGTGCTGCGAAATACACTCTCCAAACACTGCGGCGAGCCGACCCGATCAAGAGCGAGAGCAAGAAGCTTTCTGTGAGCGACGTGGTACTAGAATTATTCCTTCTGGTACCGAGGCCGGGAGACGGGCCATACCATCCCATTTAGGGGGTCTCGACGCTTGTGGGCTCGCCTCGCTGAAAGCTTGCGCCTCGCCCAACATAATTTTTGCTATAGTAGGAGTGCGGGCCGAGGCCCAGGACTTGTAATAATCAGTAATAATTTTTTGTGTTTGACCAAACTAATGTTTTCCCGGAAACTGTTTTACAGTGTTCTCTCTATAATATAAATTTCTTTTCTTTGACGCACTCGTTGTTCGTTTTGTACCTTCTGGCTTGTCGTTGCTCGCGAGCTGAGTCGCATATTCGTTCCGGACTTAAGCTTAGGAGTGACAGGCGCGATAGTTAGCCATACCGCGAGTAGCGACCTGCGTCCTTTGCCCGGGTGCGCCACGTGTTGGGTATTGTATCCACAATGTACCTGATTTGAAGAAGCCCCTGAATATGCTAAGGTGAATTGACAATGTATTTGATCACTTATCTTCAAGTTGTGCTTACAGTTATTCCTCGCTAAGTACACACCAATGTCAGGATGCAGTAGGTCAATATACACGGGTCTG
Organism: Platanthera zijinensis; assembly: GCA_039513925.1. Lineage (NCBI taxonomy): Eukaryota > Viridiplantae > Streptophyta > Magnoliopsida > Asparagales > Orchidaceae > Platanthera > Platanthera zijinensis. The sequence continues at coordinate 245,751,441 of CM077078.1, read as the reverse complement.
TGCAACGTAATCCCTTGTTGAGCAGATAAGTGTGTTGGCTTACGTGTACTCTCTCTATTGGAGTGTACTTACTTTCAAGCACAGGGTTAAGAAAGATCAAGAGCAGACAAGGAGCAAGGATGGGCCAAAGACCAGCTCAAGGGAAGAAAGGCGAAAATCGTCTAAGTAGAAATCGTCGAGAATCACTCAGTAATTCTCGCCGATTCGAGTGATTCTCGCCAAATCAACGAGAATCACTCGTTGATTCTCGCCGAATGGTGCCGGCTGTCTCGACGCCGCCCTGAATTCTACTAAGGCAGAATCGTCGAGAATCACGAAGTGATTCTTGCCGATTCATCGAGAATGACTCTGCATTCTCGATGATTCGGCGAGAATCAATTGTGATTCTCGCCGATTCTCTCCGGCTTGCTATTTCTATGTAGCTAGAATTCGTCTAAGTGGAATTCGGCGAGAATCGTAGGTGATTCTCGCCGATTCGTCGAGAATCACTTACGATTCTCGCTGAATTTGACTTAGGCAAATTTCTGCTATTCTCTGGACCGGTCCAAGTTAACATGCGCTGTTTGGAGCTGGTCTTAGGGCTTCTTTTTGGTGGGACCCACAACGGTCATGTTGGATGACCTAATGTATAAATACTTCGGTATTGTTGAGCAGCAAAAAAACAAATACACGGATTCAAAAATACGAGCCGCCGACGTGACCTAGATCGTGAATCTCGCTCCGTCACCATCGTCGCTCGTGCCAGTTGATTGCCATCGCTGATCTTGGTTTCTTCCAGATCTCCCGGCTACAGAAGCTCAACCAAGCACAGCGTCTCACGCGTCTAACCAGAGATCTTTTGTCTCTTGATTCGTAGATCGGGAAAACCTTCCCCTTCCGAATCGACCGAGACGATCGATCCTAGTGTGACCGTTGGAAGACCTTGCTAGCTTTGCTACGAAGGTTGAATCTCCAAAGAACAGCCGCAGCACTCTGTTGTCACCGCCAATCCCGAGAGCCAAGCCGCCGCCCTTCTTGCCACCGCCGGTTTCGGGGAGATTCACTCCAAGTGAGATCTAGGGACGTGGACTCTTCGTCGACTTCAAGAACACATTGTCGAACGAAGAGGGAAACCCTATTTTCCATAAGTAGTTTGTATTTCTAATACACTCCATTTTCAATTTTGTTGTAAAGGAACGTTGGTTCCTAGTTGTAAGGGTTGGGTGCAACCCGTGGTGTAGGAGTGGTGACTCCTTCGTTTGGAAGGGTTCCTTCCGTTAGTGTGAGGATTGGATTTCAATCCTGTTGGTGAAGTGACCGAGTCGTCCCTGGTTGGGAGATAGGTCGAAGGGGGAGAGTGGACGTACCTAAATCGGGGAACCACTATAATTTGCCTGTGTCTTTCTGTGCTGTGTTGTTTGATTTATTTGTGCAGGTACAATTCTAATTCCGCAAAAATGCTGCTATACACCTATTTCCCCCCCCCCCCATAGGTGAGGGTAGTTGGCACTAGGTGGACTTTCAAGTGGTATCAGAGGGAGGTTACTCATCAAAAAGGTTCACACCTTGAGTTTAATCCTACCACAAGTGCCAAGAAGAAGAAAGATATCCGCTATGGACGGACTCAAGTACTCCGGTAAAATCCCAGTGTGCACCAGACTAAACTTTCCTATCTGGAAGGAAAGAATTAGATTTTACATGGAAGCAGTCGACCCTCGACTCTTCATGGTCATGGAGGAGGGACCTTATATTCCCACTAAGGCCTCCACCATTGATCCTACCAAAATGGTGCCAAAGAAGCTTTCTGAAATGGATAAGGACGAGATGGTGCTGGTCGGACTTAACAAGAAGGCACAGAACATACTGATCAGCGCAGTCGATGACTCCATGATGCAGAACTTCTGCAACTACAGGAAAACCAAGGATATCTGGCACAGCTTGATTATCCTGATGGAGGGCACAGATGAAGTGAGGGATGATCGGAGATCCCTCCTGAATCAGAAATATGAGGCCTTCAGGCAGGGGCCCAAAGAAGAGATCGGAGTTACCTTCGAAAACTTCCTCAAGATCGTTAATGCTCTCAAGGGATATGGAAGAGTGTTCACTAATGGTGAACTTAATGATAAATTCCTTAGGTCCCTTACTAAGGAATGAGACACGAAGATCTGCGCCATCTTAGAGTTTGGCAGATTAGCTGAAACTGATCCTCAGATACTCTTTGGGAAGCTCATGTCCTATGAGCTCCAGTTGAACACGAGAAAAGCTGAAGAAGAAGCAGAGAAGGCTACAGCCAAGGAAAAGACGGTGGCCCTCAAATCCATTCACTCCAAGAAGGGCAAGGGTGCAGCTTCATCCCGTGCGGGGAAAAAGGATGAGGAGGAAGACTCCGAGCCATGCTCCTCCGGCTCAGAGTTGTCTGAAGAAGACTTCTCCCTCATCACCCGAGAATTCAAGAAGTTCCTCAAGATGAGGAATCAAAGAAAGAGAGAGGGCTCCTCCTCCAGAAATAAGAAGAAGAATTATTCTTCTGACAGGTATGAATCAAAACCGAACAAACATCGTAATACTGACATTATTTGTTTTGGATGCAATAAGCCAGGACACGCCGTGGCCGACTGCCATCAAGGCAAGAGAGAGAAGGGGAAGGGAGAAGAGCATAGGACCTCTAGAGATAAGAAGAAGGAGAGGATCTACATCGCCAAAAAGTTAAAGACACTGAGTGAGTCTGATTCCTCAGACTCCTGTGATGATGAGGAAGCCTACTTCGGGCTGGTGGGTCGCTCTGACTCAGAAGGAGAATGCCCCCCATTCACTGGGAAGGTAAAAGCTCGTACCCCCCTCTCTGACTCTGACTATGAGTCTCCTGATGATGATCTCGAGGACAGCCCATCTGCCCGAGAAGCTGAGCTCCTCGAAAAGTATGAGCTTTTGCTCAACACCTTTGAGGAATGCCGCAAGAGATTGAGGGCTCAGAAAAAGGAAGTCCAATTCCTTAAGTTCGAGGGTGTCTCCCTAAGGGAAGAGATCACTAGCTTGATTTCTCTCCGACAGGAGCACCTGGACCTTATCTCTAAGCACTCAGAGTCTCTAAGTCTCCTTGACCTTAAACAGGAAGAAATCAATAAGTTGGAAGAACAACTTACGGCAGAAAAGAAGATTGTCCAAAGCTTCTCTATGCCAAAGACTATTCTTCCACTGGTTGATACATTCTCTGCTCAGGCTAAGGGGGTTGGCTTGGGGCATGTTGGTGTGCCTGGTAAATCATCCAGGAGAAACAAAAAGCAGAGGAGAAATAAGGCTGCTAAGAAGGCCTCTACTGCAGAAAAAGGAAAGGCCCCACTCAACCCTATTGTATTCAGGAAGCCTGGCTATCCCTGCAATGAACAGGACTTTGAGTCAACTTATGGACACTTCTTCCGGCCCTCGGTTGAAAAGCCCAAGAGCCGGTATGAGGGGTGGGCCTTCCCCCGCAACTTTGGCGAGAGTGTCTTCAAGGCACCTTATGAGGAAGTTCAGATGGAGGATTATGGCCACTTCTCTAGCGGCCATAATAGGAAGCAGGCACCCAAGGCCAAGCCTGTTACACTGAGAAACCAGGAGGTGAAGAAATCATGTGACTGTTGTCATCATGATGCCTCCACCTCTAGGTCCGAGGCCCCGACTGAACCTTCCGTTCCAAGGGTGAAGCAGGTGCCTAGGAGAAAGTATAACAGATTTGACTGCTGGTTCTATTGCAAAGTGGGTCACTTTGCCGTGGATTGCTGGTTTAATCTGAGGAATAACGAGACTCCTCAGGTTGGCAATGCGAGGCCGACCACTCGTAGGGCTAACCACCCGAGGGGGAGTATGCTAACGAGGAATCTAGGACCCAAGTTCAATTGGGTTCCTAAGGGAAATTAATTCTGTTTTGCAGGAATGTCCAAAGGCCACCAAGACTCCTATATGGTATTTGGACAGTGGATGCTCCTGACATATGACTGGGACAAGAAGCCTGCTGCGGGAGTACTCTCCAGTCAAGAATGGACCCAAAGTCATCTTTGGGGGATCTGATCGGGGAGTCACCAGAGGTTACGGTATGATTTCTAATGGTATACTCTCTATCACTGATGTGGCTTCTGTTGAAGGGTTAAATCATAACCTGATCAGTGTAAGCCAGTTATGTGATAAAGGGTATGACGTTAAGTTCTGCAAGGATAAATGCCTGATAATATCATGTGCCTTTTCGGAGATGGTATTAACCGGCATTAGGAGCAGAAATATTTTCTGTTTAGATTTTCTTAGTCTAGATTCTTCTACCCCTGTATGCCTAGTAGCAAAAGGCAGTGCATCTCTTTGTGAACAGTGGCACAAGAGATTGGCACATATTAATTTCAAGACAATTAGTATGTTGTTTTCTAAAGATTTAGTAAGGGATGCTCCCATTATTAAGTGCATCAAAGATAGCCCCTGTCCTGCATGCCAGAAGGGCAAACAGACTCGGGCAACCTTTAAGGGCATCTCAAACAAAGACTCCTCCAGATGTCTTTATCTTCTGCGCATGGACTTGTTTGGTCCAATGCAAGTTCATAGCTTAGGAGGCAAGTCTTATACGCTAGTGATTGTAGATAATCACTCTCCGTTTACTTGGGTGTTCTTTTTAAAATGCAAGTCTGATACGTTTAACATCTTCACCAGTTTTGTCAAGCATATTCAGAACGAACTTAACTGCTCAGTGGTCAAAATCAGAAGTGACCATGGAACAGAGTTCGAGTCTGGTGCTATGACAGAGTTCTGTGAAGAACTTGGTATCTTTCATGAGTTCTCCTCCCTGCACACACCTCAACAGAATGGAGTTGCGGAGAGGAGGAATAGAACGCTCATTGAAGCATGTACGACAATGTTGAATGACGCTTCTCTCCCAGAATACTTCTGGGCCGAGGTTGTCAATACGGCTTGTCATGTGCAAAACCGGGCATTGATCAACAAGAACCATCATAAGACGCCTTATGAGCTACTGAAAGGCAGGAAACCAACCATGTCCTATTTAAGGATCTTTGGTTGCAGATGTTATGTACTGAATAATGGGAAGTACCCGTGTACTAAGTTTGGTGAAAAATGCTTCGAAGGCATATTCATGGGCTATAGTAGCCATAGCCGGGCTTATAGAGTTTTCAACAAGAAAACCCTAGTGGTAGAGGAATCAATAAATGTTGTATTTGATGAAGGAAGTTTGCTTAATTGAAATTCTTCTAGTGGCCCTCTTGAAGATGTAGGTGCATGACTCAAAAAGCTACACCTGGATGTGCCCGAGAAAGATGCAACTCCAAAGTACGTCAAGGTATCAACCTCAACGCCGATCGGGGAGGATGACGGTCAGGATGGAGTAGTCCTCCCTGAAGTGGAAGGTGACCCAGAAATTGTCAGAGCTCCTGATGCAAGACTACTAGAGCTCCGACACGTGAGGGATCATCCCAGAAATCAAATCATCGGAGATCCCCGAGACGGTGTCAGAACTCGCCGAGGTACTCTTAACGAGATTCTGCATTTTAGCTTCCTATCGCAGGTTGAGCCAAAGAAGTTCGACAAAGCGAACAAAGATGCGTCCTTTATATTGGCCATGTAAGACGAGCTGCATCAATTCGAAAGATGCAACGTCTGGACACTGGTTCCCAGACCTAAGATGCAAAACGTGATTGGCACCAAGTGGATTTTTAGAAACAAGCTGGATGAACACGGGGTCATCATCAAGAACAAGGCCAGACTGGTGGCTCAAGGATACGGATAGGAGGAGAGGATTGACTTCGACCAGACGTTTGCGCCAGTTGCACGGCTCGAGGCGATCAGATTGTTCCTGGCGTATGCTTCGCACAAAGGATTCACTGTCTATCAGATGGACGTGAAATCTGCATTCTTAAATGGCAATCTAAAAGAGGAAGTATACGTCGCACAACCCCCAGGTTTTGTTAATCCAACTTATCCCAATCATGTATATTTTCTTTATAAGGCTTTATATGGCTTAAAACAAGCTCCTCGAGCTTGGTATGAGACTCCATCTAGTTTTCTTCTTGAGAACAAGTTCTCCAGAGGAAAAATAGATAAGACATTGTTTCTTAGGGAAGTCAAAGGCAAGATCTTGCTGGTGCAAATCTATGTTGATGACATTATATTCGGCTCTACGGATAACAATCTTTGCAAAAAGTTTTCTAAACTTATGCAAGGAAAGTTTGAAATGAGCAGTATGGGAGAGCTAAAGTATTTCTTGGGACTTCAAGTGAAACAGTCTGAGGATGGAATTTTCATTTCTCAGACGAAGTTCACACATGAACTCCTCAAGAAATTCGGAATGGAGAATGCAACCTCTATGAGGACTCCAATGGGATCCACCATGTCTCTTGACAAGGATGAGAAAGGGAAACCTTTTGATGAAACCAAATACAGAAGCATTATTGGATCCCTGCTCTACCTTACTGCAAGTAGACCGGACATTATGTTCTCTACATGCATTTGTGCCAGATATCAGGTGAACACTAAGGAATCTCACTATGTCGCTGCAAAGCGAATTCTTAGATACCTTAAGGGTACACCTAATCTTGGTTTGTGGTACCCGAGAAACAATGATGTCGAGCTAATAGGCTTTTCAGATGCTGATTTTGTAGGAAGCAGGGATGATTGAAAAAGCACTTCCGGGACATGTCAATTCCTCGGAAGAAGGCTTATATCATGGAATAGTAAGAAGCAAAATTGTGTTGCAACCTCCACAGCTGAATCTGAGTATATCTCAGCAGGCAGCTATTGCGCACAACTAGTATGGATCAGAAACCAGTTAGCAGACTATGACCTTCAGTTCAAGGAAGTACCAATGTACTGCGACTCCTCCAGTGCAATTGCCATTACAAACAATCTGGTATCGCACAGCAGGACGAAGCATATTGAAGTGCGCTACCACTTCATTAGGGAGCACGTGGAAAATAAGGACATCTCTCTCTGCTATGTCCCCACGGATAAGCAAATTGCAGATATTTTCACAAAGCCCCTAGATGAGGCCAAGTTCAGTCTCTTCAAAACTGAACTGGGGATGCTAAACTATAAGGAATAAAGACTACTGAAGCTCCAGGCTCATGCATCTAGGGGGAGCATTCGCAAGAAACTCAAACGTCAGCCCAAATGCAAGAATTGAGGGGAGCATGGTATCAAGTGCAACAGTCCCAGATTTGCAAAAGCCAAAAAGGGGGAGATTACCCTCTCGGCTAAGGTGCTAAGGTGTATGCTCCAATTGCTCTAAAGATAATGGTATGGAACCTCTATTCTCATCTTTCAAAGTTGTGTTTTCTTCCAGCCGTTATTTTCACCTTAGCTTGTAGGGTTTAGGCTTCTTCAAATAGGGGGAGATTGTTGGGTATTGTATCCACAATGTACCTGATTTGAAGAAGCCCCTGAACAAGCTAAGGTGAATTGACAATATATTTGATCACTTGTCTTCAAGTTGTGCTTGCAGTTATTCCTCGCTAAGTACACACCAATGTCAGGGTGCAGTAGGTCAATATACACGGGTCTGTGCAACGTAATCCCTCGTTGAGCAGATCATTGTGTTGGCTTACGTGTACTCTCTCTATTGGAGTGTACTTACTTTCAAGCATAGGGTTAAGAAAGATCAAGAGCAGACAAGGAGCAAGGATGGGCAAAAGACCAGCTCAAGGGAAGAAAGGCGAAAATCATCAAAGTAGAAATCGTCGAGAATCACTCAGTGATTCTCGCCGATTCGACGAGAATCACTAGTGATTCTCGCTGAATCGACGAGAATCACTCGCTGATTCTCGCCGAATGCTGTCGGCTGTCTCAACGCCGCCCTGAATTCTACTAAGGCAGAATCGTCGAGAATCATGATGTGATTCTCGCCGATTCGTCTAGAATGACTCTGCATTCTCGACGATTCGGCGAGAATCAATTGTGATTCTCGCCGATTCTCTCCGGCTTGCTATTTCTATGTAGCTAGAATTCAGCTTAGTGGAATTCGGCGAGAATCGTAGGTGATTCTCGCCGATTCGTCGAGAATCACTTACGATTCTCGCCGAATTTGACTTAGGCAAATTTCTGTTATTCTCTGGACCGGTCCAAGTTAACATGCGCTGTTTGGAGACGGTCTTAGGGCTTCTTTTTGGTGGGACCCACAACGGTCATGTTGGATGACCTAATGTATAAATACTTCGGTATTGTTGAGCAGCAAAAAAAACGAATACACGGATTCAAAAATACGAGCCGCCGACGTGACCTAGATCGTGAATCTCGCTCCGCCACCATCGTCGTTCGTGCAAGTTGATTGCCGTCGCTGATCTTGGTTTCTTCCAGATCTCCCGGCTACAGAAGCTCAGCCAAGCACAACGTCTCACGCGTCTAACCAGAGATCTTTTGTCTCTTGATTTGTAGATCGGGAAAACCTTCCCCTTCTGAATCGATCGAGACAATCGATCCTAGTGTGACCGTTGGAAGACCTTGCTAGCTTTGCTACGAAGGTTGAATCTCCAAAGAACAGCCGCAGCACTCTGTTGTCGCCGCCAATCTTGAGAGCCAAGCCGCCGCCCTTCTTGCCGCCGCCGGTTTCGGGGAGATTCACTCCAAGTGAGATCTAGGGTCGTGGACTCTTCGTCGACTTCAAGAACACGTTGTCGAACGAAGAGGGACACCCTATTCTCCATAATTAGTTTGTATTTATAATACACTCCATTTTCAATTTTGTTGTAAAGGAACGTTAGTTCCTAGTTGTTAGGGTTGGGTGCAACCCGTTGTGTAGGAGTGGTGACTCCTTCGTTTGGAAGGGTTCCTTCCGTTAGTGTGAGGATTGGATTTCAATCCTGTTGGTGAAGTGACCGAGTCGTCCCTGGTTGGGAGATATGTCGAAGGGGGAGAGTGGACGTACCCAAATCGGGGAACCACTATAATTTGCCTGTGTCTTTCTGTGCTGTGTTGTTTGATTTATTTGTGCAGGTACAATTCTAATTCCGCAAAAACGTTGTTAGACACCTATTCCCCCCCCCCCATAGGTGAGGGTAGTTGGCACTAGGTGGACTTTCACCATGCCATTCGTAGTGTATAGCAGGAAAGATGACTCAGTTCATACCCATGTCGCCTGGCTTCACGCAAGTCAACCCCAGGATGTCTCGGCGTGGTCTGAGTTCTTGCCGTCTAGGTTTCTTTTCGGGGTTCGCAGCACCATAGGCCGGAGTTGACATTTCTAGCTCGCTGACCCGTTAAGGTCATCCCGGCAACCCTGCGACCTTTGTCTCCATATTCTTAGTGTCCAGGTCCCGTCTTTAGGCGCTGCGCACACCAAGACTTCTCGTCCTTATTGTACAATTGGGGGCTCAGGGGGATTCCCAGAGTGTCATCCAGTCTTACCAGCGAGGTGAGAGCCTGGCAGCGTGATCTGCTCGGGGTCCAGGTAGACTCCTCTAAGTGACATCCATTCTTACCAAAGAGGTAAGAGCCTGGCAGCGGGATCTGCTCGGGGTCCGGGTAGACTCCTCTGAGTGACATCCAGCCCTGCCAGCTCTGTGGGAACCTGGCAGCAGGATCTGCTCGGGGTTTGGGTAGACTCCTCTAAGTGACATCCAGCCATGCCAGCATGGCGGGAGCCTGGCAGTGGGATCTGCTCGGAGTCTGGGTAGACTCCTTCGAGTGACATCCAGCCCTGCCAGCTTAGTGGGAGCCTGGCAGCGGGATCTGCTCAGGGTCTGGGTAGACTCCTCCGAGTGACATCCAGCCCTGCAAGCTTGGTGGAAGCCTGGCAGCGGGATCTGCTCGGGGTCTGGGTAGACTCCTCCGAGTGACATCCAGCCCTGCCAACTAGGTGGGAGCCTGGCAGTGGGATCTTCTCGGGGTCTGAGTAGACTCCTATGAGTGACATTTAGCCCTGTCAGCTTGGTGGGAGCCTAGCAGTGGGATCTGCTCGGGGTCTGAGTAGACTCCTCCTAGTGATATCCAGCCCTACCAGCTTGGTAGGAGCCTGGCAGCGGGATCTGCTCGGAGTATGGGTAGACTCCTCCGAGTGACATCCAGTCCTGTCAGCTAGGTGGGAGCCTGGCAGCGGGATCTGCTCGGGGTCTGAGTAGACTCCTCCGAGTGACATCCAGCCCTGCCAGCTAGGTGGGAGCCTGGCAGCGGGATCTGCTCGGAGTCTGAGTAGACTCCTCCGAGTGACATCCAGCCCTACCAGCTTGGTGGGAGCCTGGCAGCGGGATCTTATTGGGGTCTGAGTAGACTCCTCCGAGTGACATCCAGCCCTGCCAGCTTGGTGGGAGCCTGACATCGGGATTTGCTCGGGGTCTGGGTAGACTCCTCCAAGTGACATCTAGCCCTGTCAGCTAGGTGGGATCCTGGCAGCGGGATCTACTCGGGGTCTGAGTAGATTCCTCCGAGTGACATCCAGCCCTACAAGCTTGGTGGGAGCCTGACAATAGAATCTGCTCGGGGTCTAGGTGATGAACATTTCCACTTGCACGAATCATGGCCGGAGTACGGGCACATCAAGAAATTTTATTGGAAAAATCGACCATTACTTATAGGACTCAAGGATAAAAACGTTTTAAGTCGTCACCGCTCTAGGTGAGACTTATGGTTTCACCCTCCACATTCCAGAGGCTATACCCTCCTGACTTTAATGCTTTCTGTACAATGTATGGGCCTTGCCAATTTGGGTTGAGATTCCCCACGGAGGCCAATATCCCCGCGGCATCCACCTTTCACAGGACCAAGTCTCCTTCCATGAACTGTTTGACCCTGACGTGCTTGTCAAAGTACTTAGCCATCCTCCTCTTTACTTCCTCCTGCCGGATGGCGGAGAGGTCACACAGCTCTTCCACCATGTCAAGGGAGAGTTGCAACTCCTCCTCATTCTCAGCTCTCCATTCCTCCTTTCCCTCTTCTGCCTCGACCACCCGGGGTGTTCGGACTTCAAACTCTATTGGGAGCACCGCCTCGCATCTATGGGAGAGTTTGAAGGGGGTCTCCCATGTGGCTGTGTTGGGTGTGGTTCTAAGGGCCAAAAGAACTAAAGGAAGCTGCTCCACCCAGCTACCCCTCAAATTTTCCACCTTCTTGAGGATATTGACAATTATCTTGTTCTCCACCTCCACCTGCCTGTTTCTCCTGGGGTGGTGAACCGAAGCGAACCTGAGATCTATCCCGAGTTACCCACAGAAACTGATGAACTCGGTGCTAGCGAACTAAGGCCATGTTGTCCTTGACAATGGCCTGGGGAAACCTGTTGTTGGGTACATTGGAAAAAGTGTACCTGATTTGAAGAAGCCCAACTTAGCTCAATGATATACATCAAGGTGTATTTGATGTTGTTTTGAGTTGACATGTGCAGGTGAAGAAGTATTAAAGAATACAGAAAAATATTCTAAGTCCATATGTCGACACTTCAGAAAATCAGTGTCGACACAGAGAAAGATGGTCGACCACATTTATGTCGACACTGGGAAGCAGTGTCGACACATAAAGAAAATCGTCGACCTCAGCACTGGGAAGCAGTGTCGACACAGAAGAAGATAGTCGACTAGTGAAAGATAGTCGACACAGAAGAAGATAGTCGACTAGTGAAAGATAGTCGACACAGAAGAAGATAGTCGACTAGTGAAAGATAGTCGACACAGAAGAAGATAGTCGACTAGTGAAAGATAGTCGACACAGAAGAAGATAGTCGACTAGTGAAAGATAGTCGACACAGAAGAAGATAGTCGACTAGTGAAAGATAGTCGACACTGGGTGGATGTGTCGACACCTTGAGATTGAGTCGACACATATTGGCAGAAGTCGACTATGCTTATGTCGACACCAGAAGACTGAGTCGACACATTTTGGCAGAATTTAAGATTGATGTGTCGACACCTGAAGGCTGAGTCGACACATACTGAGTTCTGAATCTACAACAACTGTGTCGACACACAGGACTTGTGTCGACACACTACAGAGTCTAGACCAAGTTATTTTCTGAAGAAGCTGTGTCAACTTAAAGGCAACTTAGTCGACATCATCAAAGACTGTGTCGATACCAAAGTCACTTATGTCGACACAGATAGACAGATTGGTCTCGACACTTTCAAACTGACTGTCTCGACAGTTTGCTGTCCAAGGCTAAGGTACAAGAACTGTTTGAAGACTTGACAGCTGTGGGGTGCCACCGTTTAACTGAAGCTGTCAGACCTGTCAGAAAACAGTTAGAAACCGGATCAGCCGGTTACCATGAAGAAAGTCTATAAATAGACACATTCAGAAGGAATTAGATATGCAGCTAAGCTAAGAAAAATAATAGAAGAAGATCTAAGAAGAAGAAACAAAAGGATTACGATCCTGTTGAAGTTTCAATTCAAGAAAGTGAAAAAGAAGATCTTCATCAGAAGGTCTAAGAAGAAGAAGTCTGAAGTATCAGTAAAGGTGTTGGATAGAGGGAGATCCAGTCATCTTGAAGAAGAAGAAGGAAGCCATCAGTGGTTTCTCAAGAAGCTGTTTGGAAATCAACTCAGCTAAGTTCAGATTCAAGAAGCTTTGAAGAAAGCTCAGATTCAGTTGATTTCATCAGCTGATCAAGAAGTGTCTTGTCCTCTTCTCTCTCAACAAAGGCAAGACATCAAAATATCTTTTCTAAATTTCTGTAGGATCTATTTACACAGATCTGAGTTGTAAGCCTGTGTTATAAAGACTGAGTGTAGGAGAGGTAATCTCTGAGTGGTAGGGCTATTTGCCTGAGTGTAGGAGAAGGTTATTCTCTGAGTGGTAGGCCTTGAGGCAAGGCTGAGCTAGGGATGTTGAGCCTGAGTTGTAGGAACCTATCCAGGTTCTGAGCTGTAGGATCTGAGGATCTGAGAATAGTGGAAGTTTGGCCGAATCTAGCACATTGCTAGATAGGTGAAGGGGGAAAGTGGATGTACCCAGATCTTGGGGAACCACTATAAAACATTGTGCAATCTGTGATGCTTAGTTTTCTGTGAATGCTGTGCTAGATAATTTAATCTGTAATTGAATTCTGCCTAGATTTATAAACAAGAAATTAGAACCTATTCACCCCCCCTCTAGGTGTTTAGGTTGTCTTGAAAGTAAAACTATCAAGTGGTATCAGAGGGAGGTTCCTCAAAAAGGACTTAACAGTCTGAGGTGGATCTAAAAGGCAGAATTTAGATTCAAAAAGATGGGTTCAGGTGAGAATCATAAGGAGCTAGGGTCTATGAAATTACCCATATGCAAGAAAGAAATTTTTGGAATTTGGAAAGAAAGAGTCAGACTGTTCATGGAGGCATCTGACCCAAGGATTTACATCACAGTACAGGAAGGCCCCTTCATTCCAATGAAGGTATCAGTTCTTGATGCAAATATCCAAACTCCAAAGAGTTATTCAGAAATGACCAAGGATGAAATCATCTTGGCAACCATGGATAAAAGAGCTCAGAACATTATTGTTAGTGCCATAGATGATTCAACATTTCAGAATCTGATTCACTGCAAGACCTCCAAAGAGATGTGGGACACATTGATTGTCTACATGGAGGGATCTGAAGAAGTAAGGCAGGACAGGAAATCTATGCTCAATCAGGAGTATGAAAGTTTTAGACAAGGAAAATCTGATAGCATAACTGAGTGCTACAAGAAATTCTATAGAATTGTGAATGAGCTTATGTCCTATGGAAGAGTCTTCAGTACTTATGAACTGAATGACAAATTCTTGAGATCCTTAACAAAGGATTGGGACACAAAGATCTGTGCCATAAGAGAAGTGGCTAAATTGGCAGAGATATCTCCTCCCACCTTGTTTGGAAAGTTGCTATCCTATGAAATTCAACTTATGGTGAGGAAGGAGGAGGAAAAGAATTCAAGAGGAGAGCATAGAGAAAAGACTGTGGCATTCAATGCAGAAGCCACCAGAAAGAATAGGAGGAAATCACCATCTCCTCCTAAGGAAGTTGCAGAAGATAGTTCTGAAAATTCAGATAAGGGTTCAGAAAGCTGTGATTCAGATGCAGACTTTGCTGCATTCACAAGGCAATTCCAGAGGTTCTTGAAAAAGAAGCAATGGAAGTCTAGGCCTTCCACATCACAGCAAGATGATGACTATTATCAGAAGAAAAGGTCATCAAGGAAAGAGAAGAGCAGATTAAAGCCCAGCAAAGCCACTACTTCAAAGATTGTCTGCTATTGTTGCAATAGGCCTGGACATGTAGTGGCTGACTGTCCTGATAAGAGAAAGGAGTCTTCAGACAAGAAGAAGACTCATCAGAAAGGCAAGAAGGAGAAATCTTTTGTTGCAAAGAAAGATAGGAGTCTAACAGACCAGTCAACTTCAGAGTCAGAATCTGAAGCTGAAGCATATATTGGACTATATGTTGTGTCTGAAGAAGAGGAGTTTCTGCAGTTGCTAGACTCCATCAATGAACAAAAGGATCATCAGTGTATGGGGCTAATGGCAGGATCAGAAGAGGACATATGTCAGAATCAGTCTGGTCCTAATAAGGTACAATGTCCTTCTATTACATCTGTTTGTTGTACAAGTGAAGAATCAGCTACATCTGCATCAAGTGATGTAGATGCATCTGAATCTGAAGGAGATGTCTATCAATTGATAGACAAGTATGGGGATTTGTTGCAGGCCCTTAAGAAAAGCAAGAACCTGGTTAAATCTCAGGCTCAGGAAATTGCTGAACTAAGGGTTGCTACAACTGAGTTAGAGAAAGTTATTGATCAAAAATTAAATGAAATTGCCAAGCTGAAGAATATAACTATTATTCAGATGGGCACAATTAATTATACTAATGATCAAGTGAAGAGTCTGGAGGCCAGACTTAGAATTGAAAGGGATTTAGTGGCTAGTTACTCTAAGCCAAAATCTGTCTTACCCTTGATAGATGAATTTGTCACTCAAAAGGGTAAGGCTGGATTAGGATTTTAACGTAACTCCAGGGCTGGCAGATTCAAGAGGAAAGGCAAAGCTCCTGTTCAGCCACTAAATCTTTCAGTCCCCATAAAGTTTAGTAAGGTGAAAGTGCCTTCTAACAAATGTGATCATGAAGATATTCAAGGTTATATTAAGACTAATATTCTGAAGAACAAGGGTGTAAATGCAAGCAGACCTACCTATGGTCATAAACCCAATGGTTTTAAGAAATCAGTAGGTGAAGTTGCTGCAGCACCAGCAATGAACAGAAATTCTTCTGACAAGGATGTATCTAGATCTAGATACAATAAGTTTGAATGTTGGTGCTGTGGCAAGAGAGGCCATTTTGCACTAGACTGTTGGTATAACCCAAGTGCTATAAAGAACAATAGTCTACCTGTTAGAAGAGGTTATGGTAGCTTTATTAATACTAACCTGAACCAAGGACCCAAGATTTACTTGGGTTCTAAGGGTAAGTAATTCTGTGTTGCAGGTGAATCTAAGTAACCATGCCCCTATATGGTACTTGGATAGTGGTTGTTCCAGGCACATGACTGGAACAAAGGGGCTGCTGAAGGAGTATTCATCTGTCAAAGATGGACCTAAAGTGATCTTTGGTGGATCTGAAAAAGGAGTCATCAAAGGGTTTGGTAACATTTCTTCTAACCTTATCACTATCACTCAAGTGGCTTATGTAAAAGGTTTGAAACATAATCTTATAAGCATAAGCCAGCTAAGTGATTTAGGATATGACATTTCATTTGTTAAAGATGGATGTCATATCAAAAGGTCAAGTGATCAAAAGATCATATTGACTGGGTATAGGAAGAGAAATGTATATTGTCTTAATTTTGAATGTGAGAATAAGGCTTCTCCCATCTGTCTTGTAGCTGATGACAATGCCTCTCATTGTGTCAAGTGGCACAAGAGATTGGCTCATCTAAACTACAAGATAATTGGTCAACTCTTTAGCAAAGAGTTAGTGAGGAATGGACCTCAAGTTAAGTGTATAAAGGAAGGGATATGCTCAGCTTGTCAAAAGGGCAAGCAGATAAAATCCTCCTTTCAAAGCCTTGAAAACAAGGATTCTGTGAGGTGTTTATACCTCTTGCATATGGATCTTTTTGGTCCTATGCCAGTTCATAGTCTAGGTAGGAAGGTCTACACTTTTGTGGTTGTAGATGACTATTCTAGATTTACATGGGTGTTCTTTCTGAGACAAAAATCTGAAACCCCAGGTGTATTACTTAATTTTGTAAAGCAAATTCAGAATGAACTGAATAGTACAGTGGTCAAAATCAGAAGTGACCATGGTACTGAGTTCCAATCTGAAAGCATAACAAAATTGTGTAAAGACTTTGGGATTTTCCAAGAGTTCTCCTCACCTAGAACACCTCAGCAAAATGGAATTACTGAAAGAAAGAATAGAACATTAATTGAAGCTGGTAGAACTCTATTGAGTGACACCTCTCTCCCAGAATATTTTTGGGCTGAGGCAGTTAACACTGCTTGTCATGTAATCAATAGGGCTACTATCACCAAAAACCACAAAATGACTCCCTATGAGATTGTGAAAGGCAGAAAACCAAATCTATCTTACTTTAGGATCTTTGGTTGCAAGTGTTATATACTTAACAATGGCAAGTCATATTTGACCAAGTTTGCTGCCAAATCCCAGGATGGGATATTTGTTGGGTACAGCACAAATAGTAAGGCCTATAGAGTCTTCAACTTGACTACTCAAGTTGTTGAAGAATCTGTGCATGTTGTGTTTGATGAAACAAGATTAATCAACTGTGAGTTGTCTTGTAGATCAAATGACTCAACAGGTATAAGCAAAGGTATGGACAAGCTTTCCATTACTGAAGTATCAAAGGAAGATGGGGCATTGGAAAATGAAGGCTTCAGTCCAGGGGGAGAACAAGACACTATAGAAGCTGATGAAAATCAAGAGAATCAGTTAAATGAAGGAGCTGGAGATGTTCAACCAGAAGGAAATCTTCCTCCAGCTACAAGACATTTAAGAGATCATCCAGCTGATCAGATAATAGGTGATCCAAGACAAGGGGTGCAAACTAGAAGCAGAAATCAAAACACAGTTCTACATTCATGTTTCCTGTCACAAATGGAGCCTAAGAAGTTTGAAGAAGCTATCCAAGACCAGCACTGGATTGATGCTATGCAAGAGGAGCTGAATCAATTCAGAAGGTGCAATGTCTGGGAGCTTGTTCCTAAACCAAGAGGCCACAACATAATTGGCACAAAATGGATCTATAGGAACAAGCTAGATGAAAGTGGAATAATAGTAAAGAATAAAGCAAGATTGGTTGCAAAAGGATACAGGCAGGAAGAAGGGATTTACTTTGATCAAACCTTTGCTCCAGTAGCAAGGCTGGAGGCAATCAGAATATTCCTTGCCTATGCAGCCTATCAAGACTTCAAAGTATACCAGATGGATGTGAAGTCAGCGTTTCTGAATGGTGATCTTAAAGAAGAAGTATATGTAGAGCAGCCATCAGGTTTTGTAGATCCTCTTAAACCTGATTTTGTTTATAAGCTTAGAAAAGCTCTGTATGGGTTAAAGCAAGCCCCAAGGGCTTGGTATGAAACTCTGTCTACTTTCCTTATTGAGAATAAATTCTCAAGAGGAAAAATTGACAAAACTCTATTCCTTAAGGAATCCAAAGGCAAGATCATCTTAGTTCAGATCTATGTTGATGACATAATCTTTGGATCTACTGAAAACAACCTTTGTAAAAAGTTTGCCAAACTTATGCAAGGGAAGTTTGAGATGAGCAGTATGGGGGAACTGAAATTCTTCTTGGGACTCCAAGTAAGACAGACTGATGATGGCTTGTCCATATCCCAGTCTAAGTTCACCAAAGAATTGATTAAGAAATATGGTATGGAGTCATCCTCCACCATGAGAACTCCTATGGGAACAAGTATGCCTATATGCAAAGATGATGCAGGTAAACCTGTTGATGAGACTTTGTATAGAGGAATAGTTGGCTCACTACTATATCTCACTGCTAGTAGAACAGATATTATGTATGCTACATGTGTCTGTGCTAGGTACCAAGCCTGCCCTAAAGAATCTCATTATACTACAGTTAAAAGGATTCTGAGATATCTTAAGGGCACACCTAATCTAGGCCTTTGGTACCCTAGGAATAGAGATTTTCAACTAACAGGCTATTCAGATGCAGATTTTGCAGGATGTAGAGAGGATAGGAAGAGTACTACAGGTACTTGTCAATTCCTGGGAGGAAGACTAATATCATGGAGTAGTAAGAAGCAGACTAGTGTGGCAATTTCCACAGCTGAGTCAGAGTATGTTGCTGCTGGAAGCTGTTGTGCACAGCTATTATGGATGCAGCATCAGCTAAAGGATTATGGTATTCAAGTAAGTAGAACACCTCTTTTGTATGATTCTAAGAGTGCAATTTCTATTTCTAATAATCCTGTTTCTCATAGTAGAACTAAGCATATAGAAATAAAATACCATTTTCTTAGAGAACATGTAGAAAAAGAAGACATCTCATTGGAATTTGTGAAAACAGATTATCAAATAGCAGATGTGTTTACTAAGCCCCTAGATGAGACAAAATTCAATAAATTCAAAATTGAATTAGGTATGTTAACCATTGATTAGTGTAATCACAAAATCATCAACAATAAAGTTGAAGTAGTAACAAGACATTTAAGTGATATTAAGACACATTGAAGTAGTATAAAGTACTTTGTTGTACTTATAAGTTGTGATGAACAAACAGAAATTGGCTAAGTAAGATGGTGTCGACACATTCAGTAAAAATGTGTCGACTCAGGGTAGTAATGTCGACAAGTCAGAGATATTGTGTTGACACATAAAATATGTGTCGACACTTAAGAATCTTATTGTCGACTTATCCAGGAATGTAGTGTCGACTTCACCAGGATAGTGGTGTCGACACTTACAGATTTTGTGTCGACACTTATACTAAGAGTTGACACAGAATTTCTGATGCTCTACTATATATCTCTGGTGTCGACATAACCGCAAATTGGTGTCGACACATAGTAGACGAACTTGTAGTCGAGACAATAGAAGCTTGTGTCGACACAATCCATCTGTGTCGACACTTATAGTCTGTTTTTGGCGACTTTTGATCTTCTTTAAACAGAAGGTATAAATAGGTCAAGAACTCATTCTGTCGACACGCTTACAAGGTTTTCGAAACCCTGTGTCGACATTCTCTCTCTCTCTCTTTCTCTCATCTTTCAAGCTTTCTCGACTGATCAATGGCGCCGAAGATTGAAGACAATGTGAATGAAGGATATGAGTTGGTGCGCCAGTCCTTTGCAGCTGCCCCTCCAGATGTTCTTGGGGTTATCTCTCTCCTCTCCGACTCAGGTTTAGAATTTCTGGTCTCCGAACCATCAAAGATATGGAAGAAGGAGGTGCACGAGTTCTTTACCTCTGCATCTGTAAACTCTGAAAGTCATGAGATAAAATCCACAGTTCATGGGTCACCTGTGGAGATTACACCAAGAAAGTTAAGAACAATTCTGCAATTACCTACAATTGAGAATGAAGAGGATGTCCCTACTTCTAAATCTAGGGAGGCTCTTCAATGGTGTGGATTGGAATCCACCATGAAAATTAGAGCTGCGTTCAATCGGAAAGGAATAAATCAACAAGGCAAGTTTCTGTCAGAAGTAGTTGGAAAAGTTATTCTGTGCAAGCCAGGTGGACATGATAGGATTTCTGCCTATATGTTCAGCCTAATGACCAGGATTGTTTTTACAATTCCTACGGATTGGTCATCTGTAATCTTTGAGAAGATTAAGGAAGGAATCAAGAAGCCAAATCTGGCTAGGATAATGAGTATATACCTAAGTAAGGAGATTCCTGAGGTTATGCAACAACAACCTGGAACTAAAATTAATCACATGAGAAGAATGGACATGAGATTGTTCTCCAGATGGGATAGGGTGCTGACCAAAGAGATGCCTGAAGTGGAAAGGCAGGATTCACCTGAGAAATCCCCAGGTCATGCTACCAGTACTGGGCATCCACAAGAAGAGCAAGTAAGACTAGAGGTTGAAGATCAGCCTACATCTATACAAGTTCAGGATGCCACAATACCTGCAGTTCAAGAAGAAGAAGTAAGTATACCAGCTCAGCAAGTTTATTCACCTACACAAACTGTATCTACTCATGACCAGGTACAGGTGCAGGGGGAGCAGGTGTATTTTCCTACAAAAGAGATTTCTAATATTTCTATTTCTACACAGGTCCAGGGGGAGCAAGTGCAAGAAGATGCTCAAATTGATCAATCTCCAAATTTGAATACTGCAAATGATCAAGCCCAGAAGGAATATACTCTGGAGGAGTTATTTCCAAATGATGAAATAATTACTGATAGTCTGGAAGTGGAGCAAGAAATTGAGGGAGAGCCAGTGCATGTTGAGACTGTACAACATGGCACTGAAGCAGCTGTTTCTCCTCCTCCCAAAGAAAGAGTTCAAATTGATAGTACTTCTGATTCAGAGACTGAAGAAGCCAGGGTGGCTAAAAAGAGAAAACTTATGGTCTTCTAGAGAAGGAGCAAGAGCTATAAGCAGGCTCTACAGTCTACAGCACATCACACTCCTTCTGACTTTGATTATAACAAGTTCTTGGTAGATTTACAAGTGAAATTGGATGAACACAGAGTGGCTATAGAAAAATATGTTGATGAGAACAACAAGTCCCTGCAATTTGACTTAGCTCAAGATATAAAATCAATTAGGTTTGAGGTCAATATGCATAAGAAGGAAATGACAGATTGCTTCCATAAGGGAGGTAATGCTGTGGTATATCTGGCAAAACAACAGCAGACTATCATCCCTAAGGTGGATGACATTGCTTTAAAGCAAAGCTATGTCTTGGAAAATCAGATAAGGATGAATGAGAATTTAACTGAATCTCATCATGAGATCATTAAGGAATTGAAGAAGATTATTCCAGGCCTGCCTGCAGATAGAGCAAAAGAAATGGAAGAATTTGATAAGACCTTTCAAGCTGCTATTGCTTCTGTTAAGACTGCAATCACTACCTCTCAAAAGGAAATATCTGACAAGCTTCTAAAGTTAAAACCATTTTTTAAAGAGGGTGTGAATTATCTGGATGGCCAAATCAGATTTCAAAAGGAAGATCTAAGAGATCATGTTTCTAGAGAAGCCATAAAGGGGGAGAGGATGCTAGTTCATGCAGGCTCAGAGCACACCAAATGGGTGACCAATAGTATTCGAGCAACATTGGGATATCCACCATTGTGTGATGATGCTATGGTGGTTGAGTCAGGAATACAAACAAGTCTACTTGAAGGCAATCAACCTGAGGTTGCTCAAGTCATTTACCCTCCTCCAGATTATGATATGATTGATCAGCTAGTTCAAGGAATGTATAGTCCTCCAAAGGAGGTTACTAATGTTGTGATTGGGAAGGTTGATAAGCCTGAGGCTACTTTGAAAGACCAGCAAGATGCTCTAATATCTAAGAAAAGATTTAGAGAGCAGGCTGAACTTAAGCCAGACTTTGAGCAGTGGAGTCCTACTTCCAGAAATATTATACTCACTGCATGGAAGGCTGTCAAAGACCAAGTGCAGGAAAGAGGCAAGTGGTACAATGAGATGGAATGGCAGAAGTATGAAGTCAGGCAAGAGGCCATAGTACAGTTTAGAAGAAAAGCCAAGATGGGTAGGCTGCCTCCAGATGCTCAGGAGCCAAGCAAGTACTTCCCAAAGCCCTTTCATTATTTTGAAAGGCAAAGGCTCAAGGAAGAAGCAAAGAAGAAGGCTGATCTAAAAGGCAAGAAGCCAGCTGAAGATTCTGAAGCTCCTGTGAAGGCTCAAGTTCTATCTGGCAAAGGGATTGTCATAAAAGAGCCTGATCAGTCTTAATTCTTAGTTCTTTCAAAGTGTTTTGTAATATTTTGATTAAATCATTAGATGTAAATCTCTGTATTCAAACATTATCAAGTTATAAACAAAATGTTGTGTGAAATCATATAATGTTCATTCTGTGATGTATGGTTTTTATTTTGTTTATATTAAGTATTCCTGTTATGTCTTATATCATCAGTTTATACTTTTTATAAATGGTGTATATCATTGGCTATAGGGTTATGACTTCTCCAAATAGGGGGAGATTGTTGGGTACATTGGAAAAAGTGTACCTGATTTGAAGAAGCCCAACTTAGCTCAATGATATACATCAAGGTGTATTTGATGTTGTTTTGAGTTGACATGTGCAGGTGAAGAAGTATTAAAGAATGCAGAAAAATATTCTAAGTCCATATGTCGACACTTCAGAAAATCAGTGTCGACACAGAGAAAGATGGTCGACCACATTTATGTCGACACTGGGAAGCAGTGTCGACACATAAAGAAAATCGTCGACCTCAGCACTGGGAAGCAGTGTCGACACAGAAGAAGATAGTCGACTAGTGAAAGATAGTCGACACAGAAGAAGATAGTCGACTAGTGAAAGATAGTCGACATAGAAGAAGATAGTCGACTAGTGAAAGATAGTCGACACAGAAGAAGATAGTCGACTAGTGAAAGATAGTCGACACAGAAGAAGATAGTCGACTAGTGAAAGATAGTCGACACAGAAGAAGATAGTCGACTAGTGAAAGATAGTCGACACAGAAGAAGATAGTCGACTAGTGAAAGATAGTCGACACTGGGTGGATGTGTCGACACCTTGAGATTGAGTCGACACATATTGGCAGAAGTCGACTATGCTTGTGTCGACACCAGAAGACTGAGTCGACATATTTTGGCAGAATTGAAGATTGATGTGTCGACACCTGAAGGCTGAGTCGACACATACTGAGTTCTGAATCTACAACAACTGTGTCGACACACAGGACTTGTGTCGACACACTACAGAGTCTAGACCAAGTTATTTTCTGAAGAAGCTGTGTCAACTTAAAGGCAACTTAGTCGACATCATCAAAGACTGTGTCGACACCAAAGTCACTTATGTCGACACAGATAGACAGATTGGTCTCGACACTTTCAAACTGACTGTCTCGATAGTTTGCTGTCCAAGGCTAAGGTACAAGAACTGTTTGAAGACTTGACAACTGTGGGGTGCCACCGTTTAACTGAAGCTGTCAGACCTGTCAGAAAATAGTTAGAAACTGGATCAGCCGGTTACCATGAAGAAAGTCTATAAATAGACACATTCAGAAGGAATTAGATATGCAGCTAAGCTAAGAAAAATAATAGAAGAAGATCTAAGAAGAAGAAACAGAAGGATTACGATCCTGTTGAAGTTTCAATTCAAGAAAGTGAAAAAGAAGATCTTCATCAGAAGGTCTAAGAAGAAGAAGTCTGAAGTATCAGTAAAGGTGTTGGATAGAGGGAGATCCAGTCATCTTGAAGAAGAAGAAGGAAGCCATCAGTGGTTTCTCAAGAAGCTGTTTGGAAATCAACTCAGCTAAGTTCAGATTCAAGAAGCTTTGAAGAAAGCTCAGATTCAGTTGATTTCATCAGCTGATCAAGAAGTGTCTTGTCCTCTTCTCTCTCAACAAAGGCAAGACATCAAAATATCTTTTCTAAATTTCTGTAGGATCTGTTTACACAGATCTGAGTTGTAAGCTTGTGTTATAAAGGCTGAGTGTAGGAGAGGTAATCTCTGAGTGGTAGGGCTATTTGCCTGAGTGTAGGAGAAGGTTATTCTCTGAGTGGTAGGCCTTGAGGCAAGGCTGAGGTAGGGCTGTTGAGCCTGAGTTGTAGGAACCTATCCAGGTTCTGAGCTGTAGGATCTGAGGATCTGAGAATAGTGGAAGTTTGGCCGAATCTAGCACATTGCTAGATAGGTGAAGGGGGAAAGTGGATGTACCCAGATCTTGGGGAACCACTATAAAACATTGTGCAATCTGTGATGCTTAGTTTTCTGTGAATGCTGTGCTAGATAATTTAATCTGTAATTGAATTCTGCCTAGATTTATAAACAAGAAATTAGAACCTATTCACCCCCCCCCCCTCTAGGTGTTTAGGTTGTCTTGAAAGTAAAACTATCACCTGTGCTGGCAGATGATCTCCCCCCACACAAAGTTCCTGATGACCTAGTAAGTTACCTTGGCCAACGCCTTGACTTCTAACCACTTGGAAAAATAGTCAATCATGACCAACAAGAATCTCCTCTGTCCGTTGACCTGGGTAAAAGATAACTTAGGTAATTGATAATCCTCTTATTCCAATTGAAAGTTAGGGGATAGATCTTAATTTTACATAAGAGATAAATACAAAAAGAAATCACAGCACATAAAATGAAAGAAATAGAGCAAGCAAGCACAGATGACACAAGGATTATAATGGTTCCCCAACAACCGGGGTACATCCACTCTTCTACCACCCTAGTAGGAATCCACTAGCAGGTTTTGATCAGGTGACTGCCACCACAATATCTATTTTCTAAGGGAGATATAGCAACCCTTTAGGCTTTTGATCAGGTGCCCAAAAACCAAATCAAGTCTTATGATCAGGAGACTTGACAACCAAAAGCTAACTTTTGAAGGGAGTTAAAACCTTTTGTATAGTGGGGTGAAAAGAGTTGATGGTGTCTTCTCTTTCTCTAAACAACAGAGAAGACTAGTGGATTTATGTTGTCAAAGCTCCCCCTGAAATGTTGAATGGTTCAGGAAAGAAGGAAGGTTTGCTTAGGGTGTACGCCTTCAAATGTTGTTGATCTCCAGCAAGCTTTTTAAACAGATAATGATTTGTGTCCTTTTGAAATCTTGGAGCAGATGAAGAACTCTGTAACTTGATGTTATTCTCTGGATAAATATCTCTATTCGTTATTAATGTCTCTCTCTTCTCTACTTGCCTTTTTGAAAAGCTGAATTATTATATGCCCCTGAAGAATTCAGATATTTGAATTCTTTATGACTGAAACAGCTTGAAGCATTCCCGGGAGTAGAAAACGCCTTGGGAAATAAATCAGAATTAACTTCTGAAACAACCCACATTTAATGTTACTTTGAACGGCTATTTTCATTATGAATGGTTAGCATTAAATGTTTTGGGCTTTAAATGACTGTCATTAATCATTAAGATAATCTGCCAGCTATAAATAAATAGGCCTTGAAAAACTGCATAGATTTCGTCGACCGAAGCTCACAGATCGTCGATCTCAGCTCAGAGATCGTCGAGCTGAATTTCTGACTTAAGGTCGAAGTTCATTGGCTAGAGATAAGATTTTGTCGAGCTGAACTGATTTCATCAAACTGAACTTCTGGCTTGAGATCAGAGATCGTCAACCTGAGCTCGGATTTCATCGAGATCAGCTCAGAGATGGAACTTTGAGTTCGTCGACCTGAATTCCTGACTTTATCACAACTGTATTTCTTGGAATTCTTTCAGCAATTCGGGAGAGTCCTTTTGAGGCAAATTTGGAAATAAACCTATGACCCATGACTATATAATGTGGGTCAATCTAAGCAAGCCTAATAGTGATCCTTGCCCAAATTAGAACTAGGGTTCCAACACTGGGGGAAGGGCCCTACCAGATCCATTCCTAAGATTGCAAAGGGCCAGGGCACCGTGATGCTCCTGAGGCACTGAGCTAGCTGTAATTGGACGGGAGCAAACAACTGGCATTTGCTACACTTCTTTGCGAATTATGCGGCTTCATGGCTCAGGGTTGTCCAGAAGTACCCTTGCCTGATGATTCTTCCTTCCAAGGTTCCCCCCCCCCCCCCCTTAGTGGCTTTCGCACTCTCCTGAGTGGACTTCCTCTAAGATCCTTTGGACTTCCCTCTCGGCCACGCAACGTGCCAGCATGCCAGAGAGGGTCTTCTATACAGCTACCCGTCACGCATAAGGTAGTATACCGACTTATGTTTGAACTTTTTCCTGTCCATCCCCTCAGGGTACTCTCCCGTAGACAAGAAGTTCTTGAAAGGGTCCATCCACGAGGGGTGTTGTTCCACCTCCATCATCTCGCCTTCCTCGATGGATGGGCAGAACAGGTCGGTGATGGTACCCCCCACCGGGGGGGCGTGCTTGGCTAACTGATCCACCTGCTCATTTTCCTTCTGCAAGACATGTCGAATGGAGAAGATCTGGAACATACCGATGCCCTCTTTCACCTTTGCCAAATATAACTACAGGGTACGCTCCCTTGCCTCAGACTCCCTGTTGATATAGGAGGCCACCACCATGGAGTCAGTGAGGACCTCCACATCAAGCACCCCTAACCAGGCATAGCCCTACAATCACTTCCTCATACTCGGCCTGGTTGTTGGTGATGGGAAAGTGTACCACCGCCGTTTGCTCAATACTTATTCCCTGAGGGCTCTCCAAGATCACCCCCACTCCCAGGGAATGCCTCCTCGAAGCGCCATCTACCATTACCTTCCAGGGAGCCGGATGAGTGAGTTCCGCCTCCGCCACTTCCACCACGTAGTCTGCCAGGAAATCAGACATTGCTTGGGCCTTGATTGAGAGGCGGGGGACGAAGGAGATATTGAAATCGCTCAACTCCACTGACCACTTAGCCAACCTGCCTGAATGCTCCACCCACTCGAAGATGTTGCGAAGGGGATGGTTAGTAACCACTCGGATCAAGTGTGCCTGGAAGTAGGGCCTGAGTCTCCTACCTGAGTTGACCAGGGTTAAGGCTAGCTTCTCCAAGATAGGATATCGGAGTTCTGCCTTCCTCAGGACCCGACTCACATAGTATATAGGGAGCTGCATCTTCCCCTCTTCCCGAACCAGGACGGAGCTCAAGGCCTTTGCTCCGACTCCTAGATACAATGAATAGTCCTTCCCCTCCTTAGGCCCTT
Source organism: Platanthera zijinensis (assembly GCA_039513925.1). NCBI lineage: Eukaryota > Viridiplantae > Streptophyta > Magnoliopsida > Asparagales > Orchidaceae > Platanthera > Platanthera zijinensis. Next base: position 245,724,735 of record CM077078.1, on the reverse strand, counting down.
GGAGCAGGGGGGCCTGAGTTAACTATTTATTCAAAGCTTGAAATGCTTCCTCGCACTATGATGTTCATTCGAACTTTTGGCCACCCCTCAAAGTTTTGAAGAAGAGGGAGCTCTTCTCCCCTGCCCAGGAGAGGAACCTTCTCAATCCCGCCAGCTTCCATGTCAATCGTTGCACCTCCTTAGCGCTCTGAGGTGACCCCAGCTCCATGATCGCCTTTACCTTATCAGGGTTGAGCTCTACACCTGTAGGGGTGAAGAGATGGCCTAGGAACTTGCCTCGGCTTGCCCCGAAGACACACTTCAGGGGGTTCAACCACATCTTATACTTACATAGGGTGGCGAAGGTTTCCTCCAAATCCCGAAGGTGAGAGTCAATATCTTGACTCTTTATAATGAGGTCATCCATATATACCTCCAGGTTCCTCCCCCTTTGCTCTCGGAAGACTCTGTTCATCATCTTCTGATAGGTTGCGCCTGCATTCTTTAGCCCAAATGGCATCATTTTGTAGCAGTAGCACCCATCCCCGGTAATGAAGGAGACATCTTTGATGTCGGGAGGGTGCATCCTGATCTGGTGATAACTTGAAAATGCATCTAGAAAACTCATTACAGGAAAACCGACGGCTGAGTCAACCAGTGCGTCAATCCGAGGTAAGGGGTAACAATCCTTGGGACATGATTTATTAAGTAAAGAAAAATCAACACACATACGCCACCGGCCATCTCCTCTTTTGACCATTACTACATTGGAGACCCAACCGGGGTATTGTATTTCGGATACAAAGCCAGCCTTGAGAAGCTTGGCAACCTCCTCCGTGATCGGCTCAGCCAGCTTGTCTGTGGTGGACCTCTTCTTTCGCTGGATGGGGCATGCTCCCGGGTCCAGGTTGAGGTGATGGCAGGACACATCAGCATCGATCCCTGGCATCTCTGCGGCACTCTAGGAGAAGATGTCCACATTCTTTTGGATGTACTCCAGCATCCTTCGCTGAGCCTTTGGGGTCAGCCCCCCGCTAACGCGAACCTTCTCCACCCTGCCTCCAAGGGTGAGAACCTCCATCTCTACCACCTCCTCTGCTTCCTCCATACGGGATTGCTCCCCCCATTCTTCAACGTCCTCCCCTCCTGGGGCCAGGACTTCTTCCTCAGCCTCCTCCATGACCATTGCCTCAGCCGGCTCCTGGACTTCCTCCGCCACCTCCACATGGGTGTGATCTTCCTCCACCTCCATCTCCTACATACCAACCTCCTGCTCCGCCTCCTCCATCCTTCGCTCCATCTCCTTGGCCCCGTCCTGCCAAGAGATGGAGTTCACGGCTGTGATGTAGCATTCCCTAGCCACCTTGGGGTCTCCCTAGACCCAAACCTTGATTCCCTCGGCGTTGAACTTCAGGCACTGGTGGAAAGACGAGGGAATGCAATGGAAGGCGTTGATGAGGTGCCTCCCAAAGATGGTGTTGTAGCTGATGGGGCGTCCACGATCACGAATCGGCAGGCATGGGACTGCCCCACTAGAGTGATATGGAGTCCCACTCCTTCTACCTCCTTCCTTTCCCCTGAGAACCCGAACAAGGGTCCGTCCGAGGCCAGTACTCTTTTGTCCTCCACCTTCATCGCGTTGATGAGGATCCGGGAGATAATGAAATTCTCGATGTCCATCTGGATGACTAGCGCATCGCAAAAGGGATCCTCATGACCCGGGATGTCCTTCCTTGAGAAGGTAATCTTCTCCTCCGGGGGTGGGGTCTGGGACGTGGATCCAATGCTCCTACAGTACATGGTGTGGAGACTTGCTCTACGGGAAGCCTCGACCCCCCCCCCCCCCCCCCCCCGTGGATCACTCTGATCCCTCCCCGGGTCTCAACATCTGCCCGGTCTTCACACCTGTCCTCCTCTACATGGGGCAAGACTTCTTCGATCCGCACCTCTTGGCAGTCTTGTTGCTGCTACTGCTCCCTGATTTCTATCATCACGAGGAACTTCGGTCATGTGGCCGTTGTGTTCCCTTCCTCCCGATGGAATTCGCAGTAGGGTAACTCCACCCTAACCTCCCTTCTCCTTCTCTGCGCTGCTCTCCTCCTCTCCGCCATGGCTATTGCAATAGCCTGGTCCTAGTCAGGGAGAGGTGGCCTTTGGCCTTTCCTTCCGCCTAGAGGGTGAAATTGGCCCTGGCCTCCCTAACGATTGTCTCCTCCATGGAAGCCTCTCTGTGACCCCTGGTCTTGCCATTCTGGCCTCCAACCTAGCCGGTGATTCAGCTCCTATCGCCCCCACCTGGGATGTTGCTGCTGCTATTGCTGCTCCCTCTGCCGGGGTTCATCTCTCCTATCCTTTTGACCTCTGCCCCCTCTGGGCCTCTCTTCCTTCGTGGCCCACCTGGCCAGCTTCCAGGCAAACTCCGGGTTCGACGCCTCCCCGTCGACTTCCTTTACCGCCCTCTCCATCAGCTCCTCGTAAGAAAGGGGTGTCACCCTCTTCAGCTCCATTCGGAAGAAACCCTGCTGCAGCCCCAGGGTAAAGGCCATCATTAGGGTGTGTCCTGGCATCTCTTAGACTTGGGAGATCTCCTCCTGGAAGCGATCGACTTAGCTCCCTAAGGTCTCGTTCACCCCCCTACTTGATGTGGAACAGGTTCTTTGACTCCTTCTTCCTCCTCTTGGAGGTGGTAAACCTCAGCATGAACACAGGGCGTAGGTCCTCAAAGTAGTAAATAGAATTGGCCGGTAGCTGGTGGAACAACTCTCTCGCCTTCTCCTTGACAGTGATAGTGAAGAGCCTGCACTTGAACCTATCTTACATTTGTCAGATCGAGACTACATCCTCAAACCACTGGACGTGCTTGACCGGGTCTCCTTTCCCGATGTAGTAGGACATCTCGAGCTCCCTGAACCCCTCTAGAACCGGAGCAGAAGAAACCAGCTCGATAAAGGGGCTGCCTGTAACGCCCTGAAACTCAAAAGAGGAACGGATGGCGTTTTCAGTCCAAGTTGGGTTCTGAATAGGCTGACACAGGCGTGTCACAGGGCGTGTCGTGCTTGAGTTCGACGATTGTCCGAGAGGTCGACGAATTTCAGTCGATGAGCGTCAAGGAAGGGCACACGACCTGAGACACGGGCGTATCATAGGCCGTATCCTGCTCGGAAGTTTGGCGAGTTGTGTTGATGTTGTTACACGGCCTCGGACACGGGTGTGTCACAGGGCGTGTCTAGCACACGACATGTGACATGGGCGTGTCACATGACCGTGTCATGTTCGGGATGTTTCGGTCCTGTGTCGATTGAGGCACACAGCCCATGACACGGGCGTGTCACTTGAGATACGGGCGTGTCCCAAGCCATGTCACAGGACGTGTCCTATTCTGTAATTTCTGGTTTGACGGCGAGTGAGGGAACACGGGCGTGTCACAAGCCGTGTTCGGCCCAGGAAATTCTTTTACAGGGCGAATCATGGTCGTTCGTTTTCTTCGAGTAGGATCTGACGGCTCAGGCTTTCCCCTACAAGTATTAGGCCAGGAATAGGGTTTCAAACCCTCATTCCATTTAGATCTTTCTCTTTCTAAGGGTAAGAGAGAGGGGAGAGCAAGGAAGAAGGTGGAGGAGAGTTCCGGTCGCCGGAGAAGCTTCGGAGCCTTATTTCTCGAGCGGAGTTCAGATCCGCGAAGTCAAGATCATTGCGGTGGTGTTCATCCGACCAAGTTTCTCCATGTCTAGGAAGAGGGGTCCTAAGGTACCGATATTTCTCCTCTTGGTTTTTAGGATGAACGCTTAACATCTCTTCTTTTCAGTTTTTGGGCTCCAGATCTCTCAAATGAGAGGGGTTTGGGTTGCCATGGTTCAAGAGGAACCTCCGGGTCGATTGTGTACGTCCCTGGCATATTTTTGCATTAGAAATCCGCTCTGTTAGGGGATTAGGCATTGTTGGTGAAGTCGTAGTCGCGACCGTTCATCCGACTCGGTGATGTTGCATAGCGAGCCTTAAGGATTCAGTAGAAATCCATTGCAGCAAGATGTCGTTGTGATGTATGTGTTTTCCCCCTTTTCTTGAGTGAGTACTTGTAGCCGGAACAGGACAAGGTTAACTCCGCATTGACGGTAGATGGTTTCCTTGGTGCACGGGAACGTTGCAGTAGAAATGATGGATTAGGTTGGGAAATATTATGGTTGTGTTGTGCTAAGGCGTGACTATGTCTCCGTGGTCGGCTAGTTATCCCTTCACGTGCAAGTCATATGGGGAGAGTGTCCCGGCGAGACTAGTCCCCTTCTGTGAGACTGACGAGAACGCCAAGCGTAGGGCAAGCCCGGGCAATGAAGCCATGAGCAGGTGGGGTCGAGCAAGAGTTCTTAGAATTGGTTTGTGTGAGAGACGGAATCCTGACGCGAGAAGTCAGAATTTGCAGGCAAGCCCGTGTTTAAGACCCATGCGCGGGTGGGGCCTTGGCAAGATTTCCGTGTAGCGGCTTTTGGGCCGTTAGGGGCATTGTAGTCCCCTTTTGTTTGCGGCTTTACACCAATGGGGAAATGAAAGTACCCAATTGATATGATGATGTGCTAGTTGCATACGCTATAGGGTGCCTTGGGCGAAGCCCGGGTTTATATACTTGCTATATAGTAGGCCCCTTTTTATTCTATGCTCAACATAGAAAACGTGATTGTTATATGAGACATCCAAACTTGTTTTAAAGCTTTACATATTTATGTATATGGTATACGAAGTGCTGACTTGCAGGTTAGAGGGGTACCCTGGGGTCTGTTAGGGGCGGCCGGGAGGAGATGTCTTGGTTACATAGTAGAGGTTAGCCTTTGCTGGCCCACCTTACTACAAATTTTTACAGGGCAAGGATCGCAAGTGGGAGCAAGTGCGCCGGCTGAAAATCCCTAAGCCTCATGAAGTGTTTGCTGTGCTTTCTAACTTGTTTCCTTTTGATTGTATTCTTCATGTTTTGGTATATTCCAGCTTGCATGCCGAGGTAGCCTAGGAGTATTGTTGCACGTTGATGTTTGACCTTGTGGTCTTTCCGTTTTGGACTCATTTGATGTAAGGCCAAAAGGCTGTGGTGATACTTATGTTTTAGTAGTGGATAACTTCTAGTTGTTTGGTATATTTTCGCTGTGTTTTATTCTGAGTTTTGAGATTGGGTAGTTAATATCATCTTTAATGCCAAAGTTGCGGCGTCTGTATGTTGTGGGTCCCCGGCCGGACCCATATTATACGGTCATTACAGGGGAGGTGTTATACACTTCCTCCCCCTGCTGGGCGAGCTGGGGGGTCTCGCTCCCCCATCTCGCCGAAACTGTCGCCATTTGCCGAGCCAGGGAAGAGCACTCGCCCTAGGAGCTCGCCGCCTCTTCCGTCCTCTGCCACTTATTTCCCAGCTCGCCTGCAGGGAGCATCCTCGCCGAGAGCTAGAACCGCGAGAACTAGGACCGCTGGTGTCGAGCACTCGTCACGTGCGTCGAGTGCGAATCAGACCAAGCCGAGTACTTCCTGCCTAAAGTCCTCGAACATCCCCACCGTGGCGAGAGGGGGAGGGGGTGGCGAGTTGACCTGTCCGAGCCTTGTCCTGATCCTCCCGTCATCAAGCCTGCTGAAGATTTTCTATACTGACCACTCTTCACGCTCACCGCACCAGAATGTTGAAACCGAAAACTCAGTCTCGATGGAGTTCACCCTTGGGGAAGGGATGATCGCGCGCCTACTTCTCTCCTGCAAGCAAAATGACAAATGGTAACAGACCCAAGGGCTCGGTGTGGAGGTCCCGCCACACACCCGGAAGATCTTAGAGCGCTTCCCCTCCCTTAGCCAAAAGCCTAGCTAAGGCTACCTCAAAAAGCGCAATAATGTCTAGGGGCAAGAAAGCATGCCTTCTGAGGTGCCACCTTGGGTCTATTTATAGCCCTCACTGTCCTGAAATTACTAGATTGCCCTTGGATGATCTGCCAACAGCCAAACCCTGTTGTTCTGAACAATTATGTGCAGCCCAACTGGGTCTACCAACAACGCAACTCTGTTGTTCTAACTGGATATGGGCAGGCCAGCGAAGATAAAATGATAGCACCTCATGGGAGGTCGGGCGAGTGCGAGCCGGCCTACCTATCTCTGGCGGGAGCTAAAGAACCCAAAGGCGGCGAGTAGAGACTGATTACTCAACGCCCCGGCCAGGAGGGCGACGCGGTCGTCCAGTAGGGTAGCCTAACTCGACGCTATTGCTAGGAGGGCGCCGAGAGCGGGGGGTAAAATCGAAACGAAAACTCATAGGAGGGCTAGGCAGGTGCCCCTCTGATGTTTGCACCCGCCTAGGCCGGCGAGTGCTCGATGAGGATGGCACTCGCCACTCCTGCCGGGACTTTGGCGAGCGCGGGACCGGCTGGCCATACTCGCCATGCTCCTGCCAAGCTCTAATAGGGCGAGCGCGAGCCAACCCGCCCACCCGATTCACGCAGCTTGTCTGCCTAACCATGGAGAGAGCGAATTAGTTATTCCACATCCGCACGCTCGCTAACCTGACGCGGGTGGCCTTACCGGTTCTGCTTGTCTAACTCGATGGCCCACTCGGCGAACATGGGGTTGTACAATGTCCTCCTAAGTAGCAAAAGAACAAAGTTTTTTCGACATCTCTGGACAGATCCCGAGTCCTCCTAAGACACGAGCAAACAAAGGTTATTTGTCATCTTCACCGGAGAGATCACAAGTACTCTTAAGACACAGACAAAAAAATGTTCTTCACCACCTCCACCGGACGGACCCTGAGTCCTTTTACGGCACGAATGAACAAAGATTATTCCCCACCTCCACCGAGCAAATATCGAGTCCTAAGGCGAGGATAAACAAAGGTTCTTCCAAAACCCTACCAGACAGACCGTGAGTCCTCCTAAGGCATGGGCGAACAAAGATTCTTTGCCACCTCCATGAGACAGACTTAGAGTCCTCCTAAGGCGCGAACGAGAAAAAGTTATTCTCCACCTCCACCGAACGAACCCCGAGTCATCCTAAGGGCTGGAATGAACAAAGGTTCTTCGTTATCTTCACCGGATGGACCCCCTAGTCCACCTATGATGTGGATGAGCAAAGTTTCTTCGCTATCTCCAACGGACGGACCCCGATTACTCCTAAGGCGCAAACAAACAATGTTTCTTAACCACCTCCAACCGTATATAACCTGATCCCTCCAAATGTGTAAATGGGTAGAGTCTCTTCACCACCTATGATGAAACGGACCCCGAGTCCTTCTGCTCGAATAAAAGAAGAGAAAGGTCCCTCTACACCTCAAGGCAATATCAAGCTTCAAACCTCCCTATGGATCTCATCCATGACAGATCACGAGTCCCCTTGAACCACTTAGTTAAAAATGAACTCCAGGTCCTTTGGCGCCATATGGACAAAAGGGTGCAAGCAATCCCCCACTTTACATCTGAGCATCAGCCCCTAGGATGAACGCTCGATGGGGTCACAAACTCAACATGTGTGGAACTCATGTTATGCAAGATACACAAGACTCAAGAGGAGAGCAACCCTGTAATGCCCCTAGTAAAGGCAAGCTGTGGGGCTAAGCTGTGCCTACACTAACAAAAGCAAAATATAAGGAAAAGATATACCGATCCAAGCACATGGAAAAAAAGGATACAAAGCACACGCCGAACACGAATAAAATTATGCAATTTCCACACATTAATGTCAACATCACCTAAGGTATTGCCTCACACCTTATGAACAGTGATCGCTGAAATCCATGCCGACTTTACTTCCTAAAACATGTTGATCGTCGACACATCGTCCTCCTTAAATCGTGCTAGCTCGGCCTCCAGCTTGAACTACTGTGTCATAACTACGAGAAGGACATACACCAAGTCCCTCATACTCCACTCACCTAAAAGCGAACCCACTAGTCCTTTCACACCAACACAACACAGCATAGAGCAGGGGTTGTCCCTGCAAAACACCACCAAGGACACATAGTAGGCAAGAGTGATGCCTGGGAAATTAGATGCAAAGACTATTGTTTAAACACCTATGGTAGAAGTTTCAACTCACAAGACGGACGCAAGTGGGCGCCAAGAGTTTAACACACGCCTCAAAATCCAACGAAAGGGGCACTCCATGCTGCCAACAAAAAACGAGTAATGGCACCCACGCAAAATATAAATTTAAAGCACATAGCCCTGAGACAAAATAATCAAGTCAAAAATTTCCAAGCTCGGCGGTCCGCAGATCACAACCCGTGAAAATTTGACGGCATTTGATGGAGTTTCCTCTAAAGATTCCCAAGTCAAACTGGAAGAACTTCCACTAAAACACGCAACCAAGCCATCCTGGTCGAGCGAACCGCGTGCACGGACGACACTCGCTTAAAGGAAACAAAAATCTTGCAAAAGACACAAGCATGCACGGGATCGCGCTGTGCGCATGTCCCTCGGGCATGTGGGCAAGCCCCACTCATGGGCATGCATTGCCCTGGAGCACACAACGTCCGAGCACAAGCATGCACATCGCCCAAGAGCGCACGGGCGTGCAGCGCCCAGGCATGCTCGCGTTGCGCCCAGGTACGCACGCACAACGCTCAAGTGTGCGCGGTACCCCGGCGAGCGTGCACAACACCCAGGAACGTGCTCCCGCTCGCATAGAACCTGGGCGCACGCGCACATTGCCCGGGCACGCATGCTTGACACTCGGGCACATGCGCGCATTGCCCCGATGTGCGTGGGGCATTGCACCCGTGCGCACGCGATAGCGGCTGCCACAGCCTCCGCCGTTAGGAAATCTGCCCTGGACACCCGAAACGCCCGAGGGGCATGCCCGTAATTTCATGAAACTTGGTGATCCAGGTGATCGAAACGAAGTGACACCATTCGCTAACGCAAGACTTGATTAGGCGCAATTACCTACACATCTCTCCAGAAAGCTATAAATAGTCCCTCAGGTCTTCATTTGAAGACTAGAAACTCTAGAGACTAAAGAGAGCTTTGAGATTTTTCGGCGAGAACGTGAGACTTAGATCGTTCCTTTGCTCGATATTTGATCTGCTCCCTCTCTAGTCCGCTCACCGCTCAAAGCTCATGTGGACGCTTCAGTGAGCCCTAGAGAAGGCATAAGAGAACGCTCACGAGGACGCTTTCAAGGACACATCGTGGATACTCCGCGAACTTAGTATTTTCTCTTCTCTCTTTACTTAAAGATGGCAAAGGAGAGGTAACATGTCACCCTCTGGGAAACTTCAAATATTTGTAAACTCAAGTAAAATAGTGGATTTTTGCCTGACACAGATCCGACCATGTGATTTGATGGGATCCTCCCTCATTTTATAAGGAAAAAGGAGCCCCCCCAAGATCTCCATGAGGGAAAATCATGGGTGGGCCCCACCCCCCATGATAACTCATGGAGATGATGGGGGCGGGATCCACTCCCCCACTTCGTGGAGGAACCGCCGCCGGTTAAGGACGAACCGCCGCCGGCGGCCGGCCCTCCCTCTCCCGACCCGGCCATGGCCGGGAGCGGCCATGGCCGCCCCGGCCATGACCGCCCGGGCCATGGCCGCCCCAGCCATGGCCGTCCCGGCCATGGCCGCCCCAGGCCATGGCCGCCCCGCCCGGCCATGGCCGCCCGGCCAAGGCCGATCCCGGCCATGGCCGATCCCGGCCATGGCCGCCCCGACCATGGCCGCCCGGCCATGGCCGCCCGGCCATGGCCGATCCCGGCCATGGCCGCCCCGGCCATGGCCGCCCCAGCCATGGCCGCCCCTGCCATGGCCGGCCATAACCGTGATCGGTCGCGGTCTAGGCCGGCCACCCTCGCCGGCCGCCCGGTCACCGCCGCCATCACGTCGGCCCACCATCTTGGAAAGCCCCCGGCCGTCCGATCAAGGGGGGCACCCTCCCTGCCGTCCGATCGAGGGGATAACCACCCATTTCCCCACCACTTTAGTGGTGGGGCCCGCCATAACCAACCCCTAAAGGCTATAAAAGGACCCCCAGGGGTCTCTTATTTGGAATCTAATTCTCTCCTCCTATTCTTCTCCTTCTTCTTCCTCAGGTGAGAGAACTCCCGCCTCCTCCACCAAGTCGGCCGACGCTCGCCACCAACCACCAGCGGCCATCGGCTGCCACCGGCGGCCACCAACAACCTCCAGCGGCCACCATCGGCCATCAACACCTGCCATCGGTTATTGGCACCCCACCAACGCGTAGTTAGGAAGGAGGCGCCCAAAGTGAGAGGAAGCCGAGCAAAGGAGACGGTCGAAGCCCGCAAGCGCGCTGCCCCCAGGCGCACGCATCAGCAGCATCCCGCGCATTCCACCATTTAAGTCACTTTGGCGGAGCAGTCTGTTGCCCGCCGGCAGTTATAGCCATCCTCTCTCCCCACAAGCTGTAACGGGAGCGGTCTGTCGCCCCGATTCACTCAACATACTGTAATCACCCTGATCTAGTGGATTTTGACTGGCAGCGAACCGGTCACGTGGTTTTTCACCCGGTTGAAGGGTTTTCCACGTTAAAACTCCTCGTGTACATTTCCCCTCCTCAACTGACTGTGTGCGCGCTCGACCGCTCCGTGAGCTAAGACGGTCCAAGTTAGTACGGATCGATCGGAGCGCCGAGTTTGGCCGCAACAGTTTGGCGCCGTCTGTGGGAAACATTCCCAAACTCCTTCGCAGAACAAATTCATCATCCCTATTACCGCAATGGCGAAAAGAAGAACTCATACCGCTGAAGGCTCCACCCTTGGCAGACATCCCGAGCCTGCGCAATCACATCCTCTGGAGGACGTACCACTGACCGTTGAAGCAGCTGTCGCCCCCATCACCGCCTTGGAAGGACATATCCGCCGGATGGAAGAACTATAAATCAAAATACTCACCTGGCTCTGAAACTTGAGAGCACCAGCCATTTCCCCGTCACGGCCAAATTAGGACTCGACGCCAGAATCTCCGCTAAGAAAAGGGCAAACTATCACAGAAAAAGAAGAGTGGCGTCAGGATGAACCTCGTTGAAGTGATCCTTCAAGGACTGGGGGGCAACATCAACCTCAAAGATACTCCCCTCCGAACACCACTAAAAGGAGAAGCTCAGACTAAAAGGAGAAGCTCAGACTTGGCTTCAATCCCTACAAAGAGAAGATATTGACAGCTACATCGAACTCGCCGCCCTCTTCATCAAAAGGTTCATGACCGTCAAAAAGCCTTCACCAGAAAATTCGAGACCGAGTGGAAGACAGAAAAGGAAGAAAGAAGATGAACCCACTCACACGACGCAAAAAGGACGATGCCAGAATCGGCGTCGCCGCGATAGCCGTCAACGCGATCCTCCAAGTAATGGGAGACAACATCCGCTCCAGGAATATATCTCTCTGAATACCACCCGCACTAATGTGATGCATGCAATTCAGAATGATCCGTCATTTCAACGACCAAGAGCGCCGCGGCCAAACTTTAAGGCAGACCAGACAAGATACTGCGAATATCATCGGGGTCACGACCACAGCACTAACGAATGCAATGGACTGAAGGAGGAAATTCAACGACTAACCAGCTTAGGAGCAGTTGATCAATTCCTATCAAGAAGAAGACCACCTAACAACCAGAGCATAAGATGCACGACAGTCAAAATTGGCGAACCACCTACCGAACTGAATCAAGTTCTAGTTGACGATGAGGTTACCACCAATATACTATTTCTATCAACTCTGCTTTGGCTCAAGGTCACCGCCAGATACCTCAAACTAACATTTGCAAGCGCTCATATTCTCGGGGATCACCCAGTACCAGTCATTGGCACCATCACTCTCCCAGTTACCCTCAAAGACGCACACCGACAGACATCCTATGACGTACAATTCGTCGTCATCCAAGCTGATTCCGACTACACAGCAATACTCCAACGCTCGTTCTGGGATGTCTTCCAATCCTGCTCACGCCACCTCTATCCTTAAGTTGTTTCATTTATTCGATTATTGTGTTTACCAAACATTATAAAAACCGTCAGCCTGGGCTAGTAAGAACTGTCCAAATGGCATACATCTTGCTTTGAACTATGTAAATCGCAGGATCAACCCCGGACATGATACCACCATTCTTGAATTACTTCATTCATACATTTTATGTCATATTGTTAATGTTACCACCGTTCTCCTCACCTACCTTGACATACAAGAATCAAGAAAATGGCTTCCCCACTTGGAAATCATGCAATCAAATAAAATGTATGGCGCTAATCAGAACAACACCGTGGGGGCCTGCCCCCCTCACGAAGAAGCCGCGAGCATCCATCGTGCAACTAAAGCCGTGGACCAGTTCCACGCAACACCGTGGGGGCCTGCCCCCCCTCACGAAGAAGCCGCGAGCATCCCTCGTGCAACTAAAGCCGTGGACCAGTTCCACGCAACACCGTGGGGGACTGCCCCCCTCACGAAGAAGCCGCAAGCATCCCTCGTGCAACTAAAGCCGTGGACCAGTTCCACGCAACACCGTGGGGGCCTGCCACCCTCACGAAGAAGCCGCGAGCATCCCTCGTGCAACTAAAGCCGTGGACCAGTTCCACGCAACACCGTGGGGGCCTGCCCCCCTCACGAAGAAGCCACGAGCATCCCTCGTGCAACTAAAGCCGTGGACCAGTTCCACGCAACACCATGGGGGCCTGCCCCCTCACGAAGAAGTCGCGAGCATCCCTCGTGCAACTAAAGCTGGCGCGGTGAGCGTGGACCAGTTCTACGCAACACCGTAGGGGCCTGCCCCCCTCACGAAGAAGCCGCGAGCATCCCTCGTACAACTAAAGCCGTGGACCAGTTCCACGCAACACCGTGGGGGCCTGCCCCCCTCACGAAGAAGCCGCAAGCAACCCTCGTGCAACTAAAGTCGTGGACCAGTTCCACGCAACACCGTGGGGACCTGCCCCCCTCACGAAGAAGCCGCAAGCATCCCTCATGCAACTAAAGACGTGGACCAGTTCAACGCAACACCGTGGGGGCCTTCCCCCCTCATGAAGAAGCCGCGAGCATCCCTCGTGCAACTAAAGCCGTGGACCAGTTCCACGCAACACCGTGGGGGCCTGCCCCCCTCACGAAGAAGCCGCGGGCATCCCTCGTGCAACTAAAGCCGTGGACCAGTTCCACGCAACACCGTGGGGGCCTGCCCCCCTCACGAATAAGCCGCGAACATCCCTCGTGCAAACTAAGCCGCAAGCCAGCCTTGCACACAAAGCCGTGGACCAGTTCCACGCAACCAAACCACAAGTCAGCTTTACGCACGAAGTCATGAACCCGCTACACATGAGCACCTCCGCAAGAGTCTACTCCCTCTCTAATTTTATAAAATCAAAGACGATTCAATCAAAATCTCAAACACTCGAGAGGGCGCCACCAACGTGGAAAACACATATCCGCGCAGACCATATGACAATGACATACAAATAAAGCTATCATAAAAAACAATGAATTTGAGCTCTAAGCGGCGACAATCTCAAAAGCTACAACGAAAGCAAATGATGACAAATATATGACAAAACATACAACAACAGACAGGCACTACAACTACTCTTCATCAGCATCTGAGCCGGAGCACTCATCCCCTGAAACACGACAAAGAAATAAAAATCAGTCCGCAGTTACAAGGCCTCAAAGTGCAAAATCCACCCGCGTAGCATGCGCACAAGACCCACGTCCGCAAGCCATATGCCAGCAGCATGCGCGTGCACGAATGGCCTGCGCGCGTGGCCTGCGCACGCGGCCCACGCAACCTGCACGCACGGCGCAGCCCGCGCGGCCTGCGCAACCTGCGCGCGCAGCCCGCATGGCCTGCGCAACCTGCGCGCGCAGCCCGCATGGCCTGCGCAACCTGCGCGCGCAGCCCCATGGCCAGCACACGCGGCATGCGCGCGAGACCAACGCGCGCAGCCAGCCCGCGCGGCCTGCGAGCGCGGCCAGCCCGCGCGGCCAGCCCGCGCGGCCAGCGCACGCGGCCTGCGCGTCCAGCCCGCGCAGGCTGCGCGGCCTGTGCCGCATGGGCGCGCGGCCTACACAACCTGCTCGCGCGGCCGGGGCGCGGGGCCTGTGCGGCCTGAGTGCGCGTCCAGCGCACGCACGGCCGGCGCACGCCGCCAGCACGCGCGACCAGCGCCCGCCCCAGCGGCCCTTCCTCGCATTCGCTGTCTCAACGCCCGGTCTCCGTCCGCTTACGTCCTGCGCCCGTTCGCCAAGCCTCCACACAACCTATTACCTTGGAACCTCGCTCCACCGCCATGGCCTCGGAACTCGCACCGGCACTCACCATAAGAACAAAGAACGAAGTAAATCCCTCCTTGCGCTCTCTTCGTTCCCGGACCGAAGGGATTTGGGGGGCATTTGACGGGATCCTCCCTCATTTTATAAGGAAAAAGGAGCCCCCCATGATCTCCATGAGGGAAAATCATGGGTGGGCCCCACCCCCCATGATCACTCATGGAGATGATGGGGGCGGGACCCACTCCCCCACTTCGTGGAGGAACCGCCGCCGGTTAAGGACGAACCGCCGTCAGCGGCCGGCCATCCCTCGCCCGACCTCGGCCATGGTCGGGAGAGGCCATGGCCGCCCCGGCCATGGCCGCCCCGGCCATGGCCGCCCCGGCCATGGCCGCCCCGGCCATGGCCGCCCCGGCCATGGCCGCCGCGGCCATGGCCGCCGCGGCCATGGCCGCCCGGCCATGGCCGATCCCGGCCATGGCCGCCCCGGCCATGGCCGCCCCGGCCATGGCCGGCCATAACCATGATCGGTCGCGGTCTAGGTCGGCCTCCCTCGCCGGCCGCCCGGTCACCGCCGCCGTCACGTCGGCCCACCATCTTGGAAAGCCCCCGGCCGTCCGATCAAGGGGGGCAGCCTCCCTGCCGTCCGATCGAGGGGATAACCACCCATTTCCCCACCACTTTAGTGGTGGGACCCGCCATAACCAACCACTGGAGGCTATAAAAGGACCCTCAGGGGTCTCTTATTTGGAATCTAATTCTCTCCTCCTATTCTTCTCCTTCTTCTTCCTCAGGTGAGAGAACTCCCGCCTCCTCCACCAAGTCGGCCGCCGCTCGCCACCAACCACCAGTGGCCATCGACTGCCACCGGCGGCCACCAACAACCTCCAGCGGCCACCATCGGCCATCAACACCTGCCATCGGTTATTGGCACCCCACCAACGCGCAGTTAGGAAGGAGGCGCCCAAAGTGAGAGGAAGCCGAGCAAAGGAGACGGTCGAAGCCCGCAAGCGCGCCGCCCCCAGGCACACGCATCAGAAGCATCCCGCGCATTCCACCATTTAAGTCACTTTGGCGGAGCAGTCTGTTGCCCGCCTGCAGTTATAGCCATCCTCTCTCCCCACAAGCTGTAACGGGAGCGGTCTGTCGGCCCGATTCACTCAACATACTGTAATCACCCTAATCTAGTGGATTTTGACTGGCAGCGAACCGGTCACGTGGTTTTTCACCCGGTTGAAGGGTTTTCCACGTTAAAACTCCTCGTGTACATTTCCCCTCCTCAACTGACTGTGTGCGCGCTCGACCGCTCCGTGAGCTAAAGCGGTTCAAGTTAGTACGGATCGATCGGAGCGCCGAGTTTGGCCGCAACATGATTTTTCATCATTTTTTGGGTTTTTCACATTAAAAAACCTCTTTTTATTGATGCTTAGTTTTCACTTGATTGTGTGTGTGCCCGGTCCGACTCAGAAATAATGTCGTACGATTCTTCGGACCGGAAGAAAACCAGACAACCCACAATAAATACAATTTGTGATATCTGTGTGATTTGTGCAATTGACATTTTTTCTAGCACACCTCTAGACATAACGTATCCATCTCTAGAACCAAGCTTTAGCTAATTGCACCCCCCAAATTTTATTTCCAACTCGGGGACTGCCTACTCACTCCCGCTCAGTTACGAACGCATTTGGATAGCGCTTTCGATTTGCGAAATAGCAAGTAATGAAATATTTAATGTATTATAGTATTTAGATTTTTTTTTGCTCACTTCTATTTATAAATTTCAGGATCCATCACCGTTTCTTTTAATTGTCATTTTTATTCAACGCTAACAATCAATTTTACTACATTTTTGTCTTGTTTAATATCTTTGGTTTCATATGTATCTTAATTTAATATTTTATTGCAGTAGTTTTTTTTTCTTCTCTAATCCGCGTGATATTTGGACGTTTTGATAATTTGTCCTCCCATTTTTTTATTCCCTCATGGACAAGTTGTTGTCTGATAATGATAATTATTAAAAAGTTGTCCATTCTGGCCAAGTGGCCATTAGCAGTCCAAAAAATTGTAAAATTTTATTATATTTGCACCCGCCTCATTCTATTCTTAGTACACGAAGTTTTAAAAAATCCAACTCCCCGCCTGCCTCCGAGGAAGCTGCTTTCACGATGCTTTGGATGAGTACTTGGCGGCAATGGTTCTCGATTCATCATCCAACACTCCTTTGTACGTAAGCATGCCCAAACACGTCCGAGCTGATCTGCCTTTCAACGGCGAATGATACTGTCGCCAAATTTATGTTCTTGAAATGTGTGTTATAAATTTTCCGTCGTGTGGACTCGATTCATCAAGACATCCTGATAGAGTCGTGCATGATTATTTGAGTCTATTCGGACTCGTACGAGCGTGTGTTAATTCAGCCGCACGAACAATTGAACCATGTGGTAGATGGGCAGATTCATGCCGCGAGCTCGGTCTCACCCTAAACACACCTTTCGGCATATCTTTTGGCATGACATGAAATCCTACTTAATTTCATTGGTTTCTAATTTTCAGTTAATTTTGGAGTTTATGAGACGCGCGCGCATTATTTTGTAACTCCAAAATAAGTTTTCCTATTAAAAGTTTAAAACCACAAAACCCTTTACGCCAAGTGCCCGGTTTTTCCAAGTCCTCCCCCCTTCCATTTTGGCGTAACAGCAGTTTTCAATTCTGGTTTTGGAGAATGAAGATGGACAGCCTTCTATCTTCTTCGCTACCCTTTGGTTTTGGAGAATACAATTATAGGGGACGTTGCTTTTCCTTCTTCCTGTAAACCAGGAAACACTCATCTGCATTTTGGCTCAAGGAGAAGGATCTTGGTCCGGGAGAATCAAAATTGCGACCCGTGGCTTTGCTTTCATTTTGGATCCGTCCAAACTGTGATGGCGGTTGTAAACACATGGGTTAAACCGTCATTCATTAAGGATCACCCAACAAACATTATCCATTTTAACGTAAAAGTGCATGAAGTTCTTTAGATGGACGTTAACGACAATTTAACCATTTATTCAAGACCGCCACAACCGTGCCAAATGGATCCAATTTTGTTTCCATCTGGGAGAGAAAAGATATTCTAGATTTTGGAGGATTTAAGATAAAATTGTGTCCGGGCGATAAATTGATGTCGGACGAAAAATTCGCGTTTGTCATTTTTAATTTAGAGCATTGACCAATGACAATTCCTATGATTGAAAACCTTTTTGCAAACGAACAATAAAAAGTAATTAATGTCAATTCCTATGACAGATAGTCATCATGTGACCAAACAAAAGAATTGAATTTAAACCCAATGTCATTTCCCATGTGTCTTGATATTGGATTAAAAGTCAATACTTCAATATCAATGTCGTTGAAACGAACGGACCCTAAGAGGTCTTGATAGTGTCGTATGCAAAAATTAGTATCTATTCGAACTCTCACGTGCATGTATTAATTTAGTCGCATGAACTTTCAAAGCATGAGTTAGGTGGGCCAGATCATCCCACGAATTGGTGTCGCGGACTCGGTCTCAACCAAAGAACTAATTTAAGATGGTTATGAAATTCATTTTATTTATGGAGTTTCAATTTTCATTTAATTTTAGGGAATGAATGGATTCAATTAATTCCATCTAGTGACTCCAAATGTGGGCTTCTCCTATCAAATCCTAAAATGAAACTTATTCCATCTGTTCAGTTTTATTTTGAACTATGGCAAAATCTCTAGCTTTTTGTTGGCTCCAAAAATGTCCCAATTTTACATTGCTCAAGCTCAAAGATGAGGAGTAGCTGTTGAGTGGTCGGTTACTTTGAGTCAAGAATTACTGACCGAGAGAGGTGTTGAATTTTTTGAAGTGAAAATGACGGCCTGGACTGACTGTCCGCGCGGACGGACAGGGGTGGCGGCTAGCCATGTCGGCTAGTGATCTGCAGTCGGTTTGTTCCCTGGAGGTAACCGGGCGGATAGGATCTTTATCCTCGGAGTTCGCTGAGTCCAGGATGCGGATTGGTTTGGAGATCGGGTGATCAGCATGGCCTTCTGCCTTGATCTTGCTCTTGTGCGGTTTGGTGGTTTGTGCGGACTGGCCCTTGTATCCGCTGGTGCTGTGTTCGCTTCAGGGATGGCTGGTGGTGTGAGCTTGGTCTGGATCTGTACCAAGTCCAGGTGTGCTCTGTCCAGGAGATCGCGCGGTTGGCGCGAACTATTTTTTGTGCCCCGAGTTCAGCAGCTGACAGCCTTGTGTGCTCTGGTTGCAAGCTCGAAGTGTGCGTACTGGAGCAGTGTTCGCAGAGGCGTGCAGATTGGAGTTGTGTTCGCTTGTGTGCGGACTGGTGGAGTTTCCAGGGTCCCCTGGTGTGGCGGAAAAGTCCCGGCTTGGTCTTGTGGCGACAAGGTAGATAGGACTTCTATCCGGCCATGGTGGTGCGATCTTGGCGGACTGGATGTCCGGCCTAGTTGTTGTGACAAGAAGGACTGGTTTTGTGTCCGCGACTGTGCGGATACACTCATTGCTCGCCGCGAGATAGGGTAGTGATCCTATCGGCTTTGGCGGTGATCACACTCCTCTCCGCCCCTATAAATAGGACCTCATGTCACATCAACAGTAAATTCGAATGAACAGTAAGTGAGCTCGGGTGGTTGCTGCAGACAGGTTTTTGTGTTCGTGCGGTTTGAGTAGGTTACTAGGTTTTTGTTGTTTAGATTGTGCGGACAGTGCTGAGAAGCCTGTGACTTGGTTCTAACTTTGGTCAGGGATCAGTGTGGACTCTGCGGTTACAATCAGTGGTTAGCAGCAGGTCGCGGATTGCGACTAGGCTGTCTTCTATTTAGCAACTCTTTCCCAGTTCAATAAGTTGTACGCTTCTGGCGGCTTGTTCAGTTCGACAACATCTGTTCGCGTTAATCTGGCGGCTAGGCGACCTCGCGGTTATACGGCTAGCAGATTGCGGACAGAGTTCAGCATTGGAATAATAGGTTATCTACGCTGATAGGTTGCGATTTGGCCACTTAGTGACTTCAGCAAACTCCGCAGTGTAGCTCGGCAGAGTCGGCAGTTTCTCCTTGAGTCCGCGCGACTAGTTCTTTGCCTTGTATTTTTTGCTTCCATCGGTACATCGACGAATCATGTCTCGCCATGTATACCTCGCATTGTAAAGATTTTCGATAGTACATGGTTTTCTTGCTCTTCTAGTTGCATCTGGTCTACTTAGCCTGGTTTTGGTTGAGTGTTCCTGTGCCTGATTTCCCGTTTTTCGCGGTTCACAAATTTTTACATTGTATTAGAGGGAACAAAGACTTGAGCGGTGATCAACTGACAGACTTCTTTTTTGCTTCTAAGAGTCTAGTAGACCAGTGATAGTGCAATGGAAGGTGGAATCATAAGAGGTTTTGAAATTGAGCTTCTTACATCGACCAACTTCAAGAAGTGGAGGTTATGTATGGAAAGCTATCTTCTAGACCTTTGGGAGGTCGTCTGCTGAGATGATAAGCAATAGGTTACTGCTGCCACTAGCAATGCAGAAGCAGTGAGAGCTTCGAGGAAGACAATTGCGAAGGCAGAGTTTACTCTCAAGCGGGCTATCTCACTTGAACTCTTTGACCACATAATAGGATGTCGGTCTGTTGCTGAGATTTGCACTTCCCTTGATGGGTTGTTCAATAGGAAGAATGTAGGGCGACTAAAATTTATAGAGAATGAGTTGGCAAGAGCCACTTAGGGTGAATTGCCCATCTCAATGTTCTTCCTGTAGATGAAGAACCTTTGTGCTAAAATATCGGCATTGGACCCCGATGAGCCAATTTCAGAAGAGAAGCTCAAGAGACAGATTATCTGCGGTTTGCGGAAGGAATATGTAGCCTTTGTTACTTCTGTTCAAAGCTAGGACACTCAGCCGTCTTTGCTGGAGCTAAAAAAATTGCTAGCTTGGCAGGAGAGCCTAGCAAGGCAAATGGCTGGAGTGATCTCGGAAGGAGGTAGTGAGGCGATCTTCACGGGGAGAAGAAGAGATGGGACAAGAAGAAGAAGCCATATGCTGGTGATGGCCCTTCAGCTTCTTATCAACAAGAGAGGAGTGCTGCTTATAAGCGTAATTAGAAGAAGAAGGAAGGGCTAATGTGTTACAGATGCAACAAGTTGAGTCACTTCAAGAAGGACTGCAAGATCAAGCTGCAGTCGGGGCATGTTGTAGATAAAGAGGAAGCTGGTTCCAGTGTTAAGGAAGTCGGATAGGGGAGTGCGTTTATGATGGGCACGTGTGTCCGTGCCTTGTCCAGCATCAACTACCAAGATGACTAGATAGTGGACTCGGGGTGTGGTCACCACCTCACCGGGACGAGTCGAAGTTCTCCTCTCTTCAAGCATATTCAGGTAACGAAGCTTTTATTACTATAGATGATACAATACATGCAGTCGAGAAGGAGGGTGTTGTTTCTTTAGATAGTGATAAAGGTCCACTCACCTTGAGGAGTGTTTATCACGTACTGGACATGAGGAAGAACCTCTTCTTTGTGACCAATGCGGTGGACGCGGGCTATCACGTTCTGTTCAGCTGGACAGAAGTGAAGTTTCTTCGCAATGTGTTAGCGGTGAAGGCTGACGTTGATCATGTAGGGAGAAGGGTTAAGGACTTGTTTGTTTTATCAACAAGCTCCTATGTTTATCAGATGAGAGCCAATTATAGCGATGTTATAGAACACGGGAGGCTAGGAAATGTCGGGATTGAGAAGTTGAAAGCTATGAAAGTGAAGAGCCTTGTAAAAGGATTGACTAAATTGTCATCCTACGGAGACGGTCATGTATGTGCGTGATGTCAACATGGTAAGGCTTATCACCTTCCGTTTGCCAAGTCACAGACTAGAAATAAAACACCATTGGAGTGTATCCATGGTGATCTGATGGGTCCGACCGTCACCTCCAATCTTCAAGGTAGTAGATATATGTGGGTGTTGATTGATGACTATATGAGGTACACATGGGTGTACTTTATGAAGGAGAAGTCGGACGCGTTCCATTTGTTTATGAAGTTCAAGGAGCTGGTGGAGGGCCAGCTTGGCCTGCGGATTAAAAAGTTGAGAACAGACAATAGAGGTAAGTTCATTTCAAAAGAGTTCTTTAACTTCTGCAGGAAGCACGGAATCCGAAGAGAGCTAACTTATGCGCATACTCCACAATAAAATGGAGTAGCAGAGCGGAAGATCCATCATCTGATGGAGACCTGCAAGTGTTGGCTTCATGCAAAAGGCATTCCTAGGGCCTTCTTGGCAGAAGGGATGTCCTGCGCAACTTATGTCATCAATCAGATGCCTCTGAGTCCAATCAACATGAAGTCTCCTCATGAGATGATGTTTAAGGAGAAGCCCAACGTTGGACACCTTCGGGTGTTTGGGTTGACCTGCTATATACACGTTCCAAAAGCTCTCTGGACTAAGCTGGATGTGAAGGCGAGGAAGCTTGTCTTCGTGGGCTATGATGAGAAGAAGAAGGGTTGGAAGTGTTTGGACCCTGTGACGAAGAAGTTTGTCATCTCCAGAGACGTGGTATTCGGCGAACTGATGTCATATAGAAGTGGCTCGTCTGTGGAGCTATAAGAAAGCAGGTCAGACAGCGGGCAGGAGGAAGATGCTAAGGATCTTCTAGTAGAGATGTCTGTGTCACAAGAAGCTCCAAGTATTTCTAGCTTCATGGCAGAGGCTTCTGGTTCAGGAAGCAGGGGGAGAGATGCTCCAAGTATGACCGGGAATTGAGCTGATGTAGAAGAAGTAGCGAAGGTGGTGAGCCATGGTTAGGTTCTTCTGAGATCAAAGAGGACCCTCAAGTCACCGACTCGGTACAACGAAGGGAACATAGTGAGCTTTGTCTCTTGTTTCTTCGCAGGACCTCTAGACGAGCAAGAGCCTTCTAGCTTCAAGATGTCACTGGAGTCAAGGAGTGGGATGATGTCATGGATGAGGAGATGGCTACTCTCAGAAGAAATGAGACTTGGGACCTTGTGCCCAAAGTCTATGGCATTACTCTTGTTACATGTAAACGGGTGTATAAGATGGAGAAGAAGGTGGATGGAAGCATCGAGCGATACAAAGCTCGGCTTGTAGCTCAATGGTACTCCCAGTAGTATGGAGAAGACTATGAGGAGTCGTTTAGTCCCGTTACAAAAATGACTTTAGTGCGGGTGGTGATTGCCTTGGTAGCTTGCCAAGGATGGAGGATGTGGCTGCTTGACATAAATAATGCTTTTTTTATGATGAAATTGATAAAGACATTTTCATGTTCCAACAACTAGGGTATGCGTCTAAAGATCATCCAGGACATGTCTGCAAGCTCAGGAAAGCCCTTTATGGCTTAAAGCATTTGCCTCGAGTGTGGTATGAAAAGATTGCATAATACCTCCAATTCTGCGGGTATTTTGCTTCTGATTCTGACTCGAGCCTGTTCTTTAAGAAGAAGGGGGAGCTTTATGTCTTAGTGTTATTGTATGTTGACGATATGTTTGTCATGGGGAACTCTAAGGAGGAGGTAGCTAGGCTCAGGGTAGAGCTAGCAGTTTGTTTCGAGATGAAGGATTTGGGTGAACTCCACCACTTCCTTGGACTCAAGGTGGAGAGGAGAAAGAGCTGGATACTCATTTACCAAAGAGGGTATGCAGAACAGATCGTTCATCGATTCAGTATGCGGGAGGGGAAGAGTTGCTCTACTCCACTGGATGTTGTCCTAAAGCTTCAACGTGATGAGGGGAGGGTTCTTCCAGATCCCTTGGTGTTTCGGGCTCTGGTTGGAAGTCTTATCTACTTGACGATTACGAGGCCATACATTGCTTATGTTTTAAGCCGTGTAAGTCGTTATATGACGGAGCCTCGAAAGACACATTTGGTGGCGGCAACAAACATTCTGAAGTATGCAAAGACAACTTTTTTATGGGGCTCCTTTATGGGAGTGACACGAGCATCAACCTTCACGGTTACACTGATGCTAATTATGGGGGGGGACTCGGATGATCGGAAGTCAATGCCTGGCAATGTTTTCACATGTGGAACATCAAGCATATCATGGTGCAGCAAAATGTAAGACTCGATGTCCATCTCTACTACGGAAGCGGAGTACAAGGCTTCGGCCTTGGCAGCTCGGGAAGCCATCTGGCTTACGAGGCTAGTAGAGGACGTCCATGAAGAAGTGTGGGGTCCCACTCTACTACGTGGTGACAATGATAGTGCTCTTAAACTGGTTAATAATCTAGTTTGTCACGCGAGGACTAAGAATATTGAGATTGAGCATCACTTCATATAGGAGAGGGTGCTGGAGGGGTCTCTTACAGTCGAGCATGTGTGAAGTGAGGACAACATCGTGGACATCTTCACAAAGACACAACCGAAGGGGCTGTTTTGTCGGTTATGGGGACTACTAGGGCTGATTTCCACTTCTCATTTCAAGAGGGAGTGTTGAATTTTTTAAAGCAAAAGTGGTAGCATGGGCAGACTGTCCTCGTGGACTGTGCTGACAGGGGTTGTGGAAATCCAGGTCGGCTAGTGATCTGCAGTCGGTTTGTTCCTTGGAGGTAAAATGACGGATATGATGTTTATCCGCAGAGTTCGCTTTGTCCAGGTTACAGACTGGTTTGGATCTCGGGAGATCGGCATGGCCTTTTGCCTTGATCTTGCTCTGGTGTAGTTTGGTGGTTTGTGCGGACTGGCTCTTGTATCCACTGGTGTGGTGTTCTCATAAGGGATGGCTGGTGGTGTAGACTTGGTCTGGATCTGTACCAAATCCATGTGTGCTCAGTCTGGGAGATCGCACGATTAGTACAGACTGTTATCTATGTCCGCCGAGTTCGGCATCTGTCAGCCTTGTGTGTTTTGGTTGTGGTCTTGGAGTGTGCGGACTGGAGTAGTGTCCGCAGGGGCGTGCAAACCTGAGTTGTGTCCGCTTGTGTACGAATTGGTTGAGTTTCCGCAGGGTCCGCTGGTGTGGCGGACAAGTCCTAGCTTGGTCTCTTGGCGACAAGGAGGATAGGACTTCTATCCGGCCTTGGTGGTGCGATCTTGACGGACTGGTTGTCTGACCTAGTTTAGGTGACAAGACAGACTAGTTTTGTGTGCGTGGCTATGCAGATACACTCAGTGCTTGCCGCGAGATAGGGTGGTGATCCTATCGGCTAGGGAGATGATCACACTCCTCTCCATGACAAAAAATATGAACCCTTGTCACATCAATAGTACAATCGAATGAATAGTAAGTGAGCTTGGTTGTTGCTGCGGATAGGTTTTTGTGTTCGCGCGGTTTGAGTAGTTTACCGGGTTTTTACTGTGCATATTGTACGAATAGTGCTGAGTAGCCAGTGACTTGGTTCAGATTTTGGTCAGGGATCAGTG
Source organism: Platanthera zijinensis (assembly GCA_039513925.1). Lineage (NCBI taxonomy): Eukaryota > Viridiplantae > Streptophyta > Magnoliopsida > Asparagales > Orchidaceae > Platanthera > Platanthera zijinensis. Next base: position 245,700,153 of record CM077078.1, on the reverse strand, counting down.
CGGACTCTGCAGTTACAATTGGCGGTTAGCAGCAAGTCTCAGCTTGTAACTAGGCGGTCTTCTCTTTTGCAATGCAAAAATTTGTGAATCGCGGAAAACGGGAAACCAGGCGCAAGAACACTCCAACCAAAACCAAGCCAAGAAAACAAGATGCAACTAGAGAAGCAAGAATCTTGTACTATCAAACATCTTTACAAGACGAGGCATACATGACGAGACATGATTCGCCGATGTACCTGATGGAAGCAAAGAATACAAGGTAAAAAACAAGTTGCACGGACTCAAGGAGTAACCGCCGACCCTGCTGAGCTACACTACGGAGTCCGATGAAGCCGCTAAGTTGCCAAACTGTAACCTAGCCGCACGAACAACCTGTTATTCCAATGCTAAAGAACTCTGTCCGCTGATCTTCAAGCTGCCTAATTGTAAGATCGCATAGCAACCAGATCGCCGTGAATACCTGCTGCCGAACTGAATAAGCCGCCAGAAACGGACAACTTATTGAACTGGGAAAGGGTTGTCAAAGAAAAAACTGCCTGGTCGCAAACCGCGACCTGCTACTAACCGTCGATTGCTAACCTTAGAGTCTGCACTGATCCCTCACCAAAGTCAAAACCAAGTCCCTGGCTTCTCACCGATGTCTGCACAACCTACACAACAAACACCGGTCAAATCTTCAAACCGCGCGAACACAAAATCCTTTCCGCAACAACAACCCGAGCTAACTTACTGTTCATTCGGTTGTAATATTGATGTGTTGGGGGGTCCAATTTATAGGCACATATAGGAGTATGATCACTGCCCTAGCCGATAAGATCACCACCCTATCTTGCGGCGAGCACTGAGTGTATCCACCAAATAAAGGACACAATACCTATCCTCCTTGTCGCCACAACTAGCTAGACAGCTAGTTTGCCAAGGTCGCACCACGAAGGCCGGCTAGAAATCCTACCCACCTTGCCACCACAAGGCTAGGCCAAGACTTATTTTTCCACACCAGCAGACTCTATAGATACTCCACCAATCCGCACACATGTGGACACAGCTCCAGTCCTCATGCTCCTGGGGACTGCTCCAGTCTACACACCCCGAGCCCGCAACCAGAGCACACAAGGTTGACTGCTGCCAAACTCGGCGGACACAGAAAACAGTCCGCGCAAACCGCGCAATCTACCGGACAAAGAACACCTGGACTGTGTACAAAACCAGACAAAGTCCATACCACCAGCCATCCCTGGTTCAAACACAGCACCAGTGGATACAAAGACCAGTCCGCACAAAACCGGCGGACTCCAGAACCAGACCACACAAACCGGCGAACTGCGCGGCTAACCATCCTATCCGCCCGATTATCTCTAGGGAACAAGCTGACTGCAACACTCTTGTCGACCTGACTATCCCCACCTCTATCCACACAGTTCGCGCGGATAGTCCGCCCAGGCCGCCACTTTCACTTAAAAAAATCCAACACTCCCCCTTGAAGTGAGATGTGGAAAATAACCCAAGCAGTCCCCATAACTAAGTAAATAGCCCCTTTCACAACAGCTTCGTGAAGATGTTTGCGATGTTGTCCTCGCTCCACACATGTCCAACCATAAGAGACCCCTCCAACACCTTCTCCCGAATGAAATGGTGCTCAATCTCAATGTGCTTGGTCCGCGCATGACAAACTTGATTATTAACCAGTATAAGGGCACTTTCGTTGTCACCGCGTAGCAGAGTGATACCTTGCACTTCTTCATGGATGTCCTCTACTAGCCTCCTAAGCCAGATGGCTTCCCGAACTGCCAAGGTCGAAGCCTTGTACTCCGCTTCCGTATTAGAGACGGACACAAAATCCTACTTCTTACTGCACCACGAGATACCCGTTGATCGACATGTGAAGACGTTACCAGATGTAGACTTCCGATCATCTGAATCTCCCCAATAATCAGCATATGTGTAACAATGCAGGTTGAAGCCTATGTATCTCCCATAAAGGAGACTCATATCAGAAGTGGACTTCACGTACTTCAGAATACTCTTTGCCGCCACCAAATGAGGCTTTCAAGATTCCGCCATATACTGACTTACTCGAACTACAACATAAGCAATGTCTTACCTCTTAATCATCAAGTAAATAAGGCTCCCAACCAGAGCCTGAAACACTACAGAATCTAGAAGTATCCTCCCCTCATCACGTCAAAGATTGATGTCAACATCAAGTGGAGTAGAGATACTCTTCCCCTCCCGCATGTCGAACGGTCCATTCCGTATAGCCCCTTTGGGAAAAGAGTATGATGCTCTCTTTCCTCTCCACCTCGATTCCAAGTAAGTGGTGGAGCTCACCCAAGTCCTTCATCTCGAACTGAATAGATAGCTCTGCCCTGAGCCTAGATACCACCTCCTCGGAGTTCCCTATAATGATCATGTAGTCCACATACAACAGTACCAAGACGTGAAGTTCCCCCTCTTCTTGATGAAAATGCTCGAATCTGAATCAAAGGAAAAATAACCGTAGAACTGGAGGCATTATGCGATCTTCACATACTATGCTCATTGAGCCTATTTCAACCCATAAAGGGCCTTCCGAAGCATGCAGATGTATCCTGGATAATCTTCAGACACGTATCCCGGTGGCTGAACCATGAAGATTTCTTTATCAATTTCCCCATAAAGAAAAGCATTCTTTACGTCCAGTTGCCACATCTTCCAACCTTGGCAAGCCGTTAAGGCCATCACCACTCGTACTTAAGTCATTTTTGCAATAGGACTAAACGTGTCTTCATAGTCTTACCCGTACTATTGAGAGAACCCTCGAGCTACAAGATAAGCCTTGTACAACTCAATTCTCTCATCCGCTTTCTTCTTCATCTTATACACCCACTTACACGTCACAGGAGTAACACTATTGACCTTGGGAACAAGGTACAAAGTCTCATTTTTCATGAAAGAAGCCATCTCCTCGTCCATGGTATTATCCCACTCCTTGAATCTAGTGGAATCTTCAAAGATAGAAGGCTCTCGCTCGCCCAAAGGGCCTGCAAAAAAACAAGAGACGAAGCTCACCGCGTTTCCTTTGCTATAACTAGCTGCTGGTTTGATGGTTCTCTTCGATCACCGAAGAGTCTAACCCTTGCTGACCACCTCCGTTGCTTCTTCTTAACCAACTCTGTTCTTGGGCAAACTTGGAGCATCTCTACCTTGCTTCCTGAACTAGAAGCCTCTGCCCCAAAGCAAGAAATACTTGGAGCTCCTGGTAACACAAGCACCTCCACTAGAAGATCCTTAGCAGCCTCCTCCCGCCCTCCCTCTAACCTGCTTTCCTGCAGCTCCATAGAAGATCCACCTCCATATGATGTCAATTCGTCAAAGAACACATCTCTCGAGATGACGAACTTCTTCGTTACTCAATCCATACACTTACATCACTTCTTCCGCTCATCATAGCCCACGAAGACAAGCTTCCTCTCCTTCGCATCCAGCTTTGTCCTGAGAGCATCTGGGACGTGTACGTAGCAGTTAGTGTAAGACCCCCATTTTTTTTTCTTTTTCGACACCGGGGTCTTAGGCCCAGAACCGCCGCCTTGCGGTGATACCTTCGCACCCGGGAAGGTCGTCACTACAAGACGCCGATTCTGCCGGCCAATTCGATCTCCACTGTAGCATAAGTATACAAGACAGTCCACAGAAATATCACATATAAGAAATTTAAACTCCACGAAGGGAGTGTCCACAGATAGTACATATAATGAAAACCTCGGGCTTATGCCCAGTACATCAAATCCTCACTACAATTCACTCATCGCGGAAGCAAACTAGTGCAACTACTATAGTTCGGGACTTACTGTCCCTGCTGTCTGGACTCCAGTGCTAGACTGTCCGATCTCCAAACGTGCCGACCTCCGGGGCTGCTCCTCCATGCTGGGCTCCGTGGTCCCCTAAATGATGTGGTTCGAAAACCGTTAGTCTAAAAGACTAAGTCCTATCGTCCCCCACCCCTTCCCCCATGGCTCCTAAGCACCGAGCGGGGAGAAGGAAAGGGAAGGACATGAAAGTGGAGAGTATTCAAATTTCAGATGGCAGCGGAACTAAACTAACAGTGTACGCATGATAATAATTAGATAAGTAACCTTAACTTATGTGGGTACACATAAGCTAAAGGATCTTCTGCAGGGCTCCTATCGTATAAAAAGTCCCATACCGATTTATACGATAGGGTGTCGGTTCTATTAGCAGGTTTATAATATTGAAAGAGAACCTTAACTTATAAGCACGCTCACACGAACTTATAGGCCAAGGGGTCATTTTGCAAGGCCTAATGTATAGAGCGTCCCATACCGCTCATACATTAGGTGTCTGGTTATATGCGATGGTTATGCTATGAAATTCATTTATGCCATGATGTGAACATGCAAGTGCAACTCACCCACTCGACTCTGTGTACACAGACCTTTAGTTCCCCCTTTCAGAGCCGTTACCTCCCAGGATACCTCCGTAGTGGCAGACGGAAGCGGTGGGTTGGGCCTCGCCCACCTCAAAACCAGTATTTGCACTACCGGTCTGACCTATCGTACGCCTCAACGCTTGGTGCACTAAGCGGACGTCTGCGTACTCTTGCCGGCTGGCGCACCGGACTTCTGTTGGCGAAGTGTAAAAGCACACCTGCCGAGTCAACGATATTGGTGTCGGTGCAACGAACTCCCCAATATCGAAGACCCACCACCTTATACCTTTTATGCACATGCAATAGTTATGAGTCCAATAAATAACCGAGCCGAATCTTCCCGGACAATCCCGTCCGTCACAATCTACAACCGAGCCGAAGCTCCCCGGACTAACCGTCCGTCATAATCTAAAACCGAGTCGAAGCTCCCCGGACTATCATGTCCGTCGTAATCAACAACCGAGCTAAAGCTCCCCGGACAATCCCGTCCGTCATAATCTATCACCGAGCCAAAGCTCGCCAGACCACTATCACAACTACTGGGCTTATTGCCCAAGTAACCTATACTATCACCCGGGACACTGTGGTGGGAAAGTGTGAAACCCTAAGTTTACTACTTACTCTATGCCTACGACGAAGTTTTGACTCTCCCTAATTACTACGAGAAAGACGATTTTTCGTCGATCACACGCACCACCTAACACTAGCCAACCCACTCTCACTCCTCTTCTTTTCTCTCTAATGGGAAATCATCCACATTAACAGTTCTAACTCCAATAATTATCCCCGACCTTGACTTATTCCAATTTAGCAATTTTGCTATATGCACACCAACTTAGACGATACGTTGAACCGGATATGGGGTATTCTAAATAATCATCCAAATGTCCTGAATTATTTTCTGGAGACATATCATGATGCAAATGGACTAAATCCAAAATATTGTAATTTTTCTAAGTATTCTGATATTTAATTAATTTCTCGTAAAGCTTCTAAGGGCTACCCATTGAGCATGAAGTGCACTTTTCAGAGAGGTATATAGATTCATAAATTCATGATAAATTCTAAATAACCATTTAACAATAAATCCAAGATATGACAATTTTTCAAGTATTCAGATGACACTAATCTAATTTTGATAATATATCCATTTCCTTTTTTTTATTGAAGTAAGTGCAATAAATATTCATCCGAAAATTCTTAATTAATTTTCTACAATATATATTGTCTTAAAAATCTCATTGGCCAAATGTCATAATTATACAGTAGGTAAATTGCTCAAAATGATTTAAACAAACTAAATCCAAAATTGCTAATTGCGGACCACCAAGTCAATTTTTCATGTAAAATGGGATGTATATAAAATAATCATCCTACACCCCTATAATAATTAATGGAGGTTCATTATGACCTTTTAGTTCTAAATCCAGAGTTCCAAAATTTTCCTTACTTATTTGATAATTTATTTAATTATTTTAATGTCTAAGATTTCCAAAAAATGAACATGAAGTACTACTTTCATTCAAGGAATCATTTTACAAATTTTATATGTTACTCAGAATAATGATATAACCTATCTTCCAAAATATATATTTCTTTTCAGTAAAGCTTTATCGTTAAATCAAATATTCATTTAAATCCTTGGAAATTCATTTAATAAATATAAAATACTATATTGCTTCCAAAAATTCAGGGAAATTTCAATTATGAATCTAATGTCATATACATGGTTTGGGCCAAATTTCATAATTTATTTATTTGTAAATGGGCCTAAATGAATTTTTGAATAATTCCATCACATGACAATTTGTGAACTAACTACCTCATATACTTGTCCAAAAATTCTTATAAAATTTATATAAACTCTATATGCTTTTAAACATCCTCTGCCAAAATTTCATGACCTCTCAATGGTCAGAGGTAGCATAATAAATTATTTACTTAATTTAAGCCTTTCTTGTGTTACAAATGATGTGCTATAATTATTGACCCAAAATTCCCCATTAAAATACCAGAGGCCCATAATGTCCTTAAGACCAATCTACCAAAATTTCATTTTAGTTTGAGGTGTTTAGCTAACCCATTTCAACCCTAGAATGTTTGTGCCCTAAACTAGGGTTAGGGATTTTAGGGTCCTAAACCTTCCAAAATGCCCTAATAATTTTACCAGAGGGTTATAGTTACCAAAAATCTATCCCTACAAAATTTCATAGCCATACCAGGTGATTTGGCCATGTGCCCTTCACAAGGTACAAAAGCCCTTCCTTAGGGTTTGACCTAAGATCTTGGGCCAAACCAACTCCACTGCCCCCAAATTTCCTTTGGGAGGTGTATCTTGTCATCCCAAACTAGTGTACAAAATTTGAACCTCTGTTGAGGTGAATTGGACACTAAAAGCCAAAATTACCATTTGGACCAAAATACCCCTCTTAGGGCAAGGCTAAGGTTTGCTTGAATCCTATTCAAATCAACTCCAAACTTAATGAAATTTTAATCAGAGGTCTATATTGACCTCATAAACATCCCACCAAAATTTGGTTGAATTTGGACTTCATTTGACCCCTAATTTAATTTACCCTATCATAATTAAATTATTTACAAAAACTATAGGAAAATTATTCCCAAAAATTCCCATTTTTGGGCAGGGTCTAGGTACAGGGTAGGGTGAGTTCCTGCCAAAATTTCAGCTTATTTGGACCAAGGATGAAGTGTGGGCTACTAATTTAATGACTGCCTAAACATTTGTATAGACCCCACCCAAATGAGTGCCCTGGCCAACCCAGTCACCCAATTTGGTTCAAACCAATTTTGCCAGATAGTAGACTCATAGGGCTACATATTTGGTGTTGACCACTTTCTCTGAAAAAGCCTCTAGGTATTTTTAATATTTAAAACAAAATAATACAAAATCTGTGACAGATATGAAATGATTTAAATATCAAGGCTATAGTTTAATATACATCCGCACGAATCTTGGCGCAGCCCTGGACGGCATCCGGTCATCTCCTTCCTCTAGCTGACGGCCAGGATTACTCCCGCCTGGGCCAACTTCCAGCGGCTGCCGCCGGCGATCCGGCCACCTCCCCGGCCTGCCACCGCCGCCGACACCTTCGTGGTGGTCGGGGCTATCTCCAGGCGGCGGCCCGGCCGCCGGGAAGCCCTATTCCGGCGAACCCGACAACCTCAAATCCATGGAAAAATCGTGATTTTTTTGATTTGGATCGGGCTCAATTGAGCCCGAACCTTGGACCTATCGATTTCTAAGATCTGTCCATGAGTTAAGGAGTGGAGGAGAACCTTTTTGGGCGGCTGTAGCCTGGCTGAACGCCGGATTGGCATGGTGGTGGCCGGTGGTGGTCGGCTTGCTCAAAAAGGCAGAATTGGGCTTGGTTTCTTCAGGGAAATGGTGGGGATTCATCCTTGGACCTTGCTGGAGCTTTTAAAGAGGTGAGGGGAGGTGTTAGGTGGCTGAAATGGCATGTGCCATTTTGGCAAAGTCAAGGTTGGCGGCTAGGGGTGGTGGAGGTGGTGGAGCTTGCTCCAGCCAGTCAAAAAAAGCTGCTGGACTCCCCCTTGTCCTTCTGAAATGAATGGGGAGGTTGGGGAGGGGGGAGGAGGAGCACAAAGTCCTCCTTCCTTCTCTTCCTTCTCTTTCTCTCTCCTCCATGGATGATTTTCTCTCTCCTAGTCATCAAGCCTGAAATTTGGGCTCCTACATGTCACATGTCAGCCTACCAATCTATTTGGCCACTTGGGTCAAGGTTAGCCCTAATGAAATAGGCTTGAGCTTGAGTTAGCCCATTTGGGCTAACTTGACCCAAAGTGGGACTAGGGCCCACCTAGGTCAATTTGATCCTTGATATTTTCTTAATAGGTCCTTGGTGACCCATTAGCCTCCCCTAGGGTCATGGTGGGGTTGTATTGACCCTTGAAGGTCACTTGGCCCTTAACTAGGGCATTTTGACCATTTTAGGTTAAGGGTTGACTTTGGTCAAACTAGCCCCTTTGATTGGTCCCAATGGGTCCTTGGTGACCTATTGGCCTCTCACTAGGCTTATGAGGGTAGAGGTGGTGTCTATTGGGCTAAGGGACTGCAATTGACCCTTGTGTAGGTCAATTTGACCCAATTAGGGCTATAGTTGACTTTGGTCAACTTAGCCCCATTGACTGCTCTCCATGGGTCCTTAGTGACCCATTGACCTCTTCCTAGGGTTATAAGGGTATTGGTGGGGTATATTTGGCTAATGGACTGAAATGGACCCCTGTGTAGGTCAATTTGACCTAGCTAGGGTTATAGTTGACTTTGGTCAACTTGGGTCTGTTGAATGCCCTCCATGGGTCTTTGGTGACCCATTGACCTCTCACTAGGTCTATGAGGGTATGGGTGGGGTCTTGGAGTCTTAGTGAAGCCTCATGATCACTTTTAAATCAAGGTTCAGGGATCTGCTAAGTGCAGACCACAGTGGCCCTATTCACACTACCAGGTTCACTTGGCTCTTCCTTGGGCTTTCTAGGGTTTTGCCATGACAAAATCACTCTTAGGGGTCTAGTTGGAAATGGGATGTTACAAATCCCAATAAACAAAACAAAGATTTCGTCCCCGAAATCCAGGTTGGGCCTACGGGGACTCCTATCGGGGAGGAAGAACTTGTAACATCCCATGAGAGTTGAAGGTTTTATGCCACGACACTGTGTTTAACATGTGAGGTTTAGGGCGTTTATTAAAGTTTAGCCCAAATGGCAAAAATCTAGACCCCAATAAACAAAAGATTAGCCCATATCCTTGAAATTTTTGTTCTACTAATTAAACATATGAAGGGAACTGAACATCTTGAGCGGTTGTGAGGAATACCTGACTGAAGAGTTCCGGGTATCTTTGTCGCATCAAGTCCTGGGGCTCCCATGTGTGCTCCTCTCTTCCGTGATTTCTCCACAGGACTTTGACTAACGGGACCTTCTTGTGGCGTAGAACTCGTACCCCCTTGTCGTCAATCTGGACTGGTTCTAGGTGAACTGACCGATCAGATGCTATCGGTCCATCTGTGGTTGAAACTTGCTGCTCTGGACGTAGTAGAGCTCTCCTAAGAGAGGATATATGGAACACGTCGTGCAGACTCGCCAGCTCCGGTGGCAGTTCCAGTCTGTATGCCAAGGGACCGATCCGCTCCTGGATCCTATAAGGTCCCATGTACCTTGGGCTGAGCTTCTTCCTTTGTCCGCGTACCCGAGTAACTCCATGCATGGGTCGGATTTTCAAGAACACCTGATCTCCTACCTGGAATTCAACCTGACGGTGCCGAGCATCGTAATACTTAGCCTGCCGGCTCTGTGCTTCCAGCATCCTATCCCGTATCAATCTCACCTGAGCCTCGGTGTCCTCAACAAATTCCGAATCCAATGCCTTAGGGTCCTCGTCCTGTATCCATGACAGCGGAGTCCTGCACTTTCGTCCGTACAATGCCTCATAAGGAGCCATCTTTATACTAGACTGGTAGCTGTTATTATATGAGAACTCGATCAATGGTAACAATTTCTCCCAAGGTTCACCACGATCTAATATGCAGAGTCGTAGTAAATCCTCCAGCGTCCGGTTGGTCCGTTCCGTCTGTCCATCCGTCTGGGGATGAAAAGCCGTACTGAATGTTAGTCGAGTGCCCAAGTAAGTCTGCACTGACCTCCACTCTCTGGATGTAAATCGTCCATCCCGGTCTGACACAATCGACTTGGGGACGCCATGATAGCGAACGAACTGCTCCACAAACTTCCGGACTAACACTCTCACCGAGTCATCCTTCCTGATTGGAATAAACCTCGCCACCTTCGTCAGTCGGTCGATGATTACCCATATCGAATCGTTCCCTGTCCTGGATCGAGGAAGTCCATGTATAAAGTCCATGGCGATAGCATCAAACTTCCACTCTGGTACTGGGAGGGGCTGTAATAATCCTGCGGGGTTTTTGCACTCCGCTTTTACTAATTGGCACGCCTTGCAACGGGTCACGAAGTAGGTGATATCCTTCTTCATGCCGGGCCAGAACATAGTCTTCTTCAGATCTGCAGTCATCTTCGTAATCCCCGGGTGCACCGAATATCGACTGCAATGAGCCTCCGTCATGATGTCTTCCCGGATCTGGCCTCCCTCTGGTATGTAGACCCGTCCTCTGAAGCATACTAAATCATCTCTCAGCGTGTATTCTCCCGCAGTGCCTGCTTCTAAGGACCGGAATACCGGATCTAGCTGGGCATCCTGCCTCTGTCCACCCTTGACCCGCTCTTGTATGTCATCCGTGGCGATTAATGATGACAGGTACTCCCGGTATAGCCCAGGGTGATCCTCGGATACTAGGGATATTTGCATTTTATCAAACATCTGAATCAACTCCAAGGCCATCAATGGTGTTCCTACTTCAGTGTTTGCGGTCTTTCGGCTCAATGCATCTGCTACCACATTCGCCTTCCCTGGGTGGTAGTGCATCTCGTACTGATAATCTGCCAAAAATTCCACCCATCGTCTCTGTCTGATATTTAGCTCCTTCTGCGTGTCCACATACTTCAAATTTTTGTGGTCGGAGTATATGTCGCAGTGGACACCGTATAGATAGTGACGCCAGACCTTTAATGCAAAAATAACAGCTCCCATCTCTAAGTCATGGATTGGGTAGTTTTGCTCGTGCTTCTTCAGCTGCCGAGAAGCATAAGCTATCACATGGCCATTCTGCATAAGTACTGCCCCCATGCCCTGGTAGGAGGTATCGGTGTAGACCTGGAATCCTTCTTTTCCTGAAGGGAGGGTAAGTATAGGGGCCGAAGTGAGTCGCCCCTTTAGCTCTTGAAAAGCCTCTTCACACCGTGGGGTCCAGGTAAAGGGCACCTCCTTCCTTGTCAGAGATGTGAGGGGGAGGGCGATACGAGAAAATCCCTCTACGAATTTCCGGTAGTATCCGGCAAGCCCTAGGAAACTTCGTACATCTGTGGCCGTCTCTAATTGTGGCCAGTCCCGAACTGCTTGGATCTTGGCCGGGTCCACTGCTAACCCAGCACCACTGATGATATGGCCTAGGAAGGCCACCTCCTTCAACCAAAATTGGCACTTGCTGATCTTTGCATAGAGCTTGTGCTCCCGTAGTTTCCTCAGAGTCAGCGTCAGATGTTGCGTGTGCTCCTCTTCTGTCCTTGAGTAAATGAGGATGTCATCGATAAACACGATGACAAATATATCTAAATACTCCTTGAACACCTGATTCATAAGGCTCATAAATGCTGACGGCGCATTTGTGAGCCCGAAGGGCATTACAGTAAATTCGTATAGTCCGTATCTGCTACTGAATGCAGTCTTCGGAATGTCCTCTTCCTAGATCCGTAGCTGGTAGTAGCCTGATCTCAGATCCAATTTGGAAAAGAAGTGCGCCCCTTCTAGCTGGTCAAACAGCTCATCTATCCTTGGCAACGGATATGTATTTCGGACTGTCAATCGGTTTAGAGCTCGGTAGTCGATGCACAGTCTCAGAGTTCCGTCCTTCTTTTTAACAAACAAGACCGGGGCTCCCCAAGGCGAAGAGCTCGGTCGGACAAATCCAGCCTCCACCAGTTCTTGGAGTTGGCTTCGAAACTCTGTCAATTCTTTCGGGGCCATCCGGTAAGGGGCCCTAGCTGCTGGCTTAGCCCCCGGCACCAGCTGTATCCGGAAATCTTGCTCCCGGTGCGGGGGTAGCCCAGGCAGTTTCTCCGGGAATACGTCGGCAAAATCTCGCACCACTGGAATATCCGAGGTGGAGACCTTGGTTTCGGTCATCTCAAATACTACTTCATACACTTCTTCTCCTTGTAAGTGAGCCTTAACGGCCTGTACAGATGACAATATGAGAGGGAAAGTAGATCTAATACCTTCAATGACGAGATAGGAGTCTCCATGTCTCACGGTAATCCTCTTGGATGAGCAATCGATCTGAGCGTGATTCCAGTTCAACCACGTCATTCCTAGGATCAAATCAAAGATTGGCATCTTTATGATTGTCGCTGGAGCTTCAAACGTCTTTCCGCCGATCTCTGCCTCCATGTTGCAATGGGCAGAGGTGAACAACTCTGATCCGTCGGGTAGTCGTATCCTCATCATCAGACCCGTGAATCTTTCTACGCCTTCCAATCCTTCTATGAAGGCCTCCGATACAAATGAGTGCGAAGCACCCGTATCAAATAGAGTATAAGCGGGTTTGCCGCTGATGAAAACTATTCCTGGGGTTTTGGGAAAAATTAAATGTCTCAGAATTCTAACTATGGTTTTCTTTCCTAGATTGTCACTTCTATATAAAATTTATGTTCATGGGGAATAACTTAAACCAAAATTTTCAGACGTACCAGTGATTACTTGCTCCGGGTTTCGGGGCTGAGCCAGATCCAGTGCATAAATCTGCTCCCTCTGCTGCCTACGATCTGCACCCTGGAAACCACGTCCTCGACCACGTCCTCGTCCTCCGAACTGCTGGGCATGCGGGGCAACCTGTGGTGTTGGTAGAGGTGCTTCCCTCATGGGGCAGTTTCTCCGAATATGCCCTATTTGATGGCAGTTGTAGCACTCTGGTGGGGCAAATGCCATGCCCCCGGGTCTTGGTGCCTCCCTCATCTGAAGAGGCTGAGGAGCCAGTACCACCAGCTCCCTCGACTCTCGTCTTATTTCCTGACGAGGTTGGTCTTCTGTTCTTCTTCCTTCTCTCCCATCTGTGATGCGGCCCCGCCGTTGATCATTCCGGGCTCCCCGGCCCTGGTCCTCTGTTGGCCTTTTTCGACCCCGAGTGGTGTGCCAATCGGCCTCAATCCTCTTGGCCATTTCCAAGATCCGAGAGATAGGTCCATCAGAAACGAACAGAAGGGCCTCCCTCAAGTCTTCTCGTAGACCCTTATAAAACCTTTTTGTGTAGCCCGCCTCATCTAGTTGATACGAATCCGCGTAGCGAGCTAAGTGGTCGAACTCCCGATGGTACTCTACCACCGTCCTGGTACCCTGCTTCAACTGTAAGAACCGTTCCTCCAACTCATCCCTGGCTGATTGTGGAACAAAATGTTCCAGGAGAGCGATCCTGAACTCTTCCCAGGAGATTTCTGTAACCTCCCTATCAGCAAATGTTGTATCCAGCAGCGTCTTCCACCACCTCTTTGCGTGAGACTCTAGGCAGGAGACAACCAAGGCCACCTTCTCCTCCCAGGGACATCGTATCCCAGTCAGCATTTCATACATAATATCTAGCCACTCCTCTGTCCGTACAGCGGATTCTGTCCCCAAGTAAGATGGAGGAGAGAGTCCTCGAAAAATGCTCATCCAATTGGCCCCCGGGTTCGGCTGCGGAGCCGGAACCTGCTGAGCTCTGAAAGCATCTAGAATGGCCGTCAGCGTTTGACCCATCTCCGAATGTAAGAATGGAGTGGGGGCCGGGGGAGGTGGTGCAACAGTCGGAGTCTGCTGAACTCCGCCTTGTGGTGTTGGCTGCGCTGGGGGCTGCGTTATAGAAGACAATTATAAGAAGTCTCACAGGTTTAACTAAAAGTGGACAATGTTCATGTGATTTCCCATATGGGCCCACCACTGCTTCCGCTGCTTAGTTTGTCCCAAACTAAACTCGAGCGGGGGTGGCCCAGGGTAGTGGACTGCTACTTAGCTGATCGAGGTTTCCCTCTGATACCACTTGTAAGACCCCCATTTTTTTTTCTTTTTCGACACCGGGGTCTTAGGCCCAGAACCGCCGCCTTGCGGTGATACCTTCGCACCCGGGAAGGTCGTCACTACAAGACGCCGATTCTGCCGGCCAATTCGATCTCCACTATAGCATAAGTATACAAGACAGTCCACAGAAATATCACATATAAGAAATTTAAACTCCACGAAGGGAGTGTCCACAGATAGTACATATAATGAAAACCTCGGGCTTATGCCCAGTACATCAAATCCTCACTACAATTCACTCATCGCGGAAGCAAACTAGTGCAACTACTATAGTTCGGGACTTACTGTCCCTGCTGTCTGGACTCCAGTGCTAGACTGTCCGATCTCCAAACGTGCCGACCTCCGGGGCTGCTCCTCCATGCTGGGCTCCGTAGTCCCCTAAATGATGTGGTTCGAAAACCGTTAGTCTAAAAGACTAAGTCCTATCGTCCCCCACCCCTTCCCCCATGGCTCCTAAGCACCGAGCGGGGAGAAGGAAAGGGAAGGACATGAAAGTGGAGAGTATTCAAATTTCAGATGGCAGCGGAACTAAACTAACAGTGTACGCATGATAATAATTAGATAAGTAACCTTAACTTATGTGGGTACACATAAGCTAAAGGATCTTCTGCAGGGCTCCTATCGTATAAAAAGTCCCATACCGATTTATACGATAGGGTGTCGGTTCTATTAGCAGGTTTATAATATTGAAAGAGAACCTTAACTTATAAGCACGCTCACACGAACTTATAGGCCAAGGGGTCGTTTTGCAAGGCCTAATGTATAGAGCGTCCCATACCGCTCATACATTAGGTGTCTGGTTATATGCGATGGTTATGCTATGAAATTCATTTATGCCATGATGTGAACATGCAAGTGCAACTCACCCACTCGACTCTGTGTACACAGACCTTTAGTTCCCCCTTTCAGAGCCGTTACCTCCCAGGATACCTCCGTAGTGGCAGACGGAAGCGGTGGGTTGGGCCTCGCCCACCTCAAAACCAGTATTTGCACTACCGGTCTGACCTATCGTACGCCTCAACGCTTGGTGCACTAAGCGGACGTCTGCGTACTCTTGCCGGCTGGCGCACCGGACTTCTGTTGGCGAAGTGTAAAAGCACACCTGCCGAGTCAACGATATTGGTGTCGGTGCAACGAACTCCCCAATATCGAAGACCCACCACCTTATACCTTTTATGCACATGCAATAGTTATGAGTCCAATAAATAACCGAGCCGAATCTTCCCGGACAATCCCGTCCGTCACAATCTACAACCGAGCCGAAGGTCCCCGGACTAACCGTCCGTCATAATCTAAAACCGAGTCGAAGCTCCCCGGACTATCATGTCCGTCGTAATCAACAACCGAGCTAAAGCTCCCCGGACAATCCCGTCCGTCATAATCTATCACCGAGCCAAAGCTCGCCAGACCACTATCACAACTACTGGGCTTATTGCCCAAGTAACCTATACTATCACCCGGGACACTGTGGTGGGAAAGTGTGAAACCCTAAGTTTACTACTTACTCTATGCCTACGACGAAGTTTTGACTCTCCCTAATTACTACGAGAAAGACGATTTTTCGTCGATCACACGCACCACCTAACACTAGCCAACCCACTCTCACTCCTCTTCTTTTCTCTCTAATGGGAAATCATCCACATTAACAGTTCTAACTCCAATAACTATCCCCGACCTTGACTTATTCCAATTTAGCAATTTTGCTATATGCACACCAACTTAGACGATACGTTGAACCGGATATGGGGTATTCTAAATAATCATCCAAATGTCCTGAATTATTTTCTGGAGACATATCATGATGCAAATGGACTAAATCCAAAATATTGTAATTTTTCTAAGTATTCTGATATTTAATTAATTTCTCGTAAAGCTTCTAAGGGCTACCCATTGAGCATGAAGTGCACTTTTCAGAGAGGTATATAGATTCATAAATTCATGATAAATTCTAAATAACCATTTAACAATAAATCCAAGATATGACAATTTTTCAAGTATTCAGATGACACTAATCTAATTTTGATAATATATCCATTTCCTTTTTTTTTTATTGAAGTAAGTGCAATAAATATTCATCCGAAAATTCTTAATTAATTTTCTACAATATATATTGTCTTAAAAATCTCATTGGCCAAATGTCATAATTATACAGTAGGTAAATTGCTCAAAATGATTTAAACAAACTAAATCCAAAATTGCTAATTGCAGACCACCAAGTCAATTTTTCATGTAAAATGGGATGTATATAAAATAATCATCCTACACCCCTATAATAATTAATGGAGGTTCATTATGACCTTTTAGTTCTAAATCCAGAGTTCCAAAATTTTCCTTACTTATTTGATAATTTATTTAATTATTTTAATGTCTAAGATTTCCAAAAAATGAACATGAAGTACTACTTTCATTCAAGGAATCATTTTACAAATTTTATATGTTACTCAGAATAATGATATAACCTATCTTCCAAAATATATATTTCTTTTCAGTAAAGCTTTATCGTTAAATCAAATATTCATTTAAATCCTTGGAAATTCATTTAATAAATATAAAATACTATATTGCTTCCAAAAATTCAGGGAAATTTCAATTATGAATCTAATGTCATATACATGGTTTGGGCCAAATTTCATAATTTATTTATTTGTAAATGGGCCTAAATGAATTTTTGAATAATTCCATCACATGACAATTTGTGAACTAACTACCTCATATACTTGTCCAAAAATTCTTATAAAATTTATATAAACTCTATATGCTTTTAAACATCCTCTGCCAAAATTTCATGACCTCTCAATGGTCAGAGGTAGCATAATAAATTATTTACTTAATTTAAGCCTTTCTTGTGTTACAAATGATGTGCTATAATTATTGACCCAAAATTCCCCATTAAAATACCAGAGGCCCATAATGTCCTTAAGACCAATCTACCAAAATTTCATTTTAGTTTGAGGTGTTTAGCTAACCCATTTCAACCCTAGAATGTTTGTGCCCTAAACTAGGGTTAGGGATTTTAGGGTCCTAAACCTTCCAAAATGCCCTAATAATTTTACCAGAGGGTTATAGTTACCAAAACTCTATCCCTACAAAATTTCATAGCCATAACAGGTGATTTGGCCATGTGCCCTTCACAAGGTACAAAAGCCCTTCCTTAGGGTTTGACCTAAGATCTTGGGCCAAACCAACTCCACTGCCCCCAAATTTCCTTTGGGAGGTGTATCTTGTCATCCCAAACTAGTGTACAAAATTTGAACCTCTGTTTAGGTGAATTGGACACTAAAAGCCAAAATTACCATTTGGACCAAAATACCCCTCTTAGGGCAAGGCTAAGGTTTGCTTGAATCCTATTCAAATCAACTCCAAACTTAATGAAATTTTAATCAGAGGTCTATATTGAACTCATAACCATCTCACCAAAATTTGGTTGAATTTGGACTTCATTTGACCCCTAATTTAATTTACCCTATCATAATTAAATTATTTACAAAAACTATAGGAAAATTATTCCCAAAAATTCCCATTTTTGGGCAGGGTCTAGGTATAGGGTAGGGTGAGTTCCTGCCAAAATTTCAGCTTATTTGGACCAAGGATGAAGTGTGGGCTACTAATTTAATGACTGCCTAAACATTTGTATAGACCCCACCCAAATGAGTGCCCTGGCCAACCCAGTCACCCAATTTGGTTCAAACCAATTTTGCCAGATAGTAGACTCATAGGGCTACATATTTGGTGTTGACCACTTTCTCTGAAAAAGCCTCTAGGTATTTTTAATATTTAAAACAAAATAATACAAAATCTGTGACAGATATGAAATGATTTAAATATCAAGGCTATAGTTTAATATACATCCGCACGAATCTTGGCGCAGCCCTGGACGGCATCCGGTCATCTCCTTCCTCTAGCCGACGGCCAGGATTACTCCCGCCTGGGCCAACTTCCAGCGGCTGCCGCCGGCGATCCGGCCACCTCCCCGGCCTGCCACCGCCGCCGACACCTTCGTGGTGGTCGGGGCTATCTCCAGGCGGCGGCCCGGCCGCCGGGAAGCCCTATTCCGGCGAACCCGACAACCTCAAATCCATGGAAAAATCGTGATTTTTTTGATTTGGATCGGGCTCAATTGAGCCCGAACCTTGGACCTATCGATTTCTAAGATCTGTCCATGAGTTAAGGAGTGGAGGAGAACCTTTTTGGGCGGCTGTAGCCTGGCTGAACGCCGGATTGGCATGGTGGTGGCCGGTGGTGGTCGGCTTGCTCAAAAAGGCAGAATTGGGCTTGGTTTCTTCAGGGAAATGGTGGGGATTCATCCTTGGACCTTGCTGGAGCTTTTAAAGAGGTGAGGGGA
Organism: Platanthera zijinensis; assembly: GCA_039513925.1. NCBI lineage: Eukaryota > Viridiplantae > Streptophyta > Magnoliopsida > Asparagales > Orchidaceae > Platanthera > Platanthera zijinensis. The sequence goes on along the minus strand of CM077078.1, from coordinate 245,681,670 downwards.
GGTGTTAGGTGGCTGAAATGGCATGTGCCATTTTTGGCAAAGTCAAGGTTGGCGGCTAGGGGTGGTGGAGGTGGTGGAGCTTGCTCCAGCCAGTCAAAAAAAGCTGCTGGACTCCCCCTTGTCCTTCTGAAATGAATGGGGAGGTTGGGGAGGGGGGAGGAGGAGCACAAAGTCCTCCTTCCTTCTCTTCCTTCTCTTTCTCTCTCCTCCATGGATGATTTTCTCTCTCCTAGTCATCAAGCCTGAAATTTGGGCTCCTACATGTCACATGTCAGCCTACCAATCTATTTGGCCACTTGGGTCAAGGTTAGCCCTAATGAAATAGGCTTGAGCTTGAGTTAGCCCATTTGGGCTAACTTGACCCAAAGTGGGACTAGGGCCCACCTAGGTCAATTTGATCCTTGATATTTTCTTAATAGGTCCTTGGTGACCCATTAGCCTCCCCTAGGGTCATGGTGGGGTTGTATTGACCCTTGAAGGTCACTTGGCCCTTAACTAGGGCATTTTGACCATTTTAGGTTAAGGGTTGACTTTGGTCAAACTAGCCCCTTTGATTGGTCCCAATGGGTCCTTGGTGACCTATTGGCCTCTCAGTAGGCTTATGAGGGTAGAGGTGGTGTCTATTGGGCTAAGGGACTGCAATTGACCCTTGTGTAGGTCAATTTGACCCAATTAGGGCTATAGTTGACTTTGGTCAACTTAGCCCCATTGACTGCTCTCCATGGGTCCTTAGTGACCCATTGACCTCTTCCTAGGGTTATAAGGGTATTGGTGGGGTATATTTGGCTAATGGACTGAAATGGACCCCTGTGTAGGTCAATTTGACCTAGCTAGGGTTATAGTTGACTTTGGTCAACTTGGGTCTGTTGAATGCCCTCCATGGGTCTTTGGTGACCCATTGACCTCTCACTAGGTCTATGAGGGTATGGGTGGGGTCTTGGAGTCTTAGTGAAGCCTCATGATCACTTTTAAATCAAGGTTCAGGGATCTGCTAAGTGCAGACCACAGTGGCCCTATTCACACTACCAGGTTCACTTGGCTCTTCCTTGGGCTTTCTAGGGTTTTGCCATGACAAAATCACTCTTAGGGGTCTAGTTGGAAATGGGATGTTACAGTTAGAACCGAACACCCAATGGTGTCTAACTCCAGGCTTTTCCATAAACATCATCTCATGAGGAGACTTCATGTTGATCGGACTCAGAGGCATTTGATTGATGAGATAGGTTGCGCAGGCCATCACTTCTGCCTATAAAGACCTAAGAATACCTTTGGCATAAAGCCAACACTTGTAGGTCTCTGTCAGATTACGGATCTTTGGCTTCGCTACTCCATTTTGTTGTGGAATATAGCACAAGTGAGCTCTCTCCGGATGCACTTTCTGCAGAAGTTAGAGAACTCATTTGAAACGAACTCACCTCTGTTGTTCGTTCTCAACTTCTTAATCTGCAGGCCAAGCTGGCCCTCCACTAGCTCCTTGAACTATACAAACAAACAGAATGCGTCCTACTTCTCATTCAAGAAGTACACCCAAGTGTACCTCATGTAGTCATTAATCAATACCAGCATGCACCTACTGCCTTCAAGACTGTGGTGATGGTCAGTCCCATCAAATCACCATGGATACACTTAAATGGTGCTTTACTCCTGGTTTGTGACTTATCAAATGGAAGGCGATGAGCCTTTCCATATTGACAACCCGCGCAGACATGACTGTCGCAAAAGGATGACAACTTAAGTAAGCCTTTCACAAGGCTCTTCACCACCATTGCTTTCAATTTGACCATCCAGACATGTCCCAGCCTCTCGTGCCATATAACTGGGCTATTATTGGCTCTCATCCGATCAATATAGGAACTTGTTGATAGCACAAACAAGTCTCTTACCCTTCTCCCTACATGAGCAACACCAACCTTTACCGATGACATGTTGCGGAGAAACTTCACTTCTGTCGGTCTGAACATAACGTGATAGCCCGCATCCACTGCATTGGTCATAGAGAAGAGGTTCTTCTTCTTACCCGGTATGTGATAAACACTCCTCAAGGTGAATGGACCATTATCACTACCAAAAAAACAAAACCCTCCTTCTCGACTGCATAAACAGTATCATCAGTAGTTATGATAGCTTCGTTACCTGAGAACGTTCGCAGAAAGGAGAACATCAACTCGTTCGCAGTGAGGTGATGACCATACCTCGAGTCCACTATCTAGTCATCTTTGTAGTCGATGGTGGACAAGGCATAAACACACGTGACCATCATGAACGCATTCCCCCATCCGGCTTCCTCAGCACTAGAACAAGCTCCTCTTTATCTGCAACGTGCCTCGGCTGCAGCTTGAGCTTATAGTCCTTCTTGAAGTGAGCGGGTTGGTCGCACCTGTAGTACCTCAAACCTTCCTTCTTCTTCCAATCACTCTTAAGAGCATAACTCCTCTCTTGCTGATATGAAGTTGAAGGGTGATAAGTTGTAAATATACGCACTTTTCTGTGTTTTTATTATGTTATTTTAGTTTAGTTTTGTCCTTTTTAGTTTATTTTATTTAATAAATACTTCTTTTTGTAAAAACTATTCTAACATAGCTTTATTTTGTTTTCCAGAAAAATTCCAGAAAATGTCAAAAAATTGACCTGACACGCCCGTGTTCTAGACTCGACACGCCCGTGTGGCCACACTATGCCACTCAATGCTTTCACCGTTCACCTCTCAACGCCACTCAATGTCTTCATCGACTTGAGCAGGACACGCCCGTGTCCCAAGACTCGACATGCCCGTGTGAGCCACTCAACGTCTTCTTCAACCCGACAAGGACACCCCTACCAACACGCCCGTGTTCCCCAACCGTGTTCAATCAAGCCGTTGCCGACATCAACTTGCTACGTGTCTCGACACGCCCGTGTCAAGAAACCCGACATGCCCGTATCAGACACGTGTCACATTCCAGAAGCTTCCAGAAACAAGCCAGTTCGCCGGATTTCGCCAAGTCAAACACGCAACTGTGACACACCCTACCGACACGCCCGTGTCATAGACCGTGTCACCCAACTTTTTTGTCTACAAATAAAAGCTTTCCGTAAGCTCCTTTGTCCACTTTTTTGACTACTTTGCTTAGGGTAGGTGCTGCCCATTTGGCTTCTAATGTTATGTAAGAGAAATTTCTCCGTCCCCTCTTAGTGTTTGTTTTTGCTTTCATGTAATCTCTTTCTTTTTATTTAATAAAATGTTAGTTTTTTCTCTCTTTGCATAGCTTGGAATTCATTTATGTGCCCTACCTTAAGTGATTTTTCGTTCTCCTTTTTGTATTTTTTATGTTTTCTTTTTTTCTTAACTCGTTTAGTTTAGGATTTTTACCGTATTTTTAGCCGTTATGCTGCGCATTTCTTTTCTCGCTCATTATATGTTTAGGTTTAAACTTTCCTTTTGAAGTTTTTCTTCTTTATTTTTATTCTTATAGCTTTATAAAAACATCTTTCAAAGTGTTTGTTTTTTACTTTCTTTAACTTAGCCTTTTTATTTTCGTAAAACTTTTTCGTTCGTTTTAATTTATTTTCACTTTTTAGGAGATTTTATAAAAATATAAGAATGAAAATGTCGTTGTTTTAATTTTTAGATAACTTAGTTTTTCTTATTTTTTTGTACGTGTGCGTACGCGTATGAGTTAACTTTATAACACTCTTTTCAATTTTTGTAGAGTGTGTGCGTGTGCGCATTTATTTCCGCTTACTCATTAAGAGTTAAATGACGTGCTTTCATCTCCCGCCTACTCGTTTGAGTAGGACTTGCAATTTACCGCTTTCTTCCTACTCATTTGAGTAGGACTTTGCGTGTGTGTGTTTTCATTTCCGTAGAGTGCGTGTGTGGGTGCATTTATTTCCTCCTACTCGTTTGAGTAGGGATCACTTTCATTTATTCCTGCCCACTCGTTTGAGCCGGGACTTGTCATTTACTGCTTTCATCTCCTGCCCACTCGTTTGAGCCAGGACTCGCAATTTACTGCTTTCTTTACAGCTTTCTTTTACTGCTTTCTTTTTCTGCTTTCCTTTTATCGCTTTCTAGCTTTAGTCGTCCCCATTCCAATGAGTGGCTAACCGCTCTTAGCCCTTAATATCGAAGAGCATTGGGACAGAAAAAATCACTTTAAATAATTAAAGGTCCTATTTTTCGCTTAATTAAAAGTACTTAAGGTTTGCCCCAGGTTAACGACGCGTAGGACCACATATCGATGTGTGGGCTCTATTTCTGTTGTCCATACACAGGTGGCCGAGAGGCCTTGCATATGGACCGATCACCCTTGAGTAAAGAGAGTTCCGCACTTACCCTCGAGAGAGGAGGCACATAACTTTACCAGATTGGGTTCCCAACCCAATAATGGGGTTCTTAACATAATGTGGACGTTAAGAGGAATTCTTCATCGGACTAACGTTCGGTCAAATAGTCTTAGCGTTCAGGTGAACGATAGTCCTAGAGATAAGTGAGCTCATTCTTTCGGAACCTCCACGGCCAAGTATCTGCCTTAATTAATTTGAAATTTAGGATCTCTTTTTATTAAAAGTTTATTTTAGTTCGAATTCTATTTGATATCGTCGTGCTATTTCTTCATCAGCTTTCCTGCTTTATTTTTTATGCTTTCATTTTCTGCACTTTAAATATATATATCTGCCTTTTTTTATAACCATAACAAAATATTATCGGTAAAATAATAGTCCTTTCAGGGAAAGAGTAGAAATAAGCAAACTGACCCCGAGAACAATACGACCCCGATATTCCTCACCGGAATATCCTGTACTACACGTAATAGGTGCACTTACCTCCCTTTCGTTAAAACTCGGTTTCAACCTTTTTTATAGATAATAAATCCGCGCGCCTCGCCTTTCTTAATAAATAAAACCACCGCTTTTTCTTTAATAAATCATTCAACAAACCCGCGGGGCGCCGCGAGTTTTAACAATCAAGTTTTTGGCGCCGTTATCGAGGAATTTTCGATTTGCTATTTTGAATTCTTGAAAACTATTAATTTTACTTTTTATTTCTATTTATATACCAAAAAAATTTGGCCAACCAAAAAAATATATATTTATAATAATAATGATATTATTAATAATAATAACTACTTAAAAATCTAAAAAACTTAAAAAACTACAAAATAAAAAAAAATCTAAAAAAATCTAAAAAATAAAAAACTTAAAAACTAAAAAAAAACATAAAATTCAAAATCTAAAAAACTTAAAAATCTAAAAAACTTAAAAACTAAAAAATTTAAAAACTATAAGACTTATAAAAAAAACTAAAAAAACTAAAAAATACTAAAAACTAAAAATTATATATTTATTTTATCGCTTCAGCGCGCTTCACTATTGTGAGCGCTAGGGGAACACATTTCTCTCACACTCATATAGTTAAGACGTTAGCTTACGAGTCACACTCACTTGCCCCTATCACCCGACCACTTTTCGCCGAATTTATCCTTTTTTCTATTATATTTTTTGCTCCTTCTAATTTTTGCAGGGTCATTTCTTAACGGGCCTCCCCGAACGCATTTCTGGGAAGTTTTCTCCCCCCTGTCTTTTTCTTTTTTTTGTACATAACTGCTTAGTCTTCTTCTCTATTTCTCGTACTTAGTGCAATATTGGGGACAATGTTGGATTTAAGTATGAGGGTATTTCCCTGTTTTTTGTTTTTTTATTTACTGCACCCAATCAAAAATACTAAAAAAAATTGCAAAAAATTAAAAACTCCAAAAATTTGCATGTTTTTATAATTTAAAAAAACTAAAAAAAATCAAATATCGTTCCGCGACGTTCGACTAATCGAACCAACCACCCAAATAAGAGTCTGTTCGCGGGCGATCAGTTTTTTTACTTTGTAATTATTTTTTGTAAATATTCTCTTTCCTCTTCTTTTTTTCTCTTTCCTTTGTAAATAACGCCTCTTTCTTTCCCCTTTCTTGTAAATAACTTAAAAAATCAAAAAAATTTCAAAATCCAAAAAATCCAAAAAAGAGAATAACTCCAAAAATTCAAAATAAGATGATAATCAAAACACACACAAAAAAGATAAAAACCCTAAAATCCCAAAAAAATCGTTTATTATGTAACAAATAAATCGAATATCCTTATCTTATCCCTTTTCGCTCTCCAAAAATCTAGTTGCGAGTTTATTTATTAAGCAAATTTTACTAATTCTTTGCTTACTATTCGTTTATTAATTGGAGATCGGTAGATTTAGATATCTGGGGTTAAGTTTTTTAAAAAATTTCTTATGCTTATCTTTTTTTATTTTGATAAGGTACTTGTTTTTAGCACCACTTCTACTTATCTAAATAGTTGCATATTTATTTTGTTAAAAATATAACAATCTTAGATTTCAAATTGTGTTTACTCCGAGCTTTTTTTTTGAAATATAGGAGCGTTTAATTTATAAAGGTTGCTCTCAAAAACTTTTAATTAAAACCTAGTTTCCTTTCTGAAACTCACCTCCATTTTTTTATGCCTTACTTGGCATGATTACCCCTATCTTTATCCCTTAAAAAAATCCTATGTCAATGAGAATAAGATTTCGTTCCGTAAACATAAGCACCCAACATTTAAAAAGATTATATGTTACAGAGTAAGAGGATAAAATTCATTAGTCCTATACCTATACATTGGGTTAATTACTATTATGGAGTTGTAAAAAATTTATTTATGCTATAGAAAATAAGATTTCATTTTCCTAACATCCACAACCAAAAAATTCTATTACAGGTTCGAGCAAAAAAATATACACCCTCGCCTCTAAATTCTAAGCCTTCTTCATAAACCACAATATCCCCCTCCACCATTTTCAAATGATTCTAGATTTAAGTTTAAAATCTTTTTGAGAGTATAATTTGTAAATTGCAATATTTCCTATAAATCTTATAAGCAAAAGTTTCATAAATCCAATCTATTTTTGTTAACATAACAGAATACAATTTTTGCTTTCAATTTGATTATATCAGAAGTTTTTAGCTGAAACTCTTTCTTTATTTAAATTTTTGTCATAATTTAGGATTTAACTCTTTAACCTTGGATGCTTATTTTGATCTTACTTTTAATTAATTCAAGCGGTAGCTAAACTTAGGATTTCTTTAATTCCTTATAAGTTCATCTCCAACTTTTTCTCTGGAATAGCAAAAGCTTAAGTATGGGGGTATTTGATAAGTTGTAAATATACACACTTTTCTATGTTTTTATTATATTATTTTAGTTTAGTTTTGTCCTTTTTTTGTTTGTTTTATTTAATAAATGCTTCTTTTTGTAAAAACTATTCTAACATAGCTTTATTTTGTTTTCTAGAAAAATTCCAGAAAAAATCAAAAAATTGACCTGACACACCCGTGTTCCAGACTCGACACGCCCGTGTTAGCCACTCAACGCCACTCATTGTCTTCATTGTTCACCTCTCAACGCCCCTCAATGCTTTCACTGTTCACCTCTCAACGCCACTCAACGCCTTCATCGACCTGAGCAGGACACGCCCGTGTCCGAAGACTCGATATGCCCGTGTGAGCCACTCAACGCCTCCCGCCAGTCGACACTCAACGCCTTCTTCAACCCGACAATGTCACGCCTACCAACACGCCCGTGTTCCCCACTCGTGTTCAATCAAGCTGCTGCCGACATCAACTTGCTACGTGTCTCGACACGCCCGTGTCAAGCAACCCGACACGCCCGTGTCAGACACGTGTCACATTCTCGAAGCTTCCAGAAACAAGCCAGCTATCCGGATTTCACCAAGTCAAACACACAACTGTGACACGCCCGTGTCGTAGGCCGTGTCACCAAACTTTTTTGTCTATAAATAAAAGCTTTCTGTAAGCTCCTTTGTCCACTTTTTTTGACCACTTTGCTTAGGGTAGGTGCTGCCCATTTGGCTTCTAATGTTATGTAAGAGAAATTTCTGCCTCCCCTCTTAGTGTTTGTTTTTTTGCTTTCATGTAATCTCTTTCTTTTTATTTAATAAAATGTTAGTTTTTTCTCTCTTTGCATAGCTTGGAATTCATTTATGTGCCCTACCTTAAGTGATTTTTTATTCTCCTTTTTGTATTTTTTTTATGTTTTCTTTTTTTCTTAACTTGTTTAGTTTAAGATTTTTATTCCATTTCTAGCCGTTATGCTGTGCATTTCTTTTCTCGCTCATTAGATGTTTAGGTATAAATTTTCCTTTTGTAGTTTTTCTTCTTTATTTTCATTCTTATAGCTTTATAAAAACATCTTCCAAAGTGTTTGTTTTTACTTTCTTTAACTTAGCATTTTTATTTTCGTAAAACTTTTTCGTTCATTTCAATTTATTTTCACTTTTTAGGAGATTTTATAAAAATATAAGAATGAAAATGTCGTTGTTTTAATTTTTAGATAACTTAGTTTTTCTTATTTTTTGTATGTGTGCGTGCGTGTATGAGTTAACTTTATAGCTCTCTTTTAAATTTTTGTAGAGTGTGTGCATGTGCGCATTTATTTCCGCCTACTCGTTAAGAGTTAAATGACGTGCTTTCATCTCCCGCCTACTCGTTTGAGTAGGACTTGCTATTTACCGCTTTCATTTTCTTCCTACTCATTTGAGTAGGACTTTGCGTGTGTGTGTTTTTATTTCCGTAGAGCGCGTGTGTGGGTGCATTTATTTCCTCCTACTCGTTTCAGTAGGGATCACTTTCATTTATTCCCGCCCACTCGTTTGAGCCGGGACTTGTCATTTACTACTTTCATCTCCCGCCCACTCGTTTGAGTTGGGACTCGCAATTTACTGCTTTCTTTACTGCTTTCTTTACAGCTTTCTTTTATTGCTTTCTTTTTCTGCTTTCCTTTTATCACTTTCTAGGTTTAGCCGTCCCCATTCCGATGAGTGGCTAACCGCTCTTATCCCTCAATATCGAAGAGCATTTGGACAGAAAAAATCACTTTAAATAATTAAAGGTCCTATTTTTCGCTTAATTAAAAGTACTTAAGGTTTGCCCCGGGTTAACAACGCGTAGGACCATATATCGATGTGTGGGCTCTATTTCCGTTGTCCATACACAGGTGGTCGAGAGGCCGTGCGTATGGACCGATCACCCTTGGGTAAAGATAGTTCCGCACTTACCCTCGAGAGAGGAGGCACGTAACTCTACCGGATTGGGATCCCCACCCAATAATGGGGTTCTTAGCGTAATGCGGGCGTTAAGAGGAATCCTTCATCACACTAACGTTCGGTCGAATAGTCTTAGCGTTTAGGTGAGCGATAGTCCTAGAGATAAGTGAGCTCATTCTTTCGGAACCTCCACGGCCAAGTCTCCGCCTTAATTAATTTGAAATTTAGGATCTCTTTTTATTAAAGTTTATTTTTGTTCGAATTCTATTTGATATCATCGCGCTATTTCTTCATCAGCTTTCCTGCTTTTTTTTATGCTTTCATTTTCTGCACTTTAAATAAATATATCTGCCCTTTTTTATATAATAACAACAAAATATTATCTGTAAAATAATAGTTCTTTCAGGGAAAGAGTAGAAATAGGCAAACCGACCCCGAGAACAATACAACCCCGATATTTCTCACCGGAATATCCTGTACTACACGCGATAGGTGCACTTGCTTCCCTTTCGTTAAAACTCGGTTTCAACCTTTTTTATAGATAATAAATCCGCTTGCCCCGCCTTTCCTAATAAATAAAACCACCATTTTTTCTTTAATAAACCATTCAACAAACCCGCGGGGCGCCGCGAGTTTTAACCATCAAAGGGCCATCACCAGCATCAAGCTTCTTCTTCTTCTCCCATCTCTTCTTCTTCCCTGAGAAGAGAGCCTCACTACCTCTTTTAGAGATAGTGACTCCAGTCATCTATCATACTAATCTCTCCTGCGAAGCCAGCAGTTTCCCAAGCTCCATCAAAGACGGCTTAGTGACACAGCCTTAAACAAAAGTAACAAAGGCCACATATTCCTTTCGCAAACTGTGGATTATGTTCCTCTTCAGTTTCGCTTCCGAAATAGGCTTATCAGGGCCCAACGCTGAAATCTCAGCACACAAGTTCTTCATCTTCAGGAAGAACGTTGAGATGGGCAGATCTCTTTGAGTGGACCTCTCCAACTCATTCTCTAGGAATTGTAGCTGTGCTACATTCTTCCTATTGAACAACCCATTGAGGGAAGTCCAAATCTCTTTAGCTGACTAACATCTGATGATGTGGTCAAAGAGTTTTAGTGAGATAGCCCGCTTGAGAGTAAACTCAGGTTTCACATTTGTCTTCCTCCAAGCTCTCACCGCTTCAACATTGCCAGCGACAGCAGTAAATTCTTGCATGTCATCTCCGCAGACGACCTCTTATAGGTCCTCGTCCATTAAATAGCTTTCCATACATGACTTTCACTTCTTAAAGTTGGTCGATGTAAGAAGCTCAATTGAAAGACCCCTTGCAAATCCTACCTCCATTGCACTATCCCTAGTTCACTTTGACTTCCAGAATCAATAAAGCAAACTGCTGGTTGAACGCTGCTCAAGCCTCTGTTCCCTCTGATACCATGTAAAAATTTGTGAACCTCAAAAAATGGGAAACCAGACGCATGAACACTCTAAACAAAACCAAGCCAAGAAAACCAAATGCAGCTAGAGGAGTAAGAATCTTTTACTATCAAAAATCTTTACAAGATGAGGCATACATGGAGAGACATGATTCACTGATGTACCAGATGGACGCAAAAAAATACAAGGCAAAAACAAGTTGCACAAACTCAAGAAGTAACCGCCGACCCTGTGAGCTGCACTACGTAGTCCGCTGAAGCCACTAAGTCACCAAACCGCAACCTAGCCACGCGGACAACTCGTTATTCTAATACCAAAGAAAAAACCGCCTAGTTAAAAGCCGCGACCTACTACTAATTGCAGATTGCTAATCGCAGAGTCCGCACTGACCCCTGACCGAAGTCAGAACCAAGTCCTCAGATTCTCAGCGCTGTCCGCACAACCTGCACAGCAAACATCGGTCAAACCTTCAAACCACGCGAATACAAAATCATGTCCGCAACAACCACCCGAGCTCACTTACTGTTCATTTGGTTGTAATGTTGATGTGATAGGGGTTCTATTTATATGCGCGGCGAGGAGTATGATCACCGCCCTAGCCGATAGGATCACCAACCTATCTCACAATGAGCACTTAGTGGATCCGCCAAACCGCGGACACAATAACAGTTCGCCTTGTCGTTGCGGCTAGCTAAAAAGCCAGTTCGCCAAGGTCGCACCACAAAGACCGGATAGAAATCATATCCGCCTTGCCGCTATAAGGCTAATCCAGGACTTGTCTGCCTCACCAGTAGACTCTATAGATACTCCACCAGTCCGCACACACACGAGCACAACTCCTGTCCACATGCCCTTGTAGAATGCTCCAGTCCGCACACCCCGAGTCCATAACCAGAGCACACAAGGCTGAGAACTACCAAACTCGGCGAACACAAAAAACAGTCCACGCAAACTATGCGATCTTCCAGATTGAGCACACCTAGACTTGGTACAAAACAATACCATGTCCACACCACTAGCCATCCCTGGTGCAAACACAGCACCAACGGATACAAAGGCCAGTCCGCACAAAACCAATGGACTCCAGAACCAGTCCGTATAAATCGGCGAACTGCGCAAATAACCATCCAATCTGCCCAGTTACCTCCAGGGAACAAGCTGACTGCAACACTCTTGCTGACCTGATTATCCACCACCTCTATCCGCACAGTTCGCGCGGGCAGTCCGTGTAAGACCCCATATTTTTTTCTTTTTCAGACCCGGGGTCTTATGCCAACAATCGCCGTTTTGCGGTGGCACCGACACTCGGGAGGGCCGCCACTACAAAACACCGATTCTGCCGGACTTTTCGATCATCAAGAGAGAGAAGAAATTATTAACTTGAACACAATTGAGTCCACATAATCATATATAAAAAAATAAATCACAGTAGGTCCATATATAGAAAAGAGTACTGAAATATGACGAAACCGAAAATATAAGCGGGCTAAAGCCTGGTATATCGGATCCTCACTACAATCACTCGTGGAAGCTAAAGAAAAGATTAAACACTCACGAAGCTGACCACTGGTGCTCCGGTACTAGACCTACCCACCTCCATGCACATCGTACACCGCTAGTGCTGGTCCCCCTGCTACTGGTCCCTGTCTCCCATCCAGAGCCCCTATAATGTTGTGGTCCAAAAACTGTTAGTCATAAAGACTAAGCCCAATTATCCCCTACCCCTCCCCCATAGCTCCTAGGCACCGAGCGGGGAGAAGGAAAGGGAAGCTATGAAAGTGGAGAGTACAAAGGCAGGTGACGGTGGAGCTAATCTAGCAGTTTTATATAGTAGATAAAATAAAGCAGTATAGTGATCCAATAGGCAAAATATGAAATGTTGAACCTTAACTTATATGATCTCCTATACGAACACATAAGACAAGGGATCTTCTACAAGGCTCCCATCTTATAAACAGTCCCATTCCTATTTACACGATAGGGTGTCGGGTTTTAAGCAGTTAATAGATAATATAAAGAATAACCATAACTTATATACTTGACCACACAAGCCTATAAACCAAGGGATCGTTTTGGAAGGCCTAATGTATAAAACTTCCCATACCGACTTATACATTAGGGGTAAGGGTTGAATGATGATGTCATGGTATGCTATGTTATGTGGGTTTACGTTATGTTCATGCAGGTGCAACACACACACACACACGACTCTACGCGCACAGACCTTTAGTTTCCCCTGTTTGGGAAGCGAGCTTCACTCCCAGGAACCTCCGTAGTGGCAGATGGAGATAGTGGGTCGCCCCCCCACTCCTAGGTGGGTATTTGCACTACCAGGCCTATCCCTTATGTATGCCTCTAGAAGAACACAACCTAGAGTCACCACATACTATACTGGACATCCACCAGTCTTTCCCTGACCAAGTGTCAACCACACTACCGAGTCAACGTATCGACATCGGTGCGAACGACCGTTCAATACCATAGACCCACCACCTTACAATTTGTGCACATGCACCCTTGATGTATCAACCACCGAGCCAATGCTCCTCGGACTATCCCGTCCGTCACATTTACCTACCGAGCAAAGCTCGTCGGGCTAACTTGCCCATTTCCACAACCATCGAGCCTAATGCGCGGACATCCTAGTCAAACTAACTTCCCCTGACACCGGGGTTTGTGAAAGTGAAACCCTTGTTATATTAGATTCTCTTGAAGTTTATTATTCCTACTGTTTAGGTTAGCCCTGGACTTCCCCCGACATACCCCGTGAAGGGCTCTCAAAGGGCATTAGGAACTATGATGGTAGCTGAAGCCAATCATTCTCTTTCACAAGGCACTTATTATTATTGGTTGTTACCTATTACACAGTCCCTTTAGTGTTGTATTGGATCTAACCCTAGTATATTTTGACTCTTTCTCTCTCCACGGGGAAGACGATGTTTCGTCGACCCCGAGCACCTCTTAACACTAGTCAAACCTCCCTCTCCTCAACACGACTCCCGATGATGAACTCATTTCACTTACCAAATCAGTACTCTAATATTCCAACTCTCTAGGTTCATTTTGCACCATATTATGATTTCTATAATTTTACTAAATACAGACCATCCTAAGCTATATGATGTATACAATGGGAGGTACTCCAAATTATCATCCAAAATCCCTATAATAATTATTGGGGGTCTATCATGACATTTGTAGCCTAAATCCATAATTTCATAATTTCCCTAGATTACTTGATAATTTATATAATTTTCTAAGAAATCCAAATACCTTAGTTTGAACATGAAGTACCTTTTTCATGCATGAAAAATGATCCACAAAATTTATGATAAATACAAGATAACTATTTAATAGTAAATTCAAAGTCTCCCACTTTTTCAGCAAGGTTTAGACCTCTAAACCTAATTTTGAACATAACCTACATTAATCATTTTAAAGAGACAGGTACTGCTAAAATACTTTCAAAAATTCTGAGAAAATCCAAGCATGTATATAATGACTTATAAACACTCTAGGTCAAGTTCATAATTTTTCAGTGAGTAGTGAACTCTAAACTTAATTTTGCACAATAATCCAAATTGATAAATTAATGAACTAAATACAGAAATTATTTATCTAAAAATTACAATAAAATTCCCACATGAGCATATTGTCCTTGGAACACTACTGATCAAGTTTCCCATTTTTTTTCAATGAGTTTGAGGCTCTGAATCTATTATTAATCATATTCTCATATTTATAAACTTGTGAAGTAAGTACTGGTAATTTACATCTAAAAATTAGAAAAAAATTCATGTATGAGCATAATGGTCTAAATCTCCCTCTGCCCCAATTTCATAACCATCCAATGAACAGTGAGGTCATAATAAACAAATAATTAATAAGGGCTAACACATAGATTGCAAAGGAGGTACTAAAATTATTATTCCAAAATTTCCAAAAAAAATAGCAAAGACTCATACTAACCCTATGACAACACTACCCAAGTTTTACAACTTTTCAAAGAGCTCTAATTACCTATCTTTCAATTTTAAGGATTGTGACCTAAACTAGGGTTAGGGTTTTGAGGGGTTTATCCATCTTCAAATCCTCTAAGATTTTTACCAGAGGACCTTAGCCACCCTAGTGTCCTCTCTACCAAATTTCACATCCATACAAGGGCATTCAACTCCATGCCCTTCACAAACCCCCAAAGACCAACCTTAGGGTTTGGTCTTGGGTCCTAGGGCAGATCTACCCCATTCCACCCCATCTTCCATGGGAGGGTGTCTATGGTCATAACAAGCCAATGGTCAGAGTCTCAGCCTCTGTTGAGGTGATTTGACCACTTAAACCCATAAGGAGCACTATGCCCTAATTAACCCTTATTGAGTCAACTTAGGGTTTGCTTGTTTCAAATCTAAACCAACACCAAAAGGGATGAAAATTCATATGGAACCTCATACCACCCCCACGATCACCCAAAAATTTTTTGGAGTTTTTTGAGGAGTTTAAGGTACTTAATTAAATTACATATTTTTTATTAAATTTTTCATAAAACTATAGAAAATATTGTCTAAAAATTCTGATTTTTGGACAGTATGAGGGGAAGATTATCAAAAGCCTATGTTCTAAATTTCAAAGCATTTTTGGGTGAGTGGTTAGGTGTGGGCATTAATTTTTGTGTCCAGTCACACCTATGTATAAGTTGCACCAAAATGACTACTGTGGACAGACCTCTTATCCAAATTGGTTGAAGTAAATTTAAAAACATAGTTAACCTCAAGAGCTACACTTTATATGTTGATCATTTTCTCAGAGGAAGCCTCTAGGTATTTTTAGTTAATTTTCCAAGGTGACTAGTTATAAGGAACAGAAATTATAATAATCCAAATATAAATTAAATTATTCGCACGAATCTTAAAGAAGGATCTAAGGGTGGCTGGTTCGTCTTCTTCCTCCGGCCGATGGCCATGATCCAGCCTGCCTAGAGCAACTTCCATCCCAATTTCTTGACCATTCGACCACCTCCCTAGTCGGCCACCACCACCTTCGTTGAGGTGGTGGCTATCGCTAGGCGGCGGCATAGCCGCCGGAGGGGCGGATTCCGGCAATCCCGATAAGCTCTAATTCGCGGAAAAACTAGGAGAAATCTTCTCCCAATCGGGCTCAATTGAGCACGAATCTTGGCCCTAACAGTTCCTATGATCTACCCAGAGTGAGAGAGGAAGGGGAGGACCTTGTTTGCGGGCTGGAGGTGCGCCGATCGCCGGGATGCCATTAGTGGTGGAGGAGTCGCCAGAGTTCTGCAGTTGCACAGTGAAGTCGCTTGGAATCATCGGGGCAAGGGTGGAAACAAATCCCTGGAGTCTTGTGATTGTTTTTAAACAATGAAAAGGGGGAGGGGAGAGGTCTAGCTGAGGTGGCCATTAATTGCCCTAAAAGTGCTTGCCTTAGCCATGGTGGTGGGGAGGTGAATTGGGCTCAATCCAGCCAGGAAATGGCTGGAAACTCCTCCTCTTCCCCAGAGGAGTTGAATCCAGCCCTTAATGGAGGGAGGAGAAGGGCCTTCCTTAATGGCACCATTAATGGCCATGAATAGCATTTCTCGGCCATGTTGGTTCTCCTCCCCTAGCCTTGAACAACCATCAGGATGACCCCTGACCTTGTCCACACTTAATGGGGGAATGAATCAAGCAATAAAAGGGGTGGTCCTTGGCTTCCCCAAGCCATGAATGGTTTTAACTCCTTTTCTCTCTCCTCCATTAAAGAGGTATTTGGAGTTTTCTCTCTCCTGCCCTTCATGGCCGAATTATGTCAAGGCACTAGCCTAAATGCAGCCCACTAAGCTAATATAAAGTGGTTAGGAGGTGGTTAGCCCAAGTGGTTAGGGGCATGAGCTTGGGTTAGCCCTTTTTGAGCTAAGTTTGACTTGACCTAGCCTAGTGTTGACTTTGGTCAAATTGACCTTTTGTGTACCATCAATGGGTCTTTAGTGACCTATTGGCCTCCCCTAGGGTTTAGGTAGGTATGGGTAGGGTTGACTTGGCACCTTGAAGGTCACTTGACCATATTTAAGGACACTTTGACCACTTTGGGGTTTGAGTTGACTTGGGTCAACTTAGCCACTAAGGTTGACACCAATGGGTCCTTGGTGACCCATTGACCCCACTCTAGGGTTAGGAGGGATTGGGTGGGATCCACTTGGATAAGGAAAGGTCAATTGACCTTATGTAGGTCAGTTTGCCCCATATAAGGTTAGGGTTGACTTAGGTCAACTTAACCACTTTGACTGCCCGCAATGGGCCCTTAGTGACCCTATGGACTATCCAAGGTGTTAGGGGTGTTGTAGTAGGGTCATGGGGTCAAGTTGAGGCCCTAAAGTCATACCTTAGGTCTGATGTTGAGGATGTGATATAGGCAGACCAAGGTGATTTTCACCTTGGGCCCTGCCCACTTGATCTAGAGCTTCTGATGGTTTTGTCATGACCTAGTCATGACAAAAAAAAATCTTGGGGTCTAGTTGTTTGAGGGATGTTACAAATCCCAATATATAAAAATAAAAATTTCGTCCCCCAAATTAAGGGTAAGCCTACGAGGATCTCTACTGAAAACAAAAGCTTATAACATCCCTAAGAGTTGGAGGTATACTCGACTCGAAGAGCTCTGGGTACTTTTGCTGCATCAAGTCCTGTGGCTCCCATGTATGCTCCTCCTGCCCATGGTTTCTCCACAGAACCTTGACTAGCGGAACCTTCTTGCGTCGCAAGACCCGCACTGCCGTGTCATCGATCCTGATCGGTTTTATGCTGACTGATCGATCCGAGGCCACCGGGCCGTCTGCTATGGAAATCAACTATTCAGGGCATAGTAGAGCCCTCCGTAGTGAGGAGATGTTGAAGATGTCGTGTAGACCCTTGTAGAATCTCCTAGCGTAGCTGACATCGTGCAACTGATATGAGTCCGCATAGCGGTCTAGGTGAGTAAACTCCTGGTAATACTCCAACATTATCCTGTTTCCCTACCTCAACGGCAAGAACCTATCCTCTAACTCATCCCTCGCTGGCTGGGGTACAAAATGTCCTAGTAGTGCTACTTTGAATTCCCCCCAAGAGATGTAAGCGCAATCCATATCGGCAAAAGTGGTGTCCAACTATGACTTCCACCACCTCTTTCCGTGTGACTCCAGGCAAGAAACTGTTAAAGCTACTGCCTCCTCCATTGAGCATCGAATTCCTACAAGCATCTCATAGATTATATCTAACCATTCCTCTGTGTGAACTGCCGACTCCATCCTTAGGTAGGATGGAGGAGAAAGTCCCCGGAAAGCACTCATCCAGTTGGACGCGGGATTTGGCTGTGGAGCCGGGGCTTGCTAAGCTCTGAAGGACTCTAGGATGGCCGTCAGTGTTTGCCCCATCTCGGTTTACTGAAACAGAGCTGGAGCCGGCGGAGGTGGAACCATATTCTGAGCCTGGGGTGTCCCTTGTTGTGGAGTAGGGTTCGTCGCAGGCTACAAGAAAAATTCCAACTGTTAGATAGCGTACGAATGGAATAAAAGGAAGAGACAAAATGAACTTCTACATGTGATTTCCCTTATGGGCACACCACTGCTTCCGCTGCTAGTTTGTTCGCAAACTAAGCTCGTGCGTGGGTGGACAAAGGTTTTTTTGTGGACTACATCTCTTTCGATCGAGGTTCCCTCTAATACCACTAGTAAGACACCTTTTTTTTCCTTTTTCAGACCCACCACCTTACAATTTGTGCACATCCACCATTGATGTATCAACCACCAAGCAAACGCTCCCCGGACTATCCCGTCCGTCACATTTACCTACCGAGCCAAGCTCGCCGGGCTAACTTGCCCATTTCCACCACCACCGAGCCTACCGCATGGACATCCTAGTAAAACTAACTTCCCGAGACACCGGGGTGTGTGAAAGTTAAACCCTAGTTATACTAGTTGCTCTTGAATTTTATTATTCCTACTGTTTAGGTTAGCCCAAGACTGCCCCCGGCATACCCCGTAAAGGGCACTCAAAGGACACTAGGAATTATGATGGTAGCTGATGCCCATCGTTCCCTTTCGCAAGGCACTTATTATTATGGGTTGTTACCCATTACCCAGTCCCTTTAATGTTGTACTGGATCTAACCCTAGTGTATTTTGACTATTTCTCTCTCCACTGGGAAGACGATGTTTTATTGACCCCGAGCACCTCTTAACACTAGTGAAACCTCCCTCTCCTCAACACGACTCCCGAAGAAGAACTCATTTCACTTACCAAATCAGTACTCTAATATTCCAACTCTCTAGATTCATTTTGGACCATATTATGATTTTTGTAGTTTTACTAAATGCAGACCATCCTAAGCTATATGATGTATACAATGGGAGGTACTCCAAATTATCATCCAAAATCCCTATAATAATTATTGGGGGTCTATCATGACATGTTTAACCTAAATCAAGAATTTCATAATTTCCCTAATTTACTTGATTATTTATTTAATTTTTTAATTAATCCAAATACATTAGTTTGAATAAGTACCTTTTTCAAGCATGCAAAATGCTCCATAAAATTTATGATAAATACAAGATGACTATTTAATAGTAAATTCAAAGTCTCTCAATTTTTGTAGCAAGGTTTAGACCTCTAAACCTAATTTTGAATATAACCTACATTAATCATTTTAAAGAGACAAGTACTGCTAAAATACTTCAAAAAATTCTGAGAAAATCCAAGCATGTATATAATGACCTATAAACACTCTAGGTCAAGTTTCATAATTTTTCAGTGAGTAGTGAACTCTAAACTTAATTTTGCATAATAATCCAAATTGATAAATTAATAAACTAAATACAGAAATTATTTATCTAAAAATTGCAAAAAATACCCACATGAGAATATTGTCCTAGGAACACTACTGATCAAGTTTCATATTTTTTTTAATGAGTGTGAGGCTCTGAATCTATTATTGATCATATTCCTAAATTTATAAACTTATGAAGTACTAGTAATTTACATCTACAAATTACAACAAAATTCATGTATGAACATAATGGTCTAAAACACCCTCTGCCCCAATTTCATAACCATCCAATGAACAATGAGGTCATAATAAACAAATAATTAATAATGGCTAACATATTGATTGCAAAGGAGGTACTAAAATTATTGTTCCAAAATTTACAATAAAATTAGCAAAGACTCATACTAACCCTATGACTACACTACCCAAGTTTTACAACTTTTCATAGAGCTCTATTTACCTATCTTTTAATTTTAAGGAATATGACCTAAACTAGGGTTAGGGTTTTGAGGACCTTAGCTACCCTAGTGTCCTCTCTAACAAATTTCACATCCATACAAGGGCATTCAACTCCATGCCCTTCACAAACCACCAAAGACCAACCTTAGGGTTTGGTCTTGGGTCCTAGGGTAGATCTACACCAATCCACCCCATCTTCTATGGGAGGGTGTCTAAGGTCATAACAAGCCAGTGGTCAAAGTCTCAGCCTCTGTTGAAGTGATTTGACCACTTAAACCCGCAAAGAGCACTATGCCTTAATTACCCATTATTGAGTCAACTTAGGGTTTGCTTGTTTCCAATCTAAAACATCACCAAAAGGGATGAAAATTCATATGGAACCTCATACCAACCTCCAAGATCACCCACCAAAATTTTGCAGGTTTTTTAGGAGTTTAAGGTACCTAATTAAATTACATATTGTTTATTAAGTTTTTCATAAAACTATAGAAAAATTTTGTCCAAAAATTCTTATTTTTGGACAGTATGAGGGGAAGATTATGAAAAGCCTATGTTCTAAATTTCAAAGCATTTGGGTGAGTGGTTAGGTGTGGGCATTAATTTTTCTGTCTGGTCACACCTATGTATAGGTTGCACCAAAATGACTACTGTGGATAGACCTCATATCCAAATTGGTTGAAGTAAATTTAAAAACATAGTTAACCTCAAGAGATACACTTTATATGTTGATCATTTTCTCAGAGGAAGCCTCTAGGTTTTTTTAGTTAATTTTCCAAGGTGACTGGTTATAAGGAACAGAAATTATAATAATCAAAATATAAATTAAATGATTCGCACGAATCTTAAAGCAGGATCCAAGGGTGGCTGGGTCGTCTTCTTCCTCTGGCCGATGACCACGATCCAGCCCTCCTTGAGCAACTTCCAGCCCAATTTCCCGACCATCCGGCCACCTCCCTGACCGGCCATCGCCACCACAACCTCCATTGAGGTGGTGGCTATCGCCAAGCGGTGGCACAGCCGCCGGAGGGGAGGATTCCGGCAATCCCGACAAGCACTAATTCACGGAAAAACTAGGAGAAATCTTCTCCCGATCAGGAACAATTGAGACCGAATCTTGGCCCTAACATTTCCTATGATATACCCATAGTGAGAGAGGAAGGGGAGGACTTTGTTTGTGGGCTGGAGGCACGCCGATCGCCGGGATGCCATTAGTGGTGGAGTCGTCGGAGTTCTGCAGCTACACAGTGAAGTCGCTCGGAATCATCGGGGCAAGGGTGGAAATGAATCCCTGGAGTCATGTGATGCTTTTAAAATAGTGAAAAGGGGGAGGGGAGAGGTGTAGCTGAGGTGGCCATTAATGGACCTAAAAGAGCTTGCCTCGGCCACGGTGGTGGGGAGGTGAATTGGGCTCAATCCAGCCAGGAAATGGATGGAAACTCCTCCTCTTCCCCAGAGGAGTTGAATCCAGCTCTTAATGGAGGGAGGAGAAGGGCCTTCCTTCATGACACCATTAATGACCATGAATAGCATTTCACGGCCATGGTGGTTCTCCTCCCCTAGCCTTGAAAAGCCACCAGGATGACCCCTGGCCTTCTCCACACTGAATAGTGGAATGAATCAAGCAATAAAGGGGGGGGGGGGGGGGGTCCTTGGCTTCCCCAAGCCATGAATGGTTTTAACTCATTTTCTCTCTCCTCCATTAAAGAGGAATTTGGAGTTTTCTCTCTCCATCCCTTCATGGAAGAATTATATCATGGCACTATCCTAAATGCATCCCACTAAGCTAATATAAAGTGGTTAGGAGGTGGTTAGCCAAAGTGGCTAGGGGCTTGAGCTTGGGTTAGCCCTTTTTGAGCTAAGTTTGACTTGACCTAGCCTAGGGTTGACTTTGGTCAAATTGACCTTTTGTGTCACCAACAATGGGTCCTTGGTGACCTATTGGCCTCACCTAGGGTCTAGGTAGGGATGAGTAGGGTTGAATTGCCACCTTGAAGGTCACTTGACCCTTATTAAGGGCACTTTGACCACTTTGGGGTTTAAGTTGAGTTGGGTCAACTTAGCCACTAGGGTTGGCCTCAATGGGTCTTTGGTGACACATTGACCCCACTCTAGGGTTAGGAGGGCATGGGTGGGGTACACTTGGCTAAGGGAAGGTCAATTGACCCTATGTAGGTCAGTTTGACCCATTTAAGGTTAGGGTTGACTTTGGTCAACTTAACTACTTTGACTGCCCACAATTGGTCCTTAATGACCCTATGGACTACCCAAGGTGTTAGGGGTGTTGTGGTAGGGTCATGGGGTCAAGTTGAAGCCCTAAAGTCAGACCTTAGGTCTGATGTTGAGGATGTGCTATAGGCAAACCAAGGTGATTTTCACCTTGGGCCTTGCCCACTTGATCTAGAGCTTCTGATGGTTTTGTCATGACCTAGTCATGACAAAACAAAGACCTAGGGGTCTAGTTGTTTGAGGGATGTTACAGTCCGTCCAGGATGCCACTTTCACTTCAAAAAATTTAGCAGACAACTCTTTCCCAGTATAATAAGCTATCCGCTTTTTGCAACTTATTTAGTTCGGCAGCAGTTGTTCACATTAATCTGTTGGCTAGGCGACCTCACGGTTAGGTGGCTTGCACATCAGCAGACAGAGTTCTTCAGCATTAGAATAACGAGTTGTTCGCATGGCTAGGTGGAAGTTTGGCGACTTAACGACTTCAGCGGACTCCGTAGTGCAACTCAGCAGGGTCGGAGGTTACTCCTTGAGTCCGTACAGCAGGGTTGGCAGATAGAGTTCAACATTGGAATAACGGGTTGTCCACGCGGCTAGGTTGCAGTCTGGCGACTATCGGCTTTAGCGGACTATATATTGCAGCTCAGCAGAGTCGGCAGTTTCTCCTTGAGTCCGTGCGTCTAGTTTTTTGCCTTGTATTTTTTGCTTCCATCAGGTATATTGGCGAATCATGCCTCACTATGTATATCTCACCTTGTAAAGGTTTTTTATAGTATAAGATTTTCTTGCTCTTCTAATTGCATATGGTTTACTTGGCTTAGTTTTGGTTGAGTGTTCCTGCTCCTAGTTTCTAGTTTTCTGTGATTCACAAATTTTTACAATAGGGTAAGGAAGAGATTGTCGTAAGCAAGAGACGAGGTCATATTTACTCACAACTGCGAATACCACCTTTTGCAGGTAATATTATTAATATAAATCTTGTATTACACCTAGAGTTATATCAAGATACACATTAGCATAGTAAACATAGCCCATATAGAGGAGCTCATGGTCTTTGAAGAGAGGTTGCCCAGGCCGCTTGCGTGACCTCAAAAGTGTTAACCTCCCTGTCCGCCCTATCCGCCCTATCCACCTATATATCTCACATGAACACTTAAATCAAGCCCGCAGCTTCTGGCCTCCTTGTTTTCCCCTTTGAGTCTAGACCAGATCACTATTAAAAGAAATCAAGGGCTTCCCAGATGGGCATGCATTGGAATTATGATATGCTCTATTAAAGGAGGTTGCACGGTCAGGGTTATCATAAAAAAGGTCGTTGATGAGTCTGATTTATATAAGGTTTTCAGACTCATTTGTGAATGTTTTCACACTCTAACACTTCACATTTAGTTCATTATTGCTCATATTTCACTTGTTTTGTAGTTTCACTAGTAGTGCATTATTCCCATTGTGGTGTGTGAAAAATCTTATTTTCAAGATAGCTAACAACCTAGAGTGGGGGGGGGGGGTGAATAGGTTTATCTAGGTCTTTTGAGTTTCTTTTTACTATCTTATTATTTCCTTTTAGCTTTTAGCTTAGGGTGATCTAGAGCTTTTCCTTAACACCTACAATTAAGAAAAAGAAAAACAAACACACAAAAAGCACACAAGTATTTTATAGTGGTTCCCAAAAAATTATGGGTACATCCACTCTCCTCCCACCTTGCCAACTTCCTGTTAGTCAAGGCACTTATCAAAATCAATGCTCCGTGGAGCTTACACCTCAGATCGCTTAGGATCTCTCAGTCTCCTCCAAGACTTACTTCTCAGCCACAAAGGCCTATAACTCAGTGGTCAGTAGACCACCTACCTCAGGCGGTTAAGCCCTACACTCAGGCTGGGTGGACAGCCCTACCTCAGAGAAAACTTGCTCCTACAACTTAGAGAGATACACTCTCCTATAGTTCAGGCAATACTACCCTACTTCTCAGTGAGCAAAGCTCACCTACCTAAAATCCCAGCAGGACCGTACACTCAGATAGGATCCCTCTCCTATAACTCAGGCAAATTTGCCCTACCTCAGGCCCAAGTCCCTACAGCTCAGATCCAGAAGGATCCTACAATAAGAAATAGTTTAATTAACTTTGACACAGAGAATTTCTCTATGTCAACAACCAGAGCTGAGAAATATCTACTCTAACTCTCCTTACAGCAGAGAAAAACTTTGTTGGGAGAACTCAGAAGCTTACTCCTGAACTTGCTGTAGAAGACTAAAGATCTGTTGATCTAGATTCTTTAAGCAGCTAACTGAACCAGCCAAAGGATGAAGGTTTTTCTTTCTTCAGAATTATTTCTGATCCTGCTGTGGCAGATGAAGACTGCACAGCTATCTGAACTTTTCTTGTTGGAGAGCTTCAAGCTTTTTACATGCAGCAATGACAAAGAAGATGAAGTCGGCTGCTATCCCTTTTTGAATTGAGTAAGCCCTAAAAGTTGTTTCTGCCTTGGCCCATCTCTTCCTTTTATAGTTCGCCGATCAACGGCTCTTAGAGATCAGTGGGCCCCACTTGCAGCTTCCAGCTGCACCTTGCTTTAATGGAAGAAGATGTACAGTAGCTCCTCGGCAAAGTTTGTCGTGTTCTATAGCTTCTCCATACTTAATTTGAACATAGTTGACTTTGTCGATTTTGCTGATGTCAGCACCTGTGGACTAAGCCAAAATCGAGCATCAGTAGAATAGGCATTGAGTGAATGAGCTTCACTCAACGCCAAAACACTTAGACAAAATTTTTTCTATCTAGGAATTGAGAGTGTTGCGTGAACAAGTCTCACTCAATGCATTTTGCCTTAGCAAAAACTTCCTGCTTCTCTGGCATTGAGAGCGTTGAGTGTGTCTTCATCACTCAACGCTGTTTTCCTTAGAGAAGCTTTCTGTAACTTTAGGCGTTGAGAGCGTTGAGTGAGCTCATCTCACTCAATGCCTTTTGCCTTATCCAATATTCCTCCACTCCAGCATCTTAGGCATTGAGAGCGTTGAGTGAACAAGCCTCACTCAACGCTTTTTTCCTTAGCGAAATTGTTGTGTTTAAAAACAATTGACTTGACTGACTGAGTGTTACTCAACACTTAAGAGGCTATGGCATTGAGTGAATGACCTTCACTCAATGCCTGTGGACTTAGCCACTTTTTTGTCTCTTAAACCTTATTCTTTGACTGTCTCAGCCTGCCTTACTCTGAACTGAGTTCGACGAATGGTGAGATCAGCTCAACGAACTCTGAACTCAGTTCGATGAATTTTGAATTGAGTTCGATGAACTCAGGATCTCAAGCTATGAATTTAGCTCGATGAATGGTGAACTTAGTTCGATGAACGGTGAGCTCAGATCGACGAACTCTGAACTTAGTTTGACTAACTCAGATTCCAGTTCAACTCACAACCTTTTTGTAGTATGGTATTGAGTGAGTTGATTTCACTCAACGCCTGTGGACTTAGTGACTTTCTCAGCTTACCACTGCTTTTTATTTAACTGTATAGGCTTCACTCAGCGCTATAAGACATCTGACATTTAGTGAGTCACTTTCACTCAATGCCTGTGGACTTAGAAAGATTTCTATCAGTCCACAACTTAGGTAAGTGTTTACCTGACTTTGCAACTTAGGTTACCTGACCCATCACTATCAACTACAACTATATGTATATCATTGACAAGATCGACTTCCTCAAATCAAGGACATTGTGGGCAATGGACCCAACAATCTCCCCATATTTGTGGAAGTCAAAACTCTTAAGTAAGTGAGTCAATGACATACACAGAACCATGCAGCAATAAGTATAAAAATTATATAATTGAGAAGTGATCTATAGTTACCACACTTCCCTGCCTATAGAGTGGAACATCACTGCACTTGCTTCCCCTGAATTGTTGCTACCTCACTAGAACATCTGATCGTCTTTTCCTCCCCCTTTTGACTTCAGCAAATAGTTGGTAGGATTAATCTGATCATCTTATCATCTGCTCCCCCTCAATTAGGTAGCAGTGAATTGTTGAAATTGCTGGACATGCTCCCCCTTAATTGGAGAATCTTCAATTCTTTGAAGAACAATTCCATATGCAAAATACCAAAGAGTTTACAACTAGATGAGAAGCAACTGAAGCTATACTAAGTTTAACATACCCAGCTCAAATTTGAATGTGTTAAACTTGGCTTCATCTAGTGGCTTAGTGAATATGTCAGCCACTTGTTTGTCTGTTGGAACAAACTCAAGGGTTATGTCTTCACATTCCACATGCTCCCTAATGAAATGATATCTAATCTCTATGTGCTTTGTCCTGCTATGGGAGACAAGATTCCTAGCAATTGAGATTGCACTAGTAGAATCACAGAATAGAGGAGTTCTACTTATCCGAAGGTTGTAGTCTTGAAGCTAGTGTTGGATCCACATCAACTAAGCGCAATAGCTACCTGCTGAGATGTACTCTGACTCTGGAGGCTGTTCAACATAGACTTCTTTTGTTTAAGTCACCATTCAGGAAGGCTGACTTCATATCCATCATGTAGACCTTGAATCCCTTATGTGCAATATATGAAAGGAACAATCTGGTGGCCTCCAATCTTGCTATAGGGGCAAAGGTTTGATCAAAATCAATGCCTTCTTCTTGCCTGTACCCCTTAGCTACTAGTCTGGCTTTGTTCTTAACTATAATGTCATTTTCATCAAGCTTGTTCCTATAGATCCACTTGAATCCAATGATATTATGACCATGTGGTCTAGGAACTAGCTTCCAGACTTTGCACCTCTTGAACTGGTTCAGTTCCTCCTGCATAGCTCCAATCTAATACTTGTCTATGTTGGCCTCTTCAAATTTCTTGGGCTCCACTTGGGATAGAAAGCTTGAGTACATGGCTGTGTTCTGACTTCTGCTCCTTGTTATTACTCTATGGCTTGCCTCACCAATAAACTGGTGTGTTGGATGATTTCTTATGTGTCTGACTACTGGTGGCGCAGTCTTCTTTCAGCAATAGGTGCAGCTTCAGGTACAGCCTCTTATTGATCTTCATCCACTCCTAGTGAACTTGGTAGATACTCTGGAGTATCCACTTCATCATGGATAACTGGTAATGCTTCCTTGATGGTCAATTTGTCCATCATCTGTTCTGTACCTGCAGTATTATAAGAGAAGCTAAGCAGACCACTGTTAATCATAGTAGACTCATCAAAGACTACATGAACTGATTCTTCTATTACTTGAGTTTTCAAGTTATACATCCTATAGGCTTTTCATGATTACTGTACCCAACAAATATTCAATCAAAGTACTTGACAACAAACTTAGTCACATAGAACTTTCCATTGTGAAGCACAAAGAACTTAATACCAAAGATTCTGAGATAACCTAGATTTGGTTTTTTGCCCTTCAAGATCTCATAGGGAGTCTTCTTGTGGCATTTGGTGATAGAGGCTCTATTGAAGACATGACATGCAACATTTACTGCCTCAGCCCATAAATATTCTGGGAGAGATGTATCACTCAACAGTGTTCTACCAGCCTCTATGAGGGTCCTATTTTTCCTCTCAACTATCCCAATTTGCTGGGGTGTTCTAGGAGAAGAGAATTCTTGATGACTCCAATAACATTCTTGATGATTTTGACCATAGAACTGCCAAGTTTATTCTGAATTTGCTTGACAAACCTCATGAAGACATCAAGGGTCTCATTCTTTTTCTTAAGAAAGAACACCCAGGTAAACTTGGAATAGTCATCAACTACCACAAGGGTGTAGATTTTCCTACCAAGACTGTGAACTAGCATAGGACCAAATAGGTCCATGTGTAAGAAGTATAAGCACCTCACGGAGTCTTTGGTCCCAATTCCCTTGAAGGAGACTTTTGTCTGCTTGCCCTTTTGGAAAGCTGAGCAAATTCCCTCCTTGGATCACTTCATATTGGGGTCATTCCTAACTAGCTCTTGACTTAAGAGCTTGCCAATAGTCTTGTAATTCAAATGGGCTAGCCTCTTATGCCACTGGACACAATATGAGACTTTCTCAATTGCCACTATACAGATAGGAGAATCTGTGTCTAGATATAAAAAGTTTAAGCAATAAATATTTCCACTCCTAATGCCTGTTAAGATGACCTCTTGGTCACTTGACCTCCTAATTAGGCACTCATCCTTGTGGAAGACAATAACATAGCCAAGATCAGAAAGTTGGCTTATGCTTATAAGTTTGTGTTGCAACCCTTCAACATAAGCCACCTTGGTTATGGTGACTATGCCATTGGTAATCTTACCATATCCTCTGGTTACACCTCTGTCTGAACCACCAAAGTTTACTTTGGGTCCATCTTTTTCTGGAGTATTCATTCAAGTTGCTCCTTGTTCTAGTCATGTGTCTGGAACAACTATTTTCCAAGTACCATATAGGTGTATGACCACTTGGACTATCATGCAATACACAGTTTACTTTACCTTAGGACCCCCATATCTCTTGGGTCCTAGGTGCACATTAGTATGAAACTAAACATGTCCACCGGTAGAATTTCTGACTGGTGGACTGACCCTAGCTCTGGCCACATTGGGATTGTGCTAGCAATCAATGGCAAAATGTCATATCTTACCACAAAACCAACAATCATGTATGTTATATCTTCTCTTCTATGTAGGCCCTACAGCTTGGTTAGTAGAAACCTAGCAGGAGGAAGATGTGTTGCAACCCTTTTCTGATTTCTTTTAGCTAGAATTTAACTGAAGGTAAGTCTTTCATCTGGCTGATTTGGTCTGCCCTGAGTGCCAGCAGTAGCAAGCTTCTTTTTAGAAAGCATGCTTCTGATGGCTTCAGATATGCCCAGATCATCCTGATTCTTAGACTTGCCTTTAGTCTAAACCTTTATTGTCAGACTCTGATCCTTGGCTGCAACAATATTTTTGAGTGATGGTGTTGAAGCGCAAAAAACAAATGGTCCTGGTTGGCCCATCTAAAATTTCTCATGGTTATCCCCAAAGGCACTCACCCTGCTAGAGATTTCGCCATGGCAATGAACATCTTTGTTCACCCCAGAGGAACAACCCTTCTCCCAGTGACGACATGAGCTTTCCTGGTCATACCTGTTAGAAGGTAACAAAACTTTTCTAATGAGAATGGGAGGCTTGGAAGCAATAGGCTAAGGTGGAGCTGGAGCTTTGCCCTTCCTTTTGGAAGGAGCAACTCTTGTGCTTCCCTTGAATCCAAACCCCTTCTTGCCCTTTTGAGAGGAGAAGGTGTCTATCAAGGGGAGGACAGTACTTGTCTTAGAATAGCTAACCACTATTTTTTTCTCCTTCTCAAGCTTATCTTCAAGCTCCCCGATGAGACAGTTCTTGTGCTTGATGGAGAATATCTGGATGTCCAAGAGGGACTTCAGTTGGCTTATTTCCCTAGCTTCCTGATCCATTAGATTAGTTATTATTGTCTGTTGGACAACTGTAAGCTTAAGGGTTGAAATCTCTTTAGCTTGCTTCTTAGACAACTTCTTGACCTTCTTGAAGGTATTCAGAAGTTCTTCATACTTGTCAATCAGTTGATTGACATCTCCTTCAGATCAAAAATCTTCTTCACCAATGGGTGAAGAGGTTTCTGAGCAAGGACTGGTCTCATACTCAAACAGAGAATCAGAATTAGGTAATGAATGTACCTTGCTTTGATCAAACAAATCCAGGATGCCCTCTTTATTTGTCATTGCCATCAACCCTATATAGTTGTATGCATCTTCTTCATCTACCTATAACTCACTGTCTGACAGTGTTAGAGGGCCCCTGATTCCTATCCTCACTGGAGGATTGACTTCTCCTGCTACAACAGATTTATCTTTAGCAGCAGCAGCAATTAGCCCAATGTAGGCTTCAACTTCTTCAAACTCAGAAGATGATGAGTCTGTGCAACTCTTTTCCTTCTAAGCAATGAAGGAATTTTCCTTCTTTCCTTTGTGCTAGTGTTGCTTCTTCTCCTCAGTCCCCTTCCTCTTCACTGGGCAGTCAACTATCACATGTCCAGGTTTGCTGCTACAGTAGCAAACAACTTTAGAAGAATTAAATTTAGTTTGTTTAGAATCATTCCTATCAGTCTTGGACTAACTCTTCCTATGATGAGAGGAATTTGAAGGCCTCTTCTTCTAATGCTTCTTCTTCATCAGCCTCTAGAGTTTCTTGGAGAAAGCTGCAAAGTCTTCATCAGACATGCTGCTGTCTGATGTCTCTTAGTCTGAGCTATCTGACTCAGCTGGTCTTCTTGCTGGAGAAGGAATCCTTTCCTTTCCCTTCCATGTGCTTTCTGCTCTGAAGTCCAAGGAATTTTACTTGACTAGGGATTTGCTGGTGGCCTCCTCCTACTTCCTGGCAGCTAGCTGCATCTCATAGGAGAGCAGCTTTCCAAACAATATTTGAGGAGTGTCAGCAAGCTTATCCACCTCTCTTATGGCACAGATCTTAGTATACCAGTCTCTAGTGAGAGACCTGAGAAACTTGTCATTTATTTCAAAATTATTGAAGACCCTCCCATAGGTCTTCAACTCATTTATGATCCTGAAGAATCTTTCATAACAAGCAATTATGTTCTCCTTCTGGTTTTGCCGGAAAGCCTCATAATTCTGGTTGAGCAGAGACATCCTATCATCTCTTACCTCTTCAGTACCCTCCATGTAGACCACAAGTGTGTCCCACATCTCCTTGGAGGTCTGGCAGTGAACCAAGTTCTGAAAAGTTGAGTCATTTATTGCACTGGCAATGATGTTCTGTGTTCTCTTGTCCAATCCAGCTAAGATGACCTCATCTTTTGTCATTTCAGAGTAAGTTTTGGGTGTCTTGAGGTTGGCAT
This sequence comes from Platanthera zijinensis, assembly GCA_039513925.1. Lineage (NCBI taxonomy): Eukaryota > Viridiplantae > Streptophyta > Magnoliopsida > Asparagales > Orchidaceae > Platanthera > Platanthera zijinensis. The sequence goes on along the minus strand of CM077078.1, from coordinate 245,650,844 downwards.
TCAGAGCAGAGACCTTCATAGGAATGACAGTTCCCTCCCTGACTGTTGCAATGATTCTTGGATCATAGGATTCCATAAATAGCCTCACCCTCTCCTTCCATATACTAAAGTTCTTTTTTCTACAGATGGAGAGTTTCATGGAACTCAGCTCTCTCTAGCTCTCTCTAGAGCCCATGATCACTTAACTGCAGCTACCTTTGGAGATCACTCAGATTGTTAAATCCTTTTTAAGCAACCTCCCTCTGATACCACTTGAAAGATCTTATTTTCAAGGAAGCTAGCAACCTAGAGTGGGGGGGGGGGGTGAATAGGTTTATCTAAGTCTATCTTGTTGTTTCCTTTTAGCTTTTAGTATAGGGGTGATCTAGAGCTTGTCCTTAACACCTGCAATTAAGAAAAAGAAAAACAAACACTCAAAAAGCACACAAGTATTTTATAGTGGTTCCCAAAATTATGGGTACATCTACTCTCCTCCCACCTTGCTAACTTCCTATTAGTCAAGACACTTCTCCAAAGTAATGCTCCAATGAGCTTACACCTCAGATCCCTCAGGATCTCTCAGTCTCCTCCAAGACTTACTTCTCAGCCACAAAGGCCTACAACTCAGTGGTCAGCAGACCACCTACCTCAGGCTGTTAATCCCTACACTCAGGCTGGGAGGACAGCCCTACCTCAAAGCAAACTTGCTCCTACAACTTAGAGAGATAGACTCTCTGACATTTCAGGCAATATTGCTCTACTTCTCAGTGACCACAACTCACCTACCTCAGATCCCAGCAGGATCCTATACATAGAGAGGATCCCTCTCCTGCAGCACAGGCAAATTTGCCCTACCTCAGGCCCAAGGCCCTATAGCTAAGATCCAAAAGGATCCTATAATAAGAAATAGTTTAATTAACTTTGACACAGAGAAATTTCTCTGTGTCAACAACTAGAGATGAGAAATATTTGCTCTAACTCTCCTTACAGCAGAGAAAAACTTTGCTGGGAGAACTCAAAAGCTTACTCCTGAACTTGTTGTAGAAGACTAAAGATCTATTGATCTAGAGTCTTCAAGCAGCTAACTGAACCAGCCGAAGGATGAAAGTTCTTCTTTCTTCAGAATTATTTCTGATCCTACTATGGTAGATAAAGACTGCACAGCTACATGTACTTTTCTTGTTTGAGTGCTTCAAGCTTTTTATATGCAGCAATGGCGAAGAAGATGAAGTCGGTGCTATCCATTTTTGAATTGAGTAAGCCCTAAAAGTTGTTTCTACCTTGGCCAATCTCTTCCTTTTATAGTTCGCCGATCAACGGCTCTTAGAGACCAGTGGGCCCCACTTGCAGCTTCCAGCTGCACCTTGCTTTAATGGAAGAAGATGTATAGTAGCTCCTCGGCAAAGATTGTTGTGTTCTGTAGCTTCTCCGTACTTGATTTGAACTTAGTTGACTTTGTCAATTTTGCTGACGTCAGCACCTGTGGACTTAGCCAAAATCGAGCATCAATAGAATAGGTGTTGAGTGAATGAGCTTCACTCAACGCCAAAACACTTAGACAAAATTTTGTCTATCTAGGCATTGAGAGCGTTGAGTGAACAAGTCTCACTCAACGCATTTTTCTTTAGAAAAAACTTCCTGCTTCTATGGCATTGAGAGCGTTGAGTGTGTCTTCATCACTCAACGTTGTTTGCCTTAAAAATGCTTTATGCAACTTTATGCGTTGAGAGCATTGAGTGAGCTTGTCTCACTCAATGCCTTTTGCCTTAGCCAATATTATACAACTCCATCATCTTAGGTGTTGAGAGCGTTGAGTGAATAAGCCACACTCAATGCTTTTTGTCTTAGCCAAATTTCTGTGTTTAAAAACACTGGCTTTGATTGACTGAGTGTTACTCAACTCTTAAAAGGATATGGCATTGAGTGAATGAACTTCACTCAACGCCTATGGATTTAGCCACTTTTTTGCCTCTTAAACCTTATTCTTTGACTATCTCAGCCTGCCTCACTCTGAACTGAGTTCGACGAATGGTGAGATCAGCTCGACGAACTCTGAACTCAGTTCGACGAATTTTGAATTGATTTCGACGAACTCAGGATCTGAAGCTCTGAATTTAGCTCGAAGAATGGTGAACTGAGTTTGACGAACGATGAGCTCAGCTCGATGAACTCTAAACTTAGTTCGACTAACTCAGATTCCAGTTTAACTCACAGCCTTTTTGCTGTATGGCATTGAGTGAGTTTACTTCACTCAATGCCTGTTGACTTAGACACTTTCTCAGCTTGCCACTACTTTGGCTTTGACTGCATAGGCTTCACTCAGCGCTATAAGACATCTGGCATTGAGTTAGTCACCATCACTCAATGCCTGTGGGCTTAGAAAGATTTCTGTCAGTCCACAACTTAGGTAAGTGTTTACCTGACTTGGCCACTTAGGATACCTAACCCATCACTGTCAACTACAACTATATATATATATATATCATTGACAAGATTGACTTCCTCAAATTTAGGACATTGTGGGCAATGGACCCAACAGTGTGTAATTGAATACTCATTTGCTGGAGGTAAGCACATGGTGCTCCCCATTGCTTTATTTCTATAGTTTAGCTTTTTCCTATGCTTGTCCGTGGCATGTGGTCCCGATGTTGTGGTTTTGGACATGCATGACATAACCCATTCTATTTGAAGAATTCTATTTATTTCACATGGTCGTGCGTTTTCCCTTCATGCATGACTGTTTTCCCGTGCATTTCCTTATCTTGGATGAGATGTTGATCTTCATGATCATGAGACCGAGTAAATATTCTTCATACAAAAGGTATTTTGCCCGTAAACATTGAAAGTATTTGTTTTAAGAGTAGCTAAACACCTAAAGGGAGGGGGGGGGGTAATAGGTTTTTCAAGTCTTTATGACTACTTTTGTTTTTTATTGTGTTGTGCGTTTGATTATTGTTTTAGCTTTCAAGAACACAGATTAACACATAATATTTATAGTGGTTTCCCAAGGTATGGGTACATCCACTTTCCCTCCCACCTTTCTAACAGTGTGTTAGATAAGGTAATATTCACCAAATCTCTGCTCAAAGAGCTTACAACACAGATCCCTCAGTATCTCTCGGACTTCCACCAAGTCATACCTCAGGACTAAACCCTACCCACTCAAGGTAACTTTAACTCCTACAGCTCAGTGATCCTCTAGATCACCTACATTAGGCTTAACAAGAAGCTCTACAACTCAGGCTACAAGAATATCCCTACACTAAGAGACAATAAGTCTCTTATTGCTCAGATCTGACTCAGATCCTTCCTCAGACTCAGGAGCCCTACCTTAGATTCACACCAGAATCCTACCACTCGGCCTTTATATTTCAGGCTTACAACTCAGATCAAAAATGGTAATACAGAGAGAGTATGAGTTCAGTGTTGGTTGACTTTAGAGAAAAAGATTTCCTGAGTCTTCTTCTTCTTGAACTGAAATGCTTCAGTCCTAACTTCTCTACAGCAGCAAGTATGTAGATTTTTAGTAGTTTGGCTTGTGCTAAGAAGATATTGCAGAGCCCTGTACCTTCAAGTCTTTTATGTAATATACGAGTGCAGTAGACTTGAAGATGAACAACAGTCAGAATTGTCTCTACAACTTCTTCTTGTTCAGAAAACAAGATTTCTAATCTTGCTGTTGAAGACAAGTTAAATCTTCAGTTCTTTGTTTCTTCAACAACCAACTTCTATCTGTGGATAACATACTCTCTGTAAGTATAAGTTCTTGGTAAACTTCTTCTATTTTTGACTCGAGGAAGAAGATGGCCAAAAAGCTATCTTTAATTTCTCGGAAATCACCTTTTATCAATCTCCACCCAATGTCTCTTTGCCCAATATGGACCAGCCGGAATTGGAAACTACAACATCTCTTTTGCATTAAATGTTGTACTGAAGGCATGTGGCACCATTAATTATCTAGCGTGCAAATCCCGCGATATTTAAATTCTTGATGATGTCAGCATGACTCAGAGTTTGTGGATTTGATCATTTACAGACAATCTGCATAGGCGTTGAGTGAAGCCTTATCACTCAACGCAAAATCATTTAGAAGAATTCTACATCTTGAGGCATCAAGTGAACCTTCAACACTCAATGCTTTTGATATTTGCAGTCTAATTATTCAGGCGTTGAGTGAACCTTCATCACTCAATGCTTTTGGACATGGTTGAAATTTCTTTACATGAAGGCGTTGAGTGCAGCTCCAACACTCAATGCTTATGGACTTTGACTGTCTTGTTGATGAGGTGTCGAGTGATCTGTCTTCCCTCAACGCTTATACACTTGACCTGAAATCCAGTTGAGTAGACATTGAGTGAACTTCCTTCACTCAATGCTTCTGTCCTTAGACAGATTTCTAGTCAGCAACTTTGAGGCTTTGACTGCATAGAGTTCTGTCAATTCTTTTCCTTTTCTGGAGTTGAGTGAAGTAAACTCACTCAATGTTTTTGTACTTCGCCAATTTTTTTGTTTGTTCAGCAACCTTTCTTGAGTCCAACTGTCATTGTGACTCTGAATGCATATCTAATCAAAGTAACAGTATTCAACCTGCATACAATAAAATGAACATATATTAAATACATCCATGTGTATACCATTGACTTGTTGGCCTTCTTCAAATCTAGGACATTGTGATCAATGGACCCAACACGTGTTCATTGTGCTAAAAAGCAAGGTTCTTCCTCTGCTAGTGCGTTTGGGTCGCACATGGTCGATTTCGGACGTGCGAGAGTAAAATGCACAGGCTACCTATTTTGTTTAAAAATTTTGTGATTTATATTGGTCTTGCGTTTCCTTCGTGCACGACTGATTTCAACCGTACGAGAAGGAAATTATAAGAGCTATTGCTTGGCCTGAATTAAAGTAATCTACCCTAGCTTGTGCATTTAGGTTCGCACACGGTTATTTCAACCGTAAGTGAGTAAAAATCACATGAGTGGATCCTTAGTTTGTTTGGAAATGTTACATGTAAATATCACAAGGTTTCGCACGCACGACCATGCGTTCGACCGTGCATGCCTTTTTTTTGTCAAAATACTATTTAAGCATATGTGATCGCTCTAATTCAAAACTTCTCTCTGTTTCACAAATTCACACCCTAGTTTTGCCCTGTTTCCCCACCCAAAGTAGGTAGGAGCTCCGACTTCTTTCATGCATCTTCCATCCATTAGTGCTTTGCCCTAGGACACCTCTATCATGCCAAGCCATCAAGGAGAGGATTAAAGCTTCATTCGCTATACCAAGAGGGAGAGATTTGCTAGAGACGTCGTCAGATTGTAGTTCAACCGAAGAAGACAGGTCAACTAAGAGGTGGTGATAACCCTCTCATATCCCGGACGGTAGTCAAGGACCGAGTGAGGACGCGAAGTGACAGCCCATCGATCCTCCCGAGAATCCTCGATAAGTCTTCAGATTTGGTTGTATCTCACACACTTTTTTCTTTTGTACTGTTGTTTGTTGTTCTTTCTTCACATTTGGATGATGTACACATTAGACCTATGATTTTAAATACTATTTCATGTCTATGAATGCTTTTGTAATTATATGTGTTGTGGTGCGCCTTTATTTCTCCTTCCCATTTGTGTTGTGGTGATTGGATTGCTACTCTAGCAATTGCTAGTTGTGCGCCTTGCAAGGAGGTGATTTTGACCCACATTTCTGCCATTATTGCCAATCCATCCACGAGCCTTCTCTTCCATCCGCCTAGCCAAATAGTGTTAATGACCTGCGTAATTTCATCTACCTAAAGAAGCGATGTTTACGACTCGCATAGGTTTTGGATTATTTCTTTTTAGTACAAATCGCCAAACCAAACCAAATATCCATTTTCAATCTTTATAATTAATTTTCTAATCAATCAAAACATACGCCCTACCCTGCATTCCTCTGAGTTTGATATTTAGGGAAACTCTCACATTTATATTACTTGAGCGACCAATGCACTTGCCGTTATCGCATCAAGTTTTTGGCTCCATTACCGGAGAATGCAGAAAGTTTTGTGATTTTGTTGATTAGGGAGTTAGTTGTCATCTTGTTTTCTTTTCTTTTCATTTTTGAAAAATTTGTTGCCCACACCTGATCATCTATCCCCACTCTTGCACAGTATGGAAAATGAGTGTTTTGAGATTTCTGCAGAACTTATTACCTATGTTTCATAGGGAAAGATATTTTGTGGACCCCTAGCGAGGATGCATTGTCGCATATACTGCATTTTTAGAGATTTGCAACACTTTTCAGTACTCTAGGAGAAATTTAGAAGAAGTTAGGATTCAACTATTCACATTCTCACTTATCGGTTAGGCAAGGAGTTAGTATCATGATGTTTAGCTTGAAGCCATCCACTCTTGGGGCTAGTTGGAAGATAAGTTTTTAGCCAGATTTTAATCCTGGGTACATTTACTGGATAAGAGTCGTGAACTGATGACGTTCACACAGGCCAAGGGTGAATCACTTGTGGATGCTTGGGAGAGATTTCATCATTTTACAGAAGTTTTGTTTCATGCACATCATATCAAAACTTGTGTGCCTCCAAATATTCTACTTCGGTATATCATAGCAGTGTCGACCCTTCTTCAATGTTGCGGTTGGTTGATCGTTGTTCAGTAAATCAAGTTCAGATGCATGTCATAATATAACACCCAAAAAACATCTTTAGACTTCAGACTGGGAAACACAGCAAGGGACACGAGCGTGTCCAAGGCCGTGTGCTGCTCTGTGTACTCGAGTGGGTCTTGAGTGGGTCTCAGGTGTGTCTCGAGTAAGGCACACAGCCTGGGACACAGGCGTGTCCCAAGCCGTGTCCTTCTCTGTGTTGTCTCGAGTACTCGATGAAATGCTCTCGATGTTTGTCGAGAGGGTACACGGCCTGCGAAACGGGCGTGTGACTTGGCCATGTCCTTCTCGGGTTGTGGTTAGGTTTGCTAGGGTGATAAACATGGGTTGGACACGGGCATGTACGAAGCCGTGTCTGGCACACAGCCTGGGACACGGGGTGTCCCATGGCCGTGTCCTAGTCGTGATTGAGTCAGTTCCTTTGCCGCTTAAGGTACACAGCCTTTGACACGAGCATGTCACAAGCCGTGTCAACCCAAAAATAGAGGTTTCAGGGCAATTCATGGCTGTTCATTTCCTTCAAATTGGATCCAATGGTCCAAGGCTATTCATGCTGTTATAAGACCAAGGATTGAGTAGATAACTCTCATTCAATCTTAGTCATTCTCTTTCTAAAAGAGATAGAGAGAAGGGAGAGCAAGGAAGAAGGAGGAAGAAAGATCCGGCCGCCGAGCAGCTTCAGTGTTCGGAATCGAGAGCCGAATTCAGATTTGTGGAGGCAAGGATGTTGCGGTGCTTTCAAACTGGCTAGATTTCCATGGCTCCAAAGCGATCGTCAAGGGTAACGATCTCCTTCTTGGACAAGTGAAGTCCTCATTTATGCATGTGCATGGAATCCTCCACCAAGAGGTGGAAAGTGTAAGCGATTCCATCGGTTGATAGTTGATATCCCTGGTTGAGTCTGCATCTAGATCCGGAAATGAGTAGTACGAAATAGGCATGCTGTGTGAAGTCCATCCGGACGGTTAGTCTAGATTGGTGATGTTTATATTGCAAACGGAGAATACTCTGTGTATGAAAAGATTATTGTACGGATTTTGTGAGAGTACCTGTGAATGGTGAATTCTCCCATATCTAGAAATATGGGTTAGCTCCTTGTGTGGTGTATGCTACGTGAATTGTGCTCTGTATGAGCTATGTACTGAATTGGAAAGCGCTCTGCATGAGTTGTGTGATGGATTGGATATCGGCTCTGCATTAGCTGTGGGTTGAACAGGAAAGGGAAAGCGGACTCGTGTCAAGATCTGCGCTATTAACGAGTTGAGCAACGGTAAAGGGATAACCTGTACCTGCGTGGTGAGAGATCGATTAGTGGCAATGCAAATGGGGGGCTACGGGACTTCCCGGGTTGTTACACAACCCGAGGTGGGGTCGATCTGAAATGCTCAATGGTTGCCGTGAGATGAACACCTCTGAGTGGGATGGGCGAGGATGCCTCCAGCATGTGTGTTGTAGTAGACTAGTGCCCAGCCACCAAGTTAAGAACCTCTAATCGGTGGTGGTACTAAGGATGATTCGGTCCACCGTAAGCGTGCCCTAAGTGCACAGAGCGTCTAGCACGAAGGCCGGCGTTTGTGATTATGTTTGTGCGTGAGAGCACTTGTTGTGATATATAAATATATATGTTGTGATTGCAATGCATGAAGGGAAGGAACCACTGCCCCAGGTAAGGGGTAGGGTCGTTATAATTTGTCAGCTGAATGCAAACGTTGCTTTGTTTATCACCCTTGGGGTGGATGTCCATATGCAAGTGCTGGTGGGCTGAATTGGATTGAGTGGGTTGAAGCCCTTGCTGCTGCTTATAGGCCCTTGAAGGCCGTGCGAAGAAGAATTATATTTCATGTGTGGCCGACCTTCATGCCGATGTAAAAATCACACTTGTAAATAAGAACATGTAAGGCATTAAGGCCATGAGTGTTTGTGGTTGTATACATTCCCGGTGATATATATAAATGTGTTATTTATATATTTAGTGGACATTCAATGTGATGAGTTCTTGCAAGTTAAAATCTTCAGCTAGAATGCTCTGAGTTAAGATGCGAGTAGAAAGGATTTTGATAGTCATACGTTATTCCGTCGTTTGTTTGTGAAATATGGCATGGGGCCCCGATCAGACCCTCTGTTATATTCCATGTGACAGATGGAGGCATTACAAAGTGTATCAGAGGTTAGGGTTTGGTAGGGATACATAATTGAACTCAAGAATGTCCACTAGGAATGCAATAGATGTGTCAGAGAATAATCTCCTACAAGATTAAAAAAAATTTTTGAAAATACAAACAAGAATTTCTTCTCAGATCTGAAAATCTGTCCCTAGGTCTTCTTTCTTGAACTTGTGTTCTTTATCAGAAATTGTTGAAGAAGACTCTGGGTGGATCAGTTCAGAGAAACTCGGACTTACTCGATCAAGGAGAAGATGAAGATTTATGAATCCCTTGAACAACAAGTCGATCTGGGATCGAAATCGGCCTTGGCGATAAGATGAGCGGCGGCGGCTTCTGTAAATCTTTTTTGAGAGAGACGGCCGATCCAAAAATCTTCGAATTGTACGGTTCACCGCTTAGGGTTAGTCTTAATGACAAGACCTTATATAAGATCCCCCTAATGGTTAGAATCGACATTAATGACGACACGTGGACCAATCACGATATATCATTTGAAAATCCCGACGATTCTGGACTTAAGAGAATTTTCTGAAAAACTGGACTTCAGTTCTCGAGAAAGACATATAAGTACTCAAGAACAGGCAGATTAATCGAGAACTATACATTCTGGACTTGTGTAAGTACTCGAGAAATATGAGCTAAGTCTACTAAAGAACTAAACTAAGCTTCTCGAGAACTAAGATAACATTACTCGAGAACTAAAACTTATACTTAAGTACTAAGCTGACTTCTCGAGAAATGGACTTAGAAAAGTTTTCAAGGCTAGCTCTGGCTACTCGAGAAGTATAGGCTGACTCTACTCGAGAACTAGTCTAGGCTTCTCGAGAACTATAATGATTTTACTCTGGAACTAAGACTTGTACTCGAGTACTAAGCTAAATATTCGAGTTCTGCTAACTCCATTACTCGAGAACTATACTAGGCTTCTCCTGAAGTGGACTTAGAAAATTTCTGAATGTTAGGAAATCTTTCTTCTTCATGAATCCAATCTTCATCCAATGTTCCAAGTGCTTGAATGCGAAGTGTATCCCAATAGAGAGGCTACACATGAGTCAACACCTTGGATCACATAGTGAGGGATTACACTGTATGGTCCTGCGTTCATGACCCACTGTAGACGGACATTGGTCTATACTTTGCAATGATAGTCTGCCAACACACAACTAAATAAAGAGATCAAATACAACTTAATTCATCTTAGTTCAAGGGTGACTTTATGCAAATCTGGGTTATTGTGGATGCAATACCCAACAATCTCCCTATTTGTAGAAGTCAAAACCCTCTACACTAAGGTTAATTATATCAACAAAGAAAGAACTGTATATAAAGATAGGATCAAATGCAAGTAATAAAAAACTAAACACAGAATCAACAAAACTAGAAATTTTTTATATATAGTGTTTTAGATTTCAAATAGACATTCATTTCATCCTTAATCTCAAAAAGGGTTATCAACAGAAAATCAATCCTTACTCTGATATTGCTTGTCATACTTCTCTTATTGTCTTCTCTTGTAGTTGAAAGGCTTTGGATAGTGTTGGGTACATTGGAAAATGTGTACCTGATTTGGAGAAGCCTCACTTAGCTCAATGATATACATCAAGGTGTATTTGATGTTATTTTGAGTTTATATGTGCAGGTTAAGTATGTGCTAGAATGCAAGAAAAATATTCTACGTCCATATGTCGACACCTGAGGAAGCTGTGTCGACACTTCAGTAAGATTGTGTCGACACTTGGAAATAGCTTTGTCGACACTTCAGAGAATTTGTGTCGACACCGGGAGGCAGTGTCGATACACATAAGATTATAGTCGACATCGACTGTGTCGACACCGGGAGGCAGTGTCGACACACAGAGGAAGAGTCGACAACAACTGTGTCGACACCTGGAGGCAGTGTTGACACACACTATGTTCTGAGTCTACATCAACTGTGTCGACACACAGGACTTGTGTCGACACACAGCTGAGTCTATACCAAGTTGATTGTTGATGAATGGAAAAGTGTTTGTGTCGACACAAATAATTAGTGTCGAAACATTCTCAAGATACAGTATCAAGAAGCTGTGTCGACATCAAGGCAGCTTTGTCGACATCACCAAAGGCCGTGTCGACACTTAAGTTACTTGTGTCGACACATATTGACAGATGGTCTCGACACTTTATGATAGACAGACTCAACGCTTTGCTGACAAAGACCAAGGCTCAAGAACTGTTTGAAGACTTGACAACTGTGAGTTACAACAGGTTTCTGAAGCTGTCAGACTTGTCAGAAGTTAGTTATAAAA